>OX421934.2:10330072-11726424 GCA_949128155.2 Xanthia icteritia
TAAGTTCGATTCTAATATTAAAGTAGTCAATTAAACCTAATGCTGTTGCATGACTTATAGCATCTAGGTATCACGCAGTCGATCTAAAACCTAGAAGAAAACTTAAACGATATGACCCAGTTTCAGAGGAAATTATAATGGACTAGGGATGTTTGAGCAATCACGCGAATTGTAAAATCCTAACTAATATTATAAATGCAAAAGTGAGTTTGTTTGTTACGCTTTCACGCTAAAACGGCTGAGCGGATTTGGATGAAATTTGGCACATGGGTAGACCATGACCTGGAGAAGGACTTTTCATCCTGGATCGCAGACGAAGTCGCGGGCAACAGCTAGTGGCTTTATATTTGAGACTGCTGTTGGAAAACATTTTACTAACTATTGGCTTTAACTTTTTATATCATCACCATCATTAGCCAATTCAATAGCAATGCTAGTTATCCTAGAAAGGCCTACGTGCTTTTTTATAAACCTACATCAGGCACCAGTTCATCGCCCGGAGGATACGGTGGAGCATACGGTGGAGGTCTGCCCGGCTTGGGCAGAGCATCGCCGTGTCCTCGTGGAGGCGATCGTTGGCGGGGATCTCTCGCACCCGGCCCTGGTCCAGGCCATGGTACGGAGCGAGAGGGCATGGGAGGCTGTCACCTCCTTTTGCGAAGCAGTAATGCTCGTGAAGGAGGAGGCAGAACGCGTGAGGGAGAGGCTAATGTTGCGCCCTCACGCCCCTAGACGCCGCAGGAGACGCCCTGGGCGTCGGGAATCAAGAGCCGATTCCCGGCCAGAGTAGGCGCGGGCTTGCGGACGGTGAGCAATGGAATTATTATAATAGCTAGCCGTCCGATAAGGACCAGGCCCGGATCAACGGTGCGTTGTGTTCCACGCGCGCCTCAAAGAAATGTCAGCAACTGAAGGGGTTCGATAGGACTGATGCCTGCCGGGGTTGGGGGAAGTCCGAAAGGGATACCGTGGCCCCTGGCAATGTACAGGCAACTGAAGGAACACAGGTGGATTATGGTCAGTAAGAGTCTGACACGCCCTCCCGCTCCGCCCAGAGCGGGAGAAGTTATTTGATAACTTCGCAAAAAAAAAAATAGTAGTTCAAAACTATTAAGGGCTACTAACCATTGTGAGAGAAAATAAATAAATAAAGGCCTGCTCAATTACACGCCATTAAATTTTTTAAACGTAACTGAACTTTTAACGTGTCACAGTAATTTATCAAAGCCATTCTTAAAGCTTGTATTAAAACTTTAATACAAAAACTTTAAAACTTTAATTTTCGACACGTTGCACAAGAATCATTGATTCGCAAATGACGACATCGATAATTTCGGTACGACTTAAGCAAAATTAAATTAAATCCACATATGTCACACAATCACAAAAGATCCTTATCATTCCAATACTCCGGGGAATTTATCGATATCAAGTGCGTATTTACATAATTTGGATAAAGATTACAATTGGAATCACAAAGAATTATCTTGAAATACTCGGAATTATAAACAACGTCACTTATTACTTTACTTTCATAAGCTCTTTTAGACACTGTTAGAAATGATAAGTATTTGTCAAACTGTCTGAAAGTAACATTGTTTATAATTCCGAGTATGTCAAGACAATTATTTGAGTTTCAACGTATGAAACAATGTTACACTAAGACATTGTAGATCAGCTTGTATATTTGTTAGTGGTCATTAACTGTGTGACCTGTGAGTTGATTGCAGTTGTTAGATTTATGGACGATAAATAAACAAAAGGGGCGAAGCTTAACGTGGCAAACCCGTAAATTGTTTTATATGACAGATAGTAATCTTAGAATACATTTGTTCTGTTGCGATACCATCGCCGCCTTAAGATGTCTGCTCGTTGCAGTGATATATTGATCAATATTCATTAAAATAATATCACTGTCAAATTCCTAGATCAGCATTTTAAATGATTACCGGCAATGTGGTTACTGAATTCCGCATTAAAAAGAGCATTCGTACTGGGTGTTTGTCAAGCGTAACATTAGTCGGGCGTATCGCAGCAACGCGAGTGTCTGAGCGGCAGCTTCGCAGTGACTACACTAGCGTAGCCGCTACGTCTCGTATCAGCCGCTCATACGCTGCGTAGAAGTTGCGTAGTGGTCCTACGCGGTACTACGAGGTCCCGTAGACCGACGACGTAGGCACCGCGTAGCAGACGCGTAGGCGCTGGCTACGCGAAAATGCAGGGTAGGGGCGCCGCGTAGCAGTAGCGCAACCGCTGTTCGATCGCTATAGTTTCGAATATTTGACGAAGAAACACAACTTTTGGATTTGTAACAATTACGGAAACTAAATAACGGGATTTCAAAACATCCTTATAAATAATTATCATAAATATATTATCTGTCTGAATGTATCTCTGTACTTTCCAAGTTATCCTATTTACGCATCGATCACTAAAAATGTTACGTCTTAAAAAAAACTAGCTTAAGTACTTATAAGTGACTGAGAGACTGACTGAGAGTGAGCGTGTTATTGTAAGTGACTGTGCTGTTGGTGTGCTTATGATATATAATTTTTTTTTTTTTTTTGCGAATTTGTATAATTATATTGTTATTTAAAATAATAAATACTTATGCAACTATGACAACGTGGAAAGATAGTGTTCAGTGTGTAAAAATGGTGACAAACTAGCCTTCCGAGACACCTAGGGATAGTTGCATTATTAACACTACATCCTTTATATTATGATGAGCAGGACTTGAACAGCAATTTTTTTTTTTTTTTGCGATAGGTAAACTTCTAGTCATCGATATTTCAGGTACTTACACGCAAGAATTTGAAATGTGTTTGAGTCAACAAGTAGTAACATAGTAAACAAAAGATAACAATCAATACTTTGAAATAACTGTATTAGGTACCTATCAGTATACTTTATTAAAACGTTTATAACACGTTTCATTCTTTGATTGCAGATAAATAATAAAATGCAATGAATAAGTACTCGATTATTATCTGTGCAGTACTAACTGTTGCAATGCATCATACTGGGCAATTAACTGGCAGCAATTGGCAACACGCGGAACTGAAATATGTCATTTTTACTGGCGTATTGACATTTGCTGTTGAATCAGCCTGATGATGATGATGTCACCGCGGTATCGCTATCCAATAGGTGAGCCGTCATCAAAGCGTAGCAATCATTAGCCTCTACGTATCCTATACTATTAAATGAGCAATATTTCTATATATAATAATTATATTTGTAATCACGTTCTCGAAAACAGCTCTAACGATTTCGATGAAAGTTGCAATATAGGGGTTTACGGGGGCGAGAAATCGATCTAGCTAGGTCTCATTCCTGGGAAAATTCGTTTTCTCCGTATTTTCACTCGAGCAGAGCTCGATCGTCCAAAGTTTAGAACAAGATGGCTTCCTTAGAATAATGACATGGCAGCATGGAATTAGTAAGTACCATACATGGAATTAGTATTTATTTATTTATCTATTTATTAACACTCATCATCACTATCATTACAGGAATTTCCTAATGAACGAACTGAATTTATGAACTTTCCTTTACTATTAAATAAGCAGAGCTCGGTCGCCCAGGTACTACCTACCTAATCACATAACTGCACATACTCCCCGTTTTCTTCGTATTCATATTCTAAAAAAATAATTATTAAAAACTATGCATTCTGTCCATGCGTAGGTAATAGAGTCAACATAATAGATATTTGCCGTATGCTAAGTATCAATGATATCATATTCTAACATAGTATGTATGTGTGTAAGACAGGAACCAAGATAACGGATCATGGTTAGTGACACAACCTGATGAGAGATCAATAAAGTTTTAATTAATGTTATTAGTTTCGTATTAATCATATTTAATTAATTAGATAGATGGTTCAAAATAGGTATGTTTATGTAAACAGATTGGAGCTTTATATTTATACGCCAAAGATCAATACCCATTAATAATTTTATAAATTACGTTCCTGTCTGTTCATCAGCTAGTTGCATGGTTTGAAATAAGTAATGAAATTCGATTAGAAGCTTATTGATCCAAAATGGAAGGGTGCGTAGTGCCTCTGCAAGGGTAACTTGAATGCCCTTGTGATAACAGACATTGGAAAATATGGATAACATCGTTTGGCATCAGATAGCGAACTTTGTAGTGATATTGTTACAAATCGACGTACATATTATGTTGAATATAGGTTCTAAAACATACAGGCTATACCGGAAAAGGCCGATAACTGAAGCAGGCCAACGGGGGACCTCAATACCTATCGATCTAATCCATAAGTATGGTTCGCAATGTTCTTTGGTTCAAAAGTTATTAGTTAGCTGGTCATTTGAACATTTTTTGTCAACCGACACAAATCAGATTTTGGACTAAACTCGTTACTGTACCTATCTCAACTCTTAGATATACAATCGAATATCGATATTTTTTATATGCCTGCAGGCGTCAGTTTGTAATACGCAATACAAAAAGTAGACTTTAGTTGCCTCACCACAGGTACTCGAGGGAACTGATATGCATTCCACTGAAGATCCAGAAACTTCACTGTAGGTACATATTTGGTGTATGAAAAATGATTAGTAAGCTATTAACAAATAGTCAATCACTGACAAAATATTTGATTACGTCATCGTTATCACTGGCAAGATACAATTATTTTATTGTCAACCAGCGATAAACTTTATCTTGTTAGCTACTTATTCATTGGAAATAAATGCCAAAACAATAATAAATGTCGGTGACGTCATTGCGTCACTGTAGCGAGCGTGTACAGGGCTCTTCCTTTATACTAATCCTTGGCTATTAACTACTGATATCTAAGTTTTACCTAGAAGTTAATTAAGCAATTTTGAATAAGGTTGGCTATGTCAGCCACGTTGAAATTGAGTGATCGAGGTTTATTTGTACAGACAGCCAGCAAGTATCGCCGGACTGCAGCCGGAAAGTTAAAACTTCGTTTGTTGAATATAACTATGAGGCCACTAAACTTACAACAGCAATTATTGAGATAAAAAATCTTGGTATTGGACAACAAAGCATTCATGTAAGTAACCGCGCCGCACTAGTACGGAACCCAAACAAAAAGTCAATGTACCTACACCTTCAATTCACCCTGACCTCTTTATTCTATAACCTGACTTTGTAGTATAAAAAATGGCTATTTCAGAATGCAATAGATTTCCTTAAGTAATTGTTAAATAAAAGGCTACGTGGTCGTCAACTTCATACCCCAGGGGAAACCGGAAGCCTAACTCTTATAATTCCGTCGTAGTAAAAATAGCTACCACAGTTATTTCATGGCCAGCGACTTAATTGTTACTCATTCTTAATGACTTTGTATTGCCGGTATTTACTTCACGTAATTAGGCCATTTATTGACCTATACTGTACATATGTGGCGGGAAAACTTAGCAACCTGTCAGTCTTAATAATAAGCATTAGCTAATAGGTTGACTGGTTAGGTTATTGCTTTGTGTGACTATAAGTCGATGACATCTGTAAAAGGTCTAGGTCCAGACGCAGCCTCTTATACGAGCGCGTTGATGATGATATCATTGGTTATAAATATACAAATTATGGTCCTTACCCTGAGTCTTAGTAGGGTATAATTCGATGTCGTTGAAAAGGCTCTGCACGCGGTCGGCAGAGGCCGGCTCGTCTGGCGGGCCCACCCGGCACTCCCATGCACTCGCTACCTCCCTGTAACAACAACAGACGTTCATTCATATATTATTACACAAACAGATATGTACTCCACTTTATCTGATACTCCTGTAATGCTGATTTTATCTAACATCACCATTAATAACCTACCTACGACTCGATAAAGTTAGTATCACCATACTGAAAATGCAATCAAACTTTATATCGAATATTTAATTAAAGAAAGAGATATGATGATCTAATCGACTTTTGTCGCTTTCAATAAATAAGTACTGTTTTATCACAAAACCAATATGAAAACGAGCTTATAATAATACATGTGAGTAAAATAGAGCCACTTTTAACACGAAGCAGTTTGTAAGTCTGTAACGTATTTCAATTATTGGCGTTTGGCGTTAACTGAAGAACAAAGATAAGACAACACTATAAATATAGTTAGATACCTAATCGGTTGGGTAAGTCATTCATGTGACGCCACGCCATACACTATGTACTCACACACTACTACGTACTCGTGCAACTGCGTGATTAATGTTAGTAGAATAACCACAACCCCATCAAAGTCATCGACAGCATAATTAATTTATGTGTGTATACAGTACATACAAATAAATGAATTCTATTTAGTAAGTAAATTAAATCAACGACGTAAGTTCAATTGGACAAAACTTTATAATCAGCATACCTAGTTTTCATGGGAAATAAATGAAGTCCACACCCACGCCGTGATATCAAAGTAACCGCTAGTAAACGTTACACAAACTAAACCTACGCAATAATAAAGATGTGGGAAGGCGAGACAGCTTTCCGTTCTGTTGCATCAGCACCACACTTCTTCGATCCCGAGTGTAATCGCAGTCGTAAACAAATTTTTCTGGCGGTCGGCAGACAGAACATCGCCTAAGGGCGTTGGGTTACCTATAAAAGGCGATAGCGCCCGTGATACCGAATGTTCCCACGTGAAACAAACAGTTGATAACTTGCAAATAAATACCATAGATCGATTATGTTTTGTAGAGTTAAAGGCGCAGTTACCATGAGAAAGTATTAAGTGCGCCATTAGCTAAAGCTAAGCTGCTTTCGTTTGTGAAACGTAGCCTTTACTTCGTGTCGACACGAGCTATACGAGAATATCAGTCTCTACTATTCGCACTTACACAGCATGTTTATTATTAAAATATATTTTACAAATTATATGGTTACTAACAATACTAATTACATTTTCAACTTACGAATACTCAAATGAAAATCCATATTTACATGAATTGGGACAAGTATAAATCACTTTAAAATTAATTACACAAAAGAAAATAAAAAATGCACTTGTAAATAACAGCTTCATTATTTTCTGTATATATTACCGGAGCCGGATAACAAAAGATACGCCCTCGGGGCGGTCCCTAAGTGCGTCTACTGAGTTAGTTTAAGACAAATTGTACGTATTTATGTAGTAAAATAATCTTTTCGCAGTACAGTTAGCGCGTTTCGCATCCAGTCGACTTCTCGATATTGACCTAAGCGATAACCGTTCGATAAAAAGGCTATTTTCTTTTCCTAAAACTAAATTAAATAGGTGCATACATATGTATGTAGGTAAATATGTAGTGTTGTTAAATTAATTTTAATGATTATACGGAAATTACACAAAAATTATTTATTTTCAAATTAGGACATTATTGCATGCAATCGAAAGTTGTTTACAAGTAATTCGCTTGTTCTTTGGCCAAAGAATTAGCATTGCCATTCAACGTGGCAATGCTGCCAGTCTTCTGGGCACGTTTCCGGATGACAGCGATTCGAACAAATACTTCAACGCCTAAGTGTCCGTTTGTTTATTTTTATAGTTAGTTAGTCATTGTATTTAGTATCTAGTGTAAATGGTTAATTGTATTAAATACTGTTAAATATTTTAAAATCAACAATAAAGTAACTAACGCATCGAAAAAAAAACATAATTTCAAAAGAGTAACTATTTGTATGGCTTGCCTGATAAGATAACCTAAATTCGTTTCGTTTTCGTCATTTCGATACTTTCAATACGGGCTTGAGGGTCTTGTAGTTTACGTGGCCTTTAAAACAGGGTTGTTTATAGGATTTTATGTCATAGGTAAATAAATAACTCGATTGGATTGCAACATGTTAAGAATTTTCTAGACCTCATCATCAAATGAGTAATCTAATAAGCGGCAGGCAGTTATTCAGTTATTGAATGTAAAGTTGACCATTAAATTAGTCATAATGACATTTCATTGTCAGTCCCTTCAAACGAAACGGTTAGTTGCATGAATAACCCTCAATCATTCAATTGAGCGTTCTAAGAAGACAAATAGACGTCAATCGCAGTCGCCGAAAACCTGGGGGTAATTTAGAGGTACCTAACTATGATTATCATAATTATAATATGGCTCTGCCACTGTGAGTCGATTCTCTGGGGTATATCGTACCTGTTATTTCATTCTATTTTAACGAGAGTATACGATGTTATCTCATCGAGTCATCGAATAGTTAATGGTTGGACAGTTTTCAACAGAGGGCCATTTTTCAAACAAGTACCTTTAACTGTGGCGAAACATTCACTTATCATGTTGAAATCTCTATTTCCTGTCAAACATTGTATCGAACATTGACAGAAAATAGAGATTTCAACATGTTTCTAGTGAATGTTTCGCCAGTGCAAAGGCACAGTTAGGCATACATACGCACGATGCTTTGTGGCGAGAAAATCATCTAGGGTTTTAAATAACCAGTACCTAATCGCCTCGTTTCGTGTCTTCGCACTGTGTTTTTGTCAAATTTTAATGTCATCGCTTAGACGCTAGGGAGACGTTGTGTAGACGCTGTCTAGACGCTGCGTAGGCACAGCGTGGATGCTGTGCAGACACGGCGTAGACGCCGCCGCGCCGTGCGAAGTGTATCAGTTCGATACATATTCATTTTCAAAGGAGATTCTGTCTAGGAAAAAAGAATGCTGACTTTTTACCCGACTACGGCGAAGCAAAAAGGAGGGTTATGATTTTGACATGTATGTATGTTCATCTGTTACCTCATAACTTCTGATCATAATTTAACAAATGAGGTATCATTGGAAGCCTCTTGATTGAATTTTTAGAGCGTGATTTTTCAGTTCTTCAGGTTTTGTTTTTGAACTTACTTTTTATTGTTAAAAAGAAATCACTGTGGGAGATTTTGCCCAACTGATTAAAATTACTATTTTAAGTATCATAGTCTTTGTTTCCATATAGTAGTAGATCGGTGTGAAATCGTGTCGTACACGTTTTCTGACCGACGACGTATAGGTACAATCTAATCTAATCAATAGGTACAATCCGTGGGGTCTACGAGGTGTTACAGCCATCACTGAACGAACTCGCAATGCGAAGGAAAGAGATACTTACATTATCAGAATAGAATACAATACTCTTTACTATGTTCGTACACCATATGAAATAAAAAGTATTATCAGATGTTGAAGATAGGGTACTTAAAACATTGTACCTTTACCTTCGTTGAAGAGGTCACTGACCGCGCTGCCCTCGGATATAATTTCAACTGCAGCAGGATTTCGTGCGCGGACGGTTTACAGTATACGGTATACCCAACAGCAAATCACATAAAGCGCTCGGGTACAATATTCTAATGTTATAGTAGTTGCTCATTTTTGCTACTATTGATGTCGGTCATAAACAGAGCTAATGAAAAGACTGAATCTAGAATTCAAGCTAAGCTTCCGTAACCATTTTATTTGTGTAACCTAGCTCAACGTTCCTCTATCCAAAACTGGCTAAATATATATACTTTCCAATGAAGCCGCGGCTCTCAATTGCCGCAAGTTTTATACTTATTTCTACAGCTCAAAACGGAATGGTATAATGACATTCAACAATACCGATACCGATAGTAAAACTACAAACGAAAAGCGCGTGCGACCGAGTTGAGTGCTTACAAAAATATACCATGACATCATGGTGAGCGAATGAGACGTGCTGTTCGGTCTCGCTCGCACTGGCACGCTTATAAATACACGAGTGCATTTACTCCATTCGTGTTCGATTATGTATGTTCGATTTGGCAGTCGACATCAAATAGCGATTAAGAGATGGCTTTACAGAACAAGGTCGATGAAAACGACCCAAGTTATTTACCACATTATTTTAAAAGCAGTGGTTCCTACAAAATAAAAAATGGTCATGCCCCATTTCCGGACGGATAACGGAGTTAACGACTGCTTGTTGTTTTGTTCAGCTATGAAGTGTGAGATCATGTATGCCAAATTAGATATTAATTATAATTAATAGCTTTAAATAAGTATTACTTTATTTTTTGCTGCGCAATAAAATTGCCTTTTGAAACATTTCATTTTAGGAAAAGTCAAGTTTAGGTAATTATTTTCTTAAAAAAAGTTCTCAAATAGGTATATAGTTTTATCCATGAAAAATTACGTAGGTAGGTACTTATTTATACTTACAGTTTACTAGCTAAGTACTTTTTTATTTCAGAAAGCAATTAAAATGTCATAATAGAAACCTGTATTTATGTTATATAACTTATAATTGAGCTACTTCGCACATACTATGTCTACAATAACAATGACTGATTAAATAGCTTTGCAATTCCAATGTTAAAGTTCAATCATAAATGCAACTCTAATGTCATTTAAGTAACTGTGGTCATAAATTAACATTATTAAAATATTTTTGCATGTTAACATTCAGTACGTGACGTCACAGTCACATAGTGTCTACTGTCTACCTAGTACATAGGCGACAAAAATGCTGGAGGCATAATGATGACTAAGAAAGCTTTTGGATATGACGTCATCCAAAGTTGTTGACCTGAGTTCACATCCACATATCACTCATTGTATGAATTCACCTATGTGCTTCGAAATTGATCACTTGTAGACAACTTTACAAACTTCATAGTATTCGCGCTTACACACTGTGTAGGTATAGGAGAAAACAGAGTTCACCGAGGCCCTCACAGATGATGTGGATGTTGAAAGGGAACGCAGGGCATTGTCAGTCAGAGCTAATATGCTGGCCCGTAGTTTTGCGCGCTGTACTGCACAGGTAAAAATAACTTTATTCAAGGCGTACTGTCAGTCTTTTTATACCTGCAGTCTATGGGTGAAGCATACGCAGAAGACTTACAATGCCTTGCGTGTCCAATACAATAACGCGTTTAGCATGGGGTTGGCACGCTGTTCAGGTATGTTTGCAGACGCTCAAGTGGATGGCTTCCAAGCGATACATCGCAAAAGAATAGCGTCTCTGATGCGCCGCATACGGGGCAGCCCCAACAGCTTGCTGCAGCTTATTGCAGGAAGAATGGATGTGGATTTTTCCTTCATGGAACATTGGACAAAACTACATGTACGAGTAGTGCGGTCCTGATCCAATGTTTCCATTGTTGTGTCATTGTGTGTCTATTTTGTCTATTTCGGCATTGTGTGTCTATTTCGTCTTTTTCTTCATTGTGTGTCATTTTCGTCATTGTGTCTATATTATTAAATTAAATAAACATGTATGGATAATTATGTTAGTGATTGTAATTTATCTGAAATAAATGATTTGAATTGAATTTAAATTAATATCGTTGTATTAATCATGTCCAAGGAGTTCCATCCAGACTTCCTTATGAAATAATCAATAAGATACTAGATTTCGTCTTATCCCTGAAAGGATCCAAAACTATCAATTTATTAAAAAACCGGCCAAGTGCGTGTCGGACCCCGCACAATGAAGGGTTCCGTAGTTGGGATGAATTTATCCCAAGAACAAACTTAAAATTGTAGTTGAAAAACATGGTCTCCCGTACGGAATGTATGGGAGAACATGTTTTTGCAACTGCAAATGTAAGTTGGTCGATTATTACTCGTTAACTTGCAGAGGCTACTTTTCTGTGATAGTTTTCCTTTTAATTTCTATATACAATGCTACTACCGTGAATTTTTTCACATATTCGAAACCCACCATTTAGCTGTCAGGGGGGGAGACATTAGACTCTAACAAAAAAATGCACTTTAAAGCTTAATATTTCGCTAACCGATCCCTGAATCCTAAAATGGTTTCAAAAACTCACAATATTTTTGAACGACCTTTCCAAAGATACACCACACAGACTTTACGTTTAGTATAAAAAAAAAAAAA
Source organism: Xanthia icteritia (assembly GCA_949128155.2). NCBI lineage: Eukaryota > Metazoa > Arthropoda > Insecta > Lepidoptera > Noctuidae > Xanthia > Xanthia icteritia. Next base: position 10,341,895 of record OX421934.2, read on the forward strand.
CTTACCACTTTGTCGGCGTGATTAATATGTATACCAATGCTAAATTACAACTTTCTAGTACAAAGTCTCTGAGCTAAGCCACGGACAGACAGACAGACGGACATGGCGAAACTATAAGGGTTCCTTGTTTACTACGGAACCCTAAAAAGTTAAAAACCCAATTTCTTCATCACCCGGCGCGGACATAAAATTTATGAAAATAATATATTGATATACCTAATAAATAAAGGATAGCATGAAAAGTGGCGATGATATCATGTCTAATTTCTATAATATTTATTTATATTTCCATTAAGAATACGTACAACAAAAACTATCAAACTAGAAATGTTAATGAGATTTTTTATACCTAGATTGAACAATAATCTGAATATTTAGAGAATCACAGAAATTACAGATAAATACTAGGAAGCGCGATTCAACTTAATTAGCTAAAGATGAATAATAATCACATTATAATGAGCACATTATTATTTGCAAATTATATTAATGTCGAAATAATTCTCATTGCACAAGGCGTGTGATTTCAAAATGTCATTGCGAGCAGATGAGGACATCCATCACTCCACAAAAACATCTGTGTGTAGTCATAAAAATAAATATGTATAATCCGCGTCTAAATCAACAATTGGTGTAGCATCGTAATTAACGACATCACCTCCACCCCGCGACCTGGGTAAACAACTCACCATGATGTCATGTATGGCTGATGTTGTTGACCCACAAGATGCGCGCCTGTTGTTCCATTAAACATATGTCACAACTTACAACTTGGTCCACATAGTGACGTCATAAAAAAAAATTGATTCCTCATGCCCAGGGGTATCCGCAAATACCCCATGTATGTTCCGCGGTATTGTCTTATTTTCCATAAAATAATCTGTCTTCCATATTCGTCTCCCCTCATAATATTTACTTGCACTATTATTAACGCTTGTCATAACTTTTATTTGCCATTAAATAAGTTTCCATACTAACATGTGTTATATTATAATCATTAGTTTCTATAAGTAACACATTATTATAATGTATATACTTGACATAAGCAACATTTAATATAATTTAGAAACGTTTATTGTTTTGTACAAAAAATAATGTCATTAAGGCATTTGGTCTGTAATCAAATGATATATTAAAGCGAACAATCTTTAGACAATAAACAGTTTGTCAAATTCGAAACGGCTAGGTTAGGTTAGGTTAGAACTGTGACCGCAAAACGCGCGAGCTAAGCGAGCGTGCCGCGGCAGCGGCCGCCGAGAGCTAGTTCCTCTTTTGCAAAGCAAGCATGCATGGTAGATTAGGTGTATTTTTAGGTTTCCTTGTGAATAAAAAAATCTGTATCGTATAATCATATATATTAATCAATATAATTCAAGTAATTTTATAACAATATTATATTGGCGCTTGTACTGAACTAGCATTGTTGTGCTAGTATGGGCAAATGAATATTATGGTGAATAAATGTTATGGGAAACGACATTATTGAAAATGAAAAATATAGCAAATAAATTTATGGATTAAAATAATTATGACACTTGATCGATTATGAGTATTATGACCAATGAAATAAGTGTAAATGATTTTATGTAATTTCATTATTATGGCAACCGGAGCGTTATTTCTAATGAAATTATGGCAAATACAAGTATGGTATATAAAACGATTGCATTTTAAATTATGGGAAACATTAGTAAACTTAGTCTTAGATTAAGTTTTTTTGGGTTTAGTTAGATTCTTGACAGTTTTCGAATTATAGCATTTTTTAAATTTTTTATTTCTTGATAATAGTATGGGAACCACTTCCAAAAAAACTATCTTTATTTTTATACGGCTTTTACACATTGTTTTTTTTTGCAATTTTCATTGTTATGGAATATTCTATCGGACATAAAGTAATCATCTTCCTATCATTAATTCAAGATACAAAAAAAATATCGAAAAGGAGGTATTTACGTTCGAGTGATATAGAGTCGAAATTACTACTTCAAATAAATTTAAAAAAGTACTACCAGTTTCCTAAATCATTTAAAAAACCTAGGCTTGCACAATAGCACAAAAAAGATGACTCGGAAATTTCGACTGACTGATTGGAACATACATGGGGTATTTTCGGATAACTATATTTTTTTTTATGACGTCTATTTGGACCAACTGTGTAACACCGGATTGCCAAAAGTTAATTCAAAGATTTGATTGTAGCTACAATAATTGCGCACATTTGTAACAATATTTATGTGCTTGACTGACCGGAAGTCAAGGTTGTAGCATCGTTAGAAAGTTGCACATTGTTTTATTTGTCCAGATGTTTGACTTATTAACCTAGTAATTAAATTTCCATATTTTTGTCTTACCTGGCTAATGTCCCCTTCCATTTGATTAAACCGTTAGGTTTATTCGTTGTCTGGTCCTCGATGACTTCACAGTTAAAGGGTTGGGGCGGGTCGAACGTAGTCGCATGCAGAGGTGGTGCGCATGCCAGCGGCTCCATCCGACAAGAGATAGCAGCCCGTTTAGGCGGCGTTGCTCTCGGGTAGGTGTGGTGGCGAGCACTGCTGATCGCCGCTGGCTCACCACGCCTCTGTTTTGGTAATGTCCTGGCACATAACGCACTGGCTGCATTCTTTAAATGGGATCGAAATCTGCTGTTGTTACTTGAAACACTTAGTACACCGCCCTCCATCTTCATCTCCTCGACCACAATACTTTCACTGCACTAAATGACGTTTAAATCCATGGTGGTATTAAACCACTTCATCACTGATAGTATCACCTTTTTGAATTCATGTTAGTCTATTTTGTCAACACTTTAAACTTCCGTCTCAATCCGTCCAGGAGTCAACGCCGTCGTTTTCATTGCATTCAACCTTCTATACAAAGAGACGTCAAATTACCATATTATTTAACGGATCACCAGTATATCTTTGCAGGGGCATTCAAGTTACAAACAAAACGTCAAGTATACATAAAGAATCATATCAATTTCAGTAATTTTGTAATTAAGTTGATATTTCGCCACTTGCAGTCTTCGACACGACAGTCATCATGAATGAATAGCAGGCGACGAAATATAAACTTTTAAATTGAGTTAATTTCAGATACTTAGGTACTTTTGACATATTCCCTTTTAGATACACTAGCCATCCAAAAATTTATGAGAAGATAATGGCCGACGCCTGAAATTTATTATGTATCTCGATTACAATCTAGACGCCAAAGATTGCTGCATATCGTTCAAACGATCTCCTATCCGCGTGCCATTTTCTGTCATTCTTTCATCTTTATTCTGTGATTCGCCTTCTCAAAGATTCAAGATGGTAAACTCAATCCATGGATTGGTTGGCAAGCTTCATCCCAAAAATAGATAAAAAAAATGTTAATCTACATTGTCAAAAATTGGATCAGGATTGATTATAAATTTCGGGCGTTAGATTTATCTGTGGCGTTAGGCAAGTTCCTTACGAATACCTAAAAATTGGTGGTGCAAGTGATAGACTTTTTTGATCCTTATAAGAAACAGGATCGATTGGCATAAAAAAAAAATGTTAATCTACATTGTCAAAAATTGGATCAGGATTGATTATAAATTTCGGGCATTAGATTTATCTGTGGCGTTAGGTAAGTTCCTTACGAATACCTAAAAATTGGTGGTGCAAGTGATAAACTTTTTTGATCCTTATAAGTAACAGGATCGATTGGCATAAAAAAAAGTTGTTTGTGAAAACTGCCCATTTGCTTGCTTGCTGTACATTTTTTTAATAATCTGTGGTTCAAAATGTCTCAAAAAGTTAAGGACAGTCTCCTTAGACCGTTCTAATGTAGCTACAACGGTTAAGGTACCTGCCCCTACAGCCCCGTCTCAAAAATCCACTCTGTAGGTATATCCTAAACAACGTGTTAGCAATAGATCACGCAAGATGTATAAATAAACTGATCAGGTTAATATTCTCACACGCACATTGAAATCCTGCTCTCATTTAAAATTAAAATAATGTGAGGTGGGATTTAGTTTTGCAAGTCACCGAAGGACTACGTCATCTTAGTTCATTATCTTGTATAACTTGACCTTAATCTATAAAAGCTAAAAGGTATTGCAATTAAGTATAATTTGATGACTAAATATGATATTATTTATGTGCCTAACCACCCACAAGTCCTACTCGCGAACGGTAAAGCAAATTAGTTCGCTAGCAAAATTAGTGGCGTTGCGGTCTACTTGGCGAGATGCATGCTCGACTGCATTGCGGCATCGATTTCGTACAAGAACGTCGTGAACGTCATTGTGAAGACTTTTTACATCATTACTGAGTGGAAAAAGTCATGATTTTCGACATTTTCTCCTACATGGTAACTAGCTGACTATTTCAGTATTTAACTTTTTATGTTTTAATGACATGAAAGGATCACGATCTTGCGGAAGGCTTTACGGTGGAACCGCAGGTTTGACGGAGAGTGGAGGGGGGAGCGCTCGTGGGCGCGCTGACATCACCGCCGGAGCCAGCCGATCTTACATCACCGTCCACTGCCTCCCACTGGGTACCGCCTGCGCGCCCGCACCTCCCCTCCATAACTCCTTTACACTTTATATTGAAAATCAATAGCCGTATACGCACAATACAGTATGTATTTTCTTTTACAAATTGCACTAATTCCAGTCAGTCAGTCTATGATCAATAGCATAGTTTATTTTATAGGGTTACTAATTACCTAATTTCTGGTTTGTCAGGCTGAAGTGCTCATGAAATCAAAAATCTTTGAAATAATTGCTAAGCAATATAATTTTGCAGAGCTATGACAACTATTTACTTTACAACAGAAAGTAATGATAAAATATAAATAAATAAACCATCGAACAATGACAAAGCTATTTCTTCAAGAAATTAACCATAAAATCAATTATTATTGCTGTCCAGCAGAGATCAAGGCTAGCATCGGCCACGACAACCGCTTAATATCGAATTTGATGACAATTAGCATTCATTAATAATTGTTACCTTTATTAACCAGTTAATAAGCATCGGCGGCTGTGTTACAAGAATAACTAGGAAAATAATGAAAATGTAACCATAAACAAAAAAAAAAACAGAAGATGACTATGAAACACAATTTTTTAAACTAGATACCAGTCAGCAAGCACATTGAACTGAAATGGCTATAAAATGTTAAGTATTTTATGTTTGGATTATAATATCATTTAAACTTTAGCGGAAGCCTACGAAAAAAATGTTTAGCAGTTGCGAATAACGTGAGAGGATACCAAGTTTAGTCAAGAATACCAATGTTTGGATTACTCTGATTAGTTATTATTACAGAATTTCTCATTTAGTTAGTAGTTTGCCTTTAGCCTGCGGGAATAGTTCGAAAGATGTTGCCAATTCGAAACAGGTGCATAACATATGTTTTCGAGGAACTACATTAAGAAAATTATATATTTCTGCCCAAATTAAACACACAACGCATATAATGTGTGTCTCAGACGTAGTGACTCTATCTATAATATATATTATGAAGTAACTTCCTAAATACGTACTCATACTCAACACAAATTACAAACACAATAACTGCATTGTATGCATATGTTCTCTATTCAGTATTCTACTAGAGCGAATAGTTTACTATTAGAGGTGATACGATTACTGCTGTTCCTATTAACCTCAGTGGATCCTTTGATCGCAAGTCTACAATCATGTTTTATGTTAAATTGTAGTGTTGTATGGCTCTGTTGATGAAACGTAAAGCATCTATCTATATCACTATGCATCCCCACATTTCCCACGGCAATGATGTCAAATTGGTTTATCAATCACGGCGGGACGGATGCGGCCCGGAGCCGCCGGCCCCCCGCCGCCGTACGTGGGTAGTGTGTTCTGTAGTGCGTACAAGCCGTTGAATTCATGACACGATGTTAATCGACCGGCGAGATGCGCAAAGCGATTTGGTATAGTCAAAAAGATACTCACTTTATATTTGAACTCCTGGAGATAGCTGTACCTGTACGTAATTATTCGACAAGTCGAGCATGTTCGCTTTAGTCAAACACATTTCAGATGTTAGACACGGAGAAAAATATAGTTATTTCCAAACCGTTAGGTGTTAACAATTGGTATAATAGCTTAAACAGGTTTAACGGCATCTCGTGGTGTGCACGCGGATGTGGCCGGTAATTTGAGAACGATTGTGCCGAGTTGTTGCGAAGAGGCTAAGTATTTTCCATTGATCGCTAACAATAGAGGTCCGAGGTCAGACTTTTGTGGCACATCGATTGTGTTCTCATCTAAAGAACGACTTCAGAACATCCTCGCAATCTTTGCACAATACCGTCAACTAACAAGCGGATGAAAAGTCAATCCAGGCATCCATCTAATCCAGTCTTTCCCAACGTGGGCGATAACGCCCCCTTGTGGGCGCTGCAGGCCTAAAGGGGGGCGGTAAGAGACCCAGAAAAAAAAGGGGGCATTGTGTAGGGCAGTGATGTCAAACCCCCGTCCCATGGGGCCCTTAGGGCCCCACGTGAGATATTTCTTGGCCCCACTTATCAGTTAAGAATCCCCACTTTTTTGTGTAAAAGGCCCCACCAGTCGTTTGAAATTCCCTCTTTTTTGTGTAAAGGGGCCCCACCAGTCAGTTTAAAATTCCTATTTTCCAGTAAAAATGCCCCACCTTCCCCTCGAACTCTGACATCACTGGTGTAGGGCTTTGGGGTCGATTTATAATTTCATCTACCTAGCTAGGAAGACTCTTAGACACCGACTGAGCTCTCGACTCTCGACTACATCTTGTGAACATCAACTAATATTAATTAAGATATAGCTCAAACTCGGTTCGATATAAAAGACCGCGGGCAATCATGTTTTAACAAGTTTTTGTTAAATAATCCGAATACTATAAATTTGCGTTTCAATAATCAGTTATAAGTACTTAGCGGTTTTTAAGTATGTTTAAAAAGGGGGGCGTTAAAAAATAATTTATTCTTAAAGTGGGCAGTAGACAAAAAAAGGTTGGGAACCCCTGATCTAATCTATTCTACCTAGCCTTTTACCAACTATGTCGGGGTCGGCTTCCAGTTTAACCGAATGAAGCTGAATACCAGTATTTTACTTGGAGCGACATCAGTAGGTATATGAATCCACAAAAGCTACTTGGTAAGTGGACACTTGTCTTGCACACAATTTAGGGTAAACAAAATTAGGTACTTTTCGTGAGGACTTTTTTTAAACATTGAACGGGAGGCTCTTGATATGTTTTCTTGTTGGTTCAAATAGCCGTAGTATAAAAGCACAAATAACTCTTAAATGGCTTATGAAATTTTTTTTTGAGAGGGTAACACCGCCCAAGTGCGTGTCAGTTTCGCACACGAAGGGTTCCGTACCACCGCACAATATTTAGCAAAAACGCCGAAAAAAACCTTTATTTTTTAACTTTATTTTATTTTTATTTTGTGTTATAGCGGCAACAGCAATACACAATCTGTGGAAATGTCAACTGTCTACCTATTACGGTTCATGAGATATAGCCCGCTGACAGACAGACGGACAGAGGAGGCTTAAACCCTCAAGTGTTCTCCAGTTTTTTTAACCTATTTTTTTTTATGGTGGTGGCTCAATCTCGCTTAGCCAGCTTTAGCTACGTATCAATCAAATAATAAGTAATACATAATGATAACGTTTTAGTTTAAAATACACAAGAGGGATCTTTTGTTGACCAAGATTCATCATTCATGGCACAACAACCATGTGTGCGCATGATTAAACCTCCCGCAGTCTTCGTTCACAGATCTTGCTCCTAAACTTTTATTATACATGTCAAAGGACGACCAACTAATCCAACTGCTCATTAGCTAAGCGTTCAGATTTAGGTATACGACCTCCACATGGCACACGGAGCGCCGCCTATCTCATACGATGTATATCTCGAAATAGAATGCTAAGTATTCCGGATTCTGTTTGCAGCCATATGAGGCATTTCTATTAGTCATACAGTATAATAATGTGGTTTGATTTATTTATTTGCCAGTGAGCAAGAACCAAGCAGGAAATTGAAGTTAGTTGGTAAACATAGGGACAACAATATGAATTCATAATTCGTAGTTTTATAGCTAGGTATCATGCGAATCATGCATAAATTAATATTTATCTTATCTTAAAAATGGCGCATTTTAAATAACGTCTTCTACGTATTTTGAATTCATCAAGTTGCTACACATGTAGGTAGTGTAGGTACTATCGGATCTGTAATAATTTCAAGGTGACATAGAATTTGGGCGAATGTACCTAATTTGTTTATAATGAATAATGATTCAATCGATATTTGTGGCTAGTAGGTAACCTACATAATTTTCGAAGTGGAATATGCGTTATATTAAATTGTCTACGATGACTGTTCTTTAAACAATTTACATAATATAACATCACGCCTGTAATACCCGAAGGGTTAAGCAAAGGTGTACCCTATTGTGCACCCACAATTAGCCAAAACAATTTATTAGGGTTCCGTAAAAAACGGAACCCTTACAGGATCACTCGTGCGTCTGTCTGGCTGTCTGTCCTTCTGTCACAGCCAATTTACTTCGAATCTTGTGGACCGATTAAGTTGAAATTTCGTACACATATATGTATATCTGTGACCCAAACATGGACGGGTAAATAAATGAATTTTGAATATGGGGGTCAATTTTGGCGGTCAAACAAAAAAGAAAAAAAAGTTTTTCAAACTGTACCGTGTGACATATTAAATGAACGTTGCGAGGATCCCAAATATTTTTGATCAATAATTTTAAAATAATACTTTTAAAGATATTTAACAAAATAGATGAAAACCTTTACCATTCCTCCCCCTTATCTCCGAAAATACTGAGCCTAAAATTTCGAACAAAATACAGAGAATGGTTCTTTACTCATAGATTACAGTAACACCTATAAGAAGTCTATGGTCTTATAATAACATGGTAAATCTCTCAATATTGTGCGTACAAACTTACATTTGCAGTTGGAATGTATGTAATGTTTGTTAAAATTGCTCATGTACGGGTTTGTAATATTAAAATGAACCTCGGATAACTTTTCTTTAGAAACCAATACGAGCAATAGATGTCATCGGCTCAAACTTGCAGTTTTTGGAACATATCATTTGTTGACTATTTAAGTGTCTCCAAAATTTTATTAAGTTGATGTTAAAAAAAGTTATCCGAGGTTCATTTTAATATTACAAACCCGTACATGAGCAACTTTAACAAAAAACGGGCACATGACCAATGAAGTCATCGTTGCCGGTGTCGACGTTCGTCATCAATACGAGAAGCATGGAATCAGGCAGCCAGCCGTTGCAAATCAAAATCGTACCGAGGGAAACAAAAATGTAATTATATTAAATATACTTACTCGTATATTAAACTCTGTTTTATTTATTGTTTTCCTGAATTAGGTGCAAGCGCTCATTTCTTTCTTTTTACCCGACTAAGGCAAAGCCAAAAGGATGGGTTTAGATTTTAGCAGTCTATGCATGTATGTTTGCTTTTACGTGTGTTCCACCGTAGCGACTAAACTACTGAACCGATTTTGATGAATGAGGTATCAATATAATTCATTATAATAGTCCGGGTGACATAGCCTGTATAAATTCTCCCTAAATTTAATATGGTGGACTTTACACATCAATTTCTAAACTCGAAAAAAAAATAAGGTAATCATTACATGAATCAAAAGAAAGGTCTTTACAACGTCTCAACATGTATATATCATATTTTTAAAGAAAATTAAATTTTTCAATTGTTAAAAACTAGGAAAAGTGAGACTAGTGGTATCATCTCGAGATGATACCAATGCGCAGTTAATCAAATCTTAATAAATAGTAACGATTTGTAATGCCACTCTTATGTCTCTACTCACTACTACTCTATATTTTGGATTTCTTCGAAGCTCGATAAACGGTTTTGGCGGCGTTCGGCGTTTTTTTTAATATATCAATGAATCGCGCTATGTTTCGTTCAAGACACTATGCACTGCTATTTGAATTCAACAACAACAATTATCAACTGATGCAATATTACTGTATTCAGTAGGTAGGTATGTATTATTTGACAAAAGTTGTGGTTTGTTTCGTGAGTTTGCCTAAACTAGTCCATTGTCCATTTTGTACTACCGGGATTACATACCTAATAGCCGAGGCAAAGGTCATTGACTCCTACAGCTGCGCCTTATTTTGTTACGCGTAATTTTGAAACACAACAAAACATACTTTAAAAGATATCACAGATTCAAAATTTTTCATTTAGTGATATGATGTCAAGGCATTATGAGGCAAGGCATATCAAGGCATTCATTTTAGTGATATGATGTCAAGGCATATTTTAATCAAAATTAAATTCCCAATTTAAATAACATATTTTATTGGATAAGGATAATATACTACCGGTCAAAATAGCTTCCGAAATAAAAATGAAATTGTTATCATAATCTGAAAGATAAAAATGGTTACTGGTAGGTCATCCTAAAAAGATAGATATATGCTATCGTGGACTTTATTGTTGAACTTTTTAAGATCGACAATTCTGTAGAACATAAATTTTATGTATCTCTTACGGTTTACGCGGCGCACGCCAGTAAAGCTCCCAGTCGGCATGATTTATTCCGACATCTTCGCCAATAATTGTCATATTTCAGCCAATTTATACAAAACCTTAATGAATTAAACACAAAAACCTTCCGCATGAATCACTCCGTTCAATGGTGAAAATCGTTTAAAAATCCGTTCGGTAGTTTTTGAGTTTATCGCGTTCAGATAGACAAACAAACGCAGCGGGGGACCTTGTTTTATAATATGTATGTAAGGATAAGGATATGTAAGGATTTTTCACAAATCAGTCGGGTATTTTTATTGATAGTTAATTAAACCACTTTCATTAGAGTGGTTTATTAAATTAAGTGCCTAGTAACAAATCTTCCTAATAATATTATGAATGCGAAAATGAGTTGTTTGTTTGTTATGCTTTCACGCTAAAACGGCTGAACGGATTTAGATGAAATTTGGCATATGGGTAGACCATGACCTGGATTAGGACATAGGATACTTTTTATTCCGATATTTCCACGGGATCGAGACTTATGCGAGTGCAACCGCGGGGCGCAGCTAGTATCAAAATAATTTAGAAAAAATATTGCCTTAGAAAATATTCACTGTACCGGATAAAGTAGGATTGTATTGCTGCAATTTATTTTGCGAATTGAGTTGGTCATTCAACTCTGAGAGAATTCTATGACAAAACGTAATTAGATCATTCGCTCGTAATATCGCATTCTACAACGATTTAAATGGCCACCAAATTGTTTAAAATTGTAACAACTAGTAGAACTTCGTAAATGACGTAAGATTGATTTTGAAAGCTGTGAAGTTGTGGCAATCATTTCAACATAACTAAGTGTATCTGTAGACTTGTGTACATACTGAACAAATATTCCAAATTGTTTAAATAATTCAAGAGTAGTAGATGAACATGCCAACTGAGGTGTGTTATGAATATTATATTCATACATATGTCAGATATACCTTATCACACTCTACTTGTGTACTAAATGTAAGTAGGCATACATATACCTATATATATATATATATATATATATATAATAGAGATATGATAGGTATAATACCCTGATTGTTGCAATATTGAATATCAGTTATTGATAATAGGTGTCCCTCTTTGAACAGTTTGTACCTAGTTTGTGTTTTGTGGGTAAATTTGCTGAAATCATTTATTTTACGAGTATGTTCTCTTATATGGTACAGTATCTATAATTTAAAGTTTTACCAATATAATATATGTAAATGAATTTAACCGCATTGCTACTTCCTTATTGAAATTATGAATCATCTAACATTATTTAATGTCATTGTTCATATTTAAATTTGCAAATGACTATAATAATAAACAAATCAAGCAATATTTAGAACCTCAAAATAAATTAATGCCGAGAACTGTAAAAAAAATAAAACATTATGATACCTAAGTCTTTGGTGGCTTGCCAAACTTCGGTAAATTAACGTCAACGTAACTAAACAGTCGAAACTAAGCGTTTGAACAAGTAAGTGTCTTAATTATGTATTATGTATTTATACCCACGCACATAGTGACGAGTCAGCAGCACTTGCACCACTCAATTTTCATAAAAGCCTTACATATATCCCTCACCACAATTCGATAACGAGCAGAATACAAGTATCAGTATACAGTATCCTATCCATTACTGACATACATAACAAAAGTATGTTTCTAGTTTTATTCACCCGTATAAGCTAAACATAGCTATGGCAGTTTTCCACTAATGTAATATTATGTACATAAATCAGTTTTACACAACGTCACTGCAAATAAACTGGCATGTTTGTTCAATTAGAGATATTTTAAAAACATGAGCGTAATGTGTCCGCGCAAGTACCACGCGGCGGAGTTGATCGCGCAGCACTGGCTGGTGACCGGCGAACGATAGCGACACTCCGACCCTACGACTGGTACCATGAAACCGGTGACGAGACACACTGACGCAACAGCTTCGCAAACACCGAGTACCGCGCCGTTCGCGGCCCCATCGCGGCTACAACTGAGTGTACCAGCGGCCAGCGACGCTAAACAAGCATGCTTACCATGCGAGCATTGTATTGTAGCCTCGGCGGCCTAAGCTGATAACAACCTGCGTACACGACCACCTCTATCTGATTCTATACAAAACATTCATTAAGTACTAACTTTATATTTAATAACGTAATTGATAAGTAAGTACGTATGTCTCTTCACGGTGAAAACGTATTAATGGAAAACAAACACAAACAAAAATGATAAAGACAAAGCGAATGAAGAAACAACGACACTTTCAAAACGATCAGAGCTAAATTGAATAGATGCATTATGGCTAATACTCAATCGAAAAAAAAATACGTTAGCTGCATAGTCGTTTCAAACCCCGAAATCATCAAGATTAAGATAGAATCAGACAAAAGACTCAAAATGTGAAAACTAATACAATGTTTTCTCGTGTACTTTTTTCTTGCAACACCTCAACGCAAACTATTGCCACATTAGATTAGAAGGACATAAAATAACTTTGTAGGCGAGTAGCAGTAAGTCCAATGCCAAAGTATAATAAAAAATATAAAAATATCAGCGCTCTACTTCTTTGCTTTCAGAAAATTTGCTAGTGTTCGTTAAATAAATTGGATGTTTGAGTCCGATTACATTTTTTACGGAAATTCGTGATTTTTGTCGCTATAATTTTCAGCAGCAGTAGGATATTTTAATTATTTGATTATAATAACGATAGTGCCAGTCTCTTTCTTGTAAATTGTAGTTACACATTCGTGTAAGTTGCGAATTGACGCGGAATATATTGTACTTTAATTTTATTTATTGTAATTTTGTCTTATTATATTGAGAAACGAAAACGAAAGAAACTTATTCATTGTAGATAGAATTTTTATATCATACAAATTTATTTGATACAATTGTGTTTATTAGGAATATAATGGACGCTGAATCTAGACATTTATTGCTTTTCTTTACGATTTTTTCCGTGAAAACTCAAGGAGTTTAAAGAAATTCTAAAATTGAAATAAAGAAGTAAAACGTTCAACTTATCTTTTAGTAATTTTAGCTTTTATTAGAATTGAATGAAACAATGTGAGTTTAAGCGTCAAAGTTCCATCACCGACGGTTTTTCTTGTAAACTGAGTTCGTAAAATATTAATAGTAAATTACCCGAAAAGAAAAATTCAAATATGTAACTCCAAGTTACAAGAAAGAGAATGGCACTATCGTTATTCATAATCAAATAATTAAAATATATTACTGCTGCTGAAAATTACAACGTCAAAAATCATAAATTTGCGTAAAAAATATAATAGGGCTCATAATACTGGATATAGGCACATATGTTGGAAGAAAATTAAAGTAAAGGTGTTAAAAGATTCTAAGAAAAAGAGTCTTTTCTTTTACGTATTTATTTACTAAAATATTACGATGCCCAGTATCATGCATACAGCATGTGTGCATCATGATCAACAAATATTTTTCTCGTGACATTGTAGCAGGTCTCCTTAAAGTATCACATCAAATCTGGTGTTCCTGGGGTACTATTCTAGGACCCGTTCTAGCTTGTATGAAACGCCGGGGAACTACTTGGTAAATGCCATGGTAACGGTGCGATGTGAGATTGATTATGTTATGCAATAACAACGCCGCATGAACTGGACGTTGAATTTTACAGTTAGTTTTCTAAACGCAACAAAAGAATATCAACAGCTCATAAAAAGGAAAATATTCGTTTATTTAACTGTTTGACAAGTTTTACGTGACTGTGAATGATTTATCACTGTACCGTGCTTCCACGTCTGATCAAAACGAGAATTGGCATGCGCGTAGCTTCCTGCAAAAAATAAATTTTTAGGACTTTTTTTTAGAATAACATTTTGGAACTACAACATTCACGTCATAATTCTTATTCTGTGCCAAAATTTCTGTCCATCATCCATTTATTAATTTATTATAACACAGAAGGTTTAGGCAACTTTTATAATATTTTGTGTGATGAATTTAGTACGTCCCAGAAATCTTATGATTTCAAATATTATAAGGAAGCGTAGCCGGATGGGTCTAATCACATACCTTTTTTTCGCTAAAAACTATACAATAAATTATTAAAACATAGATAATATATTGAGCTGAGAATTGGCAGATAAGTCGTTTAGTTTCTGGAAATGTAAACATACCTACTAGGTATACAATGAATTTTATGAATGACTGAAAATAATACTGACATGAAATGAATTTACTGATGAGCAAAGCTTGTGTAAATCCATAATATTTATTTGAAAAAATGTATGATCACTCACTATACAATCTGAATTGATATTCACAACACCCATTACTTCCTACACGTTTTTATTTTCTCATTATTTGAGTAAACAATCATCAATCAAAGAACGCAGATGCATTGCCCGAGGCACTAACACAACATCCGTTGTCGGACAATGACCAAAATAAAGTTGATCGCAGCACATTGCGGGGAGCATGCTGCTATATTTTGGCAAGTCGACCAGTGCGTGTCGCGAGCGCCTGATGGCATCATCGCTATGGAGGATCGTGACGTCACCGCGCCTTTTCCAAACGTGGCCGCCAGACGAAAATAGTCCCCGCCCCGCTACCGACCGCGGCCCCTCGCCTCGTCACCGACCGAATTAGCGAGCAAAGCGGTCGGCATTCAGCACCGGCACCGACCAGCCATGCCAACCCAACAAAGACGATCCATTTGCAAGTTCAGATGGTCGCCTGCTGTTGACCGCAGGAACGGGCGCAGCGCAGGTCTATACACTGATGCAGATAACAAGATTTACATGATTTGACGTAATGCAATCCTGTTATTGATATTCTTATCTACACAGTATTCCTTTTTAAATGTTTAATACTCTTTTATTTTCGGTAAGGTAGCTAAGTTAAGCGGTAGGTACTTTTGGAGATAAAAGCAGATAAGATTATGTACCTATAACTTAAAAACTTTGTGTGGTGTCTTCAAAGAGCTGTTTATTTTATAGTAAGTATCTACCCCACGCGATGTTGTATTATCAAATTCTCTGGTAAAGAGTTTTTAGCTACAAAGCGATTAAGCGATTAGCGGCTGTGTTAATTTTATAATGCACAGCTCTTCTAAAGATTAATTTATTCGTCTGCCAGTGAAACCTGGTGATTGCCTTCCTGATAATGCAAAAAATTTCTCTTTCGTTTGTTGTAGAAGTCATTGGTAGGCGTTTATTATTACTGTGTGGACGTTTACGATCCGATAAGGTGATGCTTATTAATTATTACACCCTCGAAACCTCGACCCACGTTTGTTTAATGTGATCATTTATTTAAAACCGGCCAAGTGCGTATAGGACCATGCACAATGAAGGGTTCCGTAGTTGGGATGACTTTATCCCAAGAACAAAGGTAACATGTTGTTGCACCTGCAAATGTAAGTTGGGGTCGATTACTCTTTAACTTGTCTTGTCTACTCGTATTTAGCTGTAATAGTTTTTCTTTTAATTTCGTTATATAAAATGCCGCCCATGGGCATGTGAGCGCCCGTATTTTTCTGAATATTCATGAAAAAATATCGAAATAAACTTTAAAAATAGCTTTAATATTAATGATGTTATTCAATTTAAATTTTTGTAAAAGCTTAACATAAACTTTTAGAAACAATAAACATAATCCAAATCGAGCCAGTAACATCGGATATGGCAAAAAAATTAAACCAAGGTCACAAACGCAACTCACAAAATTTAAAGTCGGCGTGATTAATATGTATACCCATGCCAAATTACAGCTTCCTAGTACTAACAGTCTCTGAGCTAAGCCGCGGACAGACAGATATGGTATGACATGGCGAAACTATAATGGTTATTTGTTGATTACGGAACCCTAAAAAAGGAAGTGTGACTGTTTACCCCACTCCATCGGCCAGGGTAACACTATTGAGGGGTAAGATGCGTAACGTATTTTTATTTTACACAGCCTTATAAATAGATTAATATGAGTATTAGTATGATTGTTAAAGATGAGAAATTGAGAGGTGAAAGTACTGGTCAGATACCGGCGACTTTTCAACAATGTATCTTCTTAAAAATACGAGTAGAGCTGGTATCATATACTAAGGAATGAGCACCATATCACATAGCAAGAACAAAAACCGTTTGAAAAAATGCACATTTCGACGTGCGCAACATATGGAACTCAAAGACCTGTTGAAGGCAACTGGATGAGAGCCCAGTCGTCAACTCTGAGTAGCGACCCAGCGACGAGGTGTACATTTTTATGAGATCCCAGGAAGCCGAAGCAGAACCGGTCTTAACTTACATACGTATGAATAAAGTAAACAAATTATTTATTGACTTTTAGAGGTATGCGGAACAGGGTGTAAAATTCACTCATCCTCTATAGAAATGGGAGGATCCTCCGACCAGACGGGTGTCGTATCTGGCGGGCAACTGCCCAACGATTGATGTCGGATAGTCTTATAAATGTCGTTCGCGCAGTTAATTCTAATTGCGCGATTCAGGATTTGTGTGACGTCAAGATTTTGTGTGACGTCAGGTCTTTGATGCGTATGCAGTTCGCATGTGGCGATGTAGATGCGGCTACAAACTTAAAAATGAAAGTCTTGCCTTAACTTAATTTAACACCATCTATCGACAAGTAGTAGAACCAAAAAGACGCTATCAGTACACAAACATGACTTAATTTTTTTAATTTTTTTTTTAATGATATGCCTTAGTTACCCTCTTTGCCTATTGCATATCATATTATGGACACATACACTTTTTATTGGCAATAGTTGACACTAATGACTGTGCCATTTTTCGATAGTGTTAGACTTGCTGATGCGACCTCCGGAGTGAAGCAGGTAGGAATCATGTTTTATGATGCTTTCGCCACTGTCGACCCTTTCGTCCCAGTGCCGTCCATAATATGCAAGAAACGCAACATTCTTCTATACTCCTCTAGCACCAAAGAACGAAAGCATCTACCTCTGCTCTGGACCTCCAGGTTTTAAAAGAATATATGTATATGGAACTCTTGTGCAAAATTTCATGCTTCTATACCCTGGTGACAAACCAGTACTGTCCCAAGTCCCGAGCGAAGCCAAGGCTTAGGCAAAAGAAGATACTAGGGTGGGGGAAGAGAAGAGAGAAGCCAAGGAGGTGAACTATGAGAATCAGTTTGATGATTTTGAAGGCAAAAGTTTTTTATGCAAAACTAAAATGAAAATTGAAGATTTTCTGGCAGTGTAGTAACTACGTAGAACAGTTTAAAAAGTCAGTTGTAAACTTCACAGACGTGATGGATCTGTATGTAAAACTGATTTTACAATGCATTTGCTCGAAAAAAGCGTTTTCCAAGCAGCCAATTTGTGCGGAAAATGTCACTGTTTGTCACTAGTGTTTTTACTTTTCTGTTTTTTTTAATTTTTAAGTCCGTCGTCAGCCCGACGCAGTTTTTATTATTTGAGAAATGTTTTACAAATTAATCAATGGCGATGGTGATGACGATGGTCAAAGTCAATCTAAGTCATGAATGTTGTTTATATCATTTATATACGTCAGCCAATATGTCAGATGTCATATGCGACTACTGTAAGGCTCACTCGTTTTTTTTTATTTCCTCACAGAATGCATAGTAAAACTTTGTATGACACACGTGCGTAAGATGATTTCCGACTCGTGTAGACTTACACACTCACTCGTAAATAAAAATGCCACTCGTCGGTAATACTTACCTACTTTTCGCACTAGTAGCATAAATAACTATTCTCAACTCATTCTTCCAGTGACGACACTACCAAAGGCTGTGGACCCCAAAAAAAAATCATCACACCATTTTTAATGTTCCGTACTTCAAAAGGCAAAAACGGAACCACTCGTGTGGCTGTCTGCCTGTCCGTCTGTCACAGCCAATTTGCTCCGAATCTAATGGACCGATAAGTTGAAATGACCGTATGGACCGTACACATACGTATTTCTGTGACCCAAACACGTACGTAAATCAATTAATTTTGAATATGGGGGTCACTTTCAGGTTGCCCCCCAAAAGTAAGAATATTTAAAAAAAAAAGTTTTGCTTACTGTACGATCATCTGAAACTAAATCAACAAATTGATCAGATTTAACAATGTGATAAAAATATAATTTATAATAATAAAAACATAAATTAACAAGTAAATGGGTCAATCATCTATTTTACCCACACGCTGTCCCCGACACACTATTTTAAATATGAATTAATTGACAATTGTGACATTTCTTTTGTGTATGAACACAAAATAAACACAAAAGAAATGTCACAATTGTATCTAAGATTGTTAGGCACTACGGAAAACTTGATTAAGTTCTGGAAAATCTTTCATTTCTATAAAATTTTATGGTAACTCAGGATGAGAAATATTCGCATACGGGATATTTTCCGTATCCTGGAGTTAGCATAAAAATAACCATGGTGTTTTTTTCAAAATCAATGACTTCGATTCCTACCTAGAGAAATTGGTTTTTCAAAAATCTAATGATGCAGTTTTAGGTTTCATCAAAATCGGCCCCAAGACTCCTATAAGTATTTTTCGGTATTACCTATAGTTTCGGATTTGGTCATCCATGCTGATTTGAAACATTCAGACGACATATATACAGACGAATTGATAACCTCCTTCTTTTAGAAGTCGGTTAAAAATAAATTTGTATCTCATGATGTCATGATCTTTCATTTACCTAATCTAGTTAACTTGCAGCTGGCGGCGTAAGCAGAAGTGTTAAGGATTGTCTAACAAAACTCATAAAAACGAACTATCACTAAGAATTAGGGGCGATATCGGTAACGATATCGGGTGCAGAGGTTCGTAGTTACAATAAAACCTTGAATAGAAAAGTGTTACGACGTTAACAAGACGGAAAGGAAGGAACCATTACACTAAATAATGGTTCCTTTACTTTTAGTTATTGTGGTTTTTCATCTTTGCTAGCTTTATCAAACAATTGACGAGCACCTCTGAATATTTTTAAATGTTGGTAGCTCCTTGGATAGCCCATGAGGATTTTTTTCAATTAATTTGTTTGCTTAGGGACATAGTAATTTTTTAAGTAATCAACTCTAGTTTTGGTTTATTCTGACGATGTTCTAATTTTGCTACTTAACTTTTGTCAATCATTACTTTCAAGTGTTTAATATTTTCAAATTTCTGAATACCTACAAATCTTCAAAAAAGCGTCAGCTTTAAATTCAAATAGCAATCAAAGCTATTCGATTTCTTTTGGATACTTTCCTAAATCAATGAAATTTCGTTATATTTGCCAAAAGGCTCCATCAATCCATCACATATTTATATATTAACTATCAGGATAGGTTGCCCGGGTTTCCTTTAAAAAGTTGTCCAAATCTTAGTATTCAAACTCGTCAGATTTAGGGAAAACCCCACAATTTGACTATTTAAGTTATTATGGGTTAGGCCTCACAGGATAATACCAGAACCAAAGGCTCTGAACTCTGAAGGTCACTTTATTTTTGGCCCTATTTCGAAATCTGAAAGTGGACTCCTGACCACGGGGCTCCTATCTGAAACTTTTCAAATATATTTTCGGTGTTCTCTCGTCATGCCGCACCTACTCAGCTATTAACTTTTCGCCCTGTATATGCTTACTCAAAAACCCCCTGGGCCTGGGCTTTTGCCCTACTACATAACAAACTTTTCATATATACAATAGCTTAGTTAATTACTTCATACGTTATTGTATGGATGCGGACGTAGAGCAAAAACAGCGTTAATGTGGAAAAGCATATTTTGTTTAGCCCCGCAAATTTTTAACAAAATCCCAAAGCAGATTAAACAGTTAAATTTAAATGAGTTTAAAAAGGAGCTTAAAGAGTTACTATGTAATAAGTGTTATTATAATATAAACGACTTTTTGAATGACACTTTGACATCCTAATTTAATTGTAATCTCTCTTTTATAACAGATAGCTTGACATTACATTTCGAAATTGACATTATTTTTTAATTATTATTTATTTTTTGACATATTTTCTTTGACACTGGCATGCCTCTTATTGTAAAATTAATAATTTTATGTCATGGTATCAATTCTAACCTTATATTTATATTTTGCATTGTAATAATTTATTATGTTTACCTTATATTTGCACGCCCCATGTGGCAGAATGTGATGAGACTTTTATGTTATTTGAGACCTTGTATTGTACCATGTTCGGATAAATAAATGAATTTGAATTTGAATATGATGCCAAATTATTGAGAAAATTTCAGGAGACTCTCTTTATTGTGATGATTGTTCGCCATCACTGGTCAGTCTTTTTTTGGTTAGTTATGTTGAATAAATGGGAAATAATTCAGAACTTAAAATGGTCCTTCCGGTTCCACTTGACACTTGAGAATTAATAACTTACACAAAAATCTACTGTGCCGATTGTAGAATATTTTTTGAGTCCTTCGTCTTCGTAGTGTGTTAGAAACTGCAAAACCAAATATATATATTTAATCGTTTTATTGATAGATCTACTGATTTTATGTAAGTACCAACACGTAATGTTCTTTTTCTTTTCAGCTGCAGTTTTTATTTTTAATTGCGCTAGAAACGCTTCCGTAGCGGTCGGTAATGTCGTTGGTAGTCTGCGTTCACCTTCGAAATTGTACCTTAAATCTCTATTTGAGCTCCAAATGGTTGTCAATCTCTTGACAAGGGTATTATTGTGCAGAATAAGTATGCTTTTAGAAAACCCATGCCTTATTATAGCAAGCGGCCTGCTTCACGTTTGGTAATAAAATAGGTAACTAGGTAGGTAATAAGTAGGCACAGCTACAAAACAAACGGTCTGTGGCTACATCAACGAGTTAAGAATGAGGCCATGCAGAACGATAAGATAGCGCTGCAATCACTGTGTTCATAATAATTAAAAAAAAAGGGAAATGTGTTTGTGAAGACGTTTTGCTAAGCCATTCATTGCTGAAAACGCGCGCGACTGTGAATCGGTTCCGAGAAACCTACTCGCGTTTCCTGGAAGCGCTACTATGGACGCACACATTCGCAAATCGCTGCGTAGTCAATATGGCACACATAGTCGCCCACGGCCCTGATAACGCGCTGCCGTGACGACTTGACGAGACGTATCGGTGCTCTCATTAACCAACCAACTCGTATTGCGTGCCCAGCTCGGCTTACACCCAATCAAACAATTTGTTGCACTGACGTTACGACGCAAGCAGAAGTCAACCGTGCCAACACGAAAAGTAAATATATAAGATAGATACAATCTCACCTCCACCAAATGTGTTTTTTTGTAAACTGATTGCAGTGAAAATGCAAGCAAAACCATAGACAACAATATAATATAGTGACAGTAGAGAACTGCTGCATCACGTGCAAGACGCGTTTAAACATAATTAACAACGTACTGTAAGATGATATAAATACTGTAAATATCTAGTTATTGACAGGCATTGCCAATGAGCTCAATAAATGATCGCAGAGCACCGGGGTCAGCGGCGAGATGCCAACGGTCAATAATGATGGCTTGACATCCGAACTGAATAGCAATCAATCAATTAAACTCTTATTTCACTGCCAAGAATATTTTGTTTGTGTTGGTCGTCGGACGTAAGTCGTTTAATTTACGTATATAATATGGTAATGCTTGTGTCTAAATGAAGGGCTGATATCATTAAAGCTGCATTTCTATTCACTGTAGATCCTGAGGGCCTCATGAATGTGCTACCTATATCTTAAAAATATCATGTTCACAACCAATTTTACCTTTGGTTGCCATTTCATCAAAAGCTGTAATTAAAACAATAATATTTATACATATAATTATGTCTTTGCGAATTTAGCAGTCATTCGTGAGAAATTGGTGCTAACGTAGCTAAGGAGCTTACAATTTAATGACGTCCTAACTTGCACATTTTCGGTGCATACATTCTGGTCTATTTGATAAACAAAAACAAATTTACTTTTTTTTTGTGAACACCTGCGTATTTTGGTGGTAGATTTGTTCTACTAACAGGCTCTAAATGTAATATGAAGAATGAGACAATTACTAGGTAAATATAAGATAATATGATAATACTAAAAATAAACTCGAGTATTGTAATTACTCACTTGGTGAGGCTGAAGGTAGCATCGCAGCGCGCGGCGGCGGCGGCGGCCCGGCGCTCCGCAGCCGCGTCTACCATGCCTCTGCATCACCGCGATGGGCATCACTTGCGAGTCGCGCCACCTCGCCACCTCGCCCCGTCACCTGACCACCACCCACCACACCGCCACTACCACACTGACATCACAATGTACATACAGAACCCTCACAACCTGCCTGCCTGACACCTGATCACTTGAGGTTGCTATTCAATACGATACTATCGTGTGGGGTTTCAAATTAAAGTTATACTTCGCTTATGCCGACGATTGCAAGGCTACATCCAGAACACATAGATGACCTGAAACAAACAAACACTTCATTACAAATTCAGCATAAATAAAAGGCCTATAAAAACCGGCGTTCGTAATGTGGATGGTGACATTAACTTTTATTAGAAATTCTTTTACTCTTATTTTTTTACAAAATAAATAGATCTATGTGTGGCTTAAATATTTGTTTGTTTTGTTGTTTATTATACCTCAGTCACAAGCTGCTACCATAAACTATTACCCACTGATCTTTACCCCTCTGGGGGCTTACTCTTGATTTTAATTCCGATCTATCGACATTGGAATTATGATATTTCGTACTCTTGAGTTCGACGCTAGCGCCACATTGTGTTTAAATTGGGTGTCCATTTTTGGGAACTAACTGGAATCGGGATCGGGCTTGGCGCGCTACTCTCGACTTTATTTGACAGCTGTATATTGCGCCGGTATTGCGTTGGGATTGTTTGTTGATTGTGATTATTCCAATAGCAAAAGTGTAACTTTTTAGAAATTGTATTGCGTTTTAAATGGTTTTCAGTAAGTATTATGTGTATAATATGACACGATTAGCAGTAATATACAGTGTTTTACATAATTCCCATAAAAAACAATTGAAAAAAAGACGAGATGAGCGTCGGATGATGCGATATACGAACGAAGCATTTTCTATGAATGAAGACGAATTTAAAGCAAATTATAGAAAGTTTTTTTTTTTTTTTTGCTTTTACAATCTCATTCTATTATTCACTGCATAGGTATGTAGATGGAATTAACCGTGACGTATTTCGATGTATATATGGAGAACATGTTTTTCAACATTAAAGTTAAGTTTGGTTTTGGGATAAATCCATCCCAAATACGGAACCCTTCATTGTGCGTGGTCCGACACGCACAAGGTCGGTATTTTTGCTATAGCTCGAAATGTGATCAGTCCCAAAACACTTCAATGTTACACACTTATGTTGGGTTGTGTAACTGATGGACTGCTTATTCAAAATATTTAAACATTCCTAAGCAAATTCGAATAAAGACTTACTTGTGGATGATGCTGGTATTGCGTCATTGTGTGACGTGCCAGGAATAGGGGATATTTGGATGTTATGCAAAGAATGCAATTAATCAAATTTAATCATGTAAAACATTACTTTAAATTATAAAGTAAGTAAGTGTAATAAGTATGTTTGTATATTTACTTACCACTTGTATAAAACTTTAATATTATTTAAGTAACTTTAAGGAAAATCAACTTATTGTTACTAAAGAGGAACCACACGCGAACAATAAGTTAATGATCTAAACAAACTTGCATTTCGAATTCACTTCTAATTTCTAAAACAACTTGATTTCACTTTTTTTTTGTAGTAGGTATGGCACGACCCTACCGCATACAGCCAAGTCATGGTTACTTTTATGATTTTAATCATGTTCTTACGCCCAAATGAATTTAATACGTTGCAATTAATCAATTAAACAACTATTTATATAATTTTTATTTATTAGCCTTGCTATTTAAAGGATAAAGCATTTCAAAGCGCTATTAGCAGTTTATCGTAGTAAGTTTTACAACACTATTGCGGGGCGTAACATAGCTAACTTCATGTGTAACAAAATAATCGCGAGGCAATCCCAATTACAATCCAATGTTGACAATATTGTTTTCAAGAGTACCGAATCACGTGACTGCAAAATTAACATTGGAATCGTATTGGCTTTAGATTGGAATTGGAATTAGTTTGAAGAGTAAGCCCCCAGATCAGTGGGTAATGGTTTTAAAGGGAAAAGAGGGATCCGTGAAAGCCAAGGAAACAAGGTTAACTGTGTGACTTGCAGAAAAAATGCCCACTCATTAGCTTAATTTCTAGCGAACGACACGTGTGTGAACAAACAAAATCTATTAAATCTGTAGATTTATTTTATCTACTTACTTGGCCCTAATTGACCTTTTTATTAAAAGCCAGTCTGACTACTTACTATTGAAATTGCCGTTCTGCAGTACTGGCCATTTCAAATCAAAATAATTTTTGTTTGGCTAAGAATTCTAATTTCAAATTAATTTTATTTTAAAAACATGGAATATTTTTTCCAAAAGTAGTCATTTGTTTATTGATTAGTGTTACATTTTCATCGCATTTCAATCTTTTTCGTCATCATGGACACGTTAAAAATTCGAGTAATTATGGAATATGAGTACCGTCGTGGCAGCAACGCGGCACAAGCGGCACGCAACATCAACGACGTTTACGGAGCTAACACTACAAACCAACGCACCACCTGTTGTTGGTTTGCTCGCTTCAATTCTGGAAATTTCGACCTGAAAAATGAACCTTGCGGTCGTCCGAAGACTTTGGTCGACAATGACGAATTAAAGGCGATTGTGGAAGCTGATGATACACAATCTACAGCTGAATTAGCAGCAGCTTTCGACGTTAGCGTCAAAACAATATTGGTCCATTTGCGTCAAATTGGCAAGGTAAAAAAGCTTGACAAATGGGTGCCCCACGAACTCAATGATCGCCAGCGCGAAGTACGCGTCGAGACGTGCCTTGCACTGCTCAACAGACACACAAATGAAGGAATTTTGAACCGCATTGTTACCTGCGATGAAAAATGGATTCTGTTTGATAACCGCAAGCGCTCAGTAAGTTGGTTGGATCCTGGTTCAGCACCTAAACAATGCCCTAAACGAAAACTTACCCCTAGAAAAGTGATGGTCACTGTTTGGTGGTCTAGCGCCGGTGTGATTCATTACAGCTTCTTACCAAACGGGGTGAGCATTACTGCAGATGTGTACTGTGAAGAACTGAACACAATGATGGAGAAGCTGGCACATCTCC
Organism: Xanthia icteritia; assembly: GCA_949128155.2. Taxonomy (NCBI): domain Eukaryota; kingdom Metazoa; phylum Arthropoda; class Insecta; order Lepidoptera; family Noctuidae; genus Xanthia; species Xanthia icteritia. Next base: position 10,367,709 of record OX421934.2, read on the forward strand.
AACCAGCATTGGTCAATCGCTCGTCTCCGCTGCTCCTGCACGACAACGCGCGACCTCATACTGCACAGCAGACGGTCTCCAAGTTGCAAGAACTGGGGTTGGAAGCTCTCCGTCATCCGCCCTACTCACCAGACCTTGCGCCTACAGACTACTATTTTTTCCAGAATTTGGATAACTTCTTGGCGGGAAAAAAATTCATTACCCGAGAGGCAGTACAAAATGCCTTTGAAGAATTTGTTGCCTCCCGTCCAGCTGATTTCTTTAAGAAGGGCATCAATAAACTGCCACTGCGTTGGCAAAGATGCTTTGATTGCATGGGTGATTACTTCGATTAATACAAATAAAAAATACATGAAAAAAATTCGTTTAAATTTTTTCATACAAAACGGCAATTTCATAGGTAAAGACCTATTATTTAGTGTCAAAAAGACGAACTTCTTGGTTTTCTGTAATCTATGAGTAAAGAACCATTCCCTGTATTTTTGTTCAAAATTTTAGGCTCAGTATTTTCGGAGATCAGGGGGGGGAGTGGTAAATTTTCATAAATTGTCTTAAATATCATCAAAAGTATTATAAATATTATATAATAAAATTATGAAAAAAAAAATGAGATCCTCGCAATAAGCCCTTTCATTTGATATTTTACACGGTTTGAAAAAACGGAGAGGCAAATTTTGCGCCCTCACGCCCCGAGCCGCCGCAGGAAACGCTCTGGGCATCGGGAATCGCAGGTCGATTCCCGGCCACTGTAGGCGCGGGCTTGCGGACGGTGAGCAATGGGTAGCTCGCCGTCCGATAAGGACTGGCTATCTAATTACGCGACACATTTTCGTAAACGATTACGACAAATTTGTTTCATTTTGACAGTTCAACAACATTCATTGCGTTTTTTACGTTGCTAAGCAGTTTTTTTTCGAACTTAAGAAGCAATGGATTAGCAATTTGTTTCAAAACGATTCAAATTCCGATTGATCGTGTATTACGTAATTAGGGTACGGGTCGACGGCGCGTTGTGTTCCACGCGCGCCTCAGAGATGTCAGCACAACTGACTGGCGGGGTCCTCTAGGACCGACGCCTGCCGAGGTTGCGGGAAAGTCCGAAAGGGATACCGTGGCCCCTGGCAACGTACAGGCAACTGAAGGAACACGGGTGGGTTGACACGCCTTTTAAAGTTATTTGATAATTTCCCAAACAAAAAAAAAAGGGCCTCTGAGAGTAGTTTATACCCAAGTTTGCAACCCTGAAAAACTTGTGCTACTCCCATGGTGCTCAAAAAAACTGCGAAACTAGCAGTTTTTTTTTTTTTTTTTTGCCTTATTGATGCCTTTTTAGATATCTTTGTTGAATATTTTTGTGAAGCAAGCTAAATTTAATACAATCTGAGTCCAACCCAAGCACTCTAGGTCTATTGGTTGCGAAGATACAGCTAGTCAAAGATGAGCATTTTATTCAAAAAGTGAAAAAGAAACCGAGTTAGGGTCATTTGCAAAGACACGTACCGGCTGAACGTATGGTCCTAAGATCTCTTTAAGTCAGATTTGTTCCATAAGAATAAATTTCTTGTGAAAAAATTCAGAAAAGTTGTTATGGAACAAATCTATGTAACTTTAGAGAGATGTAATTAATGATTCCAATGATTATAAATTCTGTAAATACATATATGTTACAGCCGCGAATCATACTCGTATTTTTATCAAGATACAACCTGACAATGACCTGCAAATTGCAAAAAAACGTAAGTAAATTTGAATTTTGCTGGCTGCAACTGCGGATTCACCTTAAAGTGCTAATTTTTTTAGAGTCAAGTGTGTCCAAAACCAACCATTTAGCTGGCAGGGGACCCCTCCCCTGCCAGCTGAATGGTTGGTTTTGGATATGTGAAAAAAATCACGGCAGTAGTATATATAACGAAATTAAAAGGAATACATATCACAACAGGCTTTAAAAGTTAACGAGTAATAATCGACCAACTTACACTTGCGGTTGCAAAAACATGTTCTCCCATACATTCCATATGGGAGAACATGTTTTTCAACTACAAAGTTAAGTTTGTTCGTGCGATAAATTCATCCCAACCACGGGACCCTTCATTATGCGTGGTTCGACACGCACTAGGGCGGGCGGTTTTTATAGTCTCAGTTTGTCAAAAATTCAACATTTATGTTCATCGCTCTCTTGGTCACATGCGTTTCATTTCATCCCTTCTCATCCCATGCCCTTTTCAAGAAAAACGATTATTACTTTTCCGCAACTAGCGCGACTTTCAAACTTCCTATTCCTCTAACCAATAGATACTAAATTCTTATGTCTCCTTTGTCGTAGCTTGATAAATTTATCTCAGTCTTCAGCATTCTCATCTCAACTACATGCAATTTTTCATCAGTCTTCTTCATGGCCCTGCTATCTGACGACCGACAGTTCTTACTACGGATTTCAAGATTTTTCTTTTTGAGTGCTATCCGTGGTTCGCATACGCCATACTCGTGCGTGAACTTCTGACCCGAGACACTTTATTAAAATTGTGGGATTAAACCAATAAGACAGTGACCGCTTCTTTTGTTTTATTTACCTAATCTTCATGACATAACAACGTCAAGCCTGTGTTCCCTACAGAGGTAGGCAGGAGGTGGTGTAAGTACCCACTCCCACATTTCGCAAGTTTTAAGTCCGATCAAGTCCGATCATGTGGCAGGCAAATTTAGGCTCAGGGCTGCTGCTTGCATCGAATTTCAGAATGGAAAAACGACTCGTCATCCCCAGCCATTTTCAACCAACTGAAGCTTCCCTAGTTTGTGATAATTTTGGCCAAGTATTCCCAACAAACTCAATATTATCTGCCTGTTCGCGACCCATTTGGCATTGGTCTATCTACGCTTATTGTGCCCACTCACAGCAATCTTTTCCTAACAAATTTACTCCACCTGCTGACACCACCTCACATCATCCTTAGACATCAAGGCAAATGTTGCTAGTTTGAAATTCTGAATGATTTATTACTTACTCATACAAACTTACTAATAAATCTGTGTAAAGAAGGATACCCACCACTTTTTGGGTTCCGTAGCCTAAACGTAAAAACGGAACACTTATAATTTCACACACATAGTCATTTTACTCGCGAGACTATTGGCACTATATCATCATTTCAGCCGAAAGACGTCCACTGCTGGTCATAGGTCTCCCCCAAGCACCGACACTTCGACCGGTTCTGTGCTTCCCGCATCCAGCGGATTCGTGCGGCCTTCACAAGGTCATCGATCTATCTTGTGGGAGGCCTTCCAACGCTACGTTTTCCGGTAAGCGGTCGCCACTCCAGAACCTTTCGACCCCATCAGCCATCTGTTCTCCAAGCAATGTGCCCTGCCCATCGGCACTTAAGTTTGGCAGTTCTTCGGGCTATGTCGGTTACCTTGGTTCTCTTGCGGATGTCTTCATTTCTGATTCGATCACATAGGGAAACTCTAAGCATAGCCCTCTCCATTGCCCTTTGGGTAACTTTTAGCCTTCTGATAAGGCACATTGTGAGCGACCACGTTTCAGTGCCATAGGTCCTCACTGGAAACACGCACTGGTCAAAGACTTCCGTCTCGACATTGCGGTATGTGGGAAGAGAAGATATTGCGTAGCTTCCCGAACGCTGCCAAGCCGAGTCGGATTCGACGATTGATCTCTTTCTCGAAGTTGAACCTGCCTAACTGGACAGTTTGTCCAAGGTCAACATACTCGTTCACAACTTCCGAGTGTAGCGTCTCCGACCTTCATGAGAGTGGGTGTTACATGGGAATTTGACATGACATTTGTCTTGTCCATGTTCATTTTAAGACTCACTCTTTCGGAAGCTCTACTGAGGTCATCCAGCATTGTACTGAGGTCCTCTATGGTCTCAGCCATGATAACTATGTCGTTGGCAAACCGAAGGATAGTGATATACTCGCCACTGATGTTGATGCCTAGCCCTCTCCAGTCCAGAACCTTGAAGACATCCTCCAGAGCCGAATGGCAGTATATCGATTATTAATATTAACATGGATCGATGAAGTTTAGAAGAAAGCTGTATTCTTAACCGCTAAACAATGGTGTAGTAAAATTAAAAAAAGAAAACAATTGGGGTGGCACTACCCAATCCCCATACAAGAAAGGATCATGAAAAAAAAACTGCACACACACGCCGTCATACGCATGTGGAGTATTGTTGGATCCCATAATTAAAAAGATTATGAAGATTCCATGTGACTTTTTGACCCTTATAGTTTCGCCATGTCCGTCTGTCTGTCCGCGGATAAGCTCAGAGACTCCTAAGTCCTACTACTAGAAAGCTGTAATTAGGCATGGGTATACTATTAATCACGCCGACAAAGAGGAATAATAAAAACTTGAACAAAAAATGTGTAGGACCTCCCTTGCACATAAAGTGGGGATGATATATTTTTTTTTCTCATCAATTTCTATCCCATTTCCATGGTGTGGTATATTTGGATAGGCCGTTCAAAGAGATTACGGGCAGTGAAAACCATTTTTCGATTCAAGGATCCACGATCATTTTGGATTCAACAAATGTACCTAATTTCTACTAAAGGCAATATCGTGAGAGAAAGAGAAGCAACGCTAAAAAACAACAAATTCTTGGTACTGAATTTCTGTAAATTTTACGAGTGCTGTCATCTCTGAATTTTTATGAACAACATTCAGCGATGAAATAGAAAACACACGTTTGACAACACGTTTGACATTTGGTATTACGTTTGCGTAATTTTGAGCTATAAAGTGCTCATTTTTGATAAAGAAAAGTGTCCCCCCCGCCCTGTCAACTAAATGGTTGTTTTTGGATATGTGAAACAAATCACGGCAGTAGTTTACATATATATGTCGTAGGATGATTTGATCATTCGAATGTTCGCGAGGACCCTAGGGATATTGCGAAAACACGGATATTTAGACAATAGTGAAACATTTCTGCGGCAGATTGTATGATGCGTCATTTTGAACTCAAAAACTCAAACTCAAAGCATTTATTTCAATTAAACCATTTACAGGCACTTTTGAATTGTCAAGGAGTCGTTCCGTCAGAAATATGAAGCTAGTTGCCAAATCCAAAGCGTAGTAGATACCTATGGAGAAGAACGGGCAAGAAACTCCACGGACACTCTTTTTTTTCTTTTTTTTACAAAATATTGGTTACATCATTCATGTAAAAATTCAATCTGAAAAGACATGCACGTTAGAAGTGTCCGTAATAAAAAGATAAAACAAAGAACAATTAAAAAATTAAAATAAGCCATGGCAGCTTAGAGTTGACCAGTCCCAACTGACGGTGCCCGTTCACGAACATGATGCATGGATCAGCACCATTCAGCTCAACCATTTTGAAGGGAGCTAAAAGATACAACCCACGCACGCCACCATCAGCGAGACATCTGAGTGAGCATGACATACTCACAGCCGCCAGGGCACATTCAAGTCAATGAAAGACATTTTACCCGGTAAATGGTAGCTCTTTAGTACATAGTACTCACACCTATGCTGAACTGGGTGAAATAGGTTAGTTTAGGTTAGAACTGTGACCAACCGCGAGCGAGCCGAGCGAGCGAAGCAAGCGGTGCTAGCGAGCGCTACTTCCAAGTCGCAGAAATGTTTTCACCATTGTCTAATTATCTGTGTTTTCGCAATATCCCTAAGGTATCCTTAGGATTTTCGCGAAAATTCGAATGATCAAATCATGCTACGACATAAATTTAACAAATACCTATATTTATCGAAGTTAAAAGGAAAACTATCACAGCTAAGTAGGCTTTACAAGTTAACGAGTAATAGTCGACCAACTTACATTTGCAGTTAAAATGTATGGGAGAACATGTTATTCAACTACAATGTTAAGTTTATTCTTGGGATAAGCGAACGTGGTCCGACATGCAATTGGGCGATTTTTTTTTTAGTTGTCAATTGGTAAGATTATGCGCTTCTAAAAGATTATGCGCTTCGCAAGAAGGTACCTAGGTTCCCGTGTTCGTCCTCGGGGAATTCAATGCCAAAAATGTGGCTTGGGGTTCCCGGTATACGGACACACGGGGCAGGATGGTGGAGCACTGGGCTCTCGAGACAGGCCTGGTCGTCCTGAACCGGGGTTCTGTCCCCACGTGTGTGCGGATGCGGGGTGAATCAGTGGTGGACATCTCGTTCGCCCTCCCCGCTCTGTCGCCGCGTGTAATTGACTGGCGCGTCATGGAGGGGGTGGAGACCTATTCCGATCACCGGTACATCCGGTTTGACGTCTCCGCCCAGACCTCGAGTGCGCCGGTCAGGCCGGACAGGCCCCGAGTGGTCCGCGGTGGGCGTTGAAGCAGCTGGACCGGGAGCTCCTCCTGGAAGCCTCGATAGTGCAGGCCTGGGTGTCATCACCGGACAGGCCTGCTGACATCAACGACGAGGCGGAGTGGTTCCGGGAGGCCATGTCCGAGATATGTGACGTGGCAATGCCCCGGGTCCAGCCCGGACGTGCCTCGCGCCAGGTGTACTGGTGGTCGCAACAGCTGACGACACTGCGCAATGCGTGCGTTGCTGCGCGACGCCGGTACACCAGGCACCGCAGGCTCCGTATTCGTCCTCCGGATACGGAAGCCATTCAGGCGGAGCTATACGAGGGGTACAGAGCGGCGAAGACCGCCCTCCAAGCGGAGATCCTGCGGGCCAGGGGAGTGGCCCGTGAGGAGTCGCTGGAGACCCTGAACAGGGACCCGTGGGGACGCCCATACAAGATGGTGCGGGAGAAACTCCGCCCATGGGCTCCCCCACTGACGCAGAGTCTCCCCCCGCCCATGGCTCCGCCTACTGCGGTGCCCGATGCGGATCACACCGCCGACGACGACGACGATGCTCCGGAGGTGACCGAGGTAGAGATGAGAGTGGCGGTGCGTAGGCTGAATGCCAAAAATACCGCCCCAGGACCCGACGGCTTACCTGGGAAAGCCTGGGTCCGGGCCTCGACTAAGGGGGCTCCTAAGCGCATGCTTGGAGAGGGGCCAATTCGCTGGAAGACGGGGAAACTGGTCCTCATCAAGAAGCCGGGGCGCCCTGCGGACTCTCCGTCTGCTTACCGGCCCATCGTGCTGCTCGATGAGGTGGGCAAGCTCTTTGAAAGAGTCATTGCAGACCGCCTCGTCGGGCGGCTGGTGCGGGTGGGGCCGGATTTGGCGGAGAGCCAGTTTGGTTTCCGCAGGGGGCGCTTTACGGTGGACGCCATCATGCGCGTGCGAGCCCTCACGACTGGGGACGCTGTGGCCCGGGGTGGGGTCCTGGGGCCGCATCTGTGGGACATCGGATACGACCTCCCTAGCGGCGTCAGCGTCGTTTGTTACGATGACGACACGTTGGTCCTGGCGCAGGGGAGGTCGCACCAGGCGGCGGCCGAACTAGCGACACACGGGGTTGCGACAATCGTGGACAGAATCCGGCAATTGGGACTCGAGGTGGCACTGCACAAGTCCGAGGCCATGTGTTTTCATGGTCCTCGGAACGCGCCACCGTCGGGTTCCCAAATAACGGTAGGAGGAGTTCACATCGGCGTCGAGTCGACGATGAAGTATCTTGGACTCGTCCTCGACAGCCGGTGGAACTTCGTGGAGCACTTCCGACGTTTGGCTCCCAGACTGGAGCGGGCCGGGGCTGCTTTGAAGCGGCTCCTGCCCAATCTAGGGGGTCCAAACGCCTCCTGCCGGAGGCTATACGCGGGGGTCGTGCGGTCCATGGCCCTTTACGGGGCACCGGTTTGGGCGTGTTCATTGAGGCGGCGGCCAGCCCGGCGGTTGAACGCGTCCCAGAAGGTCATGGCCACCCGGCTGGTCCGGGGATACCGCACGATCTCCGTTGAGGCGGCGAGCCTCCTTGCCGGATTACCGCCATGGGATCTGGAGGCAAAAGTCCTCGCGCACATAAGGGAGTGGCGCGAGGAGGCGAAACGCCGGGGCGTAACTCCGCTGCCGCGAGAAATCGCGGCACAGCGGACAGAGCTCCGGCGGGATCTCATAGCGTCATGGAGAGTGCGATTGTCGCAACCCAGTGCTGGGCACGCCACTATTGCTGCGATAAGTCCCCTCTTTGAGGAGTGGCTAGAGAGGCGCCACGGCGTCCTCACCTTCCGCCTGACGCAGGTCCTCACCGGACATGGTTGTTTCGGGAGGTTCCTATTTCGTATCAGGCGGGAGGAAACGCCCGGGTGTCATCACTGCGTGGATCGCCCGGAAGACACGGTTGAGCATACGGTGGAGGTCTGTCCGGCTTGGGCAGAGCATCGCCGTGTCCTCGCGGAGGCGATCGGCGGCGGGGATCTCTCGCGTCCGGCCCTAGTCCAGGCCATGGTACGGAGCGAGAGGGCATGGGAGGCCGTCGCCGTCGCCTTCTGCGAAGCAGTAATGCTCGCAAAGGAGGAGGCAGAACGCGTGAGGGAGAGGCAAATTTCGCGCCCTCACGCCCCTAGCCGCCGCAGGAGACGCCCTGGGCGTCGGGAATCACAGGCCGATTCCCGACCACCGTAGGCGCGGGCTTGCGGACGGTGAGCAATGGGTAGCTCGCCGTCCGATAAGGACCAGGCCCGGGTTGACGGCGCGTTGTGTTCCACTCGCGCCTCAAAGAGATGTCAGCAAGTGAAGGGGTCCGATAGGACTGATCCGGGGTTGCGGGAAAGTCCGAAAGGGATACCGTGGCCCCTGGCAACGTACAGGCAACGGAAGGAACACGGGTGGGTTTTAGTTAGTAAGAGTCTGACACGCCCTCCCGCTCCACCCAGAGCGGGAGAAGCTATTTGATAATTTCACACCAAAAAAAAAAAAAGGGTACCTAGGTAAAAGCTGGAGAATTCTGAAAAAAAATTAGATCATCTTCAATGAAAATCTTCGTGTGTGCTGTGCAGTCGATAAAATCAATATAATAAGTAGGTATAATATACCTAGTGAGTGCATTGCATGCGTAAATATTCATCCTTAGTTCCCCGACAACAGAACTCTTCACTGTGCGTGGTTCGACATGAATTTAGCTGATTTTTTTTTAATACAAGTAATTACAAAGTAAGTTGGTATTGGTACCTATACAGGTAAGATATGGGTAGGTTACCTACATAATTTATTACGATAAATGTAGGTACCTGCCTAAGTAAAGACACGGATCTGTAATAATAGTGGGCTGAGATTTGTAACTGATATGTAGAAACCTACTATTGATCAATGCCTACCTACGTTTTGCACTTACCTATGTCCTATAAAGTACTAGTGTTTTTTTATTAATTAAGCGGTTAGCGTTTCGCGGTCACACGCATATCTAACTACTTTGAAATCAAAATCCCGTTCACACGATAATCGCATCTGATTACTGCCCCTTTTTTTACACCAAAAACATTTAAATATTACACCTTCCTATAGCAGCCAGCACCCATAAAATTTATTGCTTTTACTACTCAATACTTTTAACTACTTAGCTTCTTGATCATATTTAGGTAGGTAACTATAGAATGCCTACTTATTTATTTTATTTTACTTTAGAATTATTATTGTAAGAAACAAAATAATGAACAGATACCTACCTAGTCAGGGGCATAAGCATAAGTTGTTGACGAAACCTAATAAGCATAGCAATGAAGTGTAAGCCAGTATTACAATTTTATGTATGAGATCATCGATATGTATAAACAGCAAATGTAATAAATATAAATATGACTCACCCGTTATGTACTCTGCTACAGAAAGACCGTGTAGGTTATCATTATCACTATTGATGAACGTCACACACAATACATTGAACACACACGTCGTCACAAATCGCCCACACTTTAACATTTCCGAGTTTTCAATGAATACTAAACAATGTAACTAACCAAGATCATTTTAGATACAAAAAATGTAACTAATTTCTACTACAGGCAATATCGTGAGAGAAAGAGAAGCAACGCTAAAAAACAACAAATTCTTGGTATTGAATTTCTGTAAATTTAACGAGTGCTGCCATCTCTGAATTTTCATGAACAACATTCAGCGATGCAATAGAAAACACAGGCGTTTGACATTTGGTATTATGCTTGAAAGGAGGTAATAGCATGAATGTTTTAAGAATTGAGTACGATGATATTATGAAGTATAATTTTATCATTTCATTCATAATCTCATATTAAATGGATCAAATGAGAAGCAAGGTTGAAACTTGCATAATATTGGATTCTAATAATTTTTCGTTTATTAACTCAGTAAAGTAAACGTCGCTCCAAGGCTACTGCGTTTAAACAAGTACAACTTTTTTTGTGACAATGTCTGCATCTGTTGATTAAAATTTGAAACATAATAAGCTTCTAAACAAGGTCAACAGTTTTCATCAACTCGTAGTGAACGAAAATAATTAAAAATAAGTGTGTATTATGTCCATACTTTCAAAAATCGTACATTTTATGTGTCATCACCAAATATCCAAGTACAAGTGTCCGCGAAAATGATCTGTACTTTGTTTTTCGCAATCACAACGTTACATGAACATGGATGACCTAAAATGCGAATATGTGAAGAAAAAAAGATGTTTGGGACTCACAAGAAGTGTAAACTAAAGTAATTATAATGTTTCGCACATCGATTATCGACAATCATTTACCTTTTCATGCCATCGCTTAACGATCGGTGAATTGCTTGGTCACAAAAGTGAAAATGTGATGTGTCAAACTGATTGTTTACCTCGCGGACAGGTGAGTGGTTTGTAGAAGTGGTACGCGAGGGCGGCGGGAGGCGGGCGGTATGTCTGATCGATCAAGTCCCGTGAACGGCGGTTACGAGGCCGCAAGGCTCACCGTCCGCAAGGATCTCTTCCCGGAGGTTCGTCTATCTAAGCTGGCGACTGATGGGTCTGGCGCTGACTCCGACCAAGAAGAAGTCGAGTCAGGCTCTGGTGTTAAGCTGGAGACTGATTTCGAACAGAGCATAGACGAAATCGCCAGTCATAAGGCGCAAGTGGTTAATGGGGCACTGCCGTGTCCTACGCGGCCGCGACACAGGAAGCACAAGCACCACTCCCGACAGAGTTCTCAATCCACAACCGTGAATGGTTGTCTTCCTCCAAAAAGTAAAAGGAGAAAAGACTCATCAAAAGATTCATCTTATAGAACACATTCTAAACATAGTGTTGTGTCACAAGTGAAAGGTGGTAAAAACTTGAATTTAGTGAGTAGTAGTGAGTGCCAGGAGGATGATGACGACGACGAGGAGGCTGAGGAGGAGGAGGAGGAGGAGGAAGTGGAGGAAGATGTTGAAGATAGTGAAAGTTCAGAGGATGAACAGCTCAAGCGCAATTCAAAGTTACCGTTAACTAATATGCCGCGACAAAGTGGTAAACCATACAGTCATGAACTTAGTCAATTATCAACAAAAAAGAGTAAAAAGGAGTCTAGAGAGCGTAGAGCTCATGCAGTTATACCATGTAGTGGCAAGCCAAGGTCTATGTTGGACATTCGCAGTTCACGAAGTAAAAAGAAATCAAAGAAGTCTGAGAGTACACCCACATATCGAAGCCAGATAATGGATACTAACTCTATGAAGATTAAGATTAGGAGGACAAGTGTTCATGAAACTGTAAGTAGTTGCTTTAGTCTCTTAAACTTACCTTCTATGGTTGGATAGCGACTTCGCTAAATGATGCCACTAGAATTTATTACTTTATTACTATAGCTATATGCATTAAGTATTGACCACAAAACTATACATTCTAAAAAAAACATGATGTAAATGCAAAATTCTGATGCATATACTGAGTATTATGATTTGGGGGTTTTGCTAAAAGTGTTACTTTTTGCTATTCTGAAGTAATTCAAAATACCTACTCATTCACTCTTAATCTTAAAACAACAGCGTTATTATTATACTTTCTCTAGACAAAGTAAACCTCTGTGAATATCAATCATTGTTGCAATCTGCTCAATCTATAGCCAATACATAAACTGTTATATTTGCTCACAATGCATTCAATGTAAGAGTAACACAGTGCATATCAGTGAGCTTCACTTTCCATTCTCAGCTGTAACTGTTTTTATGTTGTTATACCTAACTTGTTTTGGTCAGGTTACATAAACATTTGTTAAATGAAAACTCTTAATTTTATTACAAAAATCTTTTTCATGTTGTATTCATCATAGAGTATAATGGTCCTATAGAATAAAGCTATTTATGTGTATTGGCTTTGATACTGGTAGGGTGGTATAGTAACTGCTTGCTATTGCAGGTTCCTTCAGAATAGTAAACACGAAAAAGTGTGTATCACTTCAACAGTGACCTTTTATTTATTCACTAAATATGGATGCATTTTCTGTAATAATTTAGGAGTATTATGGTAACATTTAGAAGTTCAGAAGTTCTATGGCACTATGTAGCTCATATGAGTTCTTGATTAATGATAAACACATATATAACATCATATCTGTGTTCCCCAAGAGAGTAGGCAGAGAAGTATATTACACCCACATTTTTAGTCTCATGTAATAATAATCCCATGGTTAATTAAAAATTTGCAATTCTATATATTTTACTTAGTAACCACATATTTGCTTGGATGATACTACAAAATTTTACAACAAGCAATAAACAGCTGTGATAATACAAAAAGTAGAAGCATTGCAGAGTCAAATGTTGCTGGGGCAAACCAAAGCCTGTAAAGCAATTTCAGTAATCTTAACTGTATTGAATAAGATTGGTATAAATGTAATGTAATTACATCCATAATTTGTTATCTTTGGATATTCAAAACTTACAAAGTAATATAACAATACCACGGAAAAAATAGATTGAAATTGATTTTTAGATTGTTCTTAAAATAGTATGAATCCTTCCAATTTTATTCACAAAATAAACTGAGTTATGTTTGAACAAGGTATATTATTGCATATTATTATTGTTATGCAGTATCCATTGTATGAATGTACAGTTTTAAGTTTAACATGTGCTGAGCCCATAATAAATAATGAAATAATTAATTGGAGAAAGTAGAAAACTAGCAGCATAGCAACTCAGTTATTAAACTGTAAACAAAAAAGACCAATACTATGATGAAAATGAGGCTTATTTGAATATTCAGTTTTATGAATTTATTTGTAAAAAACTGTTTATATATTTGTGTAGTTATGACTGAATTAATATACTTACTATTTTATTTTGTACCAACGACAATGCAGCCAAGGGTGATACTCGGACGCGCTTTGACCTTTAAACTAGTGAGTTCGTCTTTTTTTACAATCTTAAGATAACTTTTTTTTAAACATTTTTAATTTTGAAGCCCATTCATGAAAGAATTTCCAAAAAATTCAGTCCATATATACATTGCTTTTGACCTCATTGATTTTTTCTTTTACCTTACCATAAAATGGCTATAGGCCATACTTCTGTATGCAAGGTTTATTTTAGGGTCATGCAGCAGCAAGTAGCCCTTCACTGCCGCGCTTGTTATCCCTATATTGATACAGGGAACTTTGCTTCCAGTTATGATTATACAATGTCAGCTTATGAAATAAAACAGGAAGAGTGATAAAAGATTTGGTTAATTAATATTGTTTCCATCTACTGTGGCTACTCTTTCTTTTCTGTTTTTTTAGTATACTTCATTTTATTCCTGATAAGTCAGATAGATTTATTTAGTACACAAAGTTGTATTATTTGGAAAACATAAAATAAATAGAATACCATTAACTTTCCCTAAACTATTTCTTAGTATTCTGCAGATTACCATTTTACATCGTAGTGGTCTTCAATTGCCACCAATGTAAACAAAAATTCCTATTTAATGTCCTTAAAAAGTAAAGCCACGTTATAATATTGTTATTTCCTAAATAAGTCATGTATATTTCAATAACATTGGCAACATGTCGCCTGCAGTTTCCTCCTGCGGTCGGGCACAGAATGGTACCTTAACACATTCTACAAAACACATCATTTTAAATAAACCTAATATTACAGGTAACACCAACGCCAACATCGGTTGCCGATATTGGCCAAAGGAAATCTAAGAAGAAGCGGGCGGCGTCGCCGGTTAGCGTGAGTTCTGGTGAGGAGTATGACCCGTCGCGTGGTGACACTGCCGCTGCCATGAGCGTCGCCGCGCCAAAGCCCCGCCATCCGCAACCCAAGACTCCTAAGCCTAAGAAAGCAACCAGTTCTAAAAGTAAGCAAAGTAAGTACATCCTCAACTCAGTCTATTACAATATTTTTACAATTTTAAAGCATATAGGACTCTCCCAAATAGCACTAGAACTCGCATCCGTTCTAACTCAGCTGCATGTTTGTATTTGATTACCGACAGGAGATAACAAGATAGCATACCCTTTGTATACTGCAGATACCTATGAGTATTTTCTGTCTCGATGCCTTTTGATATCCTTGTGTAAGAAACTTACTAACGTAAATTACCTTGCAGCCGATTCTTAGTAAATGTGAGTGCACAATACTTTCACAAACACCTATATCTACATACATTGTATTGATAAGCAGCAATCTTCATAATTTACATATTTTAACTCTTCAGTGTTACATTTTTGCAGAGAAAAGTGAAAAGACTGAAAGAACTAGAATTAGTGGAGCTGAACGTAAAGAGACTGGACCACAAAGTCCTTGGGGACATTCTATGCCTAAGGAGATTCTATTACAGATATTTGAATATGTTGTGGCCTCTCAGGGCACATTGCCTTCTGTGATCAGGTAAACACTTCCAGGCAATCTATAATATATTGACAATGTAACTAAGATTTATACATAATACTCACTCTTTGTTTACATTTCTTTCCAGAATTGGTAGAGTATGTAAGTTATGGCACAGTGTGAGCTGTAGACCAGAATTGTGGAAGAATGTAGACCTTGCGCAATACACTAGTGAAAAATGTAAAACAGATTACAAACTGGTGTGGCTCCTGGAAAACCGGTTACCACAATGTCAAACCTTAAATATTGGTAAGTAAATAATTGTGCTGGTTTACATTGTTGCGTGATACATTTAAAAAGAGTATTTTTGTCATTAACCCAACCTACACTGCTTGCTTTTCGCCTACTGGTGTCTTGCAAAAATTTTCGATTTCAAGCAATGTTATTTAATAACTATTCATAGTTATTGCCTTTGCCATTGTTTTTACCTTTTTCTACCTTCATTGATTTTGAAGGCCCAGCATTAAAATCGGTTGGTTAGATTATCTATGCAGACCACATTTTATCACTCAAGGGAATTAGTGTTTTTGGTACGCAAGTAGAAGATGCCGAGCGCAAGCCACACTGGGAACGAAGTGAAAAGAAGTTAAATTCTATTAGCTTTGTTCCGCGTCTTTTCATACTATCGATCATAGTACGCGGTGTGAATCGAAGTATGAAAAGACGCGGAACAAAGCTAATAGAATTTAACTTCTTTTCACTTCGTTCCCAGTGTGGCTTGCGCTTTAGTGTTAACAGCGATGCCCAATACCATCCAAATCAATCCACCATATCAATTATTATTACTAATCGAGTTTCATCCTGCTCTACAGCTCAGTGGAAAGTCAGCAACGTGTCGTGGGTGCTAGCCTGCGTCGCTGACTACTGTCCTCAGTTGGTGGAGCTGAGCGTTGCCGGCTGGAGTCGCATCACCTCTGAGCAACTGTTCGACCTCATGCAGGCTTTGCCCAAGCTGCAGAGGATCGATTTGTCGCTGACGGTATGATATTATGTTATGATATGATGTCCTTTATGGAGAAGATAATTTATTTATTATATTTCCAAGATGTGCCGATTGAGACTAAGTATCGCCTTTAATGCATTCCCACTTTCATACCTTTAAATAATTGAATTAATTGATGATACATAAGTATGATTTACATTATAATCTTTGTGCTCCAAATAAGGTAATTTGGTTCGATAGTCTATTCAATGACGGAAACGGCAATTTAGGTGCTAATACCATCCTTATTTGGCCTAATTATAGGACATAAAATAATATCACGCGTGTTGTCTCGAAGGTTTAGGCCGTGGTGTAAACTACAACCACATTTCCCCAGTAAAGCTACTTTAATACAGCAATGAATGTATGTATTGTTACAGTCTGAAACGGGTGGTTCGAGTACGTGCATGTCAGCGGCTTCGATGACGCGCATCACGGAGAACTTCGGCGCAAGACTGACGCATCTCATGCTAGCGAACAACAAGTTCATAGCTATGCCGCAGATACTGCAGTCGATAGCAGTATGTGCTTACAATCTACCTTGTATAATAATAAATATTTTTAAGTATATATTGAAGTGGAACTGGGCTGGTATAATTTTGGAAGAGCTTTGGGCTGAATCAACTAGTCGTTGGATTCTAAACAGCAGGAAACAGCAACGCGGTATGAAAGATCTGGCGTGATGAGCCTCCCCCTAAGAAGGAAAGAAAGAAAATACATTTATTTAGCGCAGACTAAAAGGCACACAATATAATTAAACAGCAGCTAAAAAAAAAGGAATAGTAAAGCATTCCCCAAAATCGCAGTAAACCAGGAAAAGTGGAAAGAGAGAAGAGAGGCCTTCGCTTGTCCGTGGCACAACAAATGCTTACAATAATAAGAATTACTTATGAACTTAGCAGTCTCACCCAGATCACTTTCCGAACCCGCGTCTTTCCATTATATACAAGGCCAGAACGCAAGGGTGTGAAACTAATCGCGTTTAAATTGGAAATCACTTTTTTACTTAGGTCTTCCAATCTATACAAGAGTAGTACGCAAATACTCGCGTATACTTCCTAGTCGCCTAATTAACTACCTTATTCCAAAATATACCTGCCTGGCTGCGAGCAACTTGGAAGTACCGCGGTTGGTCACAGTTCTAACCTAACCCATTGCATATTCCGTTACCTGTTATCTGTTCCATTTCACCAAGTAATTTATTATTTTATTTTTATTAGTTGTGTTTAAAACTCATGTCAAGCAAACTATACACGAGCAGTATGCAAAATTCTAACGACATATTCATTAAAATCGGTTTAACCGTTTAGTAGTTACGAGAGAACATAGGGGCGGACATATATACATACTTACAAGTCATTCGCCGCAGTCGGGTAAAAACCGCCTGCGGGTGTTTCCCCTTCACACACGGTAAAACGTGTGCGGCGGACCCGGCTTAAGAAATTTCTGATTTGCCCTCCCCTGGGCCGACAGCTGGGTACGCTCATGGTAGTGCGCAATGTAACGCACGCAAAACATTGTGCTTATGGGTGCATGCAACGGTACTGGGATCGTGGGCGTATTTAAAGTTAAGTCATACTAACATTAAAGTTAGTATTCGTAAAAAAAAAAAAATGGAACTGTGGCCTTCAATATCTCTGTAACGAAAAACTACCCATGTATGGTCCAGTACAAAAAAATGAGCACAAAAAAATCCGTATTTTTACACCCATTATATCATGATTATTTCATTGCCTTTTTAACTAAATAGTAAACTATACCGTGTATATTTCCAGAGCTCCTGCATCAACCTGGAAGTGCTGGACATATCCGGCACGCTGGCGGCGTCGCACCCGGCCGCCGTGCCGCTCGAGGCGCTGCAGAAGGGCTGTCCCAAGATGAGAGTGTTCCGAGCTGCCAACTCACAGCTCGTGCTGGCCAATGCCACCACCTCGCAGCAGGTTCGTTTAATCTATATCGACTATTCCCGCTACGGCTACAGCTCAAGACTGTAGTGTTAAATTATTATTTTTGAATTGTTTGTCTTTATAGGAACCTACTACGCTTTGGAATAGGCAGTTAGCTTCATCTTTCTTAATGACCGACATTGGCAACTTAAAAAATGCCCGTAAATGGTTTAATTGAAATAAATGCTGATGTTACTTCTATACTTTTCTATATTTTCACACCATCCACTGGACACCATCGGGCACTAGCATGGTTGATCTCGTTAAAATCCCAGGATACTGCTATTGGCAGACTTTGAACTGATTATTATTATTTTGGAGCCCATTTATTCACAGATGGAATGCAAAGGCTGGCCACAGCTGGAAGAGCTATCGATAGCGGGCGAGGCGGCGACGGAGCGCGTGGGCGTGGGCGAGTACCGGCTGGGCGACGACGCGCTGGCGCGCCTGGTGCGCGGCGCCACGCGCCTGCGCCTGCTGGACCTGCGCGGCCTGCAGCGCCTCACGGACTCCGGCCTCGTGCGGGTGCCCGCCTGGGACCTGCAACACCTCTTCCTTGGCGGTAACATACACTTGATCGTCTTCTATCATATCACCCGTAGACTTTTAAAACAACGTTGTGATGCCATATCTCAATATTTTAATACTGAGTGATACTTAAAGAAAAAACACGTATTTTCACCAAAGATCTTATTATTTAAATTTGGATAGTGATAAAAAATTCTTCCTGCATAAGTATCTTCACTAGTGAAGATTATGTATTTTAATAGACGTCGCACAAACAAATTGGTCCTGATTTAGGTAAACTAAGAACTAGAGGCTTTCGAACTGCCCGTTATCATAGCTGTTCAATTGATAATTTAAGAATGCTCGTTTCCACTAACACTAAATCTAATGCGTAGATATTAAGCAATTAGTTAGCGCAAAAAATATATATTAAACCAGCCACTAGGCGATCAATAAAGGACGATGCCAGAAACTATAGAACTTTGATCTATCAAATAAAAGTTGGTTTACAAACATGCAAGCAGTGATAACTAAAATATATTTAAAAGCCTTTAGAAATTGCGGTTTCTGTTTAAATCTAAGAAAAATTAATACGGTTGGGTACCTTAAGTTAAGGTTAAATGCAGTTATAATTGCAGAAATAATTGAATAAGTGCTGTATATATATTTTTACAAAGCTATCTTATAATGTATATGCTATGTTATATTGCATGGAGGAGCTTGTGGCTAAGTAATAACAGCCGCACGGTTCGATCCATCAGATTAAGCTACGCTTGCCGGGGTCGGTATGTGGATGGGTGACCATCCTAAATAACCGAGACTCCTCCGTGCCTCGGAAAGCACGTTAAGCCGTTGGTCCCGGCTGTCATTCGTGGATCTTTCACAGAAGCCCGAAAGTCTGACAACCAGTCTTACCAAGGGGTATCGTATTACCCAGTTACTGGGTTGTGAAGGTCAGTTAGGCAGTGGCTCCATGTCAAATACTATATTCAGCTGCATCTAGTTATGCTAGAAGCCGACCCCAACATAGTTGGGAAAAGGCTAGACAGATTGATTGATGTTATATTGCATTAAGGTTACAAGCCAAGTGAAACCGCAGTTATTACAATCATTATTATTTAGACTTTTTTACTACGTCGATCAAATACGACTATTAAATAACCTAGTAGATACTAGGTTATATTACATACCTGTTGCAACTATTTCCATGTTGCGAGAAGAGTTTGCAGTGCATATTGTAATGGTGACAACAAGTCTTAGCATCCTGTCGACGCACAAGTGACAATTTATGCACCTCAACATCGTTAACCAAGTCGGAAGCAATGATCAGAATCCATGGCAAGCAGCACAGAGTCGGAGAGAAGGGGCGAGATCGAGTCCGTTTATAAAAGCAAAAGTCGGCGAATAGATGACATCGAGTCTGTATATAAAAGCAAAAGTCGGCGAGTTGGCGAGATCAAGTCCGTATACAAAAGCAAAAATCGTCGTGAACATTACGAGTCGTTCCCACTGGTTACGACTCCGTGGTTAACACTATTTACTGGGAATGATGCGTTGTACTGGTTAACAGTGTTGACGAACGCGACATTTTTTTCCCAATAGTTAATACCCTCGTATCGCGTATAGTTCAGGAGTCAGGTTAAAGAAAAGTAAAAAGAAATAAAAAATATAACTGTTCTTGAAAGTGCTTTAATTACACAACAACTTACTAGCGCCATAATGGTTTCGTATTGAGTGGATATTTTGTGAACTAACTAAAATAATTCAATGAAGAAGTTTTTTGACATTTTATACACGAAACGCAATTGGTTTGAAATTAGAATCGCATTGAGATAGCAATCCGCAAAACTCCGCGGCACTTTAATTTACTCTGTTGACTACAACTCCAAATAGCTAACCTACCTCTATTGGTTTTCTTTTTAGCATAGTATTGGTGACCGCCATGAAGAAGAACAGTTCCTCGTTTTCTTTTTATACACAGCACACAGATAGTCGACTCGAACTACTAGGTGCACTTAACTGCGACATGACCGAAATCGGAGGCTAATCGTCGCATGCTACGACATTTTTTAAAATTACTGTAAATTACAAAATGGTTGTGTGCAGAATGCGACGCGCTGATTGGCTATTTAAAGGTCAAAACTGGGGTGGTGTGTCATCTATTGTTTATTCCCGGCGGCATCATCGTCATAACTGATAAGCGATGGCTTATCTATTGTAATACTATACAAAAGCGAAGCGAGAAAAGAAGCATTTCTACCTATTCCTTGTTCATTTTTTATATTCAAGTCGTAGGTACCTAATTAAAGTACCTCTTTAACCTGCCTAACTCTTGAAATAGATGCGGGACGAGGGTATTAACTATTGGGAAAAAAATTGACATCATTGGTATAATTTCCACGGAGTATTAACCAGCGAGAAGTACCCAACATTACCAGTAATATGTTCACAGAAAGATTAGGGAGCGTAAAAAACAAACATCAATGCAAACAGAACAGAGCGAATGAATGACTTTTTGACTAGGGATGTAACGATTCCAATGCCGATAATATATATGGGCATAATCGGCATCGCTGATTATTTACAACCGATATCAAACAGTTCGAAAAGCGTGCGAAACGACGACGCGCGCACAACATAGTCCCGTCCATACGTAGCACCGTCGCAGGCGGACGGAACCCGCAACCCGCTATTCGTGATTCTGTTTATTCACACAGTGAAGTGAGGTCTATTCGAATGTTTTATTTTATGTGAGTAAAATGGCGACGCCTTTAAAACGTACAATTTGCATCTGAAAATATTTTCAAATATAACTGGATGATGACACAAAAGCGAATTGTTATTACTGCAATGTCAGCGTTTCTCGTGGTAGTAAGTAAGGCGGTTTCATTGAAGAGCTACACGACAGCAAACATGTGGACAAACGTAAAGCACTATCTAGAAAACGACACCCCATCTACCTCAAAGACGCGAGTGGTCCGCCACATAAAAACAAGCAAGTTTAGAGCACATTCTGGAAAAAAATATGTATGATACTAATGATCCTAGAGCAAAAGCGGTCACGCAAACAATAACTGAACAAATATGTATAGACATGGAGTCATTTAATTAGTAAATAAACGGGTTTGAAGTCACTATTAAACAGTTGTGCCCGAAATACAAAATGGTTTCCCGTCCATAATAAAGACATATAAACGCACGAGAGTAAATACTTCATTATTTATTTGATTTACTATCTACTGAGCCATCAATATCGGTATCGCCGATTATTTACTACAATAATCGGTATCGTATCGGAAAAATTATGCACGGTTACATCCCTATTTTTGACATAGCGATTAGCACGTCAATGACGTTTCGTTACACCTAATGACCTACTAACGTTCAAATGCGAAATAATAATTTAGAACATAATAATAACATTCATAATTATATAGGTATTTAAGAAAATATTATTTTCATTAGCTGTGTGTATTTAAACCGAATACATAAAATCCAGTACATTACATTAATAAACGTCATTTAAAAAAAAATTACATCTATTAATAATTAAACTTGTTTTGTTAAGCATATATGCGTACTAGTAGAGCAGATGGTCACGATAAACACAGGAAATAGGCCTTGGGTTTTTTTAGTTCCTTTTTTCACAAACTTCTTATCCGCAAGTGTAACAGAATAACGGTTAAGTAACAAAGGATCATATTTTCATGCGATAATTTTGATTAATTTACATTTGGTGTAAATTAATGAAAGATGGAGCAGGATCTGGCATTGTCATTTACGACACCGATTCGCTGATGCATAAAGCTTAGACAACTCATGCGGGTTGTCTAGCAACAAATTTCTAACAAAATTAATGGGCATCGAACTTGACTTAAAAAACCACAGATAAGTGACAACATTTTTGAATTCGTAGCTTAGGTACCGATAAATGGACTGTGAATCAGGAGTGCTTAGGTTAGATTGTAGCTAATTAGGTTCTGTTACATTCAAACGTATACCGTATACATAAAATTCTTCACCATTTTTCATCATTCATCATTCATTCATAACAAAAAAAAAAAAAAAAATTGCCTGTGCCGCCTGAAAGAAATGGTATTATTATTAGGAATGGTATTATGTAGGTTGCAACGTGACCCGTCAAAACAGCGCGTGCCTGGAGCTGATCTGCGAGAAGTGGTCGCACAGCCTGCTGGAGCTCGACCTGTCGTGGGCCTCCGCCGAGCGCGTACTGGACGACGCCGTGTCCGCGCTCGCCGACTCGCCCGACAGCAAGCTCAAGTAAGTCCTATTCACCTCATTACTGACATGGGTAAAGGAAAACATCGTGAGGAAACCTGGACTTACAGTTAATATAAGTCTAAAATCGCCAACCCGTCATGATGATCAAGCATGATGATTAATGCTCGTGCCTACTCTGTATGAGAAGAGGCTTTTGCCCTGCAGTGGAACAATAATAGACTGGTATTATATACACATATTTCATCTATACATATTATAAAATCAGAAAATAAGCTACACTCGAAACGTCGCAATCAGCTATACATATTATAAATTAAAGTCGCTTTTCGTGTTTGCCGTTCTTCCAAACTACGCAACGGATTTTGATGCGGCTTTCACCATCAGTTAGAGAATTTATTTCGGAAGGTTCATATGTATAATACATTTATATTAAACTACATACAATATGTAAAAAAAACCTTGTCCGATCCGAAAGGGTAATAGGTACTGCAATAACATTACTAAAAAGTAATCAAAAATCTTGTTATTATTGAAAATAAAAAAGTAATTGCCATTTTATAATTCTCATTTTTTTGTACCAAAATTACCCCAATTTCAAATTTTCAACAGGGGTTATAAGTTATGACTTGTAGACATCCGCTAAATGACGGCCCCCGCGCCCCATGTCCATCCCCGCAAAATTCCCCACTGAAAACAAATGTGGCGAATTTTATTTATTTTCCGGAAAATTATCACATTAATAGACTCTCAGTACGATACTTTACAACACCCTGACGGATCGGACAAGGTTTTTTTTTACATGTTGTACAATAAATACATTTCGGTGTTTTGCCAAGTCGTAAAAACAGTGCGAAGCAGGATTGTGTCACTAGTCTAGAATAAGGCAACTCTAACGCTGAAGTCACGATTAATTATATCCCTATTATTCCAGAGTACTCAACTTGTGTGGGTCATCAGTCTCCTTGGAACCCATAAAGAAAGTTCTTCTCAAATGTCCCCATATTGAGTCCATAAACCTTAGCTCTTGTCGCGCTCTTCCAAGGGGAATGAAACGCTTGTACACGGGGACAGAAATACAAGACCTCAAAGATAGCTTAGATCCGGAAAAAATAAAAGCCAAAGAAAAAAAAGAAGAGGAGAGTGCAAAGACAAAGAAAAGCGTTAAAAAGTCAGCAGCTGACTCTAAATCAGAAGCCGCCAAACAAGAGCCCTCTGCAGACGTTTCCGACAAATCTGACATCAAGACAGAATCCACACCAACAAAGGATACAACCTCGTCTTCCGTATTTCAAGAACCGAAAAGCTTTTCAGAGTCACCGGCTGTGGCAGATAACCAATCGGCTTCAAAAAGAACGCCAGTAAGATCTTCTCCAGATAGTAAAACACTTGAAAGAAAATCCGGCAAGGAAATGATATCTACAGTACCTGAAGAGAAAAGATCTACAAGGGGAACCACTCCAAAACTATTAAGTCCCGCTACACAGTCAAGACCAGATTCTTCTTCCACCCCTAGGTCGGATCCCGTCAAAGACCTTGGAAGTCCCCATTTTAGTCCAGTCGCAAAACCAGACAGTCAAGTACAAAATAGTCCAGATGTCCAGACAGAGTTATTAAATCAAAGCCAAAAAAGCAGTAACTCATGGAATCTCGGACAGTTTAAAACCACACCCACACATAAGTCTGAAGCCAGTCCTTTAAGTAGGTTAGAAAGTCACACTAAATTAAAACAAGGTAAAGTTATAGAGCAATGTAGTCCAACCACCTCACACGATAATAAACCTAGTCCTGAAACCCATAGTATCAAACAAGATAATATGAAGAATCCTAATAGCTGGAATTATGGTAATTATAGTCCTATGCCCCGCCAAGACAGTCAATTCTCCTCTCAAAGGAGTCCCTATTCAGCTCAACCAAGTCCTGCTCAACCTAGCCCTTATTCCACGCAGCCCAGTCCGTATTCGACTCAGCCGAGCCCATACTCTTCACAGCCTAGTCCCTATTCGGCCCAACCAAGCCCAGATACAAGTCAAATGATCAAACCAGAGTTGCAGAAGTCTAGTGCTTGGAACACCGGAAACTACAGTCCTATGCCCAAACACCACCCACCATTTTCACCTCATCCATCAACCCATGCTAGTCCCGACCCAGGAATCGGTTTAAAAAGCGATAACCTTCGAAGCAATCCGAATAAAACTCCGGGACATAGTCCAATGTCGCGACAAGACCGCATACACCATAGCCCTTATTCACCCAGACCAAGTGTAGACGTGACTTATAGTAACAAAAAGAGCCCTGGAGTCGGTAACTACAGTCCAATGATGCGACCAGATTGTCACTTACCTAGTCCGGATAGAGGCTCGACCGCAAGACCTACTATTGGTGGAAGGCAACAAGACATATACGGAAGAACTGTAAATAAAGCGCTCGATATGATGCATAATAGTGCACCACAACCCGAGATTCCCAACTCCTGGGGAATAGACAGGTTTAATCAGATCACTAGCGCCAACACAACCGCGAGCATCGAGTCACTGGTGTGGGGAGCGTCATCATTCAGCACGGAGCCGGCTCCGATGCCGCCACGAGTTGACAACATTCCCGCTATGCTCAACACGCCATCGCCACAGACATGGCCCGGTTTACCCTCGTTCGACAGTAGTGTTCAAAGACCTAATGACGATTTAAGTGATCCGTGGACTTTTGGTCAATTCCGTGAGCAACCGCACCATGTGCACAACACCTTCGGGGATCAGAACAGTTTCGACTTGAGTGCTCACTTAGGACAGGCGCACTCATTACAGAGCTATTTGGACGACAACTTCCCAGAAACGTCTCGCGTAGAATGACGCTCGCCTTCGTTTTAGGAACTCGAATGAAACTGAATGTTGTTATGGACAAAATATATTAAAATATGAAATTCCTTCTTTGGGGAATATAGGGTGATGTTGTATTTAATAATGATTGAACAATTATATTATAGACATTGTAAATAAGATTTATTTAGTTAGAATTAAGAGTAATGAAGCTAGGAACGCATTAATGTTATTTTGCAGCCGATAGTTTATGAAAGGATATAAGAGATAAGAAAATTATAATTATTAAGGATAGTGAAATTCATCCATCGACTTAGTTATTGTTGGATTATACTCATGAGTTAGGTTTTAAAATGAGTCTTTGTTTTAAAATGCCAAAACCTGTTTTCACTGAGGCCAAAATTAACTTATTTCTATCCATTTTTTTGAGTTTTAACTTTTATAGCATTTTCAACAAAAGGTTTCATTAACAAAGAGAACATTTATTTGTTTTGTTTAACTTTCTATGAAATTATTGCAATAGCATAAAACATTCCGTTTTACTCTGTCCGTAAAATTGTTTACTTATTGTTTTAAGTAACCAATTTGCCGTTTTCTCTCAAAATTGCCGACACCATACACCTTTACTTATTTATGTGTTGTTAGATATTTTAGTAATTGTTGTGTTAACAATGAATGAAGGAAAGTTTTATTGTTGACGTGCTTTAGAGTAGGCCATAAACATAGGTATAAAGTTTACATAATTTGGTTTATAACTCAAATAAATAGAGAAGAAAATACCGCGATGGGTGTCTGATGGCGTTAGATATAACACATATGATTCTGAAAAAGTAGTTAACTAGTTGCATGTCATTATTATATATTTAATGTTTCCACAGTGTTGTTAAAACTTTGCAAGCTCTATCCAACCACTAACCCCAGCATCTGAAAGCCTATTCAAATAAACCTGTTGGCAAATTTCGTGTCAACTCATGTAATTGGTTGTTGTTCTTTTAGTCATTCAACCACGATAGCTAGCAAGAGATTGAACAACAGAATTCAATAAAGACTTGACCAGGCTTCCAGTAACTGAGGGGCACATTTCATTCATGATTCGACCATTTGGTAGCAGTCAGTTTAAATTATAAATATGTTATACATTATATTGAGCACACTGTTTCCCTTAATTAAAAAAATAAATCAAGCGATATCTATTCTAATTGCTGCCCTATAAGTATTTGTGTTGTAGAATTTCTAAATAGAGTGTTACTTGTGTTACTAGTGCAGCTAATATTGCTAGCTATTGTGAAAGTACTTGTGGAGCTAAATGATCACACTCGGCATCATTAATTCATTTACAAACACCATTATTAAAATCGTGTGTTAATGACTCGCCTTCGTTTTCTCAATAAATCGTTTTTCTTAAAAGCATGATCAAAACTGATCGACATTATTTTCGGCTGCCAATTTTTGTTAGCAGTTGTAATTGCATCAGCCAGTTGTCTTTGTTGAACATGAATAAATGATGCTGTTTTGTTATTCAACACGATGACTACAAGTGCTTATTATATTTATAACCCGATTTTTATAACTGTGCGCCTGTCAGCGTAAAATATTACAGTGTATGTGGTTTAAATAACAACAATAACAAATTAACGAATAATAAGACAGAACTGTGGAGACGACACGAGTTGTGTAGACCGCATTAAGAAGGAACAGGGCCTACGATTCTCCATACAAATGTATTCCTCTTTTTTTCTTCCTGAATAATGCCTCTAGAGCAATATTTCCTCTTTTCATTAAATCAAGGTCTGCTGTACACGTCCCTGTTATTTCGTTTTTTTCTACAACTCATTGGTAAAGAAAATATGACCCTCTAAAGATAACAAAATGCCCCATTTTTACCGCCGTGATTAGAGGACTACCAGACAAATTCTAAAAGTTTTTAACATAAAAGAAAATGATGGGAACCTAGACATACTCTTTCTTAAAATTTTAATGTAAAAATAATTGAATCGGCTCAGTTTTCGAGGAGAAAAAAGGGGAATACGAAACCTCGATCTCGTTATTTTTTTTTGTGATATAATCGGTCTGAGTTGCAGCTATCCCTATCGCACTCTACAGAAACAGACTTGAGGTAAGACGACGGCAATAGTTTCTTCAAATTCCTCTCAGGCCCTGTTCCCTCTTAAGAGGCGTCGAGGCACTGAGGAGGTAACCGGGCGGGTGAATTCAATACTAACAACCTACGATTTTGACAGCTCCAAGCGCACAGTTATAAAAATCGAGTAATATCATTACTTTCTGTTGCATTTTAAGTTTTCGGTAAAAAATAATAACTGATAATTTAGATCAACCCTTGCATTATAATGTCAGGTTCAGGATTTATTATATTTGGTCTTTATTAGTTTCATCTCACTTTGCTTAGAAATATTATAATTGTATAAAACATAAATATTTTTTCCTATGTTGATGCAATAAAGCGGCGCGGCGTGGGTCTAGAGTTGCACTGTTATCAAATTGGAATAAGAATCTCAATAAACACCTGCATAGTTGTATCCATTATCAGAAAATCATTAATTGAGTATTGCAATGAAATTAAAACTCTAGATCCAGTGCTATGAATTCATTTACAAAAAAATTATCTTGCTTTACTTTCTAACATCATTTTATATTTTTATACTTTTATTAGTGACGATAATGAAGTTAGATTTTTATAGGAAGATAAATCTAAATATCAAACCTAAATATTTATTTAAAAATTAAAGCCAAGTACAAAGTGCTTTTTTTATAAATTATATGTATAATATATTGCATAGGTACATACTTCGTGTTGTATTTAAAGAGACCGTTAAAACCACCAAATATTGTTTCCAATACCTACATTAGCCTTATAAATGCCTAACTTTTAACTGAAGAGATATTTTATAGTTTTATTAACTTATTAAAAAATGAAAAATTATTATCTTCTATACATAGAATGTATAAATATAATATTAGGTAAATATTATGTTAAATAATCGTGTACTATAGTATGTATAAAATAAAGTTGACTAATATCTGTAAGTTCTGTTATGTAGAGATTTTTGTTTGTAATATTGTTACACTACGAAGCGGACTTCTTACAGGTGGTCCAATTTTTATAATCTAACCAATAAAATATCGATGTGGTTGTACATTTACATTTTGAACAGAATGTACTATTTATTCAAATTCTTTTGTTGAGAAACATCATCCCATCTATTTTATCCATGTATCCCACTTTTGAATATTAAGTCACGTTGTATATTCCGTATTGGTCTCAATTCCATAAAAAATATAAACGGCCAAAGCAATGCCACACTTTTATGCTTAGGTATAACACACTTTTTGATGAATCAATCAACTAAGCCTATCGCAGTCCACTGCTGGACATAGGCCTCTCCCAGGGTGCACCACAACACTGTCCTCCGCCTTCCGCTTGTAGTCTATCCCAGCTACCTTTTTGAGGTCATCGGTCGATCTTGCTGGGGGGCATCCCACGCGTCTACCCTATATAGCAGAACTTTTTATGTCATAATATTATTTAGTATAACAGCGGATAGCATAAACTTCATTTCGCAGAAAATCGTTTGGCGTACACTCATTTATCATAATAACATTCAAAACTAATAATTTTGTAGGTCAGAATCATCTTTAGGCATAAATTTCATATTCATAATAATTCAAAAGCAGAACCAGAAGGTTGACTGGTAGAAAATGCCTATGGCATTAAGTCCGCCTCTGTAGATTTGTGTGCTTGAAGTATTACATAAATAAATAAATAAATAAACCATCATATCGTAGAAAGTTCACACAAACATGCAAACAAGCATATACCATACATGCAGCAAACATGCAACATGAAACAGGCATGGTTTCTGTCACGGCTCCGGCGCTACGGGGCTCCGACGGTCCCACGCGAGCTTATCGTCGCAGATGGTTTTAAGGCCGCAGGCCGCCTCGACCTCCGCGCCTACATGGGCTTAACACGATAATTTGGGTTAGTTTGACTAGATTGTTGTCATAGTAGGCTATAAAAGGGAAACCCGCGTCCTACACTACGCTTGCCGATACGCGGTCTTCTCTAGGATTCTCTACTTCACCGGCCATTGGTCCTTCGAAAAACATGGCCAGGGCACTTCAGCTTGCTTACTGTGCAAGCTATGTCGGTAACTCCGGTTCTTTTTCGGATAACTTCGTTTCTGATTTTATCCTTCAAAGAAACTCCGAGCATAGCCCCGGCATAGCGGTCTTCAAAAATTGCGGGACTGACGACGAGAAGACTTGACTAAGTTTTCCAAACGCTGCTCAACCCAACTGGATCCTTCTGATTCCTTTGTGCCTACCGAGCTGGATGACTTTCCCTAGGTAGACATACCGTTCGCTCGCCCCAGGGCGGAGGACATCCATGAGGATTTTTCACCGAGGAACAAAAAAAAAAGGTAGGCATGATCCGTCTTCTAAACTTCGAGAAGCGACCCTTCGCTGTGAATTGGACTCGGCAAGACGTGATTGTAGGTACATGCATTTCGTTTTATCCAAATTGATGCCGAAGTCAAAGTCAAATAATTTATTTCATAAGGCACAAAAAAGGCACTTGAACGTCAACATTTACAGAAACATAATAATTGATTCTAGTTGCCCCTTCAAAAGGTAGTTTTCGTATGGAGAAGAATGGGCAAGAAACTCCACCGTTACTCTTTTAAAATGTTTTCACAATATCTTGTATACATCAATTATATAATTATAATTATGTGAACACGATGCACCTAGAATAAGATTACTATACCACGTTAGGTAAAAATAATGAAAAATTAAGGAATGACAGATAAATTAATCATGCGATAGATGCATGGTGCTCACATATTTACAAACATTGTAAAATTATACGATATTTCTAACATTTTTCAAGTAATAGGTACTAATAACTCAGTGTGTGAGTTCAAGTAATCACAGAATGTAAAATCAATATAAAAAATAAAAAAATATATTATACAATTAAATTAGCAACCAGTTAGATTTTGTCTAGATTCTAAATTGTCCTATGGAGCAGGACCAGCATGTTTCCAAGCATTTTTATCTTGGATATAATCCTCTAATTTGTAATTGTTGTTTTCCGAAGCCAACCAGCCGAGACGCTCTGCTATTATGACGATGTCATCGGCAAAGCGAAGGTGTGATAAGTATTCGCCGTTTACGTTGATACCCTGTCCAGTCTAGCGTCTCAAAAATGTCCTCCGACGCAATGGTGAACAGTTTCGGGGCTATCACACCCCCCTGACTTACCACCCTGAGCAGTTGGATGGGGCTGGTTTTAGTATCTTGGATCTGGACAGTCATCGTGGCAGCGTCATACAAACATCTCAACACTCCAGTCAATTTGACATCGTTGCCTCTCTGGCCAGAACTATATTTATATATATATTTATAACTATATTTCGATAGAGTCTGAAGCTTTCTCGTAGTCCACAAATGACATACATACACAGCGGCTGGTTTTACTCTTAGGTCTTCTCCACAATCTGCCGAATTGTATGGATGTGGTCTACGGTACTGAAGCCTTTACGAAAACCGGCTTATTCTGGTGGCTGGAACTCGTAGTCTGGCGAGAGGAGACTACGAGATCCAGCCGCCAGAAGGTGATACTTGGGGTTAATTGTTGAGATAGGAAAAGGGTGAAAACCAAAATTATGCATGAGATACAAAGCAGTGGTTAAAGAAATAAATAAAAAAACCGACTAGATCAATTTTACATAGAATTTGGAAAAATTACCACCCTGCAGTGGCACCAACTTCGTGGTTGCCCGGGGGCTCCAGCACCCGCGAGAGGCAAATAGTGCGTGCGGAGCACTCATGAGCATAGACATCAAAACTGATCAATCAATCGGCTTTGACCGATATCTCTTTAACATCACTCGCCGCGTCGCCGCGCAGCAAGACGTCTGTCTACTTACGTTGGTTGCATCGTTGCGTTACGTTTTAAAGCGTGGTGCTAAAATTTTCGAGCTCGCTGCGGTCGCTCTTACATCGTGGATTTTTTCAATTCTATTTAAGCTTTTCTTCATAAGTCAGCGAAGTAAAGCTATTTCTGTACGAATGGTCAAAGACCTATCCAAGATGGAAAAAAAAACGAGCTTGCTGTTCAGTTTTTGGATTCGCCAGCAGAAACTTTTACCAACCATTTCGACAGACACTAGTAACATAATTATACGAATATGTTGGTTGATGATGCACTTCTGTTTTAGGATAATTTTGAGTAGTTTGACTAGATTGCTACCCAAGAGAGTTAAGACCCCCTCCCCCTCCCCCCTTATTGGCATGAGTATGAGCAGTCCACGGGGTTTTCAAAAAGTCGGCGCCCCTGCCACCCTGTATTGAAAGTTGTAATACAGGGAACATTTTCTGTGATAGTGTTGTTGACAGAGAACTGATACTGGAGAACCTGTCAGTGAAGCAAATAAAAACATCGAAACGTGTTGTTATAACATTTTATTTAGACAACAAGCATAGACATAACGTGATAAAATATTTTATGCTGTAACGAGGTATGTAATTTCAATTTTAACTTATAATTACAAACGTTATACAACTTGCATTGCACATATTATTGAAATATTAATTAATATCCGGCACTGTTACAAGTCGGAGGGTAATGTTAAAGAGATATGTTACAGTAAAAGGCTCGTCATTCATACATACACTAAGTCAATTAGTCGCTTATCAAATCAAGGCGGATATTTTCTGAACCCAAAAAAACGGAACCCCTTTTGGCACAATACGTTTTAAATAGATTAAGTATAACTGAAAGAGTGCAAACAGAGCGCAGGCAGCACAGACACATAGAAAGCCTATCAAGGAAGTTTCTTGAGAAGTATTGGAAAAGATGTGTAAGCCGGGCGGGCAACTCTCGGCGTTTGCGGTGTGTTAGGATCTGATAATTAGTGTGATATTTATTCCTTAGGTTCCTAAAAATATAGGCTGCATCCATTATTATTTCGAGTGTACACTCTTTTAAATACTGCCAAATACTTTGCATTTCCGCGCTATGGGCACATTATCAACTTTTTTTCATGCTAATGTTTGCTTATGTAAAATAAACCGGGAGTTGGACTTGCGCACTAAGAGCTCATACAAACGAGCGGCACGCGCCAACGGCAAAGGCAACTGTAAATAGCTTACCTAAGTTACACAAAATGATATTCTATTATTTTATCTGACTAGCTATTACGGTTCTAAAGATACAGACTGCGTAGTAAGTCTTGTTGACACCATTCCTTTGGGTGCGGAACCCTAATCAAGTACCAACTCGGAAAAAAAAAGGAAATCAACCATTATGTAGTGCGACATTTCGCGACTACACATAGATAAACCTGGTTTTAAATTCCACCAATATAATTTAAATAGAATTAATCAATTCATGTTTCATGTATGCGC
This sequence comes from Xanthia icteritia, assembly GCA_949128155.2. NCBI lineage: Eukaryota > Metazoa > Arthropoda > Insecta > Lepidoptera > Noctuidae > Xanthia > Xanthia icteritia. Next base: position 10,400,333 of record OX421934.2, read on the forward strand.
CACATTTTAACACTGACGGACACACTAAACGCTCATAGGCGTCATAACAATAAAACTTCTATGTCTTGTTCAGTGTCGCTGAATGCGTTAATTTTGAGATTCCTAAAATAATACGTCACGATTTTATGTAGACCACTCTCTCTAAAATATTTGAATTCATTCAAAATCATTAAAAATATTTTTTCTGTAGCTATGTGCATTTCTTTGTCACTATCAGTGACCTATTAATATTTATAAAATAACAATTATAATCTTAGACAGACATTTACAACAAAGCCACGAAAACAAAGACGAATGGAATGTAGAAGTTTAAAATAGTAACTAGATATACGTTAAATGCTGTCATAGTCTTCATAATTAAACTCAGTTGCAGGTGAAGGTCCCAATAAGTCTTGTTGTGGAGTAGTCGTCTTCTTATCACTTTTAGATTTCTTATGTTTATGCTTCCTTTCTTTTTTCTCCGATTTCTCATTGTAATCTCCCTTATCTTTGTCTTTTGATTTCTTCTTTTTGTGTTTTTTCTCCTGTTACAAAAAAATACATTAGCATAACGTTAATAATAATTATTTTTATTTAACAATCATCGATGTTGACAATGGTGGAAAAATATTCAGCTATTACCTTGTCACTAGGTTCTTTAGCCGGGTCTGGATCTTCGCCGCCTATAGCAAAGTTTAGAAGTTAAAACGACAATTATTACGAGAAACTATACATGATTTAATAAAATCATTTGATTTTAACTCATGCTAACCTTCAGGGGATCTTCTTGCACTAGTATCGCCAGCCCAAAGCGGGAAATCGTTATCCAACGGTATTTGTGCGTCAATGTGACGACTGTTTTCAAATATAGGCATACTTCCTATATCTACGCTATCAATATCGTCCTCTTTATCCATTGTAATACGACTCATAATGTTGTCAAGTTTAGTAGTGTCTTCATCTTGATTAGCCTTTGAAGTAAACTGTTCTGTTGATAATTTTTTCTCTGCTCGAATATCCACTGACGAACTAACGTCGAAGTCTAAATCTTCCTGATCAATTGTTACTTTGGGATTAGTAATATTCTCATCGTCACTGAAATATTAACATATTTATTAGAGACAACTATTTTAGATTCAACTATTTTTAACGTTAATCCAAATAATAGAGGTTTCCTACCTTTCAGTATCATAGGCAACATCCTGATTAGGGCCAGATATTGCGGGAAGGTCTTCTAAAAAGCTACTATCCAAAGTTCCCGCATAAAACTCGTCTAGACATCCAGATGAGGCAGATACAATGGCACCGGATGGCGTACTCTGTCCGCTAAAATACACAAACAAAACAAACAATAAAATAATTGTCTCCTTAGTGGTTACACGCGGCCTTTTTTGCAGCAATACAAACGCGCGATTGCATCGCGACTCTTACTGTAAAGCAAGCGAGGTAAAGGAAAGAGTTGGCGACTGTATCTATGTAACCACTGCTGAAAAAGTAACATAAGGTTAAGGTACCCGACTACGGCAAAGGCAAAGGAGGTTGTGATAAAAAATCCGGAGTCATCGTAATCTGTTAAATTCGCCTTAATTTTTTTTTTTTTTAAGAGAGCTGTTACCTGTCTTGTTGAGGCAGTCGATGTGTCGTCATTTCCATGTTAACTTGATTTTTAGGCCTTGCTAAGTCTGGACTAACATAATGACTTTGAGTAACTTGACTCTGCGTTTTCAATCCATTGCCCGCGAGTGACTGCGCTACCTGCAATAATGATGAATAAAAATATGAAATAGGAACTTACGAAATGCACGTAGTAGTATGCATTAAAATACTCACAAGTGGGTTTACACTAGGGGGCACAATAGGTTTGCCGGCGCCAAGCACAATGCTGGGAGAACGGTCACTAGCAGGTCGAGGTTCCGCCTGGCCCGCACTCTGTCTCCGCTTATTTGCAAGACGATCAACAAACAGGTTATAGTGAGACTCTTCTGAATTCTGAAAATAATAATCACTGATTGAAAAAATAAACCGAAGTGCATGTCGGACCACGCACATTGAAGGGTTCCGTAGTTGGGATGAATGTTTACGAATGCACAGTATTGTTTTTATCGACCAAAAAAATAAGTTTGTATTTTATAATATTTTCGAAAATACTGAAGAAATAACTTTGTTTTTAAGTTATTTCTCTATTTCTGTTTTTTACCGAAAATATATCCACAAACTATTGACATAAATACTCAAGAGTCACTTAGAAACATTATAATCTTTTTAAATATCCAACAATATCCTAAACGCTTATGTGCCGCCCGATCCTTTCTGCCTACCATAGCAGTAGTAGATTTATGTAGTTTTCATCATAAAATAACCCGTAGATAACAAAAATTTTTATATTTTACATAACATTTTAAAGTTATCACACATTTTTTTTTTCATTCTATCAGTTGGTCGACGATTACTCGTTAACTTGTAGAGCCTACTCAGCTGTGATAGTTTTCCTTTTAACTTCATTATATAAACTACTATTGTGAATAGGGAGAGGGACACGTGACTCTAACAAAAATCACCACTTCATCTTAATATTTCGCAAACGGATCCCAAAATCGTATCGACCTTTCCAACGACACCCCACAAGACGGAAAAATCTGGTGAAAAAATAGGCGTAATTACTATAGGCATGTGTGTTTTATACAGGGTGTACTACAGGTACACCTCTGCCTAGTCCTTCGGGGAATTACGTGATGGGGCGTGATGTTATGTGTAATTGTGTACTATGTATAACCATGTCAAATTACAACTTTTTACGGACAGACAGACAGGGTTCCTTGTTTTACTACGAACCTTAAAAATTATAAAATACCTGAAAGTCATCAAGTTCTTTTTCAGTCTCTTCCACGTCTCTCTGGTTTCTCTGAAGTTGTTCTAATAAACTTGTTTTCTGAAGTCGTAAAAACGGTACATTGAGGAATTTGTGGAGTAATCTTAGTCCGAAACCATTTCTCATTGAAGACTCAGCATAACGCACGGGGGCAGTCCTATAAAAGCGAAATAATTAATGAGGCATTTTTTTTTTCTATATTGTTATCCTCCTTCCAACCTTCAAAATAGATTATTACAATTCTACATAATATAATATGTAGACACTGTAAAAAAGGTACCACCATACCTGATAAGTTTGGCGTGGTGAAGGGCTTGTTCAATGTGGTGGGGGTGAACTTGTCTATGGTGCTGCATGTCACAATGATTCCCCAGCACCACAACTGGTATATCTGCTGGTACTTGCGATAGCTCCTTCACCACATAGTCAAATGTCCTGAAAAGAAGTTCTGCATTATCATATTGTAACCAGTATTTTAGTAAATTTGCTCAAAACTGAGTGAGGTGATAAAAGAGGGCTGAATGAGCATTTGCAAAATTATTTAAGAGGGGAAGGGAGGGATTTGCCCTGCAGTGGGACACTCATTTACTCGCTGACTAAAAAGATAAATAAAATTGTCAGTGCTGTCAGGGGACTGTTCTGTGGAACACTTTTTAGTCTAAGAAGTCCTCCGACTGCAATGAAAATTTTATTTAGTCAGCGAGTAAATGAGTGACCTTTCGCTATAAACATATTTTAAACATATTGAACTACCCAATACAACTTGTTTTTTACTTTTAGTTCGGTTTATTGGCAGGGCATTCGTGTTTGTTAAGAGCGTTTATACTGAAAGTGGGCAAAGTTGCAAATAGCTGTCAAATATTCCGCTGTTTTGATTAATTTGTCAATGTATGGAAATAATAAATGTGGCTAACTAGTGAACAAAAATATTGATTATGATTTTTTTTTTTTTAATGTAAGTAAGTATAACTGAAAATTGGATGAGATGTAAGTATTCTAACGATACCCAATACATCCAAATCTTTTCAGGCATTTAAAAGTTGAGGTGGAATAAATAAGTTTCTTTATTCCACCATAACTTTCAGTCACTGAATAGAAAGTTAGGGCAAATAGTTTTCTTCTTAAAAGTATTATTGAACTTGGTTTGCACTAATGAAAATAATTATTCATACAAAATATCACTATTGTTCATATAACATGTAGAAAACAACCATTTACATTAAAATACTTGTGATAACATTAATAAGTACCTATCATAGCATTAATTTACTTTATCTACTTTCATAACGTAAAATTTTAATTACAAACTTCAAAACGAGTTTATATTGACATACACAATACATAACAAAATAATGCTCTAATAGTATATTATACCATTCCCCCTCTAAAAAGCTTTTTTATTCACTGAAAACAGTGAATAAAAAGCACTTTTAATCACTGTTTTGGTGTTTGAATTTAGAACACACCAATACTCCTTGTGCAAAAAATACTCGACATACAAACTCCTTGTGCAAATAACTCTTCGAGATTTGATTGGTCAACATTTTCGACAAGGAGTTTAGCATAAGAATTAAAACTGTTTTGTGTTCTTTGCTGTCATTAGTAATTTGGCGCAGGTATTTTGGAATACTGTAAGTTGTACGAATACAAATTGTTCCAATTATAATGTGCATTTTAAATAATTTAAGCTTCCTTTTTTCTTCTTCATGAAATGTATATTTTCGCTTAAATTTTTATTTTTCTCGTAGTCATGGTATAAAGTATAGTATACAACTCTTAAATAAAACGGATTTATATCGAGGGCCATGAATCACTCGCGTCGCTCAGGATTCTAACACTTGAATCACTCGCTACACTCGTGATTAAATCCGTCCTTTATTCACTTACACACAATTAGTGAACAAAGGACGAATTTAAAGCGAGGGCCATAGATGAATCACTCCCTACGGTCGTGATTCAGTCGTTAGAATCCTGAGCGACGCGAGTTATTCGTGACCTTCGATATAAATCCGGTTTATTCAAGAGTTGCATACTATACTTTATACCATGACTACGAAAAAAAGAAAGATTTCTGCGAAAATAGACATTTAATGAAGAAAAAAAGAAGGCTAAGTTAATTAAAATGCACATTAAAATTGTAACAATTTATGTTCGTACAACTTACAGTATTCAAAAATACTAATGACAGCAAAGAACACAAAACAGTATTCTTATGCTAAACTCCTTGTCGAAAATGTCGACCAATCAAATCTCGAGGAGTTCGTATCGAGTATTTTTTCGCAAGATTGTATGGAGGTCGAATATATATTGGTGTGTTCTAAATTCAAACACCATAATTATTTTAAAATAAGCTTTTTAGATGGGGAATGGTATAAAACTTTTTTTTACCATTACGATACAGGACAAATCCAAGAAGTTAATATCACCAAGGAGTTTCCTCCATCAATTATTTTTTATCACATCTATTCTAAAAAAGCTAGTTTATTCTTCGTAAACAGTGACTAAAATAGCTTTTTAATCCCTGGGGACTAAAAGTGATAAGAATTTGGAATGTTTTTGATATTATTAGTAAAAGTTCCAACCACCAAAGAGAAATGAAATGAAATTGTTTATTCTGTAAATAGGATATTGGAATCACTTTTACACGTCATCTTAAAAAAAATATTAAAAATTAGCTAGATGAGTTCGGCGTTTCCTATCTGACTACTCTGAGAAGAAAGGCCGAAACAAACTCAGAGGTCAGTCTCTTTTAAAGTCCAGACATAATCTTGGTCAGGCCATATGAGGACCATGTAGATTAGTGTCTGAAATGGTCTTTTGAGAAAAGAACCACACAGATTTGAGTGGACCTGTCCTGTCAGTGCAAGCATTTGTCAGTAATCGTGGAGCTCAACCCAGAACTTAAGGAGCTCAACTCGACGAACAATACCAAAGAAAGGACATTTGGGTAGGCCTTTTTTTTTTGGGTGGGAAATTATCAAATAACTTCTCCCGCTCTGGGTGGTCATACTCTTAGTGACTAAAACCCACCCGTGTTCCTTCCGCTGCCTGTACGTTGCCAGGGGCCACGGTATCCCTTTCGGACTTTCCCGCAACCCCGGCAGGCATCGGTCCTATCGGACCCCTTCACTTGCTGACATCTCTTTGAGGCGCGCGTGGAACAGAACGCGCCGTCGACCCGGGTCTGGTCCTTATCGGACGGCGAGCTACCCATTGCTCACCGTCCGCAAGCCCGCGCCTACGGTGGCCGGGAATCGGCCTGTGATTCCCGACGCCCAGGGCGTCTCCGGCGGCTAGGGGCGTGAGGGCGCGAAGTTTGCCTCTCCCTCAAGCGTTCTGCCTCCTCCTTCGCGAGCATTACTGCTTCGCAGAAGGAGGTGACGGCCTCCCATGGCCTCTCGCTCCGTACCATGGCCTGGACTAGGGCCGGACGCGAGAGATCCCCGCCGCCGATCGCCTCCACGAGGACACGGCGATGCTCTGCCCAAGCCGGACAGACCTTCACCGTATGCTCAACCGTGTCCTCCGGGCGATCCACGCAGTGATGACACCCGGGCGTTTCCTCCCGCCTGATACGAAACAGGAACCTCCCGAAACAACCATGTCCGGTGAGGACCTGCGTCAGGCGGAAGGTGAGGACGCCGTGGCGCCTCTCTAGCCACTCCTCAAAGAGGGGACTTATCGCCGCAATAGTGGCGTGCCCAGCACTGGGTTACGACAATCGCACTCTCCATGACGCCATGAGATCCCGCCGGAGCTCTGTCCGCTGTACCGCGATTTCTCGCGGCAGCGGAGTTACGCCCCGGCGTTTCGCCTCCTCGCGCCACTCCCAAATGTGCGCGAGGACTTTTGCCTCCAGATCCCATGGCGGCAAGGAGGCTCGCCGCCTCACCGGAGATCGTGCGGTATCCCCGGACCAGCCGGGTGGCCATGACCCTCTGGGATGCGTTCAACCGGCGGGCTGGCCGCCGCCTTAATGAACGCGCCCAAACCGGTGCCCCGTAAAGGGCCATGGACCGCACGACCCCCGCGTGTAGCCTCTGGCAGGAGGCGTTTGGACCCCCTAGATTGGGCAGGAGCCGCTTCAAAGCAGCCCCGGCCCGCTCCAGTCTGGGAGCCCAACGTCGGAAATGCTCCACGAAGTTCCACCGGCTGTCGAGGACGAGTCCAAGGTACTTCATCGTCGACTCGATGCCGATGATGCCGATGTGAACTCCTCCTACCGTTATTTGGGACCCCAACGGTGGCGCGTTCAGAGGACCATGAAAACACATGGCCTCGGACTTGTGCAGGGCCACCTCGAGTCCCAATTGCCGGATTCTGTCTACGATTGTCGCAACCCCGTGTGTCACTTGTTCGGCCGCCGCCTGGTGCGACCTCCCCTGCGCCAGGACCAACGTGTCGTCAGCGTAGCACACGACGCTGACGCCGCTAGGGAGGTCGGCGCGCAGCACCCAGTCGTATCCGATGTCCCACAGATGCGGCCCCAGGACCGATCCCTGTGGGACACCGCACGACATCTCTTGCCGGTTCCATTCTCCCTGGTGACCGGGGTAGATGACGGCCCTGTCCGTCAAATAGGCCTCGACCACACGACAGAGGTAGGTCGGCATCCGGTGATACCGGAGTGCCTCCCTGATGCAACTCCAGGGCAGGGTATTGAAGGCATTGGCGATGTCTAGAGACACCGCCAAGACGACCCCACCCCGGGCCACAGCGTCCCCCGTCGTGAGCAGCACGATGGGCCGGTAAGCGGACGGAGAGTCCGCAGGGCGCCCCGGCTTCTTGATGAGGACCAGTTTCCCCGTCTTCCAGCGAAGTGGGAACTGGCCCCTATCCAAGCATGCGCTTAGGAGCCCCCTTAGTCGAGGCCCGAGAGCCTCCAAGGCCAGGACCCAGGCTTTCCCAGGTAAGCCGTCGGGTCCTGGGGCAGTATTATTGGCATTCAGCCTACGTACCGCCACTCTCATCTCTACCTCGGTCACCTCCGGAGCATCGTCGTCGTCGTCGGCGGTGTGATCCGCATCGGGCACCGCAGTAGGCGGAGCCATGGGCGGGGAGGCATGTTCCCCTCTCGAAGGGAACAGAGCGCTCACCACGTCCCCCACAAGCTGCGGCCGGAGACTCTGCGTCAGCGGGGGAGCCCATGGGCGCAGTTTCTCCCGCACCATCTTGTATGAGCGTCCCCATGGGTCCCTGTTCAGTCTCCAGCGACTCCTCGCGGGCCACTCCCCTGGCCCGCAGGATCTCCGCTTGGAGGGCGGTCTTCGCCGCTCTGTACCCCTCGTACAGCTCCGCCTGAATGGCTTCCGTATCCGGAGGACGAATACGGAGCCTGCGGTGCCTGGTGTACCGGCGTCGCGCAGCAACGCACGCATTGCGCAGTGTCGTCAGCTGTTGCGACCACCAGTACACCTGGCGCGAAGCACGTCCGGGCTGGACCCGGGGCATTGCCACGTCACATATTTCGGACATGGCCTCCCGGAACCACTCCGCCTCGTCGTTGATGTCAGCAGGCCTGTCCGGTGATGACAATTTGGGTAGGCCTCATAAACTACTCAAACTGCCAGACCATCATTAAAACTAAATAAGAAAATAATAATAATAATTAAAAAATCCACATAGTCCTCACATTCACAAAAAAATTAAAAAATATATACTTTACAAAGTAATATATAATAGAGATTAATCAAGAACATTGTATGAACAACAGGCTGGCAAGAAAGAGAAATTGTGAATTTAGTCAGAACGAGAACCCAAGTGGAAGTTGCGAAAATTTTCAAAATTTTCGTTATTGGTGTCGTTCTCATAGTTTTCGAGGGTGCTAAAGCCAGTACTGAGGTCAAAATGAAAATCCAAGTTGGCGGCTGCAAATATTTTCAAATCTTTCGTCATGGGTATCGTTTTCATAGTTTTTCAAGGGTACTAAAGCCGATAGTGAGATCAAAACGTAAATCCAAGATGGCTTACGTGAGAAGGAACTTGGTTACTGACGGGGGTCGTTTTTTTTTCTTATAGAGGGTGATAAAAAGTAGAGTATTCACCTCAGGAGCAACACTATTTTAAGCTCGAGTGACGTACTTTGAATACCTCGCTGCGCTCTGGATTCTACTTAAGAATCCTTCGCTCCGCTCTGGATTCAAAGAACGATTCTCGCCTTTTTGCAACCCTGAAAACCTTGTATTACTCCCATGGTACTCGAAAAATTGCGAATTCTGGCAGTGATTCAGTTTTTTTTTAAATAAAGGTAAATATATTTAAAAAAAACTGAATCACTGCCAGAATTCGCAATTTTTCAGGGACGCGTTTTTAGGTATCTTTGTTGAAAATGAAAATTTGACACAATTTGAGCCCTACCCAAGCACTCTAGGTCTATTGGTTGCGAAGATACAGTAGTCAAAGATAAGCATTTTTTTCCAAAAAGTGAAAAATTATCGATGTTGGGTCATTCGCCAAGACACGTACTGGCTGAACCCATCCTTTTAGAGAAAGTGTTTAACAAGAGAGTTTATGTAAATCGCCTTACCATTTCCAGAGGGTCTGCGTGACAAATAATCAAACAATCAAATGAACAATTGAATCAGCATCTTGCGTTTGAGCTAGCACCGTAGCCCTTGTTCACTGAAGAAGGAATGCGCAAGGGCACGAAATCTTTGTTCTACTCAACTACAGCACAATTTTGATAAAAATACAGAGAATGGTTCTTTACTCATAGATTACAGGAAAACCTTTAAGAAGTATCTGATCTGAAAATAACGTGGTAAATCTCTCAATATTGTGCATACAAACTTTTGCAGTTGGAATGTATGGGAGACCATGTTTTTCAACTACAATATTAAGTTTGTTCTTGGGATAAATTCATCCCATCTACGGAACCCTCGGTTGTGCGTGGTCCGACACACACTTGGCCGGTTTTTTGAGCACCATGTTAGTAGCACAAGGTTTCCAGGGTTGCAAACTTGGGTATAAACTACTCTCAGGGGATCTAACAACATAATATAAGAATCGTAGTTACATGCGCGTTTGCGATATTTGATGTTGTTATTGACTGGGCTAGAATTTCGTGGGAATAAATTCTAGCCCAGTCAATAACAACATCAAACAATACATCAAAGAATAAAGTAGTGTATGAAACTGCACATAAGTAGGTATTAACACTCGTGTGATACTATAAAAAACCTGTTTTAATATGCATTCATCCCTCATTATGCAAATTTCATAAACTACTATTTTATTTTATCTTGCTTTTATATTGATTTTCAATACAAACAGCAATGTTACGTTTTGTATGAAGACTGCAGTACAATCAAGCGAACAAATAGCGGCATCTCTGGTATTAAAACAAAATTTTAAGATCAGATCACTATTTTACAAAATATATTATTTTTTTCATACAAAACGGCAATTTCATAGGTAAAGACCTATTATAAATGATGTTTGTTGCTAAGAATTTTTTTATGTGTGTATTACAATTTTGCCATGAATATACATACCAAGGTTTTGTTATATCAAGCATCAGTATCACACCATTAGCATTTTTATATACATCTAAGAATGTGGCATCAAGAACTGGTGTTTCATAGCCTTCTTCAGATGCTGCTGCAGCAGATTGGTTTTCCAGTTTTAGACCCAATGGAGATTTCTTCTTTGTACGACCTTTGTCTACTACTTCCCATACTTCTACCTAAAAAAATAAAACATATCAAATTCAAAACCTGTTTTGATATGCTAAAATAAAATAATTTATTCACATTTTGTATGAACAGTGTATTTTTTGTGAAATTTGCCTTTTAACTTTAATGAATCAATAATATTTAGTGTAGTGTGGAGTTATTAGCTTTGTCAATGGCAAGATGTAATTTTTATTATAATAAAACATACCAAACAGACATTGTAATATTGTGTTACTTTGTACTTTCACTCACTTTAACAATGTAATCAGTATTTTTATATGTCCAGTGTATAGGAGCAACTTGTATTTGATCAGTTGGTGCATAGTCTTCGATAAATGGTCCACCTTGTAGACGCTGCAAGAGGCACGATTTGCCAACGTTTCTGTCGCCTTTTATCAGTATTTTCACTACAATCAATAAATCCTGATTAACCTCATGTAGGAAACGAGATTGTAGAGGAACATGCACACAAGTAACTTACTGTTAAAATTAACCCCTTTCGAAAATTTCTTCTGCAAAGAAGAAGACATTGGCAAAGGAGCTGGACAGCGATCATCGCCGCTTCTAGTTAGTTTTTTGAGAGCAGAAAACATTATTGATTTTCTTTTTCGATATTTAAGTAACAAATAACATGTAAAAATATATAAATAGACCACAACACTTAGCTGCAAGAAAAAGATACCACTATCAGCTGGTGTACAAAAGTAAAATAAAAAATATTGACGAAAAAACTATACATCATTGATACAAAACACTCGACCATAGACAATACAATACACTTAAATCACTCACTCGACCGACAACGAATAAATTAGTCACAGATTATTAAGAAATTAGTCTGTGTACAGCAACATCAGCCCGGAGTACAGCTAACGTGTATCCATATAAAGCGTAACTGTGCGTTTGGACTGGCGAAACATCACAACAAAACATGTTGAAATCTCTAGTTCCTGTCAAATATTGTATGGAACATTGATAGAAACTAAAGATTTCAACATGTTTTGTTGTGAATGTTTCGCCAGTGCAAACGCACAGTAAGGTGGGTATTACACTATCTAGGGGGATCATAGATCTTTGAGTCATATCTAAATGAAAATGTAATACAAACGTCCTATTACCATACTTTTGCACTGGCGAAACATTCACAACAAAATATGTTGAAATCTCTAGTTCCTGTCAAACATTGTATGGAACATTGACAGAAAGTAAAGACAAAATCCGTCCAAAAAATTATGTAGTTTGTCTTTTCAGTTTTGCTACTGCCATATTGTAAATTGCTGTACTAAAAAAGCAAACTGCTGCCGGCAGGCCGGGAGTTCATTATTTTGGCTTCATTGGTGTTCTCTAAAGTTCTATTGTGTGCCGAAAGGCTTCAGTATTTTGTTTTAACCTCCTAAGCGCCAAACTATTTAATCGTTATTACTAATTCCATGCTTTTAAAGTGGATCCTCATGAATGCATGTTTCAAAATATTTTTATCCGATTGGTGTAGAGCCTAGATAACTATCGTTACTTTACATGATGAAATACAGACTAAATGTTACTTCAAGACACGGTTTATGAATAAACTTTACTTTGCAGTTCAGATTTTCCTCTGAGCATGACCTTGCTTCTCGCCAAACTTTATGGCTGGTGGGCCGACAGGCCAAAGAGGCTTTGGTTTATTTCCGAGTCCCTATAAGTCTCAATCCAATTCGTAAGAAAAAAAAGTGGTCCTCAGTCCAGATGCACATTCAAAATATGTGGCTTAAATGGCGGTAATTTTTAAGGCAGTGTACTTTATCCGACAGGGATAAAGTGCCACATCTATTTACTGCCTTTTTTTGATTGCGTTGACTTGAAGTTTGATTTTCGTTACAAGATCCAAGGGACTGTAGATCTAAGTTTTTGATATCTATTTCAACTTGATGCCTCCACGCGTTCATGAGAAAAAGGTTCTTTACAGACTAAGAAGCCATCCTAGTTGAAAAGTATATGGATAGGCCATGACCTGGGTTAGCACAAAAGATACTCTGAATCCCGGTATTACGTCCCTGTGGGATACCGACCTTGTTAAGGCCGCAGGAATTCGCTGGATGCGGGAAACAGAACCAGTCGAAGTGGTCGGTGCTTGGGGGAGGCCTATGCCCAGTAGTGGACATGGTTCGGCTGAAATGATGATGACATGTTAATTTGTACAATTAAGTTCAAAAAGTTCAATAAATCAAAATAATTTATTTAACTACAAGTATGTAGGTAGGTAGGTATAATTATACAAGTTTACTTGGTAATTACTTATTATTACATTACTATTTACAGTTGATCAGCAGCACCATCAAACATTAATAGATAAGCTCATGCCTCTTCTCAAGTGGGTTGGCAACTACAGACAGCCCTGCTAAGATCCATAGGGTCAGTGTTTGTTGGTTTCATAAATCAATGTTATAATTTTGAATTTTAATGCTCTCTCATGTCTCCAAATACAGGTGTAGGATCCGGTATATGAAGTTAATAACCCTTTTTAGTGCCCTTTAGCTCTTCTTTTTCTACTTTCATACAGTTAAACAACTTGCTGTTGTTGCCCAGTCTTCTCTCCTAGACCACTGACACATCAACTGAATAAAAGAAACAGTCTTGTCCAGACTTTCTGAAACCTTTCATTCTTTACTAAAACTTTATAAAAATCTTCTGCTGTAGATACTTTCATACTTGATATTTCTTTGGACACATGATAACACTTTCCAGGACACTAAATGCTCATAGACATCATAACAATAAATAAAAAAGTCTCATTCACTGTCCTGGAAAGTGTTAATAACTCTATGGGTGCTGAACCACTCTAATTAGTAGATACATGGTGGTTTTACTAAAATATCCATTTAGTCCCACTTTGATTTCTTCTTTTCAAAAAACTCTTTTCCATCTTTATCTACAGTAGCATAGTATCCCATTGATTCGTATTTTGTTCTCATATATGCCATATATCCAAGGGCAAAAGTGAAACATGCAGCCCCTATAGTCATAATAACAATATTCTGAAACAAAAAATATTTTATTATAAAATTAGACACAACTAATGGAAAACAGGAAAAGTATCAGGGAGACCTTTGCCAAGCAGTGGCTTAAATAAAAAAAGAAAAAAAAATGGTAAAAAAAAAACTATTGACACAACACTAGGGCCATGGGGTCCGAGTGCCCACTTAGTTTTTCAAGACATCGCCAAGCGGCTGGTCGACTCTTCACGTGACCAGAGGGCTGGCCTATTCTTTGGCCAAAGAATCAGCATTGCCATTCAACGTGGCAATGCTGCCAGCCTTTTGGGCACTTTTCCTGTTGACAGTGATGCGGACGAATTTTTTGATGCCCTATAATAATGCCCCCCCCCCTTGTTTATATACTTGTACATATTATTATTATTTTAAGTCTGTTTTTAAATCATGTAAATACGTTTGTGTAAATAAATACAAGCTTATTCTTTGAATACTTAAACCTAATAACTAATAACTGAATACATAATTCTAATTTTGACACAATTAAGTGAATGTTTTTTTTTAAAGGTGGTATGATCAATGCACTTTTTATTGTTGAAAGAAGGAAACATTTATTCTTGAAACAAGAATCAAATCCATTCAAACATGAAAAAAATCCTCAGTTAGGAATTTCTCTAGTCTAGTATTTCTCAAGTAAAAATGCCGAAAAAGTACAAATGTTTCTAAAAAATAATGTTGAGTATACATGCTTGCGTCATGTTTGGTAGGAAAGTGTTTATGGTTAGGTATTTGCACTATAAAATGTAAAATATATGTATGTATGAATACAGTCAATTTCTAAAATTTAAATCGCAGATACCTTGAGTAAAATTTGCTATTTATTATACATTTATAGTACTTTGTAGTTTCCCACCATGTGATTTAGTTTTATACTTAACATAACACTTACTTTTTATTTAGCAAACCTAAAATTGCATACATGCTTAATTAAACAGCAATGTTATTCCATTGCCAATAATGTTACATAAAGATTGTATAGGTTATATTATTCAACTTACAGGCTTCGCATAGAGCTCAAAATTAATAACTCTAAATGCTGTTGTCGATCTCATCGATCGAATCCCATCTCCAGGCTTTTCTTGTTTATTTTTCGGCTCCATGATTTAACTTAGTATGTGTAACAGCGGGTAATTTGTGACCTAGTACTTGTCAGGATTTTATGAATGCTTCTGTCTAGCTAGTCCATTACAGACTACAATATTATTATATAAAGTCCATGGTCTGTTCTGATTTTAGAATATTCTTCAAAGTAAGCTAATGACGAATCGGTATATGATCATCATCATCAACAGAAATTAAAAACTACTATTGCTGTTCCTTGGCTGATGCTGTTGACAAATTATCCAAGTCTCCAAGATCAATTTTTGACCGGCTAATGACCCAATTAATCATGACCTGACCACAGACACCACAGTCCTTGGTCCTGAGCTGAGCGGAGTTCACAGATAAATAATTACATGCTCTTTTTTTTTTTTTTTTTTGAACTAGGGCATCTTGCAGGTGACCACTAAGGTCGTGGCTGCTTAACCGGACTGTCCTGTGGCTGCCAATAGCTTCTACACTAAGGGCCTCCAGCCAGGGGCATAAAACTATTCTAAATTAAAATTAAGCGAATGCTCGCTAAGGGCACCCCCTGTGGGGTACGAACCTCGGCTTAGGGCATTCGCTGAGGGGAGGACAGCAAGTTCGGGGACAGGCTGGATCAAGGATAGATCATTATTATTAAGCGGGGAATTTAAAGCTACACGCTCAGCTGCGGCGCGGGCTGGCGTTTCATCGGACAAGGGTCGGGGGGGAGTAATTAATCGGGGTGGTCGCGCACGCGGTGGACCTCTGCGGCGAGGTCGGAACGACGGGTGTCGGGTGTGTTTGTATTTTACTGTGCTGGTGGCCCTATTAGACTCCTGGAGGAGTGTGACTGGATCATCGGGATCGGAAAGGATATGCCGTGGACGGCGAAAGTGACTGAGGGTCGAGGGGGTATAATTGGCCGCAGCAACAATCAAGGGATTGCGGTGCAAGGCGGCGGAGTCAAAGTAACGCTTGGACATGCGTTTAAGGAACTGATGAATAGTAGGGATTCTAAGATCGAGATGAAGCATCTCGTTCCTAACGTACAAGGGCGCTCCCGTGGCTTTACGGAGGAATCGGTTTTGGATCGTCTGCATCCTATGGATATTGTGGGGCTTTGCTTGTGCAAAGACTGTACCCGCATAGGTCATGATGGGGCGGATGCACGCAGTATAAATGCGCAATTTGCCTTTAAGAGACAATTTGCTGCGTGCGTTGAGGACATAATAGAGTCTACTGAGAGCGAAAGCGGCTCGCGAGCGAACCGACTTTATGTGCTCTGCGAAGGAAAGGTGGTGGTCTAGAATCACACCGAGATACTTGGCTCGCTTCTCCCAAGGGATAGGCTTGCCGAGCATGGTGATCTTCTGGGAGGGTTGGGGGCGCTTAGATCGCGGTTTAACAAATAAAACCGCCTGACTTTTGTCGGGATTTACTTCAATTCTCCACTTTCTAAACCAGATGCCAAGTTTATTGGCAGCTAGTTGTAGTCTGCGGAGGATATTGGAATGGGTGAAGCCCCTATAATATATGGCCGTATAGTCTGCGAACAGACCTAACTCGACCTTCGGAGTTTTGGGAATATCGCTCGTATAAAGCGTGAATAAGAGGGGGGCTAGCACAGAGCCCTGAGGGACTCCGGCTCGAATAGGACGGGGGGAGGATAGGGCTCCCTCGATACGATAACGAAAAGTGCGATTCGACAAGTAGTCCCGTAGAATGACTACGAGACGATCGGGCACACCGAGTTTGTATAGCTTGTATACCAACCCGTTGTGCCAGACCTTGTCGAACGCTTTCGCTATGTCGAAGAAGACCGCTCCTGTCGACCATCCACGGTAGTAACCACCATGGATGTTTTCGACGATACGGTGGACCTGATGCACGCTAGAGTGCTGAGCTCGAAAGCCGAACTGCTCGTTAGGAATTAAGCCCTTGGTTTCGGCGTAATCTCTGAGACGCTTATAAATAAGCCTCTCATAGATCTTGCCTAGTACCTTGAGCAGACTAATGGGACGGTAACTAGAGGGTGCGGATTTGGGCTTACCGGGCTTTGGGATGCCTATAACAGTGGCCTCTTTCCACGCCTGGGGAAAGATGTTATTGCTAAGCGCACCATTGAAGATGGTGGCCAATAGCATTATGAGATGGGCGGGAAAGAGCTGGATCACCTTATTGGTGATACCATCTGAACCGGGGGCTTTGCGAGTATGTAGACCCTTGATTATGTCGTGCACTTCGTCTGGAGTGACGGGAGGCAGAGGACTTTCGGGGTCATCAACTGGCGGGAGGGAAGCTCTACGTTCGACTTCGGCGTCTACCTCAGTGAGGTGAGCTTGGTCTACTGGTAGGGAGCTGGGGGAGCATTGAGCCTCTAGACTGTCGGCAAGGCACTCGGCCTTGTCGTCGTCATCGAAAGTAATTACATGCTCTGTGTTCACGTACTTTCTAAAGGTAGCTAGCTGAGTTCACAGAGCATGTAACTTTAGCCATAGACATTATAATCATAGAGCACATTTTCTAGCTAATGACAGTAGCACAAGTGCAAGTGTCTATGTCATTGTCAGTGGTTTCATCAAATAGTTCCTAATGTTGGCTCTTATAACAACAGGCCAATTAGGTAGCGCCGCCGCCGTTCCTATTCGTCCTACAACCGCCTACAACAGTGGCGGCGCTACCTAATTGATCTGTGTCAAAGTTTAACAGAGGAACTAACATTACGGCAAAGGAACTATTTGATGAAATGCGCTCACAGTCCACAGACAGAACCATTTAAACAGATACATACCCACCCACCACAGACTACATAGAGATACTCCACCCACAGTCCACAGTTGTAGTAATATATTATAAACTCCTCGGTCAACATTGAACGTCTTAAATAAAGAAGAAACTGAATTGTCAGGATTAATGTGCCATTATAACATTATGTTGAATTTTGTTAAATAAAACCTAAAATACGGGTACATTCTTTACTACAATTTATTTAACAAAATGGAAAAATATCTACGACCAGAACGTTTCGACGGAGACCCGTCCTCAAGCCAAGATCTGTCCAATCTGCTTATTCCCGAATCTCTTACCAGACTGCAAACCAATAGCTGTTAAGTCACGAAGATACTCAGATGGTGATATGCAGTTTATTCGTACTGAAATAAGAAAATTACTAGCTGAAGGAATTATAGAACCTAGTTCGTCACCATGGAGAGCACAAGTGCTTGTAACTACAAATGAAAGTCATAAAAAAAGGATGTGTATAGACTACTCTCAGACAATAAATAGATACACGCAACTAGACGCTTATCCTTTACCAAGTATTGAAGAAATAGTTTCTAAGGTAGCCAAACATAGAATCTACAGCAAAATTGACTTAAAAAGTGCGTACCTTATACAGCATTTCAAGCAGAAGGTAATTTATACCAATTTCGTAGAATACCTTTCGGGGTTACCAACGGAGTAGCGGTTTTTCAAAGAACTGTCAATAATATAATTGCGAAAGAGGAACTTAAAGGAGTATACGCATATTTGGATGACATAACAGTCTGTGGAACAACTTAAGCTGACCACGATCAAAAACTGCAGCGATTTCTTGATATTGCCAAACGGTATAACCTTACACTGAATCTTGACAAGAGCGAATTTTCATTGAAAGAGATAAGTATTCTAGGATATACTATAAACAATGGAGTTATTAAACCCGACCCGGATCGTCTACGTCCACTATTAGAGCTGCCTCTGCCTTCAGACTCGGCATCGCTCCGGCGAGCATTGGGATTATTTGCTCACTATTCTAAATATGTGCCAAGATTCTCTCATAAAATTCAGTCCCTCGTTTCGCAAGGTACATTCCCTCTCGATTCTGAGGCAGTAAATGCTTTTAATACTCTAAAGCAAGAGATAGCCAGATCAGCAGTAAACGCAATTGATGATAACATACAATTTATTGTTGAAACAGACGCTTCAGACTATGCTATCGCGGGAACTCTGTCACAAGAAGGCAGACCAGTTGCGTTTTTCTCGAGAAGCCTTCACAGTAGTGAGCGGAATCACCCAGCCATCGAGAAGGAGGCCGCGGCTATAGTCGAATGTCTTCGGAAATGGAGACAATTCCTCATCGGACGAGAGTTTAAACTGATAACTGACCAAAAATCGGTCGCATATTTTATGTTCAATCAGCAGCATTCGTCTAGAATTAAAAATTACAAAATACAACGTTGGCGATTAGAACTTTCAGAATACAATTTTGATATAGTTTATCGCCCTGGAAAGGAAAATATAGCGGCTGATGCTTTATCAAGAGCCAATGCACCATTAGTAGCCTCTGTTTACAGTTCAGAAAATGCACTCAAAGAACTGCATAAAACCTTGTGTCATCCTGGAGTAACAAGAATGCTTCATTGGGTTCGAAGCAAAAATTTAGCTTACTCCACTGAAGAGATAAAACGTATTACTGCGAATTGTTCTATATGTGCTGAAGTAAAGCCTCGATTTCAACGAAACATGGGAAAACTAATAAAAGCGATGGCCCCATTCGAAAGAATATCGATAGATTTTAAAGGTCCACTTCCCTCAGATGGCACTGGGAACAATCGATATATCCTTACGATTGTGGACGAATATTCTCGATTCCCATTTGCATATCCCTGCCCAGACTTGAGTACTAACACGGTTATTAATAAACTGACTGATTTATTTTCTATATTTGGAATGCCAACTTACGTACACTCAGATCGTGGTACATCTTTTCTTTCAAAAGAGATGAAAGACTTTCTTCACCAGAAGGGCATTGCTACGAGCTACACTACACCTTACAATCCTCAGGGTAATGGACAAACGGAGAGATACAACGGAATTATTTGGCGAACAGTACAGTTGGCTCTGAAAAGCCGAGATCTGCCTATAACTAAATGGGAGTCAGTTTTAACTCAGGCTCTGCATTCTGTAAGGTCACTTCTTTGCACGGCTACAAACAGCACGCCCCATGAGCGGATGTTCTCTCACGCCAGGAGATCCTCAAGTGGTCAGTCGATGCCTACATGGCTAAACGTCCCAGGAAAAGTATTAATGCGAAACCATAATCGAACCAGCAAATATGATCCACTGGTTGAAGAAGTAGAGACTCTGGAAAGTAACCCTCAACATTCTCGTGTGCGTTTGAGCAGTGGTAGAGAAGTTGTCGTATCTAATCGACACCTAGCTCCTGCTGGAGTATCTTTAGAAACGGATGAAGCTGATTCCAATGATGACGACGAATTCATCGATGCAGTCGATGGCGATGATCATAACACAGATGGCCAGCGAGATTCCCAGAACGAATTGGTCCAGCCACAGAACATCACGCCAGAGACTCTGCGTCGTTCTGAAAGAGTACGACGGCGACGTCCGCCTGCTCATCTAGCTGACTACGTGGCACAATAAATAAGCCTAGTAGAATGTAGTAATATATTATAAACTCCTCGGTCAACATTGAACGTCTTAAATAAAGAAGAAACTGAATTGTCAGGATTAATGTGCCATTATAACATTATGTTGAATTTTGTTAAATAAAACCTAAAATACGGGTATATTCTTTACTACAACAGTTTACACTGACAAATGACAAGCGCCGACAAGCACAGAGCACAGATACCCTTATAGTAAAAGTACTCCGTACTAAGGCCGTAGTAAGGCCTTATGGGCCTTAGTCTGTGAACACTGAACCTTACTCAAGAATAAAGCACATGGACATACAAACAGGGCCTTTTTGATCAATGTAATATATTAAATATATATATATATATACATTGAATTAGCAACCAGTTTGATTTTTTCTAGATTCTAGATTATCCTATGGAGCAGGACCAGCATGTTTCCAAGCATTCATATCTTGGATATAGTCCTCTAATTTGTAATATGCTTGTTTACAAAGTGTACTTTTAATATGAGTTTTAAATTTTCTTTCATTTACTTGCAATATCACAATGCGTTTTGTTGTAAAATTTAACACGGTACCCCATATAAGACGTATGTACAGACGCCAGCACGTCAATCTACCCGAAACTGACAAATTTTCAGTTTGTAGTGGGTTGATGTGCGTCTGTACTTTAGATAATCTGAAAAATGGTTGATCTATTTTATCTTTCTTTCTAGTATTATAATAATTTCTATCACTTATTTTATTGATGTCGATTTTTTCACTAAAAAGAGATTCCTCTTTTCAGTTTACATACGCACGGACCCAAGGAACGTTGAGCAACACCCATTGCCATTTCAGACCCTAATGAGTTTACGCCGAGTTAATGAGTCCTAATGAGAGCCTAATGAGTTTATGAAGATTTTCAACAACGGAATAAAAAAAAAAGAAGTTTCGTCCGCCCGCGTTCCATGGTCGGCGGCGCAGCATCGTGGGACGCGGTGCTCTTTCTGCCAAAATGAAAAAAATGTCATGTCGCAAAAGGAGGCAGTGAAAAGGGAGAGGGAGATTTCTAGTGCCCTCCCGGCCCGCAGCAGGAGCACCGGGCGTCGGCAGAGGGCAGATAATGCCCTCTTCTGGTCGCCGTAAATGGGTCCAGTGACGGCGGACTCGGGACCACCCGCCGCCCCCTAATGTTTCACGCGCGCCCCTCTTAGACGTCGCGATGGGAGTCAAACAACTCACTCACACGCTTGACCAGATGGAGTCCACAGAGCGGGCTGGCACCAGTTAGGGGCTGCGTTGAAGAGTGCTTAATTAAGTGCCCCCGTAGCCCCCGTAGCCCCCGGTGCAAGTGTGTGAGGGAACACGGGGTGGTCTTAGTCAGAAGTCTGACATACCCCACTGTCCACCCCAGGGCGGAGGACATCAATGAGGATTTCCAACAAGTTACCAAAAAAAAAAGGTCGCCGTTACGTCGCCGTCGATCAAAGTTGCTGCGTGTGTATGTAGGGTAAGAAATACAAAACATTGGAACTATCATTAATGCCTAAAAGACTATTGTTTATTTAATATCTTGTCTATTCATTTGAGAAGAATTAGAAAAAAAAGAGAAGACGCCAACTGGACTCTATGGTTTATGGCTATCCATGGCAATTTAATTGTCAAAAAAAATTATTATTTTCGGAATACTCTGAAAATGTTGACTATTACTCTATAATTATTTGTTAAGTTTCAATATTTTTCAATTTTATGTTGTTTTAAAGTTTAATTCTTTGCAAAATGGAGTCGGATTCTGCGCTTCACGCTGATATACCTGATGGCGCGGAAGTGTCGCCTCTAGAAGAGAACCAAGTTGGAGAAGCTGTCGATGCTTCTGATAGTAATGTAACAAGTAACGAAGAAGCCGCTGCCGTTGAAGAGTCAGGTAATCTTTAATTATATGTGGCTTTGTTTAGTTTTATATATTCGAAATTAGTTCTTGTTAGAAGTAACACCGTTATTTTGATTTGCGTTTTGTGGTGCCATTTCACAACTTTAAGATAGTTTTTAATTAATAGCATCAGTATAGTATACACGATTCAAATACGACATAACATACTATTGTAGCAACAAATGGAGCCCCTACCAGCAGCAGCGATGGATTGGACATTGATGCAGCGGCACAGCTAGCAGTAGGTGAAGAACAACAGGCTGAACAAGGTGACTAGATCTCCATAATTAGCTTATTGATTTACAATTTCTAGTTTCAGAGAGTACTGACTGATTGATTGAGGAAAGACATGCTATGACATATTGTAAACTGTTGCCCGTGGCTTCGCCCACCTGGACCCTAATTCTTTTTCTATCATAAAAGAAGCCTAAGTTACTCTTTATAACATCAGCAATCTGCCAGTGAAAGACCCGTCAAAATCAGTCCAGCCAGTTCGGAAGGTTACCCGGAACAAACAGACAAAAAAAAATTAAATTGTTTTTTTGTTTTATGTACAGTATATACATTCATATCCATTGAGTAAAACTCTGTTATTTTTAGATAAGACACTTCAATTATATTTATTTGTACAGAAGAGGATAAAAGGTCCTGAATTATAAAGTGAATTATGTTTAAATGTTTGGTCTAGTTGAGATTTAGAATGATAGGCAACAACAGAATTAAATGATTGAAAAAAGTGAAAATTCTAGGATTATAATTAAAACCTGAATGTGTTTTTTATGTCCTGTTTATATTATACTGCATGGTCTTTATGACAGTTTAATGCTAGTTTTTTTTTGGTTTTGCATTGCTATAGATTATGTTAGACTATAGAAAATGTTTTAAATGTAAATTTTAAACTTCATAAATTTATAAATTACTGCATTTTCAATTATCTATATATATAAATGGAGAAACTGACTGATTGACTGACATATCAACACACAGCTGAAACTACCGGGACTATGAATGTGAAATTTCGCACACGACTTCCTTAAATAATGTAGGGCAGCACTAAGAAGTAGTTTTTGGAAATTTTACTTAAGGGGGTCAAAAGGAGGGATTTTGTTTGTATGAAAATTCTTATTCCTTGAGTTAATAAACTTGAATCTTGGCACAAACTAACAAATAAAAAAAAATTAAAGTTCTGAGCAGTAACCTAACAAAAAAGTATTAGCCTTGCATGAATTCACGATAGTATTCAATCATTATGTTATGGATTTGGATGAGGCAGACAGATCATTTATGACCTGAATTATCATCTAAGATACTTGTTATCCCAGTAGTATGTTTTCGTGGGATTATTTCCGACTTCCACTCAAGCGAAGCCATGGGAAAAAGCTAGTAATAACATAATAGTTTCAATAATTTTGCAGAGACAGGGATGAATATCTCAGATGTTATAAATATTCCTTCTAAGGCTGGTTAGAGGTGTATCATGATCAGCATTCTCTATACATGTTTCCAACTTTTATATTTTATTGTGAAGATTTAGCTCTGAATATTTGACTGAAGTGAACCTTTGTCTTTACTTCTAGCAAATCCCGAAGCTGAAGCTGAAGCAGAGGAAGAAATGGACATTGATGACACAACAACTGGAACGGTTGCAGATGAGTCTGCCTACATTGGAGACAACTGCTTGTCTACACCTGTAAGAAATTGATACACTTATCATAAGACTAATAGCTAAAGCTTCATCAAAGCCTATAAAACTTTCATTGTTGACACAGTTCTGCAGTTTGTGAAAATTCTGTACCTAAATGCAACACCTTGTTTATATAGGACACTGAGAGCCAGCTGGATCCAATGATGAAAGAACAAAGCTTGGATGGGGCTGAAGGCCTCGCCGATGCTGCTGAGGAGTCTCCTGACCAGTCTATCAGCTCGGCAATGCCTACTGATAGTGGAGTTGGTGAGGGGGATGGTGCACCAATTGTGCAAGATGGTATAAACTTGTACTTTTTTTTCGCTGAAAATGTTGTTTGTTAAAAGCACCTTAAACAGACAAAAAATATTGAAATTGCAGATGAATCTAGTACAATGGACGAAGATATGGGTGGTGGCGAGGGAGTCGCAAGTAGCGACGATGTCAACGACATCAGCAGTGCGGCGCAGGACGTCCTCAGCACTGGCATTAGGTAAGTTTACTCCATAAATATTATTATTTACTTCATATTTAAATAAATTAGTAATGTGTACATTTTGTCTTCAGTTCAAGCACAGCAGAGAGTGGTGCTGATATTTCTAGCAGTGGTCAAACAGAGGCACCTCTTATTTCCTCCACTGCCAATGGACCTGCAGTGCTACATTCATTCTCTCTTGCACCTCAACAGCATCAACCCAATGAGTAAGTATCAAATTTATGAAAAACAAAATGCACATTGTATTTAGCAACTTCCTTTTAATTTGAATGAGCCGTTAGCGGGTAGGGAGGAGAATGGAATGCTTGGGGGTCGATTATCGTGCGGCTGCGGAAGTTCTACGCTGCTGCTTAATGAGTAGAGGTTACACTCGCCACTTATACAGAGCGCTGCCGCTGCTCAGTTTTCGCCTACGTCTAAATGGAGCCTAAATCCTCGGCGATTCTGATGCTCATTGTAATTTCGTTTTTTAGGTTCAGCGACGCAGACACGTCCGAAATGGAAGGTGCAGCCGACACGATGCCGACAGTAAGTGAATCAATGCCGTTGCTCACCATGACTGCGAATGGCTCTGCACTACTCTCACCTACTTTGCTACCAGGTAATATATTTTTGTGGCCATATAAATGGCCTTTTCTATCTCGCCTTCGATAAAACAGGATTAGAAATCGATAAAGTCGAGTTTCAAGTTTAATAAATAGAAATGCTTAAAATTAGAAATCTTTGACAAATATGGTCTGGCTTGCTTGCCTTTGTTTGAAATGGTGGAATTAAGAATGAAAGTTATAGGTTCGGTGCGTTTATCTTCGTAAATGAGGAAGACTTGTGACAAAAAAATGGATGTTATTTGAAAGTATCGTTTATTTGGTCGTCCCAGGAGAGGAAAGCGGCGCGGGCGTGTCGTCGTCGGGAGGCGCCGAGGGCGGCGCGGGCGCCGGCGACGCCGAGGGCGCCGTGAGCAGCTCGGGCGCGCCCGGCGCCGCGCCGCCGCCGCCCGGCGCCGCCGCGCCGCCGCTGCCGCCCAGCGACGCCGCGCACGCGCTGGCCACGCTCGCCAGCGCGGCGCTGCACCACCAGCACGAACAGGTACCCGCCCGACCTTATTTTCAGACTTTGTGCTACTCTACTTCTAAACGCTTCTAAATAATGAAACCGGTAAGAAAAAACAACGTAATACTGAATTTAATTTAGAGACTGCACATGGCCCCCATCAACTTAGAAGTGGAAATAGCTCAGGAATTTGAAAACTTTTTTGCTAATATTCCCCATAAAACTACTGAAGCTTTAAATTCCTCACCCGCGCTTTCTGCTGCCTTACTTAGAAAGAATGTAAAGGCATGCCCTTTGAAGTTTAGGTTTCAGGATACAAACCCCCAGGCTGTCATAAAAGCTTTTAAAGATCTTAAAATTAAATCAACAGAAGATCTATGGGGAATGTCTGTAAAAGTCTGTAGATCTATCACGAGTGTAGACCAAGGAGTCTTTCCGGATCTCATGAAACAGTAAAGTAGTTCCTTTGTTCAAATCCGGTTATAGTAAGGAACCCAACAATTATAGGCCTGTGTCAATTCTGCCAGTTCTCAGTAAGGTGTTTGAAAAGTTGATACTCAATCAAATGTTACGTCACTTAAATAAAAACTCCATCTTTCATGATCATCAGTACGGTTTCACCAAAGAGTATTGTATCACTGACGCCGGTGTCACCCTAATAAAGAACATTTTTAACGCCTGGGAAGAAGCACAAGATGCCATTGGAATCTTTTGCGACCTCTCGAAGGCGTTCGATTGCGTAGACCATGAGATACTTCTGCTGAAAATGGAGCATTATGGGATTAGGAATACAGCTCTTGATTTGCTTAGATCATACCTGAAAGATAGAAAAGTTAAAGTTCAAGTCAACGGCACAAACTCATTAGGGTCTGAAATGGTAATGGGCGTTCCTAAAGGTTCGATATTGGGTCCATTCCTCTTTTTAGTTTATATTAATGATTTACCTCAATTATTTCAAAATCAACCGAAGGTGGTGGATTGTTATTTGCTGATGACACATCATTGATCTTTAAAATAAACCGACGGTCACAAAATCCTGACGACGTGAATAGCTTTATTGTTCAGGTCCAAGATTGGTTTACGGTAAATAATTTGGTACTAAACAAAAAAAAAAACCAAATGCATTAGATTTAAATTACCAAATGTTAGAAGTAGCGAATGTGACGTCATATTGAATGGAGAAAAACTGGAATTTATTAATCAAACAGTTTTCCTAGGAATCACGCTAGACGAGAAGTTACAATGGGGACCCCATATAACATCTCTCGCGGGGCGGCTAAGTTCAGCCGCTTATGCTGTTAGAAAGATAAGACGGTTAACAGATGTAGAAACCGCGTGTTTGGTCTATTTTAGTGAGCTGTCAGAGCCATTTATAATCTACGTCGTCGCGAATCTCTCAGGGAACTATTTAAAAATATTAATATTATGACGGTACCTTGCCAATTCATTTATGAAAATATTATGTATGTGAGAAAAAATCTACATCTTTTTAACAAAATAAGTGATAGACATAATTTTAATACTAGAAATAAAGATAAAATAAATCAACTATTTTTCAGACTATCTAAAGATGTATGTAACATCTTTTATGGGGTACTGTGTTAAATGTTACAACAGACCTTGTGATATATTAGAATTAAATGAAAGAAAATTTAAAACTCATATAAAAAATACACTTTGCAAACAAGCATATTACAAATTAGAGGATTATATCCAAGATAAAAATGCTTGGAAACATGCTGGTCCTGCTCCAGGACAATTTAGAATCTAGACAAAATCTAACTGGTTGCTAATTTAATTGCATAATATATATATTTTTTTTATATTGGTTTTACATTCTGTGATTACTCGAACTCACACACTGAGTTATATTACTTATAAAAATGCTAGGAATATCGTATAATTTTACAATGTTTGTAAATATGTGAGCACCATGCATCTATCACATGATTAATTTATCTGTCATTCCATAATTTTTCATTATTTTTACCTAATGTGGAGTTATCTTATTCTAGGTGCATCGTCTTCACATATAATTATATAATTGATGTATACAAGATATTGTGAAAACATTTTAAAAGAGTAACGGTGGAGTTTCTTGCCCATTCTTCTCCATACGAAAACTACCTTTTGGAACAACTAGAATAAATTATTATTTAAATGTTGACGTTCAAAAGTGCCTTTTTTGTGCCTAATTGAAATAAATTATTTGACTTTGACTTTGTGCCATTTTTAACCCCTGAATTACTAAGCTTTGGTTTCCTAAGACAATAAATATTTTTGGTTAAATACATTCAGGTGTGCAAGGCTTCCTATGCTTCACCGGCAATTGCGGCGAGAGACTATTTATCGGAAAAAAGACGGATCATAATGAATCGACACCATTCATTGTTTGTTCAATATATGGTTCCAATATTTGATCCTTATCCTTATTTCAAAGCACAATTAATAAAGATATGCATCAGTGTGATCTCGTTTCTTTCAAACTTCTCAGTGATCATGACAATGGCCATAAGAGTTCTACTTCTACATAAACACTCAGGTCGACTGGTTCTGATCTTGATTGCCTAAATAATGTAGTTTGATTTCTCGTTAAGACTGTCTGATATACTTTTATAGGCCGAACCGGAGGAGCCGAAGCAACATGACGAAGATGCGTGGTACACTGTCGGGATCGTGAAGGGCAACTCTTTTACGGTAACTATTTGATTGGTATAATACAAACTCGGCCGTAAGCGAAGAGAACCGACTTGTAGAAAGATTCACGTGGCACACAAAGATAAAACCGAACTTTTTCTAAAATTCGATGTGCTGTTACGGCCGCGAAACAGAATAGTTCAGAAGGCGCACTCCGCATTTTAGTTATGAAGCTACAAGTACGCGCTCGACTTATCGGGCCAAATCAGTGAGCATAACGTAGTCAGAAGATATAAGAGTTACGCGATAGAAAGAGAAGCAACTTCTAGGTGAATAGTTAAATAGCGCTGTGCTACCAGTACCCTAATTACGTAATACACGGTCATTCGGAATTTGAATCAACAACTTAAACAACACAATGAATGTTGTTGAACTGTCAAAATGAAACAAAGGTCATGGCCCATAATCCGACCCGGTACAAAAATGTTTTTGTACAAAAACGAAAATGGTGGTAAATAATGCAAGCATAACCCACTTTTCATTATATGTAAAAAGAAAAAAATAATTCGTTGGAGAAATCTTGCAGCAGACCAATAAATATTGGATAATAATTAGCGGTTTCGCCTGTCTGTAAATTATTTTATCCATGGAAACATGTCACTTGGGTAAAAAGTATACTATGTCCGACTCCAAATCAAAAAATATATCTATACACGGCAATTTAATCAAAATCGGTTCAGTGGTTTAGACTTGAAAATGAAACAAACAAATTGCCATTGTTTTGTTAAATAAAAATATCATCACACATAAAGCAAACTCGTTCGGTCAGGTAATATTATAATACACGTATATTGCTATCTGTGTCTGTTATTTTCTCCTCCCTAAAACCACAAGTTATAAGTTAAGTTTTCATACTAGGTAGATTACATTTTTTTATTATTATTCTTTCATGATCCCCATGAGCCACAGCAATGCGCCACTTATCATTGAAAAGTATAATCATTTGTCTTTGATTCCCGCCATATTTTATTTCTGTACGCCGTGGGTATATTTTTCACACTAAATGGGACCTTTGTCGTAATCGTTTACGAAAATGTGTTGCGTAATTAGATAGCTGAATTGCACTTTATTGTGTCGTAGCAAGAATCGCTTTTTATTTAAATGATTTTGCGGAGTGAACCATCTATAATAATCTGTGCGATCTGTACTGGATATATTTTTATTTGTTATTCATGTGTTTTACTAATCTATTTTGTTTAAAATTTAGGTCCAGAACTACATTTCTGATCCCAATGTGGACTTGTCCAATTTGTCTCTGGATAATCTGCCGGACTTAACCGGTTTACCCACGACGGCGCTCGAACACGGCACAGCTTACAAATTCAGAATTGCCGCGATCAATTCGTGTGGGCGCGGCGAGTATAGTGAAGTGAGTAAAATTGAATTACCTTAAATACAACTTTTCCCTGTTATGGGGTGATTGACAAATATACATGATCGATGTATTCATCACAAAACTATTTCTTTTTCATAGGAATCTGCATTTAAGACCTGTTTACCTGGATTCCCGGGTGCACCGTCAGCCATCAAAATATCGAAGTCAGTGGAGGGTGCACATTTGTCGTGGGAACCTCCACAAGTGGCTGCTGAAGGAATATTTGAATATTCAGTGTATCTAGCCGTGCGGTCTACTACACCATCAAAGGTAAATTATTATTTTTGTGCCATAAGAAGAAGGAGTCTTAAGTCAAGTCAGAGTAGTTTAGTAACAAAGTTCTATTTGTTAGTTTTTTACCTTTTGATTGTTGGTGAGAATTTACATATGCAACCGAAAATGGAGTTATAATTTTAAACACACACATGCAAAACAAACAAACGTTAATTTAACTCTAATCTGCGTTCGCAATTCATTTGCTAAACATGTAAACAAGCACGAGTTTTAGGAAAAACAACTGTAAAGCCTTCATATAAGGTTCAGTTTGCGCTACAACGTCATGTTTTATGACTTTTTCAACAGTATTAGCCAGTCTAAAATCAACTTTATTTACACTTGCATAAAGTTGATGTTTGTCTAAGTGGAAAACTCGTGTTTGTCTACATGTTTGGCAAATAAATTGCGAACGCAGATTAGATAATATCGTCGTTACTCGTTTTTAACTACCTACGTATTTTGAATTAACAAAGTTTTTGTTTTTAGGAGCCAACAAAATCACAATTAGCGTTCGTGCGCGTGTACTGCGGCAAGGCGAACACATGCGTGGTCCCGCAGGCTTCGCTCAGCGCCGCGCACGTGGACTCCTCCACCAAGCCAGCCATCATATTCCGCATCGCCGCACGAAACGAGAAGGGATACGGCCCGGCTACTCAAGTCAGGTGGTTGCAAGGTATGTCTCTAAATGTCTCTCTTAGAAATAATCATACTTTTTACAATACATTTTGTTATAAGGTCCTACTTTATTAGTCCCGGTCTCTTTGGGTGAATATCAATTGTAAACAAGAATTAAACTGAAAGGGAGTGGAGGAAATCTTACAGGAACTTTCTTTTCTGGTCAGAATCTTTCTTTGGTCGGTAACAGACGATACGCAATTTCACGACATACTTATTGCACGTGAAAATCGACAGCACTGTATGTATGTATGACATATAGGCGCTTAAAAAGAACGATTTCCTAAATTATCAGTTGTGGAGGCGCAAAAACAATTTTACGTAAACGCTTAACGCAAAAACAATGTCGTCTGTTAGAGGCCTTAAATGTATTATTGATTACATTTTAATGAAAATTTTATGTTTGTCTATGTAAGACATTTACTAATTCAATTGATACTATTGATTAAACTAACTAATGTTTTTTGTGTCAGAGATGAAAATCTAAGCAGATATAGAAATCACTAATAGTTTTTGTTAAATTAATCCATTTCGTTTAGCTAGTGAAAACGTCCATAAGCTCATATACGTAGACTAGGTGACAGCGGTGAAGCGTCCTCTCCGTCAATGAGCTGCCACCGCATACTTGCTATACCTAGGACCCCAGGTTAAACGTTTGCAGTTGAACTTCCGTTCGTGTCGTTTACGCTTATCATTAGTAAGTTAGTTGCGAATAGGTAATCAGTGATAGTAATATCACTTTGATTAGCGTGTACCATGTCGACTCTCTTACTCTAACGAAGCGTACTTTTACTTATTGGAATGTATTAATAAGTGGAACAAATCACATTGCGACAGTACTTTACAAATTGTAAGGTAGGTCCTTCTATTCGGTGAAGTTTTCAGTGCTTTCAGAGTGCGCGTTTGAACGTTTGCACAACCATGTGTACACTACAGGTACTGTCGCAAAAAATCGAACGACTAACAGAGGCGGAGAGGGCGGGTCCAAGAACACGCCGCCCGTGCATTCGACCGTGGACGATTAGCTGCCCGGGCCGGAGACAACGGTTGCCGTCGGTAAGCTACGTAGATAGCCGTTTTAAATGTTCACTTTTTCCGAGTTATTTTAATTTCATTATTCAATTCAATCACGTGTCGATACAGTGTAATGTGCGCCGCGAATGTGGATTTTAATATTATGTTTTCATTCATTTGTATTATTTTTATTTTTGGTGGACCAGGACTAATAAAGTAGGACCATTTTTATTTGTATAATTTATTTATATTTTTTCTTAAAGTAGAACAGTTCTCTGATACGACCGTTGTAAGAAAAATGTACTTTCCAGCATATGGAGCGTAGGAGTAAAACCTAAAAAAATCTTATAAAAGGGAGCGACACTCTTCTCAGATAATGGGGAAAATAGAACTACGTACTGATAAACAGGACCTTTTTCTCGCGCTCACCAATTTTTTTTGTGATACTTATTTCTTTTTATTTTCTACACAGGATGGAGGGTTTTGGTACCTCTTTGATACAAACTCCTGCATCCCTATTCTGAAACATGTTTGCAATGTAAATTAATAGCTTTCGTTTTGGCAGTACAAAAACTTACAGTCAAATCAAAAAAGCTATGCGTTTCTGACTTCGTGTTTTTGAATTAGCACGAACGTTGCGCCACAGAGTAACCTCCCCACAGGGGCAAAGCTTCAAGTTTTGTACTACGGCGCTTTTTAGTAGCACGAATGTTGCGCCTCAGAGTAACCTCTCAGGGGGGCAAAGCTTCCTAGTTTTGTACTACCGTGCTTTGTAGTAGCACGAACGTTGCGCAACAGAGTAACCTCTCAGGGGGGCAAAGCTTCCTAGTTTTGTACTACCGTGCTTTGTAGTAGCACGAACGTTGCGCAACAGAGTAACCTCTCAGGGGGGCAAAGCTTCCTAGTTTTGTACTACCGTGCTTTGTAGTAGCACGAACGTTGCGCAACAGAGTAACCTCTCAGGGGGGCAAAGCTTCCTAGTTTTGTACTACCGTGCTTTGTAGTAGCACGAACGTTGCGCCACAGAGTAACCTCTCAGGGGGGCAAAGCTTCCTAGTTTTGTACTACCGTGCTTTGTAGTAGCACGAACGTTGCGCCTCAGAGTAACCTCTCAGGGGGGCAAAGCTTCCTAGTTTTGTACTACCGTGCTTTGTAGTAGCACGAACGTTGCGCCACAGAGTAACCTCTCAAAGGGGCAAAGCTTCCTAGTTTTCTACTACCGCGCTTTGTAGTAGCACGAACGTTGCGCAACAGAGTAACCTCTCAGGGGGGCAAAGCTTCCTAGTTTTGTACTACCGTGCTTTGTAGTAGCACGAACGTTGCGCCACAGAGTAACCTCCCACAGGGGCAATTCTTCCTAGTTTTCTACTACCGTGCTTTATAGTAGCACGAACGTTGCGCCACAGAGTAACCTCTCACAGGGGCAATTCTTCCTAGTTTTGTACTACCGTGCTTTGTAGTAGCACGAACGTTGCGCCACAGAGTAACGTCCCTTAGGGGCAATTCTTCCTAGTTTTCTACTACCGTGCTTTATAGTAGCACGAACGTTGCGCCACAGAGTAACCTCTCACAGGGGCAATTCTTCCTAGTTTTGTACTACCGTGCTTTGTAGTAGCACGAACGTTGCGCCACAGAGTAACCTCTCACAGGGGCAATTCTTCCTAGTTTTGTACTACCGCGCTTTGTAGTAGCACGAACGTTGCGCCACAGAGTAACGTCCCTTAGGTGCAATTCTTCCTAGTTTTGTACTACCGCGCTTTGTAGTACTTACTGCACCTATCAATACACGTTTGCATGAAGCTTTCTCTTTGTCGGGTTACCTACTCCGGTCGTACATCGTCATCTGACACAAGTTTTTGTTTTTTTTATTTCATACAGTTGTTAATCTATAATTTTGTAATCATGGTAATACAAGAAAGGCAAGTACTTCCATGGTTGTAAACGCTCTATATTAGAACGCATCATCGCGCGTTCGTATTTCCGAAGATAGACGATGATTCCCGAAGCGCATATTTTTCATGGGATGTCTGTAGTCAAGTCTTTTATAACTTAGTCTGTTTTCAAATTCTGTAATTTATCAAGTCAGGACACATAATACCTTTTGAAGCTACGGAACCGAACAGACTATTGCATAGAAAATTTAATTACTTGATAACAAAGATCAAAATACCATACACCTTTGATCAATGTCGAGCTGACATCAAACTAAAACCTTTTTAATGGCCTGGCGAATTAATGAAATGCTAGCTTTTACCCGCGGGTTCGCCCGTATGTAGGTTGGAAATAATCCTACAGGAACGTACTACCGGGGGGGGTCCTATGTTCTAACCCAGGTTATCTATCTGTGAATCAAATTTCATCCGAATCCGTTAAGGCGTGAAAAGGTAATAAACAGAAAGACAGATTTATTTTCGAATTTGTAATATTAAGTATGGATAAATCATGTGAGTCTGATTTATTATCCGTTCTGATATGTAAAGATGGCCGAATGTCATTCTGGTGTATTGCATTCATCATCATCATCCACAGCCTGACTTCACCCACTGCTGGGCATAGTCCTCTGTTTTCTTATGTCAATCCCCACGCTCCTGTGCCAGCGTCATCCAGGTTTTGCTCGCGTTGGCAACAATGTCGTCCGCCCCGACATCTTCTCTTCCAGTGCTTGGATGCCACTCTGTCACAGTCTTACTCCACCTGTCATCGCCATGCCTTACCAGGTGTCTTGCAACTCCATTTGAGTTCCATAACTTCGAATCTCGACGTTTGGAAATCGGGTCTATTAGCCTGATGCCAAGCATGGGCCGCTCCGTGGCTCTCTGTGCAACTCTCAGCCTGTACACTACCTCGTTTCGGTGAAATGATGTCGCCTTGTCTCACTTCCTGCTTGATCGGTACTGGTTTAGATAGGGAATGCATGCAGACCTGCTGAGTGGCCGACATGTATAGTTCCCACAGCGCATCCATGTACGAGCAGCAGCGCATCCATGCACGAACGGGAATCGATGTGGCAGTGATGAAGAGAGTGCAACATGGTCCAATGCTCCACACTGTCGAAGGTCGAAGGCCTTCTCGTAAGCCATGCCCGGGGGCCAGTTATATTCTTAGCACTTCTCCATCAGCTGACCGTGTGTATATGGTCGATGGTCGAATATCCGCTGCGGAAGCCGGCCTGCTTGATGGGCCCGGCTTCATCATACAGGAATAGCTTGTATATATGATTGAGAGAGGACGCTAATGGGACAGTAGTTGGTTAGTTTTTAAATGTCACCTTTTTTGTGAATGATGGTGACAATAGCGTTCTTCCATTGGTCTGGGGTACGGACATCAAACATAACCCTATTAAAAAGTTCCACGAGGGTACTTTGAACTGGTTCGCTACCTGCTCGTTGCAGTTCAACGGCGATTCCATCCTCACCAGGAGACTTTCTGTTTTCATGTCGTGTAGGGCTTTTATGACCT
Source organism: Xanthia icteritia (assembly GCA_949128155.2). Classification (NCBI taxonomy): domain Eukaryota; kingdom Metazoa; phylum Arthropoda; class Insecta; order Lepidoptera; family Noctuidae; genus Xanthia; species Xanthia icteritia. The sequence continues at coordinate 10,435,005 of OX421934.2, forward strand.
CACATGGTAAAATATGGTTGGATTTCCGAGTTTTGATGTTCGATAGGTGGTGCTCTAGCATCGTCTTCGCGAGGAACTGTTTCTACAGATTGAGATGCATACAGTTCCTCGTAGAACATCTGAACAATGGATGACGGCACAATTGGCGCAATGGTTAAGCGATTGACTGCTGCACTGCGTGTCGCGGGTTCGATTCCCGCACGGAACGAATATTTGTATGATCTACAAGTAGTTGTTCCGGGTCTGGCTGTTTGTGTATGTGAGTTTAAATGGACAAATTCCTAGTGTGGGGCAACGTTTTATAATATATATATAATCAATCTGAGTCCGGTCAGTTATCATTGTATTTTATCGGGTATTGATATTACGACGCAATATATAATGCTGAGATAAAGTAAGTTGAGCTAAAGTAGATTCTATCGTACAATGAGCAGAAATAACCCTTAAGATGACGAACATATTGTGGATGTGACTACACATTGTGTTGATAACTCGTTCCTGTCTTTTTGAACTGTCAAAATGAAAATAATTGCTATCGTAAAGCCCCGTATTCATCAGAAAGAATAGTTGCACAACATTGTTTAAGCAACATGTTCGTGTATTGCAGGCAACGTGATAAAGTTTTGTATTCAACTTTTGCGGAACATTGTTTCCAGCAAAAATTTTACGGCTAACGTTTTCTCAACGTTTGTTTCCTATGAATAGGCATAGTGTGAGCAGCAATATACTGCTAGCGGGGTTTTATATTTTCTTCCGTGAGAATGCATGGCGGCTATCACGCCGTGTCGTTATTTTGAAATGATTGGATGTCTTAAAATTGTATGTTTTCTTTGCAGATATAAAATCTACGGGCGTAAAGAGGACAGGCGAAGGCAGGTTACCGGGTGCGTCACCTTCTAAACAACCCAAGCAAATGTTGCACTAAGTGTTGAGTTTGAGACAGTTTTTAGACGTTTAATATAGACCAATACATTAGTTTGTACAGGACCACAGATTATTCAAAAAGAATTGTTTAAATCAAGGTTAGTACCTAACTAACTATGTTATTTTAGCATAAGTCACCATTGAGAGTGAAATCTCATTATGTCGATTTTATAAACACGGAAATGTTTCACCTATCAATCCTTATACACATTTGACTTTGCCAAATTCCTCAAGCTAGTATTAATAATGATGATTGTAAACTATAATTTTATGGACTCGTTACCGTTGGTCACGTCAGGCGGTAATAATAGACTGATTGATGTATTAGACGCAATGAGATGGATTGCTAAATATGGAAATGTTATACACATATCTGTGGAATATAAATATGGAAATAATGACTTTATTTTTTTTATCGACCTGTATTTATGTACGCCTAAAAGATGTGGAAAAGATAAAATTGGGTTCTTGAGCCAATTTCACAACACGCAGATTTAATTTTTAAGTTTATAGAATGAATTACAGTTGATAATTTGAGATATCTATACCACTTGTTCATGAGTAGTGAAATTGGCTGTTAAGGATAAAAAATATACATGAATTCCATTTGGCTTTTAATACTTAATTACATATTATTGAGTACACTATACATTTGTTTCATTGCTATAAAATGCTATCTATTCAAAACTCCGGTAGGCATTCCAAAAGAAAATAAAAATACAAATAATTATTATTTCATACCTTTCTTTTTATAGAAAATTTCCTATATTCAAGATATTTTGCGTTTTATCATGATATTAAAGCAGTATCACTAGATTTATTATTTGGACAAGTTATAATTTTTTTATTGTGATATAGGCTCGCCTGACACTTGTAGACAGTGTAGAACCTTGGTTACTGAAAAGAAAAATATTTAATTTAATTAAATTGATACGTAACACCAACAAATAGTATTTGATACTATTGAATGACAATGCCTTACCAATGAAGTAGTTCCAAAGAGTTTGTACCATCCTATGACGATATTAGAGAGGTTAAGGTCATCGAGCATGATCTGCGCCACCCCCATGAACACCTTTTTACCCTCTATGCGTCCATAATCGCCCCACACTGTCACCTGTATAAGCAAACAATTTACATCGTACTAACTTTTTTACCTACAAGGATTGCCAGCTAACCGATGGAGCTAGGGATTTAAAAGTAATATTAACCAGCAACAATGAATAGTCTAAGGCCGGGCTGTTGTCTGTGGCGACTGGAACCCACATCAGCATCGCAGTGCAGTGGTTTAAAGGACACTCTGTTTATGCGATAGACACGCGCATCCGACGTTAGTGTCGGAGAAAAGCCTTTCTTTATGGATTTTCGTCTTGGTAGTGCCAATAAATGTTGCGGCATCCTTCAACCGATCACACAACAGGCAGCATACGATCAGTATGTGCCGGTCAGCATGAGACTAGTATGCGCCGCTTGTGTGTTTATTCGAGTACTACACTTGGAGTATTTGTGAAAATATGCTCGTTATTTAGTTAATACAAAAACAACGTTATTTAATAAGAATATAATATATTTTGCGATACCCAAGTATCGCCAATATTTTGTCAAATACGCCAAGTCAAGTGCCAACTTTTGAAAAAAAAAATATTGATAAGCTCACCTGTAATACGCAACCTTTGAAGTTTTCTCTAAAGGTTAGCGTTTGTTGATAAAGTGGGTCGAGTGTTCGGCGCGCCGTGCTCGTCTTAGCTTTAGCGATGCAGCGCTTGCCGCTCACTAGGTACACTTTAATGTACGGCGCGGGCAAAGTTCGTCTACCTGGCTGCGATACCAGACCTCGGGCACGGATTACTTCCACCTGAAACAGCGTCACATCGCCTCTGTACTCTAGGAAAAACTTGAATTCCAGATGGACGAAACTCAGGTATATTTATCTGGTCAGACTTGTTCGGATGATGTGAAGTCTGGGTAAAATTTGAACCTTTGGCCCGGTAAGGCAAACAAACAAAAAATAATAACAGTTCCGTCTCTAGCGTCGTGTCTGTGCAGCGGCTACGCTCCGTAACCGGTCCACGAACCTAACAGATCGTGAAGTTTGCGGTAGGTTGTAGAAAAGTAAATAGAACGCTATTCTCTTAAAGTTTTTTGATCAGCATCTTAAAGAAGCCTGTAATTTTTATATAATGATTGTTTTTGTTTACTTCAACAGAATCAAGCATTAACCTCAAGGAATCCTTTCTGGTAACACATAGACAGTTGTACGTCGCCCTGCGTGGGCGCCCCGAGCAACTGTCTCCCGACCAGTTGGCCTGGACCTAAGCCATCGATGAAGTCTGATAGGCCGCCGCCGTCCGAACCAGAGCCTCTCATACCAGGAGACCATCTAAAACAGGTATCATGTTATAGTTTATACACGTAACTTGTTATCAGTTAAACGGATTCTGAACTGAACTGGTGATGTCCATTATCTCCAAATCGGTTTTGTACACCACACCACTGCAACTAGAATCTCTCGATTTTGGCAATAAGAAATTTGAATATAAGCAATACCTACTTTATATACCTATTACTTAAAAGTGTAATGAATAAAAACAATTTACAAAAATGATTAAGTATGGAAATAAATGCAATTGTGTTATTGAAAATATTTTAAAACAAGGTGTAGGTAGGTATCACATAAAAGGTAAATAATGTATGTAATGTAATAATAAAAAAGTTGACCAGACCTTTTGAGCCACTACCAAAGAACAGTTATAAAAAAAAATACAACATTTACAACATTGATACAATAGTGAAGAAGAGGGCGGTAGTCGTTCGGATGCATCGATTGGTAAAGTTAAGGCAGAGCACGTGGATTCCAGGTACTAGGTTCTATTATAGAGTATCAAGACATCTAAGTAGTAGATGTAATTGTGTAAAGGTGCAAGAAACGCTAGAGAATGGTCTGCATCTATTAAGTAGATAGGTAGTAGATTTAATAGTGGATTAAAGATTAAATCTATGAAGGTAATGTTCAAGAAAATAATAGTAATGAAGTTTAGTACAGAATTCATTTCTATTCTAACTTCGTATCAGTCTATCTGTCGTGGCCAGACCTTAGAATTGACCATTTCATGAAATGGCCAGCTAACATTGGCCATATCGTTTAAACGTCAACGTTTAATGATATATCAGTCGACGTTTGGTCATATCATTAATGTATCATTGAGGTATCCATTGTGTAAGGCGTAGTAAAAATAGTCAAGTAACTGCGACCAGCTTGGAAGTAGCGCTCGTCGGCCGCTGCCGCGGCACCGCTCGCATCGCTCGCTCGGCGCGAGCGCGGTTGGTCACAGTTCTAACCTAGCCTAACCCATTTGGTCGGGGTGCCACATAAGCGGCGTAAGTTTTTAATGTTTAAAAACAAATTTTAAGTGCATTTCACACCGCGGCAGCGGTCGGCGAGCGCTACTTACAAGTGATCGCTTTCCATAATATGGAATTCCATAATATTTGGAAACCCAATAAAAGACCATCGACTTTTTTTGCGTGGTCACTCTACTTTTGTTTGATTTGTTGTATGCCGCCGCTATGATGCACAACAAATACAAACCGACATCAACGCCTCTACCGGTGGATAATCTAACTATTTTACGATATGATCACTAATGTTTGGCCACATCATGAAGTAGTCGTGCGTTTAACTGTTCATTTTGTTAAACGTTGAGTATTGAATGATCTGGCCAGGCCACATCATGATGTGACCAGTGGTCGATGTTCATTTCATGAAATGATCAATATTAAGATCTGGCCACGACATATCTACAATTTTATTCCATGTACTTCAAAACTGTGATGTTCATGTTTCTAATTACCCATAACCAACACCACAACCAACCTGTTGTCTTCTTTTATATCTTCTCATTTCATTGTTAAAGAAACTGATGCTTATGTCCTCCAAACCGACGTTTAAGTATGTGTTAGACTTTAGTCACCCTATGCATAACTTAGTATGGAAAATGACTAGTGATTATTCCAGTGAGACATGCATGATTGATAATGTAGGTATGTGTGTACATCGATCAGACAAAAGTGTGTGTAACAGGCAACATTTATCATTCAATCACAATCGTGCATCATGAATGCAGCTTCGTTCTGGACCGACGACATCGTCTCGCCGGCATGTGACTGAAAATGTTAACAAACGTCGGACACGGAGGTGGAGACACTGGAGGTAATTGTAGCTGTCTCATGTTACCTACTTAACGAGAGAGTGCGATGCCTATGCAAGAGAAGACACGTGCGTGCTGAACAGAAAAGATGAGTGAAACACACCAATATAACTGGAATCATGCTTTGACAAGACGAAAGGCACACAGAGAGGGGCAAAGTATGTAGAAGACGAGCAACATCGAGGCGCACATACAAAAATGGAACTCTGCAGGCAGCTGGCGAACTGCGGCTTAAAACGGAGCGGCCGAGCGCGACTTACGAGGATCCCTCCGAGCTAGATATGGACACGAGGCTGGTGGCGCACACCTCGTGCGAGCGCTTGAAGGCGGTGGTGGTGGTGCCGGAGCGCTTGCGCCGCGCGCCGCCCTCCGTGCGAGACACGCGCGCTGTCGCACAGTCCGCCGAGAACACCGGCGCAACATACATTTATTACCCGTCGAAAAGCACATTACACTACTTAGTTTGGATGTCATACCTTTGCGAAACATTGCGTTCATTTTGAAACCGAGTTTTAACAAATTGAAACTTGAAAGAATATTCTAGTTTTTCATTACACATTTGGATACAAATTATTTCACATAGGTAGGTATATTATTTGATATTTTGTGAGTTACCGTAGTGTTTCTATTTTACAGTAGCTGATTTTATCGAACTAAGTGCGGTTATTTACACAGGTTAGCATTGAAGTAGATATATTAAAATTTCGTGATGTCCATCAATGTAACTTAGACATTAATAGTATGCATGGGTCGAAAATAGGTACAGATCTATTTCTGGGGTGGGTTAAAACTAAAACTTCAGCCTCATAATACAATATAACTGGTCGTATCACATGACACGATGAAAATTTAAACACTCAGTGGTCAAATTGATTTAGTAGTTCTCCGGATATGAATATTTCTACTAAGACAAGTATCTATGGAACTGAACAGGTATAGTTCGCACAGGGGGTACACATATTTGTGGCAGTTACTTTCCATTTTATTTAGAAACATTTACCAAATAAAGCTCTACATTAGCTGACTTACATAAGCGACATTGCACATTTATTTGTTTCATGACTGTATCATGCTGTGTTTTATAATTAACCATAATTATTAAATATGCTAATGCAGATGGCTTCTCTGTCGTTTCTCGGTGACCTTCGTAACACGGACCAGTAATACGCGAGTGAGCTACCGCCCCGGGCGAGTGCACTATTGTGTCAATGCCGTCTGTGCCGAGCACCGCGAACCTGTCTTCATCGTTCTCGCTGGAGGCTGACGAGGCCCGTGACACGCCACCCATGCCACCTCGCATTTCGGGCCCCACTTCCTCGCTCCGTTGCACCGTAAACGAATTTTTTCCACGTTTACCAAAACCTAACCTCCGTTTCCGTCCTGCGATTATCGTACCAACACTTGAATTGTTTACTAAATTAAAATAAATATAAACCTTTGTTAACATTCAAAGGCCCAAAATGCATTTAAGGAAAAAGTCAGTAAATATCAATAGTGATATGATGTAATTCACCTGTTGCTGACAATTGCGAAGTGGAATTGCTCTTCTTGCCCATACCAGGACCGAAGTAGTCCCGAGGTTCCGCCTTCAGTAGCACATCGTCGCTGGCAGGCTCCAGTTCGCCCGCCCCACCAAGAGCAGTGTCGCTGAGGCTGCCGTCTTTGGTAAAAGTTACACCTTATTTTTAAATGTGAGTTTTAGGTATCAAATGATCTTTATAATATCTTATGAGTTACCTGCTTTTTCATCTGGTGGCACATCTGCGTTGCTCAAACTTCGAGTGAATTGTCCGCGGCGCGACTCTCGTCTCTCTAAGGGCTGTTGTTGTTGGCTGCTGCCATTCCCGCGTCCGTTCTCTCGCCCACCGTAGTCATTACTGCGCTTTGAACACCGGCGGTGCGAAGGTTTTTCATGTTTTTTCATCGATTGTTTTTTATAAAGGTTTAGATCACGTCGGTAATAATTCGGTTCAGGTGCCGGATGCGTTGATTGAGGCGTAGCGCAGGCAGTCGATTCGTCCAAGGAGGAGGGGTCCATCGCCGCGTCATGAATGTTTTGATGAGTGTCATCAAGTGGCAGGTGTGAGGCGACGGGAGTGAGCGCACGACGGGGCGAGCCGAGGTTCGGAGGAGAAAGAGCAACAGACAAAGAATTAGCCATAATACTAAATTCTCGATCTAGATGATATGTCGCTGCTAAAGAATACGACCGGGTGCGAGCTGTTTTAATAATGGAAGGTAAAGGTTTTTTGAAAGAGAAATCAATACTGGATTGCGGGGAAAGGGAGTTGGGTGAACGATATTCTTGGAAGGTGGGAACTTCGTTTATACTAACGGTGTTGCCGTACTTCTTTTTATCATCAACTTTCAACTCTGAAGGCGTGTCTAAAGTATTTTTTGAAGTTATACTCATTCTTTTAAACATGTTTTTAATTTGATCGGGTGTTGATAAATCTTTGGGTGAACTTGAACGTGAGTTTTTCAGTATCACTAATGAATCAGAATTTCGTCTTCTCTCGGTGTTAGGTTTATCTTTTTTATCTTCTTTGGCCAGTACTGTGTCAGGGTTGGGACTTTTGACTACTTCTTTAATTTTATTTACGTCGAACGACTTCGTTTGATTAGGACTTTTTTGATCATAATTAGTTTTCAAATCAAGCGATAGTAATTTTTTTCGACTAATTTGAGATATAATGGGATTAAACTCGCTAAACTTTACCGATTGACGTAAATCTGATGCTTCGAACGAGTGAGTTTTATTTGATTTAGTGTTCTCTAGATCTAAACTGGTCGGCTTCTCGATAGTAACATGTATTGTCGTTTCAGCTTCACTGCCTTCGCTGTCATAACCGTGATATTGAGAATGTATCTCTTCTTTTTGTACAGAATCTACAGTACTATTACTTATTGCAGCATTCTGATTTGCTGCTTTACCTATGTTAACAGTCGGAATTTCAGGAAGTGATCTTACGCGCGGATTAGGTAAACTATCTACATAGGGAAGTTTTCTTCGTCTAATTCCTTTACTTACATGTGGTTGATAATTATCTGTTGCTACACTAAAATGCTTTTCTGAGTACCAGTTAGTAGATTCGGGTTGAACATGCACCTTTTTTCTGCTAGGGTGCATAAATATTTTAGCCTTTGTCGGCACTGGGCCATAATATACGTTCGCGGGTAAAGCTCTTTGCTCTCTATTAATAGATATAGTTGTGACAAGCGATGGTCTTGTTGTACGGGATAGTGCCATGTGAAAGATGTAATCTTTGTTGTTTTCAGTAATTTTATATGTATTGGTGTATACAGGGTATTCGGGGCAGCTGTGACTTCGTTCGTAAGCGTGCCGGTGGGAGTGTTCGCGAGTGCAGGAGCCGGCGGAGCGGCTGCGAGCGAGGATGCGGCGCAGGCGGCGCGTGGGGCGCGCGCGGTGCGCCGGCAGCGCGGGCGGGGCGGCGCGCCCGCGCAGGCGCCGGCGCACCGCGCGCTCCGCACCCGCCGGGATACAGATGGACGGCAGTAGCCGGTGAGGGGGACGATCAGTACGGCGATTTCGGTACAGATGAGGGACAGGGGTAGCACTATCGCAAGAAGAAGATGTACTGTGAGGAGGGAGGATTCGCTTCCGGCTGTAAAGTTATGTTAATAATAACTTTTTACTTTAACTTCTTGAAATTGGGTGTATCAGAAGTAAACATAAAAATATATTTGTAGGTATGCTGCGATAGGTTGCTCGTGGATGTTGGTGCGTTGTGTGGTACCTGAGCATCCTGGTGGGTCGCGGGCGCTCGGACTGCGTGCTGAAGGCGCTGGACGTGACGGAGGCCACGGACTCGAGGTCGGAGTCCTGCGCGGCCGTGTCGGGCGACAGGCGGCGGCGCGGGGCCCAGGCGCCCGCGCCCGCGCCCCCTCCGCGCGCCGCCAGCTCGGAGTCGGACAGTCCTGCGTAATGTCTTTCCCACCCTACATTATAATTGCTCTCACTAATATATACAAGTTTAATTATAGCATTACGCTTAGCTGTTTCTCTATTATGTGCGTTCTGAAAGACTACACATTTCTGTTGTTAAACGTATATTACAACGTCAGTAATGAAACTGATGCTTGATTAATTAATTAATATTGTAAGCGTTTAAAATTCTAATAGGCACATATTTAAACCACACAGCTGGCTGCCGTGGTCTCTATTGTTATTAAGTGGAGATCAACTCTGTTTATTTTAAGGGGTTAGGTTTTAGGTGTTACCTACAAGAATTGGGACAAGGTGACACAGTGTGAAGTGTTAGGAAGCTGACCATACACGCGACGGTATACCTGACAGTTACACCTGCACTGGTATTACTGACCATGTGTGTGGCAAATGACACATGCATGCTCATTAGTATTTTGGACGTAGGGTGTGATAGGCGACCTTATCTGTCAGGTACACCGGTAGATGCAAGGTTACATTTATAGAGTGGTGGCAGTTTATTGGGGCAGGGCAGCGTGTATTGACCTTGTGGCGTGCTGCGGTACGTGAGTGTGGCGCCAATGTGATGCGGGGCGATCCACTTACGTTCCTCGAGGTCCGCTGACACCTGCGCGCGCACTGCCCTCTGCCCACCCTGCGGGAACATACATACTTTTAGTTTCTTATTTATCTCATTTTTAGGGTTCCGAACCTCAAAAGGAAAAAACTGAACCCTTATAGGATCACTCGTGTGTCTGTCTGTTCGTCTGTCACAGCCAATTTGCTCCGAATCTAATGAACCGATTAAGTTGAAATTTGGTACACATATGTATTTTTGTGACCCAAACACGGACGTGTAACGTAAATAAATTAATTTTGAATATGGGGGTCGCTTTTGGGGGGCAAAAAAGAAAATTAAAAAAAAGGTTCTTTACTCAGATAGATTACAGGAAAACCTATATGAAATCTATGATTTTAAAATAACGTGAAAATCTCAATATTGTGCGTACAAACTTAAATTTCCAGTTGGAATGTATGGGAGAACATGTTTTTCAACTACAATGTTAAGTTTGTTCTTGGGATAAATTCATCCCAACTACGGAACCCTTCATTGTGCGCGGCCCGACACGCACTTGGCCGGTTTTTTGTTCGTAGGCCAGAAACATAACAATGATTTAAGCGACTTGCCTGAGTATTCAAACCAGCCGGTCTATTCTGTAAACGTATCACTTGGGTGAAGTGAGCTTGAAGTGGACAGTCATCCGTAACCTAACCTAACCCGATGCTAGGGATTGACAGCTCACTTCACCTAAGTTTTTACAAAATAGCACCGCAGTTGTACCTCTAGGTACGGGGGAACCGGACGTGCACACTCCACCTAATTTAGAAACTGCGGTTGTTCATGTTCAAGTACTAAGGCAGGTTCAGCTAACCAGTAGCAAATGCCATTTAGAAATTAATATGGTACCTGGTGATGAGGTATTTGTGGTAGTTGTCGTTTCTTGGGACTCGTTGTGGGCGTGGCCGTTGCTGACCGAGACTGAAAGCGCGGCGCGTAGGCGTGCGTCGGCAGGCGCGACCCGTCACCCCGGTCCTCGTTCACTGCAATATCACATTTCATTGCTTTTTCATCGACGCATACCTCCTACAAATGTTCACAAAACATGCCATTGAAACTTTGATTTTTATTCATATTGATAATAGTAATATATTCATAACAAACAAGATATTCTTTGAAACATACAAAACAAGTAGATACAAACTTACGAAGGTTGCCTTTGAAAGATAAATCATTCATTAGGTAATTAGATTTAGAATGACATGCAATTATTAGACATGATAAGGATTACATTAAAATTCATTAATTAATGCGCTGTATTCATAGATTTACTTCCATACTAATTTTTTACTTGAAATTGCTAAATCAGAATACAACGCACAACAAACACCCGTAATGGATAGCGTGCTCATATCAGGTAGACAAGGACGAGGTTTGCGGAAGATGCATGAAACAAAATTAAAGTGGAGAGAGCTAGGAGGTGAAACAGTAAGTGGCAGTAAAGTGGTGATGAGCGGACGCGGCGAAAGAACGTGCGTGTCTCGACGACAGTGTTCCGTGCGGGGTCGAGGCCCGCTGTCATTGCGACGTCCACGGACCAATCGGAAAAAGTTTGGAGCGCCGACGGAGTCGGACGTCGGCGTCCGTGGTAGCGATTGGTGAGTAGAGTGTCGGGCGCCGGGCGGCACCTGTGTAGCGCCAGGCGTCGCGGTCGCTGGGCGGCGACAGCGAGCGGCGCGGCGACTTGCTGCGCGCGCGCGCCGGCCGCGCCGCGCCCGCCGCCGACTGCGAGCGCGCCGGGCCGCAGCCGCCGCTCTACGCACACACCGGCCCACAGTTTAGCCACTGACGACTAACTTAACAAAATGTACAATTATTATTCATTACCTACAGTCAAAATATATAATATTCTGATGAGTAAGCCCGCTTTTTGTTTATTCAAATAAAATATAATGTAGGCAACGACTATGCTTTACTTACAGACTATTTTTAATCAGTAAATGAATGCTACTACGGCTACGCAGTGTTCTATGCCTATAGAAAAAACGTGAAATGTACGGTGGTTTATTTGTTAGAATACCTGTTGTTGAGACATTGCAATATGTCCTGTAACCGTGATGCTAGAAATTGTACTTACGTCAGTCGTATATGAAATGTAAAATTAACGGGCAAGCATGCGCCACTGGTTGCTAACACGATTATTTTTCGATGCGATCATTTGTCCTCAGAAGAATACTGACTAAAGTTAATCAGAGAAATTGTATCTGAAAGTCATGCAAATAAGCATTTATTTGTTACTGAGTGGGATTCGAACCCATATAACAGAAGGGTCTAACACACCTCATCATGCGCTCGAGTAAGTTTAACTTCAGTATGATAAGTAAGTAGGTGAGTACGTATTATAATCCGGACAACTCACGCGTTCTCTGTTCATGCCGGCCCTCACCCTGCCCGCCGGAGACATGTCGCGGCGGCTGGAACGCGCGCCATCCATATCCATTCGCTGTAAAAAAAGTTGCCAAACTGATTCGAGTTCCTCCTGACCAAGAGTACCCGCCTACCCATGTAGGATTGTAGTTCATTGTAGGTCACTAGGTTGTAGGTCCACCATTCATTGTATTTTTTTTTGGTATTCAAATAAGTAGTCAGAACACTTTCATTGTTTCTGTTCGAACTTTTGTGGATGGCTAGTACCTACCTATTATATTGTTACAAGGTTGAAAAATTGTGGCTTTGTAGAGCTTCGTCTGTAAAACTCTATAATTACAGAATACTTACATCATGCGCTGGCGGCGGACTTGAGCTAGATGCGAGGCTAGACAGCGAGTGATGGCGGCGCAGGTCGCACTCGCTGGGCGTGTCCGAGTCGGACAATCGTGACGTGGACGTCGACGGCGGCGACAGGTGCTCGCCGTCCGCCTCGTCCTCACGATACCTCTGGTGAGTTAACGTTCGGTTAGTTATTATTCGTTAAGCTTAAACAGCTCAACGGAACTTGTGGCTAGCAAGCCAAATTGTGGCTAGCATGTCGGGGACATGACATGACTAAAAGACACAGATGTGACGTGCTGGACACAATTTGGCTTTTCACCTAGAGATTACTGTGGCGGTTAAAGAATTAAACTTGCATCTCCGTGACTCAAGTTATAGGTAATGTAGCACCTGCAGGTACTTATCAGCACTTATTGCATCATTTATACGTGAACTCAGCACAAGCACGTTAAGCTTTGTTGGAGGGGTAAACTTGTAGTACTTATAGGTAAGTAACCCAAATAACTCGAACCTAATCTTAAAAAAAAACCGGTCATGTGCGTATCGGACCACGCACAATTAAGGGTACCGTAGTTGGGATGAATTTATCCCAAGAACAAACTTAACATTGTCGTTGAAAAACATGTTCTCCCATACATTCTAACTGCAAATGTAATTTATTACCAGTGATCGGAAATAGGTGAGCTAATGTACCTAAAGTTCAAAGAACAGAGACAAAAAAAGTGGAGACTTCCCTACGACTAAAATATTTTTTCGGGAAATCACATAAGTTTTCTATTGTTAATAATTCAGGTATAATATTCAAAGAATACCCAAAACTTGCTGTCTCTTTCTATCTTTTGTTTGTCACTGGTAAACAATGACAAAAGGGTTAAGGGGCAGAGGGGTGTTTCGCATTCCAAGCGTCGTCGTGAAAATCTTGCGATGACAAAGAAAACTCCGTTCCTGATGAAAACTATACCGATTCAGATTAAGGGACAACTTTCAACATCAACGAAATAATATTCTGACTGAGTCTTAAGATTGGTGACTTTCTTAATTATTGAGGTTGATTTCTGTTGATTCATTTTGATCATTTTTCATTTCATACAAAATGAATAAATGGTATGAAAACCAATAAAATTGTTTTTTTTTTACCTTTACCTTGTTAGTTATATAAATTATTAAAGCTGGTATGTAAATTACATTAGCTTCCGCGCTTACTTAAATCGTTCAAACGAAGATATTTTATATTATATGATATTATTAGACAATTTTTATTTTTTGAAAACAATAAAAATACTCTTTTTATTCAAACAGAAACAGGAAATGAGTTCGATAGTAGTTTTACTTTATTGATTTTAGTTGTACTTAAGTAATCTTCCGAAACCTGGGACATTAGTCCCGAAAAATTATTTTGTCGTAAGGCGTCTCCACTGTCTCTGTTCTTTATCGAACTTTGGGTATTTTAGCTAACCTATTTCCGATCACTGGTTATACATACTATATTGAGAGATTTACAAAATTTATTTATTTACGGTCCATGTCCATGTTTGGGTCACAGAAATTAATATGTGTACCAAATTTAAACTAATCGATCCATTAGATTCGAAGCAAATAGGCTGTGACAGACGGGCAGACATACAGACATACGAGTGGTCCTATACAGATTCCGTTTTTTTAATCGGACGTACGGATACGGAACCCAAAAAGATATCACTTCCTCACATAGATGGCAAAAATTAGGGATTCTGGTTTCTCGACTTATTTTATTTCTCGGCACTCGAAAATTCTCGACTAATAATTCCCGGGAATTCTTGACTTTTTGAGAATTTCAAAAACATTAATAAAATGATTAAATTGCAAATTAAATGCGAATTAAAATTATGCTTAATCATTCACATTAATTAAGTCGTATTTACATTTTCATAACAAACCTAATTAAATCCTATATTTTTTTAATGTCTTTTCATTCGTGGGTAGCAACATCCATTGTCTTTGGTTTAGAATTTCCGTTTTTTGCCACCGACTTCCGAAATAAAAGTTAGTTTCCACTTTGTAGTTTTTTTAAGTCGGTTGTTTTTTTTTTGTTTTTAATAGTTTTTATTTTTCACTTTTTGTTGTTGTTTTGTGGTACCTACCCCACACAAATTCGAAAACCACTACCTGCTATGTAAATAACAGTTATAGGAAGTTATTAAGTATTATGACATCATCCACATACTAAGTGCGAAAAATACGTATTATTGAAGCTAACTCAAAAACTACCAAAGCAAAGTTACTCAAATTTAATAGATATCACCGCGCAAGCTTCCTCTACCAAATGAGGAAGCTTGCGCGGTGATAACTTTTAAATTTGACTAACTTTGCTCGGGTAGTTTTTGAGTGTACCAAATGAAAAAAGATTTTTCAAAATCGGTCCACAATACATTTAAAAAATATATACAGACGAACATAGAACCTCCTTTTCGGAAATCCGTTAAACAAAAAAAACCGGCTCAGTGCGGTCAATTTTTAACTTTATTTTATTTTGGGAACCCTAAAAATATGTAGCGTTAAATATTGAACGCTGGTACGGAACCCTTCGTGTGCGAATCCGACTCGCACTTGGCCGTTTTTTTTGTTCAGATAAATGAAAATACTAAACAAAGAATATTTGAAATTAAGAAATTTCAAAAATCGCATAGATAAAGTATTTCATAAAAATTATAAAGTTCCAGAAAATCATCATAAAAAAAAAACATCCAGAAAATCACCCATATTTAAATAAAATACCTTATGAATGGGTGTTTTTAGTATTTGTTGATTATACACATTACATGATATGCCGAAGTTTCAAATTCCTAACTTGTTTAGTTGTTGCGATAGAGCTTGTACAAAAATGGTCTAAAACTGACAACTTACGGCCTTAATGTTATTATACTTGTACTCTACTCGATGAATTCAAAAAAAATTCACCCCACATCCGCCAGGGTTAGGATTATTTTGTTTCAAATCAAAAGTTTACGATAGAAATACATAATCTATTTTTGGCAATAGAAATACATAATCTGTGAAAATTCTCTCGGAATCCTCGCTTCAAAAAGTCTTGATGAAACCTTAGGCGCAATAGAGCTATAGTGCAAAGTCGCTCTTATAAAACGTTTTGCACCTTCATAGTAAGAAATGTGAAGACACTCTGATCTCCGTTAATTAAAGAATAATTTATGAGAATACGAACACAAACAAAATACTTACGCTGAAGCTTCCCATCTCTTCATGCGGCTTTAACGTGTACCAAGTAGGTTCGTGGTTCATCACTATGTTGTCTAAATCGAGAAGGACTTCTCCGAGAAAATCGTTTGGGCCGTAACGATTTAAGTCCCACACGGTTACCTTAAAAATAATTCATGTTCCATATAAAATATTCCATATGTTACCGTCACAATATATTCTAGGCTTTTTTGCTAGTATTCTAGGTTCAGAAATTGAATTTAAATTTGATTCTAGTATTTGTCGACGTCATAACGTCAACGCCTGCTGTCGCAGAAAATCAGCGCTGCTCTCGCATAGGGTCGCAACATTATGCTGAGCAATGGCCGTTTTGCGTTAATGTGACGCATATTTTCCCCAACCTGTTCTTTTTTTTTGTTTTATGTTCTTTCTTTGCGTCATGTTTACCGCAAATAAACGTATTTGCTTTCTTTTCTTTATTTTAAGTTGGAAATCAACTAAATAATAAACTGAGCCAAAATAAATAGCGTCACAAAAAATAAAGTGATGAGGAATTCTGTCAAACTTCGCCTTCTA
This sequence comes from Xanthia icteritia, assembly GCA_949128155.2. Taxonomy (NCBI): domain Eukaryota; kingdom Metazoa; phylum Arthropoda; class Insecta; order Lepidoptera; family Noctuidae; genus Xanthia; species Xanthia icteritia. The sequence continues at coordinate 10,451,182 of OX421934.2, forward strand.
GCAACATATTTTATATTTACCTCCAAAGTTCTCCTCTTTATATCTGTGATACGAATCCCACAATAGATAAAATTTTGATTCCATCGTGGTTCTAAAGTGTTAGCCAAGGTTTTCGTTCGTCGTTTGCTCTTCTCGCTTTTGTCGGGTAGTAGGAATATTTTCGCATACGGGCACCGAGGGGAGCCATCAGACCGGGGAGTGAGACCGCTCGCCGATACAACTGTGACGCACAGCTGAGTAGCGCTCACGTCGAAGTATATTTTGAGCTGTATAATGAAAAATAAAGTATTAACTTAGTCGCAAGTTCTATCGATTGGTTACATGATACTAAAGCAAGGCTTAATTGTCTTGTTTCCCAACAAGCAACGTATTTGCAAAAGCCGCTCACTGCGGATGGGCAATTTGACCTAGTTAAGTTTTTGTTACAAAAACCTCAATAAAAACGAGTAAGCTGGGATTGGAATTGCGCCAGATTAATAACATAGGCTCGCCCCTGCAACTTCGCCCGATTACAGTGGCTGGCTCGCACTCTACAACATTTGGGACTTTGGCTACATCAGTTTGGAGTGTGGGACGAGTATACTGGGTACCCAATTTGATGAAAATGGGACACACCCTATGTATTTTTGGATGAAACCTGCAGAGTATGATGTCCTTTTCCTTCTCGATGTCTTATCAGCACACATGCATGCGCACGCAAACAGCATATCCTGAGCTAGTTTATTGCCGATAAGTACCTAAACGTAATGCAAATCAAATCATATTAAGCTAAAAGTTACAAGTCACAAACCTGGATCCGTCCAGCAACATTTGCGTTGTGGTGGTTATACCGCGCGGGGCGGCGCCGCGAGTGCACGTCGGGAGAACCCGGTGACGTGACGAGGACGCTCGGCTTCTCGCAACCACCCATCACCTCCGTGTATACTTCTGCGTACGTAGAACAAATTTAACTCTTTACAGGAAAATGTTCTTGCAAAGCCTACAGCTATGGTTTTGTTTTAAAAGGGTCTCAATTTTAACTGACAATACATCCAAAGGGCTATTTACTTAGTAATAATGAAATTATTTAGAGGCTCGAGAAGTCCTGACATCAATTCACTTCCTAAACGATAATACTGCTGGAACCTTCTGCCAGAACGAAATTATATTTAGGTCGGGCGTTTGCACCACAAATCATTAAATGTATTTAGCGCTAAACATATTTAAAACATCATTCTGTCTGTCATTTTCAAACGAGTTTTTCGTTACATAGTGATTTTTGGTGCAAGCGTGCCTTAGTCTCTACTATGACGAGTAACTTAATTATGATTGTTACTCTTAATGTTGATATTGGAAGTTACGTAGGTCCTATATGCTCAGAGGGTACCTTTATGAGTTCTCCACGGCAGAGCAGGGTTGCGTGTGGCAGTGAGTGGTCGCGACACAACCAGCTCCACGTGCAGGTCATGTTTACTGTCGGCAACCACTGCTGCCACCTCGTCCGCACTCCGACCCTGGAGTGGTACTCCGTTCCATTGCAGGACTTCGTCACCTGAATATTGCAGTGTAGTTGTACATAAATATCGAAAATTTAATGGCGATTAGTTTATTTACGTGAACAATTTTAAATGTTTTGTTTAGATTTATGTAGTTTATGCAGCGTAACTTCTACGGATCACGGCACATCAGTAACTAAAATGTCAACTGACCTATCCTAAGTTGTCCTTCTAGGTCAGCAATGGACCCTTTTTTGACTTTTTCCACCACTGCGACTCTCGTGCCGTCCGGTAAGAGCTTGCCCCCCACCACCTTCAGCCCGAGGATGGCCGCTGAAGAGTGCGAGCCACCTTCTACGACGCTCTTCCGGAGCACCATGTGACCGATCATGCGCGTGCCATCCGCCGACACCTGCCAGCTCAGCGGGAACTGTCCACAACACTATTACATTAATTATTTCATCATCAGCTTCACTAAAGTATTCGACACTAAAGAGCTCTATTGATTATGTTTTTACTGTTTTATGAAAACTTGTACATTACAACTATTACAAGACAGTAACAGCTAGTCCACGAAGCTTTAACACCGTGTAATTTACAAGGAAGTGCACACTCAACATAGATAGGATGTAATGCATGCTCGCCAATGCAATCATGCTACAGCCAACAATATTCATCGAAATTAATATCGTCATAAACACGCTTTCTACTTTTTTCGTATAAAATAAATATTTAAAGTGGTCAATCAAGTATTCTACTTACTTATAAACTTTTGAGTAGAGTATGTAAAAGTTATAAGGCCTAATTTGTTGTACAGATGGGAAAACATGGATTTTATATTTGCTAATCAAGTACGGTGAACGCAGTCAAGACATTTTTTCATAAAGAATAACTAAAACAACTGAATTATCTGTAAACATTTCCTAGATGTTATGCATAATCCAACCGCAAACTGAACTAATAGATAAATGAGTACTAATTTGAAGCAACTAACCGACACAATGTGAAGCGGTCTGTACCTTAGGGCAATCGCCTCTGTTCGAATCTTCACTGGAGGTGAAGGTGCTAGAGGTATCGATGCCCGAGTCTTTGGTGGCGGAGTCCTGGCTGGTCTGGCGCTCGGGCTCCCAGCGCAGCGCGGCCCAGTCGTGCGGAGCGCCCGACGCGTCGCGCCCCCCGCGCGGGAATGTCGCGGCACCTTCGTGCCCGTCAAAGCGAACGGTCTTTTTTCTCCTCTCAGTGAACCGTCTATTGTCTGAGGAGTCTTCCCACAAATAGGCACTCTTATACACAGCTCGATCTGGGCGCGGGCCCTCTTCTGGTGCGTACGGGCGGAGGTACGCTCCTTCGCCATCGTCGCGGGCCCGCCAGCGGCAATCGGTCACAGAATCGAAACTGCGTCCGCCTGACGGCCCAGTCCTCGCCACGTCGAATGGACCACAAGCCTCTGCCTCGTAATCAGCCGGCGAATGATTAATCAAATTGTAATAATTGTTGGCAGCCACGTTGGCGCTACGCAGATGCGGGTGCCGAACTGGAGCACATGCCTCTAGTTGTCCTAAGAATGATATCGAATGAATAACAACGTTTGCCTTTACAAGGCATCTTGTCATCGCCCGCGTCCGTTCTTGTTATGGCCCCACGCGCATGTACGCGCCCGGAACCAAATTAATTTATCAATAGTACAATATTTGTTTTCTAACACAATTCGGGATTCCTATTCTATCATTCCTCAGTAACGGCATTTGTAAGAAGGCTTACTGAACGTTTCATATGATTATTTAATAAACTAAAACTGCGTGTTTCTCCGGTTCAAAATAAAGTAATCGAAAGCGGTGATCATCACGCACAAGCGGAAAGAATGTGTCAAACTTATCCGAGTAAGACAGTAAAACAGCAACAATAAAATAAAGTACACGACCACAAACAATTCTAACGGATTTATAGTAAAAATATGAACAAGTACACTTCTTTTCGCCCAAGCATGCGTTTGTTTGAACCATAAATTTAGTGCAGAAGCCACCTACTAAAATAAAATTTTACAGTGTTTATAATAGGTAAGGATACGATCGCAATTTTTGGTTCAAACAACAGAAAACTGTAAAATAAGAAGAGCATTTACTGATTAATCCTGACATTTAAAAGGAAGCCTGTAAAATACATAATCAACTTTAAAAAAAATGGTTTCAAAGGAAATTAAAAAAATTAGTGAATGCTCTTTTTAAGATAGGTTTGAAGACGGGTGTCTTCGAAGAGATAGGACGTTATTAACAGCCATCACAATTGGTCCACCAGAGAAAGAAGTGTTATACGCAACAGTAATACTGATCATCACATCTAAACTTCAGCAATATAATTACAACGCATAATTAGATAAGTTCCCGACAAAACTCGCCCTCTCACCGATAAGAATTTATTCATTTTCTCGTTTAACATCGTCTGACGCTGGCTTCTGGAACTCTCGGAACTGCTTTTATCATTATTTGTACCTGCGAACAGGGGATGGCGTGGTGAGGGCCACTCGTCGCCAGATCGCAGGCGCCAGGCGGTATGTCTCGCGGGGCCGGGCTGCCCGGCTGGTACCGGGTGCGTACATAGGGCATAGTGCTAACAAGCGAAACGTACGCGGCGGCAAACGTACATGTACAGTAATAGTAATGCTCCAAACCTAGCACCACACTGATTGACTCCTGTGTGCGAGGTTTGAAGCCTTAACACTTGAAGTTCTCTGAAAATAAGACTGATTGAGCAAACAAGTGTTTATGTCTTGAATGTAATAAAATTCGAGCTCTACAATGTTACAATGGAACACGATTATAATTGACTACATGATTCAACGTGATGGAATACATATATGGATACAGATAAGTTTAGGTGCTCAACACTATCAGTTTCAGTGAGATATACAATACTTAGATAACTAACAGTCACAATTACCTGAGGCTACTTAAATTAATGAACACCTCGCACGGAACACCTTAACTTTATCATTGCGTAATGCCAGAGATGAACATGACAAACGGTATGTATACGGATAAAGTACATGTACCTACTTAATGTATTTGTGGTGTAGTGTTGTGTGTAGGGTTCATAAACAAAATTAGCTTGGATGGAAAGGATCTTGTAGTGTTACAAGTGAGAGGATTGGGTGACGGGTGTTAGGCCAGCGTGCATACTTACCGCGGTCACGATATTCGTCGTTCTCATCGGAAACACACTCAGGAACTTCATCATCTGAAGAGGAAGACCGAGGCGGGAGGAGGGGGTGTGACGCTGGCGTGAGCGGCAACAACTGGGATGGGGGAGTAACCCCCGATTCGAGCACCCCGTATGCAGCCTTTTGTCTCGGGTGTACGAGGTGCGGATGAGTTCTAGCCAATCCTTCAAGTTCCCCGTAACATCTCTGCTCTTGTTGACTGTATTGGCGACGAAGAGCGCTGCCTGATCTCTGAAGTGGGAGATTTTCTTTCTCCGCGGCACTATGGGCCCTCTCTAGTTTCGGTCGTTTATCGAATGACCCGTCAGGCTGTGGCGGCAGACCTCGTAGATCGTTTTCCATGCGCCATAGCATAGAATCCTGTCCAGCACTTTTGTGGATCCATTGCCCGGTTTTAGATAACAGTTCTTGTTTCTTGCGGCATAGTATACATACCCATATAACCTGTAACAACGGACACTAATCAAACATTATTGTATAGAGTATAATGTATTAAGTTCTTACTCCTTGAGTTGAAAATACTAGTGGTCAAGAGTTCACATTTTCAGGGATTGTATTTGTAACCATGAAACTAAAATAGCACTAAGTCTATTAATTTGATTGCCAACTGATACAAAGTAAGAGAAATTCTAGAGCGACGATCTTATTGGTAGATGTTCATTTAAATATTGTTGACCTTGTTAGAACGAAGAGTGACTTTGCCCCCGCACCGGGCGCAGCATCTGACCCTGCAGTAGTGGCACGAGTGGCCGACGCCGTCCGCGAACTTAGTCTTGAGGCAGATGTGGCAGGTGGCCGCGAGCTCTACTCCAGCCGCGCGGTGCATCTCATTCCGAGTCCGGATCGTCTGCTCCAGCACCGTGACTTCATCTTGCTTACGTCTGTGATAAAGTTCAATATAAGAATCAATGTAACTTGTTCGAATTCATAAGAATAGGTACTATCTAAGTTTATCTTGCGACTTCACTGACATACGGTGAAGGAAGACACCGTGATTCTTGAGAAAATCTGGACATTATAAGTCTGAAATCGCCAATTTCCAGTCAGGTAATCAATGCTCTGTACTTGAAGAGGCCTTTGGCCTGCAGTGGTACAATAATAATATGCCAATAGGTACTATAAAGTTGAATATCAGCTCGTTGTGCATCCGCTTTGGGTTCGCTATTATCTGCAGCAAATTCATATATATGGTAGGTACAACCATACAATGAAATTGGGAATAAAACCAAGTCTTATTTCAATATGTTGGTAGAGAGCGTTTAATTTAAAATTTCACGCCTCTCCACTGCTATTACATACCTACATATTTCAAATGTTTGTATGGAAAATTTTGTGAAGGCGCGTGCAGTTTTAAATTAAAATACCTCTACACATCATCATGCTCCTGCCATTATTCCAATTCATTTAAAGGGTCGGCGCAGAATAGTGTTGTCAACCCTACCATATAATATAGTATCCTACTATTTTAGAGGCCTAAAATATTCTAAAGAAAAAATATAGGTAGTAGGCGAAACTACTATAATTTTATTTCAATACAAAATATCGAAATGATCGCAGTAGGGCCAATATTCATCTCATAAAAGCTGAATTAATGGCATTTTGTAACCATATTTTACAGTGTAAAAATACTTAGTTACGAAAATTTAAAAAAAACCTGTCAATAATAAAAAAACTGCAACCTACTATATATTTTCGCCATTTACTATATTTTTACAGGCAATGCCTTCGAAAATACTATTTGATATGAAAAAAGTTGGCAACCCTAAGTCAGCATGTTTTCTTCTACCCATTTATGTATTCGACTGAAAGACTCGTATCTATGGTCATGAATAAAAACTTATTAAAAAAAAAAAAAATGTTTTCTTCTTCCATATCTCTATTTAACCGCCATCTCGATACCCTTCTTTTTAGCCATATCCTCTTTCACACAATCCATCCATCATTTTCGTCGGTAGGTACCTACACAAAATTTTATATTTCTATTATTACTTCCCAATTGGGTTTTAAAATTGATTAGAATCAAAAAATATACAAAGGGCTTCTGAATAGAATCCAAAGAATAGATGAAAAAGGAAGTTCTTCAGTTTCAAGTTGCAAGAAATCACAATACGAATGTGAGGAGTATCTATACCTACTTACTGTTAAGGTGGGAACAATAATGCCGAGTTTTCACCTTTTGACAACAACAATATAGCTTGGAAAAAAAACACCGCCTAATTAATAAAAAAAAAAAAATATAGGTTTGATAGCAATCGGAAACTCCTGCAAAATTATGAAAATACAGCACTAGATTTTAAATTAGTGTCGTAATAGTAGTGATGTAATTCGAAATCAATTTTTCTATTATGTCACTACATAATAAATATGTTATCCAACATTTAAGCTATCTCTTATGTAGGTCAAAAAGTAGGTCAAATAAATAAATTGCAATACTAGGCTCTCTAAGTAGGTACTAGGGCGAATTTCAGACTATCGGTTTTTTCAGCATCTCAATTTCATTGTATTAGCAGTTTCCGCACATACGTATCTTTGAAACGTTAACTCGATAAAATAGATAGATACCCCGTTGTGCAATATAACGCCTCACTCGATATTGATTCAATTGAATCCGGAAAGAAAATGTCTCACAGTTCGTAAACAGGTATCGTTAGTCAGAAAAAGGACGTAATTGAATTATTGTATTATAATTTATATTGATGCGTCATTAAATCCACTGCATGTTTAATGCGACACTCCACACGCGCGATAAAAAGCCTTATCCCTGCCATCGGCAAACAGGAGCACGAAGGAAATTATATGAAGCAATAGAGAAATATTGAAATAAAGAAAGTGAAGCACCAACTAAAACTGTTTATCTACGTCAATACTGAACCGAACTTATGAACACGGCCTCGCACGGTATACGTTTGTGTTCGGAAGCAGAAACTGAACAGGATCAGACAACACAGTAGCGGCGATGCCTCATGCCAATATGCAGCGACGAATGTGCAATAGTTATTATCAATACCACCCGAGTAGAACAATGGTTAGGGATAGAATCACGGCACTTTCACGAATAACAGTGGTGCAGTACGTCGAATGTGCCTAGGCGACACGGGAGGGGCGCGGGTGGCGGGGGGCGCGGGCACACCTCATGATCTCGTGCTCGCGCTGCTCCTCCTGGCGCTGCCGCATCATGACGCCCTCGATGATGGCGCGCTCCTCGGGCGTAAGGTGCGATAGGTCCGGCATATCTGCCATGGCGGGCGGCGACCGCGTGCGGGGCGCGGGCCCGCCGCGTGCTGCGGTGCTGTGCCCGCGGCGCGAGCTCGGCGCCACTCCACTCGGAGGTTTATTTAATAATGCCGGGCGGGCCAATGGCGCGCCGCCGTGCTCTGACGTCAGCGCGGCTATTGATCGTGGCGGCAGGGCGCGCCAGTCGCACAAACCGCCCGCGCGCCCTCACCCCGCGACTCCACGTACATGCGTGCGCATATCAACTATGCCACGATCTATGCACACATCTGTACTCACCAGCTGCTTACATCTAATTATTAACTTTGAGATTCAAATGTTTTACGGCGGTATCGATGTTTTACAACTCCAGGTAATAGGTAACACAGGTCGAGTAGGCACTGGACGTGTCAGAGTTACGTTTATAATGCGCTTTTCTTAAATTCACCATGTTATGCCGAATGGTACCGTGCTAGAGATTCATTTGCTAAATTGCTACTGATCATACGACTTTTGCAGTAGAAGTTTGAAGTCAGGTGAACATCAATTATTCTAACGACCAGTAAGCTTATAACTACGTTAAATTCGTGGCCAACGAGAGTTTCACGGTGACTGCCTAGTAACAATACTTACAGTAGACGGTTAAAAATGCTGTTATTATAATAGGTAAGTAGAATATATACCTTTTAAATTAAAGTTACAACCGCAAATATCATTCAGTGATCATGAAGACCCGCCACAGTGTCTGACAAAAGGAATGTAACATGCCTCTCTTAATTCTAAGTAGTTCATCTCTGATCTAACAGATGCCACTTTCGGCCGCGCTCCGAGTTTCATACCTTTCCATACATAAGTTTTCTTCTTGGTAGAAGTCGTAAACTTAGTGTAAACTTGAAAACTAATAATGCCGTATCGTAAAGTCGCATTATTAATAAGCCATATATATACACTTGAACACTTACGTAGCTACAGTCTCGTCATAGGATCACCGTAGCTGGCGCGTTGTCGATGATAGCTACGTTGCGATGTATTCATTTTGTAGAGGTCACCGTAGCAGGCGCAACTCCATAGATCCGTAGTCAGCGTGTATTCATGTTAGGCTGCACCGTAGCAGGCGCTTAGTCAATATTAGCTACGTCGTAGGCAGCGATGTGGGCTCCACCGAGGCTGGCGCGTAGTCGATAGTATAGCTACGTCGTAGGCAGCGATGTGGGCTACACCGTAGCAGGCGCTTAGTCGATAGTATAGCTACGTCGTCGTAAGCAGCGATGTGGGCTCCACCGTAGCAGGCGCATAGTCTATGATATAGCTACGTCGTAGGCAGCGATGTGGGCTACACCGTAGCAGGTGCGTAGTCGATAGTATAGCTACGTCGTCGTAAGCAGCGATGTGGGCTCCACCGTAGCAGGCGTATAGTCTATGATATAGCTACGTCGTAGGCAGCGAAAAAAAAAATAAATATAAATAATGTATTTATTTTTAGATTGTTTCACAAATGTAGTGTTAGTAAGTACTAACATAGTTACGTAAGTTGTACCACTAACAAAGATCTATGGAGCAAGTTTCCGAAATAAACGTTTTATTATTATTATATTATAAATGTTTTACAAATTAAACCTAGGCTAGTTTTGAGTACAAATGAGTTTTATCTATAGCCGAACTAGGCAAAACCTGTATTTCGGCTATCAGCGCCAATCCCCTGGGATAATTTGACATCTATAATAGCCATTAACATTATTTTTTACAGGATAACTAACAGTAGTGTTATTTTACTATTATATTTTACTATAATATGTAAAGTATGTGTATGAATGCGTGACCTCTCACTGTGTCGAATGAAGTGTGAGTGTATGTGGGGGTGTGTGTAGTAAATATTTGATAGTTTATGCGTGTGATCTGTGTGAATTTTGAAAATATCAATCAAATCAGTTAATGCTAACGTGATCATTGTGCTATATGTAGTAGAAGTGCAGTCTCTTCATAATTTAGCTTTTGTAAATATTCAGACACCTTTTTTTATTTCAAATTCAAATTGTTTATTGTGGTACATAGGTAAAATTATGGTGCTACAGTTTATAAAGTGAAGTACGTCTATGACCCGCCTTTAGGCATACAATATTTAAAGACTTGCAACATTAAAGCAGTAGTTACTAATTTAGTATTAATCAATATATTCATATTAGTATAATATTATTAGTAATCAATAATAAGAAATAATAATCAATCATTTAAAAGAGTTAATAATTGAATAGTAATTGATATAGTAGTCAGTAATTTGTTAATATTTAGAACAAAAGGCAATAATTTAATAATATTTAATATATAGTGATTACTAAAAGCTATTTAAAAAAAAATTTTTTTTTTTTTTAACTAATAACGATTACAATAGATTAAAATCTGTCATCTAGGTACTCATTAACAGAGTAATATACCTTCTTATACAATAGTTTTAATGTAGCTTTTTTGAAATCAAGTATTTCATTTAATTCTTTGATTTCAATAGGAAGCTTATTATAGATTTTAGGGGCCATTCCTTCTTGGAATGGCCCCTAAAATCTATAATAAACTTCGAAAATAATGCAGTTTTGTGTGGAATAGTACATAACTCTCAGTTGCGACGTTTAGATTTTAGTGAATTAAATATATTAAAGTTGGATTTGACAAATACTGCTGTTTCAAGGAAATGTTAGGATATTTTCCCGAAAACCATATTGTTGCTTTGCAAATAGATTATTTAATTCAATAAATGAGTATAATGATTTATAAATAACTTTCTCAAAAACTTTAGATATTACTGGTATGAGAGCAATTGGGCGGTAGTTTGAAACTGTAACTTTTTCACCTTTTTTGTGCAAAGGCTTAATTAACGTAGTTTTTAACGCATTTGGAAAATGGTCATGTTCTATGCATACATTTATTATAAAACTTAATACGGGCGCAATTATATGTGATACAGATTTTAAAATGTTAGAAGTTATATTATCATAACCCGCACTATTTGTGTTCTTTAAGAATGAATAATTTTGAATATTTCTAAGGTATCTGTTGGTGTCATAAATAGCGATTTGTGATAGTAGTTTACAGAGGATACAGCACCAGTTCAATTATTATTCACATTAGGTTGAACAGAATCTATAAAATAATCATTAAACGCTGAAGCTATTTCTTTAGAGTCACTTATTTGCCCATTTCGAACAACTATATTTTGAATGGGTTCAGAGGGGAAGTTTATTTTACATCTATTAATTAATTTCCAAGTTGCTTTAGTTTTATTTTCTGCATTTTTTATCAAGTAACTATTTTGAGATTTTTGTGTCAAGTATATCACTCTTTTTAGTCTTTGTGAATAGGCTTTTAGTGATAGTTTATTTTTTAAACTAGGCGATCTTCTTTACTCCCACAACATTTCTCTCTTCCGTTTACTACAATTTCTTATTCCTTTAGAAATCCAACGAGATGATTTTTTGGCAGAAATCTTTTTTCTTATGATGGGGAATGTTTTTTGCATTGAATTTTTGTTAGTGGATATACGAGTATGTTTATCGCCCTGTTTAATCTATTGTAAAGAACCCATTCCTTACAATAGAATCCAATGAAGTTCGCGAAACGTTGATTAAATTTACTTTTAAAGAAAGTCAATCTGCCACAAACCAAGTCTGTTCTTCATTTTAGTATAGCTACGTCGTAGGCAGTGATGTGGGCTCTACCGTACCAGGCGCGTAGTCGATAGTAAAGCTACGTCGGTCGTAGGCAGCGATATGGGCTCCAACATACCAGGCGCTTAGTCGATAGTATAGCTACGTCGTAGGCAGCGATGTGGGCTACACCGTACCAGGCGCGTAGTCGATAGTAAAGCTACGTCGTAGGCAGCGATATGGGCTCCAACATACCAGGCGCTTAGTCGATAGTATAGCTACGTCGTAGGCAGCGATGTGGGCTACACCGTACCAGGCGCGTAGTCGATAGTAAAGCTACGTCGTAGGCAGCGATGTGGGCTACACCGTACCAGGCGCGTAGTCGATAGTAAAGCTACGTCGTAGGCAGCGATGTACCAGGCGCGTAGTCGATAGTAAAGCTACGTCGTAGGCAGCGATGTGGGCTCCAACAAACAAGGCGCTTAGTCGATAGTATAGCTACGTCGTAGGCAGCGATGTGGACTACACCGCACGGTGGTTCCGCCTTAGGTCATAAATGCAAAAATTTCATCATCAATTACCCCCAATTTAATTATCTATAATGATTTACCGATAAACAAGCTACCCTAAAATATAAATATATCACCCATTTTACCTAATTATCACTTATTTTTCTACCTCCGAAGTGAACACATCATTACGTTGCGCTCGCCTTATCAGTAACTCATTAGCACTACTGTTTGTGTAACTGTGAATTCTCAGAATTGCATTGTTTTTGAGTGGTGTTTGTGACATGGATTTCTAAGATCAAGGTATGTTATTACTAATTAGTTATATTTTAAAGTTTTATTTTACTTATTATGACGTATTTTTACGTGCTACGCCACACATTATTTCTACCAAATATGTATCATATAGTTGACTTCACATAGTCCTACAAAAAATTTCAACCTTAATCGAATATTCTCACATATCTTATATTAAAGATTGAACTGTCTATTTTGAAAATATAAAAGGTATTTTTTGCGCCCTTTTGCGCATTTAGTTGCTATATAGCCTCTACGACTGCGTAGGCTCTGGCGTAGCACGGTCTACGAAACATACGTAAATTATTAATAAAAACAATTCAGGTACTTTGATTAAATGTTCTTTCTTAAGGATGCATTTCTTTGAGATTTGGTCTGCCATTACTGGAAATTTTCCTCAGAAACATCAACACGTGTTGGAAACTATTCAAGCTTCACTGGATGAGGTCGAAAATGGAGACATTAGGAACTTAGATAGTAAGATACTCAATTTATGTAAAAGTCTTGATAGATTTTGGAAAATTGTCTCTAGAAGTAAATCAAAATTTTTGCATAAGTACTGAGATTGGTTAAATGAAATTGAATGTGTCGAATTAGTAAGGGATAATGAGAAGTGCATTCAAGAAAACGCAAACCAGCCCGGGCCATCTTGCGAACGCGGACGTCCCAGGAAAGGTTTTTCAGATTTGTCTAAGCGCTCGAAACGTAGAAGATTGGCAGAATTATCTCAAGTAGATGACTCTGCTGTGAATGCACTACTCAATAGTTCTGATACGTCTAATACTAACTTAAGACTGAATATAAATGCGGACGAGGTCTTATCCCTTTTTAATATTGATTCGGATAAATTTAATGAATATTAATTCAAGAATATCCGTGGTTTAATCTCCCAGCTTCCGTTCACAAAGTCCTCATCTATGGTGAATTATATTAAACAGTACATATTGTAAAGTTTATTGTATATAATGTATTAAATTATGTAAATAAAGGATTAATGTACATTAGTGAAATATTTTTCATTATTTACCCTTCAGAAAAAAACCCATTTAAGAAATTTAATAAAGTAAGGTATTTATGACCGCGCTTGTAGGGCGCTTAGACCACCGTGCGCCGTACCAGGCGCGTAGTCGATAGTAAAGCTACGTTGTAGGCAGCGATGTGGGCTACACCGTACTAGGCGCGTAGTCGATAGTAAAGCTACGTCGTAGGCAGCGATGTAGGCTACACCGTACCAGGCGCGTAGTCGATAGTAAAGCTACGTCGTAGGCAGCGATGTGGGCTACACCGTACCAGGCGCGTAGTCGATAGTAAAGCTACGTCGTAGGCAGCGATGTGGGCTACACCGTACCAAGCGCGTAGTCGATAGTAAAGCTACGTCGTAGGCAACGATGTGGGCTATACAGTACCAGGCGCGTAGTCGATAGTATAGCTACGTCGTAGGCAGCGATGTGGGCTATACAGTACCAGGCGCGTAGTCGATAGTATCGCTACGTCGTAGGCAGTGATGTGGGCTACACCGTACCAGGCGCGTAGTCGATAGTATAGCTACGTCGTAGGCAGCGATGTGGGCTACACCGTACCAGGCGCGTAGTCGATAGTATAGCTACGTCGTAGGCAGTGATGTGGGCTACACCGTACCAAGCGCGTAGTCGATAGTATAGCTACGTCGTAGGCAGCGATGTGGGCTATACAGTACCAGGCGCGTAGTTGATAGTATAGCTACTTCGTAGGCAGCGATGTGGGCTACACCGTACCAGGCGCGTAGTCGATAGTATAGCTACGTCGTAGGCAGCGATGTGGGCTACACCGTACCAGGCGCGTAGTTGATAGTATAGCTACTTCGTAGGCAGCGAAATTGTCAAAAACACAATCGAGAGAACCGCTTGCTGTGTCGAATAGACGTTCTAGTTCAAAATTTCAATGGTGATGTTGAACCTCAATGTACCTACAACCTGCAACGAGACAAATTAAAAATCCGGAGTCATGTAGGTAATTTATAAGGCATAAATCGAACAGATTACGTGTGAATGCGGATTTTTTTATTTGTCTCTGTGGTGTCTTGTTTATACATTTTTTGTTGACGTTTCTGTCGTAGTTGGTTTTTAAATAGTTTTATTTTTATTTAGTTTTTAATAACTTTTATAATCCGCCATGTTGGATTTTGTGTGACGTCATAAATAGCCTAAAACCCGCGGAACAACTTCCAACGATATCTTGTTTGTCAAAATAAGATGAGTAGTTTAGAGAGCTATGAGGGGATAGATACATACAAAGCCTGTTAAAATCATAACCCTCCTTTGGCTTTGCCGTAGTCGGGTAAGAATCTCCACGAATATTCATTTATATTAAATGTGCTCCGTGAATCTGCAACTGGCTAGGAGACTGCTGAGATCACTCGCACCTTCAAAGCTAAGCGGTTTCCATTTGCATGCAGATGCACGGAACACAGTTGATGCACAACATAGTGGTTATCCAAGCAGCTTTACAGCCAAGTACCTACTGCAAATAAAATACTCAATCACATAGGTTCACTTCATTTATCTGCTATAAAAAAACAATTATTTCTCAAAAAAAATAGCAAAATGAAATTTATCATCAAAAATTAATCGCACTCCTGTTCCGGAGGTTCACATTCTCCAGGTAGATGATTAGCACAAGGGTTGTGGAACAAAGATTCAATACCTTTTTTACCCCATGGAAACCTCTTGGTTCGTATTCGCATGTATTCATAGTCACGACATACTCCTTTATGGTATGGTTCGTGTCCTAACACGTGTATAAATTGAAGGATTATAAGCGGGACACAAACTAAGAAAAACAAATTTCTATATTTCCTCCAGACACCTTCGCCAGGAAATCTTGGGCAGCATGGATTCGGTGGAATACGTGCGGGGCGACAGTCTGCCGGGGGACATATGGGCCGGCACGGCTGGCACGGATCGGGATAACAGATGCTCGGGCCCCTCGGTGGCGGCCGTGGAGGACAACTACAGCCTCCGTAATGTCTGACCGTACTGGAAAAACCAAACCCCATATCTACTCACGGATTTTTTTTTAAATCTTTATAATATTTACTTTTTGTTTTGAAATAAAATTAATGTAATCACATTTTATTTAAATAAAATATTTTATAAAAAACGATATGAAAGGCGAAAATGTTACATCTTCCACAGATTAGTGGAAATAGTTGACATAATAATTATATTTTTTACGTTCAGAATAATTTTACTTGTTTTTTTTAGGTTCTTGTCAGACAGAATTAAATAATGAAAAAAAAAAAGGTAAAATTTCGTAAAACCGCATGCCAGTGAAAAGTAGCTTGAATGGCAGTGAATGGCGAATAAAGGTCACAGCTCATTAGAGCCACCCGGCACCCACTCCGCACCGCCTCGCCTCGTGCGGTTAGTATTCTTGATATGGACTTGTATGGGTATGCGCTCACTACATCAACTCCGTAGCATCACCGGATCGCCTCTATCGTAAGCCGTCCACGCGCGGACGGCGGGTGGACCACTCGGTGACAACTCGCTGCCCTGCGTTGACTGCGCATCGCCAACGCGCGGGTCCGAAGCGGACCGCGCGCTGCCCGCGAGTGATTCACGCGAGGACGATACGTTGGCAATGCGCCGCTCCCCACCCTCCCTTCATTCCCAGCATTTCTTTCGAACGAGTCGGACGTAGACCTAATGCCAATTGTTAACAGACTACTCGAAAATTCGTGGACTAAGCGACGTCCACTCGTTGACCACGCGGCGTTCACTCGTTGACCACGCGGTGTTCACTCGTTGACCGCGCGGGGTTCACTGGTTGATCGTGCAACGTTTTGGTGATAACGTGGCGTCCACCCGTGAACCACCTGTCGACAACGAGTGGACGCCGTACGACGAGGCGGTGCGGAGTGGGTGCCGGGTGGCTCTAATGAGCTGTGACCTTAAGTTCATCATCAGCATCATTTTAGGATAAAGATTGCCACGACGGGTCCGTGCGCTGTTCGCAGGCACACCAGCAAGACATTTTGGACCCAACATCGTACGTCTCATTTTACTTTTTTTACTCTGTGCTTGTAGTATACAATGAAAACAATTACTCATGCCAACTACAAATAAACAAACAAGGGGCTCATAACAAAAAAAGAAATAACTGCGCACCGGTCGAAGTTGAAGGTTAAGCTACGCTAGTCGCGGTCAATTCGTAGATGCATTGGTGGTGGCCATACATTACATATGCAGACCCGAAACTGCTTCGGAAAGCATGTTAAGCCGTTGGTCCCGGCTGTAAATCGTAGATCTTTGACAGTCATTACGGGTAGTCAGAAGCCCAAAAGTCTGACAACTAGTCTTAGCAAGGGGTATCCTGCAGGCCCGCCGCTGGGCGCTTCACCGCCCGCATGCAAAACTGACAATGCTGCCCCCTCTTTGCCGGCTGTCGCTGAAAACCAGGGCTCTGTCTTGCATAGGGTCGCAGCATCATGCTGAGCGATGGCCGTTTTGCGTGAATGTGACGCATATTTTCCCTAAACATGTTTCCATTTTTTAATTTTGTATTCTTTTTTTGCGTCATGTTTACCGCAAATAAACGTACTTTCTTTCTTTCTTTCTTTTCTTTTTACTGCTTACCCTACTAGACTTTTAGAGAAGAATTTGATGGTGGTTAAGTTGTTATGGAAGTGTATAAAAACAACCTGTCGTGTGCGTGGACCACGCGCAATGCACCCTGCATTGCGCGTGGTCGCAGGTCGTGGTCCGCAGTTAAAAAAAACAAACTTGTACCTAGTTGAAAAACATGTTCTCAAAAACATGTTCTCCCATACATTCCAACTGCAAATTTTACTGTAAGTTTGTACGCAAAATATTGGGAGATTTTCCATGTTATTTTAAGACCATAAACTTCAAATAGGTTTAATTTGTTAGTATAGAACTATTTTCAGTATTTTTTTATAATTGTAAAATAAATAGTTTTATAGTTATTTGAGAAAACATATGAAAATTTACCATCCCCCCTTATCTTTGAAACTATTGAGCCTAAAATTCGAGATACTTTGTCAACATATGGGTAAGGCCGCCAAAATTGTCAATTATATCACAAAAGTAACACAACAGATTTTGTGTTACCGTTACACAAATGTAACCCAAAAGTAACACATCTTTTGGGTAAAGGTGGTTTCATAATGGTTAAATATGTAACATAAATAAACAAAAGATTAAAAAAAAAATTGGACAAGTCGACTCCTTCTGCGAGGCAGTTATGCTAGAGAAGGAGGCAGTAGGACGGTTGAGGGAGGGAGTCTCCCGTCCCAGCCGCCGCGGTAGACGCTCCGGGCGTCGGGCGCCGCGAGACGACTCCCGGCCACCGTAGACGCGGGCCTGTGGGCGCTGAGCAATGGGTAGCTCACCGCCCGTACGTTGCATAACGACAGGCCGTGTCGACGGCGCGTTTGTGTTCCACGCGCGCCTCAAAGAGATGTCAGCAATTTAGGAGGGGCCACTCAGGGCCGATGCCTGCCGGGGCTGCGGGTTGTTCGTAAGAGATACCGCGCCCCCGGAACGCAAAGGGCACAAGAAGGACTTCCATTCCACGAAGCACACCTACGAATATCAGTCACATAGTGCGGGTACTGAGAAATAATGTGATACAGTGCGGGGCACTATGCGACTGATATTCGTAGGTGTGCTTCGTGGAATAGGAAATTAATTATTTTAAATTTTTAATTTGGAGCCCACCTACGGCCGTGCTAAGTGGAATAGGTACTTTAGGTGTGCTTCGTCTGGGTGTGCTTCGTTTGGGTGTGCTTCACGGAATACCTCCGCGTTATTGCGTATAAAAAATATAACTATAAAAACATTGGTCAAATACCAAAAATTCCGAGAGAGCCAAATTTTTGTGGAGAGCTTGGGTCCTCCATCAGAAATAAATATTTAAAAGTGCCCATCGATCCCATTAGTGCTTTGATCTGAGCTATTTTTTGATAAAACTTACCGTGTTGCCAAAAATCGCGAAAAATTAGTATTTTTTTACCTTTGACCCCGAATAAGTTTTTTAGCACTAATGGGATTGACGGGTACTTTTAAATATTTCTTTCTGATGGTGAACCCAAACTCTCCACAAAAATTTGGCTCTGTCGGAATTTTTATTTCAAATGTCTAAAATGACCGGACTACTGCTGAATTGAGTACATTAATAAGTAAAACGTACTAAATTAGGTTAAGTAAGCTTAACTTGCACCAACCTTGCAGGTTTACAGTATAAAAAATCATACATACAAAATCACACTCAGATACGTTACTTTAAAAAATCAGTCCAAATACCGTTATGCATGCGGCTTTATAGATCTACTGTGTTACGCAACACATACTTTTGTGTTACAATAACACAAATATAACACAAAAGTGACACAAATGTAACACAGGCGTAACACAAATGCAACACAAAAGCTAAATTTTTACAACCATTTTAGGTTATATTTCGATTATTTATTACAATTAGACACTAATGGGTGATCTTAAGTATACTTTGGGCCTCATCGCCCACAAATATTATACTTTAACATTAAAATATCAGTTTCTTAACTCAGAAATCACATTAAATATATTTTTTATCACACAAACAAAGAATCGAGGCGCACTTTAAGCTCCTTTACTGACGAAACAATATGGCTGTCTTTTTTTTTTTAATTTTGTAGATGATAGTGCTGCCATAATAAAACTGCGTTTTCTTCTATGGCTCTTTAAATAGTAGTTTTGGGTTAAAAATTCGTCACACAAATAAATCGTAACACAAAAGCAAAAGTCATTGTTTTATTTTAAACTATCGATAAAACAAGCCAGTTTAAGGATTTTCGCTACAATATTATTATTATAGCAGGGTACTATCATCTAAATTTTCGTCGGTATATATATAATTCAGATATTCTCCACAATTTATTGGATATTTTTACCATAAGATATTGCAAAAAAAAAGCGACAAAAATGTCACACAAAACAATTGACAATTTTGGCGGCCTTACCCATATGCAGAAAAGGAACAATGCAGAATGCAAGAGCGAGTGAAGCGAACTTTAAAATTTCTGGCACCCCGCCTCAGACAGGTTTTCTTTTGCCCATTTGATTCATATAGAAATAATAATAACTTTTTCGACTTGTGCAGAAAACAGACAAATCAGGGTGTGCGAAATTTTTTGCTTCCTACGTTTATATTTTGCATTCTTCCAACTGCAACTGCCTTATATTTAATTAATATATGTTGGCCTTGATAAGGACCGTAATCTGCAGGCGCCCCGTCAGTTCGCCTTGAAGGCCCCTTCTAGTCTGGCGCCCGGGGCGGTAGCCTAATGGCGCCCTAAGGCGCGGGACATACACGTGTGGCGAATGTATAGAATCGACGTGCCGCAGAACATACACACAACCGGCCGGCGCCGCACCGTTACCTCGCGCGCACCACGCCTCTTGTGTATGTTCCGCGCCTCGTCGTCCCTATACATTTTGTATAAAATATGAAACGGGTGGCGCAACGCCCGCGCCACACCGTCGCCACGCCAACGCCACTCGCCATTTGTGTATGTCCCGCGCCTAAAGCTACGGTTTCCGACAATAGCGGTGACCGCTCACGTAGCGTCCGCAATTTACCGGCGAATGACGTCACTGAAACGTTGATTATGAAAGTAAGTTGGTGTGTTTTCCTAAAGAGCGTAGTTGACACCGTAAAGCAAACCCCGCCCCCCAAAGATTTAAATCGCTAGATTTTTCCTCACCGTACTCAGTCACAAGAAAAAGTGTCAATACTGAGAAGAGTGAGCGCACACATTATCAAAAACATTTCCATGACAAAAGTGACGAGGTGTGTAGTTACTGCGTCATTGTGTGTCAGAGGTGCCAAAAAGAAACAGAAACGCGACTATCTTTTGACGCGGTAGGGCGAATTTAACGATTTAAACGATCCTTGCTGCTGTCATCATTTTCATGACACCCGTCACTGCTTTCGTCAAGTGCGGCCACTGCTTTTCTAGGAAACCGTAGCTTTACGCCGCCCGGTACTGTTCCAACATAACGGCTCCAAGATATAACTACCAATATGTTCTTATATTTGTACCGTATGAAGCTGCGGCAGCCGCTCCAGCACAGCTCGCCGTGCTCGGAAGATGGAATGCAGCAAGGATTTCGACAGGATATTGGGGCATCTCCATTAAACTATTAATTAATATAATAGACATCGTTGCCCCCTATTTAGCTGTTATTTTTAATTAATGTATTGATTTAGGAACTTTCCTGACCTCATGAAGAGTAGTAAAGTCATACCATTATTTAAATCAGGTAATAAAAATGACGTTGGCAATTTAAGGGCCTATTTCTATCTTACCTGCTTTTATCAAAATATTTGAAAGTTCATACTCAAGCAGTTGATAAGACATTTAAATTTAAACAGCCTCCTTCAATAATAACAATATGGCTTTACAAAGGGTCGTTCGACCACAGATGTGGGTGTTGCTCTGCTGAAAAACATACTTAACGCATGGGAGAACTAGCCAAATGCTATAGGAATTTTCTATAATCTCCCCAAAGCCTTTGATTGCGTGCACCATGACACGCTTTTGCGTAAACTACGTCATTACGTTGTCCAAAACGAAGCTCTCAAAGTAATAAATTCTTATTTACATAATAGGTTCCAATGTGTAGATTTTAATGGTGTTAAATCTTCCGGACTACCAATTCAGTTAGGTGTACGTCAAGGCTCAATACTGGGTCCATTATTATTCTTAGTGTATATTAATGACTTACCATTTTATTTAAAGGATATCTATGATGTTGTACTGTTTGCAGAGGATACCTCTCTTATTTCTCAATTAGACAGGAATAGACAAGATTTTGACGTCGTAAACAGTGCACTCAATGCTGGACATAACAGTAGATGCCAAACTTCTCAACATATATCAAGCCTCGCGGGAAGGCTCAGTTCGGTCGCCTACGCTGTCAGGAAAGTAAGACAATACACTGACGTCGCTACAGCTCGGATAGTCTATTTTAGTTATTTTCATAGCGTTATGTCCTATAGTATTCTGCTGTGGGGCAAAGCTGACATTCAACATATATTTGTTCTTCAAAAACGAGCTGTTCGAGCAATTTACCAGCTAGGTGCCAGAGTTTCTCCAAGTGATTTTTTTTTAAGTATTGGTATTCTTACGGTGGCATTACAATTCATCTTCACCAACATCTTATTTATGAGGGTGACACTGAAAGTTTTTAGAACTGACCACTTGTAAACGATATAATAAAAAAATAAGTTCAAATTTTGAAAATGGAACTGCCAATATTATTGTGTACCTACGTATTTTATTAATTTGTCATTTGTCTACGATTTGGCGGCAAATTGAAAATTGTCTATGTCACGTCCGCGTCAGCATGAATTTAACGCGAGAAAATTTTCGTACAATGATTTTTATGAATTTCAATGTCATTTAAGTCAACAAGAAAGTTATATCATAACTTTCTTGTTCTGACTTCGATTGGCCTTTCACGATGAAGCCCCATCTCATGCCACTGTTTACAACTGGTTTAATGAGCTTAAACGTGGTCGCACTAATCTCACTGATGATCTGCGTGAGGGACGGTCTTTCCACGGCGACGACTGAAGATAACATCAGTGTTGTGCGGCGTATAATAGAGACTGACAAAAGAGTGACTTATCAGCAGATTCGGACACAAAATCCTCCAAGAACATTTAGCGGTCAGGAAGCTTTGTGCCCGGTGGATACTACCAAAAACTCCGTCGTGTTGATTAGTGTCGTGAAATGGATCAAAGATTTAACGGAGGTGACTGAAATGCTGTGTTCAACATACTTACGGGTGACGAAATATGGATTTATTGTAATGATCCTGAAACTAAGCGACATTCTGCTGTCTGGGTGTTTCCTTCCGAGGAGTTGCCAACTAAAGTGAAGAGAGGTCGAAGCGTGGGAAAAAAGATGGTGGTCTCGTTCTTCGGAAGGAATTACGCAACAATTGTTTTAGAGGATCGAAAAACAGTTACTGCAGAGTGGTGGTACACTAACAATTGTTTGCCGCTTGTCTTGGAAAAAGTTCGGGAGAAACGACCTCGCAGTAGGATCCTCCTTCACCACGACAACGCCTCGTCGCACACCGCCAAGCAAACAATCGACAACTTGGCCACGTCAGACGTGGAATTACTGGGTCACCCGCCCTATAGCCCCGACCTCGCACCTTGCGATATGGACGAGTGGGCAAAGTGCTTTTCTCAGTGGTTCCGTCGGATGCAGCGATGTATTGATGTAAATGGACACTATTTTGAAAAGATATAATAAAACTAATAACTTGCTAGTTTGTTCAGTTTTTTTATTTTCTAAGAACTTTCAGTGTCACCCTCGTATTAAGCAAAATATACACTTATACATTAAAAACAGTGATATTCACAATATTAACACCAAATAAGGACAAATTACGAGCTCCATTTCACCAGCTTCATTATAGTTCATAACTCATTTGTTGGGTTTGGTGTAAACTTTTATAACAAGCTACCCTCTTCTTTGCTAGATTTGCCCTTTAAAAGCAGCGAAAAAGTGTAAACTTCGGTTTATCTGATCTTGTAAATTTATGAATTTTTTGTAGGTATTTTATGTTATTAAATATGTGAAATGATGTGTTTTTTTTATTATAATCATGCTCTCTATACTACTACGATAATTCAGTGAAGTGGAGTGTGAACGTCAAAGGCAACAAACTTTGACACATTCTCTGATGACATACAGACATAACAGACTTTGTAAATATTTGACAACAGAAATGTGTTTTGACATTTTGGATTCTTGAAATAAATCTTTTCGTATTGTAATGTCAGTTTAGTCTGTCTTTAATCATAAGTAAAACCAAATTATATTTGGTACTCCGTCCGATAAAAGAATTTCGGAACTCGAATTTGTAGATTGATTTGACGATTTACTTTGACCACTTCAGGAATGTTTTTATGATAAGATAAAGTAAAACCTTAGGATTGGTCAACAGTTATCTTTTGAAAGTATTTGTAGTGTAATGCGAAAACTATGTTGCTTTCTAGATATTGTCAGTTTTCATAGTTATAAATGTGGGATTTACTGTGTACTTTAAGTAAGTTGTAGATTATTTATTTTTTCTACTGTTACTTGCTTGGTTCGGAGTTACTTGCGTGGTGCGTAATAATATTAATAACCTTGAATAGGTCCTCCCCCCCAACTGGCGTGATTCATTCGGCGATGGTGTGGTGAGGCCGTCTGCCCGGCGAGTCGGCGCCGCGCCGGCAAATGATGTCATAAACATTTTAGTAGTGTTTGTGTGTGGTCGCCGTCAGTACCAGCTCTAAACGCTTAACATATTATTTTATTGTTCCAGTTTTATTATTTTCGGTCTTAACAGCTAACAAAACCAGTGAAAACATGGATTCAAAAACCCTTTCTTCTGCTATTGCCCAATTCTCAGCCAAATTTTGTGTTGTAAGTACTTATTCATTTCATTATACCTTTTGATTTTATTTCTACCTCTCGCATTACTATTCAAAATTTAAAATATCATAGTAAAGCAATACAATATGTTTATAATTATATATAATGTAAGTATCTTACAATATGCTAGAATGGCTTTCCTTAGAATTGAAATTATAAATACTTACTGAAATTATTATTAGTTACATTACATTACAGTTTTCTATTTATATTTTCAAACATCCACCCATATATAAATTGATTGATTTGAGGACAAGTGATTGTATTGTTGTTCTTTCCTGAGTGTTACAAATATAAATTCACAAATCGAAAATTGAACACTATTATTTTATGAGAACTTTGATTAAGTATGTTTTTTCCACTTGGAATTCTTCTCTGTAAAAAAAATATTGGTCTTGTAAACCAAAGTTAAGTAATTTACTTTAAAAACTTCAAAGAAAAATAATCTCTTTATATCAATAATCTCCAAAATTATTAAGATATTGTACTAAGGCATGATTTTTTTATCATAAATAAGAAGAGCAGTTTCATGTCATTATTTTAATTATTTTTCTTCTATCCCAATCCATTCACAGACTTGTGACTACATAATTATACAATAAAAGGCTCTGTATACAATGATTACATTTGATCAATTTTGCATTAAGTGCTTTTTGTTTTTCTGCAATGATAATGATAAATTCTGATATACTTATGATGAGTCCTTGATAGCAAGTCATTTATATGGAAATCGTAGATACAGCAATACAAAAAAATCAAAACAACTTATTTGGTGTTTATACATTTTATTAGTTTTTTTTACTCTTGTTAAATATAAATAATAATAATCAGCCTGTGTTGTCACACTGCAGGCATCCCTTTCCTTTTTTTTCTAAAAAGAATATGAAAAATACAATATTCATTCCATATCCCATAATTTACTAAAACAAATTATACCTACTTCTATACAATTTTGATGTTTTTATAAATCCTAAACAAACTTACAAATTGAGTAATTAGTAAAGTCAATTAGTTGTATGGGGTGATTTTACTAATTACTCAAGCCTAAAACTCGCATACCCATTAAATTTTGTTTGTATTAATTCCCTAGGAACTAGAGAAAGGCAAGAGTGTGGTGTCATCACCCTTGTCAGCAGAGTTTGTACTAGCTCTGCTGACTTTGGGCACCACTGATCCGGCACATTCTGAGCTACTAACTGCACTTGGGTTCCCTGATGACAAATCTGTAAGTATTAACTAAATATGTATACATAAACACATTCACAAAAATAATCTGCAGGTTGATGTTTTCTTAAATTTACTATTAGACCAACCAACAACAAAATCTATCAACATAACATTAGCAGCAAATTCCCATAAATAAACTAGAAGCCCTGTAGAAGGAATATCTATCCTAAATAATATTATAAATGCAAAAGTGAGTTGTTTATTTGTTTGTTCAGGCGGTTTAAGCGGCTGAACGGATTTGGATTAAGTTTGGCACCTGGGTTAGGACACAGGATACATAGGATACCAATTAGTCATCCTAACTAATATTATAAATTCGAAATTGTGTTTGTTTGTTTGTTCGCTTTCACACTAAAACGGCTAAACAGATTTAAATGAAATTTGGCACATGGGTAGACCATGACCTGAAAAGGACATAGGACACCTTTTATCCAGATATTCCCAAGGGATCGACATTATGCGGGTGAATCCGCGGGGCGCAGCTAGTAATATATACATTGATCAGACTATAGGTAACTGTTGTCATGAACACCAGCAGCTGTGTTAATTGTGTGAATTCCTCTTGCGCAATGTTTAATGAAATTGCATGTTCTATTTCAGGTTCGTTCGTCATTCAGTGAAGTGTCGTCCAAGTTGAGGTCAGTGAAGGGAGTCACACTAAACGTAGCAAATAGGGTGTATGTACAGGAGGGCCCTTATGAACTACAGCCTAAGTTGAAAGACGATGCAGTTAAGGTGTTTAATGCTGCCATAGAGAAGCTCGACTTTAGTGCTGGGGCAGCTGCTGTCAATGTCATCAACCAATGGGTAACAACTGGGCACCTCCCAGTGGTGTTTATAAATAATCACCTGCAGAGCTGTACTGCATGCTAAGTATTTGGAAAAAGATAATAATCTTATTGGGTTGTATTTCAGGTTGAAAACCAGACTAATCACAAGATTAAAGATCTACTCAGCTCAGACAGTGTGGATAGTGACACTCGTCTAGTTCTTATTAATGCTCTCTACTTCAAAGTAAGGCTTATTTTCATACCATTTCTTACAGTATTAATAACATAATTTAAATTCTTACTAATTTGTATCTAACGTTTTTTATAGGGTACGTGGAAGAAGCAGTTTGATCCCTCAAACACAATGGACCAACCATTCCATATTACTATCAACTCTTCAGTAAACGTGCCTATGATGTACAAAGAGGATGAATATTTGTATGGTGATAGCGGCGACCTTGAGGCTCAGGTATAAATATAGCCTAGACTAAAAACGCACCAATATGTTCAATGTAATTCACACTTGTTATGCTTGTATTAAAAATAAAAAGATGAAGCGTTAACATTCGCATTCCAGAATAATGTTTGTGTCGACCGATTCCGCGAATATGCCGGGAATGTTCTGTTTCATACATTGCCTACAATACTGGCAACAACAACATAATCGTGTTTGCATTATGAAGTGATAATATAAATTACCTATTGAATTGTTTATTATAGGTGGGATTGTATTGAAATTCATAAAAATAATATTCAGTTTTTTATCCGACTTCAAAAAAACGGAGGTTTTCAATTCAATACATATGTATGTAATATTATTGGAACTGCAATATATTCACATATGATAATCTATTAGGGCTTATTTACAAAATTTTATAGGTGTATGTATGTTTGTCCACGCATTTCTTCACATTTATTGGCTTACATTTACTTCAATTTAGGGAACAGTGCAAGTTCATAGTTTTCTAGATATGAACTAATACGTATAAGTGTGACGGCCTGGCTTATTGATACGAGCTACGGATGTGATGAAAGGGAAAATATATCAAAACTTTGGTCGACCAAACTAATCAGTGTAAAAAAGAAGAAAATTTATCGATTGGTCCTTGAGCCCTGAATGAGTTCCTTTGACCCGTCGCAATGAATAAACCTTCAACTATATTGTATGGTAATACAAAGCGTTATTTATAATTAATGGTTTTTATATTTCAGCTGTTAGAAATGCCTTACCAAGGCGGAGAAACGTCGATGCTCGTCGTGTTACCAAATGAAATTGAAGGTCTTGATAGTGTTTTGTCCAAACTGGCTTCTGGTTTTGATCTCATGTCGGAGGTGGATAAGATGTACAAAACTAAAGTACAAGTATCCATTCCCAAGTTCAAGATTGAAACTGAAATCGATCTGACTGAAGTGCTCCCCAAGGTTTGTTTTTTATTTTACATTAAAATCGCAGTAAAACGATGCGTCACACAATACCTACTAGGAATGATTAAATACCCACATTTTTTGCGACTACAGCTTATCTGGGATTAATGAAGGTCATATTTCGGGCGTCTTGAATAACAACTTCAAATTAAGGAGTCTATAATGCTCATTTGTTTGTTCTAGCTCGGAATACAAGCGATCTTCAACAAAGAAAATTCGGGTCTGACAAAGATTTTGAATGTCGAGGAACCTCTGTATGTATCGAAGGCAGTGCAGAAAGCCTTCATTGAAGTGAACGAGGAAGGCGCAGAGGCCGCCGCGGCTACTGGTAAGCGTGTTATATTTATAGTCCTACATGACTTAGCACTATAGAAAGATACTTCCAACATTATTTTTATCTTTACTTTGGTTACTAACATCGAATTTCTATTGAAATTACTTAACATTTAGTGATATGATTATATTTGATAACAGATTTTCCCCGATTGATTAGTGACTGGGCAGGGCACACGATAAATTGACTGATTGTGTTCGAGGTTGCGATTATTACTAGGAATAATAGTATATCTTACACTAGCAGTGTAAGATATACTATTATTGCCATAGTTTTGTTATTTTTCAATATAATCTTATGACGTGTGTTCATAATACATTTTCCCAAAAGGGTTATAACAACAGAAAATGTGTGTAGAATATTCATACATTTTTCTAACGGTTGCAAAGAACTTCTAATTGATATCTACGTCTGGTGTATTCAGATTGTTTTCTAACGAAGTGATACAAATACGGTAATATCTTAATACTCCAAATACGAGTAGAAAGAACGAAATAAAAAAAGAAAGAAAATTGCATTTATTGGCATAACTGCAAAAAAATACACCTTATAACAAAACAAAACAATGATTATAATGCCAAAAGGGCCTCAGCTCAGCATAAAGTCAGATGGCAACACAAAGTGTACCACCTGACGCTGATTTTCAGCTGCAACCCACGAGTGCGAGTAGAGTGTAGGGCTTTTATAAGGTTCATCCTTATCAAGTTATGTTGGCGTCAGCGGTAATTTTTCCCTTATTGTCGATCATCATCATCATTCTCGTGCCCTTTTCCTAATTTATTTGGGGTCGGCGCAACATGTCTTTGTCTTCCAAACTTCTCTATTAGTCAAGGGATAAATTAAACAAGTGTTAATTCTTGATTATTAGGAAAGTAAACATGGCTTACTCCACCCTGCTCAATAGCGTAATTTATAATGACTGCTAATGCATTTCAAATTATATTACCATAACTTTCCTTTCTGTTTCTGCTTCTAACTTACTCTCAATGCATATAGTTCTATAATAGAGGCTTCATAATAGGGGTTGGCAGCGCTCTACTATCTGCCTAAAATCTACTTCTACCGTGTGATGTGGCGTTGTGTTAGTTTGTTATGTTTTGTGGTGTGCTGTTGCTATTATTGGGCTGTTGCGTTGTGTGGTCTTGGATCGTTTGACTGTGTCGTGTGGTGTGTGGATGTGCAGCGATGGCGACGCGTCGCGCGCGATCGGTGCCGACGCTTTTCGAGGCAAACCGACCGGCGCTGTGGCTGGTGTGCGCGGCGCGCCACGTGACGCTGCTGGCCAGCTACCGGCCGAGCGCGAGCGCGAGCGCGACCACGTCCACTTCCTCGCGGGTTGAACTATAGTGGTGTGTGTGGCGCAGGCATGGTGCTAATGATGCGGTGCGCGCGCCCGCCGTCGCCGCGCTTCCGCGCCGACCGCCCGTTCCTCTACCTGCTGCTCTGCTCCGATCGTGCCCCGCTCTTCATCGGAGCATATCGCGGCAGCAACTAGCGCGTACGACTATCAACACTAGAAACTGGCTCTAGGCATTTCGTAGCACAAAGTACTCAAAATTAAATCAATCCCAATGGTATCTATAACTGATTTTCTAATAACACCGATACCCATATCTTTGGTCATGTAAAACACTGGCTAATCTTTGAAACCGCGATTAGAAGTCAGTAACCTATCTTGTAAACATTTACACAAGATTTGACAATTGGTATCCGTTATAGACAGCATTTCGGTTTGTTCACACCTTGACATGTATACACGCTGTTAATAAACAAATGAACATATTTGACGCGCTTAATTTTTTTGTTTTGTACTCATTGTGTCTCTTAGTTTTTCGTTTCAAACCTGAAGCTTTCAAAAGTATAGAATCTACAGAAAATAACCTGTATTAAATAACTGACTTGTTTCTAAATAAAATGATACTCTCGAATAGCAATATCTCGTTCAAAATCGTAGTATCGTTTAATAATTAACACCGTGTATAACAATTAATAATGTTGACCTATCTCAAAAGTATTTTAAATTAGTTGTACAATATTACTAAGTAAGATTTTATTAAAAGTTTAATCTTTTTAAGATATATTTTTTAAATTCACCCGACACCAAAACACACAAAAATACATTCTAGTGGTGACATTATCACATAATCCATTGACAGCCAGCGGACAACACAACCAACCACCTTCCACCAACCTCCACCAATCACCACCGTACAGCACTTGTCTCGTGTTACCAGCCAATCAATAATCAACACTATCACAACACAATAAATACCATAGGTAGTAAAAAATATTTTGTGTCTCAAAACACGAGCTCTGCTTTTGATGACCTTGTTTAGACGTAAATGAATGGAAAGAGTGTCTCACCGCCTTTTCTTCTCGTGGTTGTTGAAACTAATTATTTCAGCAGTGCTCATCATGTATAATTCTAGGATAGATCGCTTCGAGGCTGACCGGCCGTTCGCCGGCGCAATCCTCGTAAAAAGGGTAGTTCAGGATACTGGAATTAAATAATCATGTAGGTACAAAATAATTGTTTATATAGCGGCTCGCCCGCCCTAGCTTCGCTTGGGTAATCGAAAACAATGAGAGGGAATTTAAGTATTTTTTACCCAACTACGGCGAAGCACTGCTTCGGAAGCAGTATGGGTTATGATTTTGACTTAGTTTTCCCATACAATAATAATTTATCAACTTTAATTGACCAGCATATCATAGCACCTTGCAACCAAACTGAAATGTTCTCAATCTGTCATATTAGGTTGGGGAAAAAGTCTTTTCGCATTATAGTATGTATGAACTTGTAATAAAATCTCTTTGGCTATACTATGTGTATCTGGCTGGTTTTGGTATCATTGAAAGTTTAAATTTTAAAGAACATAATTCCAAATTCAAATTAGGAAAATGTGTGATTTTTATTTGTTTTTCGTACTGTCAAGATGAGTGAATCTAATGAAGAAATTCGATACATTTTAAAATTTTACTACAAAAAAGGTAAAAATGCAACGCAAGCCGCGAAAAAAATTTGCGATGTTTATGGACCTAGTGCAGTGTCTGTGAGAGTAGCACAAATTTGGTTTAAGCGTTTTCAATCCGGAAATTTTGATGTCAAAGATGCACGTCGCTCTGGTCGCCCTATTACGGATAAAATGGATGCCATTTTTGAAAAAGTGGAGCAAGATCGGCATATTAGTAGTTACGACGTAGCTGAAGAACTGGGAATTGACCACAAAACAGTTTTGGCGCATTTGAAAAAAACTGGGTACACAAAAAAGCTCGATATTTGGGTACCTCACGAGCTCACTGAAAGAAACCTAATGAACCGTGTACTCATTTGTGATTCTTTATTACGACGTAATGAAACCGAACCATTTTTGAAGAAGCTGATAACTGGTGATGAAAAGTGGATCACGTACGACAAGAACGTGCGAAAAAGGTCGTGGTCAAAGGCCGGTCAGGCTTCACAGACTGTGGCAAAACCCGGGTTAACTCGCAACAAGGTGATGCTGTGTGTGTGGTGGGATTGGAAGGGCATTATTCATTATGAGCTGTTACCACCAGGCAGGACCATCGATTCTGAACTCTACTGCGAACAACTGATGAGATTAAAGCAAGAAGTTGAGAGAAAGCGGCCGGAATTAATCAACAGAAGGGGTGTGGTTTTTCATCATGATAACGCTAGACCTCACACATCTTTAGCCACTCAGCAAAAATTAAGAGAGTTTGGCTGGGAGGTGTTAATGCATCCGCCGTATAGTCCTGACCTTGCACCTTCAGATTTCCACCTGTTTCGGTCTCTTCAGAATTCTTTAGGCAGTGTCAGGTTAACATCACGGGAGGACTGCCAAAACCACTTGTCGCGGTATTTTGATCAGAAGTCCCAAAATTTCTATAGCAATGGGATCATGTCCCTACCTACAAGATGGCAAAAAGTTATCGAACAAAATGGTACCTACATACTTTAGTTAAATGTAAACATACTATGTTAAAAAATGTTTTGAATTTTCTTAAAAAAT
Source organism: Xanthia icteritia (assembly GCA_949128155.2). Lineage (NCBI taxonomy): Eukaryota > Metazoa > Arthropoda > Insecta > Lepidoptera > Noctuidae > Xanthia > Xanthia icteritia. The sequence goes on from OX421934.2 coordinate 10,482,779, forward strand.
ACGAAGAAACTTTTTCCCCAACCTATTATTATTAAAGTGACGTCTCTGTGTATGATTGACGCATTTATAAAGGGTGTCGACGATAGCTTGGGGATGGTTTTTAAATAATTCTTTTACATAAACATGATCCATTAAATTATTAAAACTTTTAAACCTCGTATTTCTTTGTCACCAAAAGGTTTAATATTACTTCCACATCATCGTATCCATTTTGATCGTGTAGGTATTGCACTTCTGTAAGAAACATCAGGTTTTTCAGGGTTCCGTAGTCAACAAGAAACCCTTGTTTAAAGTTTAGCCATGTTCGTCTGTCTGTCCGCGGCTTAGCTCGGAGACTCTTTTTTAGGATTCCGTATCTCAAAAGGAAAAAATGGAACTTTTATAGGAACACTCGTGTCTGTAGCTGTCTGTCTGGCTGGCTGTCCGTCTTTTACAGTAAATTTTCTCCGAATCTACTGTACGAATTTAGTTGAAATTTGATACACATAAATTTCTATGACTGAAACGCGGACGTCTAACGTATAAATACTTTTTGGGGGCAAATTGGAAAATTAATTCGAACCTTATATTCGAAACTACAATAGATTACAAGAAAACCTATAAAGAAGTTTATGGTCTTAAAATAACATGGTCTGTGTCTCAGTATTGTGCGTACAAACTTACATTTGCAGGTGGAATGTAAGAGAGAAGATGTTTTTCAACTACAATGTTAAGCTTGTTATTGGGATAAATTCACCCCAACTACGGAACCCTTCATTGTGCGTGGTCCGACACGCACTTGGCCAGTTTTTTTAAAATAACTGACGAAAAATTTAAACAGACATACCAGTACTCTGAATTGCGAAATACACGATCAGTTGTGTGATCGTTTTGAAACAGATTGCTAATCCATTGCATCATGAGTTCGAAAAAAAATCTGCGCGACAACGTAAATAACCCAATGGATGTTGTTGAACTGTCAAAATGAAACGGATTAGTCGTAATCGATTACGAAAATGTGTTACGTAATTATATAGCTGATGTCTAGAATCATGTACGGAGTTCATAGTACCTAACAGTTGGCGCGTCGATGTCCCTGACACCCTGTATTTGTCTGTCTATGTCACAGACAGCTAGCTCAAACTTAGTGAACTTACAATCTACTGGGAATTGTTGTCAAAAGTGGTAAAGCAATAATTAAGAGGTCGAAGATACAGTCGACAACGAAAGTCGATTAACGTTGTTACTTGTACTCGTTATCATACAACAAAATAGACACAAAAATAATTCGATACTTACTGCATTTCGGCATTTTGTGTAATAGCTTTTTTTTTTAAATCTTTATTTATTTAAAAGGGTTTTGTCACTTAGTGATAATGTCACCCCCGTTAAGGAAAACAATCAATAACTTAAATCTAACACAATGGGTAAAACACAGTTACTATCATAAATTTGAATGATAATGTCACCCCCGTTAAGGAAAACAATCAATAACTTAAATCTAACACAATGGGTAAAACACAGTTACTATCATAAATTTGAATGATAATGTCACCCCCGTTAAGGAAAACAATCAATAACTTAAATCTAACACAATGGGTAAAACACAGTTACTATCATAAATTTTAAATCGTCAATAGAATGATGGCCTATACATTCCGGTAGATAACCGATAATAGGCTACACAACATCCTAGCCTCCTCCGACCTCGGGGACGCTAAGATACTGTTACACGCCCCCACCTCAAATCCAACACCAAATAGACATTGTCTTTCTTGTATGTTCCGGTCACATTCCATTGCGTAATAGCTAATCATTAACGCTGCTTACAGTTAAGTAATGATTACCGCTTGTTTTTCAATACATTTTTGGTCATTTAAACGTCAGTTAACTTTAAGCAGCGTTTATGAATATGAGCGTTAGAGTTTATATTATTATTTTAATTTCCCAACTGTTTCGATTTTTTTAATACGACTTTTAAACTACAGACGCGAGCTTTTGAGTTTTCTCCCAACTGTAGTTTATAAGGCTTTCTTCTGGCATAGCTTACGTTTTATAAATGACGTGGATGTCGGAAAATATCCCACAGGAACGTGCTACCGGGATTCAGAGTATCCTATGTCCTAACTCAGGTCATGGTTCAGCCGTTACGACATGAAAAGGTAATAGGCAGATAATAAATCTGTTTGTAGGGTTCAAAATGAAAACTGGAAACCCTTAAAGGATGACTTTGTTGTCTATCAAGACACTTTTTCTCAGGAACTTGTGGAGGCATCAAGTTGAAATAGATATCAAAAACATAGATCTACGGTCTCTTGGAGCTGTAACGAAAATCAAACTTCCAAGTCAACGCAATAAAAAAATACGGCCATTTAAGCCGCATATTTGGACACTCGCAAATAAACCAGTCTATTTGGTACTTCCCATTGGCCCAGCGGCATGAAGTTTGGCGAGAAGCAAGGTCAAGTAAAGAGGAAAATCCGAAAATTGGTATATGAACTGCAAAGTTAAGTTTGTTCTTCAGTCTGAGGTCAAAAAATCATAGGCCGTGTCTCGAAGTAACATTTAATCTGTGTTTTATTAGGTACTCTCTTAAAAGTTCATTTTCAATTGAAAAGTTAAGTTTGTCCTTCAATCCGGATTTGGAAATTCGGGCAGCCGAGCAAGTATAGCTTTGAGACGGAACCCTCAGGGCGCAAGTCCTACTCACACACCGGTTTAAAAAAAAAAAAAATACAGGTTAATATGATTTCAAATGCCTTACTTAACAATACAAGCGTTTGCTCACGAATATTATAAACATTCTATAGTATGCACTGTCTAAGCTTTTGTCTTATAATCATTAATTTGTAATACCTACTCTAGTGCCGCCATTGAACATATAATACCTACATGTTAGAAAGGTTGGTTTATGATTTGTAATAACTTTTGACCGAGTGGGCCGATTTGAATGAAATAAATACTAAATGTTAATTTAAGATACAGACTATGACTATATTTCGAATCCCTTAATAAATCTCTTGAAAAGAAGACACAAAAAAACACAAAATATCCCCTATTTTACCACCTTTGGGCGATGATTTTACAAAAACGCTGAAATGCGTAATTCTTTATTTCTTACCAAAAGCATAAATATAGTAACGTACTAAAGTACAGCGTACAGTACAGTAATCGCGGAGTGCGGCGCGTCTTCGTGGATGGCACTATCTGTACTTATTATTCAAATTCAAATTCAAATATATTTATTTTGGGACAACTAGATCCAAGGGTTAGTTATACAAAAAAAAAAAAAAAAAAAAAAAAAAAAAAAAAAAAAAAAAAAAAAAAAAAAAAAAAAAAAACTTAGAAACTATTATTAGTACTATACAATTACAAAACAATAACACTTATCATAATAACAGGTACCTATCTAAAACACACAAAAATAAAAATAAAAATACCCCTGTGCTGAGACACCCCGCCCCGTCAAGATAACCAATAGGGAGATACCTCCCTAGAAATCACCAGACGAACGAAATGCCTCAACACAGGTGCTCGAACATCTTCAGCTACTGTTTTCAGGATGCTGTTGTGACTCCCCCGCACCCTCCTCATAAGTGACACGACTTTTTTCCGAATGACGGCATGGAAATCATCCGTATGAGTCTGCGCGAACATCTCGGAGGCACTGCAGAAACGGGGAAGTCCCAACATCATCCTGAAAATGTTATTGTATTGGACGCGCAGAGTGTCAAGGGATTTTTTAGTATAACTAACCCATAGACCACCCGTGTACATACCCTGACAATACGCTTTAAATAGCGTGATTTTGACTTGGTCCGTACAGCGGGCGAATCTACGAGCCAGCATATTGCCACGGACTGACAGAGCCCTGCGCTCCCTCTCTATGTCGACATCATCTTTAAGGTCGTCCGTAAGGTAGTGTCCGAGGTACTTAAACTGCGACACCCTATCCAAGTTAACACCATTCAAAGTAATGGGTGGAACAGATTCAGGACACTTACCGGCGGCCTTAAAGACCATGTACTGACTTTTCTTTATATTATAAATAAGTCCGTGTGACTCGGCATAGGTTTCACAAACTTTCAGCATCTCACGAATTATATTATTATACTACAACACAACTTATTAGTACCACCCTACTTACTGCAAGATAACTCAATTATTTATATTCCAGTGATGTTTACGTTTTTGTCACGTCCGTCGCCATTTTACTGAACAACGATTAGACGACGTATTTAGGCTTACTTCGGTAGGTTAATTTGTGTTAAAAAACAACAGAAAATTACCAGTTTTGCTTTTGTTTGTCGTTAGGTATTTTGATGTCTTACAGTTTTGTGTTCGACTGATTGTTGGTCCGCTTTAACCGCTGAATAATTTTGTTGTCTATGGTAATGGAATTGGTGCTCCTTCTAAAAGCTCGTGATGCATTTTGTAATTGTATTTCAGCAATGGGCATCTCCCTGTGTTGTGCGATGTTGAACGAGCCTCCCGTCCCCCGCTTCGTCGCAGATCGGCCCTTCCTGGTGTCGATCGTAGTGGGGAGGGTCCCTCATTTCATGGCGGCGTACTGCGGCAGCGAACAATGAAAAAAAGCAATTGGGCTTTTCAATAAGTGATACCTGTTTAGGAAACTGTATCTCTACGTAAATAAAATTAAAACTTTGCTGAAATTACCTTCGGTTTTGATTCGCATGTCTTATCCTTAGACTATTTATGCAATAGATAGGTTTTAGGAAGATCCAAAAAGTATTTTCGGAAAATTCATTAGAACCCTGTGTTTTATGTAAGTCCCAACTAAGTCCTCTAAACAAAGGCTACGTTATGTGACACTCCAGAAATCTAAGACAATTGTTAGGTAATCTTGGTCGGTTTGGGGAATGCTTTTATTTTAAATAGGTACTCGTTAACTGGATTGGAACTTGTGGTTCGCTCTGTGCTTCTGCCTTCGTTCGGCTTTTAACGTAAGTTGTTTGTTGTTTGAATAAGTCGCTAAATGTGGTCTTAGAATCTGTGGTTCTTCGAAAATGGCATGCCACACCTGATTATCTATGTACCTACTGTATTTCAGCGTTTGGAATTTCTGCGTATTCTGCCATGGTGAACATGACGCCGGTGCCAAGCTTCGTGGCTGACCGGCCCTTCCTGGCAGCCGTCCTTGTTGGAAGAACTCCGCACTTCGTCGCAGCATATTGTGGAAATGAAAAATAACAATGGCACGGTTACTTGCTACTTAGTTACTGTGCGTCAATTTAAGTCTCCCAATGTTTTTACTTTTATACCGCACATTTCAATTTAAAATAAAATAAAATATTTTAAAAAGATACCCGTATTTTTATTCACATGATAATACAAGGTGTATTTAATTGAAATAACTGAAAACCTGAAAAGGGTAATCCTGAAAGGGGTTTCTAACTCATCACTATGATGAACACTTTTTTTTATCGGACCAACACTGAAATGGAGAAAAAAGAAACTGCAGTTCCCTATATTTCGTCGACTTACGCGAACAGCGCTTTACTTTGTGTAAATAATTTGACCACCACTGCTCTCAAAACGGTGAAGGAATTTTTGATTCTATCTAGGACATGCCGGTTTCCCCAGGATGTTCCTGGAATTTTTGCGGGCTGACAGATACCAAACCCTCACTGGGCTCGCGTGGTAGATTACAGCCCACTCCCTCTCGAAGAGAGGAGGCCTGGGTCCCAGATGGGAACACTATAGGCTGATTATGATGCGAACGTAAATGTATGCAACTGCAGATTTTTTAAAGCTTTAATAGAAGTGTTTTTAACAGCACGTATCTAAGTGGTAATGAGGGTTCCTATTAATTATTTTGTACTACTCAATAAAATTAAGAACTTCAATATTTTTGAAATAAAGAAATAAGTACTTAATAAAAGCTTTTTTATTTATTAAGTAGGTAATGAACACAGACTCCTGAGATATCGGTTACCTACTATTCTTCCTACTGGCAAATGCATTATTTTCGACACAGGGATTAGATAAAATACTTTAGCCTACTCGTGGAGGAAGGTCATAATATACCTACCTGTACCTACTTACATATTTTATATCCTGCTGCAGATATGGTGACAGCACTACTTGTAATAGTAGGTAACGTTATATTGTGGAATGTCCTTGAAACCAAATAAAAATTAACGAGCCATGATCCTTAAAACACCTACTCTACAGCTATTTGAATGTCGTGACCGTAATCATACTTGGCCCCACTGACCTAATTACGACTTTACACAAATTTACTCAGTTCGGTAAGGTCAAGTATTTGCTGCAAGTAGGTGGATATTGTAATTTGCATACCTGGGTAGTTGTAGGTTGTAAGTTACGAATGTTCCTAACTTACAGCAATCCAGATTACAATAAATCTAGGGATCAAACTCTACCTACAATCCCATATTAATTACCTACATAATTCATATGGAATTTTAGAGTTGATTTTTCCTTAGTGCCAGACCCAATGAAAAGTTAATAGTTAAGATATACATAATAAAAACTCGTACCTCAAATTGCAGCGTTTGGAATTGTGAGATTAGCTGCAAATGTGCTCCCCGAGTTCGTCGGGGATCATCCGCTATTATTCGTGATTTTCCAAAAGAAATACCCAGTATTTTTGGCTTCCTATAGAGGTGAAGCTGACGATGACGAGTGGTAGTAGGTACGTACGTATACCTTACTTTCTCTAAGTACATATCTGTAGGTGATTATTAATTATGCTGCCTGAATAAAGATAACATAACGCCTGTATTGAAGAGGTAGTAAACAACCATTGTTGCCAGTTATGTAAGTACCTAACTCTGTGTAATAATAGCCTATTGCTATTAACCGGGCAAAAATCGAGACTCCAGGCTGCTACTCATCTAGAAAAACCCAAGCAGTAGCTCTGTCTGAACCGCGGATCGAACTGAGCCGCGTTGGCGCTGGAGACCACTAAACCAAAGGGACAGTTCATCTGCTGACCTCTCATTGTACGGAAATCCTATACAATGCGAGATCAGCTTATACTGGAAATGTATAGCTTGCTGTGTAGCCGTGTGTACATGTCCACTATCGAACCTTTTCAATCTTGGCCAACCATGGTAAGTTGCTCTTGCTGATACCACGCAGAAACTCAGGACACCAGTAGTAGTCCAATAGGTCGAAATGAGGAAGTTTAAGCTGCTAGGTATCTGGGAGCTGAGAGTACAAAATAATAAGTATGTCGTCAACATAATTATGTAGTACCTACAGTCAGATATCCCGTAGAATTAGGTTTCTAGCTATTCAGCATTTCCTCGAGAAAATCTTTGTAAACTCGATTGTGTTGTCGGTTTATCTTCACGCTCTTAATCAATAAACGTTTGATTAATTACGTGTAGGTACACACCTGCATGGCGCACTTAACACTTGAACAATAATTTAATCTTAAGAGTAGAAGATAGCACTAGTCAGCACAACTGTAAGTAATCACATGTAGGCGTAGTTTAGGCGGTGGAGTTTCTTGCCCATTCTTCTCCATACGAAAACTACCTTTTGGAAGGGGCAACTAGAATCAATTAATTTTTTTTGTAAATTTTTGACGTTCAAAAGTGCCTTATACGGGCCTATTTGAAATAAATGATTTGACTTTGTACAAACGTAAATGGCTAAGTATTGTTATATTAAAACTCATACCTAAATACCTACATGAATCATAACTCGGCTAATACTTGTCGCTTTCTTAAACTTAAGTAGTCGAGTAGAAAAGTATTCGGTGTTAGGTACCTAAATTCTTACCTTTTTAACCATCTGAAAATTCTCTTAGCGCCTCATGGGTGCGTGAGTCGGTCGCATATTCCCCGCTCTTATTACTTAGGCACATACCTATCTACTCATATACTTGAGGGACTCAGTAAAACTAAAAAAATCCTGAACTTGGACAGTTTGTAAGTATGTATTAACTAGAGTAGGTTATCAAAAAATGGCTAGTAGCCAGATTTTATTTTCGTTTAATTTAACACTATCCATTTATTCCAACAGAACCAGCTTCTTAAATGTAGAGCGCCGTTAAAGTAGGACACTCAGTAAATACTTTGAGTTGTTGCCAAAATTGGAAGATTCTAGACTACCTAATGCTCATATTTTATCCATTCTATGATATGGCGGTGGTTACAGCGTATGTAGAGAGAGGGTGCCATCTGACCTCTAAGGTCTGACCTCTGCAAAGGAGGATGCAGATGGAGATTGTATTTTCCATTAGTTAGGTGATCGGGTGTAACCTACCGATAACTGTAGGTACTCAGGTGAATAATTCATGCTCACGTTATTTGTTATTGTTTTTGCGTGGGCAATAATGTCCTTTAACCCAAAGACGCCCGGACCAGTTTAGTAGAACGGGCCATATGTCTCCTATTAATAAGTAAAGGGATATTTCGGCAAAATCTTGTAATTTTTTTATCTGTAAATCTTAGCACCAAAAACAATTATTTTAACCAAAAAAAAATACAGAACCAAGTCAACATCATAACAACCTTATAAGTACGCTTATTTCTTGGCCCACAAATTCTTTTAAAATTGTCGTTATTCGAGGGTTCATTAATTTAGTGACTTCTTTTTTTTTGCTGATTAATCCATTTTTTCTATAGAGCCCAAAATAATATCTTGAGTCCTTTTGCAACTTATCTAACAATGTTGCTATATTTGGTTTTAGTTGAATATTTTTATTTTAATCTCCCATTCCAGGACTCGACAGAGTTATTTGTTCTAAGTATGTTCAACTTTATAAAAACAACATTTATTAGAAAAGGGGGGCTTCTTGTCCAGCCATGTTTTCAAAATAATTGTTAAACTCGTTAATTTTATCTATTTGTGCATTCTCACCCTTAATATACCCACAATCAGCCATCCATTACCCTTTCTTCAGGAAGGTGGCATAATTCCATTGAGTGGCATTTTTGAAAACATGGCTGGACAAGAAGTCCCCCTTTTCTAATAAATGATGTTTTTATAAAGTTGAACAAATAACTCTGTTGAGTCCTGGAATGGGAGATTAGTTAAAAAGATTCAACCAAAACCAAAACTAAATTAACGAACACTCGGAAAACGACAATTTTAAATCACATACCATGGTCGTGACATATTGATACAAACGACATAATAAAACAGTTTATTGGAAATCAACATTTATTTCCGCGCTACTGTAACAATTTACCGTTCGTCACACTGATTCTTATTTGTGTTTGAATAAAGTGGTGTTATCGAAAAATACCGGATTAATTACTCCCATTAATTCGGCGTTAAGTGCTTACTTAGTTCAATGTTATGTGGAACTGACTGTATTTACTACAGATATGGCAGAGTGATCACAGTATAGTCATAACTCTCGGTTATTGCAGTATTAACGAGCTATCTCGTGTTAGCTTCATCATCTGGTCGTGATTTTAATGTGATAATCATGTGCTGACACCTCTATCCCGCTGTCTCGCTAATTATATAGGTACTAAGATTATTATTCATAGATAGATACAATTATTATGTTATTGACGCTAAAATATTTTTTCAGTGAAAAGCAGACAAGTCAAAATCAGAAGCATGAAAAAATATTATGTTGTGGCATCTCACTGAATCAAAGTCTAACGTTATTGAGAAATTGTCAGATGTTTGAGTAAGATATGATTCAAGAATGTGCATTTATTATATTCTTTTTACAAATTAATTTACTGCCCGTAAAAACCAACGAGATACCAATTTATAACCTTCGGCATGTAGGCCATATCAAACCTCGCTCTCTCCTAACGAGTATTGAAAGGTTAAGTAAACAGTATTGTTTTTTTAACAATAAATGGCTAGAATGCGCAGCAATAAACAATTTTTATAATACAATGTACAGTATCACCAAAAAAAATATTGGAGAAAAGTTTTTACCTCTTTATGAATCGAGACCTCATAACAGATTACGAGAGTTAAATTCCAACATAAACTCACATTTGTCCGAGTTACAGCCGGTGTACAGGCGGCTTTACATGGCGAGTCCTGCCGGAATGAAGAACATACGGCCGTTGTCGGATTTGCACGGCGCAGTGCCTGCTAAACCTTACCCAATGTATCGTCCGGAACTGCTAAATCCACTGCCGAGTCCTGACGTGAAGCACAATATGAATGCCGCATGGACTACACCCCTACACCCGCATACTACTAGCGGATTAAGTTCGCCGGTGCAATCTACACAGGTTAATAGTTCGAGTTTTGTTTCTCACAACCGACTGAAGCCGCCAGTGACGATGACGAAGGCTGTTTCTGGCGTTCCACCACAAATGATTGAGCTTAAAAACTTGTCTACTATTAACAAATTTACCCAAAGCCTTGATGACTTTGAACGACAATTTTATAAGGTAAGTTTTTCTACATACTTTCCTAGTGAAAACCTTATTTTTCATTAGTATCTAAAAACTTAGTTATACATCATTTAGGTAGATATATTTATAGATACATCTCAGACTTTATGTCATTGGTATAATGTTGGAAATTACTATTGGTACCTACATCACTTCATTGATAAGGTCCAAAAAATATATATAGATTTATTAAATAATAAATAAAATATAAAAAAAGATTATTTTCCATAAAAGCCACGTGGATAATAAAAGTGCACTGTGTGAGGACTACTCAGCTTGCTTAAGTGTCTACCATATCTACCTGCACGAGATGCTAACTGCCCTGACCAGACAACGGCAGTGCTCTGAGCTTGACTTCCGAGAGAGACAACATCTCTATTCTATCACCACATATCTCATATAAGAAGATAATCCGTAACGTTGTTTTAATCCTTAATCTACTTTTTTAAACAACTTCATAAATCTGATATTGACACTTAACACGGATTCATGATTGAACTTGAACTGAATTTCACTAAGGCACTATGTTTTTAACAGTAAGTAATTATGGGACTATGTCACGAATCCTGGCTCGTTGTAGCAATAAGCGCCTACACACAGCAATCATACTATACACACTAACAACACAATTACATTAAATGTAAAGTGAGGTGCTGTGACCAAAGTGGACTTACAGTCGTGAAACACATAAAATGAGATTTGTGGTTTGTTATTGAAACTAGTTGCAAGGCAATAGATTAATTCCGACCGCATTGTATGGTTATCAGTACCCGTGTGGTTATAAAATTGAAATTCAGTGTACTGTATTATCAATTAGAATTGAAATAATGTTAAGCCGTCCATAATCTTTGATCATTGACCTGAGTTAAAATGTAGGTACCTATTTATTTTTATGTAGGTCATGCAGTAATGCTCCTACACATAGGTATCATTATCATCAAATCATGACTCACCGTCAGAAATCAATGATATATCAATTTAATGTATTTCATGGCAAGTAATTTATTACACGAGTATACCGATAGTACCTACCGATGATTTCTTTATTCGAGTTTTTTGACCATAATTTCTGAGGCCGTTAAAAAGTTGACTGCATTGTTGCAGATAACGTTCACGAAGCTAGCAGCTATAAGTCCTGTTGATCGACAAGAAAATGGAATTAGCTTCGTCCAATCCGGCTTCTTTTTGCTTTTGACCCTAATGACTCTCTGGAAAGAAGTTGACTCTGATACCAGGACTCAAATCGACCAATGCATTGGATTTAATGTTTCGGACATGGTATTTATTTTATCTAACGACTAACTTATATTTTATTTGGGATCACCTAAGGTAATCAACATAGTTTCCGAATGTAATGTTTGTAGCAAAACGTAATCAAGCTAAAGTAGCCTGTATAGTATCGAACTACATTAGGTAATGGAAACTAATCTACTATTACACTCATCGATCTGTTTGCTCGCCGTAGTGCATAAAAATAGATCCAAATGGATGTTAAATAGGAAAGTAGGTACCAATATATCAGCGCGGCCCATACAACCAATAACAGAGCATGGCGGGTACAGTACGACACGATGTAGTATCGGCAAAATTCGTAAACCCGATCACCATCTGAACTGAGTGCAACTTTAAAATCACCAATGTTTATTTAGGTGCTTTAGGTGTCTTTACGCAAACGCATATGACTTCACAAGTTATTTAACTTGTGAAGTCATATATGTGTGCGTTACCCCAGCCAGATAATGTCGAAAATCGTCATCTAAGTGCAATAGATAATTAGATATACAGTTTCTGTAATTATTAATTGGTAAGCAGATTTTTAAATTTGGTAAGCTGATAGTTTTTAATTATTTGATAAGAACATTAGTAAATAGAAAATATGCTTTAATAGGTCCTAGCACTTAAGCATATTTTCTATTTTCTAAAGTAACTTCAAAACGGTGCATTATAGTGGATATGTTTATTGCGTAACAAATTATAACTAATTAGCCAGATCTCATGAACAAATATTACAATCATCCGTATAGTCAATTCCGAGATACACCAATCATGCAAACGTTACTCCAGCAGGATTTTAAATATCTTCGCAACCATAGCAAATACAAATGCAAATTAAGTTGTACTATTTATTTCAAAATATCCATTAGAAAACAAAAGATCTGGCTGGGGTAACGTTACTCCAGCCGGAAGTGTTTTTATCAAATAATTAAAAAACTATCAGCTTACCAAATTGAAAAATCTGATTACCAATTACAGAAGCTGTATATCTAATAATCTATTGCACTTAGATGACGATTTTCGATAGGTTTTATCTGGCTGGGGTAACGCACACGTCATATATGTAACCAAATACATTCGTAAAATTGAAATTAATTAAAGCAATTTTTCAAATTTAAGCTACATCTAAGTTGTGTCGTACTGTACTACCTATCTATAGGTAGCTGTTCAGCCAGAAAAGAAAACTTTCCCAACGTCCTTAAGAACCTATTTCGTAACTATCACAACTGAGGATAGCATAAATAATATTCGTTATTAGGATAGTGTTGGCCTTGTGAGACATTTCATATCAACGTTGCCGAAGTCATCGGACAAGCTGAAGTTGCGGCAGTCTTCGCGGCTAATGCTTTGGCCAGGGAGAGATGTGATCCCACGGTTCCAAACAGGCGGGGCCGCAGCGCTGATGCTCCAAGTAGGGCAATTCAACGGCACGGAAACATCGGACACCATCGCTACCATACTCAACCAAAATGTAACGTGTTTTTTTTTTTCTTTTTTTATAAATTCAAATTCAAAAGTCATTTATTCAAACTAGGCTGAGAATCAGCACTTTTCGAACGTCAAAATTACATAAGACAGTCCCCCAAAACGCCCACCCTTCACCACTTCCTAGTGCTTTAGCTGGGAAGAAGAAGTGGCGCAACAAACTCCCCAGCAGCACAGCTGTCTGTTCAGTTAGAAAAAAATGATTCTATATAATAGTAGTAGTAGTATAAACGCCTTGCCCCGCACTAGGAATTTCTCCTGTATTGTGGGACCATTTACAAACATTTAAACTCACATACCTACACAAACAGCCAGACTCGGAACAACTACAGGTACCTACACAACAACTGTACAACAACTGTAGGTCATACAAATATTTGTTCCGTGCGGGAATCGAACCCGACACGCAGTGCAGCAGCCAATCGCTTAACCACTGTGCCGTCCGAAACGAAACGAGTTCTAAACAGTCTAAACTGACATTTAGGAGTTTTAAGAGTAAATGCGCAAATAATAAGGGGTGTGTTCTACCTACGCCTAGCTTAAGTAGGTGGTACCTTAGTACCTGCTTTGGGCCAATCTTAATGAATGTTTTGAAATGTAAAGGTGGAAATTGACTCCGGTGGTGCGATACACGATACATTCGAAGAGGATGACGTGTCGGGGGGCGTCACCGCGGTGCTTGTAAGCACGCTGTACGTGCGCGGGAGCTGGCGGGCCGCCCCCACCGTGCTCAACGGCACGAGGCCCTTCCGCGACGCCGACGACGCCCCCAACCGGACAGTACGCATGATCAGGATCAACGACGTCATGAACTATGCAGACCTAAGTGAGTGGGATGCTCAGGTTAGTCACCAAACTACTCTTCTGGTTAAAAAGTATTTTTATTTAATATATATTTTTTGTATACAGAAAATTTAAATGAGAATGAAATCGCCTGCTGCAAAAAGTGATTAATATTGAAAGTAGGTAAATTGAACATAATCTTTAAGTTAGTTATCATGAGGAATGTAAGTGCCAATCAACACAAAGTAAATGAGTACCACCACCACGAGGTTAAGTCTATTCAGTATATGAGCGAATTGTATCCAGTCGAAGGTTGGAGGCGGCTTGTCAGCAGTAATATCTGAGCTATGGCCAGTCAACTCTTTAGTGTCGATAGTGTCGCTTGGGTCGAATTCGGTGAATACCACGTACTTGCCGGGACCGTTAGCCACCAACCGGTTCACTGTCACAATAAAATCAGGTGCTGGCATCTTTCGTCGTCTCAAAAACATTAAAAATATGGTTTCTATGATCCCAACCAATGTCACTATCATCGAATCACGAAGGAAAAGTAGTATGATCGGCGTGTCCGCACTGTGTTTTGGAATATCGTAACCAATTTCGGTAAGAAACATGAAATGTCCATACAAACTGAAACAGATCAACATTAGTCGCGTATTATCCTTAGCATCCATTGCTAGAGATATCAGAGTGAGCAACACTATGCCGATGGAGGGCACCACGACGATGGCTGCTGGTCCTGCTGCTATTCTCTTCATTACAAATGTATATTTCAACATTGGATACGTGCTGTTAGGACAACAGCTGTATTTTCCTGCCAAACGTTCGTTTACCACGTACAACAATTTCCAGCCTGGGCCATCTTGGAAGTCGTCCTTCACAACGGGTTGCTTTTGATAAAATGTATAATTAACTTGTTCCCCTGTGTTCATCCACGATCCGAAATACAAAGTGCAGTTTTGTACATCGTACGGCCAGCTCCGCAACGACGTGCGACAAATTCCGGAATGTGCTATGTGAGGCACACACGTGACCGTGCCGTTGCTCCCTAACAGGCAAGTCGTGTAGATCTGGTCCGACTGGTACATGGCAGCATCCGCGTTGAACAGCGCCATCCTCGGCGTCCAGATTTCGTGGCTTTCCATTTGTGTTTCTGCTATATTACCATAATCTTCTGGTCTCCAAGTTAAAAGCTCGTCCTTCCATGTCAGAGCTACCCAGCTGTGAAGTGTGAACGTTTCTTCTAAAGTATCGAAACTTATATATTTTATCGCAAAGCGTACTTTCACAGTTACAGTTGTTTTGTGATCCTTCACTGGTCGGAAATCATAATTATACGCACAGAGTAAATCCTTGTGGAGTTTCGCCTCATGATGAGTGGGTTCTTCGCGATCTGGAGGACACGCGTCGTCACACGTGACGAGGGTCCCAGTGAGCGCTAACAGCGTACAGAGCCCGAATAGAGTACCGCGCGCCATCGTGGTTGAAACGACAATGTAAGCCCTCATCAACAGAGACTACACATTTTTGATGGAAACCTAATACTATGAGCCGCCCCCTGCGATAAATGTTGATACCCACCATTTGCAGATGACAGCTGTAACTTGGTACCATTTGTTCTATTTAGTGTTATCTACCTAAGAGTAGGTATATGTATTGTAGGTACTGTATTATAATGATCAATATCAAATTCTCATAAAAAAAAAATCTAAAACTAAAACCAGACTACTGAAAAATCACGCTCTAAAAAGAATGAAACAAAAAAATATGTCAAACAGAAGACAAGACAGGTACAAAAATGGTAAAGCTGTGGTCGCATGCCTGTACACCTACAAAATTATAATGGCAAGACGCTTCCAACGATACCTCATTTGTCAAATTATGTATCAGTAGTTTAGAAGTTATGAGGTAACAGATGAACATACATACATACAAACATACATACATGCCGGTCAAAATCATAACCCTGCTCCTTTTTGCTTCGCCATAGTCGTGTAATAACAGATAGTGTGCACCACGGATCTTTGTGTCTGTGAAGATAGAAGCGGTTAGTCCTTTTGCGTTTATTTCTTCGGAAGTAGAAAGAAATCCCTAATATCTCAGAGAAAACGGTGTCAGGCATTAAACGATGCTTCGACTGCCCAACCTCCTTACTTTTAGGGTTCCGTATGTTCGAATGAAAAAACGGAACACCTATAGGATCACTCATATTGTATGTGTCTGTCTGCCCGTATAACATAACCAATTTCCTCCGAATCTAATGGGCCGATTAAGTTGAAATTTGGTACACGCATCAATTTCTGTGACCCGAACACGGACGTGTTGCGTAAATAAATTAATTTTGAAAATGGAAGTCGCTTTTGGCCGACAAATTCGAAAATTAAAAAAAAACGTAGCTGCGCTACGTGACTACGCCAGCGAGCTACGCAACTACGCAAGCAAGCTACGCGCTACGCTGACAAGTTACGCGCTACGCTGACAAGTTACGCGCCTACGCTAACAAACTACGCGACTACGAGCGATATGTAGCCCCGCTACGTGCCTACGCAAGCAACCTACGCTTGCGTAATCGCGTAGCGCGTACCCTGTAGGTGTGCTCTTCAGTCCATCTCGGCACTGAATGCGTAAGCGGGTGTAATTTTTTTTTTTACCTCTACGTGTAAGCTCTTGGCCTTGATCTCACCTGATGGTAAGTGATGATCAGGCCGAAAGTGGAAGCGAGCTTCACCCGAAATCACATATCAATAAGATAGACGGTTCCTCTGCTGCTTCCCGAAGCGACGTCACAATCCTACTGTACAACATATCAATTATTTTACTATGTCCCTTGTTTTGACAAAAATGATCACAACAGTTTCCGAGTTCAGATGGGAAGTCTACATTTTTAAGTTTTTCCATACATAACCCATAGTAACAGTCCTTCTGTGCAGCATGTCTTTCACCCCATATAGCCTTATCAACTACCTTATTCCCCTGTTTAGCTGACGGATTCGTTGGCCTAATCATTCCAAGGTTAACTTGAACTTCTGGGCCAAGTGAGCTACGCGGTTTTAGTTTATGAATTCCGCCCTTAAACTGAGATATGGTGAAATTTTCAATGTGTATGTAGCCCCAACCCAACTTAGGGTTCTGTGGCAAAAAGACACTAGAAAAATACTCCGCAAAGGCATTGGCTGCGTCACTGCCGGTCAAGGTTTTGTTTTTGTAACTCAGTGTGGGCTCAAAGCCACCTTTGGACCGAATACTTTTGATGTACTGCCAGAACTGAAGTGGGTTACTTCTAATGCGATTTTCAATTGATGCCGTGTAAGTTTTGTATGCACAATCAATACGTTCTTTTAGCTCAGATCGAATACTACTAAAGGCAAAATACACACTAGGGTCAGCGTAACGTTTCCGTTGTCTGTGAAGCTTAATTTTATGATTCAAATCTTTAATAATATCGGAGGAGAACCAAACGGGATAGCGTTTTCTATTAGATATTGCTCTCTTTTTTTTGGTACGCAAGTATAGATATTTTATAAAGCATTCTGTAAAACTCACCAGTGGTCGACAGCACACCCGTGGCACTAGTGACACACACACTGACATCCAGTCAGTCGCCGAGTCCAGATTACTAGGGCTGGCCTTCTGCTCGCTCAACGTCGTAAGAAGTCTAGCTTCAATGTGTAGGGGAGGATGATATGAGTCAACATTCACAATGCCACCAGCCTCAGCGGCTTGGACTTGCACAGCGCAATCAGTATATCTTGAAAGGACGACATCCAACTTGCCACCAAAAACATTAAATATATTCAGTGCCGGATTAACCACGTAGCAAGAGTAGCAATTGCTACGGGCCCCGCGCAAAAGGGGGCCCCGCGTGTCTAAACCCGCCCACCTCCGTCAGAGCGTAATTTTCTGAGTGATACTTATTAAGACGTGGTAGGTATATTGAATTTACTTGATGTCACAAAAATGTGAAACGTTTGGATAGAAGGTCCAATGAAATATTATGTAAGAACGGTCAAAACAAATCGAACCAGCGAGGCGCGGTATTAAAAAAAAATTCGAACTTGCTTCGTTCGCTCTTGATCTTAGTTTCTCTTAATTCTACAGCTTTTCTACATAACTCAACAAAGCAACTCCTATTCCTGTATGTATTGTCAAAAGAACCTCTCAGAGGTGAGGTGCTAAAAATTTTCGAGGAATTTTCTCTTCATTCATAGTTTTTGTGAATAGGTCACCTAACCAACCGGAGGTTAAAAAAAAATCGACATCGCTTCGCTCGCTCTTGCATCTTAGTTTCTCTTCCTTCATAAACATTTCTACATTAGTCAACAAAATAACTCCTATTTCAGTATAAATGGTCAATAGGAAGCCTGTCCTATCCGGGGTGCAAAAAAAATCGGTCTTTGATAGGGGGCCCCTAGGTAGAATTTGCTACAGGCCCCGCGCTGGCTTAATCCGGCACTGAATATTAATATGTAAGGATAAAGATAAGGAAGTATAGATCATCATTCTCCTGCCCTTATCCCAATTTATTTGGGGTCAGCCCAATAATTATAGATAATAAAATAGTAATCAAGTCAGAAAAAATATTATAAATGCGAAAGTGAGTTTGTTAGGTTACGCTTTCACTCATACGTACATTCCTACTCTATTACCTTGATTACACGTACCCAGCACCTACAGTGCCAAATAGAGTACTCGGCCGATTGGCCGATAGGTATACCGAACACTCGGCCGTGTGCTCTGTCTCTTAGGATAATAGCGAACTGTTATTTTATTTCGTAGTCGTATAAAAAAGGTGTTGTTTTTAAATTCATTTTTATTTCAGGCCTTAGAAATTTCGTATGCAACACCGGGCCTAACTCTCCTGATGTTGATACCTCGCGGTAACTCGCTGAAGGGTCTGGTGCAACGTGTAAGCAACACAAACATCAGAGATATAACAGCGAAGATGAAAACCATGAGGGTAGCCGCCACTGTACCGATCTACACTTTGCGCATGACCTTGCTGCTGCCTAATAAATTGCAGGCCGTATGTCTATAGCACTTTTTTAAGTATTTTGTACTCTAATTCTTTATCTCACTGGAAACATAAAATAGCAACAAAGATGTAACCTTAATACATTCACCATCATTTGTTTGGACAAACGTATACGTGACTAAAGTGATTGGTGATAATTACAGAAGTTCCAATTGCTTAGTATATGGATGCTGGGTATGTATTTGTCGACTTTCGTTGCCGACCGTACCTATGTCCAGCAGTAGACCTACTGCGATAGTTAGAGTTGGATAGGTGTTAATATTCTAATTAGAGAATAATTCAAGCCTTATGTTACAAAAGCGAACTAGGATCATATAACTCAAAGCTTTTTGCTGATATAAGTACCTACTATACCTACACGATATACCTTCTTTCTCAGCTTCCTGTTCCTACCGCCTGTGTCGCTACATCGCCTGTGTCTGTCTGGGGACGTCCTTCTTCGTTTTTATCTAGGTACTGATTCGTCTCACTTATCGATTCCTTGTTGTCAGTTGGGTATACCGAGACTAGTAGACGTCAGCAACGTGACTCAAGCCAGTTCCCTGAGGCTGTCCCATGCTGTGCAACGGATCATGTTCTGGGCAGAGGCTGGCCGCAACGCATATAAAGATGACGGTGGGTACCCACATAGCTACATTTATTTATATTCACTCTTCCTACTCATACTGGCTAGTGGATACAGCCGTGCTTATCGTGTAAACATGAACACATTAAAATAAATGAGCTTATTACTCATTTCTATGAAATATCGAGATAAAACGATACATAATTAAAAGACATTCCCGTACAGGTGTGCGCCTATGAATGACAGAGGCGACGCTCTGCCTCTACGCGACTCGATGTGCTATTTTAACGGACGAGTACGTAGGAGAGGGTTAGTTGTTGTGTCCTGGGGGTTTTCCTGGGGTTGCTGTATAGTACCTACACCCACATTTCGCCAGTCTCAATTACCTAGTAGGGGGCGAGCTTGGACGGACAGACAGACGGCGTAGGCTTTAGTAATATTAGGAGTTAAAAACTAGTTTTGTGATGTTGTATGAATTTCACTTCAACCTTTTGCACCATGAATATCATCATGGTATAAATTGTAAATCTGAAATTCCTTTCTCCAAATTCCTAATCTGAAAGTCCTTTTCTATTATATTATGTTGGGTATATCAAACTTTGTTACACAGTAATAAAAAGTAACATTTTATTTAGGTACCTAACTGAAAAACTTTATTATTTTAGTAACAGAATATAATCTAAAATGGTGGTGGTCAACGTATTTCATACGCATACCTACATTACACAGTTCTAGATAAGCCACCAATCAATTAACTATTATCACGAACGATATCGCATTGCGAGTGTATGTATGTTTATTCTAGTAATAATATTGATTACGTATGTTTTCAGGTATCGAGTGGGACCAAGCTCCAGAATTAGAAGCCGTCGTGGATAGACCATACATATTTTTCGTTCGCTGGCGCAACGTAACCATTATAAATGGAAATTTTGTACTGTAATTTACAAAAGGATTAATATAAAACAAGATTTTTAAACATAACTGACGTTATTTTTTTCTAGTAGGTAGGTACCTAGTTTCCTGCTATAAAAATCAGGGATATTAGTGGATACACTGCCATTACTGTTAGTATTTTTTCTTGATTTTATATGGGTCACTGATTTTATGCTGTGTGGGGTTGCCCTCTGGCTGGCAGATCAGTCGTCCGTGTGTTTGCGCCTTGATCCCGCTGCGGTGGAATATGGCGCTCAGTTCCGGCGTGCTCGGCCAGTAGGGGGCGCGCGCGAACGCCGCGGCGGTGTCGCCGTAGCAGTCGCGGATTATTAACACTTCACTCCCACGACGACCGAATACCGCCCATTGATCTGCACTCTGGTCTAGTAACGTGTATTTACCTGCTTACAGATTTAATTATTAAATAATAAATATATATAATTTAAATGCGTAATTAGGTAGGTTTAATAAACCTTAAGCATTATATAGCTGTTTATGTAGCAAAATTAGAGGATTTAATTAAAATAAAATGTTACAATCAAGATAGGTACTTAAGTACATAGGTACACATGGCTACACATCAAGCTATACATTTCCAGTTTACGCTGACCTCTCATTGTACGGAAATCCTATACAATGCGAAATCAGCTTATACTGCAAATGTATAGCTTGATGTGTAGCCGTGTGTATATCACAAAATTCCATTTACTACTGATGAGTCAAGTTGGTATCAGCGTAACAGGAAGTTTATACTTAGATAAGACTCGCCTACTAATCTTGCACATTACCTATATCCTGCTTAAAGTCTTCGATATAGTTATAAGTATGTCGGTATATGTAGGAGGTACTTATATAGGTACATAGTTGCTTTACCGTGTTCCTTCTCCATGATAATAATATTTTCCATGAGTCCTGATTCTGTACCGGTGCCCATTAAAAAGTGTTTACCCAGCGGCGTCTCCACTTGCAATAGGCATAGATTCCATTCCACGCGACGACCAAAATCACCATACTTCGTGATGTATTGTTCTCGTTCCTAAATACACAATAAATTTTATTTAGTACAAAACGAGAACTCATCACCTGATTCACCTGTGAACGCAGATAACACTAACTTCATCTAGATAATATTCAAATAACAAGTAGGTACCGGTACCTACTACGATTAAACTGGATGATAGAGGAATAGGTGAGTCTATTTTTGATTACATATCCTCAAATGTTTAGGGTAACATCATAAAACTTAAGGTAGATGTGTTACACCAAAAAGAAAATTAAACACCACTAAGTATCACCATATTTTAGGCTACAGTTGTGATTCCGATTAGGATTACATTAATATGTGCAATACCAACATCTAAAGTGTTAATTAGTTTGGATTAGCAGTTTAGTAAGTACCTACCAATTCCATAGTAGCTCTAATATGAAATTTAAAACAGTCTGGTCCCTTCGGTTGCGTGTAGACGGTCATCCAGGTTCCAACCACGTCTTGAACGTTTAAACTAGGCCCCTTTTTATATAAAGGGCAAATGTCATACATCGATATATTACGTGTTTGCACTAGATTATCACCACTTGCCACATACAAAATTGTTAAATTAATTATATATTTAATATTCATTATTCAAATATAACTCGTTTACTCGCGGAGTCTTCTTTACGAGAACTAAAGATTGTGGTATGAATCTCAACGAGATAAGCTTGTTATAAGAATATCTTATTAAATTAAATCAATATTGAAATTTTCTTTACCACACACCATTGAAATTTGATTAAAGATTACCAAACAAATGTATAAAAATATTTAATCGTTCACTTCAGTATCTACTCCGTATGGACTCTTTAATTTACAACTCCCAGTAATTATTCATAATAAGACAAAGCTTTTCTCTGTGGTATGTGACATAGGTCATCATGTTACAAAATCACTGGCAACGTTATATGTAGGTAGTTCGCTATTTCTTTTATCCGTAAATCTCGATGTCTCTACTGTGGTGAATATCTATTGATTGTAATTAGTAACAAGGTCATATTGATGTGTAATATTATATTTTATTTACATAATCAGTACGGAATATAAATATTAAGACAAAAATGGGTACGATATACAGTTCCATCGATGCGCTTACAGCCAATAACAATCTACAAGCAAATGCCATCAAAGCAGGAAGCCCTGGACGAAACTTTAAAGAGTATTTTTTCGATTAGGTATTATTATGCAGTTTACATTATACATAATAATCTACAATCGTTTTCTACAATACATAATTCATTTAACTATTCATAATTTCATACCAACGATGTATGTTTGATAACTATTGATTAATTCTTATAATATGTGAAGCAAGAATTGGATAAAATCACATATGAATATCTACATGAATATACATAGGTACATAATGATTACTTTATATGGCTTTTAAAAATATAAATTAATCTCTAAATTTAAAATAGTACCTAAAACCATCACCAAATTTAAAAAATATTACGGCAAGTGTTGAATGATATTACCGATAATTTATAAAATTATAATCATCATTGATCAATAAAAACAATGTTACGTTGTATAATATATTTTAAAGCGAAAATTATAAATCGTAATAAACGTATAAAAATATTTAATATGATGAACAATAACTTTAATTAGGCTTACATATCTGTACCTATGTTCATTGCTGGTGATTATACAAGTACGTTCCTCTTTTCTCTTACAAATAATGTTAGACTAGTTGTAGGTAAATACTTCATGTGTATTTTGGAATACTGCTTCCTGGAAATAAGAAAAAAATACAAATTAAAATATTACGAGTTTTCAAAGAATATAGCAGTTTAGTGAGCGATAAAGTAAGCTTAAAACTAATATGAGAGGTTTCGGTTATTTCAATAATAGATTGAATGTTTCTTATGTAGATTTTTATTTAATTGAAAGTTTATAAGTGTAGTTACATTTAACATTCTTATTTCTTGACATTGTCGTTATAAATACTCGTTGACTAGTACCATAACTTTATAATAATACACATTAGACATAACAAATAGTCCATTTTCCTGCTCGCAGCTGCGCTGCTGCGTGAGCCAGTGGGACATTAATGAAATCTAATCATTTTCAAACGGTTACAACAACAACTACAATAATTTACAGTATCACACACATTTGAAACTAATGCAATATAGGTTATATTTAGTCAAAAAGTTAACAGTGTAATATTAAAATGTGTAGCATAAGTATTCATTAAAATTTTGTAAATCATCAAGCTGCCGTAACTGGCCGTGGCTTACAAAGTGGATCTTAAGTAACTTCTTCATTGTCTATCATTATCTTATTTTAACAAATGATCGTTTTAATTCATATTATTCTTACCTATATTAGCACAAATTGTATAACAAGCAAGAAAAGACTAAGTAATGTAATGGTATAAATAAGTAGGTAAATACATGAATCTGGGTGGCAAAAAGGGTGCTGTATACAATTAGCACAATCGAATGTCTACAGATAGATAAATTATGTTCGCTGTAACACAGTACCTAATTACTGGATTTCACATAATACATTTTGGTATGAGAAGGAAACTTAAATGGATTCTCTTATTTCAGCTCACACTTAAGCGTAAATAACATTTACTTGGTAAACAAATTTAAAGCTCATAAAAATCTTTTACCAAACAACAGTTTTATGTTAACATATTTTTATTTCCAAGGAAGTTTGAAGATACGTGTCCGATACACCTAGCCTTAAGACTCGAATTGAATTGTCGTAATTTCTACTACCTTACAAATTACCTCATAAGTTTCATTTTGGTCGACAACTAGATATTTATGTTAAAAATAATTTAGCTTATGAAAAATCATTAAAACCCCCAACATTGACGTTGGAAGGTTAATTAAAGCAATAAAAATACATTTACGATACATATATAAAAGGTACTTTAAATTAATCAAGCCAAGTAGGTACAATATTAACAATTTTAGTACACCTACAATATACAGGTCGATAAAAATCACGAAAAGTAATGACCATTATGAATAGGAACATAATTATTTATTGTAGTTAAAACAGGATTAGTACTTACACCAAATTACACCATAATAGTGATAATATTGTAGACTGTCCCAAATTTAACCATGATAAAAGCCAAGAAAATCTGGCTCATCTAGCTAATTGTAAGTACCAGAATCTGTTCAGCCCTAATTTAATATGGAGGGATTTCAGTTTCAGGCGTGTATAAATGTCATGGACAGAAACTGCATGGAATTTAGGAAACACTGCCTCTGCAATGGCCACATTCTATAAAACAGTTTTATTGGTTGTATTCAGGTAAATTGGGTCAGACGTTTGATTTTGTTGTGGACCTAAATTATAAACTGTACTAAGGCTTTCTCATGTGCATAGCAGAATAATACAAGGAAGCGAAAATACAGCTGTAAATATTACACAATAATATCATTATAGCTGATGTCAGACGCTTCTTATAATTCTGTTGGTGTCGTGTGAAATGGAATGAAACAAAAAGTGAATCGGCTGATACCTGCTTAAGGTTATAATTATGTCAGGAGTGCTACACACCTTTTTGGTTCGGCAATAATCGGCACAGCCGGGCAGTAAAATCGAATATATTTTGTTCTGGAAAACGCCGCTCGGCTTAGCCGCATGTACCTAAACGGGCGGTAAAAAAAAACAACTGTAACATGCAAATTCAGTGAAGGTAGTTGACGAACGGAGTTTGCCGATCGGCACGAGCCGAATATACCTATGTAGGTACAATTGCTACGGGTCGGCTTTGTTGTTCATCAAATATTGCCAAATCGAATATGCCGTTGCCGACCCGGACAAGTGTGTAGCACGCCTCACAATAACAAATTAATCGTGTTAGTGCCACAGTGGGAGTGATCCTTTTGATAGGTAGGTAGGTAGTAGGTACCGGATGAGTACGATGATACAAATAATATAACTACAGTACAGTATGTTCCTAATGTTTTAACATGGCTTTTATACATGTTTACGTTTGGTACAATCTACAAGTTACCAAATCAACAATATTGTATAATATGTTTAATATCTTAGTGGACATAGCGAGCTCGCTACTAAAATCAACTACCGTATTAATATTACAGAGCCTCCTATACCAAAAAGTCCTACTTACCGGTAGACAAAATTGTTTTAATGAATGAGATCACTATAGGTTCCAACTGCAGGCCGAGTTTGTAATTTTAGACTCAAATTATGACATCGTCCATCCCAACAATAGAAGGTCAAATGTTTGTTTATTGCAGGATCATAGAGCAATTAAATATTCTTTTACAACACTTATACTAGGTTGGAATGTTGGTTTAAAAATGTTGCAAGATTCTAAAAAATAATTACATTTTAGAATCACTTCTATTTCGAATCTCTAGACCTCAGTGTAGGTATATTTTTAATGAACTTGCCAACTTACATCCTACGCAAATTATATGTACGAAATTAAGCTATTGTATACAGCTATTGTATATGTTTACCAAATCCCATTTGTATTTCACATATTGATACACTGTATTTTAATATTTTTTTTATTAAAGTAAGAGAGCACGTTATATCTTACTGGCTTGTCAGGAAATGAAAATACCAACAAAAAAAAGTAGATTTTCTATTTTTGTCTGAGCAATCCCCAATAGGGTTTATTCCTGGGGATTCTCGTCCCGGGAACCCCTGGGAAATCCGTAGTTCTCGTTTCCGAGAAATTCAGGTCGAGAACTCGAGAAACCGGTTGTCTAAAGATGCTGCCCCCGACGAAGTTGTTTGTCGATAGTATCGACAAACAACTTCGTCGATTTGTTAGGACTGGACAGTGTACGTCTTGTGGTTAGGCATTTAGCTCACGTGCACAAAATTTATATAAAATCTGAGGATTCGATTTAAACGCACGAATTGACATATCAGAAGCGTCTACCAGTTCGTCTAGTTTTAAAGAGTCAGCGTCAAAAAAAAAAAAATTCGAAATTTTAAGTGATAACCAGTCAAACCACAGGTTAAATTAACACATAATTGCCAAATATACTGATGTGATTATCCACACAGTTATTAATAATATAGTTGTTCCTTTTTAGTTCAAAAAAAGTTTAATTTTTTGTATTGAATCAGACTTTATCAGAGAGAAGAAACATTTTTTTTTTTTAAATTGATTTTGATTATATTCTATTAAAAGCAGAAAAATACTGTAATTTGTTGTTATTGACAAGAGATTTTGTTGATTGTTGTCCAATTTTAATAACATTATGTGTAATAACGACGTTTTTCTTTATTTAAACAACAAAATTAAACATAAATGAAAATTTCTCGGTATCCCGGGTAGTCCCGAGAAATTGAGTTCGAGAATTCTCGAGATCCGAGAAAATGAAAAACCTCGAGAAACCCTAATCCCCAAGGACCTGATTATATGTGTTATTGAGCATTATTTTAAAATTAATAATTACTATAGCGATTAACCGACCCGAAGTAAATTCAAACAAGTATTGAGTTTAGAGTACCCGACAAATAAGTGTTTATTTTTCGTTAAAACACAAAATGTAAAAAGCTACACTTTCATGGTTCCCTACACCACACGATTTAATTTAAAGTGTACCTAAATAAATTAATAAAAAAATAAGATTTGAGGAGTTTAACCCTTAATAGGGCAAAGGGCAATTGCTTACCACCTCAGCTTTTTGACCATAGAGCAAGAGTCGTTATATGTACACTTTCTTTTATTCAATATTTATAATGCGTGAAGACCCTTAAAACTTTTATTAGTACTGGCAATTACGCTAACTGTCAAAGTTTGCGAAGTACCAACATTTAAAAAAAAATAGCGAAGAATTTTGAAAATCGGAGGTGTTTGGCGGAAATAAATTGAAATTTTGTTCTAACAAGATTCTGGTAAGTGGTTTTGTGATATTTGGTAAAACAATTGATTATATTACCCTGTATGACCCGTAGAAAAACTTTTGAAATGAAACTTGAACTAATTAGAAAATCGTCATAAACTCGGTGGTAAAATTCTTACCTTTGCCCGGTTACATCAACATAGTAGTATTTGGTGGTAATATAGTTACCGTTACCCATTACCGTGCTTATTATTTCAGGAGAATGTCGAAGAAAACGAAGTTATCTGACAGTTCTATCGCCAGTATTCTAGAAGATAATCTCTCCGCTATTGAAAGTAGCGACGAAAGTGTTTCGGAAGAACCACTTTTGGGCGATTGTGTACTGGATTACGACGATGAAATTTCGCGAGGTCTTTCAAGAATATTTGGTGAAGAGCCTGAGTTGGAGACGAGAGGATTAGAGAATTTTCAAGACCCTCCCGGGCCACGTGTTTCGGTAGAATATCAAGAAAGCATTGAACCAGTCACTGAAGAACCGCTGAGGGAAGTAAGTACGCGTAATGAATATGATTCGGGCGTCTATTTTGGCGCTCTTTCTGAACCAAGCTACCCGACTCCAGCTCAGTCTGACTTAGCGCAGCCTAATGATGCGGCGAGCACAAACACAGTAAGTAGACCTATTCGTGTGGCACAAAACTGGTCAGATAAGGTTCCAAAGCATAGTATACCAAAGTTTGATAAACGGTTGACTGTAAACATGCGCGTCACTAATAAAACACAGCCTATTGAATTTTTCGACAATTACTTCCCTCGTGATCTGGTAGAGTTGTTGGTTGAACAAACAAACATTTATGCGGCACAAAGGCAAACGCTTCACTGGAGTCCAACATTTGTAGCTGAAATGCGTGCATATCTTGGTATCTTGATAATGATGGGTCTGCACCCCTTACCTGATGTCAATCTGTATTGGTCAACTGATACTTTTTATAGAAATCCTGATATTGCCCAAACTTTCACTCAAAAGAGATTCAAAAAACTGACTGAAAACATTCACTTGAATGATAATACCAAAGAACCCGCAAGAGATACGCCAGATTATGATAGGCTTTATAAAATACGTCCTATGATAACAAAACTAAACGAAGTATTCCAGACTCAATGTTCTCAATCAAGCACCCAATCGGTGGACGAAAGCATGGTAAAGTTCAAGGGCAAAAGCACACTAAAACAATACATGCCGAAAAAACCCATAAAGAGGGGTTATAAGGTATGGGCCCGGTGTGATGCTAAGACCGGATACATGTATGTCTTCGATATCTATATCGGCAAAGCAGACGAAAATGCATCAAGTGAGGAAGGCTTAGGATATAATGTCATAATGAAACTATGTCAAGGTGTTCCCCGCAATACTCTTGTAGCTTTCGATAACTTCTTCACTGGCATTCCACTAATGAATGATTTGCTGATAAAGAAAGGAATATATGCCGTCGGTACCGTGCGTTTGAACCGAAAAGGCTTACCAGAAAAGTTGTTGCCCAAAAACAAACTCAAGAAGGAAAAACTTGAAAAGCACGAGTTCATGTATAAAACCAAAGCTCCCGTTTCAGCAATACAGTGGATGGATACTCAACTGGTGAATATTTTGACAACAGCACACAACCCAAAATCTGTGTCTACGGTCAAACGAACACAGAAGGATGGTTCAAAGAAAGATATTACTATCCCTACTGCTATTGCCGAATATACTGTGAACATGGGAGGTGTGGATCATTTTGATCACTTCCGTGCCTCGTATCCAATCGGCCGAAAATCGAGACGCAACTGGTTGCGCTTATTTTATTTCATGTTTGATGCAGCTATCATCAACGCGTACATAGCCTATATACAAATTCACAAGCAAACGGTTCACACACATCGAGAATTTAGACTCCGTTTGGCTCGCAGTCTTATAGATGGATTCACAGGCAAAAAAAGAACCACTAATATTATTTTCAGGAACAAACAAGGTGGAAATTTTGGGGTACCCGCTGAAATCAGACGCTCTTCTGTGCCACACTACCCAGAAGACCAAGGGAAATTTACTAGATGCCGATTTTGCAGCACGAAAAATACTCAAAAGCGATCAAGGATAATTTGCAATGTCTGCAAAGTAGCTTTATGTGCTACACCGTGCTTCAAAAGCTTCCATATTGCTCCAGAAGAAGGAGAGGCTATGGACTGTAGCAGCTCTGCTTCTAGTACCTTAACGGGCTAAGGTCAAATAATTACCACCAACACCGAAACGTAAACGGGCGATGGTAAAATGATTACCACCGAATTTTCGCGTACTTGTGATTATATATTTTTAGATTTTCATAAATAATGTTAAAAAGGGTCCTAATAAACGTATAAATAATAACACAAAACCTTGTTTTTCAATCATTTTCATCTCTGCCCTATTAAGGGTTAATAAAGGTGAGTTTTTGAAGAAGGACCACATGGTAGATACGCCCATCCGTTAGGCATAAGAGATTATCTCTTGTAACCGGTCCATGGTTCCGAGGGCGCGCTCGTGGAGCTTCGAACAGCCACTCCTTTTGCGAGAAAGTGAAGTGATGGTCCGCTCGCGAAGAACGCCATGTAGTTTTAGTCTGGCATACGAATTTTGTTGTTAGATATTCATCTAGTTTCAAGTTTCACATGGCAAGTTTATTTGAAATCCTAGTACTCGGTTTTTTTTTATTATCAAACAATGAAAACAATTTAGACATTTTTAATTTTCGCCCAAGTTTGACCTTCTTATATTGTTTTCATAAAGAGGTAAAAATTGCCACTTTAGGTATATTTTTGTAAGTTCAATTGATTGAATTGGAGTAAAGTTACATTCCAATAGGTAGATCTATATAAAGTGCTTATTTGTTATTATTACGACTGATGAATTGATCCCAAATATTAGGCCATTCCGAGTTCTAGTACTCTAAATTTGACTAAAATTTCATTTAAATTCCTTTATTTCATTCGCTATCTCAATCTTTATAAAGTTCACTGACATAAGTATGTAGGCCTCCCACTGCTCAAAAATATTCTTATTTATATGACGGTACATCCAATGCTGACTTTCCTATATTGGACGTGGGTTGATATATTAATGCAAGTGTTTTGATGATATAAGCTGATTTACTTAAAACATGAAATGTACTTAGTCACATTTTGGATGCTGTAACTCGTAACTAAATAGGCTAGTACCTGAGAAAAAACATTGTAATAACAAATATTCTCCTAAGATCTATCCATTGGTTATTAATCTTATGAGATAGGAGGACAGGTTAACTCCTATATACTCCAAAGATCACAATACCTATTTTGCTGTGATGAAAACGAGTTAGCTAGTACATGCATACATACATAAACTCACACTTTTTTACCAGGGAGTTGGGAGAAACTACAGAATGCCACCCCTGCTACGATCCCTAGATACAGCTTTGTAAAAACAACTCTATTTCTACTAGATACTAACAAATGTCATTATGCCTGTGTACTGAATGGTGATTGATTAAGAGACAATAGACAATTAAAACTTGACAGCATAATTATTTGAATAACTCTCATAAACTGTGTATCAGTCAAGTAATGTCATCATCAAATTGAGTTAATAATAGCGTTACTTTTACCTCTTATTAAACTACCTTAAAAATACCTAATTTGATTTTATAAATACTGTAATGAACCATTTCTTCAAGTAAAATACGTAACATCAATCAAAGTCCTAATCTTTAATGATTCTACCACAAGCCAAAAATAATTGCAATACAAACATGTGACGTAAACATAAAGGAACAGGGCTAATATTGGGCAATATTCGATACTGATTTTTTGCCACTAATGAACTCTCCGAGTTAATGTTAAAATCTCATCAATGTCTTATGATTTAATTAAAAAACTGTCAACTTCATTAAATACTACACAATCTCCAACTGACTACAAATATTTGTTCAATAATTAGCTTTACTCTTATACAATATTAGTTTTAAGGCCAAATTGAAATATTTTTAATAATTATGCATTATGCATGATTGCTAAATGTTATTAGTTTGATAATACAAGAGTAGTGGAAAAAGACCAGTACCAAAACCATGTGTATCCATCAAGCAAGATACATATTATACTCACTTTAATAGTTATGTTAAATGGAAACAATATTTATGGAAATATTCTACACAATATTGGAAATACTGTGTATCACAAACATTACAGTGGCAAAATCACAGATGTCTTCAAATTTCAAAGTATTTTATAGCTTTTAAACAAACAAATTCATAATCCCTCATTACTATGGACTTGGGCAGCCTGAATCTGGTTTGGTAAACACATTGTGAAATACATATACACATGATTAAAGTCTTGTATTTAATCATTATGACAGGACAAAGGATGTTTTTCAAACACTGTAGTTTTGTTGGTTTATTTCATGTTTCCGACATGCATCTACTATGCTGTCATTTAAAAATCAAGGTCCATTATTATTGGTGTATAATTAAAATAACTTGATTTTCATATGATGTTGCTTGATGTTATTGTAATAACCCTTTAAACCTGCTCTATCTTTGAGAAGAACCATTAAAACACTAACCTGCATGTAAATAGAGGAACAAGTATGTATAATGGTAATTATTAATATATCAAGTTTTATAGCTAACTAGTTGGACATAAAACTTTATTTGATATTTAATAAGGTATTGTGATTATCTATATGACATGAAGTAGAGTTTATGAATATTCTTTTTTATTCTTATTATATAAACAATGTAATGATCAAATAAATATATATCTTACTCATATAAAAATGATTAAATATTTGCAAGGTAGCTGCATAGAGAGTATAGCTATTTCCCGACAACCATTCTGTTTTTTTAAAACAATTGATATGAAACTAATACAGAAAAAGTCACTGAATGTCTACCTATTTTGTTAGTTACCTGTAATATAACTGAAAATTATTTTGAAGATGCTTATAGGTACTTAAATAAGGGGTTGACATTTTGATGTAGTACTGTTTTTGCTAGTTTAATTTGAAATTCCATAATTGACCCCACCTGTGTTCAAACCAGTGTTTTCTGAGGCTCCAGTCGGAGCAGGTGCAGGCATGGCGATGGGAGGCGCCTGCTCTCCCTTGGGACGGCCTTCTCCACCCGGCTGCGCGGTCACGGCCTGCACGCCGTCTGAGTCATCCCTCTCCAGCGTGTGGTAATCTCCGGACTCCTCAGGAGGACGCGGCTTGCACTTGCCACAGCAGCAGTTGCAACAACAGCATAGGCAACAGCAGAAATAGCATCCGGTCAAAATGCCGCATACGATAAACAGGGCCTTGCACCAAGTGCTTGTCACTACGAAATAGGCGTTGACGTTTTCTTCTCCGAATTGCTCAGCGATATACAGCCCGAGAGATCCATAATTATCATATATATTCCGTTTCGTAGCATCACTTAGAATCGTATGTGCACGGTTCACTTCTTTAAATTTATCGGCAGCTTCAGGATTGTTAGGATTTTTATCGGGATGATATTTTAACGCTAATTTCCGATAGCTTTTCTTGACGTCGTCTTGTGTAGCAGTTTTTGGGACTTGTAGTATTAGATACAGGCTGTCCCCCGCAGTCGATAGTTTCCTTTTATCCATTTTAATAGTCCAAT
Organism: Xanthia icteritia; assembly: GCA_949128155.2. NCBI lineage: Eukaryota > Metazoa > Arthropoda > Insecta > Lepidoptera > Noctuidae > Xanthia > Xanthia icteritia. The sequence continues at coordinate 10,515,713 of OX421934.2, forward strand.
TTAGTAAACGGTTTTATACAACGTGAACTAGAAATTAAATTGCAAAACTAAGACAATCCCTGAAGAATTTACGAATTACGATAACACGAACATCTCACTCTCGCGTAAGTGTTGCCAGTTGTGATTTTATATAAATTAAAAATATTTTAGCAAGATGGCATAGACGACTCGAAGCCATCGTGTCTGCGAATCCGTATAAGTACCTATAATATTTTAGTGTGTGAAGTTGATTTTAGATAATCGTTAGTGGCTTATGTCAAAAATATTCCAAATAAACTAATCTCTACGCAGCACAACGATCTCATTTCACTTGTATGGACACTTTTTATTTTCCCAATTTGTGCAAACATTCTGCGCAGACATGAGTTGGGCCGGTTTTATGGTTCCCCAATATATTTGTAGTATCTCTATGTAGTCTGTGGTTTGTGGTTTCCCCAAACAGGCGTAATGATTTGGATTATTTATACGGGGCCAATCCCCGAGGCAATCCACTAAGCCAATCCAATTACAACATTGTGTAAATAAAGACACAGCACGTATGAGAGAGAGACGGAGCTATACAGCATAAATAGCACTATCCCATTTTCACATCGGAACAATAATGGCTTTAACATGTCACAGTAGGTACGGCCCCAGACCACTGTATAGATGGGTAGCACCTCCTTTTAAAATGAGGATCGTGCGAGGCACTCTTTTTACAAAGCGTGCTAGCACACTGTGCTACCACGCACGAGGCGAGGCTGCGATTGCATGTGAGCACTGAGCATATACGTGCTGTGTGTGTGCCAGTGAGTCTGATGACTCGCTGCGCGAGTCGCTAGTTCGGTGTGTAGTAACGAAAAATCGACACGGCACACATTACATTTGCATTTGCATTGCTGCCATTATTGGGGATATCAACATAAATATTGCATCCGAAAGCTCAGACCCTAATGCAGACGAATACCTTAATCTCACAGCTTCTCATGCAATGCTTCCCGCGCATACTCTTCCTACTAGACTATCAATCTGCCTAGATCACGTGATAATACGGTGTCAAACTCCTGCAACTACTCTAGTACTTGATTCTCTCATAACGGATCACTCACCGGTCATCCGTTTTTGTAACATGAACATGAAAATTAAGGCTAATCAGAGTTCCCGTAACCCGAAAATTGATGTTCCAAAGGTTGTCGAGTGTATCACAAAAACTGACTTCTCACCCATTCTCAACTCTAATGACCCGAATGAAGCTGCTGAATCTCTTCCGCTATTACAGCACACACTCATACCGCAATTACCCCAAGTAGACGACGCACTCTTAAACCATGGATTACTCCAGGCCTCTTAATATGCAGACGTCATAGGGATAAATTATATCGGAAGTTTAAAAAACATCCAGACAACGAAAACAACAAATAAATCCTCATCCGTTACCGAAACTTTTGTTATAATTTACTGAAAAAAAGTTAAAAGAGAGTACGAATGCGCAGAGTTCCAGAAGACAAAAAAGATCCCGAAAGCTACATGGGCTCTTATCAAGCAGATTTCAAATCTAAACAAAACCAGAACACCGTCTTCAGAGCTCGTAAAATGCAGTGCTAATCCCTCCCAATCAGTAAACATGGTAAATGAATATTTTGCTAATGTGGGCAGACTTTTGGCATCTAAAATTCAACAATCTGAAGCTCATAATAGTACCACATTTAGCAATTATGATTCCACTTCTTCTAAATTGACGACGCTACATTCAATGGCACTACACGAGGTTGACGGTTCCGAGATAAATAATATTATCCTGTACCTAAAAGATAAATGCGCCATTGGGTACGACGGTATCCCAAGCTCAATTGTGAAAGCTACTAGATTAATTATAACCCCTGTGCTTGTCCACATTTTTAATTTATGTCTCTCATCGGGTATCTTCCCAGACATCTTTAAGACCGCGGTTATCTATAAATCCTACGACCTCGACCTATATCGGTGCTTACGACTTCATCCAAAATATTGGAGAAGGTTATTAATATTAGGCTAACAAAATTTATCACAAAATTCAACATACTAGCTAGTAACCAACTTGGCTGCAGAAGTGGCAAAAGTACTGATGATGCCGTGTTGGAACTAACAGGTACAGACGCCAGCAGGTCAACCTACCCGAAATTGTCAAATTTTCCCAATCAACTTTGAACCTTATGATTTAGTATTAAAGTTGAAAATCTATTAAAGAAATTTGACAGATTGTAGTAGGTTGATGTGCTGGCGTCTGTACCATTATTGATAATACATTTTTGAAAAAAAACAAAAGACACTGGCTATTTTCCTTGATCTGTCAAAAGCCTAAAACGGTTTCTGTCCCCATGCTACTTTCGAAGTTAAAGTTAAGTATTGATCTTGGAATACGCGGAACGGCCTGGGATATGTTCAAAAGCTATCTGACTGGGCGTAAACACACATTACGTAAAGGTGGATAACCATCTAAGTAGAAGGGAGATGCTCACCTTTGGTGTGCCTCAGGGTAGCGTGCTTGGCCCGAGTCTCTTTTTTATTTATGTGAATGAGTTGTGTCGGCCACCTCTCCCTAACTGCAAAATAGTAACTTACGCAGATGACACAGCTATAATAATTTATGGCCGCAATTGGAGTGAAACTTGTAAAAATGCTGAGCTAGTCCTAAGTATTGTCATGAAATGGTTGTAAAGAAATCTGTTAAGTAACTTTAAATATCGATAAAACTAAGTTCATTACTTTTTCTTTAAATAAGTCAGGTCGACCTCAGACTCCTTTTGCTCTCCAAGCCCATACGTGTACAAACCCAAGTTCTGACACTACCTGTGACTGCCCCCAAATAGTAAGTACTGCAACTATTAAATATCTTGGTATTGTACTTGATAGTCACCTTAAATGGCACCAACAAATTGACTCAGCCGTGACAGGCCAGAGGAAGCTTTTATATATCTTTAAGAAACTTAGATCTGCGGCAGACTTTAGAACCTTAATTAATGTATATTTTGCACTAGCTCAGTCAGTGATCGGATATTGCTTGACAGTGTGGGGTGGCGCTCATAAGATGTTACGCATTGAGAAAGCTCAAAGAGCAGTTCTGAAGGTCCTTGCGCGGAAACCTATACGCTTTTCTACAATCTCCCTGTATTCTCTCTGCCAGGTCCTAACAGTCAGACAGCTATTTGTTTCTCGGGTAGTGTTGCGTAAACATACGTAGCTTCCCTATGAACCAGCCAGATGTAACAATAGACGCCGTTCAGATCGAGTATGCGATATAAAACCGTGTACAAATGTAGCAGCACGTCGTCATTGTACCTACATAAGCTCAAAATTATACAATAGAATCAACAAAAGGATCAACATCTATTCTTTTACAGACACTTCACCACAGATTACTTATTCCGTAATTTTGTTCTTTATTATTTTTATTTTTTCCTTTTTATTTTTAACTACTTTAACTACCTATATATAGTTCAAAATATATTTTTCTTATCGAACTACCCTCTCACAAGGAGCCGGGCGTTGATAGCTGCGTCACTTGCAGTTATCATCGTTTTACTATTTTTATGATTGTATCTGTTTTTGTTCCAAAATAAACGATTTTTATTTATTTATTACACATACCCCGTAGAGTAGGCACACGCGGTGAATGATCGGTTGGGCGCGTCACACAGCTCGTACGAGTGATGACGAGGAAAAGAGAAATGAGAATGGTTACGTGACGATAGATGTATTATTAAAACTAGCGTGTTCAAACAGAGGCGGTGGCGAAGAGTTTGACCCGAGCCTATCGTACCCATCCCCTTCAACCAAATACGCAGGTGGCTGCAGGAGTTCACCCACACACAAGCGGAACGCTGGTGGACCTCGACACCAGGTTGCAGGCAGTCAAAGGAGGCTATGCCATCCTTGGACAGCAGGCTGACCAGGCGTTTGCTACGCCTGGACAGGAACGGCCTGCGCCTGGTGACCGGGACCATCACGGGACACTGCTCGCTAAACAAGCACTTCCACACAATAGGCATAACGGACAGTCCTCTGTGCAGGGCGTGCATGGAGGCTGAGGAGACCGTTGCGCACGTGCTCTTCGAATGTACGGGGGTCACCCAGATTAGAACAGAAATCCTCGGATCACCCAGATCATACACAGATGTTCTAAACAGACCAGGAGACTTAATCAACTTCTGGAGGGAGGTGGGCTGGTTGGAATAACCACCAAACGGCCGCTATAGCCCACGCACAATGGTCCACCTGACGGACTAAGTGCGGAAACACAAAGCCCTTAACATAGAACATATAAGAGTTTGACGTAATCTTGGTACTATCTGACATGTGTTCTGACAATACCAGATTAGCCCACGTTCCTACGGGCGTAAAAAAATCGCTTAGCACTATTTTTTTCCCGCCTTCCCCAGAGTGTAGATCTAACTGATTCTTCTTGCAGGAGGACGTACGATGGATTCCACAAAATTATAACCGGTAAGTAGCTATTTATGAGGCCTAGAGAGAGACGACAAAAGAAGCAAATATTTTGAGTGCATCCACCGCGCGCCACCTTAAATATTCCGAAAAATTATAATTCATTCACATACATAAACTAACGCCTTCTTCCCATGGGGATCGACAGAAACTACAGAACGCCACCTGCTACTAACAATCCTTTATACATACTCCTTTTGCCTCGTTTACGTTCATACATCAAAATAATAATAATTATCAAATAAATAGGATTTGGAATTTCACGTGTAATGTAATTCGAGTAGTGTGGATAGCACACGAACTCAACGTGAATCCTGATGTGTTTGTGTTCGCGATAAAAACCGATAGCCGATGAATCTGTGCGATCGGCAGCTTGAGCGTTACATAATGAAGGCGGGTCTACACCAGCGTATGCGCACGAACCGTGCACGCTAGACGCCTCGAATGGCTATGGACGCACCACATTATATACACGCGCGCATGCTTCGAACGGTTCGCGTGCAAGGGTTCACCTGCGCAATTGAAAATCGTGCACCCTGCGTCCCTCGAACGCTCTCGAATTACTGAGCACATGCCAGGTAGCACAGGTACACGGCACGTTCGCAAACGAGTTTTGATTGTCTCTTGCACGGAAACAATTCGCTAACGGCTCGCGAACATAATATCAAAAGGTGTTCATACTATGTTCCTAAGATGCACGCGAACCGTACTGCGTGTCCGCGAGATGACATTAAACTTGCACGTGAATTACTCGCTAACCGCTCGCAAACATGTCCAAAGATAAATACTATGTTCCTAACTGTGCGTTTGCACTGGCGAAACATTCACAACAAAACATGTTGAAATCTCTGTTTTCTGTCTAATGTTCCATACAATGTTTGACAGGAACAAGAGATTTCAACATGTTTTGTTGTAAATGTTGCGCCATCGCCATTGAAAACGCACAGTAACGACATACTCGGATAACACTAAACATCAAGCAATAGACAAATTGCGAGCCATAATTTGACCTAAGCCAGTGATTCTCAAAGTGATCTATATCGACCTCCAGGGGTCGACGACGACCTGCAAGGAGGACATGTCAGCGGGAAAAAAAAGATGGGTTCATGAGATGTAAATAGGGGTGGGTCCGGGATAGTGGATCTCATTTAAGCGGGTCGTGAGTCGTGACTTTAATTTTGGGTTTCCATGAATGGAATAATTCATATTTATACACAGATAATAAGTACCTATTTACTTCCGTAATACTTTCTTATAAATATATAAATATCCACAGATATCTATATAAATAAGTTATGCTTTTATTTTCTCTGCATGTAAGTTTTTATTCGGTAAAAATATTTTTACGCGCTAAAACCTCCTACTTTATCTGTACAAAAGATTACGGAGATTTGTTGCTTAGTTTTTACGTGGAAACGTAATTAACAGACCTACCCTACGACTACAAACTTATTTGCGCAATTATAATATTAGTACCTAGCAAAGTAGGGATATTTTAAGACACAGAAAAAAATTAAATCTTAGCTGTAATATTCTTGATTCAAGAAAAAAGTTCTGAAACCCGAAACTATCTTGGACGAAGTAAAAAATTTCTTGAGCCAATAAAATCCTTTTCTCTTAAAGATTTTTTTTTGGTTTTCACTACATTTAGAAATTTAAATTTTTAAAGCACTATAGCTGTCAGAAACATATTTGAAGTTGATGAATTTGCAAAAATTCAATATTAGGTAAGCAGCTGACTTAAAACAACAGTAAACGCACAGAGAGTAAACGTGTCAAATCTCTTTACAAAACATGTCTATTGTTTATGTTTCTAGCAGTGGAGAGGCGTGGTAAAACAAGAGGGGTAAGTCGGAGCAAAAAAAAAAACAATACTTGTTTGATAATTGTTATAACGTCACTTCAACTTTACTTACTATTACTTCTTGTTTACCTAACAAAATAACGGTGTCAATAAACCGTTTCATTAAATTCCTATGTATTTCTATCTACTTTTCTAATAAGAGCTTCATGCTAATTTTTGAAAATAATTCTATTCCTACCAGTCCCGAACTCATAAAACAGCTACGAATATGTTTTTCAGTCTGCACTATGTCATGTTTTTTGATGAATTCGTCAGATTAAAATGTACAAACTTTATTCCATAAACGATTAGAATCTGAGAAAAATAAACACGGAAACAATACATTTTATTTAATTTACAACTGCTAGTCAACCATTTTAGTTAAATAATCGAAGGGAAACATTAAAATGTTAGAAAAAACCATCGCGTCGTTTGTAATTTATAGTCATATCTGAGCGAGCACGGCCTAAATTATTTTATTTTTCAAATAATCTACATGCCGCCATCCTAATCCTACTGTTGAAAGTATTCTATCCGTTTTTAACCCAAAAAATAACGTATTATATAAGGATGCTAGTCAGTAGAGATGGTGTTGCTGGTATACTTATGCAAATCACCAACGAAGGTGAAAACCCAGTCCATTATTATAGTAGATAATCTACGGAAAATGAGAAAAAGTACTACTCGTTTGAACTGGAGTTATTGGCGATTTGACCTTTGAAATCTACTCTAAATAAGTAATTTTAACTTAATAAACTATCTAATTACCCCAAACACCTAATTACAACGTACTTTTCTTTCACTAAACTCAAAACACTATCTTAATCACTGTTTGTAATGTGTTGTAATGAATTTAATTTATACTGAGCGAACAAATTGCAAATTAACTACTTAATTGTAAAATTATATGGTTCTAATTCGATTACGTCAAAAAACAACCACAAATTGTCAATCAAATGATGAATGTTATGATGTCCGAACTCTGAGCCGAACGCATTACGAAGTTCAACGACAACAACCGAACAACTGAGCATTCGTTCTCGTTTCACGACGCGCATGCGTATTCTATCGTAACTCGGTACAGAGCGGCTTACCCAGCTGCTAAGAAACCACAGTGTCACGTGACTGAAGCTAGCTAGTTCGCTAATTTATCATTTGTGATTTCCGAGTTACAGCTTTAATAGCTATATGTAAACGGGCACGCCCTTTATGCCTGGAGGCTTTCATTCGGGTATTAAGTTCTTTTTACTTTTTTGTTGGTATATTGGCATGTGCTAGGTGACATATAGAAACAAATTTAATTTAATGTTTTGTGTTCCATAAAGTAAATTATTTTGCATAAGTACTATTGTATAGAATCGAGTTTTTCTAACTTTTCAGACAGCTGTGCAGCTGGCAAGTTACCAGTACCTACGAACGCAAGTCCAACATAACAAGTAATGAGATTTGTTTCAAACAAGTAGTGACGCATAGTAACTGTGTGTTTGCACTGGCGAAACATTCACAACAAAACATGTTTCTGTGTTTCTGTCAAAGTTCAATACAATATTCATATTTTCCATACAAAAAGTGAAAAATTCCATAGAAAATACGTCGAGGCTGCCTAACCTGCGCGCCCCAGCTCTAAACGTACCACGTGGAGTCAAGAATGTCAAATTCGACTTTAGTTGTGTTAATATATTTTTAAATTTGGTTGAGAGAATAATAAATTATTAACAGCCGCGAGACTCGTGGGCAGTGCCACGTGCGCTGGCTTCGCGTCGTCAAGTGACTGACGAGGGAAGTTCGCCATTTACAGTTCTACTCTTTCCCGCTTCATGGCGATAATTCAAGTTTTAAAGGTAATTCTTGCTGCAGTAATATTCCTTCCAATAGTAGTATAGGCACTTTTGAATATTTCCGAATTATTGCGAATACTACCGAAGTTTTGCAACGCTAGTTCACACGCAAAACTCGCGTTACATTACAAGATACATTACATTACACACGTCTGGATCCGGGTTTAAGGCAAAAGCACCAGCCGCTAGGGTATCTCGCGAAGTTCTTACGTTTTTTGCAATTTGAAGGTCAGTCTCAGGTTGTATCTTGATCAAAGTATGATTCGCGACCATAAAAATTTGTATTTACAGAATTACATCCATTAGAATCATCTCTCTCGTTCCATTGAATGACTTTTCATGAAGTTATGACTTATGACATTTGAGAACAAATAATATTTTAGATGTTTTTTTGCCCAGGCAACTCAATTTGACCGCCAACAACTTGTCAAATGTCATGAAATGAAATATGAATGAATGAATTATGAATTTCGATTCGACGGTTTTGAGTTTGACCAGTGATTTAAGATTTCCACTGTTTTCATGAATTCAATATTTTAATTATCTGCCAAGTCGTTGAAGAAAAGTTGACTTACCGGGGTCCCCGGGTAAATCAATCGGCCAACTGGTCAGATCCAATGAAATCATGCCTATGGATCGAATATGTTGACTCTGAGCAGAATACTTTGAACCATAAATATTTCTTAAAACGGATCGTCTTTCTTGTTAATTTTGGGATATGAATGTGTGAGGATTTAAGCAACTATGAATTTTCGTGGTTTATTTAAATTGTACCAAGACGTTTTACGCAGGAGACCATACTTAGTACAAGCAATACAGACTGGAGCTCTGATGGGCTCGGGTGATTTAATTAGTCAGACCTTCATCGAGCGCAAACACATCTTAAATATAGATGTTATGAGGACGTTAAAGTTTTCTTCTATAGGCTTTTTTGTTGGGGTAAGTAACATTCAAGGATAGCTTAAAAAACTTAATTTGTCGTCACGCTCGTGGAGCATCGAAATACGGTGCTTATCAGAATCAAATATTGGTTGATGCAAACAAGAAATATTTGTTGTAGTGTCTAGAGCAGCTGTATCCAACATGTCCGTAGTCCCTTATACATATGAGTTGAATCCTGTCTTTTTGCAGTCTGTACAATGTAATTAATGAGATTTCATTTTAAGCCATGGAATAATCTAAAAATATAATAAAGCCAAAGAGTTTTTTTGTTTTGTTGTTTGAAAGTGCTAATCTCTGGAACAAACAGTTGGATGTAAAATAATGTTTTGCATTTGAAAACCCAATTCTTGAGGAAGGTTATAGGTTATTCAACATTATGCTACGACCCTTAGCACCACAGCAAAAAGATAAAAGTCAGAAATAATGTTAAGCGAAAACAAAGTAATAGCGCAATGTGATGTGAGGCAATGGATAGGGCTGAGGAAGTTTTATAAAAATGTGCTGTTATTTTAGTATATTGTGTATCCCTCCACTTCCATGCGAACAAAGCTGTGGGGAGAAGCTGGTAATTAATAAATCTTATGAATTACACAGTAGAGACTATACTATGGCTTAGATTAAAATGTATCGGTTTTCCAGCAATTGCATTGCAATAAACACATTAAGACTACACAGCACAAGGTTGCAGTAACATTGCAGTCAGGATGTAGTTTATCTCGTAAACCACCTGTCAAGTTCTGTCCAGTAGGTTGAGCCATCCGTGAATCATGCTAAATGTTTCTAACAGTCTAACAAGTTATACCTTTTGTTTTATCATTTTAGGGGCCTGCATTGCGTGTTTGGTATGGAGCATTGTACAAGTATGTAGGTTCCAGTGGCACAGCTGTAGCCTTGAAGAAAGTGTTTATTGATCAGATTGTATTTGCACCACTATTTTTATTTGCTATTCTTAGTGCAGTAGCATTTATGCAAGGTAAGGACTCTGATAATATTATCAGTGATTTAGAAGCTAATTACTTAGACGTTTTAAAGTCAAATTATTTACTTTGGCCATGGGTACAGATAGTTAATTTTACCTATGTTCCCCTCCAATATCAAGTTTTATTAGTTCAAGTAGTTGCTCTGTTCTGGAATACATATTTGTCTTGGAAAATAAACAAGCACCGAGTGATTGGACAATAGTTTACATTAAAATAAATAAAACATTTTTCAATTACTTTTAATCATTTAATTTTTTAAGTTCAATTATGTTCTTGTAGATCATATTATTGTATTAAGTATATTAGTTAGACATTTATTTCTTTAAATATAGCAGATTAAAAGCAATCTGAAATTTTCTTCCTTGTCTATTAAATAATAATATAGTAGAAATACAGTGTGTTTTATTTAACCATTTGCCCTGACCTGAGATAACAATATCAGATGGCGTGTCATGATTAGGGCATCGGAACCGGTTTTCCCGGTTCCAGAAGAACCGGGAAATCCCGGTTCTGAGGGTCCTTGAAAGAACCGGTTCTGTAAAACGGAGAACCGGTCGCTTCGGTTCTTTCGGTTCTCTCTTAAAATAAATTTAGAAATAATATTATCTATATAATACTCTTGATGCTAAATATCAAGTTATTATCCAAACAGAATAAATACTGTTATTACACTGGTAAATTAATAAATAACGTTATAATTTTAATATTATTGATGAATGTTTAAAAAACTTACGATTTTTAGGGATTCGGCAATATTAAGGTATATTCGCCAGGATACAACGCGACATTCAAATTTTTGACATTTGTTTTGCAATTTGCAGCTCTGCCTCTGATAGTATGGTAACAAAAGTTGTATTCGCGGTAATAACACATATTATCCGATAGTGAGCTGGCAATTGTAGAGTGAGAGAGAGAGAAAGCTAGAGCTTTCACCTTAACAATCTCTGGTTGGCAACACTGGTAGACAGACGCGCTGTCGCCATTTTGTTTAGTTTGACACAAACAAACGTTGTGAGTGGGTGTATTGTTTTTGACGCCGATTTGACAAGTAAGTGACTTAAAATATTATTGCATATTGTTATTATTTTTTTATCAATCAATTGAGAATACTTATTTTAATTGCTATTAATTAAGTATTACGCCTTCACTCTTGTGGGATTGAACGGAATAGATAGAATAATAACTAGGCCAGACTTGGCTGGACAGCGACAAGATAAAGTTTGTTACACCTATTTATTTATTTCTTTTTTCTCACATTACTTTGTTTTTTGGCATTTAATCTGATAATTATTGTGAGTTTTTTGAGTTATACAACACAAATCAAAGTAGGTAATATTTCAGTTTTGGGCACTTGGGAGAACACGTGGCGCGTGCTACATTAAACTACTTATTGCTTAGTAGGTAACTATAAACTAAATAATCATAAAAAATAACAGCGTTGCTCAGGCGGGACCAAATTACACTGGTTAAATTTACTAAGAAAGTTTATTGAATTTCAGACGCATCTTTCGATTGACTGCATTCCTCTGCATTCCAACAAAATACAAAAGAATGGATTTCGAAGAGGTGATTAATAAGGCAGGAGACAAGGCCTCTGTTTGGCACTACTTTCTGAGAAACAAAAATAAAAGTGAAGCAAAATGTAAATTATGCCAAAAGATATTAAAATCAGGCGGCGGTAGCACGAGCAGTTTACAAAAACATTTGAAAAACGTACATAAACTCAGTTTAGAAAGTCCAACTACGTCAGCACAGGATAGTGCATCTACTACAAAAGAACTTCCGGATCCCGAAATGCCGAAAAAGAAATCTAAATTGACCCATTTTTTTGAGAGTGATGCTAATCCAAGTATGGAAGTAATGGTGTCTCGTATGGCTTCGATGGATGGAATCCCACTAAGAACATTTACAACATCTCAAGATTTAAGGTATCTTTTTGAAAAAAACGGCAATAAATTACCCAAGACTGCGGATACCATTCGAAACAAGATTATCAAGGAAAGTGAAAAAAGAAAGCTAGAGGTGATTAGTGAGATTAAAGCGATTCTATCTCATGAAAAGAAGTTTTCAATATCATTCGATGAATGGACATCCAATCACAACAGAAGATACATAGGTCTTACTTTGCATTCACCAGATTTTGCTAGAAACGCTTTTCGAAACCTTGGTCTAATAAGAATTCATGGCTCTATGAATGCAGCAAAATGCGTTCAGTTAATTGAGTCCAAGTTGAATGAATATGGCATATCTTTAACTCAAGATATTGTTGCTCAAACCACAGATGGCTGCAGCCTTAGGCTTGAAACTGCGTTAAGCGGACGCCCGCGCGGTTCCATACAAAAGTGTTCCGTTGCGGGGAAAGGCGCGGGCGTCCGTCGCGGGGAGGCGGGCCCCGCTCCCGCACCACGGGTTCCGCCTCCGTGCGACGGACGCCCGCGCGGGTGCACGCACGGTGCCCACCAGCGGTAACACGCATAGGCTTTCAAATTAAAAATATTTTATTTCACATAAACCTACAAGGGCACTTATGAAACGTCAGAAGCTAGGTGCACGGTTCCAACTGGTCGTTTCCTAAGGAGAAGAGCCGGCAAGAAACTCCATGGTTACTCTTTTAAAAGTAAATGGTATTTACAATGTTTTCAAATTACAGAGTTAATAGGTATGAGAGGACAGTGTAGGCCTATCAACAAGTACCAGGTTAAGTACCTGGTACTTGTTGATAGGCAAGATAGAAAATGGTCGACAGTCTGTTAAGCCTACAACGTTCTCACATTCACAAAATCTATCAGTCAATAACGCTATGTGATATGGGCCGCACGCACGCTTGGAGAAAACCAAGGAAAATGTATTTCGATACAGAAAGGGTAATTGTGAAAGTGCAGTGTCGCCCTGCCTTATGGGACCAAGCAAATTAACTATACATATAAAGACCGAGATGCACGATGGCTAGAAATTTGTAAATAATTATTTGATTTTACTCTAAGACTGTTGATCTTCAAATACGGTTCCAGTTTCGAAAATAATTCGTCATAGACTTGTACCGAAACTTAAAAAAAATTGTAAAATGAGTTTTAAAATTCCCCGCATAGCAACCTAGATTCAATAAATGGGCTTACTGGCTGTCGTTTTTTTATTTGCTAGGCGTCGTTTGACTATGTAATAATATAATTATTAAGTTCTCCATCGACACGACTGTGCATGCACACCGTTAAAATTGAACTAGAGACATTGCGTAAATAAAAGAATCCAGTTTTCGCGACGGGTACACGCGACGGGGACCGTCGCGTTCCCACGGAGCCCATCCGCGTGTCCACGCGCGTGGACACGTGACGGGTGCCCGTCGCTGGCGCCCGCTTAACGCAGTTTCAGGCCTTATGGTTGCATTTGGGAAGTCGCTCAAGTCTTACCATCAATTATGTATTGCTCACGCAGTTCAACTAGCAATTGTGGACGTGATGTATAATCGCAATAAAGACATCGAGGAAGACGTAGAAGCGCCACAGATGATACAGGAGCAGTTGAACGAACTTGGCAATTATGATTATGACGAAGATTTGCCTCTATCTGAATTAGCTTTAAGAATGCGAACTGACGAATTTAGTAACGAAACTGATGATGGTGAAAATAACAACGATAAAGACGATGGTGCTGAATTCAATAACGAATCGCCACTAGCATTTTTGTCACCACAATCGTTTAGCTATCATCAGCTCATATCTAAGGTACGAAAAGTGGTAAAAATTTTCAAAAAGTCACCGACTAAAAATGATGACGTTCTTCAAAAGCATGTCAAAGCTGATTTTGGACAGGAGTATTCTCTACTTTTAGATGGAAAGACTCGCTGGAGCAGCATGGCCACCATGTTAAGCCGTTTTCTAAAATTAAAAACATCTATCATAAAAGCACTAATAGATTTGAACATTGATATACAGTTTACTGACGACGACTGGAGACACATACACGAGTTAAATAATATATTTGATATAATAAAAACTGTCGTGGAGGCACTTTGTCGCCGTGATGCAACATTGCTTACAGCTGATATTTCTCTCAAATTTGCAAATAAAAAATTGCTTGAAATGGACACTCATCTGAGCAATAAAATGGCGGCTGCATTGCGTAAACAATATGCAAAACGACGATTAGTCCAAGCAGCAATATTGCAATATTTGACAAACCCGGAGAAGTATTTTGATAACATTGAAAATGAAGATAAAACTGTTTTTTTACGGCCTACGAGTGATGAGATGCTGCGGGAAATCGTAAACCTCATTCAACGCACAAAACAAAGTGTGAGTCTTGTGTGTACGTCTGATTTCAGGAGACATGATGATTTACAAGTATCTTCTTTAACAAATGAAGAAGAACTTAATAAGGAAATAAGTCAAGCTACTGCTTCTGCTCCTGAATCGACATCAAATGACATCAACACTACTGTAAGGGTAGAAATGGCTCTGTTTGAGAATGGTGGTCAGAGACAGCGAGGACGATACCTATCGCTGGCTTACCAACATTTACTATCAATTCCACCCACTAGTGTGGAGCCGGAACGTATATTTTCTTCCGCCGGGATAGTCTGCAATAGACTCCGTTCGTCGTTAAGCGACAAAACTTTAGACGCACTTATTTTTTTACGTTCCTTTTATTTAGGAAAGAAGAAACCCAATACGTAATGCTCAATTTAATAATTAATTTTATTGTTTGGTTTTTGTTAAGTCCATATGGAATATTTTTTTTTTAATTTTCATCATTTATTTACGACTTTTGTGTGCTTTTTGATTTATTTTGAGTGGATTTGTGAAAGTTCCTATTTCTAGCTTGTAAGATTGTTAATTTTTTTAAAGTTTAATTTTTATTATTTCATAGCTACTTTTTGATCTCTATAGTGTAGTGAATTATAAACAACTGATTGTCAACTGGTTGTGAATCTTGTGAAAATACTGAATTTTAAAGAACTGATTGTTGCCAAAAATACTTTTAACGATGTTGTAATTTGAGTATAATTTAAAAAAATATAAAAATGCTTACCATTAAAGTGTGTTTTATTTAGATCCTTTTCCTTTATTCGTTTTGATAGTAGGAATTCTATATAAAAGATAGCCTTGAAAAGCATACCTTTTCAACTTGAATTTATGAAAAAACCCGATAGAACCGAAAAAACCGGGTACCCGGTTCCGGCTTGAGTTTAGAACCGAAAGAACCGGATCCTAAAATAGGCCCGGTTCTCGATGCCCTAGTCATGATCTCATGCCTCATCTAACACTAATGAAACATTACATTATATATAGAAATACATAGTTACATAAGGTGAGTAAAATAATACCAATACTTTTAAATTAAGAAGTATTCTGTCAGGGAAATTAGGGTGTCAATTTGCATAACTATGAATTTCTCTGACTGTACAGAAGTACTTAATCATTAAAAAAGCGAATTCAAAGTAATTAAACAAAATATAATTATATTCATTAAAACTCGTCTCTCAATAGATTTTGCGAAGATTTTATCTTTGACTTGCTGCTTCATCCTTAGAAGATAGACAAATGCCATCACAGACTTTTTGTTGAACTGTGTAGGAGCGTAATACAGCATGGACTTATACAAACAGGACTAGCTCTCCGAAAATCGTATTAAACAAAAATGAACCATAAGTGTTGGACCTTTTTTTTTCGGTCGGAAATGATCAAATAACTTCTCCCGCTCTGGGCGGAGCGGAGCGTCAGACTCTCAACTGACTAAAACCCACCCGTGTTCCTTTAGTTGCCTATATCTTGCCTGGGGCCACGGTATGCCATTCGGACTTTAAAGGGGAACTTGTCGCCGCAATTGTGGCCTGCCCAGCGCTGGGTTGCAACAATCGCACTCTCCATGACGCCATGAGATCCCGCCGAAGCTTTGTCCGCTGTGCCGAGATTTCTCGCGGCAGCGGAGTTATGCCCCGGCCGGCGTTTCGCCTCCTCGCGCCACTCCCAAATGTGGCTAGTAAGCGTCGGACCTTAGGTTTACTTTTGTTATGCAATCTTAGCCGAGGCAAAACGAGCCGCGGCGTTTGTCCCCCTTTTAGGGTTCCGTAGTAAACAAGGAACCCTTATAGTTTCGCCATGTCCGTCTGTCTGTCCCCCAACAAACATTTCAGTCGTATAAACAAAAGTTATGTGACTCAAAATGCTATAAACATCGTATTGAAGTCATTTAGGCGCGTAATACGACTTAGTGCCTCTTAACTTTATACTAGAATCAATTAATTTTTTTTGTAAATTTTTGACGTTCAAAAGTGCCTTAAAGTGGGCCTACTTGAAATAAATGATTTGACTTTGACAACTTGTAGTCTTATATAGACATCGTATAAACTTCTATACGACTGTTTTATATGACTATTACACAATTTTCAGTAGTACAACCAGTGCTGTTGTATTAGAAACGTCTAGACTTTTATACCGACATTAATCGTATTAGTCGCGTGAACTAAAAAAAAAAAAAAAAATAAACAAACTAAACTGCGCTCTCATACGATTTTAAGTCAACTTGAACACTTTTATGCTACTATTCAATGACTGGATGTTCTATTAATATATATGAAAGTTGACTTAGTTCTAGTAATATATATGAAAGCAATTCATAACTATTTCCCTAGGGATATAACTATATCACGGCTTCAACTATGCGAACTGCGAACCATCTTAAAATATAAGTATATGGATCTGTATTTTCGTTTTTGCCACCGACTTCCGAAATTCAAGTTATTTTTCTCTTTTAAGTGTATTTTTGTGGAATTCGGTGGTTTTTGTTTTGCAAAAAAGTTATTTTTGTGTTTTTTTTGGAAGTCGGTTGTTTTTTTTTTGTAAAAAAGTTTATTTTTCACTTTTTAGTTGTGTTTATACCTACCCCGCACAAATTAACAAATCATTCCACTTTGCCCCACCGGGCCGCCCACGCGCCCCGCCTGGTGGGGCAAAGAGGAATGCCTAAAATATTTCAGTGGAATATGACCCACTAGTTCGACTTGGTGGGGCAGATTCCACTAGTCTAAAATCTTTATGGATTCTGCCCCACTAGGGTTGGCACCTTAGAAATGTGTAGGTAGGTATGCTCGTATTTTATATATGTTTGGAAAAGGAAGAAATGTTGATGGCCCAGAGGTTAAGGCGCCTCTCATGCATGAGGTTGTGGGTTCAAATCTGAGCAAGTACTAATGTGACTTTTTTAATTCATATGTACTTTCTGAGTTTATCTTGGACATTATTGACATCAGTGAAGGAAAACATCGTGAGGAAACATGGACTTATAGTTAATATTAGTCTGAAATCACCAACCCGTTTTGAGCAAGCGTGATGATCAGTGCTCGTGCCTTCTCTGTATGAGAAGAGGCCTGTGCCCTGCAGTGGGACAGTAATAGGCTGGTATTATTATTTTATTATTAATTTTTATTTACTATTTGTTTCTGGAAGGAATCGGGTTGTAAATCATACGTTAATTACACGATTTGTTACAAATAAAATAAAATCTAAGTAAATACAAGTCCTAGTTACATTTTACTTAGATATAAATTTCTTTCTTTTCCAATCAAATATAAAATACGAACATACCTACCTACACAAATTCTAAGGTGCCAACCCTGGTGGGGAAGAATCTATGCCATGGGGCAGAATGCACTGCAATGCAATGACTTGGTGGGGCAAAGTGGAATGATTTAAATTTACCCCCTTTGTGGGTGAAAACGGGGGATACGGTTTGTATGAAAAATCTTATTCATTTGGTTTAGAAAACGCGGTATAAACTTATCTAGGTAGGTAATAATAAAGATGGAATCATACATTTTTCAAAACTGGCTTGAAAGTGTAGAAAGGGGGTTACAATTTTATTTGCATCTCAATGACATCTATTGGCCCAAAATTGTACACATTTTGGAATACATTTTTCTACGTTCAATTTAACAGAAATAACATTTTTGAAATTTAATTAGGTACAGTCCTATTAAAATTGTAAATAGAATATAGGTAATCACGATGTAACATTTAGTGTTTGTTTCATTGCAATCGTCTCATACAATAAAAAGATATGCTAATACCGGTTTATAACAACCGTACTTATATATAGGTATCCGTATATCTTTCACGACAAACTTTTCAAAGTGATACCCATACCACCAACAAGCACTGCGTTCCAGGCAGCAAGGGGTAATGTGGAGCGTATGCTGCCTCTAATATTAAGCTGGGTGGTCACATTCCATAAATTACAGGCTACCACCCTCGAAAGAGCTGTGATCGACTTTGGTAAAAAAAACTTTGCAAAAGAGCAATTTTACGTCGCGCTCATAGACGTATAATGGTCGCGCTTAGTCGTGTCAGAAGTTTGGAAGGCATAGTTTTATCAAAGTTGGACGCCAACAAATTATTAAAGCGACCACACGGCCACAGATCATTGACGGAAATAACGAGGCTACAAAATCTGTCTTCTGACAATCAAGGCCACACATAATATACGACTCAAGTAGCGCAATTTGATGCCGGGATATTACCATTAAAATCATTTATAGCTAGAGTACATCTCATGACAATTCAAATAAGCCCAAACACGGCTAGGATACATTGTTCTATTACGGAGTTCCGGTGCCGTCCTTCCGGCTTCATCTTCAGATCAGTTCGATGGTCAACAGAATTATTTATTTAAACTTAACTAACTATCAGGGGCGATGCCTCCAAACAACCCTATTCCTACCGGCTTCCGTTCGAACACAACCACTCTATCGTCATTGAATAATCACTATTTGATACACCGTATAATTAAAACATTACAAAACGCCTACATTATTTTTTTGTCTATATGTCCCAACAACAAAACATTTTGCTCTAAAATAACTCGTAGGCGCGTCCGGCTTATCGTGAATTCAATTTCTATAGAAAATAAAGTCCATCTTGACTTCACTTCGGTCACGTGACACTGCGGTTTCTTAGCAGCCGAGTAAGCCGCTCTGTACCCAGTTACGATAGAATACGCATGCGCGTCGTGAAACCAGAATGAAGGAGCTATTGTTCGGTCAGTTCGCTCAGTTGTTCGGTTGTTGTCGTTGAATTTCTTAATGCGTTCGGCTCGGAGTTCGGACATCTCATCATTCGATTGGCAATGTGTGGTTGTATTTTGACGTAATCGCATTAGAAAAAAAATTTCAATTAAACTGAATTTTATATTATTTTATTATTGTAGAGTGAACAGTGATTAAGATAGTGTTTATGTGTTTTGAGTTTAGTGAAAGAAAAGTACGTTGTAATTAGGTATTTGGGGTAAGTAGATAGTTTATTAAGTTGAAATTACTTATTTAACGTAGATTTTAAAGGTAATTAGTAGGATCAGTAGGATTAGGATGGCGGCATGTAAATTATTGTGTGACTATTTTGTTTTGTGACGAAACGTGCTTTTCAAGGTTATTGAAAAATAAAACAAGTTAGGCCGAGCTCGCCCAGATATGACTATAAATTACAAACGACGCGATGGTTTTTTCAAACATTTTAATGTTTCCCTTTACGATAAATATCAAATTAAATAAAATGCATTTTTTCCCGTGTTTGCCTATCTTAGATTCTAGTAGTTCATGGAATAAAGCTTTTACATTTTAAACTGACGAATTCATCAAAAAACATGTGCAGACTGAAAAACATGTACCTAGCTGTTTTATGCGTTCGAGACTGGTAGGAATAGAATTATTTTCACTAATTTGCATGAAGCTCTTATTCGGATAGTAAATCGAAATACAAATACACGTTTGTTAGGTAAACAAGAAGTAACTATTCGCGGCCACCATGAAAGTTGAAGTGACGTTATAACAATGAATAAACAATCTTTGTTTTTTTTTTCTTCTTTTTTTTAAAGCTCCGGCTTCCTTCTTTCGTTTCATCACGCCACGCCACTGCTAACTATCACTATCGCTTAACTATCTTAATCGAGATATCCTATCGCCATCCGTGAAATACTTATCATTGAGTAGTTCCGGTGGCCACCTGTCTTTTTCATCAGTTCCATTTCACCAAATGATACTTTCTGAATGCAAATGCTTAATTTGTTGCTGAAAATACCTAAATCGCTGTGTGTGCCCATAATATTTGAGGAGTTCCCTCAATTCGTCATGGATTCCATCATCAGAACTGTTTTTTTTTTCAATGGATCCAATATGGGCATATATCCATTCAAAACAGAAAATAATTTTCCAAATCGGTTCATAAATGGCGCCACCCGTTTAATACCTATCATTGAGGAATTCCGGTGGCAATCTGTGGTCTTCTTCATCAGTTCCACTTCACTAAATGATAACTGAATGCAAATGCTTAACTTGTTGCTGAAAATACCTAAATCGCTATGTGTGTGCCTATAATATTTGAGGAGTTCCCTCAATTCCTCATAGATTCCATGATCAGAACTAAATTTTCATAAAAATGGGACCAATCGGGAAGTGTATCCTTTCAAATAAAAAAAGAATTTTCAAAATCGGTTCATAAATGACGGAGATATGAGGTAACATACATTAAAAAAAAAAAAAAAAAATTCAACCGAATTGATAACCTCCTCCTTTTTGGGAAGTCGGTTATAAACAGAAGAGTCAGAAGAAGACGAAGTTGCAATTAATCGTTTTCCGCGTTCTATTGTTTCTATTAATTTTAAATGGCATTTTTCTTAAACGCTTACAATAAAATTATGAACATTAATTATAATTTTTACAACAACTTAATTATCATATTAGTCAACGACATATTTTTGATATTTTGTACCAGGTCAACCTACCCGAAACTGTCAAATTTTCCCAATCAACTTTGAACCTTATGTTTTGGTGATAAAGTTGAAAATCTATTAACGAAATTTGATAGATTGTAGTAGGCTGATGTGCTGGCGTCTGTACATATAAATGAAAGTAAATCATGGGTACGTCTAGTCGTTTTTTCAATATAAGATTAGCAATACCGTATTGCACAATTCGGCATATAAAGTTCGAAAATCATTTTCTGTTGGTCGACACGAATGAGACTTGACATGCAGGCGTACCACACTAGACTGTTTTACCCACTAGGACAAATGTATCGCATTACGATTTTGTTCGCTATGTCCCATCTATTGTTATGTAATAATTCAATGTCTTTGATCTTGATTAAAATATGTCCTGCAAATTCCAAAAAACGTAAGAAATATTCAATTTCGCGGGCTACCTTTGCGGATCCACTTTATCTAGATATTGCAATTTTTATAGGTAGGTAGAGGTTGAGATGATATCAGGGTGGAGGTGACTAATTTATATAGGTTCATTTTCAAATTTCTCAACACGCGCCTGCACTAAGATACAGTAAAGTCTTTGATGTCTTGTTATAAGGGCTTTTTAAACTGTACTCATATGAATAATTACATATTTATGTGTCGAATTGAAATCCGGCGCCGAAGTTGAAGACGAGCCATAAATTGGATTAATTTGTGCTTCCTTTAGCTACAGGGTAACCGGGCCTTACAATGCCTCGCCTTACAATGAAGTAGATGACGACTGGCTGGGCGGTTATTTAGCAGAAACCGGCCTGTGGAAAAACGCCCATTGCTAATCGAGTCACAAGACTATTCAATATTTCTCTGGACTTTTACAAGAAAAGAAAACAGAAGATAGTCACGGTTAGGGTTACCATCTCACAGGCATTTACCGCATTTGACAGGCATTTTGCGGTTTAGACAGGCATGCGGCCGGCGATAAGCTGAGACAGGCATTTTTTAATTTCCCTTATAAATGCACAGTTGAGTAAAGAAAGGAATCGCCTGACAATACAGTAGGCAAAAGCGTTAAAAAAAAAGTTACGTGTGAAGATTTTTGTATTTTATTATATTTTAGAAAAAAAAATACAATATAGAAGAATTTAATGTTTTCGGAAAAGTACCACTCAGTGTAGTAAGTTCGTTTTTTCTAAATTAGTTTAGTTGTCGTAATATGTTCATAAGTAGATACTTACTTTTCATTTTGAATCAATGTTATTCACAGTTTTTTTTTAATAGACAGGCATTTTTCTGAACAATCAGGCATTTTGTTCATACTACACAGGCATCCTCCCTTACATATATGGTAACCCTAGTCACGGTGTTTTAAATGGCCGCATTCCGAGTTCGCCATAATCGCTCACAGCGCTCGAACATCAATAATTCTGATCGTTCGTGAACGCGCTCACAGTACTCGCCAACGTCAAAACTTGTATAACATATTTCTTTGTGTTTATGCCACAAATTTCTTAGGTGGCAAACGGCCAGAGGCACAATTTCGAAAATACCACGTCAGTTAAAGATATGACGTGAGTCAAAACAAAACAGCAGATTTATGTTATTTTTGTCATGATATCTTTACCGGAACGCAAATTATCGATGTCAGCGCTGCGAGCGATTATGTTCTAATTCGGAAAGCGGCCTAAAGTCACTGTCTGTCAGCTGTCAGTTAGGATGACATCGTCAGTGTCAATCAATTGTCACTTCTAACCTTAAACTTTAATTAGTTTTGTTAGGTACTTTGAGAATTAAATTAATGTCATTCAGTCGATGTAGTTCTGTGGTATTGGAAGGAATTATCGGTATTCACGCATCTTTTCGACCCAATTGCCGCACAGTTAATTTATTGCCTCAATTTTGCGTAACACTCACAAGGCAGGTAATCCCAGAGAAACGTAGGTACTATTTATTTAATTTTTCTTCCCCAAAACATCGCCGGTATCATAAATCATTTTATTAAAATTTGCCGGGGCGGTACCACCCAAAGATATAAAATGATTTACGTACCACCTAATCGTGGCTTACGTCACGGTAATTTTTTTCACATGATGTGCTGAATTTTAATTAATTTATTAGTTATTGATAGAAAAGTCATGGTCTCGGTTTCATTAAGTATAGGTATACCTAATTAGTATAATAAAATTGTCTACCTATGTTACAAAGATATTTACTTCTCGATAAAGTAAAAAAAAAAATTGCAAACTTTATTGGATGACTGTAATGTAATATACTTATCATGCCTCAAGGGATTTTCAGTTGCTACTTCAATTACTTATAAGGTACTACTAATTTCGTAGTTACTTATTTTTTATCTGATAATTTTGAATATTTCCCTCTGTCACCCTCTTCCATATGGGTGTGATATGCTACTTTTATGATTTCAGAAAACAACCATGGAAGGTTTATCATTGGTTTCATCAAATAAGATATTTGGGGGTCATCAGAAGGTTTACTCCCACGAGTCATCTGAACTAAAATGTAAGATGAACTTCTCTGTATACCTGCCACCTCAGGCGGAGTGTGGTGATGTCAAGTTGCCTGTCATATTCTACCTTTCTGGACTGACTTGCAGTGAGCAGAACTTCATCTCTAAATCAGGGTTCCAAAGGTTTTTCTTTTTTCAATTACCTGCTTGTTTGTTTGTCTAGTGTGGCTGTGTATTCAAAAGATTCAATCAACAAACAATTTTCAAAATAATGTGGAAATTAAGCCAATAAAGTCATAAATTTATTGCCTTAATTTCAACACACCTTTTTCTTCTTGTAACCATATTTAAAAAATGTTTTGTTGAATGTTGGTGATATCAAGGTCTCAAGTGGTTTAGAGCACTTGGTTTCCATCTGGGGTAGTCTTAATCCTTCTAGTATCACTAGTCTGGATTCAAAATCTCACATGATTGCGTATCATTTGATAATGATACAAGGCGGTGCCACTCAACATAGACCAAAAACCCGTCCAGATATAAAAAAATGATACCTGTGCGGACAAGGGTGGATTTTCATAAATTTTGTATGAACCATCACACACTACAAGGTGGGCCACACCATGCTCTTTCTTTCTAAATGAGATGCAGCTCGCTTCAACTGTTATGTGTACCTAGCTTTAGATTTCCTAGGTACATTTATTACTACCTACTTATGTTAATATATAACATTATGTCAGTCCATTATAAAGACATAAAAAATGTGTTTATGTGGCTTTTTGAACTTGTGCAGATTATAAAACTGTATGTTAATTATAACCATAACTTGCTAATTATTGTCCTTATCGAAAATATTAAGAAGCTTGTCATTATCATTAGGCATTATAATTTTTTCATAACAATAATAGTTTAGTTACAAAATATGTGAAAACAAGACCATAATAATTGTATCAGGTAATGCTTGACATAAATATATATAATAATATTTTATAGGTATGCAGCAGAGCATGGAATCATTGTTGTGGGCCCAGACACATCTCCCAGAGGCGTGAAGATCCCTGGTGATGATGATTCCTGGGACTTTGGAGTAGCTGCTGGATTTTACCTTGATGCCACTAAAGAACCATGGTCAAAGAATTACAGAATGGGCAGTTATCTTAATAAGGAACTGTATGAATTAGTGCTGCAAGCATTTAGCAGTGTGGTTGATGCAGAGAGGATTGGCATTATGGGACACAGGTAAATCTATGAAATATACTTATTATTTAAATCAATTTAATTATGGGTCAATCAATCATGCATAGTTTTTTAGGCAAACTGCATTTTAAGAATTGAATAATCTGCGATGGTATTGTGAAATAATAGCATATTGTGGTTGACCTACTAATCCAAAATCAGGCACAATTTCAAATACACAATATTGGTACTATTAACAGTTGTTAACTTTATTGTGGATACTATGGTATATAGTCTTTTATTGATACAAGCCCAGAGGGTTTTTCAGCAAGCATATACAACACGAAAACTGGATAGCCAAGTTGATGGGGCGTGACGAGAGAACTTGAAGCTTGAGATAGGAGCCCTCCTCCTCCTCCAATCACTCCTCACCAGTCTTTTAAATTATTATATATTTTTTATTTTGGGAACCCCAAAAATATATTTTTTGTTAGAGATCCTAAATAAATAAATATTACTTTTTCAGCATGGGGGGTCATGGAGCTTTAGTATCCACCCTTAGAAACCCTGGTTTATACAAATCAGTAAGTGCGTTTGCACCTATCTGCAACCCTATGGAATGCCCATGGGGTATCAAGGGCTTTAATGGCTATTTGGGAGAAGACAAATCCAAGTGGGCTGAGTGGGATGCGACAGAGTTAGTCAAGAAATATGATGGACCCCCACTCACTTTACTTCTTGACCAGGTAAGATTAGTTAACAAATTAATTAAAAAAAAATTAAATAAGTACTTCCATATCCGTGACATTCATCCTTTTTTCTACCCGACTACGGCAAAGCAAAATTCCTTCTTTTTGCTTTGCTGTAGTCAGGTCATTTTATTTTAGACAAACAAAATTCGAATATGTAAGTAGTTAATTTTGCTAAAAAAAAGCTTCTGTCGTGCAAAATAAACTTGAATGTTCTGTGCAGGTTGTTCCCCAAAGTTTGGCTTTTTTTAGTTAAGTCTTTCCTCTGCTTTGGGACAATCACTGACTAAAAATAAATAATAATTTGTAATGTTTTGTTTCTTTTTCCAGGGGTCTAGTGACAAATTTTACGTGGAGAAGCAATTACTTCCTGAAAACTTGGTGGAAGCGTGCCGGTCAGTTGGTGTGCCAGTCATACTTAATTTACGCGAAGGTTATGACCACTCGTACTACTACATCTCCACTTACATCGGCGAGCACTTTGACTTCCACGCCAAAATACTGAAGGCTTAATTAAGAAAACATATTGACATTCAATATTGTGAAATGCATTTTTAATAATATCTGTTTTTATATTTACAGTAAAGTTGTTATTATAAATAATAAAACATTTCTTTCTATACTTTCTGATTACAGTCCTTAATGCTAATTTAATTTCTATCAATAAAAACAAAATTTTATTTTTCAAACATTAAAATATAATTTGTCAGGTTACATTTTTTAAATTTTCTTAACAAAAATTGTTATAAGTACTATGTATTTGCCAGTTCATCAAGTTGCTACCTTTCTGCGTCGTTTTTCCTAAGAGTATGGTAATACTGCAGGAATTTATCTCTGTTCCCCCATATGCCCGTGGTACCCCAGTGACACCAAGCCCTGGAAATTAAATTGACATTGAGGATACAGAGACGTAGGTATTACGTAGGATTCCTAAGGTGCATAGGTAGGTAGGTGGCTTATTACCACTACACCATAAGGTATTACATTTTGGTAGGCGTTAGTATGACAGTTTTAAGGTTTCCACCCACTATCTCGGACTGTACCGTAACGATACATGCGAAAAAAGGTTTTTTTTTTTTTTTAAACGTTGCCCCATACTAGGAATTTCTCCTGTATCGTGGGTGCATTTACAAACATTTAAACTCACATACACAAACAGCCAGACCCGGAACAACTACTTGTAGGTCATACAGCTAAAGCACTAGGAAGTGGTGAAGGGCGGGCGTTTTTGGGGGACTGTCTTATGTAATTTTGACGTTCGAAAAGTGCTGATTTTCAGCCTAGTTTGAATAAATGACTTTTGAATTTGAATACAAATATTTGTTCCGTGCGTGAATCGAACCCGCGCCACGCCGTGCAGCAGTCAATAGCTTAACCACTGCGCCAACCGTGCCGTCAAAATTAATACGAGTTAGCACTGTTTAAACCGTCGCGTTTCACGACCGACCCGATAAGGGCAAAACATAGGTCCGGAAGCGCAACATTTCATCAAAATGTTTATAATAGAATACATACATTTCGGTTTTGATTGAATAGGCGCAATGATTTAAGCGAATGAACTTGTTGAGAAAGGGCCATCAGTAACAAAATTAAATGTATTGCCCGCCAAGTGCCGCAATTTATTTTATATCCAAGCTGTAATTTAACCTACCTTCTAGAACCTGTATGTATTAACGCCTTCTCACCTTCGTCTTTTAAAAATTCTTGGACACACACTGTTTAAACAATATTTCAGTGTTATTATCTAATACATAGTTTGGCAATCATCTATAGAGTACATGCTAGTTTTATACTCACATTCCAAATAAAGCACCACCAAGATGCGCCGCGTGGTCAAAGAATTTCCATCCGAAAACTACGCCAGCTAAGTCGACGCTCATTATGACCTTTATAGCCTGCAACATAAACATCAACATTTTTATATAGGTAACCTTATGAAAATTAAGCTACCCACATATCACCAAAGCAAAGTATGTGTTGTGTTTTACCGTGCCAGCAGCGAATGTGTACATAGGCAAAAAGATTATGCTTAGCCTGGTGTCAGGATATTGAACACACACGTAGGCCAAAACGGACATTATCGCACCAGACTGAAAGAAAGAAAAGAGGAACGTTAATATTAATATAGGATTATAATAATAACACGAGATATCTTATACTTGATTTCCAACGACGGACGCCGGAAATTAAGTTTTTTCGGTTATCCATCTGTCGCGGCAATAGGATGCGCAGGACCGCTTATTGTGGCGATGCTTGTGGGAGACCTATGTCTAGCCGTGCACACGTCATTCGGCTTACATAATGAGTAAACAATCTCGTAATAAAGCAAGCTGTGTAATGGTGTAAGTATTTCCTGAATGTATAAAGCCCTTAGTGTTGGATAAAAAAAAGGTTTAATTTCGCACAAACTAAGTAGATCAGGGCTTGGATGCACACTAAACACATTGCGGAATTATAACTAAATAATATTGCATTACATATTACTTTTTTTACGGGAATGTTGAGAGTATGCCTCGATCGGCGAATTGTACTAATGGGGAAGAGAGTGTATCGGGCGGCCCCAATCAAGGGACTTGGGTGCATTAAAAAAATCGCTTTGAAAAATCGTTTCATGAACTGTTGAAGGGGGTGGGCATTCTGAGAAACATGAAGATTCTCATTATTATATTTTATAATTTGGTATGTTTGTTCATCCGTATATTATATTTGTGACGCTGATTGTATTAGTAGGTTGTTTCTACGTAGGTATTGAACTATACTTATTTATATTGAAAGTATACTTACCGCACCAAGACTAAGACCAGGCTGGTTTAGTAGAACCTTGTAAAGAAAGCTGGCAAAGCTGCTAATAACACCAGCACTCAAGTACATGGCTACAAATTGTTCCTTTCCTAATGAAGCTACTGCAGCTGTTTGGAGAAAAAATAAATGTCTACTATTAACATTTTCGTGTTAACTATATTCTTAAGATGCGAATAAAAATATATTTTTTGGTGTGGTCTGACTTTAAACCTTCCGAAGTTCTTCAAGGTATGTAAAAACGTAGATAATACCAGTTGAATACAGATGGATCACTCCGCACTTTAGGTATGAAGCTATAAGTAGGTGCGCGGCGGACTCGACTTGTCGAATTTTGTGGGCGTAACGTAGTCAGAAGATTTAAGAGTTACGCAATAGAAAGGGAGCAAACTTCTAGGTGAATATAATTACTGTAAGTAATTAGCGCTGTGCGACCCTGAATTGCACTTTAGTGTGTCGTAGCAAGAGTCACTTTTTATTTCAATGATTTTGTGGAGTGACCCATCTGTAGAAACTAATCTGTGATAATACGCAATTTAGAAAAGTCAATAAATAATAAATTAATAACTTAGTTTTATTTCAGTGTAAGGTCAATATTACTCCAATAACTGAAGGTTTCCACCCATTATCCTGAACCAGACCAGACTGTATTGGTACATGCAAAGCTTATAATGTCGGCATTGGCAAGTCTCCAATCGTCTCCAGTAATGACACTGACGTGTGTGCTCTTAAGAAATATTTCTCACACCCCCTGTTACTTTAGATCCGCACGTCAAATCAACTTTCTTCATAAACGTTCTTGTTTGCCAGTGTCACAGTGTTCTTCTTTCGACTATGTAAGTCTAGTGAGCGAGATTGAGGTCAAAAAATCTATTTGTGCTATCTCCTCTTCTGCAGTTAGTATTGGTGATATTTGCTCAAGAATGATTTCTCCTACTACGTTCCGTCTTGACCCACATTTTTAATTTCTCCTTGTTTTCTTGTAGTTCCTGAGGCCTGGAAACAAGTCCATATCATCCCCTTACCCAAAATTTCTAAGCCGGTCTCACCGTGAGATTTCCGTCCTATTTCTATCTAAAGTTCTTGAGCACATCGTTCATCAGCAACTTTCCGCCTTTGTATCGACGAATGACCTACTTACCTTCAATCTGGTTTTCAACCTGGTCATAGCACAGTAACGGCTCTTTTGAAGGTTACTGATGACATACGCTGGGCTATGGACTAGACTTTTAAATTTCCTCTCTTCCACTACCTATTTCTTGGTTCAACTCCTATCTTAGAGGCCGCTCCCAGCTGGTTCGTCTCGACGAATTTTCTTCTAATTGGTGCTTTCTCACCGCGGGTGTGCCTCAGATTGAAGTTCTCTCTCCTCTTCTCTATTAACTCTGTCACCAGTCATCTCTTCTCACTTCCATCTCTACGCCGACGATCTGCAGCTTTACAATCATTTTGTAAGGAAAGATGGGGAAACCGCCGTGTCTGCCATGAATAGCGATCTGGATTTGATTAGCGAGTGGTCGCGGTTCTTTGAACTGCAAATCAACCCTGGTAAATTCCAGGCCATGATTATCGGCGGCGGGTATATGCGGAATAGGCTCGATGTTGCGTCGCTGTCTCCACTCTGTCTGAATGGAGTTCAGATTGTATATTGATTGTATTGTATGGACACCCCCAGGTTTTACACGGTTAAAAACGGTGTTCGGGGTGTCCATGGACTGTCCATATTGCTCAATTTATTTATTTATTTATTTGGGACAAACAAACAGTAACACATTATATCTGCGCAAACAATATAAACAAATATATTATATAAATGTGAAACTCACACCGTTATCCACAACATATACAATTTCCATGTTCATCAAAGTTACATGACTTTACTAATGAACAATCTATGCGAGTAAGACTACAAGACTGTTCAAATAATTATACATCGGAATCCTTAAGTTTCTTTAACAACGAAATCTATTTGCTGACACTGAGAATAAATCTAATTCTGTAGTTTCTGAACAAAAATCATTATAGTTTTTGCACAAGCGACGTAGAGGCGCCCGCAGACCAGCATTAGTGCGGCAATGGGACACAGCAAAAAGAGGACGTGCGCGCACCTCTCGTCTGATAACAGTTCTTGGGACACAGTAGCATATTTTATTAGTAATCTCAGAGCAGTTATACCTGTTATAGCATACGTCGTCTCAAGTCAGTCGAAAAGTGTACTTTACGTTCCATTCGTTGAAATGCCTTCTTGCCCTTGAACACCAAAATCTCCCTTGCTCAAACTCTCATTCAGCCCATTATAGATGGTGCCACCGAGGAGCTTTTAAATAAACTTGAGCGTTTGCAAAATCTGTATTCGTATTTAACCTTAAAAAGTATGATCACGTTTCTAACTTTCGCAAGATACTCAAGTTAAAATAGAAAATCCTTACTCCATCCTATCTGCGGGAGCGCTTTTCTTACGCCCGTCCTTCTGATGTGCCTTGCAGGTCGCATCTAGATCTTAGAGACCTCCTAAGTCCCCTCCCCACTCCACTGACTTCTACTCCTTCACTGTGCACGCGGCGCAGTTGAGGAATTCACTTCCGCCCGACATTAGGGACTGCCAAACTGTTGCAGTATTCCAAGAAGAATGAAAGAACACTATCTTTCCACTTCATCATAGTTGCGTAGGTATTATTTTATTTATTGGAGAAGCATGTGATTGTATGTATGTATGTAAGTATAGGTATTCTCATATTTTTTTATTCTTATTTACTTTCTCTCTACTCTTACACACGGTGTCTACATCTCTTTTTATCCTCTGTCCTATCGCAGGTATGCTGGAAGAGATTTCTTCAGAAATAAGCATCACCCTTGTACGTATTTATCTGTTCTATTCTTCTTGTCTGTTTATATAAATGTGTGTACAGACGCCAGCAGGTCAACCTACCCGAAACTGTCCAATTTTCTCAATCAACGTTGAACCTTATACTTTGGAGAAAAAGTTGAAAATCTATTAAAGAAATTTGACAGATTGTAGTAGGTTGATGTGCTGGTGTCTGTACATAAATGGTTAAATACATAAATAAATAATGAACCCATGAACTCAACTTGGAGCAGCAATTTCTGTGACTTTGAATCATACATTATGTACTGGGTGGAGACCTTTAGAATTAAAACTCAATCAATCCTTAAATTTTGTCATAAAGCCAGGAATTTATTTAATTTTCTTGAATAATGAATTAATAACAGATACCTAGAAACATTGATTGAAAATTGTTCTGTTTTGAAATAGTTATGGTTTACTGGGGTAATTCCGACGGGAATTTTTACGAGATGACTAGAGGTCTACATTTCGGTTAGTTATGTCAAGTAGTTTCATATTTACTGCCAATAGTATGCGACTTCTTTTAAATTAATGAAAAGATTTAACCTATGGATAGGTATATTCGATTCATAAAGTAGTTGGATTCGGTAAATAGAGCATTTTGAATTATTGAGTTTTTTTTTTGATAGGTATAGGGGAAATTACGAACTATCTTGGGGATATTCCGAAATTATTCAAAAGTTATTTATTTAAGGATTACCAACGAGATACATTACCTACAATTATCTTTTACAATAATTAAACCTTGTTATATACATTATCATGTAATTAATGCACACTCAATTAAAGCTTACACAAGTACATTTTAGTTTTTTTACTAACCATTTAATTTTATTGCACTTTAACAGAAGGTT
Source organism: Xanthia icteritia (assembly GCA_949128155.2). Lineage (NCBI taxonomy): Eukaryota > Metazoa > Arthropoda > Insecta > Lepidoptera > Noctuidae > Xanthia > Xanthia icteritia. The sequence continues at coordinate 10,547,416 of OX421934.2, forward strand.
TACATTTCTTTTTCAATCGTATTTACCACTTTACACTAAATAACAGTGTTGGGGTTATTACGAATCAACAAAAATTGCGCGAAAATCACTCTTTTGACATAACTTGACGCTATGCACGTAATTTTGACACTAGCTTCTGACGACGACTGATGCTGCAGCTGCTGCGGCGGGGACAATCAAGATGGCGTCTAAACCAATTTTTCCAATACGAAAATATTGCTATACGATTAGTAGAATTTTAGAAGTTTTGGAATATACCCCTTTTCGGAATTACCCCAGTACACTCTAAATATAGTTTTCAGAAGTTTACACTGCTTTTAAAAGCAAAAAAATTAAGATACATGCTTATTCATTTATAAAAGTTAGTAACTCACCTGGCATGAAGCTGTATAGAACATACATGTTTGCAGCCAAGTGCATTGCTGAGTAATGGCTGAATGTAGACAATAACATTGGAAGGCATCTTGAACCTGATTATGAAATCAAATTAACATATTATTAACTTTTACTATTCATCAAAAATCATGCATGACCCCCATTGCTTCAATTAAATGAAAACATACTTCCTGATGGATTTGAACAGAAGTATTTGATCATATAGGGCTGCAGAGCCCTCACCCGCCAGGCACAAAAAACCAATACATTAGCAGCCAATATTGGATAAAACACTTTCTCACTATCTCGTAGTGACCTCCACCATTTGGTTAGTGGTCCTGGCTCTGCTTTTTGCTAAAACATAATTCAATACCTAATTATTTTGGCCACAAAACTGCATACATTCAATTCTTTCTGTTAAAGAGTTCAAAGTTTGATACATACAAGATGTGTCTTGATTCTTTTTTGCTGAGCACTCAACCAGGTGCTTGGTTTGTTGAGAAATGTTGAGGCATGTGCACGTAGAGTCTCATATTCCCAAATCACGCAGCCAGTTAGACTTATTGCAGATACCTAGAAGTAATAACAAGTATTTCTAGATGATGTAGTCATTCTTAATGAAAAAAGTTTTAGAATGTATTATTTGCAAATGTTAGCTACTGTTCATATGCAATATTGGCGAGAATTGTCATATTTATTAAGCTCTCATCAATATAAATAGTGTTTTTGTGGATACCTATATTTAAAATAATGAATTTTTGCATATGATAAGTATCATTCTTACCCCAACTGTAAAAAATAAGGGTTTCCACAGCGTCCTAGCATATAGCGGTCCGGATTCTATTTGTATTTGTGATAATGGATCGGGCTCGAGGACCGTCCGCCGACCGCCGCGCCGACTGTTGTGAATAGAGTTGCGGACCACCAACCGCACATTGCCGGGGCGACCATGGCCTTGCTGGAGAAGCAACGGTCTACTGAAATGTGTAAAAACATAATTAAACTTCGATTTATCACCAATTTAATCTGTAATTATTAATTTTTTGTACCAATTATTCGTCATCTGGGCCGCACACCAAACATTTCTAAAGAACATTATATTGTTTTTTTTTGCTAAAGTTATTCTGTTACATTATTAGAAAACCAACGTAGTTATTTTGTACGCTATGCAAATCTATTACAAAACATTTAGGAAAAATTTCAAATTGAATAGCTTTTTGACAACAGACTGACAATGACAACTTGACAAGTACATTATGACACTACACTGACAGTAGTGACAGTGACAAAACAATAAGGTTGGACTATTATAGTGCACTAGGGTTTATTTTCTCGACTATTGGTTACGTTTGACCTCATTTTTTCATCATCATCCTGCAATTTGGATGTGCTGAAGACGGTGCTCGGAGCTGTCTAGGCGGTTTTACTCGGAACTAGTCCTTTGCCTTCCCGGTTCCCCTGGCGGAGTATGTTTATACAACCTTAGTTTTTCTTTGCACGACACGTCGGATTCAATGGTTGAATGTGAGTACAGACGCCAGCAGGTCAACCTACCCGAAACTGTCAAATTTTCCCAATCAACTTTGAACCTTATACATTATTGATAAAGTTGAAAATCTATTAAAGAAATTTGACAGCTTGTAGTAGGTTGATGTGCTGGCGTCTGTACATTGACCCAATTGATATGAACAACTTCTAATCAGGGACTGATCGATTTATGTGAACACAAAACCGGCCAAATGCGAGTCGCACTCGCACACGAAAGGTTCCGTACTACCGTATAATATTTAGCAATTAAATGAAAATACTACGAAGATTATTAATAGTTTACATATAAAATTTTAAAAATCGCAAAGATAAATTTGTATTTCATAATGATACTATGAATTAAAAAGTTTATTTTTGCAGTTGCATAAAAACGCCCATATTTAAATAAAATATCTTATGAATCGGCATTTTAAGTATTGTTTGATTATAAACAGTATGTGGTAGATGATATACAGAAGTTTCAAATTCCTAACTTGTTTAGTTGTTGCGATAGAGCTCGTACAAAAATGGTCTCTTTTACGGTCCCCTATTTCTTCATTTTTGATGTTATAATAAACAAAAATTCCATCTGTACTATATTCGATATTGTCTCTAAACAATGACACCCCACATGTCAGAACATCCCAGGCTACATTGAACATAGGTTGTGTATGTGCAGACGCCAGCACACCAACCTACTACAATCTGTCAAATTTCTTTAATAGATTTTCAACTTTATCACTACAGCATAAGGTTCAAAGATGATTGGGAAAATTTGACAGTTTCGGGTAGGTTGACCTGCTGGCGTCTGTACAAGACCATTTCATTCCATCCAACTAGAATCAATTATTATTAAATGTTGACGTTCAAAAGTGCCTTTTTTGTGCCTAATTGAAATAAATGATTTGACTTTGACTTTGATTTCAGTTTCACAAATGATGAGAATGAAAAATATGTTTTTCTACGCTTGTGGACTACACGGCTTAGCGCCATCGTCAAAGTCTTGTCTATTCTTGTCTACTTTAAAAATAACTGAAGCATCATCTGCAAACAGTACAACTTCACAGATACCCTTTAAATAGAATGGTAAGTCATTGATATAGACTAAGAACAAGAATGGACCCAGAATTGAGCCTTGAGGTACACCTAACTGAACTGGTAGCCCAGAAGATTTCACACCATTAAAATCCACATTGGGACCTATTATGAATATAAGAATTTATAACGTCGAGAGCTTCATTTTGCACACCGTAATGACGCAGTTTACGCAAAAGCGTGTCATGGTGCACGCAATCAAAGGCTTTGGAGAGGTCACAGAAAACCCCAATAGCATTTTGCGATTTCTCCCATGCGTTAAATATGTGTTTCAGCAGAGCAACAATTTTTTTTTTATTCAGTAATAATCTACATTGCATTCGAAATAATCCAACATGAAACATACACAAATATTAAAATGTGACGATGATACAGATTATTATTATTAAGAAACATGCAATTCAATTTAAATGACAAAATATTATTTAAATAAACAAAATTTTAATAACACCCGCATCTGTAGTCGAACGAAAGGGTCGTTCGAGTAAAGCTATATTGTTCATTACGAAGGATATTAAAATGTCTTAGCAAGTGCTTGAGTATTAACTTTTCAAATATTTTGCTAAATGCTGGAAAGATAGAAATAGGCCTGAAATTGCCAACGTCATTTTTATTACCTGATTTAAATAATGGTATGACTTTACTACTCTTCATGAGGTCAGGAAAAGTTCCTAAATCAACACATTTATTAAAAGTAACAGCTAGATAGCTATTATATTATTTAAAAGTTTAATGGAGATACCACAGTAATCACCAGTGTTTTTAGACTTTAGTGTGTTAAAAACATTAACTACATCACGAGGCGTTACATGTTCGAAGCTAAATAAGCGACTACTTTTAGACACACTACTAAGCAAAAGGTTTTCAGCTTTAGACTGGGACAAATTTAAGGAGCGAGTTGGAGCATGTTGGCCAAAAACTCATTAAACGTCTCACCTACGTCAGCTGCTTTAGCAACTAATTTACTGTCGACCATAATCTCAAGTTGTTTACCTTGCTTAACCGATTTACCCGTTTCATTGTTAATAATTTTCCAAGTGGTTTTTACTTTATTATTGGAATTTTTAATTGTATCGCTTAAAAATTTAGATTTAGCAAAAACACTGACCTTTTTAAATAATTTTTGACATACTCTAGGAAAGGAGTATCAAACTTATATTTTTTCAAACCATATAACTCGTATAGTCTCGCTCTATTTTTATAAATACCTGGAGTGGCCTATTGGTTAAAGCCAACGGAGGTGCCATTAATTTTAATAGTTTTAGTCTTGAAAGTAGATTGGTACTCTTTTTGCACAACATCAAAAAGGGCTCCATAGATTTCATTAGGATCCTCGTGTTCTACTATAGATGGTGTAATTCTATGAGCTATATTATTTATAAACTTATTGCTACGACTAGCTGTATAAGGCCTATATCCCATGGGGTATACAGCTTGTGTATTCATAATTTTACACACAGTTTATGTACAGGTAACCGCATAGGAGTAGAAACACTTGCAATCAAAAAGTCGCCTTTACTGCTAGGACCTAAGGTGCTGTCAATGTCAAATTGGTTCCACTGATGCACGGACCTGCACGGTTGACATCTACTATACATAACAACGAATCAATTTTCAGAAAGAAAAGAAAGAAGAAAGAAAAATGCGTTTATTGGCATTACAGCAAAAAAAAACCCTTACGACTTAGGCCTAATAAGAATTTAAAATCTGGACTATTATGCGGGCGCCAGACAGTCACATAATTGATTTTGATAGACTAATAATACCCATATTCTAAGTCGTAACCTCGAAAGCTCCTCGACTCACAACTCAGTCGAGGAGACCTCAAGGCGTGCCTCGAAAGATCCTCAAAATCGGTATTCATAGTCGTAAGCCTAAGGAAATTATGAGGTTCCTTGAGTGAGTGTGAGTCGAGGTGATACGTCACGAAAACGTCATTATTTGGAGGAATATTTCGTTTATTATATTGGCTAAACTTATTTTAGAACAGTATTTGAGCGCGTAATCTGTGGTTTTCAACTTGAAAGTGTCACATTTGTCAAATTAAAGTAGAGATAAAAATAAACAAACTAATAATTTATCCACTTGAACCAAAAACCATGTCCTGGGCAAAAAATAAGGTGATACTTGAGAATTGGATGGCTTGGGAACATAAAAATGTTTCTTTATTAACGTTTCCTAAAATATTAGTGCTGTGTTGTTCGTCGTATTGTGTTTGTTTTAATTTTGGCCACAATCCTTGAAATGATTGATTGACTGATTTTGTGCAAATCTCCGCAAACAATCTGAAAATACAAAATACCAATGTGTATAGGTACCTACTGTATTAAATAATAAATTTGAACTTGTGCGCGCAAAAAATATTAACAACTTACTTGAAATTTTCCTGTTGCATAAAATCGTAAAGCGGCTAATACTTGGATTATGGGTGGAATTGGCAATCCACGTCTGTTACCATCACCAATATCTTGAAATAATAGTGGTAACAAAAAGCTCACCACAATATCTTTAGTAAAGCGAAATCTAATTTTAAATTCATTCTCATCATAAAACTCAATTGGATTGTCTGCATCTCGTAAGTAGCGTCGTGATATGTAATTGTATGGATTATCGTACAAATATTCAATAAACTCTTCAAAAGACATTACGAAAATCAGACGAAATACGCTTTTTTTTGGTTAAAAACTTCCTCAAGGTAGATCGGGACGTACCTTATATTTGACAGTTGGTTCCTCAACTCAAACTCACCTCGACTGAGGTAACTGTGTAAGATGAGGAGTAAAATTGCAACTATGAATACGAAACTACCTAAGTGAGGTTGAGTCGAGTCGAGGAAATCATGAGGATTTGACTTAGAATATGGGTGTTAGCTCACATATGTTATGCAGCACGTTCGCTTCACAGTTCTCAAATATACAACAAATAGGATGGATGACAATTTATCGGAAGCGGTACCTATACCTTCATTATGAAGTCTACTGTAACTATATTTATTACATGTGTAAAAAAATAAACTTAAATGTCCGAGAAGACGGCGCGAGAGGATGTGTGAAATGTATCGTAATGAAACAAGGTAGGTACTTATTTAATTAATGAAATTGTCTGTGAAAATTAAGAAATTATAATAAAGAACTAATCATAAAAATTAAATAACAATAAATTCCAGGACTCTCGTCGCTCCAGTCCATTTTGCGACTGTACAAACCGACCGTTCCGCACGAGCAACTCAATATTACTTTACTTACATTACTGGAGTAACTGGTCTGGTGTTGTGCAAGTGTAGTAGGCTACGTACAGACGCCAGCAGGTCAACCTACCCGAAACTGTCAAATTTTCTCAATTAACTTTGAACCTTATACATCAATAATAAAGTTGAAAATCTATTAAAGAAATTTGACAGATTGTAGTAGGTTGATGTGCTGGCGTCTATACACATTTGAACTTTGAACGCTTTGATCCCGTCAGGGTTGTATATAATGTTCTGTGGCTTTGATGTGCGGTCGAGAAACCAACACCGAATGGCAAAGATAAAGGAAATAAACAAAAATAGGTTTATTTGACACAAAACACGTGCATGCAAAAATACAACAATATAAACATAACAGAAATATTCGGCAGCTGCACGTCATGACTGTGATAAGAAGGCTCCCACTCACCATAATGCTGTGCTATGGGCGACCCACACCACAGCGCTGATTTACAGTGGTCACCCGAAAAACACGTTCGGAAATCAAGTCCTGGTGATTTATTTGTACAGACGCCAGCAGGTCAATCTACCCGAAACTGTAAAATTTTCCCAATTAACTTTGAACCTCATGCTTAAGTGATAAAGTTGAAAATCTATTAAAGAAATTTGACAGATTGTAGTAGGTTGATGTGCTGGCGTCTGTACATAATATAAGTAACAAAATAAATTTAAATAAATAGTACTTAGAATATAATATAACTATACAACGAATTTTAGGAATTAATATATTTAAATAACATAAAAATTCACCTGCAGGCATCACCGTGCATAAATAATGTACAGACGCCAGCAGGTCAACCTATCCGAAACTGTAAAATTTTCCCAATCAACTTTAAACCTCATGCTTAAGTGATAAAGTTGAAAATCTATTAAAGAAATTGGACTTATCGTAGTAGGTTGATATGCTGGCGCCTGTACTCACCCAACTGTAAAGCTTCGTGCAGACTAGCGCGACGCGACAGCGCGACGCGATACCGTTTATTGTTAAACCGTGAAGTATTCTTAGAAAATGTATTGTTCAAGTCGCATCGCGCCGTCGCGTCGCGCTAGTATGCACGAGGCTTTAATCCAGTGTTCTGTCTCGCTCCCACCCTCACCGTCGCGTCGCCTGCGCGCACGCTTGCAATCTAAAAAGTACAGCTGTTACATTTCACTATTGCGTCTATGAGCGTGATGATGACGTACTGTGCTGTTTATGAGCCACCGAGCGGCGTCATGCGCAGCGCCGCCCGGCCGCGGTGCAGCGGCGCGTGTGGCTCCTGACCTGGGACCTGAGAATTAGGGAATTTATTAATCAAACAGTTTTCCTAGGAATCACGCTAGACGAGAAGTACAATGGGGACCCCATATAACATCTCTCGCGGGGCGGCTAAGTTCAGCCGCTTATGCTGTTAGAAAGATAAGACAGTTAACAGATGTAGAAACCGCGCGTTTGGTCTATTTTAGTTACTTCCACAGTATTATGTCGTATGGCATTTTACTGTGGGGTCGGGCTGCTGACATTGAATCTATCTTTATTTTACAAAAGAGAGCTGTCAGAGCCATTTATAATCTACGTCGTCGCGAATCTCTCAGGGAACTATTTAAAAAGATTAATATTATGACGGTACCTTGCCAATTCATTTATGAAAATATTATGTATGTGAGAAAAAATCTACATCTTTTTAACAAAATAAGTGATAGACATAATTTTAATACTAGAAATAAAGATAAAATAAATCAACCATTTTTCAGACTATCTAAAGTACATACATCTTTTATGGGGTACTGTGTTAAATGTTACAACAGAATACCTTGTGATATATTAGAATTAAATGAAAGAAAATTTAAAACTCATATAAAAAATACACTTTGCAAACAAGCATATTACAAATTAGAGGATTATATCCAAGATAAAAATGCTTGGAAACATGCTGGTCCTGCTCCATAGGACAATTTAGAATCTAGACAAAATTTAACTGGTTGCTATTAATTGCATAATATATATTTTTTTTTTATATTGGTTTTACATTCTGTGATTACTCGAACTCACACACTGAGTTATATTACTTGTAAAAATGCTAGGAATATCGTATAATTTTACAATGTTTGTAAATATGTGAGCACCATGCATCTATCGCATGATTAATTTATCTGTCATTCCTTAATTTTTCATTATTTTTACCTAACGTGGTATAGTAATCTTATTCTAGATGCATCGTCTTCACATATAATGATATAATTGATGTATACAAGATATTGTGAAAACATTTTAAAAGAGTAACGGTGGAGTTTCATGCCCATTCTTCTCCACGCGAAAACTACCTTTTGGAAGGGCGACTAGAATCAATTCGAAGTTTTTGTAACTTTTTGACGTTCAAAAGTGCCATAAATGGGCCTATTTGAAATAAATGATTTGACTTTGACTTTGACTTGACTGTCAGCCGCGGCTTACGGACGCATCCGATAATTATTTGTTACCAGCTTAAAAATGACAAATAAATGTCATGTGATTATGCTAATCAAATTATTATGAAAAGGACTTTGTTCCTGTGCTTAAGTGCTTTGTTCTGTACGTCATCGAGTGTACGTTGCTTCGTACGATTCATTCGATGATTCACACCAACTACAATATTATGTAGGTAGGTACTTAGTCTGTGCAAAGCAAAATTTTGTTCTGATTTGTCATCGCCAATGACAGACGCGTAGCGGGAATAAACAAGAATATTTTACCGTGTTAACAGTGCAAGATAAAAGCCGGTACCTACTACCAAGTTCTAGAGTAAAAGTTTTCAATTTAAAATGTCGCGTTTAGACCTGCTATCTAATTACGCAACACATTTTCGATTTACAATTGAGCGGAATTGTAATCATTTAAACTTCAAATTGCAAAATTTTACGACTTTCGAATTACGTAACTCTAAAATCTGTGATATCAACTGCATTCTGTTTGAGACGCTAAAGAGTGAACGATAAGCGTATAAAAGGGCTATTTTCGAATTACGTAACCATTTTGACAGCGGTCAGTTGGTATAAAATCAACGAGTAATTTGTTTCTTCTGTCAAATTTAATAGAAGGCACCGTCCTCGTTGTATTCGATATTCTTTGTAATATTTCTGGGATTTACTCGTATAATATCCTTTAATTATTATGAAATGATGTAAGTGAACATCGTTTTGATAAATTGTGAATGTGTTTTAGTGTAAAACCTCAATGATAAATCAATATTAGTGGTATGCTAAATATCGAAGCAGCGAGGTCAATTTTTAATAATAATTGTGAAAGTAAAGAACCAAGTGACTGACCAAATTATCTTCTGTTACAAGTGCTTACAACCTAAACTAAAGACATATATTATGATATTTCTGAAACGAGGTATTTTGGTCATTTTATCGAAAGACAAATTCGTACCTCGTACTGTATCAAACTTATCATGAGCCACAAGATGAAACAAATATAACAAAAACAAGCATAGTTTGAAGCATTGTATGTCAATGGATTATGTAAGGACATCGATGAACATACTCACCACACCACCATACATAGATTTATTTCCACATCATTGTCTGTTTAAGGTACCTACCTACTTTATATCAATATTATTTTATTTCTTAATGTTGAACATTGAATATGTGTGTTTAGCACAGCAACAATGTTATGTTGGTGATTCATATGAAATGCACCATCAAACATAAACTTTTAAGCATTTAAATAAAGTCATTGCACCTAACTGTTGTTTATAGCAGAATATTGATGTTCTATAAAGTAAATAGATTGTGCATTGAAGCATTTAAGGGAGAGGCATATTAGAATTCGTGGATGAATGTAATGGATCATGGAATACCTATATTGAGGATTTACTTACAATTCTTTTTTTTATATTTCAGATGTCAAGCTCAACTAAATTATTCAGGAATAATTTAAACTCTCTCATGCGTTTACAGCAAAAATTAGCAAGCAGTACATACATATTCCATGATGAATTCCACAGGAAGACATTAAATTTCACTAATCCTTACTTATTTTCCAATTTCTTTTTGCCCCATCTCCAAATATTTCATAAATGTGAATAAATGCGGTGATAGCGATATAATAAAACAGTTGTTTTTGTTTACCATAATTTATTTCGCTCTATTTACTGAAACCTAATGAACATACATACATCACGCCTTGTTTCCCCGAAGGGTTGAGCAGAGGTGTACCTGTAAAAGGTACACCCACATTTTACCAGTTATATTTAAGTCCTATGTAAGGGGGCGAGCTTATTGCCATCAACCGGGCACAAATCCAGACTCCGGTCTGCTACTGAGAAATTCCAGATGGAAAAACCCAATAACACTATGCCCAACCCGGGCATCGAACCCAGGACCTCATACTCAGCAGTAGCTCTTGCGACCACTCGACCAACGAGACCTAATGAATGTTAATTAAGGTAAATACCTCTAAATAGTATCATTATAATAATAAATTATCAGTTTATAAAAATAAAAAAACAGTTTTCAATTCTTAAGTATTTCATAACAAGTTATTTTTATTTGTACCTCTATAGTTCATAATTAAAACACTTTATTAAAGTTTACACTGTTATCAATCAACGAAATAGGAACATACATTAATATCGCTGTCATACAAGACTCAACAGTTTTCTAAAAAATATTATCTTTCAAGAATCTTCTACTTTTGTACTTGAAAAGCTTGAAAACTGAAGTACCAGAAGAGTGAGGCAACGCAGCAGGGGCGACATCATTCATGTTGCCTTCATGTCTTCGTATTTGAAACACTGGAACGCAGGAACTGTACAATTTTAAAACAAAATGATATTATTTTCTGCTCAAATAACTTAAACAAGTACTTAAACATTATGTTGCAAAGTAAAGTAGGCATATCAACTAGACTAGCCTCCATTAGGCCCATGGCTGGACAAAAGCAATCAGCCTAGTCATTGCTGCTGTTTGTATAATTTCTTCTTTATTTAGGGCTGATTTTTCAGTGTCCAGATATTTTGTAATACTAAATTATGTAAACATTAGTTAGGTATACATAAAATATAATTATGATGAAGAAAGTTCGGTCAAGGAAATACATTCATAATTTTATTATTAAGTGAGTTGCTACGCTTGATTCATAACTATGTGTCTAAAAGCTTACCTTCAATGATTAATACAGAAGATTGGTGGACCAACTTCTTTGTTAGGAAATTGACAAGACTGATGTTGGGTAGAGTTCCATTCTTGTATTTTCAGCTCTAGCACCGTCTGTAAAAATATTATGAATATGTTTTGTAGTTTGTTGTTATTTGGTTAGTGGTTACTGTAGTTTATTTCAGCATCTAATTATGTACAAAAATATCAATTAACAATTTCAGTTAGAATGTGAGGTTTATGGACATAGTAACCTCACGTAAGATGCTTGTCTACGAAACAAAGCAATGATTGTCCGTATGTAGACCCACCAATAATGTAACTACAGGACAGCTACAATAATCTAATGAGATACGAAGGTACTCTCTTACACACTTTATATTGGCTTAGGTACTTACTTGTAAGTAGTGATAATATCGACTTAGGTTCTTTTCGCTATTGAGCAAAACAGCCTAAGTAAGCCATGTTTCTGTATGAGAATAGTAAATATAATTTTGTATGTTGAAAACATAAAACATTCAAGGCAAAACAATGCTTAAATGAAAATATTACCGAAATCAACAAAATCCAGAGGTTATTTCAACTTTTATTCAGTGTTGCCAATTTTTTTCCCTAAGTCCACTATAGGACATGCGACAGATAATAAAAACGAATTTAAAATCCGATTTCAGTCAGAAATCTAATCAGCTTTGCGTAAGCCAGTATTTGTTTATGTTTGAATATTTTTGATCAATGTACAGACACCAGCACATCAACCTTCTACAATCTGTCAAATTTCTTTAATAGATTTTCAACTTTATCTGTAAAGAATAAGGTTCAAAGTTTATTGGGAAAATTTGACAGTTTCGGGTAGGTTGACCTGCTGGCGACTGTACTTACAACCGAATAATATTACTAGAGACTATCAAAACTGCGAGCCGGAGCCTCTCCTGAAATAGATATCTAAAAATGGTTTTTGAAAACGATTTAATAATCTGAAATAGGATATTTAACCGTTTGTGTAAAAATCCAAAAAAGCCCATGTCTACTCCAGTAGCAGCGGTTCTTCAAACCACCAGAAATAAACTATACTCCATTAATAAGATGAGACATTTTTTACAGGACTGTAAAACGGTTTATTTAAATGTCTAATCTTATTTCAAATGGATTACTCACAATTTTTTAATTTTATTTTTCTGTTACCGACATTCGGTCGCTGTTTTGGAGGTCCATTTGAAGATTTGAGAATGAAAATAAAACATAGCATAGGTAATCAAAGTATTTTTTTAAACATCATCACACAATGATTAATGAAAAAGTTAGTGAAGATGTTTGGATGTTTGTTGGATACATAATAATGGCTTAACGGCAGATTTTTTATCCCGGTAGTATTTACCCGAGGGATATTTTTTTTAGAAATGACGTCGTTTTGCGATCTCGACTCGGCGGAGCCTTTGTTTGGTTTCAATATATTCATCATGCTGAACATTCTTTCCAAATCAGCGTTCGAATCTGCAGTGGTTTCGGCATTTGAAAGAAATAAAACGAAAAATCACTGACACAGGTTTTAGACAAACAAAAAACATGCCATTATCTTGTTATTTTAATATTTTCTCGAGTCAAAGTTTTAGTAATTGATTGTATTGTTTTCTAAAAATTTAATTAAACTAACCACTAGACAAAACCACCAGCCACTAAAAGCAACATTTCTTCGCCAGTAGGGGTGTCCAAACCCCCAGGTTTAATGGAAATCCCTCTAAGTTGACAACACTGCTTTTCTACGATTTTGTCATTGGCCACAGATAACAAAAACGTGAAAAGAAAAACGTTTTGTTACGTATTTCAATTATGGTAGTTTTTGGTAGAAAGTGTTTTAAAAATTGGTTTTTCATTTTTCGGCAATTATTGTACATTTTCATTTATAAGCACTAGTAGAGCATCAGTTGTAATTAGAACAAAATTAAATTATAGCACAATAATATGAAAATTTATCATGCTTATATGGTGGAACAAAACGTGTCTTTTAATAAATTATAGCCAATTTATACGTACCACCCTATTCAATTTCCGTAGATTGGTAAAAAATGTTTATCGTAATTCCAAATATGGCATGCAATATAAATTGGACTTGGTTTCGATTCAGAATTGCTATCAAAAATAAAATGTGTTGCGTAATTAGGCTGCTGGTGATATTTGGCGCCACTGGCTTCACAGGCAAGCAGGCTGTGATTCACATGGTAAAGTTCGCCAAGAAATATGAACTTGGATCTTGGGGAGTAGCTGGTCGCTCCGAGACGAAACTTGGTGCCTTAATGACTGAAGTCTCTGAAAAAACAGGGGAAAATCTCTCCAGCGTCAAGGTGATAGTAGCAGACATAGATGACGAGAAGGCTCTTAAAAATATGTGCGTTCAAACAAAAATTATCGTGAACTGCTGCGGCCCTTATCGTATGTACGGAGAGCCTGTAATTAAAGCGGCGGTGGAGAACAAGACTAACTACGTGGATGTCAGTGGTGAACCGCAGTTTATGGAGTTAATGCAGCTCCGGTATGATGAGCAAGCGCGCGATGCGGGAGTTTTCGTCGTTAGCGCGTGTGGTTGGGACAGCATCCCGTGCGACATGGGCGTTATTTTCTTGAAACAACACTTTGTAGGCACACTCAACTCAGTGGAGTCCTACCTTAAGACGTATATACCACCGGAGATTGCAGCAGAGTCGCGGGAGCGTGGCCTCATCAACTATGGCACTTGGGAGTCACTTATCTATAGCATTGCCTCCCATAATGAGCTTCCAGCTCTAAGAAAGAAGCTATACCCAGAGCCTATGCCACACTTGAAGCCTAAGCTGGAACGACAAACACTCCAAAAGAAAGATAATAAATGGTATCTTCCGTTTCTTGGGGCTGATGAATCAGTGGTCTATCGTACCCAGCGCTACTTATACCACAAGGAACAGCAGCGTCCAATCCAGTTCAAAGCGTATTTCAAATCTGGAAGTCTGGTACAATCAATCCTCTCTATCTTTGGTGCAGTTTTACTTTTTATCATGACAAAAATAGCATTTACAAGAAATATTTTGCTTAAGTATCCGAAAGTTTGTTCTTTGGGCATGGTGACAAAGGAGGGTCCCACCGACAATGTGATGAATAATGTCCACTTCACATTTGAACTTATTGGGAAGGGATGGGAGAGTGGAGCCGATGTGGAGAACATAAAGCCAAATAAGACTGTTGTTGCTAAGGTGTCTGGAAAAAACCCTGGATATGGTGCTACAGTGGTTGCACTTTTGATGTCAGCACACACCATCCTTAAGGAGAGAGAGAACTTGCCTAGGACTGGTGGGGTTTTTAGTCCAGGTGCTGTTTTCAAAGACACCAAAATCATCCAAAAACTCATTGAAAACAACCTGAATTATGAAATAATGGAAAGCAAATAATAATTATACCTTTAATTTTTTATTTTATTAAATTGCATTTAGTGAAATAAGTTTGGTTAAGTTTTTTATTTTCTTGTTGTATATATATTACCTTTGATTCATTATATTATATGTATATATATATATATATATAAATATATGGGTAAATTCTTAAGTATGTTAATCATAATATTCAACCTGACAGGTGATTGGTATTGGACTTTGTAATGGTACAACACAATAACTTAATCAATATGCTAAACGCTGATTACATCTATATTTAATTAAATAAAGTACTGGTGATGGTCACTCATGATAATTCTTAATTTATAAACTTTAACAAAAACTATTAATATTTTATAAGATGTAGTTGCTCAATAAATTGCTTTTTTATTTTATATTAGATTGATTTTTTTCTAAAATCTAAAATGCGGCGGTCCGTTTAAATTTTTTTTTGGGCTACGAATTCTGTGAAACTAACCAGGGGCGCAGCATTCATAAACGTATTGGAGGTCGGCTAAGGTAGAGAAAAAAATAGCAGATTTTCAAATGTCAACCATGTCGTAAGTGTACAATGTGTTTCCTAATCCACCCTAAAAACGAACGAATTTGAACCCTCTGCTTGTAACATTAAGGCTTATTCAGTCTATATTAGTTTATCAGAGTATTGTAATAAGAGGTCTTTACCTATGAAATTGCCGTTCTGCATTACTGGCCATTTCAAATCAAAAGAATTTTTGTTTGGCTAAGAATTCTAATTTCAAATTAATTTTATTTTAAAAACATGTTTTTTTTTCCAAAAGTAGTCATTTGTTTATTGATTAGTGTTACATTTTCATCGCATTTCAATCTTTTTCGTCATCATGGATACGTTAAAAATTCGAGTACCTAATTATGGAATATGAGTACCGTCGTGGCAGCAACGCGGCACAAGCGGCACGCAACATCAACGACGTTTACGGAGCTAACACTACAAACCAACGCACCACCTGTTATTGGTTTGCTCGCTTCCGTTCTGGAAATTTCGACCTGAAAAATGAACCTCGCGGTCGTCCGTAGACTGGTCGACAATGATGAATGAAAGGCGATTGTGGAAGCTGATAATACACAATCTACGGCTGAATTAGCAGCAGCTTTCGACGTTAGCGTCAAAACAACATTGGTCCATTTGCGTCAAATTGGCAAGGTAAAAAAGCTTGACAAATGGGTGCCCCACGAACTCAATGATCGCCAGCGCGAAGTACGCGTCGAGACGTGCCTTGCACTGCTCAACAGACACACAAATGAAGGAATTTTTAACCGCATTGTTACCTGCGATGAAAAATGGATTCTGTTTGATAACCGCAAGCGCTCAGCAAGTTGGTTGGATCCTGGTTCAGCACCTAAACAATGCCCAAAACGAAAACTTACCCCTAGAAAAGTGATGGTCACTGTTTGGTGGTTTAGCGCCGGTGTGATTCATCACAGCTTCTTACCAAACGGGGTGAGCATTACTGCAGATGTGTACTGTGAAGAACTGAACACAATGATGGAGAAGCTGGTACATCTCCAACCAGCATTGGTCAATCGCTCGTCTCCGCTGCTCCTGCACGACAACGCGCGACCTCATACTGCACAGCAGACGGTCTCCAAGTTGCAAGAACTGGGGTTGGAAGCTCTCCGTCATCCGCCCTACTCACCAGACCTTGCGCCTACAGACTACTACTTTTTCCAGAATTTGGATAACTTCTTGGCGGGAAAAAAATTCAATACCCGAGAGGCAGTAGGTAAATGCCTTTGAAGAATTTGTTGCCTCCTGTCAAGTCCTGTCCAGCTGATTTCTTTAAGAAGGGCATCAATAAACTGCCACTGCGTTGGCAAAGATGCATTGATTGCATGGGTGATTACTTCGATTAATACAAATAAAAAATACATGAAAAAATATCGTTTAAATTTTTTCATACAAAACGGCAATTTCATAGGTAAAGACCTATTATAATTATTGTGTAGTAGATCTGCTGGTCTCGTGGTCCGTGTAACGACCGAGTCGAACAAGATGCGAGTTCAAATCCTGCGTCGAAGACATTGTTTTGCTTTCAATTTTGAATTTATTCAATAAGTATTTCTTGCATTATTGTAAAGAACTATAGATGGACACATTCTTCAAATAAAAAATGTCTAAATTGGTAATATGTGTGTCCAAGCAAAAAGGGTCCAGTTCTCGGCATTTAGTTTCCGAGATATAAGAAGTTATGTAAAGTTGGGTGAAAAAATTGCATTTCACGATTTAATTTGACTATTAATAAATGCTCAATTCTACAATTTCATACAGTAAATTACTATATCAAGCTTTTTCAGATTTTCAACTTCAAATGTCTGAGAAAAAAAAAATGTGCCAGTTTTTGAATATTTTTTCAATCCTACTATCAATTGACTATTCTAGATACCGAATCTAGTCTTAACTCAATACCCCACTTCTGGACCCTTTTTGTTTGGACGCCCACATATTTTCGCCTAACTTGTAATAAGTTGAAAGACAAATATGCGTATTTATTATAAAACTGGTATTCAAATGTTACTAAGAATACGGGTAGGCAAATAAAAATGAAACGTGAGAATAAAGCTAAAGTCAGTCTACGCACAATTACAGTGACTACGCGCGAACATTTTTTAACGTGCCTTACTAAACTGCAAAAAACAACTTCTTTTTCAGATTTTTAAATTTCTATTTTATAGTTTTATTTTCATGTCTCAATTGAGTGATTTTAAAATACAAAATAATCAATTAGCACCAGGAGAATGTTGGCATCAGAGAGATTGGTAGGAGACTTAATCTAAGTGTATTTATCTAATTTTATCCTTCGTTTTTATACCTAGCTATTCCTTATGCCGTGACGTGAGCTGACAATTTTTTATTTATAGGACTTAAACGTAAAGTTACACCTGTTTCATTTCTTTGTTTCAGAGAAATACAGTCAGATTGTGGTTAAGACGTATTGAAGAAATAGGAAATGTTCAAAAGGATCGTTCAGGACCAAAACCTATAATGTTTAATCTCAGATCAGAATGGAACCAAGCGATTGTTAGTAGACATATTAAATATCCTTTTATACCTACTCGGTCAACTGCAGTGCGGTATAATGTTTCTGTTCAATCAGTTACAAAACATTTGCTGCTGGACTAAAACAATACAAGCCAGCGCGTAAACATCGCCAAGCAAGAGACCGCTTTGCCCAAGAATATCTGGATTGTAATTGGGAAGAATATGTTGGTCATATTTACTGATGAGAAGTCCTTCAAATCTGATAAGGATGGACGAAGAATTTTATGGCGAAACAAAAGTGAACGTTATAATGAAAATTGTTTACTGTCGTGTAGAACCAGCTGGGGGGCTGAATGTCTTCCATGGGACCTGGAGAACTTGTAGGAGTTGATGGCTGATTTAATAGTCATAAATATTTGGAAATATTACGTGACGTAATGTTGCCGACAGTGCGTGTTGCTTACCCACGGATATTTATATCGTGCAAGATAATTGCGCCATACACAGCTGCTGTGGTGCAAAATTGGCTAGCCAGTCAAGAAGGTGTCAACACAATAAGTTGGCCATCTAAAAGTCCTGACCTAAACCCAATAGAAAACTTGTGGGGTCAAATGATTTTAAATTGGGATTCATCAGAAGTCAGGACAATAGAAAATTTGGCGCAACTTGTGACTTCAATGTGGGAAATCATGAGAGGAAGTGATGCTTGCTGGAACATGGTGTGCAGTATGCGAAGCCGCTTGCAACATATTATAGAAAGAGATGGTGCTCCACTTCGCTATTAAGACAGCACCAGCGTCCGCAGTCAACAATACTTGCGTGTCAGTGTGTGTGTTAAATAAACTGTTGTTATCATAATTTCTAAGGAAGTGTTTCATACAATGAATAAGCAGGTCCTCTTTACGACCATAATCATATTCAAAACTAAAAATACTTATAAAAAATCTAAGTATGACAGTTACTGTGGTGATGTTATTGTTATATCAAGAGAGAGATCGAGGTCCAGATTTCAGACTGCCAGAACAGTTAACTGTCCTTAACCAGTTTTATTGGGGCTCAGTCCTGCTGATAATTTCATTAGGGGGGGGGGGGGGCTCGAGCACCCCCACCATAACTCTGGAATATCTTAATCTAGCAGCACAACACAAGGGCTCCGTCGACACAAACCAACCAAGAACCCTAAATTATCTAAGCAAACAAAACAAAATTTTATTGAGGTTCCCAACCTCGTTGTTTTGGGACCCGGCGCCGCCGGTGGCCATGGCGCCAGCGTTAAGGCCATAGATATACTAGACTACTAGTTTTAAATAATACATCTATGGCTAAGCCACTATAGGAATTATTTGATGAAACGCACTCGTAGAGTCCGCGCTACCACTGAAGTCCGACGGAAAATAGGTGGAACTACATTTTTTTAAATGCAATTTGGTGCAATGATATAGGCATTAGCACCGCGTCTATCGGACTTGAGTGGTGGCAAACTCTATTTGAACGAGATACAACATGAGGGATCATACAGACATGGGGATATACTCTTAGTACAGATTGCTGTTTTCGGTCCGGATGTTTGTAAATACAGGATAGGTAGGAACTTTCAGGATAATAAATAAAGATCAGTAATTTCCTACTTATCTAATAATGTTTTTTTTTTGTGTTTCTTACTCGAAGGGTGCCACACGGAACCATATTACTATGCCTCCACTGTCCGTCCGTCCGTCCATTTGTCTGTCTGTCAGCGGGCTGTACCTCATGAACCGTAATATATAAGTAGCAAAATTCTCTTATAGTAATAGACTTATAAGACTAAGCCTCTTATAGGAATCTAATAGACGCTTTGACTAAGATCAGCGATCTTACAACTGCATCGTACAAGACGATTTGCGCTATAAGTACATACGATTCTATAACTAGTTTTATAAACGTTTACAGGATTACTTTATACGATTCTTACTAGAACTTGCAATCTAATAAGCGCATGTTACATAACTGATTAGCAAAGTGTCGCTTTTGATCCTACAAATGCATTTAATATGATTGTTTGCTTTTGTTAACGTCTCGTTTCATTCTTCTATTCGACATGCAATTCTATAAACGGCATCGATATAGCTGCTATAGGTCAAGGATATTATAGGAATGATTTGTCTTAGTCCTGACTTCTAATTGATTGTTAGCACCATACTAGCATGCTCTCCGATTCTTATAGGTAAGGTTGTACTTATAACTGTCCTACATTTGCTATTACTAGAGTAATCAACCATTTTTTTCATTTTGTGATTTGTTAGAGAAAGCAAGAGAAAATAAAAATGGATTTAAACAAGTGGAAACGATTTAAGCGTAGTGGCAGTTATCGTAGAAGAATTGCGAAAAAGTACCTTGAAATGAAATCGGGATCAGAGTACCCGTTGAAACACTTCTTGAATAAAAGTAGGTGTGCGGAAATTTGTGATGGTTCCGTACAACGTGAAATTAAAATAGACCTAGAACACTGCGAAGATAATTGTTTTGGTACTTGTTATAATCAAGAAGACAATGAAAATAATAGCGGAAGCAGTGATAGTGAATTTGATGATGATAACCATACTGACTTTGAAAAAAATTATGAATTGCGGGAGAATGTAAGCCAGTGGGCTATTAAAAATAATATTTCACATTCATTTAACTGAGCTTTTTGTGATTTTAAATAAAAGAAATAAATATGCTTTACCTAGGGATGCCCGCACTCTCCTTAAAACTAACAATAAAAAAATTGACGTTACTACTGTGGGCACGGGATACTATTGGCATAACAGTTTAATAGATCAGTTAAGAAAGGTTTTAGCAATTGTAGTTCAAATACCAAATGTTTTTTCACTTAATATAAATATTGACGGATGATAATGATCATAAATCGCATATTGCTTGCAGTTCTGACACCAAAAAAAATCTAGGTTTAACAATTTTACTATTTTCCCTTCAGCCACAGTGAAGTGTAATGGCTTATTAATAATAATAATAATATATTCTTTATTTCGGACTACACATACAAGTACATACAATCCATATAGTATTATTGGTTGTGTCATTTGAAACATAATAGTTACAACCGTAACATTTTTCTGCTAATAAAAAGTGTGTAATATTCCATGGCCATTTAGAATACTTGACCTTACGGAAGTCCTTTTTGGTCAAAAAATCATCGACATCCATTATTACAACCATTTCCAGACCAGGTTCAAATGTGGCACGCTGAAATTTATTTTTTAGGTAAGTAGGTATATTTTATTGAAATAAAGATACAAAAAGTTATGTTTTTTAAGTAGATGCGTACCTACATTTTGTTTGGACACTAGTCTAGGGAGTCAAAATTGAATAATTATAACATTATACTCGTAGGCTCGTAAAATAACGATATTTTATGTTAATTTATAAATATTATTACGGGAACGTTATCGGTGACCAGTGGTGTTCTTTGATGTATGCATTATTTGCTGCTTTAAAGCAAATATATTGCTAGATAACACATTACCATATTGTTTATCACACATTACGTAAGTAAAACAAAAATATTTTTTTTGCTATACCGTCATTGTAAAAATGTGTTTAATCTTACTTAAGCCCAGAGCCAATAAAGGTGTTCGTGTCGCGTTGTCGTCAAATACAAATACCCTGCCAGTGACAAACCACAACCTTTCACAACACTTACTTAAGCGAGACTGACGATTTGAGAAGACAATATCCGTCTCAGACACAAGAGAGCAGTGGAGCGGTGGTGGGGGTTGTACTCTTGCAATGTAAAAAAAAGTAATCGCGTGTTTGATCCCATTCTCGTAATAATCATATCAAAACGCAAATAAAACGTTTTTACCGAAAAAAATAACTTAAAATTACATGACATAATATATCACCGTTTTGCATCCCTACACTGCTGTCTACTCTTGATCTATGTCGAAATCAATTTTAAAGAGAAATGTAAAATCGTTTCCAAGTAATTCTGTCACTATTCTGAAAATAGTAATTCTGATTAAAACATAATACTACATGTAATGGCATGCGGGGTTCTTTCTGTTGTATTTCTCTAAAAGAACCCTAAAACTTAAATATGGTGGCGAAGTAGGTATATCTTGTAGTAGTCTTAGCTTTGACTAAATTGTTTTATATAAGTTTTGGTAATGCAATAATATGACACGTGCTCCAGATCCTATGGCGGCTTAAGTATTTGTTAATTATTATCGAATGAACAAATAATAAATATGCTTAGTTTTAAAGGGGCATGAAGATATGTTTATTATCGTCCAACACTTTACCAATAAAATTAATTTCGCAAGTTGAGTAGGCATTCTTTACACAACAGTCAAAAGACAATAGTTACCTATGTTATGCAAATAGATATTATAATGTTGATTAGGTACCCTTTGAAAATATTATATTTTTTCTTATGACACCGTTACAAAGTGAATGAAGAACGAATGCTCTAGTAATGGCATCTCAATGACAACTATTGGATCAATTACACCAGTAGCTGCACGCACCAGATCGTTAGAGGACTAATCGCGCTTATTCAGTGTGTTTACCGGATCTTTATAGGACAATTATATCTTGTAAAACCATGTAATAAGATAATTATAAAATCGAATTGCACTTTACCGGACTGTAAAAAAACGACTATAGGGCGTAATAGTCCTATAAACTGCGCCCAAAAGCGGTTCTATAATCGTTTGTAGGATTTCTATAGGGCTACAAAATACATGCTCCTAGGATACTTACAGGGCCAAATTTTGCTACTTGGATATTAGGTAGACAGTTGAAATTTTCTCAGATCGTGTATTTCTATTGCCGCTCTATCAACAAATTAAATTAAATAAACTTTTGTTTAAAAAAAAGACTTGCCCTGGCATGTGGTGGGTGTCAATGTATCATTGTCTAAAACTCATCGAGTAGAGTACAGACGCCAGCGGGAAAGTCCGAAGTTGCGGGAAAGTCCGAAAGGGATACCGTGGCCCCTGGCAACGTAAAGGCAACGGAAGGAACACGGGTGGGTTTTAGTCAGTAAGAGTCTGACACGCCCTCCCGCTCCACCCAGAGCGGGAGAAGTTATTTGATAACTTCCCACCCAAAAAAAAAAAAAAAAAAAAAGACTCCAGCAGGTCAACCTACCCGAAACTGTCAAATTTTCCTAAATTGAACCTTATACTTTAGTAATAAAGTTGAAAATCTATTAAAGAAATTTGACACATTGTAGTAGGTTGATGTACTGGCGTCTGTACAATTTTTTATTTATTTTTTATCTTGACGAAATAGGGGGCCGCAAAAGTTGTCAGTTAAGACTGACAACTTGCAGCCCCTATTTCTTCACCACATTTTTTTATTTCTAGACCACTTTTGTACGCAACGACTAAACAAGTTATGAATTTAAAACTTGTGTATATCATGTACAGACGCCAGTACATCAACCTACACCTACTACAAACTGTCAAATTTCTTTAATACATTTTCAGCTTTATCACTATAGCGACTTTATCACTAAAGCGTAAGGTTCAAAGTTGATTGGGAAAATTTGACAGTTTCGGGTAGGTTGACCTGCTGGCGTCTGTACACTGGCGTTCATAAGTCCATAAGCAATCTCATAGAGCAATAGACTGACGCGTCGGTTTGACTTACGACCTTCTTCTATAAGTTGTTACAATACTATAGACACGCACAGTACGTACACACACTCACTTTGTCTGCAACTAATAGTACCTAGTTCATAATTTCTCCTAAGTCCACGTGGCACGGACGTAATAAAATCGCGGCGATTTTTTCTGATGCACTGGATTTTCAACGCTCTGCTTAATGCCGAGAGTTGAAAATCCAACAGTGTCTTTTTTTACCGCGCTGAGACGAGAGTGCGTCTCTCAACGCTCGGCTCAACACCGAGAGTTGAAAATCCAGTGCGCGATAAAATCCCGCTGCGATATTTTTATGTCCGTGCGTACGTGGGCTTACAAAGTATAGGGCATGCTAGCTCAATGGCTAACGTGTTTTGATATGTGTGATTGTGACGAGCTGAGGGTTTGAATCTCATCTGCGTTTTTGTTTGTATTTTTTTAAATAATTACTAGTCGTTCGATAATAAATCGTTTTTTGTTTCATTCATCTCGTTCACATAAATAATAAAGTTTAGTAGCTAGACCACAAAAAACTAAGTAATTTATTTACACAACGCACACAACATGTATGTCACAACAATTTATTTAAGTTTGTTTTATTTTATATTACCTTTAATTTATTTATTATAACGGACATACACTACCCTATGTATATTATTCTAGTGTATGGCACTCGTGAGTTGCAGCTGAAAATCAGCGTCAAAAAATGCAGTCAAATGTAAATATTGAAGCTAGATCAAATATTTTTGTGCTGCGTAAAAGTGGATGTAATTTACACAAATATCGAATGAAATCCGACTAAGTAGGAGTGTTATCATTTAAATATTTTACTAAACATAAATCTAAATCAAATGTAGGTATTGTTAATCCCTTTACTCAGAAGCTGCCTTATTAAATAAAGTTTTAAACTCATTATTAGGTTGAATTCGATTAGTGAATGATAAATAATTGTTATGTGTAATGAATACAATGTTATTCTTTGTTCTAGAGAAATACTGTGAGTCTTATTATCAAGGAGCAGTAACGTCACATAATGAATACCTATGAAACAAACGGTTTCCAGCCAACGAGACTGAATTTTTAAACACGTCATTATGAACCGTTCGCCGTACACTGAAGGCTTGCGCCACCGAAGACCAACTAAAAAACCGTTTTTAACAAAACTCAATATTTACTAAAGCCAAATAAAATGTAGAATATATAATGTAAATAAACTGCCCATACTTAACGACTTATTTAGTAAGTAAGTACTTTTTTTACATTTTTCGTAGTCCAATATTCTTATTCATTGCTTAATTACCTACTTAGATCATGATCGAAGCTTAATTTTTATGGTGAAATAAATCCATTAAAAATATTTCATAATTTAATTATGTATGTCAAAATAATACAAATTGCTTCTAAGTTTTTTGACATCTATTTCACATGTCATTGATGTCATTTAGCTGAAGTATTAATGAATAAATGTAGCTGTTTTTAAACTTTAAGTAATATAAATATAATGAATAAATATTTTTTAATTTTGTTATCACATATCACGCATTTTTTATTCTAAAACCTTTATTGCAATAACAACATTAATAAAAAAGGCAGCATTTTTTTTCAAATATTATTATTATTGCAAACAATAATAATAATATTTGAACGCGCTGCTCTATACGAGTTCAGAACTTAAGCCAGCTGCATCACAGTCAGCTGCATCACAGTCACAGGTCTTACTGTACATCATTCTACACGTGCAGCCTGTGGGCCGACTATACTCAAAAGTCTTTCAGTGCTCTCCGAGTCCAATTTAATAATGCGTTCAGGGTGCTGATGGGGCTGCGGCGATTCTGTAGTGTATCAGGGATGTTTGCTGAACATCGCGTAGACTGCTTTTACGCTACTATGCGTAAAAGATGCGCTTCCCTGGTGCGTGGAGTACGTGGCAGCGCCAACAGCATCCTTAACATGATCGCTAGTCGGCTCGACTGCAGTTACATCAGTCACTGCAGCGCCATTTGTCATGGGATGGCGCCGCAGTGATTGTTGTATTTACTTTTCTTTTAAGTAATCTGTTTCACTGTGTATTACTAACACTAGTCTATAAGAACATTGTTACTAACAAAATGGACACCATTGTCTGAAATAAATAAATTAAATTAAAAAAATAAAAACAGTCCAACCTGACGAAAAATGCTATCGGCACATGTAATTTTCTTTCGAATTTTAGCAATGCGATAAACTGGCCAAGGTCACGCGCATGATGCGTGTGTCACATCTAGCAAAAAGTAACCGTATCTAACAAAAGCGATGGAAATATATTTTTGTTTCGTGTAGTGCGACGCGATACGACATTGTGTGAAGTGAAAAACTGCGATGCGATCACTGTGGTGTAAGTATGTACCGTGTTATTTACACATAGAGATAAACCGTACCGCGCACAGCAAAATGACTCTTAACGTGCCAATGCAGTTTTGAACGTTTACTGTACCATATACTGAATATAATCAACAAATACTAAAAACGCCGATGCACGATATTTTATTGAATATGCAAAAAATAACTACAAAGTTATTTTTTTATTTTTTTATTCATAATGAAATAAAAATTTATCTTTGCGATTATTAAAATTGAAGTTGAAAAATTATAATATTCTTTGGTTAGTATTTTCATTTATTTGCTAAATATTGTACGGTTGTATGGAACCGTTGGTGTGCGAGTCCGACTCGCACTTGGCCGGTTTTTCATATACCACTAGCTGCTGCCCGCGGCTCCGCCCGCGTGGACCCTAATTATTTTTTAACTGACTTAAAAAAAGGACGAGGTTATTATGTTCGTCGTTATCCGGAGTCCCACGTGGTAGGGCATAAATCGAATACATTACGTGTGACTCCTAGGGATCTAAGGAACTAGGGGGCTAGGGGCCACACGGATCGCGGGGCCCTGGATCCGATGCTGTATTTAATTCAATTCAAAGTGAAACTCAGTATAAATAGAGTATTTTAGCGTAACTTTGGTTTTGTAGATTATAAAGTATGCCTACCGAAATAGAGAACAATTCTTTAAATTTGAGTATATACTCGTACTATATAGATGTTATCTTAAAATCCTCTCGCCGACTGAGGCCATAGGCATGTGCATTGTTGGCTTAGCAGACCTCTGGGCCCGACTACGAACTGGCCTCACCACTTTGCACCTTATTACTTAGTTACGGCACTGCTGATGAAGATATCCAGTCAGTACTTCTTTAGCATTCATCATTGAAGCAATGTCTTGATTGATATGCATTGATATCCATTCAGACGATCTTTTTTCATACTGCTGCAAAGATGTCTTCAACCGGCGTGTAAGGTGTAAGTTGTAAGGTGGAGAAAGATCGCTCGGCAGTGCTGGTTGTCACAGGAAACGTGCATGAATTTTATTAAAGCGCTATCGTATTAAGGCTCGTACAGACCAGCGCGACGCGACGGCGCGACGCCAGCGCGACGCGACGGCGCGACGCGATTCGAACAATACAATTTCTAAAAAAACTTCACGGTATAACAATAACCGGTGTCGCGTCGCGCTGTCGCGTCGCGCTAGTCTGCACGAAGCTTTAATCTCCCAGTTTTCATTTTACATAATCCGGTTAGGATACTGTGCAACGTGCCCCAAGGACCCGCATTTGAGTAGGTAGGTACTAGCATTGCCAGTAGGTACCTACAATCGTTCTTTTACACAAGTAGGTAAATCGCCTAAAATTTTTGAGAAGTAGGTATCTACACTTGTCACGGACTAACTCAAGTGTGTTAGGTACAGACGCTCAGGCTACCCGAAACTGTCAAATTTTCCCACTCAACTTTGAACCTTACGCTTTAGTGATAAAGTTGAAAATCTATTAAAGAAATTTGACAGATTGTAGTAGGTTGATGTGCTGGCGTCTGTACACTGAAAAAAAAATAGCATCATTCCCATGTAGGCTTTATCTCGCTATAACGCCATCTATTTATTGATGATGAAAAACCAATTTGCTTATATGACCTTTATTCAGAATTCAGATCTTTTGACAATTTGAGGTATCAATCAGGTAATAGGCCATTGGTCTCGGTCTAAAGTAGACGCCAATTAAATAGTGCAGAACAATTTATTTAAGAATTGATTGGCGGCAAATTCTTTAGTTAATAGAGCCAAATATCAATACTATAACGACTAAGATTTCTTATGAATGAGAGTTAAACTTTTATGTGTGTCTAAACTGTCTCAATACACTCCACTTCTTTCACTCCACAACGCTTCCTAAAATTAACTTGCTAAGAAGTAGAATGCCTTCATCACCATCAACATATCGACTGATAATAATATGATCAAGGCATCTTACTTATTAATTAACAAATTCAACTTGGAAAACTTTGAACTTAAATGATTAATTTTCGATGTCCTGTTAATTTTTGGTGAAAATATACTTCGGAAATAGATCTTTGAAATATAGTTTTTATTAGTATTTATTTTTTATAAAACTAGATCGAAACCTCAACCCCTACGCGTATCTACGCGCGCACTCTTCGACATTCGTACCGAGTAGCACTCTACATAATTATAGGCCTAAGAGCCGCATGCGGCTCGCGATCGCGAGCCTCGGTTTGCCGACCACTGTCTTAATGAGATAAATTAGATATGAAACGACTTTATTTTATTTTCAAAGATAAAATCTATTGACAAAAGCATTAAATAAATAAAAAGGTCAATTATTATAACTGCTACAGGGTGGCGGGTGGCGGAACCTTATACGCAAATTTTAATGGGCTACATTGGATTTATTAAGCCGGTTCCCCAGCTGAATACAGTTGCTATGGAACAAACATTTTTATTGTGTTCGCGTCTGAATAGGGGGGTTGGAGTGGGGTGGCTAGTGCCCCACGCGCATGCTCCATTCAGTCGGCGACCCGGTGCGACCCTCGTCAACTTCAGTCCACACCTGAGGAGCTCAAGGCGAACCCTCGTGCTTCTTCACTACAAACGATTTTAGGACTATAAAATCCTACCTTTTCAAAAGTAAGTGATCACGTTTTTCCTATATTGAAACATGTTTGATTACGTAACTGAATCGCAAGTGTAACGCCTAATTAGATTTCATTGAGGCGAGACATGGTGTTTAGTACATATGGACACGTGTTACCTATACAATAGCTGTGACACGAGCTGACACTTTAAAAATATACAACGATGATGGAAATTGAGGACGCATGTGACGCAATTTTGATCCAATTTTTACTGCGAGCTCCTTTAAAAAGAAAAAATAACCAGATAGTTTCTCGGTGTTTATATTGCGTTGGTTACTATGTCGCAGTGATCGTTGTTAAGTGAGATTTTAATAAATCAAATGGCGTCGAATCGATATCGTGAAAACATGTGGACAACCATTTTGGACGCTCGCTCTCATTTATTATGTGTGATGAATGGGGTATTTTATAATAAAGTCTAGGATAAAGAATAGCTATGTTCCTATTTGAATCGTATAAGAAAACCTACTGTTCTATACTTAATCAATTCGATATACTTCTATAGATTTTAATTTGTGATCAGTATAGGGTCTAGATTACAAATACCTAAATAAATACCTCGTGAAATCTATTGATCGATCCAAACTTCTCATTATTTTAATTTGTTTTACAGAAATGATGAAGCCAAAATTAACGAGCCATCGTCATCTATACGAAATACTATTTAAACATCAAACATTGTGACGCACAACCACAAAATAAGTTTCGAATTAATTTATTTCTAAATATTTAAAAATTTATAACTGGTTTATCGATTGCTTTTAAAGTCGTAACTAAATAATACTTATAATTAAATCTATAGCTATTACACATTCTATAGTTATTTTTCTATAAAGGAATGGAAATTCGACTGTTTAAAGTTAAGAAGGGATTGTTTTCAACAAGTGTTAAGGAATTAATATAGATATAGAGCCAAGCTTATTGTTAACTATGGTAATATTTGCGTTTGGTTAGGTGCTACAGAAATGTTTTTTTATAACAAAATTGGTTAGTTAGTAGAATTAGATAACTGAAAAAGCAAAATAATGGAACCGTTTTCTGATGATTTACTATGGCTTGTGGTTAGTGGGTTTGTGGTAGCGTTCGTATTGGCTTTCGGCATTGGTGCCAACGATGTGGCCAACTCGTTCGGCACCAGCGTCGGCTCCAAGGTGCTGACGCTCACGCAGGCTTGCATTCTTGCGACTATCTTTGAGATCGCCGGCGCAGTGCTTATAGGTGAGTAAAATTAACATTTATCACAGTGATTACTAAAACAAAATAACCTTTGGTTAAAAATGGTTTTTAAAAAGTGACCTTATTTGCTGTCCCTAGGTTGTAGGGGAGGGAGGTTTTCTACTAAAGAGGTAGTTAGTGATTCTTAGTATCGTAATCTCATCCTACCTAGTCTAGTCGCGAGGTGAACTTAGACCCCATTATGTAAGAAACCTAATATCACTAAAATTCGAAGCGATAGATCACCGCCAGCAAACAAGTAATGGCTTGGGGGACGTTAGACAACTAGACATTTGTGTAATTTTAGTACGTTTAGCTCACGCTTCTTTTCTTAACATGTTGCAACTTATTACCGCTCATATCCACAGGATATAAGGTATCGGACACAATGCGTAAAGGCATTTTGGACGTGTCTTTATATGCTGACGGTGGTGAGAAATTGTTGGCTGCTGGTTGTCTGTCGGCGCTGATATCGGGTGCCATCTGGCTGATCGTGGCCACTGCACTGCGGCTGCCTGTCTCCGGAACCCACTCCATGGTCGGGGCTACTGTGGGCTTCACGCTCACAGCAAAAGGCCCCATTGGTGTGCGCTGGTCTACTCTCGGAGCCATTGGTAAGTCACTCTTTACCTTTCGGCCAGCACGCGTAGCATGACCACCATAGAAACGGGTTTTCTACGGGTTTCATCGACGGAAGAATAGACAAAATTACAGATTGTGATTGTTTATCTGTCATTTTGTCTATTCCTCCGTCGACAAAAGCCGTATCTATTGTGGTCATGCTAAGCGTGCTGGAGTAGCTTGCGACAAAGACTGGATATCTTCTCCTTGTAGCACAAATAGTTATTTGATGGTTAGTCTAAATAATATCAAAGTAAAAACATGTTTTTACCTAACTTAAATAGCTGATTATTGTATGACTGAGACCAAATTAGAGAGAGACTCATGAAAATACGCTGGGGTCGTTTGATATCTTTGGATTTATGGCCCATTCGCTTGATTATTCAAAACCTATTCGTACTTACGCCTATTGTTCGATGTTTTCAGTTCAAGGTTAAAGCTTATTAAATGGTCTGCGAGGGATGTTTTATGTACCGGAATACAGTCAATTTCTAAGTGACAACATGGGATAAAGTACTTTGACCTACATTAGTTTCAGGAATTTAGGTAGTCAGTTAATTAATCTAGATAGTGTCAAGGCACCTGCATACACGCGCGACACGACACCGTTAATTGTTCTAACGTGAAGTTTTCTTAGAACTTGTTTTATTAGTCGCGTCGCGCCTGTTTGCGAGAGCCTTTATTAAGCCAGTCCACTGAAATCTGATAAGTACCTACGTTCTACTCGTATTCTGAGAAAGTTATTAACATGAGCATAATGTTCAATGTATATAGGTACTTGGGTTTCATTGTAATGGCTGAAAGTAGGAATGTTTGTGCTGCTTAACCTTGTACCTAATTGTGTCGGATCATAAAGGGTATTTACTTGTCTCTCGCGCGGTCAAAGGAAGCGGCGGCGGGACCTTGAATTCCCGGGTTCAATAAAAAATAACGATATGGACGATGTATGTACTTACCTATATGTACGTACCTAACGGTATTGTACTTTAAAAAATATATAAAATTGATTAATCCCTCTTTCCACCTGTCTCGTAGGAACCGTAGTTAATCGCGTAAATAAGGATCAATTTATTTCCCGAACCATGAGTAGATTTTATTACAAAGTTATGCATGCAAAGTTGTCAAAGATACCTAAGTCATAAGATGAAGACCGCCTTTCAGCGGTAGAATAAAATTAACAAGTATTACCGTAAAAAGTCTAGTGCGTAACTTTGTAGACCTCCGTAGACCTTCGTAGACACATGTTATGTGTATCGTCCTTTGTCCCCAGTGGCGTCGTGGTTCATATCCCCGGCACTCAGCGGTACGGCATCAGCCCTCCTGTACTGGTTTGTGCGTCGGTTCATTCTGAGATCGCCGCAGCCCATCAAATCTGGTCTCAAGGCGTTGCCATTCTTCTACGGAGCTACCGTGTCCGTGAACGTGCTGAGCGTGGTGCATGATGGACCTAAGTGTAAGCAAGCTAACAAAAAATCAACCTCAAAGATTAAGCAAAGTACCTACCTATTCCTGCCGACAAACTGTCACCTAGTTTGGCAGGTTTATAAAATGTGTTTGGTTTGTTATCAAGTGTTTGGTCCAAAATAAATAAATTATTTATTTATTTATAAGATTCAGTTATTTCTAGAATTGGTAGCCCTTGCGTAGCAAGTTGCTACGAAAGGGCTATACGAATTCTAGAAAACAACAAGTAGGTATTGATATAAATGCTGCATTGTAGCTCTCTATATACTGTTCTTTGGAGAGCCAAATGTACTTACCCCTATTTAAATGTTTGGCTAAATATAGATGTGAATGTGCCGTCATAACTTGGGCAGAATGCATAAAATCGTGAAAGTGATATTTAGAATTATAAATAACCGTCCATTATTTCCAGTACTTGCAATGGACAACATCCCGCTGTGGCTGGCTCTAGTCTCCTCGATGGCGGTTGGCGCGCTGGTTGCGGTGTGCGTACGCGCATTCCTTGTGCCCTACTACAAAAGACGGCTCGTCGCGCCTCCTGTCAACTTCTCGCTTGGATTATCTAATGGTAGGGATTCTATATTTGAGATAGATAAGAGTCTAATTCTGATTAGCGTCATTTAATTGTTATCAAATATCTCAACATTCAGCCATACAATATATATTACAGAAACGACTCCAGCGAATACTCCAACACACTCCAATAAAAGCAGCGTCGCGCAACGTCCAACGTCCCTCCTGTCTGAAGATGGTAAAGTGCTCGAGGCTATTGCGGAGAGTGCAGAAATGGTTACCCTGAGCGACGCAGACAAGACCTCCGTCGGAGTGATGAACGCCAGAAACCGCGCACTCCTAGCCACCATGGACGACTGCAGCATACTGTCCAGGAGTCTCAGCCCACCAAACAAGTCACGGTTACAACTCATAGATGCGGACCCTCAGATTAACACCTTGAAATACATAGACGAGACGTTGAGTTGTTGTAAAAGTTTGGACTCTGCGCAAATGGCTGGTATGGGCGAGAGCTACGACTCCAGGAATGGTTTTCTGGGCGACTCTTGCGACACGATAGCGCGCGGGGAGTTCGACAGGCTAGCAGCCGCGAGGGCCACAAACTGCGTGGAATTTGAAACACCACCACCGCGACTTGACAAGGTGAGCTTATCTTGTAATTGCTTCACGGGGCTCGTGACTAAATGATAAAAGCCGCACGGTCGATGGAAGGTTAAGCTACGCTTGCCCTGGCGGGTTGGTGGATGGGTGACTATCCATTACATTACATATCGAGACCCGTCCGTGCTTCGGAAAGCACGTTAAGCCGTTGGTCCCGGCTGTAATTCGTAGATCTTTGACGGTCGTTACGGGTAGATAGTCAGAAGCCCAAAAGTCTGACAACCAATCTTACCAAAGGGTATCGTGTTACCCAGTACCTAGGTTGTGAAGGTCAGATAGACTGTCGCTCCATGTAAAATAGGTACTGGTATTCAGCTGCATTCGGTTAGACCGGTAGCCAACCCCAACATAGTTGGGTAAAGGCTAGGCAGATTGATTATGTTGTCTACCTGCATTGCCCCAAACCTCTTTATCATTTTAGGTATATATTTCCCTATGTTGGTATTCTCCAGGGTCCAGACGCTGGCAGCGCGTGGAGCATCGAGCGCTGCGCGGCGGCGGAGGCGTGCCGGCGCGCGGCTGGCATGACGCCCAACTCCAGCGCCGCGCCGCTGCTACGCGCCGTGTCCCCGCCGCCCGCGCCCGCACCCGCGCCGCCGCCCGACGAGCTGCGACTCTTCTCCTTCCTGCAGGTCCTCACCGCAACGTTTGGTGCGTTTGCGCATGGTGGCAATGACGTCAGGTAAAGAGTTGTTTGAAGATATTATGTTCCATACTATGTCCTTGATGATATTATACCCCTACACCATTGTAACGGAACGTACATTGTGACGTATTATAGAACTACAGGTATACGTCAGAATAACACTGCATTGCGGTTCAGAGCAGACAACCCAGAGCTGATGTAATTTTTAGATACCTACATACCTACCGCAATGACACTTTGGATGAGTTTATTTGCAAACAAGAAAACTATACCACGGTTCTTTTGGTCGGCAGTAACGCGATTGGTCCACTGGTGGCTCTCTGGCTGTTATACTCTGAAGGGGGCGCCCACTCCCGCGCGGAGACTCCTCTAGCCATCCTAGTGTTCGGCGGCGTGGGCATCGCAATGGGACTGTGGCTGTGGGGCCGCCGTGTCATCCGCACCGTTGGGGAAGACCTCACCAGCATCACACCTGACACGTTAGTCGAGCTTCTAATAATTTCATGTTAAGAATAGGACCCACTCACGAATTTGATGGCACGCGATTTTTCGACAAAGAATGGTCTTGCAAACACAAAATTAGCGGTGCAGAGGTTCAGTTCCTGAGCTCATAAAAAGTTTAGGGACCTAAAACCAACCTGTAAATATATGCTTTACCAAACTATTTCATCTGAGTTCAAAATCGAGGATTTGTGTCTATTGTATAGTGCAAATAAAGTAATGTTTTTGGCACACAGGGGCTTTACGATCGAGCTCGGGGCTGCGCTGACAGTCTTGGTGGCTAGCAAGGCCGGTCTGCCGGTCTCTACCACACACTGTAAGGTCGGTTCTGTCGTCTGTATCGGCTACTTCTCAGACAAGCCAGTCGACTGGAGTTTATTTCGGTATGTTTACACAGATATAAAAGTTTCTTGCTTGCTAATAGACTATACAACATATAAAAAAAACCCTGTTCGATCCGTGAAGCTGTTGTTAAGTATCGTACTGGGGCCGTATTATGACGTATTAATGCCACCATTATTCCAGTGTGAGTGAGAGACGGAGCTATACAAGGCCGCTAGCACCATCCTTTTTTCGCAGTGGAATTCCCTGATAGCCTATTTATGTGGAAATTTCCAGGAAAAAAGAAAAAAAAATACGTCATTTTTTTTTAATAGGGAATTTTACCGGTTTATTATAACATGGGGCGCTTAGCGGGTGTCTTACTCCTGTTGAAAATTTTCAAATTTTTAAATGGGTTTGGTGTAATTTATGCACAAAATATGTGAATTTTAATTAGCAATAACTTTTTTATTTTCAATAATAATAAAATAAAAACTTTTTGGTAATGTTATTGCAGTACCTGTGTGCCCCTTTCGGATCGGACAGGTTTTTTTTTACATATTGTATGTGCTGATTATAATTGTTTGCATTATGTTTTACGAAACAAAAATGACTGAATTTCAATAGTAGTTCTATTTTTGCATCTGTTACTGTTTATAATGATTATTACACATCTTGTTTACACAAATAGATTGTAATAGGGACTTCCCTTTTCTGTTACCATTTGTGAAATTGTGACTAATGACATGTTTTGTCGTACAGGAACATAATATTCGCGTGGGTGGTGACTGTTCCTGTCGTTGCGGCCATCGCAGCTCTCGCCATGTTGGCTCTAGAAGCGTTTGTCGTATAGATTACTTTACGCATTGACGTGTAATGTAATAACTACCTAGAAACTAACAATAATTCACAAATGTCTAGTTTTCCTCCTCAATGTATCTAAGTAGGTATTGTGCTGAGATAAAATTTATACCTACGTATGTGGCCACGTCGCGTTCGCATTGCAATAACACATTTACGGAATTTAAATTAAATTATATATTTTTTATTCGTATTTACTGCAATCTTAGATCAAGTGAAGCTAAGTTAATGCTAGCCAACAAGCAATATCCAATTTTAAGTTTGCAAATATAAACACCACAAGGATTATATCTACTGGATGAAATAAGTAGGCATAAAATGTTGATTTTCACCAACAAATAGCCAGTTAAAGATAGATCAGTAGGGAATCAATAAAACAAAGGAAATAATTTTAACCAGAATAGATACCTACCTACTTGAATTTTAATAATTTTTAAAAGAATGTTAGTTGTGCGGGCGTGGCTTCAAACTTCAAACCTGTGCTGTGGGTGGCGTAGGAACGAACTAAGGCAAACGTCAATAAATCTTCTAATATAATAATAGTCCAAGTATTTATCTCACATAGAAGTTCACGAGTAATATTCATTTTTCTTCTTGTTAAACTTACTACAGCGTAATAGTTGTTAGACTAATAAATAACTACTGTTTAGTCCTAGGACTACTTGGATTTTGATCTCTGCACATTTCTTGATAAAAATACCAGCAAGCCCTTATTTTAAATTATCTAGTATGTGTACTTACTGCATGGACTGTGACTAAAATCTAGATAGCGATACTTACTTACCTACGTACATACATAGTTACAACTTATGACTTGATTGTTTTTATGAATTGGATATTTTTTAATCGTAGGGGTTAACCGTAAAGTCGTAAGACGATTTTCATTGTAGTATTGTATGGAATTGTTTTATGATTCCCGTTGTAAGATATTTGCTAAAGAGGATTGAAAGAATTAATGTCAAAATGTAATTTTGTTTAAACATTTGAAATCCAAAGTGTCTTTGTGAAACGTTTACTGTATGTACTAATACATAAGGTACGAGCCAAAGTAAAAATATTATGTTAGTTGCCCGAGTGATGTTTTGCGAATATTTGATCAAGATGTAAAAGCTCCGGAAGCGTAGGTAATGAAAGCCTTTTACTTCTGTAGGTACCTGATTGTACGTTGATACTCTACGTATGCGCTCTCGGAGTTGGCGCAGATGCTAGTCTTATTTACTTGGCTATGATTGTACCAGTTGCACTGGCCTATTAAATGAACGGTATAGCGGCGGTGTACGAACTCCTCCGTCCTAGCAGACCTCTGTGGCGGACTGTCAAGCTGACAGTTATGATGGCCCTTGTCAAGAGGCCCGATACAGGCACGTTGTGTTGAAAAATGTGTGGCAAAAATATAAATTTTAACCCTCAACGGAAGCCTTTTCTATTAACCTGACTCACACCGACCACATTCTGGCGCCTAAATAACGTGCTACTAATGGCCTCTTGGCAAGCCCTGTCATAACTGTCAGGCTACCATGTAAGTGACAGTCCGCCATAGAGGTCTGCTAGGAAGGAGGAGTTCATACACCGCCGCTTTATCAGTGTATATTTTCACGTAAATATAGGACTGACTATTAGATGTAGAATGGGGCTTAGAAGGGTGAATGCGAACTGTAATCTCGAATTGATATTACCTACTACACTGTATTCTAATTGTCAACCTGTCTGCATGTTGAGTTGTTTAAAATTGTCGCATACCTGTTAAAGTTGACGTGCTTGCGATTAACTACCGCTATGCCTACCTATGTTGTTTGTTGTAGGTACACCCCGATGCAAACTTTATGGCGGCTCTGAATACGAGGCGAGTAGTTGCGCAGTAACAAATTCATGTGACCGCGGGGGTGAGGGATGGGGCGAGTAGCCTACTTCAGAGCCGCCATAAAGTTTGATGCACACTGTATTTATTTGCAAATTGCGTTTTGACCAATGCCATGGACGTTCACTTTTTCTTGGTGAATAAACATTATCATAATTATTATTATAGGTAGATAATAATTATAGAGTTTGTGTAAAATAAGAGCAGCGTTACCTCCATGAGAAATGTCAATTGTGTTGTGCTGTTGTTTGCACAACCACTTTACTAAAGTTTCATGATTGATCCTTTTGTATGTATTTACGATTTACATTCAAGTTCAAGTGTACCATTCTAAAACAACTTCTTTATTC
This sequence comes from Xanthia icteritia, assembly GCA_949128155.2. NCBI lineage: Eukaryota > Metazoa > Arthropoda > Insecta > Lepidoptera > Noctuidae > Xanthia > Xanthia icteritia. The sequence goes on from OX421934.2 coordinate 10,584,856, forward strand.
TGTTTTATTACTAAACATAGTGTGTCTGCCATCTGCCTATCTTATTACAAAAATGTTATCTAAATAAGAAATTGTTACGTGAATCGGTATTGCATCGCGTTTTTATAAACAACTTAATGTGTCGCATATGAATTACAAATTATTTAACAATCGGCGATATTATTGTTGAATAAACATAGTTGAAAATATCGTGTTTTATTTTTATTCGTTTATTGTTTTCGTCGCCGTAAGGATTGAACATTGAGACGAAGAAACCATCATCCCATCAAAGAGTTTAGGTACTATCGCCTCGACTGCCTTCTGACTTCTTCTTGAGTGGCACATGGCATACACCGTTAATTTAAAAATAAAATTTTTAATTTAATTTGACGTGTTGTTTGTTTGTTTTACTTTTTAAGATAAACCATTCTGTAGAATATCATTTTTATATATCTTTTATGATTTACACGGCGCACGCTAAAAGTAAAGCTCCCAGTCGGCATGATTCTTTCCGACATCTTCAACAATAATCGTCATATTTCAGCCAATTTACATAAAACCTTAATGAATATACACCAAAACCTTCCGCATGAATCACTCCGTCCATTGGTGAAAACCGTTTGAAAATCAGGACCCTAATTACGTAATACACGATCAATCGGAATTTGAATCATTTTAAAACAAATTGCTAATCCATTGCTTCACAAGCTCGAAAAAAAAATTTGAATGACAACGTAAATAACGCAATGAATGTTGTTGAACTGTCAAAATGAAACAAATTTGTCGTAATGGTTTACGAAAATGTGTTGCGTAATTAGATAGCCGTTCGGTAGTTTTTGAGTTTATCGCGTTCAGACAGACAGACAGACGCGGCGGAGGACTTTGTTTTATAATATGTAAGGATAAGTATTCTACAGATCTCGATATAACTAACTACAAGATGGACTATAAGTAATTTCCCTTTGCAGCACGTTCTTAAATTCATAAACTGGGTAGAGGTACCTACTACAGAAGTCTGTACGTCACGCTCATGTGTTCTTACAGAAGGAAACAAATCAAAAGCTTAGGCACCTATTTGTAGGAGACTAGGCCTTGATTCCATAATAACTGCAGGTATAGGGTTGCCAGGTGTCCGGCCGAATATACCTATACAAGTCCGGCCTGTCCGGCTTTTGTTAGGCTTTTGGTAAACCCCTCCCCACCAAAAGATGCCGAACGAAAGTAAGAAAAAAATGTGATTCATAATAACTTAAATAATTAAGAGTAAGTAGAGTAAGGCTCAAATTAATAACAGTAATAAATAAACAAATAAAAGTTTTTTTTTTTTTCTTTAGGAACCAGTGTGTCAGGCTTTCAGGGCAAAATGTCCGGCTAAATATGAATCTGTGTCCGGCTTTTCTATTTTTGGGCCTGGCAACCCTATGTATATATATGTCGTAAATCATCATTTATTCCACTTGCGCCAACAATGGCTAAACCTGACTGTTCCTCGTTATCTGAACTAATCTCAAATTCTGTGGGGACGTAACACTCCGGGATCGCTCGTAAACGTTCGTGACGTGTTGCGTACTTGTAAGTTCTATTGCTATCCAAAGATTTTAAAAGGTATCGATCACCTTCCAGTAGGTCGATAACTTTAAATGGACCCCGAAATTTTGGATCTAGTTTTGTTTGATTTCTTTCATGATTTTCTATTAAGACAAAATCACCAACAATAAATCTTTTAAGATTTGCTTTAGTTTTATCAATTCTATGTGAATACCTGTCGTGTCTGCAAGTCTGTCTGATGGGAATCGAACCCAAGTATAATGAGCCAATGGCTCGGGCCAGTTGTTTGACGCGCGAATAGGTATCAACGCAACCATGTTGTTTTCGAACACAAGCCATGTATATTCGCACTTTTTCACTATCAGGAGATTTCTTAACCCGCTCGTATCCTGATGTCGGGGCGCCGCCGGGTCGGGCTCACACATCGTCATCAGAAGGGTAATTATCGATTAAATCGTTCATTATGTAACTGTCTGTCTACTTTGTGGGCAAAGGAAACGCGCGGGGTAAATATAATCACTAGTTACTTAAACTTATAATCTACGCTTTTCTTAAATGAAGGGCGTAACGAGTCCACGGGTCGCGCTCAGTCGATCTCGCGGTCTGAATGGAACTGACTGCCTGATCCAGGCTCCTCTGATGCTTACGACGACGACGACGAGTTAGACATATATTTATATGGTTAAAAAAACCAATAACTATGTATTTAATTTAATCTTAATATAAGCCCAGAGTGGGCTTATATGTAGTAAGGAATGACGAATAATCTAAATCTGTGGGAATCATGAATGTAGATCTGTGTGTCTGCAAAAAGTTTTTAAATTACAAGTAGGTATTGTTACTTATCCACCCATCAGCAATTAAGCCACTTTTTCAACAGTACTAGTCAGTCTAAAATCAATATAATATTAGTCTATTACTCGTAAAATAAGTATAATATTGTTATATATTAAAATATGTATAATATTATAACAATATTATACTGTTGAAAAAGTCATAAAAAATAAGAAGTTGTAGCGCAAACTAAACCTTATTATGTGTAGGCATTACGGTTGTTTTTCCTAAAACTCGTGTTTGTTTACATGTTTGGCGAATAAATTGTGAACGCAGATTACAAAAAACTTATTACGTTATGCGGGGAATTCCCTGAATTGTAAGCGAATAAACCGTTACCCATCTAAATGCGAGGTCGCCCGGTCGGTTGCATTTAGATGGGTAACGGTTGCGCGAATACTTACGAAGCAAGAAAGAAGATGCCTGTGTACCTATCGAATCTCGGACTCTTATAAATCTTTTAAGAATCGACGAAACCATGCAATAACATCTCAGCTCATCATTTAAAACTGTTTCTTGTTCGTTCTTCTTTGTGTCTTCAAAAATGGACATAATTTCAAGGGAGGCCAATTCTGCCCCTTTGTTGACCTCTACAAACCATGCTACCTCCATGGTAGGTACCAATAGCATAAGCAAATACTCGATAAAACGAATCGGTCCATGAGCGAGCTGGCTCGTAAGTTCTAGGTTCCGTAGAAAGTAAGTAGGACACTTTTACGACTTTCTCGCCTATAGGTAAAGGCGAGAAAGTCGTAAAAGTGTGTTGCCAAATAGTTTCGGCAAGAGCTATCCTATTAATGCTAAACTGTAAAACAAGGATAAAAAAAAATATTGCAGTTAATTTGTTTAATCAACATCAAATAAAACTGATTCAATTCATACAACCTACATAAGTACGTTGGTACCTACTTTTGAAACAAATAAGTACTATATCTGTAATTTGACTTTATTGAAGATCAAGTCTAGACTGAATAGCTATTATGCTGCTACTAACACTAGGCACGTGTACATGGATGACATCATTATCATTTTGGTAGGGAATAAAACATCGTTCGGTAAAGTCCGGAGGACAGTTCGGGTCGAATCGTGCCAGACGCTTTTTTTTAATTTAGGTGTCGGGCTTCGTTCAAGATAACTGTTGAATTTGTTGATCGACCATTTGTAGCTTGCGCGTTGCGTCCGAAGGACTGGTGCGAGCGGTCGCTTCGTGAATCGTACCATTCCTATCTTGTTTGTCCGGTTTGCATCTGTGTTGTAAATAAAATTTAAAATAATTCCAAAACCAGTTTTCGTCTCGATTCGGATCAATGCAAAGGTAAGATGAGTTTCTTCGTAGTTTTAAAACTTAACCCCTCTAACCTTGATATCCGTGACAATGAACGAACGATGTTTGTTTTTTAAGAGAGACATCGAGAAGTGCAGGCCACGTTCAATGTTGTAATTATCGCTTAAAAAGCTGCCGGTTTTTAGAGGGTTCACGCTTGATGTTATGCATGAGCGCATGTAGGTACCTAAGTATATATATATTTTGATATTATGAGCTGCAACAATTTTGTGAAATAGAATCTTTTCCAAATCCGTCTTTAGGTAGAATATTTTTTTTAAATTAAGTAGAGACTTGGTTCGACTTGTCATTTTGTTATCAAAATTGGATGAAAACATTTGATGATTTGAATAATAATTAAATTATATATTCAGTATACTAAGCAGTTGAGTTGATCACAACAAGCGAAGGCTGACGATAATTAGGTACCTAATTGGTACCAATTTGCATTGACGAAAAATAAATATTGTGAAACAGATTGAACGTAGGTATCTAATTTTCAATATTCAACTTCGTTGTCATCTAAATAAGGATTAAAATTATAACAAATTTCCCTATCCGATTTTACATAAAATATGAGAATCAATGTTTGTCTTTGTACCCGTTCTTACTTCATTTGATATGTTTGTGTTAACGTAAACCGTAACTAGTAAACCGTAGAGTGGTGATACCTAGTAGGTGGCTTTTAGTCATCTAAAATACTAAATATTATGGGAGTATTTACTACCCACTTTGCTTAAGTAATATATCTAACATTCGAAGTCGTTTTTAGTTACATATTTCTGACATTTTATTATAAATTATTTTTCTGTTGCTTTTAAACCATAAAAGCATTCTTTTGATTGAGTTTCCACGCATTGTGCTGAAAGTAAAGCCCCTTTAACAGTTTTTGTGGCAAGTTTATTTCTTATTCTGGTTTTCGTCACATTATTTTTGCTGAATACCTAGTCGTTTCATCCCACTTTGGATAAAGGATGCAAATTATTGTACTTTTGCGTACGATAATACATACCTATTATATAGTACTTCGTACCGGTGTCCAAATTATCGTACGTCTGGCATGCTTAGTCGTCATCTTCCCGTCCCTTTCTAGCCATGTCATCTTTCACACAGTCCATCCATCGTTTCTTTGGTCTTCCTCTGCTCTTACAGCCATCCACGTTCATACTCAAAACTTTCCTCACGACATTTCCCTTATTCCTCTGCATCCCATGGCCATAACAGACAACTGATTTCCACACGTTCATTCATTCACCATTCACAATAGGTACTACATATCATTAATTAAGTATGACTGTCGTATCACGGTATCCAGGAGGACTTCCCAACACCTACAACCTATATAGATACTTACGTTACGCGTACGAATAAAAACAAAAAGGCTAAGTACACTAAAATGAACTCAACTTAACTCCCCTTAACATTTAATTTCCATGTATTGTGTTATCAATTTCCAACATAAACTGCCCCCATTTTTCCTCCTTCGGGACTGAGTGCAAATCCTACACAAGGAAAACGAACGCAACAAACAATTTGATGCGTAAGCGCACTCAACTCGAGGCTTGGATTTATTGTTATAATAATTTATTGTAAATATTATTGTTGTTATTAATCATTAATAACATTAAATGAATATTTACTTACATAAAGAACCTATGTTGAAATTAACCTTGGGATTTACCTCGTTTTGTATTGCAACATCTTTGGATCACTAAATAGGTCGACCTACCTACTATTTTTCCGACCGAGCAAATATTTGTAAAGCATTTTCCACTCTATGTGCATATTATGTTTTCTATGCCCATTTAGATCATGTGTATTGTTCTAGACTTAAAGTATGCAGATCCAAATGGATATTTGATATATGAAACTATGCACTCGCACTGCACTGCTTGCATTGTGAGAACTACGCGCTAGTAGGTAACTTGATATTGCTAGGTTGTATCCTACAGTTCGATATAAAATGCAGTTGTTGTTGAGTAAATAACACAATGAAATAATGTAGATAATTATTATAATTGTGTCATATATCGATCACATTGCGGCTTTTTTAATGTATATTTAAAAAAAAATCTTATTAGGTACTAGCTGCGCCGCGCGGTTTCACCCGGAGAAGTCTCGGATCTCTCAAAACATAAAAAGTATCTATATGTAGTGTGTATATGTCCTAATCCAGGTCATGGTCTGCCCATGTGCCAAATTTCATCCAAATCTGTGCAGCCGTTTTAGCGTGAGAGCGTAACAAACAAACTCACTCACATTTTTTTTTTAAATATATTGTGATATATATTTAAACACTTAAGTAATATTATATATTATTGTTAGGATAGTTTTGTACATGCAGAAGGCCACATCTGTTCGACACAGTCATTATCAGTTCCGGTAAATTGTTACCGGAACTGATAGTATATGTAGTACGGATATGTAGGTACGGATTCTGAGACTGAATTCACTAAATGGCTCATATATTATTACTATTATGAGCCAGCAGATAACATGAATACAGACTAATAAAAACAAGGACCAATAATGTCCAGTCAGTGTCCAAATACGTATTAAATTAAATATGTATTAAAACTGTCTGCCTGACGCGTGGACTGTGTCCACTCGTTCAATTTATTTTGACAATTAAACAAGACATATTTTAGCGTAGTTTGTTTGTTGTCGGCCTTCGTAACCGATGTCGTCTTCGGTCACCTCTAAGGCAGTGTCAATAAACTATATCTTCAACTAAATGCTTTTTGTTACAGACCAGCCATGGACAACGACGGACTCCCTCTGTATCCGTCGGAGTTTGAGAATCAAGCTCAGGTAATTTACTAATTGTTTTTGGTTGTTTTACCTATCATTGACTCGTACAGTTAGCTGATCGTAATTGGTAACACTTGCACTACAAACATCGTTCTTACTGTTACGATATAAAGGCGCTGTCAATGTCAAATTGTTACCACTTATGTGTAGTCGATTGTACGGTCAGCAACGAGACTTAATAAAATTAACACTGTTACTTAGATACTTTTATATCATCTAAAATCTACTCAATAAAAATCTTAAATGTACTGACAGACAACTGCTGGGTCAAGAGGCATACAATTTGTCACAAGATTGGACCCCTTGTGCAAAATTTTGCACAGTGGACCCCTTGTGCAAAATTTTGCACAACAGTTCCAGAGGAAGGATTTTTGAAAATTCTACCTCTAAAGGGGTTCAATAGGGGATACAAATTTGTATGGAAGTTCGTCATTTTTCTGATGGGGGACTCCATCGGGCATACGACTTGTTCTATTATGATTTTAAATTGACACAAACGATCCGATACACAGCTTTTCGGAATCTCTTGAAATAGTTAAAAGTTTGTTGTGTTGATAATAAAATAAAGTGCTAATTGACTTTCATTCCTGACCAAACTTCGAAGAAGACATAATGATAAGCAGATAACAAGCTATTTTTTTTTTGTATAACACGTTCATGCACTTTATCAGAATACCTAAAGAAACCATGACGCATTGTCTAAGTACACTAAAAATATCTAACGATGTTATGTCTCCAGAATAGAATAAAGGTTCCTGCAGACAAGCGCGACGCGACTCTCATAGAACAATTTCTATGAAAACCTCATGGAAATTCTTCTACCAAAATCGCGTCACACCGTCGCGTCGCTCGTGTCTGCGGGAGCCTTAACCCCGTGCTATCTAATTACGCAACACATTTTCGTAAACCATTACGACAAATTTGTTTCATTTTGACAGTTCAACAACATTCATTGCGTTATTTACGTTGTCATTCAGATTTTTTTTTCGAGCTTGTGAAGCAATGTATTAGCTATTTGTTTCAAAATGATTCAAATTCCGATTGATCGTGCATTACGTAATTAGGGTCTCTGACATCCCTGAATAGGTCTGTCATTTTAATTTGTACTAATTGGTTTTTCATTAGAAAATGTTCAGTAGGATATCGCAAGCAGCTCACGAGTTTATTATAAGAGGATATAGGCATTTCATCGCATTCTGTATGTTTTCTTACAGATAAAGAAGTTTAACCCAAAAGCCCAGGCACCAGCGGCCGCGGCGGTGCAACAAATCCCGGAGCCAATGCCAGCAGCCTCAGCGGTATTTACAAATAATATTTTCCTTCCTACAGTTTGATTACGTATATTTTACATAGATATACAATTGTATATAAGTTATACAATGTCATGAGAAAGACGATGACGGAGGAATATAAATGAGTAGCGCGGGTAACGAATTTAGAACGAGTTTGTTAGAATGATGCTTTTTTTTGTCAATGCATGCCCGCCAAATGTTGTTGCATTATGCACCTACAAACAATAAAAAAAGTCTTATTTGGAGAATCTTTTTCTATCTGAGGAATCTGTGGGTTAATAGTGCACGGATCAGAGAGAACAATGATTCTAATGTAGTGTCGGGGCTAAAAGTACAATTGTTTCAGAAGCCGCTGCTGGGTCCCGAAAACACGGTGACGATTTGTCAGTTCTGCCACGCGTCAGTCAAGACTGCAGTCAAGTACACAACTACATCGCGCACGCATATGGCCGCCGCACTTTGGGGCATGTTGTGGTATGTAAACTATATACGTTTCATTAATTATTGTCTAAATTATGCGGTTTCAGAAAATACTCTTTAACGCCTACACATAAAGTTTAGTTTCCGCTGCACTACCTACTAATCATTTTGAAAACTACTTTGTTTAACGAGAGTAAAGTTGTTTTTTTTATTTTTCCCAGTTGTTTGTGCTGTGTTCCGTATGGCGCTGAATCAGCTAAAAACTCCGATCACTACTGCCCCAACTGCCAGAGATACCTCGGCACTTATGTGAAGTAAATAAAACGTTATAAGTCTACGTATTCATCATTTTTTATATACTTGTCTATTTATAGATTCTAGGCTCATACAGAAAACTTCTCGAATACGTTATGGATGGTTCATATAGACCCAAAATAAACCAATGAAAAACACGCCACTGATTTCGCGCGATGTTTATTTTCATCCTCATCGTTACAAGATGGTTTTGGGTCAATGACCGTTCATGGTGTTAAAACCTTAAAAGGAACTTGTTATTAAATGTATATCTCACTAACCTACAAAATATAAATGTTTTATACTTTTATTATATTGTATAATCTTTGGTGTACCAATGACGCGCAAAAGTATGTGATAAATATGAAACCTCGAATGGCTCTCTAAACAGGAAAACGACTGATTTTTATGTAGTGTGAGACTATTATGTATGTATTTATTAGACGGGAAAAAACCTGATATTATTATATTATTATTCTACAGTGAACTTTTGAAATGTATTATTAGCAGGTCCAAGAGGAAAACAAGATGAATTCTGTTTTTCTGCGATATTTATCCGATACGTATCGATTTTACGACGTTTATGTCGTTTTGTGATTATAATCATGATAATGATATTATATAAAAACAAATGTCTTAACTATATCAAATAAAATAACTTCTTATGTTACAACATACAGTTTACAAGCACAATGTAATTGAATAATTTGTGCCATATTTTTTTGTAGTAGGTACCAACTACATATTTATATTATATCAATAATTCATCATACTGAATGGTATCCTATGTTCAATCAAATTGAAAAAATATAAATTCATGTTTTGTTTCTTTGATTGTCATAATTGAACACCGATAGATTTACGTTATAATATTTCTATAAACGAAAAGATACATACAACATGTCATTCTAAAAGATGAGATTTTCAAAATGTATGTTTCGATAAGAAATACGAACCTACATGCCTTACATTATCGATGACATGTTTGCGTATTATTTTTGTACTTATTTTAAATAAAGCATTTACTGCGAATACACACGTGTTTAATTGTTATTTTATGAGATAAGTGATGGACAACCTAATAAAACTTCAAATTGTTAATGATAATAATAATTATATATTTTTCTATGTTACACTTAATCACAAGAAACTAACTTATAACAATAAAAATTAAATGAACCAAAGAAAACATACGATCAGTCGTATGCGTAGGAGTGTTCACGCGACGTACTGGTTGGTGAGCGCACGCAGTAACCTTGCGCGGCGTATGGCGGCGGCTTCGCGCTGTATGTCCTCGCTGTTGTTCGCGTTGAGCTCGAGCGCGCCCGCCGCGCGCACGGCGCGGGCACGCCGCCCGCCCTCGCCGCGCCGCGCGTGCAGCGCCACGCCGACCTCCAGCAGCGTGCCGTCCCAGATGCAACCGTAGTAACCGTCCATAGCGTCAGCCACGGTGCCCGTCTGTGGAAAAGAAAATTAGATTAGAAGCAGACCTACATCCCACAGTGGATTATTTTATGGAGATCACATTATAATTTTTAATTTCTTACATCACGCATGTTTTCCCCAAAGGGTAAGGCAGAGGACCTATCGTAGGTACACCCACCCACAGGAGCTCGTGGCTAAGTTATAACAGCCGCACGGGTCGATCCATCAGGTTAAGCTACGCCTGCCGGGGTTGGCCCGTGGATGGGTGACCATCTTTACGTACAGAGACTCCTCTGTGCCTCAGAAAGCACGTTAAGCCGTTGGTCCCGGCTATCATTCGTTTGAAAGTCGCTACAAGTCGTCAGAAGCCAGAAAGTCTGACAACCAGTTTTACCAAGGGGTATCGTATTACCCAGTTACTGGGTTGTGCAGGTCAGATAGTAGGCAGGATAGATAGACAGGTCAGTATTTTACAGTTGCTCCATGTAAAATACTGGTACTCAGCTGCATCCGGTTAGACTGGAAGTCGACCCTAACATAGTTGGGACAAGGCTAGGTAGATTTTTTTATGCGTACCTTTTCTGCGAGGCACTTGAAGGCGGTGGTGTAGTCAGGTTCGTCGGGCAGCTGGCACAACGCGGCGGCTTGTGTGGGCGCATTGAGTGCCTGACAGCACCGCGCCGCGCGTCGTGCTATGCTCGGCTCATCGGGAGCGCGCTTGGCGAAGTGCCACGATCCTGCCGCAGCACCGCAGAGGTATCGTCGTAGGGCCGCGCCCCAACGACCCTCTGCCATCTCCACGTCGCCATATAAACGGAGCCTGCAGGAAACGTTACAGGACTTAAGCTTTGGCCAAACCTGTGCGACCACAATGCGGGACGCGGGACGCGAAGCGGGAGCGTCAACCAAACTTAACCGTGCACACCTGCGCGACTACAATGCGAATCACGAACTCAGTCCCGTTTTGCCGATGCGACCGTAACGCGGGAACACCGGTTCCCGAGTTACGGTCGTGTAGGTGTGCAAGGCGCCAATATAATAACACGAGCAGCGTCTGCGGCGCAGTAGACGCTTCCGCTCCGCGGTCCTGCGTCCCGCGTTGTGGTCGCTCAGGTTTGTTCGAAGCTTTAAACGAGTGCATCAGCTAATAATTCAAGCGTCGACCACCGGCAAACAATTAATTAACTATTGTTTCGAGACACGTGTGCATTAAAATAATAGAGTATGAAAGCGACTTGTTATTTTTGGACGGCATATTAAAACGTATCGTTAAGATATTGGTCGGGTGAATCATGTTGGCTTTCTAGTCCAGCTAGGACCAGATAAGTATGAAAAACTGGTTAGAAAAAATATGATATTTGTTTGAGATAAAAACAAAAAATAATTTAGAACTTACCAAGACGTATTATAAGGATACAGTTTCAAGCTCCTTTCGAGAAGATCCGTAAGAGATTCCAGCACGAACTTAGCGTTATAATTATTCACATTCGATATGTTATTCGGCCAGAGATTGGTATAATCTACCACAAGTTCTAAAGAGTTGTCATCTATTAGAACGTTGTGTATTCTGGCGAGGAGTGACAGCATCACGCTGACGGCGAGGGGTTCTCTTAGGGTAGATAGGAACCCGTTGAAAGCGTTCCGAGCTTCGGAGACGCCGGGCGCTTCGCGGGAATGTGTAGGGTTTCCACCTGCCGACCTCTTTACCGGGGCGGGGCCGGTGCAGTACACAGCCACGGCTGAAAGAAAAGAAAGATAGACCTAGATTAAATCAAATTTTACCGTTACAAATTAAGATCACGCGTCATATAATTCTATGTAAATTGACATAAAGTTCAAATTACAATAAGCGCTCGTAAAATTTTACGACTGTAAAGACCATTACAATAAGATCAGCAAGACATAAAAAGGCCTAACATTAGAGCAAATTCGACATTTTGATTGAAACTGTTCTATGTATTCAAAATTGCACTTACCGAAATCCCACAATGGTCTGGGAAATTTCCTAGTGGCTTTCCCTCGCTGCAACTCAAAGCAGGCGGCACAGAGAGCTGCGGCGACCTCGCCCGGGCCCGTCGTGATGCCCACTCCTTCCCATTCACACGCATTTATCAAACAAATCCAACACGCTTCAATAACCTGCGGATAAACAGAAGTAATTGATGAAATATCAAAAAAAAAAAACATGCAGGGCAGTCTTTGGGGACTGCCGATAGAAGTGAAAACAGTATACATATAGCTCATGGGAAAGGTTCGGTGACGATGACGCGAGTTTCACGCTTTTTGTTCACTCAAAAAGTACACATATATACACAGTATACATATAGCTCATGGAAAGCGTTCGGTGACTATGACGCGAGTCCCATGATTTTTGTTCACCCAAAAAGTGATCACCGCGCCAAGAAGTATTCACTTAAAAAAAAAACGTTTATGGAAATAAATAGTTTAGCTCTCTCACCTGTGGTCTAGGAACGACGACGTCTCCGGAGGTGACCGTAGCGATACAAGCTTTGCATTTGTTTGCCAACACAGTCAAATTGATTCTGTGGTGTGGCCATTCGCTCAACACTACATTAATTTGTAGCAGAAGAACCTCCCAGGCCAGTTGACGACACAACCGGTATAGTATGGGATCGTTGCCAGTACCCAATTGGCTGCGAGCTTCGCCTTCTAATACTGAGAGCAATGATAGAGCCGCGCGGGAGCACCCAGCCTCAGCTCTAGCTCGCGCCGCCCCAGAGACAACGTAACCAAAGTCTTGTAAGAATCCTCTCGGCAAAGATATCAAGGCATTACACAACTCTCCCGCTGGCTTCCACGATGGACTTATCTTCCACAGAGGTGACGCTGGAGCCATCATCGCCAACTTCACCAAACACATTCGAACTTCGTCAGCCGTCGACGCCTCAATAAGCCGCTTCTTGAGTCTACCCATATCTAACTCAGGCACAGACTTAAACTCAAAGTCTGGTGTTTCCCAATCATCTGTAAGTAGTTCTCGAGGTATATCCATGTTTTCATCGTCGATATTGACGGGATCATTGAGAATCGTGTTCAATTGTTCATCGGAAACTAACTTCTTCCTTATGATCTCTGCTGATTCACCAATGTGCTTTTTCAAATACTCGTCAATTCTATCAATTGGGAGTCTACACTGTGATGTCGCTAAGTGAAGGTAAAACGTTCTTAAATTTTCCCAGTCGGCTTCTGATAAATCAGACATTAAAACAGGGGCGAGTGCCCAGAACAAAAGATCAAAGAACTTTATGCCAACTGTTTTGAATTTGTTCAGGAAGTCTTGATGAGAAGAGGGCAACCCTCCTTCTAAGGCGTATCTGACGGCATTCAGCGCCGACACTCTGTTTAGTAGATCACGTGCTACGGTGAAGGCGCCACTTGAGGCAGACCCTTGAATATCAAGCTCAGCAACTTGTCTGTGAATCATTGGGATCTCCCGCGCCAAGTTATCAGCTTGTAGAACTGCGATGATTCCCGTGTAATGATTTGCTATGGAATCTTGAAGTTTTTGTAACAATGAGGGCTCCTCATTTAACACTTCGTAGCCCAAATTCAATGCCCTTATGTATCCTAAGATATCGTCTCTTGCCATGCTTGCGTAGTGAAACTCTCCCCAGGGCATCACTCTGTGTGGACCATATCCATAGATTGATGTTTCTCTCTCTAGCAGATTTGAATTTTCTCTACATCCAAGTATGTGCTTCTTGGCCAAACTATGTTGACCATAGAAGAAATAATTATAACATAAGTCAAAATGTATTTGCATTGCAAATTCATGCTGACTGATCAGAACACCACCAGCATTCCAGTTATGGTTCATATCACATGAGTCTTCAGTAAGATGTACAAAAGTTTCACTCACTGGGACTTTCATCTTTTTCGACTCTTTACGACCAGTACTTGATGTTGGTTCATAATACGATAATATCTCATCTAAGAACAAGATACTTTGCAAGCGAGAGGCTTCGCACATTCGCAAGATTTTCTCGAAGTTTTGATTTATAGGAGTGTAGGCGCTGTCCAGTTGCATGCCAGGTCTATCATAAAACAAGTGTGAATGTAGTAGGAGGAGCTATTAGCTGCTAATAATAGTTATGTAAAATAAGATTATCAATTACATTCAAATAGTTATTCAATATAATTTAGTTTTAAATAAGAATCTTGCATTCTTTATTCATGACAATGAAGAAACACAAGCCTATTAAAGTTTACATTGAAGTAGGTTTTTTATATGAAATAATTTGATTCAAATTGTGGTAATTTAATTAAATAAGCCATATTTGAAAATTCATAATAATAAATTGCAAATTCCTATAGAAACAACCGGTACTTACATGTGGATGTAAGACATTTTGTTTGACTTGGCATAGAGTGCTGCCTTCACTGGGAACCTTACTATCCATCTGTGGTACAAAACCAAAGCAAACTGCACCTGTGGCTGCTGCAGCAACTCTGCTGGTATTTCCTGTGAAAGAGTTAGACTTGTTATGGATTCCATTTGGTCCTAGAAGCAATTTATGTAACTTTAAAAAGCAGTCTTAACAACTAGAGGATGGGTTGTTCTAGTGCAGCTTGGACAGGAGAAACCCATTTCTAGAAATGGACTGTTATAAACTGGGTTTATTGATCGTGAAGCAGCCTTTTTTAAATAACACATTGTTCTAGATAATAACAATACATAGTATTGGATTGAATTTATTACCTGCGGAGGCACTGCAAATGCTGCATCAGTTGACATGTACACCAGATCCTGCATTAACTGTTGCTGAATCTGAGGAGGCAGCTTGTTCTCAAATATATCTGAAAATGTCATAGGAATACTTAGTAAAGCATATAAGAAAAGTAAGAATAAGAATGAACATGACAGATTTCTCTCTCTTTAACTTCACATTACAATAAAATATAAAACAAAAATCATGAAATATAAAATCTCTGAATGAGTCCAAATAGGTTGCAACCCCAATAGCTAGTAACTGACCTGACATTCAGTAATTAATTAGTTATAGTTAGTATTAAGTAATATAAAGAACTTCAATACTCAATATCTTTATTGCTTTACCATAATGTGTACTTAGGTGGAACTTCAAAATGTAATGAATAAATTATATGAATAACAAGAGCTTACCTAAATTCCAATGTAAAGTTGAAGCAACTTTCAGAGCAAGGATCTTCAGTGCCAGTTGTTTCCGCGTGAACAGTGCCGGTGCGGGAGTGGTGGCCAATGGGGGGGTTGGTGGAGCATCCACATCCACCACACGTTCACTAGTGGGCTTGGAGGTACCATTCTTAGTGTTAACTGATAGAAACTCCTCAATCAACTCACATGCTGTAGGTTCTGTGAACAATGCACATTTAGTACTTAAAAGTAAAAAAAAAGATAACAGTAAAAAGTTTTATTTTGGGACAACAATAAATTGACATAATTACAATGGAAACGATGATAGCTACAAAAGTTAAAAACTGTGTCCCAGCTATCCTTACCTTATCTTTACCTTTCAAATTGATTGAATTTGAATTGCACAATTGAATTTGCAAAATAGTTTATTGTATTCGTAGTAACACTTTTTGGTAGCTGTTAGGTGAGACTGGTTACAGTCACCTCTGCAAAACAGAGAAATATAGCCCAGTTTCTGGGTAAGTAGTGTTTCGGAAATCAAGTCATGCTTAGTAAAAATATGGGTTTTAACTTGTAATAATCATAGGTATGTCATGAATTTCATTTTTTGTTTGTTGTTGTTGATTTCTAGTAAACAACATTTCTTACCTGGATTAGGTTTGCTGAGATGTTTCTTCAGTAAATTAGGGTCTAGAAGAAATTCAAACCACAGGATTGTGTCTGGAGAGATAGGCACAGTGCCTGGTCGTAACAGGTCTACGTCCATTCCGAGTTATTTATGTTAGGTATTATAAGTATTTGCTCATTTTAATAATACACACAATGTAATGATCATTCAGAGGCTATGACATTTCTACAGATGGTTTCAGATATATTGTAATATGAATTTTATTTATGAATCTTTGGCTGAAACATTGAGACGAGATGAGTTAGCTCTGATAGTTAGCTGCAGGGCTAACATGACAAGCGCGAGAACGCTCTTTTTCTCGTTTTGTCGAATTTTGTCTACGATTCTGACGTCATTCTAAACCCTAACATGACCGTAAACGACGAGTAAACTCGAAAAAAGCATTTTGACACTTCTATATCTCGCGACGAGAAACCGATGTTGCAAGTTATTAAAAACAAATTATTTTTATGATAGCAACATCGGCTTGAGATTCCGTTTCATTCATTCAATGGTGCCGATTTCCTTGTTACAAATACCTCTAAACTAGACTAAAAATTACCAAAATTTAGATTATTCCGTTCAACCGACGATTTCCCATTCTGAAATAGACTAAAGTGACACAACTTAACTATATTTTAGTAGTTATTAATTTCTAAAATCATATAAATCTAAAATTCTGATTGTCCAAGTATTTAATCGCGATTAAAAAGGTGTGGAAATTAATTTTCATGAACTAAAATTCACACCAACACCTCGACTTTTTTTTCTTTTGTTTTGCTTATATCTCGAAAATGGTGTGTCCTATCGCAAAAATAATGAAAATTTGAACCCCCTTTATGAAACCCATAAACCCCTAATACCCAACATGTAGGTAATAATTTTTCATATTTTCAATACAAAAAACGAAAAAATCCATATAAAACACGTCGTTCCAATATAAATAGTAGTTTAAAACTAAGTATTTTCATTATTAATATAATATTGTAAAATAAAATGATGACTAAAATAATTACAATTATGAAACTGCCATGTTATTTTGGAGATATTTTTTGTATAATAATTTTGTCTACTCTTCTCGTCGTTCTCGTCGTCAAAATCGAGGACGAGTAAATACGACTTAATGACAGAAGAATCGCAGATTATCTCGTGTTGAATTGTCAAAAATCGAGATAACTAAGGTGCCATGTTAGGGTTTGTCGACAAAACATAAAGTTTGACAGAAGGAGTCGACTATTTTGTATGGAGGTGCTGTCAGAAAACGAGAAAAGAGACAAAATAGACAAAAATTACTCACGCGAGAACGAGTAATTGTCGCGTGCGTCATGTTAGGCCTGCTGATGAAGCCGTATCCGTATCACATAATTAATTGACACCACCATGACAGTGACAGCATCAAAAGTCAGAAATTAGTTGTTGCTATTGGGAAAAAATAGAATAGGCAGGCTCTTACTTTTTTGTAACACATTTTCGTAAATGATTACGACTAAACTGCTTCACTTTGACAGTTAAACAACATATATTATTACGTTGTTGAGCAGATTTTTTTTCGAACTTATGAAGCAATAGATTAGCAATCTGTTTCAAAACGATTCTGATTGATCGTCTGATCTATTTAGGTTTGATTTGTTATTGTTTACACGGCTACACATCAAGCTATACATTTCCAGTTTAAGCTGATGTCGCATTGTACAGGATTTCCGTACAATGCGAGGTCAGCTTATGCTGGAAAATTATAGTTTGATGTGTAGCCGTGTGTACAATATATGTTAGACTATGAATCTGGCATCAGTTCAGTCTGGGGCTCCGGACAATTCTTAAACCATTTGAGGTGAAATAGTCTAAGGGACAATCATGTCTTTGGGACAATCTGGTTTAGACAAATTAAAATGTAAGAAAATTTTGCGTCAATCTAGCAATATTATTATTATTACATAAACCGTGCTTATACCATTTCGACCGGTTACCGCGTTTATTGCTTCCGCGTTCGATAGAGGTGTTCTCGTAGATGCTAATAATATTATTTTGTACAGATGCCATCAGGTCAACCTACCCGAAACTGTCAAATTTTCAAATGTCAAAGTTGAAAATCTGACAGATTGTAGTAGGTTGATGTGCTGGCGTCTGTACATACCACAGAGTACATTTTATATAGGGTATAGGTACATTTTATACATACTAATAATTAAGTTAAATTTTTATGTGCCCTTTGAGTCCCCTGCGTTGATATTGAATAAGTTTTATTTTGTACATAATGGTAATACCTGCATTCAGGATTCATTCTGAAAAAGAAGTGAAGTCTGGATGGCGGGTAAATTTTAAATTGACTAGCAGTCATTTTAAAATTTACACTTCAATGGGCAAGTAGGTATTTACGTTACAGCTCACCTCCGTAATCTATAATTTATAAAGAAAAAGAATAGAATAAGAATTTTTCGATAGATTGTATACGCTTATGCTTTCTTTTTTAGTTTCCAAAAACATTATTAGTTTATAAAGACACAGTTGAATATTTTAATCAAAATAGAATAACACATCTAGGAAGTTTAATTTCAACTCGTAGGTATCCAGGAAAGTAATTAGATGCTTTTACTAAGAGAATGGCCTGTTTGATTTATATGCGTTATCTATTCGATAACCAATATCGGCGCTTCATTGATAAAAATATCACTGCGTTGGCAGACAACTTATTTTATGATACGGAGTTGGTGGTTGACCATTTTAAAAGAGGAACGAATAAAAATAATAACTGCGATATAAATACGTTACGATTAGTCTTTATCAATTAATCTTGGGTAGATCGCTCCTTGATTAGTAGTTTGTGTGGTAATCAAACATTCCTATAGTGTGCGTGGATTTATCAGTGGTGACACTTGAACGTTATCACTCGCAGCGCATTTTCTAAACAACAAGTAAGTTTAATATTATTTATATTTTCCTTGTTATTTTTTCTAGTAAGTATCTACCAATCTAATTAAATGAAAATATTAACGATTTCGTATACCTACTTACTTTAATACGATGTAAATGATAACTTCCCTTACGTACCTACACTAGTTATTTTGCACTTTGGTTTTTTCAACATAACACAATAATTTGTTAAAGGCCGACTTACAATTTTTTCAACCGTGGATTTGTTTTTAATGTGCATTCGATATTTTATATCTTTATTTACGTTTGGTTATTGTATGTATTTGTACCTACATAGCTAATAGGTACGTAAATCTAGATTTTGTTGACTTTCTCTTGGAATAAGATAATAAACGGGTCAGTGGGTCGTCTTAGGGGCGGATGAAAACATGAGGTATACGTTAACTTGTGTACCCATGGGTCATTCATATCACTAACATGTCAGAAAATAAGTTTTAATCATACAAATAAGGGCTTCAAATTACTCCCGAGGAACTTTAGGGAAGTATAGAAGCTACTGCGAAGTCTGCCGGTTGTCTTAGTACTTAGGTAGTCTGAACCCATCAGCATCTGCCTATCCTTTTCCCAACTATGTTGGGGTTGGCTACCCCGGTATGAACCCATAATTAAATTACTAGAAAATTACGGGAATCGAAAATTGGACCCTCTTGATTTTGGTTGCTTTTCGAGGGTCTTTAGGTAGTTAGGTATAGGTAGGTACCGAACTACTTCCATTCCATAGCAGTTGATCGTCATCTCATCGGTATTAATTTCGTGACATTTCGTTATCCCGCAGTGGAGTCGAACGCGTATCATCAGATAGAAGATGCCGCGGGTATCGAGATGGAACTGCTGCAGGTCGGCTCCGAGCCAGTCGGCATGCGGTGCCCTTTCTGTTACGAAGACGTCATGACAAAAGCCCATTATAAAAACTCTAGATTCACGCACATCATCGCTTTAATTCTTGGCATATTCTTTTGGTGAGTATTTTGGTTAGGCCATAATTTGTAACCTACAGCATAATCAGCTTATAATGTTCTCTGCGTGAGAGGGGGTGGGACATAATCCACCAATGGACCCAGTGCGAGTTGGCAGATGTCACATGTCTTCGAATTTTTGGTTCTAGTACAAGTACATGCAGGTTTCTTCACGATGTTTTGCTTCATCGTGTTGAGAGCAGTGGTGATGAAAATAATTTTTACACAAAGTGCCTGCTTGGGATCGAACCTATAACCTACAAATTCGTAATTTGCGGCCGTTACCACTGTGCCACCACTGCTCTCGTAACTTACTTTTACTCTTGTAGCAGTGCTACATATAAAGGGTTCTCAAATTGTACAAATTGTCCTCGACTTCGGATTGAGGAAGGTCCTACTGGCGTTACACTCGTGCGTTAATTTAATTACTACCGTCGTCCTTATTAGACCTTCGCTACCATTTTCAATTACTACTCGCACTACTTATTCCATCATCATCAAACATGCATCAAACATGTTCCATTTCAATTTCACACATGCACAATTGCACACCTTAAAAAGCAGAATTGTCGAGTCAAAGATTTACCTTTATGTACAAAATGTATTATATTTACCTACATACCTAGTTTAGTAGGCTTTTTAAGCTTTCAATTTTCCTCATACATAATAAATAAGACTGGTTGTCAGACTTTTTGGGCTTCTGACTACCTGTAATAACTGTCAAAGATTTAGGAACGACAGCCGGAACCAACGTAATTTCAGCAGCTCAAAAAACGTGGAACGCTTCACGACTTTGCGTGTCATCCTTGCACAGGGATAAACATATTACCTGACCTTTATTAGAAAATATGCCTAATGTCAGTACCAGCGCTAGTGTTGACATTCATAGCGTGTACAGTTCGCGTCAAATAACTTTGCCGCTCTGAAGTAGGCTACAAATAACTGCGCAGTAGTCAATCTTACTTTAAAAAACAGTAGCGCGCATGCATGCCGGCACGCATGCGCAACCTAACTTCAGGGTGGCAAAGTTATTTGACGCGAACTGTAGCGGGTAACGTTAGGTTTTCCTCAGGGTAGTATTCTTGGTCTCCCTCGAATCCAAATTGTGTAACAAAGTTGAGTTATTGAGTACTAGGTCTATAGTTAATGATAGTAATTACCTGACCAACTAATGACCTTAACATTAAGGATATCGATGACTGTTGAGGAAATTGAAAACATGGTATTTACTAATGAGGTAGGACTCAAACTTGTGGTGTTTCCTTCCCTGTAAATCACTAACCACCGGGATGTTTTTCTTGAAATTCTAGTCTGAAAGTACTTTTCCTTACTTATACCAAATTCTGCATTTGTTATAATATCTGTAGGTACTATTTTTGGGGTAGGTACAAAATTTTTATATCATTTTATACATATTATTTAGTAGGTTAGTAGGTAATTTAGTAGGTTCTTTTCCATCCTATTATTTCTCAATATTTTTGATTAAAATAATTTTGAACTGTTTACAGGTGGTTGTGTTGCTGCATAATTCCGTACGTCACGAACAAGTGGAAAAACGTTGAGCATTACTGCCCCAACTGCCGCCGGTATTTGGGCATGTATAGTAGACGAACTGCCATATTGTAAGGTACTGCTACCCTTTCACTCCGTTTTATTAGTTGTATGTTCCTAATATATTTCATACATAACGCCTGTCGCCAGCAGATGATGATGTCTGTATTCCTGGAAGGAGCAGGCAGATCGTACAACCGCATTTATCCAGTTATGTTAAATAATAAGTAGATCATAAGAGTGTCTTGTGATTCATACGTAGTATATTTCAGGTGTAGAATGGGATATATATATAATTTTGTTTTTAATTCGTTTGTAATCTGTATTTATAACTATGTTGTATTTCACAGTAGGTACCTATCTAAAGGAAATGCGTAGGTACCTAATCAGAATCGGAAACAAGTACCTACCTAGGTACTTTGTTGGTGTAGAATAGTGTATCCAGGCCCTGCAGTCTCGACATCGAAAAGTCGTAATGGCGTCCCTAGACGCGCGCGACGTGCTTCACAAGCACGGGATTTTTTAGGGCTTGTCAAGTAATTTTGACCGTCTAGGGACGCCATTAAGACTGCGACCGAATTCGGTCGTATACCGATCGCTATCTACGTCGAGACTGCAGGGCCAGAACGTGACAGTTTAGAGTTTTTGAGGTTTTATGAAATAACCACTTGGCTGATACGGTTTAGCAAAATGTAGCTACTTGACCAGGTATGGCTGATTTCAGTAGATTTTTTTGGTAGGTACTCAGTCGAATACTTAGATTAATTTATGAATCTATGCTAAGCTGAAAAAGAAATGTTCTTATTCCGTAAATATTAAGAAAAAAACAATTATTCTTAAACATTTATTTATATATTAAATTATAAGTAGGTAGAAATCGTATAAAAGACCCTTGAAAAAGTATATCACAGAATTAAAATATACAAAATTTTATTAAATGACAATATCAGCGAAACTTTTTATAATAACTTATATTTTCATAAAAAATATAATTAAAGTGTAGCTATTCTAACACATAAAATAAATTATAAATTCGACAGGTATTTGGTCAAACGTGATCAAATACATAATAATTATATTATTAATTTTATAATAAGTAACTTAAAATTATGCGTCGTAAAGTTGTACCTATTTAGATTTTTTAGGAATTTTAGATGCCGCTTCATTATACATAGATAGATAATTAATTGATATGTAGATACCGACATGGTATATGCATCTGAGCTTTAAGATGCAATGAAATGCCATCCCAACTCCGGAGTGTCGATTTTGGGAATACGTGCAATTTATGTTAGAAATAGAGATGCTTGAAATAAAAAATTGTTTTTGATGGTAATAATAATACTTTATGACAAGTTAAATGTCAATGAATATATTTTTTTTGACCATTCGGATTTGTTTTTTTAAAGTCCTGCAGATTATATTGTTGCTATTTATTAAACTATAAATAGATAAGGTACATAATATACGTTTTCGAGTGTAAGAAAGTTGACATCAAACCATCTGGCAGAGTGGGTCACTTACCTATATGAGAATTGAGATACATCACATGAGATTTTTTTGTTGTGACACATAAAACACCAACTTTTTATTTATATTGCTTTGTAACATAATAAAGCCTTTCAAAATATGAAACGATTTGATGAAATACGAGAAAGAGGAGGTGATTATGATCACGATGGTGTATAGGAACCGACGAACGCCTTGCACTGAGGACAGTAGTGGTTGGCAGTCTTGCAAGACCGCATGCAATACGGCACGAAGCAGCCGCAGCAGCATCTGTGAACAATGTAATACAAGTTATAATCAATCATATTTCTTCTTATAAATAAGTTCTCTTTGGTGTCAAAAATGAGGTTATGAGCACGGCTGATAATTCTGCCTCTACAGGATGTCTTAAACGTAGTGGTCCAAAGGCAAATGGGGTAAAGCGGAAAAACTTTAGCGAAACTTTCTAAGTCCAGATTAAAAAAAAAATTACTACCGAGTACCTAACTTTCGCTTAAGTTTAATAATAAGTTATAAAAGACAACTAAACATAAAATCTGAAGCGTTGCAGAGCCACACGGAACGTTAATAGAAACATAATACTATCAAGGCATCTCCAAGCCAGATTTGAACTAGCTACGTCGAAAATTTTGTTCACAGGATCGAAAAATCCAAGTGAAAGTGTAAAATTTCTTGAAAATGATTAAATTAGCGAACAGAACTGTTGAGAATATCCCAACTTTAAAAAAATTAAATGATAGATAGCCAACTCCGCTTTACCCCATTTGCTTTTGGACTACTACGTTTGAGACACCTTGTCTATGGTAGTTTTCCAATAGCGTGAATAGCGTCGCTGGAGCTACAAAGCGTACCTACATGCGTAGGTAGCAATGAATCATCGTTAGGATTGCCAATTGTAATGATTTGTCGCTAATTAATAGAACATGAGTTGATCTCCATAAAGGTACAGGATACATGCGCATTATCATTAATGGAATTTGCCGAGAAAATTGTTTCTGGTTTTTGCGAAACGGTTTTGTGACATCTATTTATTGTTTTCACAGGAGTCATAATGTTATTTGAATACTTGCTTTTACTACTAAACCATCTAACTATCACAACCTTTAATACACCAAATTCCTCATTATTAACATGACCATGACAATGACAATGCAATGTTGTCAAAGTTGACGTCCGAGGGAGGTGCCAACGAAGATCTTAACGTCTTTCATATCAGTACGCAATGTTAGCGTCGGATTCTTTAAGCCCTGTAAACAGGTGATTGTAGTCGTTATCAGAGTCTAATAATAGCATTAATTTAGCTGTTTTTACAGCTGCTTGTCGTCAGTGTTGCGATACATTATTCTATTACTTTGTAGTTTTAGTTTAGTAACAGTGCTGTAGCACTTAATACATAAAACAACGTTTCTAATGAATTTATGTCATACAAGTTCGGAAACTAGTTACGGAACTTGTATCAAAAACTAGTTCTTTGCGTCATGATTTGTGGTAAAAACAGAAGTTGTTTTGAATTTAAAATCTAAAGTGATGTCAGTCAAAAATCTGATGACACTAGTAAGAGTTGGTTCTTTATCAGTTGACCTCAAGACACGAATAATATTGGACATAGGATAGAATATAGGAATAATAATACGGACATTTGAATACAGTAGTTGTTCTTCTGAATAGGGAATAAATTATCTTATCGTCAAATAATATAATATTCTTGCTTACCCAGCTAAAACGCACAGCGCTGCTGAAATGATGTGTGTGCGGTTGTTGGGAACATATTCAACTGTGGTCACAATAGATTTGTTGCAATTTGGACAGTTGGTGCCTGAAGGTCCAGGGCCCATCTTTCCTGGGCGGGCTCCCGGCAGGGGTGGTGGTGTCGTGATGACGGTGGTGCGCGGCCCTGGGGCCGGTGGAATCACCAAACCAGGCGGTGGAGGAGGGTTGTCGCCAAAGTACGACGGTGGCGGTGCGGGGTTAGGCCTCGTTTGTTCGTACGGTGGCGGGAGACCCATTTTGTTTTCCACTGAAATAAAGTGTTCGGAATTGTTAAATTCTGTTGTAGGTAATATTCTATTTTGCGAAATGATTCTTGCGGTATTCGTGACGAGCGGACGAATCATCAGTCATGTAAATGGTGTGCTATTTGGGTCAAGTAAAATTTTGTAACGCAAAACTTTATTTTTTGCTAGACTTTAGTTTTATTTTTTGTTATTGGTAATCGTGTTAGCATCGTATTGGGATAAGCCAAATTCAAAATAGGAGTTAGTGCTAAAAGGATTTAACATGAATGATCGTATATTTTTTTTCTGCTTTGTTGCTAAGCATATGCTGCATAGCATTTTCGACGCCTAATCCACTCACTCAATGAGTCATAGGATTTATTATAGAATTCATGAATTCGAGACGGTTCAAACTTTAATCGATTTAAAGGTCGTGATTTTAAAGATTGTGGTTTTGGAGGCGTTCTTTAGTGACGTGCGTAACCACTTCGACATCTTTAACACAAAACCGCAAGAATAGTGAACCTTTTTCGAGGAATATTCGCTTCGAAATGTGCTCAAGGAAGGGGTTGCAACTATTCGTGTCGGTAAATTATAGTGTCCTCTTTACTTTCTCTGCTTTGTTATTACTTAAGTATAACGACAGACATTAAAGTTTTAAGGAAAACGTTCTGTGATTTACAATTACTTAATATTAATTAATTTTATGGTACTGTATCGTCCTCCTAAGAAGCCGAGGTAGGAAGCAAAAACAACAATGACTAAATTATTCGTGATGATTAACATGTTACACGAGGTTAATGTGTTGATAAAGTTTTGTTGTAACTTGTAATGTCCGTTCGACAGATATTGTTCGTTTTAGCTCCGTCAGCTGGTGACGGTTATGATGAAATTACAACTGGTGATATTCAGGGCGTGACAACACAGCTACCTACAAGGCTTTACAAACGGAAAGTGATAACCGGGGCTGCCTAGAATTATAAGCAATACTGTGCGATTTAATAGAGCTCATTATTTAAACATTAGCGGCGTACTGAACATGATTAACTACTCATTGTTCACGAATTTGGTGTTACGTTTTTTTTTTTATGTAAAGCAGGCTTAAAATTATTTAGAAAGGACGAAAACATATTGGTACTTTGTGCATGTGCATATTGCGAGATTTTTATCTAAATATGATAAGAATTGCAACAAATTTTGTTTACATTAACAAAGCAGATAGATGATAGAAATGTTTTAAAGCATTTTCTTAGTCTACGTACACAATAGAACAGTAATACGTATTAGGAAAAGTTTACGCATATTTTTGTAGCTAGAGGAAGGGTTTATTCAATATCTTCCTTTTTGTTTTTTTGTACGTTTAAAGTTGTGTTCGGGTTTTTACGGTACTGTATATCTCTAAAACCAGTTTACTTACTTGTGGCGTCCATAGTGTGATGAAATTTAACCTTCGGCCGATTTCTTAATCCCTTATTTGAATGTTACACTCGCACAACACTTACTGTAACCTGTTACAGTCTTTATATATAGAGATCAATGTTCTCAATGTAACAATCAATTTTATTTAACACAATAATGAAAAAAAAACTTGTTGGAATACCGTCTACGTTGTGATCTTGCGCGGTTTACGCTGTGAGTGAATGCACTCGAAGAGTGCGCGGGCGCGTTACATCACGACTGAGGGAAAGAGACCTCCCGCGATCTCTGACTAACGAGAGAGACGGAAGATGTGTGTCAAGTAACTTCTTGTTTACTTCGTTTATACTTACACGTTTGCCGCCTAATTACAAAAGGCATTAATGCGCAATACCATTGTAACAAAGCCTATGTTTATCCGTATGTCACAGGAAGGACCGCACCACGTGGTAACTGCACGGGATTTCTCGAGGCATTGTCAAGCGAGCGCCAGCATTGTTGATGCGGAATAGATCGTTAAACTTACCTATATGGTATGTGCAGGCATTTAACAATTGACATCAACACTGACCACCCACAAGGAAACATCGAGTCGATATGTTTTATCCTAGCAATCTTGTTTCTTAATACAATGAGCGAAATAATATCAGCAGTATCGGTCCTAACTGCGTTGGCATAACTTAGAGTTACGGGGACCGTTATTGAGATGTTTTTTACTCAGGCGCTTGACAACCGTCTCGCTTGATGATTTCTTTGTAGGCGATGAGCTGCCGAAGACGTGCACTCGAATGGGGTAGGGTTATATAATCACTTTTGAAGTCAGCTAAGTTTATCCAGATGTTTCATTTAAAACGCAGAACCATTAAAGGAAAGAAAAACCCTAAGTCACCCACACCTTAGTCACATTTAGGTGACTAAGGTGTGAGTGACGTGACGTGACGGTGGGTCTGATTGTAATGTTCGGCTCCTTCTGTTCTGTGTTGACCTGCAGAATAATACTTCTCCTACTTGGATATTTATCGCTAATGAAAAAATTATGTTAGTATTTGCCAAACTTCGGAAATAAAATCATCAGGATTTTAGAATTTTTAGATACTGTCATTTAATTATTTCTAATGATGATATAGGATTACAGGTAATCTGTTTAAGTACAACATTTTGAGCAGCCGGCTACTCGTTAACCCAAGACAATGCTCATGCAATGCAATGACCCTACCTGAACCTGTTGATTATAGTCAAACGTCACTGATGCAGTTGCAGGGACGTGCACGTACTACTGTTATTACGGAATGCCTTCTTGGGAAAGGCCTACCCTAATAAGCTTACTAGTAGACTATTAGAATTTAGATATTCATGGTGCGTGTCGGACGTTTCCAAACTACATAATAACCTATTATTAAGACCTAAATGTATTGTTTCCAACTGCGCTTGGGCATTTCTTGAGGTCGTTGCTTTTTAGGGTTTCGTACGCGAAGGGTGCCAAACGGAAACCTATTACTAAGCCTGCGCTGTCCGTCCGTCCGTCTGTCTGTCTGTCAGCGGGCCGTATCCCATAAATCGTTTTAGGTAGACAGTTGAAATTTTCACAGGTTGTGTATTGCTGTTGTATAAATAAAATTAAAAATGAAATGGCAATTTATTATATTTAATTATGAAAAAAAAAAATCTTACCCGCTCATGTGGGTCTTATTGTCTAGAGCTCGTCAAGTAGAGTACAAACATAATTTTCATATTTATTTACCTTCAAAAATGAAGAACTAGGGGTCCGTAAAAGTTGTCAGTTTTAGACCATTTCTGTACGAGCTCCATCGCAACAACTGAACGAGTTTGAAACTTCGGTATATCATGTACCATATACCTACTGTATTTAATTAATTAATTAATAACGCCGAATCGTCGTATTTTATTTAAATATTTTTTCTGCAACTGTAACAACTAACTTTGTAATTCACAGTATCATTATCGTTGCGATTTTTTAAATTTAAGATTAAAAATATTCTTCGTTTAGTACCTTTATTTATTTGCTAAATATTTTGGTGGTACGGAACCCTTCGTGTGCGAGTCCGACTCGAACTAAGCGGGTTTTTTTGAGATTCACTTGTCTCTCTCTCTGATTTAAAAGAGTGTCCGTGGGGTTTCTTGCCCGTTCTTTTCCATAGGAACCTACTACGCTTTGGAATGGGCAACGAGCTTCATCTTTCTGACTGACTGACCCTTTGACAATTCAAAAGTTCCAGTAATTAGTTTATTTGAAATAAATGCTTTGAGTTTTTTTTGTATTTTCTTTGCATTTATTTGCGAACGCTCTTGAATGAAGTCTTGCGTTTTCCGCAGCTGGAAAACCTCCAGCTTCAGAATCCAATGTCAACAGGTAATGTTCTTAGGAATAATATTTAGGTAGGAATATTTTCGGGACTACGTTTAGTTCTCCATGAGTTTTTAGTAAATTGGGTCAGCTGTCCCGTAATCACAATCTGTTTGATTTTGACAGATCAACATCATTCATTTCGTTATATACTTTTCATTTCTCATACTTGGAAGTAGGCTTGAAGTTACCTGATCAGAGGGATGAAAATAGTACTTTTCGTCCCGGGAACGATTTTATCTGCTTTCAAAAAATTTTAAAACGAGAACCGTTTCTATGCTAACTTTTTATACAGCCTCTCTGTTATATGGCGGCGTAAAATTGTAATTAATAGTTATTTATGCAACAAAAGAGCAAAGTTGTTTTTTGCTGCGAGTGATTCAAATACACGAGATGCAAATAACTTTGGTCTCGTGTAACACATACAACTGTTCACCTCAGCAGCGAAAACATACAACATGTAAAAAAAACCCTGTCCGATCCGTGAGGGTGTTGTTAGGTATCGTACTGTGAGAATATTTATGTGGAAATTTTCAGGAAAAACAAGATGATTTTAGTTCGATTATTTCTAAAAAGAAAACATGTGCGGTCCGCGTCAGGAACGAAGTTCCTTCTCACGTGTGATTTAAAACAGAAACAAAATTTTCGCAGCCATGGTGGCTGCTTGGATTTACATTTTGACCTCACTATTGACTTAAGCACCCTCAAAAACTATGAAAACGATACTCGTGAAGAAAAATTAGAAAATTTTCGCAGCTGCCATCTTGGATTTACATTTTGACCTCACTATCAGCTTTAGCACCCTCAAAAACTATTAAAACGACACCCATGACGAAACATTTGAAAATTTTTGCACCCGCAAGCAGTGATAAAAATGAACACAGAAAAAGAAATATAATAAAAAAGCGGGAGAGCGGCAATTCGATCTTCAGTTGTTCTGTCGAGTCCTAATTATTTACCTACAGATATTTGTATAAAATGAGTTCATCAGATTCAGATATGGATTTAACGCCTGGTTTCATTAGAGAAGAGACTAAAACAGTAGTCGAAAACCGTTTACCGCCAAAATCAAAAACAAGATACTTAATCGATGTTTTTATAAAATGGCGCGCTGAAAAAAGTATTTTTCGGAAAACATGGTACTAACATATTTCAATGAAATATCTAAGAATAATAAATCTTCAACTCTAAGGAGCGTGTATTCAATGTTAAAGACGACTCTAAGTACAAATCACGACATACATTTGAAAGATTTCGCCAAACTATCATCTTTTCTGAAAAGACAGTCGGATGAATTCAAAGCGAAAAAATCCAAAGTTTTCACAGCACAAGAGGTCCAAAATTAGAGGTCTTAAATCAAGCGCCAAGCGAAATATACTTAGAAATAAAGGTAAGGAAATCTTTATAGCATCACATCTAAGAAATGTTTCTTAAACTATAATTAGGTATTATACATACCTACAAGAGAACTACCCTTAACGATTAACATTAACTTTTCAGGTCGATACTGGTCATAAATGGCGCTTGCAAAAGCATTGAACTGGTGAATGTGAAGGTACAGACATAGAGAAACAAGGTGAAATAATACTAGTAAAGTTAAGAGGTACTAAAACAAAAGTTGACCTAACTTTCATAGTAAAGAAAGAATTTGTACAAATAATAGAAAAATACCAAGGACTTCGACCTAGTGATATGGAAACCGATCGGTTTTTCCTGAAATACCGAAAAGGCAAGTAATTGGCAAAAACAAAATGTCTGGTATCCCGAAACAGATAGCCACGTATTTTAATTTACCAAATCCAAGCTTATATTTTGGTCACTGCTTCCGCAGAACTTCAGCTACTTCAGGCGCAGATTTGACTACAATTAAAAGACACGGACACGGAGGATAGAAATTGAGTAAAGTAGCTGAAGGATACGTATCGGTCTGGCCCCGCAGTTTGACATTGGCGCGCGCTTTACGTCACTTATAACATTTTTCAGAATTTTTCGGTGTTACCTGTAATTTTTTGTTTATTTTTGGTCTAATTGACGAGAATATCCGTCAGACCATAGGTTGAAACAGCCCACAGACGATGATAACCATTATTTAGCAGTAAAAATAGTGATTTAAGCCGCGTGAGTCGACCGTAACCAATTGGTCGCAGTGGGACTTTATCGGTACTTAGAAGATTCAGTGGAAATTGAGACTAAAATATCAAGTAAAGTAACAAAAACGATAAATCGACATTTCTCGGAATTCTCTCCGCAACATAGTACTTCCAAAGACTATCGGAGCGAAGTAAAAACCTTTATATACCAGCTAAAGAAAATGACAAAATATTGCTTTCTTCAACATTTACAGAAACACAAGGAGCTCAAGTTTCACAAAAATATCCAACATAAATATACCAGAAAAGAACCTTTCCCTTATGTTTAATAATTGCTTTAATTTTAATATTAATTTTAAATAGGTACATATTATCCTACCAATATTATATTTATATTTTTAATAAAGTTTTGTTTGTTTAAGGTTTTTTATTTACTTTCCTCATATTCGAAATGAAAAGTAGCGTTTACCTCGGGTTAAAGACCTATTTAGGCACTCGGACTATTGCCCTTTCATCCCTTGTATAACGATCTACTATTGTTGAGCAGACAAATTTTTCGAACATATGAAGCAATATCCTTCAAAATTATTCAGTTTGTGATTGATTGTGTGTTACGCGATTAGGGTGCTGCCGATCTATTCTGTAAAAATCTCACGATGAAAACTTAGGTGAAGTGAACGTGAAGTGAGCTGTCAATTCCACTGATTCCACTAGGGATGTACACTATTGAGAGCTCACTTCGCCTAAGTTTTCACCGTGAGATTTTTACAGAATAGCACTGCTGTTCCTGGAAAAATTAACACTCATGTTTACGATCATGTTTACGTGTTGTCTGCAGTTTGTTTATAATGTGTTAGATGTATTGAAACGTTCTAGCTTGCACGTTTAAAAAAATCATTGATCTGATATTAATATTATGTTAGACCATGTACAGACGCCAGTAGGTCAACCTACCCGAAACTGTCAAATTTTTCCAATCAACTTTGAACCTTATATTTTGGTGATATAGTTGATAATCTATTAAAGAAATTTGACAGATTGTAGTAGGTTGATGTGCTGGCGTCTGTACAAAGCATTCTTTTGTCATATTATAGGGTAAATAATTATTTTACCAGACTCATGAACTGGTAAATTAATTATTTACAATATTCCTGTAAAACAAACACAATTTTTTGGGATGTTTCAAATTCTATTATTTTCATGTGTGATTTTATGAGTGATTCTGTGTGCACTGTAGGATATAAATGGAAAGTGTTGAAACAGATTGAAAAATATATTATCTGATCCATTAAAACGGTAAAAGTTAACTTAAAATAGTATAACGCCATCTATGGGTACTTCATTTCAACAGTTGGTATCAATGCTAAGTAGCTCGCTGTTGGGCGGGCGGAAAATTGTGTGTGTCACGAGAGGGCGGCTGAGGCGGCGGGCGGAACCTAAGGGTGCGCGCGCACCATTACATAACGGTAGCGGAGGCTTTGCGGGCGCGCGCAGCGGCAGGTGCGGGGCGCGGGGCGATCGATGCGCGCCCGGGGGGAGTCAGTCGAGCGGCGAGCGAGCGACATGGCGGCGCGCCCACCCCGCGCGGCGGCCCCGCGGCCCGGGCCGCGCGAGTAGGTCGCCATGCGCGATGCGGTATGAGGCAGCGCCGCGCCCGGCGGGCCGGCCCCCGCTAGCGGCGC
Organism: Xanthia icteritia; assembly: GCA_949128155.2. Taxonomy (NCBI): domain Eukaryota; kingdom Metazoa; phylum Arthropoda; class Insecta; order Lepidoptera; family Noctuidae; genus Xanthia; species Xanthia icteritia. The sequence goes on from OX421934.2 coordinate 10,617,078, forward strand.
CGCCCCCGCCATGCGAGCGCCGCCGCTGCTGCTGCTGCTGCTGATGGCGGCCGCGGGCTTGGCCGTGAGTCCGCTCGCGCGCCTCAACCCCTGGCTGAGCGCGTGCGACCTGGAGGAGGAGGGCGCGAGCAGCGTGCGCGAGTGCGGGGGCGCGGCGTGCGGCGGCGGCGGCGGCGCGCCCGACGCGCTTACTTTGCGCGACGTGCCGCACCTGTGCGCGCTGGGTATCGGTGCACGCGCGCGGCGCCTCGCCGAGCTGCGGCTGCGCGCGTGCTGCGAGCGCTCGCCCGCCTCCGCTCTGGACCGCGGCGCGCGCGCCGACGTGCTCGCCGGCGGGGAGCGCTGCGAGCGCGCGCTGCACGACCTCCTCGGTCTCGATGCTATGGTTGCGCGCGTGCACTGCGATTTTGTCGACATCCTCAGAAGATACGATTGCGACCAGCCCTATTCCGTGCACACGTGTCACGAGTGCCAGGTGAGTGTCACCACCAGACGACACCGCACCATGCGCTCATCAGCCTGTCTGTTCCCATGTGTAGAAACGTTTACAGTGGTCGCTGCAATAATGGAATCTATCACAGTCATGTTTAAAACTTACTGATCCCTAGAGACTGAAGTGTTTATGGTCTAAATGAGTAACAAACGCTCGTTTCCCAAAGGACGTCGCTGTGTAGGTTATTCTCAAATAATGCGGAAATTATCATGATTTTTACGTGATTCAATTTCAGTTGCTTATAAAAGATCATGGTAGTGATTAATTGCGTTAAATTGCGTGAAATCGCTGCCCGGTTAGACGATTATATACGTGTATCGATCGGGTTGGGTTTGACACGTTTCTTAACCCAAGTTAGTGCGGGCAGAGCTGGAGGTCGCGTGGAGGCTGACTGGTGTCAGTGTGGGTGATGGATCCACCGCCCGACCATTTGTCAGCGCGTAGTGCGGGTGACAGGCGGCCGCAGCCACGCCATTACTGTGTGTCTGCCGATGAAAACTACGAGACAACTAGCAATTGGATAATGTATAGGAACATTAATACACTATGGAAAAGGTTTTATATTGTTTTAGCAGGTAATACTTAGTTAGAAATCTAATGCAAATATGTATATAAATGTTATATGTAGATAAATTATAAATAAATACTAAAATGCAGATGACATCCATCATATTATAATCACACACAAAATCATCTTACAAAATAGTCTCATATCAGAGTCTCAAGTCTCATATAGATATGAGACTATAAAGTTATATTAGGATAATTTATTAACATCCTACAGCTATTATGTAGGAGGTTCTTCATAAATACGTAGGATGTCAAGATCCATACACTCTCAGATATAATATATTGTGTGTTAATGCAGGGCTAATGCGGGCGCCAGATACACGCCCCTGCCACTAGTGTACTGCTTGAGGAGGAGGCTCCAACTAGGGTGGAACTGGTTAATCCCTCACCGAGATAACGCAGATGGGTGCTCCCGATAATGTCGCACAAGACCGACCAATTAAATTCAGGGAAACGTGAATGATTACTGTCATAAATTATTCGATTCACGGCCGGCAGTTACTAAAAAAAATATTCTTCGAGAAGTTATTGCACTGTCGTGATTAAACGTTTTGTGATTGTATCGAATATTGCAAAGAAGAAATACAAAAGAATTATTAGGTTAGTTCCCTACTTATTAAAATTACTATATTTATTATCACAGTCGGTCAACCTTTGCAATACCTATCTGAAAGTTTTTCCCATAATGACAATACTGGATAAGGTCATGCGATGAATCATAGATAGTAAACACATCATGAAGCAGCCATTCAGCAGCAATATGGTGTGAAATCAATACATAGCTACAGACGGTCCGGTCAATCATACAGATTTATTTATAGATCTGTTGTTCTCTGAGATATTGGAGGCGGACCTGTAGTGGCTCATTTATATTTTTCTTCATATTTGTAAGTATATGATAAAGAGCCATGGGCCACATGACACAAAGTTTTGTAAATAAACAGAACCTTGTATATGAAAGAGTTTTCTATGGCGATGAACGCCAATATTTGTTTTAATGGTAAAATCATAAAATAACCGTTAATGTTTTCCATATTTCGAAGGTTGCTCACTGCTCCACTCAGGTCGAAAGCAAGCCTTTTATAATAATAACTAAAAAGAAGCAAACCGAACGTTACGCAACGCTTGAAGACCTGTAGTCAATATGAATAAACTACATATCATATTGCTAAAATATACTTGCTACACGTACCAGACCAGACGATGTATGAACTTAAACGAAGCTAAAAAAGTATGTAAGAATCGTAGCAGGTGGCGTTCAGTAGCTTCTGCCTACCCCCGTGGGAAGTTTGAGTTTATGTATGAGTATACTTGCTAAATTATTTCATTACTTTTATATATTATTATGATTGACAGATGTGGACTGTTTTCTAGGTATATAAATACATAATTATGGCTAAAAAAGGCTGGTATAACCACAAAATTTGTGAAATCTGACGGGATATCAAAATAACAAACGCCTAACAAACATAATCAAATATCACGCCTGTATATTTTGTGAGTTATGTGTTATTGCAATGTAATACCCTAATAGGGGCGACCCTATAGACATCTACCGGGCAAAAAACTAGACTGTTATTAAAAAAATCCAAATGGAGAATAAACAAATGACTCTTTGCCCGATCTCAAAATCAAACTCAGGACTGCTGACTGCTGAGCGTTGGGCTCAGCAGTCAGCAGTCGCACGAGGTCATCGAAGCATACATGTGAACCTCTAACAAACTTTCAAGATATAATGCATTTTTATAGATCTATATGTTTATTAAGGTATACAAGAAACATACATATATATAAATATACAAGATGCATACATACTCGTACATTGTAGGTAATCACTTCATAAAAATCTTGAATCTTGAAAAAACTTTTCAAAAACTCTTCTCCATTTCGCATAGTTTTGGTTTGGTCGACTGTTCGCTATTTATTTCACTTTGCTGCACGTATTTAGTTTTCCTTAATTCTCCCTAAGTTATTTTTTCTTTTTCGGAATTTTGTTGTCTACGTACCTAAAAATCAACTAAGTCTTATAACAATGTAGGTATAAGTTGGTTCTGTTACTGAACAAAATTAGTGAAAGTCATGAATCTAAGAAAACTTGGGTAGTAAGTACCTAAGGAAATATGAAACTTTAATTTTGTAGTGAATGCTACCAGAAATATACATCTATTAATAGTAGATTACACTGAAACGTCTTAATCATCCCAATACCTATAAGTATAATAAGGTTTGTATATATGTATGTATTTTATGGGAGTGTTTTCTCTTTAGGAATTAAATTCCATTACAATAAACTTTGTCGTAGGTACGTACTAATATTTCCTCAAGTATGATATACTCCGTTCCGCTAAGCGTGGTCATTATGGCAATACTTCACCAATACCCTCAGGACCATCTATTGTGGGTCAGTATTAGGCGAATGTTCGGAAGTAGAGCTTTATGAGTTGTTATGTGTAATAAGGCTACCTCCTGTAAAAGCTCATTTTAATACACGTTGTATTCTAACAACAAATGGATTATGTTGATACTACTAAGTGAGGTTTCATTTACTTTTTTAAATTTCTAACGTGACGATATTATCGTGGACGTCCACGGGATCACGATAACACAGGGAAGTAAAATGAAATGGAAATATATGAATACGCATCGGTATCGTAGCACACACCAAATGTTTCGAAATTCCGCACAAATCGCAACAATCGTCCACGGTATGTAATTTTTTTTAAACCAAATTTTTCGTGGAATTTTTCTTTAACATCATTGATAAAATCGTAGACATCGACATCCACGATAACGTGAAGAGTGGAATTATAAAAGCGCACATTATAGAGTTGATAAAAGCGACATTATTTTATGTGGCCAAATTCCATTTTTAAACAAACTTCGTGAGCTAAAGAGGCTGATGTAAAAAGAACACAACCTCTTTTATGAGTTTAGCCTAAAATAAATCTGGCTGAAACCCTTCGCAAATGTTAAGGATGCCTTAAAATGAAAAAAAAAAGGTATTTTTTTAATTAGGTGGTGGTATATCTCTATGCGTGGTATAGTTTTCAGTCAGCTGGTTTTCCATTAGGTTTTATAATGATTGGACTAAAACAAGGATTGGGCTCAATATAAATAAAAACGAACATTTCACTATATATTGTCCAGTGCTTAATATAAGGCTGATAATTAGTTGTATTTAATGGAACTGTTAGATATTTTCATGTCTATGGTTGGTAAATCAAGCCATAAAGGATTTATCTAGGTCACAGATCTCGGTAATATTAAAAAAGTGTGAGTTGTCAATTTAAATTGATTAAAGCGAATATCTAATGCCTGAACCAAATTTTAAAGCCTTTTAATTCAAACATTATGTAGGATATCTAGGTATTCAAAAGTGTAATCTACGACTTGGTGCATGATCAATCTGCGCCTAACTGTCAAGTTTCATACAAATCCAGTTCAGTCGAACTTATTATATTTCAGTAACAAACGTCCTCACATCATTAGGGACATAGAATGTGGTTTAATTTAATCTGAGATATTATACTCTAACTCTGACTCTGACGTCTACTCTTAAGTCTATTCTGTTGTTGAATACAAAATAAAAATATCCCCGTACGTTTTATAGTATAAAACTTTGGTTTCTAAAGCGATGAACGGCGCGCGGCCACACAATAACGGCTGCCCAAATATCTTGCCAAATACAGAGCTTTCTTTGACACTTCAAGGCAACGATAACCGACTTTTAATGATTTGGAAAAAAAATATGTTAAATTAGAGCATTTTCTTAATAACTTAAATGAATATTTTAGATTATATACTTATATGTATATATGTATGTATATGTATCTTAGTATTACGTGTTTTATTAAAATGCCTTTTTTATGTATAATAAATTAACAATGCGTCTAATTTGGGACAACGCTCCTGGATGGGCGAGTCCTATTACTGGCTAATGTAAAACGCGTTGCCTGACCTCAGTACAGAACACGCAAGCTAACCACTCAAAGTCATTGACATACTCGTATATATGCGTCTTAATGTCAAAAACTGGTGAAATTTACAGATTTTCAGGACGGCCGTTATAATGTGACGGAACCGCTTTCCTAGGAAACTAAACACTGTCCACTGTTATTACTTTTTTTTATGATACGTTTATTAAGAGATGGTTGTCAAAGGATTGCCTGAAGGTGGCGTGTCGGTAGCCATTTCCTCTTAACGGCGATGTCACCTGCAGTTGAAACATCTGAAAGCTTTCAGCCGTTTGCCACTCCGTTAACCCCACCTATTTTTATTTTATTTGTAAAGTAATAAAATCCACCGGGAAGTAGTGCCTGGATTAGTTTCACTTAGCGGAGGGATATTTAAATATTGAATGTTTGCGGATATTTAAATCCAAAATGTCTTATTTTTAATATTATTACTAAGTGCGTTTATTTCTTGACCATGATTGAGAGTGTGACCATGATGGAGTAGGTAGGTATAGACGATTGGACCCACGAACCGAACGTCATGACCCCTGGAAACTTAACATACCTTTTTTGTTAAAAGTTCTTTTAAGAATACCATTTCGTTGAAATAATTGAAACAACTATCTAAATAGAAACTTAAATCGTTTTCCCAACTACGTTGGGATTGGCTTCCAGTCTAACCGGATGGAGTGACTGCCTGTCTGACCTCCACAACCCAGTAACTGGGTAATACGATACCCCTCGGTAAGACTGGTTGTCAAACTTTCGGGCTTCTTACGACCCGTAACAACTCTCAAAGATCCACGAATGACAGCCTGGACCAACGGTTTAACGTACTTTCCGAGGCACGGAGGAGTCTCGGTATGTAAAGATGGTCACCCATACACGGACCAGCCCCGGCAAGCGTAGCTTAACCTGATGGATCAACCCGTGCGGCTGTTATTACTTAGCCACAAGCTTCTAAAATAGAAACCATAATTTCTCTAAATTTCTAACATTTCTCATGAAGATCACACTACTTAAATGCTACGCATGCTTACATGTTGTCGATTTCAGACTTATATTAACTATACCTAAGTCCAGGTTTTCTCACGACGTTTTTCTCCACCGATGTCAGTGATGTCCAAAAATAATCTTAAAAAGTAATAGTTCTTGAAGCCTCGACTTTCATGCACGAGCTTGTGGGTTCAAAATACGGGCAAGTACCTACTAATGTGACTGTTTCAATTCATGTATGAGTATATCACTAAGTAGGTTCATTCAATTCAGACGTTACACCTACCATGAAATGATTGCCTTTAGTCGTAAGTACCGACTAAATAGAGTGCCAGTTTCATTTTACATAAATGTTTTTCTATTTATTTATTTATTTTACTATTTATGTACACACAGAAAAATAGATACAGATAAGACAATCATAATTATGAGTACAAAGGTACTGTTTATTTCTTAAGAAATTTCTTCCAGCAGACCTGCGATAGGAGAAATGAGAAAGAAATGTAGACAATAGTGTGTGAGAACAAGAAGAGAAAAATATAAATACGCGAAGTCTTAACAGTTCAAACAGTTTTTAAATCTATTTAAGGATTAATCCTTTTTTTTTGCGTGTGTAATTATCAAATAACTTCTCCCGCTCTGGGCAGAGCGTGTCACATTACCCCTGTGTGTGTGAAATTAATCGTATGTAGGTATGTATTTACACGACATCTATCAAACCTAGACATCTCGCAGCAATAGAATGGTATTTTTGATTGATAGGAATTTTGTTTATCGTCGCTACCGACTCATACCACTCATGGTTATTGTAGTACCTACATATTGTTGGGTAGAAATTATTCTTCTTTCATCTCTGTTGTTATTAAAATTGTACCCCTTTCATTCATTCTTTATTCAGTTTATTCTCACAAGCAAAATATATTGTAATGTATACTTCAATGTAGTATTTCTGGGAAAAAACAGCTTATATTTCTGTTCCTAGCTTACCTTTGCAATAGACCGCACGACAAGGTTATCGTATTCGAACCCTGCCTGAAAAATTCTCTATTAATACAGACGCACTTCCGCACCTAAATACAAAGGTGTGATAATCGCGAGATTGTTAGAACACTCGGTACCATCGCTGACAAAGTTTCAGAACAAAATTCTCTCCGTAATCATAATTCATGTTTGTTTGTTCGTCTGATGTGAGAGTGCAGGTGTTTTCCGTGAATTAATTTAATATGCCAGGTAGCAATCCCGGGCCCACCCTGCGTAATCACGAACACAACGTATCCATTCTCGTGCCATTGTTTTGACACTAATGATTTAGCGTGAGTGTTAAGTTTCCTACTATTTGTTCTCGTATTTTATATGTTATTTTCCGTAGAGTATTTAATTAGGACGTTCGTTACGAGGAATTTAGATCCGCAAAAAGTTAATCTTTGTTTGCAAAATAAACTTGTTGTATACATAAACTGTAATTATACTCATAATTAATTAAAAGATATCTCTATGTTATTAATTTTGTATCTAACATTCAAATTAAAAACTGCATTCGATATTATATGTGGTTATGGTGTGGTCGTCGGTTTAAGCGAACCAATTTGTAGGAAGCTCCTCGGAACAACCTACGTTAAATACTATGGACGCCCAACGACTTTTTGCTTTTTCATACTCGATGTCTAAAAATTGTAACTGATGCCTATACTACATATAATAACTGACCAATAAGTAAGGTGATGGAACATATAGATGTTCTCACCATTCCTCGGTCATAGTCAATAATAATGTAGTGCTAACTGAGTCCAAAATTGTGCACGGTAGATTTTTATAGACTTGAACAGCTTAAGTAAGCTGTTCAAGTCTATAAAAATCTACAGAACCGTGTTTGACGAATCGTCAACACACGTCTATATTTGGGTCACGTCGTAATTCAAAACTGAAACAAGTTATTTCAGTTGATATAATTGAAAACTGTTTTGAACTTATGTAAAATGACTTCTACGTATAACTTGTCGTCTTAGGTACCTATATGAAATACCTACATTATGTCAAACTCATGTAAAAACCCAAACATGGCAGTCTTTCCTCTTATTATCTCGTTTCTCACAAGTCCCAAACTTGTTATCATTTGTTTATAATAAACACAATTTAATGTAAAACATATTACGGTATTATTTGTATTAATTAAAGTTCATTCATTTGCCAATATTGCGTCCTTTTCCCCAATTGTACTTGCATGGTGACAGTGGTATTAATAGAAAACCGCAAGAGTGAGGTTGGTGCAACTGCTATGGCTGCAGATGTCTTCTATGTAGCTACTACTTGTCGTATCTGTTGCTTAGTCTCCAATTGAGGTCACTATTAGTATTACTGGAAGTTCAGCATGCCTACGTTTACATATCTAATGTCATCCTTAACATGGAGAAGAGAGCTCAACACCCCTATAAGAAGTAATAAAAAGAGTTCATGTCAGACTATCTTAAAATGTATAGGTATGGATTATAGGGTGTTCTGGTGCCCGCGTCACGCTGCGAAGGAAATTAACTCAAAATGGTTAGATACGTCATGGTATGACAAAATATAGGTAACATCCGATTCTATGACTGATACCGAACAAACTTTTTTGAGGTTTATAGGTTGGTAGATGTATGAACGTAAACGAAGCAAAAGGAGTGTGTGAGGATTGTATCAGGTGGCGTTCTGTAGTTTCTGCCTACCCCCGTGGGAACAAGGCATGAGTTTATGTATGTATGTATGTGTTATTTAAGGTTTAGGTTATTTTCTAAGTGTTGCCTTATTTTTTAGGGTTTCGTACCTCATTGTAGGATCACTTCGTTGTCCGTCTGTCTGTCAGTCTGTCAAAACCGTTTTTCTCAGGAAAGTGGGGAGGTATCAAGTTGAAATTAATATCAAATACGGAAGTCTACGGTCCCTTAGATCTCTAAAAAAATCAAGCTTCCAAGTCAACGCAATAAAAATATACGGCCATTTATGCGACATATTTTGATCAATCAATCTGCCTAGCCTTGTTCCAACTATGTTGGGGTCGGCTTCCCGTCTAACCGGATGCAGCTGAATAACAGTATTTTACATGGAGCGACTGCCTATCTGACCTCCACAACCCAGTAACTGGGGAATACAATACCCCTTGGTAAGACTGATTGTCACTTTCGGGCTTCTAACGACCCGTAACGACTGTCAAAGATCCACGAATTACAGCCGGGCTCAAATTCCAAAAATAAAATATAATGTTCCAATATCTTTATGATTTGTTGAATAAAGTAATGTTCGCTTAAAAAAATACCAACGTGCTTTCCGAGGCACGGAGGAGTCTCGGTATGTACCTAAAGATGGTCACCTAGACGCGGAACAACCCCGGCAAGCGTAGCTTAACCTGATGAATCGACCCGTGCGGCTGTTATTTCTTAGCCACGACATATTTTGATACTCGCAAATAAATCAAAACCTATAAGGTACTTTTCGTTGACATGAAGCAAAGCAAATAAATTTGAATTTGTCTCAGAGCACAAATAAAGAAAAAAGTCCGGAAATCGTTAGTTTGTAGTTTAATCCTTTTTTTTTTGCAATTACGAACTTACAGTTGTGCAGTTGGAGAATTAACCGTGACGTGTATCGATATATGGGAGAACATGTTTTTCAACTTCAATGCTAAGTTCGTTTTTGGGATAAATTCATCCCAACTACGGAAAACTTCATAGTGCGTGGTCCGACACGCACCTGGCCGGGTTTTATTTTAAACTAGCCATATATATACATTTTATTTTTCTACAATATGTATTACTTATACCTGCTAACTCAAAAATAATTTAACTGGCGATAGCAAACCCCTTACAAACAGTATCACAATTTAATTTGTAGTAGGAGTTGCTAGCTGTCACGCCACGTCCGTGTCGGTGTGTGCCTGCCCGGAACCGGCAGTTGTTACGTTTTGTATAGTGGGCGGATACCTTTTGTCGACCGTCTTCAGTCTCACATACACATTGCTCAATAGAGCTTTTTATATTTTTCTCAGTTTAAATTTAATATCAATGAGTTTTAGAAGTACTCGTACAGATTATTTGAAGTAGGTAGACTAGAAATGAGCAGATATAATTTAGCCAATAATAAAAATAGTCATAGAAATTTCATGAAGTGCTAGGTACCTAATCTTACTTTACGCGAGATTTATACATATGTAGTTAGTAATGATGCAGCTAGTCCTAGTTAGTGTAGTAGTAAAATATGTATCTAAAGAATAAGAATACATATCTGATTGACTTCCCTTTGCTTATAATGGTATATATAAATGTAAAATATTCAGAATTTCGAGTGAAACTCCTTCCCACTCCGCTTGTAATGGAAGCTTGCTTGCCGACTCGATACTTATGTTGTAGACGTTCATTCGTAAGGTTAGATAAGTCGTCTCGACTGCCGAAATCACCTAAAAGCAAAGTACGGTCGCGGGGGCCGGCTCCGAATGAAGTTTCATTCAAAAACATGCCTCGGATTGAGGTTAAGTGGCGGTGCGCATGCGTGCGGGCCGCGCATGCGTCCTGCGCCGCTGTCTCGCAATGATTTCACCTACCTTCCGTAGCATTTTGAATTTTACATATGTTCACTCTTTTCACAGATATCGCCAATTTATTTATAATATAGTTCTAGCTTTGTGTCCATGTCACGCTATGGAAACCTGCTTTGACTCCAAAGCTCTATGTTATGTTTGAATATTGTCAAGTGTTTCATGTCAATGTGGACTTGAGCTACCGTGTTAATGATGTGAGGCAGATAATTATCATCATTAAACACAGTTCATTTGTTAATTTAAATTGATAAAACAGTTATTTTACAGTATAGGTATACCTACGTATAAAATAACATAAACTTTGGACTCCGCAATGCAAAAGCGAAGTCAAGACAGATGGAGACACATTCCTGCCAAGCCCTTTAATAGTTACGACTATCAATAACGCGGGTTTAATAGATTTACGCGAAAAAAAATAGGTCCCAAAACGTTCGTCGTCGACACCTAACCAAAGATTCGAGTGGTACTGTATCCGAGACAAAGGGAACAAAAGGCAGGGGAATTACGGTTTCAAGCCTTTAGGAGCGAAGTTCTGTGGAGCCTTCATTAAAATCTACGCTTATGTAATTAGATATACTTACGGGTCTCAGATTCCACACATGAATTAGCCGCGAGAGAGGTTTCCTCGTAGAATCAGGTCACGATATTGATACCTACTTATTTGAGATGTCGAATGATGGGATGCATTGACTGCTTTGTTAGTCTAGTTGTCGAAAACTTCAAACGGTACTGCTGAGCATAAGGTCCTGGGTTCGATTTCGATTCCCGAGTTTGTCAAAGGGTTTTTCCATCTGAAATTTCTCAGTAGCAGCCCGGAATCTGGATTTGTGCTTGGTTGATGGCAATAGGCTCGATATTAACGTAACTGGTGAAATGTGGATCTACTATAGGTATACCTCTGCCTAACCATTCGAGCCTTATAAGACTGATGTTATGCTGTTATGGAAGATGAGGTATGTATTCAAAAACCTTCCACAAGTGCAGTCAGCGTAGTGAGCCTTGATACCATCTAGCTTGGGTGAAGATAATGATAAAGATAAATATGAGAGAAGCAGAGTTGTTAAATATTTCTTTTGACAGTAATTTATTACCCCTTGAAACTGACGGACGAACATACTTGAGTATCGTCACCCGCGGAGGTGGCCCTTCAATGAAATGTAATAGTGTCTCCTTGTTATTTCGAGAAACAGAGATACTAAAATTAAATTAAAATGCATTCATTTATAAGCCTATTTTAATCAAATCAGTTTGCATAGTAACTTCGATACGATGGACAGAAAAATATCTTTTAATATGTTTCATCCTAATTTTTCTCAAAAAAGGAATGCGTGTTTCACCACCTTCTTCAGTTCTGGCTAACTGATAGATAACTGTATTGAAATTCAGTTACATTTTTACACGACAGTCCAAAAAGGAATGTAATTTGAAATTTGTATTTTAGATAGTGCCTGTCTAGTAGATATATGAATTTATATCTCGTAGAAGTTTCACGAAGCCACAACGAAGCACACATCCTATTATTATGTCGAGTTCTAAGTCGAGCACCTACGACAGTTTCAGCACGTGAAATAAGGAATGTCATTGTCACTGCACGACACTTGTCTCTACATCTTGTCGACTGATTCTGTCGCTAGCTTCAGAACTACCATTAAATATGTAAATCGTGCTCTACATTAAAATCTTCACGCTGAACCTTTATGAGGTAGACCTAGACAAATAAGGGTTAGTGAAACTTGACATTCTGTGTTTTTGATGGCTAAATAACTGAGTTTCTTATTTATTGTTAAATGACTTATCTGAGTTTCTATGTTTCTATGTTATAGGGTATGGTTTCAGGTCAGGTGGTCCATTCTGCGTGGGCCATGGCGGCCGCTTGGTGGTTATTCCGATCAGTCCACCAGAAGATAATTTAATCTCCTGGTCTGTTCAGAACATCTGTGTAGGATCTGGGTGACTCGAGGGTTTCTGTTCTAATCTGGGTGACGCCCGTGCATTCAAAGAGTGCGTGCGCGATGGTCTCCTCAGCTTCCATGCACGCCCTGCACAGAGGACTGTCCGTTATGTCTATTGTGTGGAAGTGTTTGTTTAGCGAGCAGTTTCCCATGATGGTCCCTGTCACCAGGCGCAGGCCGTTCCTGTCCAGGCGTAATAAACGCCTGGTTAGCCTGCTATCCAAGAATGGGATAGCTTCCTTGGACTGCCTGTAGCCCAGTGTACAGATCCACCAGTTCTCCATTTGTGGTGTGAGAAGACTCCGACTTCGTTAGCGGAGTCGGTCTTCGATCCGTCGGTGTATACTCTCATCTCTTTCGGGCCTCAGTAGTCACACTGTTCTTCTGTAAGTATTATGTTGTAGTGCCTTTGAAAGTGGTGTGTTTTCGGGACGTTGTCGCATGGTTATGCCATCATTGGTCTTCATTTGATCGTATCTTCCTTTTTGAGTGTGTGCTTAACTGTGGAGTTTTTGCGTAGGGTTTCTGATAAATGGAGGTTAAAGGCGGCCAGGGCCGCCTCCTTCCGCACGATGTGATGCAGAGGCGGCTGTCCTAGTATTGCCTGTAGGGCGGCTCTGCGTGTAGTTCTCATACTGCTAGTGATTGCGATACAAGTAAACCGCTGCAGTTTTTTGAGATCTCTTTGGGCTGTGCTCAGGTCTGTCCTGGGTCACCAGACCAGTGAGCCATATCTGATAATTGGTTGGATGACTGTGCTGTATAACCAGTGGGTGACCTTGTGGCTGATCCCCCAATTCCTGCCAAGCTGTCGCTTGCACTGCCACAGGGATATGCTAGCTTTTGTAGTGATATTGTTTGTGTGTTTTGCACAGTTTAGTTGTTTGTCCAAAAAGATGCCCAGGTATTTGGTTTCAGTTGAGAAGCTTAGCAACCCTAAACCTCTCAACTCCATTCATTCCAAAGAATTCTAACATTCCAAACAATCGTGGTAATTGTAGTATCGTCAGTTTTCTCTTTTTAATGAAGATAATCAGTTCGGTTTTTTTAGGGTTCACTGAGGGTTGGTGCTTGTTGCACCATTCCTCTACTATTTTCAGGGCTTGACGCATGAGGTTGCATAGTTGTGTTTTCGTGGGTCCCATCGGCGGGTTATATCGGTGGGTTATATCATCGGCGTAGCCTACGGTGAAATAACCTTTGTCATTGAGTGTTTTGATGAAGCTGTCTACTACCAGGTTCCATAGAAGCGGTGAGAGGACGCCCCCTTGCGGGCAGCCCTTCGCAACGATGGTTCTCGTAGTGTCATTTACTGAGACTTGTACAGCAGACTTGTTTGAGCATGTTGGTGATCCTTCCACTCAGGGTCGAGTTTATGCTGCGTCTGTCGAGAGCCTTGTTTATACTGTTGAACATGGTTTTGATATCAATGAAAGCAGCCAGTGTGGTTCACTGCACATTCAATTTTAGAAACCACGCTGTGCAGCGCTGATTCTGTTGTGGAGTACGCATGCTGTTGGTTTGTGTAGTGGTTTTATCCGGAGAGGTCCGTCTCGGATGTGCCTGTCACAGAGTCTCTCAAGGGTTTCCAGTACCCTGAAGCGTTCTGAAAGCCTTGGGTTGTGTATAGTCGATTTTGCCAGGTTTGGGTATGAAAATGAATTTCACCTCGCGCCATGCGAGAGGTACGTGTCTCAGTGCTATGTAGGCTCGATAGATCTCCACCAGCCATAGTGTCAGATAATCTTCCCCCCACTGCTGTAGGGCTGGGAAGATCCTATCCAGCCCTGCCGACTTGTATGGGTGAAAGGTGTTGATAGCCCACTTTACTCAAAGTCAAAGTCAAAGTCAAATAATTTATTTCAATTAGGCACAAAAAGGCACTTTTGAACGTCAACATTTAAATAATAATTGATTCTAGTTGCCCCTTCCAAAAGGTAGTTTTCGTATGGAGAAGAATGGGCAAGAAACTCCACCGTCTACTCGGTCTTCTGTTACTATATTGCGGGCTCTTGACCAGTCTTGATCCGTTGGGGTCCATTCTGGTTCAGCCTCCTACGTCCTGTCCTTTAGGACTCTACAGTCTGGGAAGTGAGTTTTGAGAAGGACCTTACTGGTTTCATGGTCAGTATGAGTTATCGGGTTTTTTAAGCGTGCCGAGAGTTCGGTCCTGATCGGTTGATAGGATCTTTCTTACCCTTGCGGCTTAATTATTTACCTCGATGGATTCACAGAATTTACGCCACGTTGTCCTCCTGGCGGTTCTTATCTGAGTTTTTTGAACGTATGCTTCGTAATATAATAAACTAGCTTTTACCCGCGGCTTCACGCGCGTGGATGTCAGAAAATATCCAACGGGAGCGTACTACTGGGATTAAAAGTACCCTATTTGATAATCCAGGTAAACAACGTATTAATTCTGTACCACATTGTTTTCATATAACTCTATTCTTTTTTATTATATTCATTAAAGATTTTGTGTAAATTGACTGAAATATGACGATGATTGTTGAAGATGTCGGAAAAAGTCATGCCGACTGGGAGCTTTACTGGCGTGGAATTCACGGTAGTATTTCAATCAATAGTATTATGCTACTAATAGGATTTGGATGAAATTTGGCACACAGATAGTTTTTAACCTGGATTAAAATAATAGGTTTTATCCTGGTAGTACGTTTCCGTGGGATAATTTCCCACCTCCACGCCGACGAAACCGCGGGTAAAAGCTAGTAAAAAATAATTCAGTCGTATTCAAAGTAAATGAAAGTCCGAACTTTATGTCACAGTGCGAATTTAAGGGTTAACCACGGGTCACAATTATTCGATTGTAGGCGTAACTAAGAACAATCGATTGGTATGATTGGCGTTCAGTAAAAAGGACTATAGTGGGATAAATTTTCCTGTTAGTGGAAGGGTGATGAAGTCGGGTCGGCGCGGCCCGTCTCCGGCGCTCCGGCGCCCTGACCTACTTGCATTACGACCCACATTTACACACACATTCGGGAATTTTAATATGACTTGTCACCATTGAGGGAGGCTCGTGTTATAGAAGTAATATAAAATAACAGGCTAGTACTGAATATTTTAGTTGTGCTGACGGAAGAAGTATGGTACATACGTACACGTCTTTTCCCGATTGGGTTAGGCAGAAAATATAGAACACCTCGTGTTAATTATCCGGATCCTTGCTGATTATTTTGCTGCAAACTCCCTTTAAACAAATTTTGTATTTTTCTGTTAGAAATATCAAACTTTTGTTGTGGTTTTTGCCAAATTCTGAAGATGTCAAGTTATCTGTGCCGCATTTTATATAAAGAACTTATAAACTTAGGAATAGTTATCTTTACACTAGTTTTCTTAGGAGTAACGCAATTTATGGTAAAGTAGCTCTTCTTAAATGTGAAGTAAAGAGTCACTCTGGGCTTGTTCGCATACACGAGCACGCGGCAACTTCTCCGCATATTAGTGCTCTTGTAATACTCGCCTCTAAAATATTAACTCTATACGTTTACCGTTGCCAACTTACACACACAAGCTTGTACTATATTACTTGAACAAATACCTGTGTGTTGTGGGAAGTTTGGGAGGCTATTAGTCCATATTAACCGCATTGTGTAGGGTGGTTACTGGTGCCAGAAGTTCTGATTCTGATCTTTATAGCAGGGAACTGATGTCATAATTTTAATAATGTACGGAGAATTTGTGGTGCGCGTAAGATCATAAAATAATTACGGTGCGTTATTCATATCCAAGCGTTCCTTTGTGGGGTATTATAGAAAACACAGCAATATTTTGACGCGAAATGGATAATCATCTGCATGCACAAATGTACATCAGCCTGTGTCCATTCATTGAAAAAGTTATACTGTGAAAATTCAAACGAATTATCGTCGAAAGTCTCGTCCAATAATAAGCCTTGGTAAAGTAAATAATCCGTCAGATTGTCGCTGTATTGTGATGCAAGCCACTCAGTGCTGACGGGCCGCCCGAACTGCGTCAACGCGTTTACATAGTCATGTTTTATTAATGCGATGCATAAATTACTTTGTGCAACGCTCGCTTAGTGAGGAAATTACCGAGCTTCACTCTTAGTGGAATACTTTGGAAGTCTTCCATATTGACACGAAACCGCAGCGCTTTGATTGTTAATTTAAACTAGTAAGGCTTCTTAGGGCTTCCCGCAAATGATAGGTTTTCAAGACGATTGTAATATACCAATTGTTGTAAAGCTTTGAATAACCTCCGAGTGATTGAATACGTCTGTTGGGTGGACTTAAGTTTGAAAACTTTAATTATTTCTAAAAAATTTTGTCTCTGTAGGTATTCTTTTGTTTATTTGCCACTGTGATTTGCTAACAATACACAACATGACTTTAGTTTTGGTAAGAGGTGAGTCTTCTAAATGCCGGCTTTGGGCGTGATATACAATCAAAATTTCGCCTCCATCCCCCACTGGTGGTGGATTATGTCCCATTCCTTCTCTCAGAGAGCGACCTGGTTTCCAGCAGCTATAAGCTGATAATGCTTATGCTTTAAAATGCATTAATTAGATTGTGATTTCTAACTCTAAGTGAGGCCGAACACCGGCGCCCCACGTTACACGCAGCCAAAATTTACGTCACCATATTTACTGCGCTACATTTTAGCTCGGAGCAAATGTATCCACACATCGGACATGCTGCTGTGGCACAACTTCCAGTATATCGACTTCATCGTTCGACGACAGAGATTTCTTGAGGTGCCAATGAGAAAAAAAGACGTCATGGGGTTCACTCGTAATTTTAAAATTTCGGAAGAGTTACGGTATGACGAAGAAAAGTTTCAATCACATTCATGGTTGTATAACAGGGTTCTTTTCTATCCCTGCAATAAATTCAACGTAAAATTCAATGTTGTCTTTCATTTTTGCAAATTACCGCGCCACAAAATACGAACGTGTTCGATCTTGAATTCGTGTAGCGCAGCAAACGTCTCGCCACAAACTGCACCCGCTACAAAAGTGTCCTTGGTGTGCGTGATTGAGCGCAGATATACGGGGGCGTTAAATGTGTCGCGTTTCAAATGTGGCGCCACAATTGAAGTAATACAAATGTATGTCTGGTGTGCGGCCTGCCTTAGGATCAAATTCCATCAAATAGTTTTGCACTACACCTAGCCCTTAAAAAATAACATTCGTGACGTTCCATTCAACGTTTGTTTTGTATAAAGGCAACATCACTTGCATGTCATGTGAATACAACAGCCTCTGTGTTCGACTGAACAGTAAACGGCTTACGATAAGTCAAAGCATGCAGCTTCAGCGAAATACTACGATAAATCAATATACGAGTAGGTAATTTCTGGACAGACCGGACCTTGAAACAAGTGCATTCGAGTAAGTACGTAGCTTTACGTTATGCAACGGGTTCAAGGACCTGCGTTCTACATACATAGGTATATTATATGCTTAAACTCTCGGTTCAAAATCAACTATACCTGCTTAATAAAAATCTTAAATTCTTCATTATTTCACTGACGGACAACGCACAGCTTGAACAGCTGTTTAGGCTGTTGTAGACCAGCTGGTCTAGATGCACGAAACTGCACAATAATTCCTAATATACCTAACTAATGATTTTCCAAAGTTAAAGTGTATTGTATTGTTCGTCACTTTTGGTTATGCGTAAGCCCATCGGGCACACGGCTTGCTTTGTAATCATTGTGCGCTTTTATAATTTCTAACGCGACGATATTATCGTGGACTGCCACGTCCACGTCCATAAAATGTATGGAAATGAGTGCATGTTATAGCGTTGTCAAGGATGGAAATTTAAAAGCGTCTTCATATATTTCCATAAATTTAACTTCCTCGTGTTATTGTGAAGCCGTGTTGTGGATTTGGATGTCCAAGATGATATCGTTACGTTAGAAATTATAAAAACGCACATTATATACCAATACTTTCGTCATAAGGCAAACAAATAAGGGCTGAGTAACTGACGTACATCAGATCAGTCGTCGACACTCCATTGACCAAAAATGCTTCCACGACTGACAGAGACTCCTGACACTCCTACGGTAGCCTGTTAGGTAAACATTATAATACACACTACACTTTTGATAATGACTAAGAATAACAACACTACACGTAGACAAACACCGTCCGCCGTCCATTAATTTAATGACGTGCACTTAAAACGTATTAACTAAAAAGACCACAAAGTGTGACCATACTTTATATAATATATGCGATCAATATGCATCATTTGGTTTCATACTATACGTAGGATGGCCGGTAAATAGTCTGGAATATTGCTCATGTAGTAACTACATAAATTATGTAACAGTACATACATATTGTAGGTATGTATAGTCGTCATTTTATTTTGTAACTAAGTATTTTATTTGGATAAACAGTGTGTTCTGCTATTCAATATTACAATATCCTGCCTGTTTGCGTGTCTGTAATTTTATTTTTTCATTGTAATTTAATTTGAAATCTAATGTTGGGTTAGGTCCAAAGTTCTTTATCCTCGATCCATCTGACTACCTACCTTGAAAGTATTACACTTCTTCTACGAATGTCTAGAAGAATAACGATATAATCAAGGTCAGAGACGATGGTGGACCATTTAAATTTCTTGTCAATAATCCCGTGGAACCCTAAAAAGTAAAAACTTTACGTTAAAAACGACGACTAACAGAGCTGTATGTAACACGAGCTAAGTTGCCGAAAGTTTCTCGTTATAATTAGAGGGTGGCGGCAGGTCGCGAAAATTAATACCCTCCGTTTTTGTGGCGGCTGCGAGTAGCGGCAGCCCGTCGGGCTCATCTTAAAACGTATAACATGTTCCCACGCATCATTGTTGTGTTTAATTGCCGGCCAAATTGCAACATATTATATCTATACTATGTTGCAATGTAGATGTTTTCTTTATCATTTATGTTAGAATAAGTTGGCAGCCAAGGTTGGTCGTAGCGCATCTACGAACAATGTAGTACAATATTTCTCGTAGCACTTCGTAGCCTCGTAGACCCAGACGTAGAATGAATTACTTCGTTTTGTAAAATAATGTTCTGGCCTGCATCTGTATTCTTGAGGGAGTTTAATATGAGGGAAATTTTGGTGCAATTGTTCCCCATACTTAGACAATATATGTGGACAGCTATTTTTGCATATTTATGAACAAAATTGTAAGCAATTCGCAGTTATTAGTTAACTTAAACAAAAGAAGGATAGTCCTCTACTTTTTGCATTTTATTTACATCTACCATACATCTACTCTAACTGTGCACCTTTTGCATAAAAAGATGATATTACAAACTTAATAGCATGCTGTAAATATTGACTAAACGGTATTAAATTAAACACTCGCGACAGTTTACAATATTTGCTAAAATCGAGTTAACGACGTTCCCTCTCGGATGCTCAACTGATAAAATATAATTGCTTTATATTTTCCGTGGCAAGCGATATGTGAAAATTGGTAGCGCTGGTAAAAACGAAGCAATTATGTAACAACGTCAGCGAATTAGTGTTTGTGTTGGCGTGAAGCCAAGTGCACGCGAATGCAGCCCGACTGCGGCGCGCCGCGGAACTGTAGCGACCGGCGGCTCACCCATGTTTGATGAAATAAACAGTTTATACTATTTATGTATTGTTGCACCCTGTTGGCCCGAACACGCCGTCAGGTGGAAAGGGTTGCTATCTCCCTTGTCCCGGTTGTCTGTGGCTTTGATAATCAAAAGAGGAGTGTTCATAGCTTTATTACCTTTATTCTAATTTTGTGTGTATTCTAATGTTGTCTTTATTTTATTTGTCGTTTCTGGAAACATGTCGATCCTTTATGTCCAAGGTTTTCCTAATTGGACATGAGCACCAGCACCCTTCTTTTCGTTGTGCTTATCATATCGTAGTAATCTACGATATTGGTATTCTATCACCACATACTAATGTATCTGGTGATAGAATACCTAAACGTCTCAAGTCACATGTTCTTTTCTAACATCCATATCGGTAGACAAGGCTGCTATATATCTACGCCATCTTACCTACAATACGTATTTTTCTCTAACTTTCAACTCGTGCGGGATGATAAACAAGTGCCTTGTTTTTATTCTTACCTGATTATCATGAAGAATATTAGATTAGGAAATTGAGTGGGATGTAAATAATGCTTGTTTCCTTCATCTTACCCATTTTCCTTTAATGTATAATACTTCGTATTATGTTTAGATGCGAAACTCCCGCTCCAAACTCTTTCATGGGTATAATACTTTCAACCAGTCTCGATTCAGACAGTTACAGACTGGTACCGTTCAGACTGGTTGATCGCATTCGCATCAAACGCTCTGAAAGCGTTCAAACTGGTACAGTTTTTCTTAGATAAGTAGTTATATTTATTTTTCTGTGCCGTGTTTACAAATTTGGTTAAATCGATTTCACTTGCTTTTAATGCAATTTATAAATGAACGCGTCGTTATTTACTTTGTCAGACTTTGATCAAGATTTATTTCAGCTTTCATACGTGGACGAAGCAAAAGAAGTATCGTATTTATAAGGCAGTTTAAGTTAAGGGAGGGTAATCCGAATTTACCTGTTTTTGAATCACAAATTGTGATTCGGCTGATTTTGGCTTACACTCAGAGTCATAGGGGACGTCATCAAGGTAGGACCGCCACCGTCAACATTTTGAAAAAATATCTCGTGATTATAAATATTATAGTTTTTATTCAGGTTATTGTTTTCGAAAATGTAATTATTTCTATGCAGTATGAATACTGTTAGATACATTTCAAATTATTATACATAAAATTATAATCAAGTGTCGTATAAATCTTTATCGCGAACAAATTTTTCTAATATTTTCAAACCAGATTAGAATAAGAAGAATACAATGTGTTCGGTTGTCAAGAATATAAACAACTATCACTTTGAAAATAACAATGAATTATTTAAAAAAAACTGATTTTTCAAACAAAAATGCAATTCTAATAATACCAAATGCATGGAATACGATAAAAGTAGGAGGATTTAGAAGGGGGAAGAATTTAGTATCGAATCCGTGATTTTATCGCATTGGCACAGAGTTCTGTTTTTAATACAAAAAGTCGCTGTCAATGGAGAAGGTCGAGCTAAGCTTATTTTAGATGATCATAACTAGGTCCTTAAATCGACATATTATATGGGTCCCTACGGTAATAATAAATTTGACATTTCGTTCATTCATGCCATTTCGTGTTAATTCATGAGTTTGGTTTTATTTCACTATTTCGTTGTTTTCGGTGATTTCAATATTTTAAATCAAGTATTTGACATAGAAAGTGTCAGAATTTAAAACCTTAAAAATATTTCCTCGAATTTTCTTCAAAATGTTTCCGAAATAAGCTCGAACTCAGTTATTTTTTTTTTAAGCTACGAATAGCACAATCTTTTAATTTTAGGGTCTTTCGGGAAATGGTGGACTCCAATTGTGGAGTAATTAGGAACACAACGAAGCGAACATTTTTGCAGAAATAAAATAAAACCATCTCACGCCTTGTATTATTAGGTTGTTTTAGGAACTAGCTACGACAGCGCCGTTTTGACAGTTGCCTTCCCCTTACTGTATATAGGGTCAAATAAAAGAAGTTAGCGAAACTCCGCAAATGTGTTGGGTGTCAATATCTAAACATGATAAAAGAAAAAATATTAATGATGATTTCTTTTTGTTTGACCCCAAACAAAAAAGAAAGCATCATTCATTTTTTACCTCAAGCGTGTATTTCAATTAAACCATTTACAGGCACTTTTAAATTGTCAAGGAGTCGGTCAGTCAGAAATATGAAGCTAGTTACCCATCCCAAAGCGTATAAGGTACCTATGTATGGACAAGAACGGGCAAGAAACTCCATGGACTGTCTTTTAAATTATATTGTTACAAGACATTAGTTACATTATTAATGTTGATTTTATAATTATATGTGAGAACGATGTCTTCTGTCTTTTCGAATGGTTAGTAAGTAACTAACCTGGTGTCAGAGTTTGAAAGCCGCCAAAGGGCCTCTGTAAAAAAGGCACACGTTAAAAACGTTCAGAATACAGCAAATAGAAACAAAAAAATATTCAAAAATAAAATAATCAAAATAAGCCGTAGTAGCAAAGAGATGACCAGTCCAACTGACGTCAAACATAACGCATGGATCAGCACTATTCAGATCAACGACCGCTGGTAATTTATGTAGTTACTTGAAGTATGAGTTGAGATTTTTTAGGTGTAACATCTTTCCTCTCGCTCCTGCAACCAAAATCAAAATCTAAATAATCAAATCTGTGGGAGTGATTTCGTGAAAAGGGACGGAAGTGTGTCACAGGAAGTCGGAGAAGCGCGCGCTATTTGATTTGACCAATGAGCGCCAGCGGTGCATGTGTTGGCCGGCGGAAACGACCTTCACGAGGCCCAGCCCCTTTAATGTTGCTTATTACCTTAATGTAATAACACACAACGTACGGTCGTTAACCCCCAAAAAACATTATTCTTTTTTTTTTTGTTTCGTCAAGTTACGATATCGATACCTACCAGGTCTGCGGAGTTATCTAGCTAATTTAATTTGACCCTGTATACGATAAAATAAAACACTTTATAAAAATAAATAGAATTAAAAAATGACAACTATGATATTTTCTATCAAAATTACATCTTCCGTAACTTCTGCCATTTTAAATTTTTCTACCACTAACCCATGTTAATCTGTTAATTAGGCTAAACCACTGTTCAACACAACATTATATGTATGGAATTTGACGAGAATTAAGTTAGACATGGGTTGAAATAGTAGATTGTTATATTATTGTTGTGCTAGGCAGAGTAGAATCCTGAGCGCAGCGAGGGATTCAAAGTAAGTCGCCCGAGCTTAAAATAGTGTTGCTCCCGAGGTGAATACTCTACTTTTTATCACCCTTTATGAGAAAAAAAAACCTCCGACCACCGACAGAAATAAAATTCCTCCTCACATAATGATTTAAAACAAAAACAAAATTTTCGCAGCTGCTACCTTGGATTTACATTTTGACTTCACTATCGGCTTAGCACTCTCAAAAACGATGAAAACGACACCCATGACGAAAATTTTGAAAATTTTCGCTGCCGCCATCTTAGATTTACATTTTGACCTCACTATCGGCTTTATCACCCTCGAAAACTATGACAAACGACACCAAAGACGAAAAATTTGAAGATTGTCGCAGCCGTGCTAAGGCCCTTATTGTTAGGTCATTTTTGTTTTTTGGTGTTTATCTATTGTTTTTTTTACTGTACTTCTTTGTAAGACAGTTTAGCCTTCGAAAAATAATAATATTCACGGTTATTCTTATTTTTGCTACTACTTTGTGCGATGAGGTGAAAGGCCACGTTGTGTTTAGACACATACTTCTTGTTCATACCCTATTACCTTATATATAAATGCGAAAGTAACTATGCTTGTCTGTCTATTACCTTTTCACGCCTTAGCGGCTTTACAGATTTCAATTAAATTTGTACATAGGTCATGACCAGGGTTAGGACATAAAACATTTTTTATCCCAGTAGTACGATCCCGCGGTATAATCTCCGAGCTTCCTGCGGGCAAAGCCGCGGGCGAAAGCTGGTTTTATATTAAAATGCATTTCTGCCTTTGTATCAGTAATAAAATTACTTAACTGTTACAACACAGGACATTAGCCGATAACGGCACCGATCCGATGCCTACACGATATCGCGAACAGATAATCTCTAACATTTAGTACCTACTAATCGCTTTCAAACTGTGATGTTATTGACACCTATATCGTCGCAGAGAGCGACCGACACCGATATCGGCACGATATCTTCCGGCGAAGACACGGTAAGGGGTGAGGAGTAGCGGTAGCGGGCATTCTTTCACTTTTACACACTTTTTCGCGCTGCAGACTTCGAGACTTCGTTACTTAGTACTGTGGTGGTTTACAGCATCCTACGACCGTCATCGATATTCGCCAAAATCGAGCCAATAATATATAGGTATCATGTCGGTCGTTACCTGTTCATGTAAAAACGCTCATTAGGTATCTACGTTTTGAGAATATTTTGGGTTCACTACACTACCAACAAAGTTGTTTTACAATAATAGCAATACGGTATTATCAATGGACGTTGTGGTTCATGATCCCGAGGTTTAAGTGTAATTCATTAAAGATTTTGTGTAAATTGGTTGAAATATGACGATTATTCTTGAAGATGTCGGAAAAAATCATGCCGACTGAAAGCTTTGCTAGCGTGCGCCGCGTAAACCGTAAGAGATACATAAAATTTATGTTATACAAGATTATACATATTAAAAAGTTCATCAAAAAAGTCTGCGATAGCATATGTAAACCCACAGCGACCACTTTTTTCTTTCAGAATTTGATAAAAACTAAATTGCTATTTCCGAAGCTATTTTGACCGGTATTATATTAATTGCTATCCAATAAAATATGTTATTTAAATTGGGCATTTAATTTAGATTAAAGTATCATCCTTTAAAGAATACTTGAAAGTATATCACAGATTCATAATTACACATATCAAAATAATTATGCTTGATGGCGGCGGGCGCAGCGGCAGAATAAAAAAAAGGCGACCTTTCCTCCAGCTATTAGGTATGTTTTCCGACATCCACGCAGACGAACTATCTCTATATATATCATATATAAATCTAAGGATCGTATGTATAAAAAAACTAATTCAGTTGATCAACTGCAAATATTTTATACTGTGGCATGGATTTTTCCGCGAAGAGGTCAACGGTGCATCGTAAATAAATACGTCGCGTTGAATTTAGGGGAGGCGAAGGTAGCGTTTCAAAGACCTACAGGCCCAGATATAGGAGAGGATAGGAGATAGGCGAGGTGCCTTAAGTTCGTAACTGTAGCTTTTTAGTTTCTGCCCACCCCGAAAGGAAAATGGTTATTATGGACACGTTTATTTATACATAGATATGTTTTTAAATTGGTTTTTCAAATTGGCTGAAAACGTTCAGATAGGAAGAAAGAAAAAGAACAAAAATGCGTTTTGGCATAAATACAAATAAAACACCTTGAAAGTTATCCTAAGTTGGTTAAATTCTTCAGGTCTCGCTGCAAGCATTTATGTCAAAAGCTAGTTCGCGCATTTTAAAACTACACAAGCAGCGGTGTCACTCAGAATTTTATTACTGAGAAGTTATAAAAGTGGCTCTCGATTGAACATCGGTAAGTGAATAAATCGAGTAGTCAACTAGAGCGGTAACCTATGGCGCGTGGTTGAACGGCTTACAGCCTTCCGCCCGCGCCCGCCGCGCGCCTCTAATTGGTAGCTTAATGTACCAAACCATGTGTAATGTCAACATAATTGGAACAGCCTACTTTTGCTATACACTGATTATGAGTGGTCGTTTGCACCCGTCTCTCTTTTCTTCGATATTTTTGGGTTGAACGGTCTGGCGGTTTCATTGATTGCTCGAATCTTTAGAACATAGTTCTTCTATATTGCATCTTTACTAAAGCATTTTTGTGTTCATGGAACGTCGTAGTTCGTCTACAACTGAATGAGTTAAACACAATGCAATTATTACCTACGTGAAAATACTATAAAAAGTTTTAAAGTAAAAAAAAAAAACAGATAACTTTATCTGTCTCGCTATTTTAAAAGGAACGTACGTAGGTGTTTATCAACACATCGTTTGCTCATCGAAGGGTACATTCTCAAAATAGAAAATTATCTAAAGGGCAAACTATTTTGGAGACATAATTATATTAGAACTGTCTCATTAATAATTCTTCTAATTACGGCTTCCGCTAACTATTCTGTGTGGACGTAATTATGGAAAACTCCCACATCAATAGTCGTAGGCGAGCTACATAACTGTAATAGAAACTATCAGTTTCTCAATATTACGTTAACACACAATTACTGGCTTTTAACCCACTCGTTCCTCCTACAATGTACCTACCACGTTTATATTCCTGCCCACAAACGACCCTGCTGAACTTGAACGGTGACCGAATTGACCGCTGATATTTAACACCATGTTGATATTGTCAAAACTGTCCCACAAAGTAGGTGGTTTGTGGCGTTATTTGTAAGCAGGTGTTGAATATAGAAGTTCGCTCTACTCATGTATTTAGTGAAAGAATGCAAAAAATACCCACAAATTTAATATTTTTCTGGCTTATAAAGGATATTACAGGCACTGTAATTAACTTATTGCTGTATATCAATTTTAACGAGCGGCTTGAAAAGTTGAGCTTAGATATTGTATAGCACACATACACACACACACACGGTGGCTGTGTGTGTGCGCTCGGCGGGCGCGTGGCTCGCCCGCTCTCCTGCACGCGCCACTTCTTCACGGTAAAAGAAACACTTGAAATTCGTCTACGCCGCTCGCCGCTCGCCTCGCCTACTTTACTTTAGGCCCCGTTCAATTTAGAGTCGACTCGAGATAGCTAGTCACGATTCGATTTTTCTTACATACTTTCCTATACCCTCTCGTGCCCACTTGTTTACAGGAAATGTACAGACATCATATTCAATACGGTCATTGTTTCATCTGATGAGCGCTCTACAGCCGAGTCTATTAATTAGATGCCGCATTGTATCGAACAGAGACGACTTTGATTTGTTTTGTACGAGCACTTTGGACTGTATCGATGCAAACAGTAGCGAACCAATTGGCACGATAGCGATAAGAGTTTATAGTTTATTTATTTCCAAAAACAACAATTTAATTAAAGTAAAGAGATAAGCATCTGTAGCCGAACTAGGCATAGCCTGTATTTCGGCTATCAGCAATAGAGAAGAGAAAAAAAAATGGAGAAGAGGCATAGAACAATCTCTAAAAACCTTTTATGATCAGGATTCTGTTCATTCCAACGATAATTCAACGTGGCTGCTGGAAATAACAGCGATTTACTGCGGAATAAATTACTGTAACACAACACAATCCCATTTTAGTATTAAAGATCAGCTAATCTTGTAACAGCCTACGTTTATTGAACTTTGCTTTTATCGAATAGTCCGAAATTAAGCATGCAATCGTATATTATGTGTGCGTTTCCCCGTTTCGCACTTTACCGGTAACATTAAATAGGCCATCGTTCTGTTTGAGTTGAAATCATAAAAGTTGTTCTCGTCTATTAATCCGTGGAGCGGGTGTGGGCGCGGAGTGGGGGGCGGCGGGGGACGGGTGGCGCCGATCAAACAGGCCGGGGAATCAATATGGCCGCCGCCCAGCTGATCCGTGACCTCCGCATCCCGCGCCCCTCGCGCCCCACACCCGCACACCCTTGCCGCCCGCAAACTTGACGCTTCTCTTTGCAAGTTTTCTCATGACGATCTCGATGTTGCTCACTGACTAAGCTTATATCGCACTTATACCCTCTTATTATTTTTCCGCCTAAACGGGGAAAATAATTACTATCAAATTCCAGTGTTTCATATCATTACTGCCTATTGGCTATTATTTTTTCGTTACCCAGACTATGTAACTAAATCTTTTCCAGAACTGTAAATTAATTTGTTAGAGAGGCAAACATTTAGAAAATTATTTTTAATTACTACTCAAATAAGTAGAAGAGATTAAAAATATTTTTCTTGAAGGCTTGGGTATATTTTTATTTGAAAAACATTAATCAACAGAAAATAAATGTGAGCGACGTAGCAGGTGGCTACGAGCGCTACGAAAGCTACGAAAAAGGGTTACGGTTGTGCTACGGGGTGATCTCAAAAATATTTAAATGGAGAATAGGTACTGCAGGTAGAGGGAGGGCGGAAGGGGAGTTACGTGTTTGAGTCTAGTGTAACCGTTCTTGGAATTTAAGCAGTGGATGATACACTGGCCCGGTGCAACTGAATGAAGGTCATATACTCAATGAACGCTGTATGTGTAGTGAGTTCTACAGATACAGCGAATACGAAAATAACATACTGAATTCCTTCCGAGATTCTGACGATTCCAGTTATCCAAAAAGCATGGTTCATTCAGTGAATATTCACGCCTCTTCCTTTAGGGGTTAGTAGGATGGTCCACTCCATACATATATTTTCGTAATTTTTTATACAAAATAATATGGCTGCTAGTGTGGTCTTTAGTATTTTTTATTTTATTAGACGCAATTTACATCCTGATTGTTTAGTTAATATTCTCATACTTTATCAGGTTTTTCAGGAGCAGTGGTAACGACCCCGACTTACGAGTTGTAGGTCGTGAGTTCAAATTCAGGCAGGCACTTTACTTTGTGTAAATAATTTTATCACTCAAAACGGTGAATGAAAACACCGTGAGCAAACCGGCATGAGCTAGAACCAAAAATATCGAACACATCTAACATCTACCAACCCGCACTGGGCCCGCGTGGTAGATTACATCCCAATCCTACTCACAAAGAGGGGGCCTGTGTCCCAGCAGTGGCAACATTATAGGCTGATTACGCTTCAGGTTTGAATATTCTTCATTAAGTTAGCAAATGTTCAAGCGATGTTTTTACTAAAACATCTGGGAAGCGACGTATACGTTGCATGGTGCTTACGTTCATAATTATGTGTCCTGATAACTGGAAGTCGTCTGTCGAACAGTGGAGAATTAGATCGTATCTATATACTCTATTTTGTTAGACTCCACCCCTAATTTTACGAGTGGCCATTATGAATGAGCGTTGAAGCGTAAGACGATTAACAAGGTTAGTTTGTAAAGTGCGGTTAATTAAAAGTTATGACCGAAACGGACAGCGGCTGCATCGCTCCATAACCGTCCTCTGGGTTATAAAAGTTGATGCTAGTACACGCACATAATGACGGTATGATGATAACATGTTTACTCTGAAATAAGGGTTAACAATCACTGTTATCGGCTTAAAACTACACTACAAGCAGTGAATTGTTAGTGGCATGCTCATGAACAAATTACAGCTCATTTGATTTTCAAGCCATGTTGGAGCTGTCGAGTTCTGTTTCGGTGATTGGGTGACATTATTGTTTCCCTATTTGCTTTGCGACATCGAATTGATCAACTCTAAAAACGTATACGTTTGATTTTCATGATTGTTTGACGCATCGTCAGAGTACGATGAAAACGGAAGCCTCCTAGCGACTGCTGTCTCATTCAGATTATAGTTCCATTCGAGTTCAACGTTTTACCATTCTACTTCAAACTAAGCTCCTTCTTGCAGTCTTATCACTGCGTGTAACTTTTAAAATTGATGTTTTTCTTCCATTCAGTTGACGACTTTAGTTTTAAAATGTGTTTTTAAGCAGAGTAGAAATGGTTTTACGATTGCTGGCACGCTTAAATAATACGTCTTCTCTGTAAGTTAGCATGTTTTCTATTTTTTCTGCTAAACGGCTCTCATGTCACATTGTCTCATTCACGATTTAGAATGCGTCATTAAACACAAAGAGAGACATCAGTGAAGAGGATTTTCTTTTTAAATATTTATCGGTATCGTGTGTTGGTGGGATCAAAAAAGAAGATCTCTCACGGTCGTGCGAGACGTCTCAATGGATTGAATTACGTAGGATTGTGGGTAATCGATATGATACCTATTTATTAGGGTGATTGTGTATGTGTGTGTGTGTGGCTTCATCGGGACGGGCCCTGGGGACTGCCCGCATGCCCGGCTACACGTGCCCCGCTACCTCCGCTACCTCCAGTGTTTTGTACTCCAATGACTAAACAGGTGTTTCTTCTTCATATATTTACATAAAATCCACTAATTTATCTACCGAGCTTAAAGTGTCTTAAGTTGTGGGTCACACGTCTGTTGGCATGTTTCCGCATACAATTATTTACGCGAGAAAGTAAAGTGGTAACAAGAGACTATGTTAACTAATGAATTGCCAAATAGATCAGAAATACTGTTTTGGGGCATCACTTGTTTGAAATAATTAAAGTATACGTCAGAGTATCAGATCGGCATCCATATCCACAGCGTCGCAATTAATCCTAATAATATCTATTATTCCAATCAAAAACTTTGCTCGCGCCTTCTGTAAGAAGCAAATTCGTACAGCCGTGATTTGCGGGCAGCCACCGCCGCGCGCCGCCGTCCCTAGTTAACTTGAAATTCTCTCGAAGCGAAGGAGCGAACGGTTTAAATGCAAATAAGATTACAATTAGATATTTAGATCCTCTCACAACCCACTTATTTTGAAACAAGGTTTTTAATACCAGCCCTATTTAATGAAGTATTTCTTAGACGATACTTACAAACAAGGCCGTGTTAAAAAGGTAGCTTGTTCAGAGACGGCTTCATTCAAATAGTTGTTGTTAAACCTATAGATGACGGCAAAAGATCTTATCATTAATTCACTTCACAGTAGAATCCTTAGTATTCTTTCATAGCAAGAACGAGTTATGGTACGTAATTATGAGTCTACGTATCTCTGTATAGTGTAGTGCGGTAATACGCCTCGCGAAGTATGTGTCGGTTGCGTTGGCGAGGCCCTCGTGTCGTAATAACGGTGGAGTTCTCTCGAGGCACAATGCCTCGGCCGGATTACTCGTCAAACGGCTCGAGATGTCGAAATTTATAAAACTCATCTTTTTTGATTCGCGCTCGAGAGGCTCGCCGCGATGCCTTTTCAACATCCTCCGTCGAATTGATTCCCACCCCTGTTTTATGTTTATCGCTATTTTTATTTTACTATAAATAAAATTAAAAAATCTTTATTGCAGACCACATGACCCATAAAAAAACAAGATTAAAAAAAATAACACATAAAAATAAAAAAATAAACAATTCAAATTTAAATTACAAACAAAATATACACACACTACTATAGCAACATTTGTTTCGATGATCCTGTAACTTATGTTCAACAGTTTGCTGTCTTCCAATACAATGTTTGTATGCATTGGAAGACTTGTTCTTCTACTTGTAACTAAATGTAACCGCTATTGTGATAGTTTTACATTTAAGTAGGACTTGGGTATTGTTGTTATTGATTGAGGTTAATTCATTACTAATTGTGTTAGTGTTGCTATGCAGTTATAAGCTTACACTTTAACAGTGGAAAACAACATTTTTAATGGCATTCAAAAAAGCGAAAATCTTATCCAGTAAAATAAATCTTCGAAGAACAGAAATAAACTGAAGTTTAACCTTAAACTGATAAAGTGATGGTCACATATACTATTGTTATTGCTGTAACACTCAGCTGCATTTAATTCTGTGTACGAACATTCTTAGCTATATCGAACAGCTGACCTACATCAGTCTGGTGCAAGATACCGACTCGATACACTCAAGTTCAAAGTTAGTACAAATTTCCCGAATTATCTGTGATTTCTCCGATACATTCTGTATATTGAACATGCATTCAGTAAATTCCTGGATATGAGAGGGCAATCCCTAAAGCAGCAACACCGGTCACAACCCGCTTGACCCAAAAACCCGGTGGAGTGGCGCGGAGCGAACGATCGCGCCGATAGCGCGCGACTCGCCGCGTCGAAGCCTCAGCACTAACACATGACAACCGCATTGGCTCGTCTACCCACTCGACAACACACCCACACCTACATGTCTACTTTATTAATTAACAAGATACACTTACAAAGGCTTCAGTTGCATGTACTCTACGTTGTACGACGGCGCTGGAATGTCATTAGTATGTCGGTTTTATCATCATCCGAAAGTCTGCTTCGAGGCTCATGCAAATGAAGCTGAATATTCGTATTTTTGATGGTGCATTAATCTATAGATCCCATATAAGTTTGTCATTCGACACTACAACGATTGAATTAATTAAGTGCTATAGTTATATTTATGTATCTGTCGAATACGTAGGCTTTAAGTGCAACATCGAGACCGTTTATCAGTATATGCTATGGTATTTACCCCAACATTCAATTTCATTCATTCCACAAATCGTGTCTATTATGCACCTGTTCTCTATTTACTTCAGTTACAACAACGTCCGTGTTGACCACTTGAACTACATACTATCCATTTGTATTCGTCTGTAAAGGATCCTTATCAGTTTGCAAGTTAAAGATACCCTACTATTACAAGAATACACATAATACTAATAATTCCGTGTATTCATGTCATGACAAGCGTTGGCTCGCCCTCCCACTTGACCAATACCCCTTATGTACTCTGTCTGCACTTTAGTAATTAACAGAATACAATTACAAAGGAATGTCAACCGTGTATCAGTTTCATCGCCGGCTTTCAGCTTCGTGTTAATTACTTGGCTAATTAATAGCGCTACTTTGTCATTGATATACCTTAAAGAGGCACCAGACATAGACCTAAAAAGTAGCGATTTGGTGTGCAAAGTGAAGTTTTGATATTTTACACTTTGTTATTCGGTCTTGCAGAGTCCACTGATTTGCGGTTGACTGTAAAGTAAAAAACTTTACGTTTTTATTTATTTCGTTCGTAGAATTTGCTGTAAACATTTTGGTTAAAGTTTGCTATTTTGTAAGATAATTTGTGAAAAAATAGTCAATTCGCTTGATTCAGGCTCATTAGAATGATGCATAGTAGAATAAAAGCTTTTTGAAATAGGTCAAAGCAATGGCTTTTCTGTTGAAAGTCGTAAAATTGGCAGACAAGGGAATTTATCCACGTATATATTGAAACCGCGACTATTCATCGTTTTTACGGAGTTTCTGTATTACCAGTAATCTGATAAAACAAATTTTAAAGATCTTGCAGAGACCTACTTCATTTTTGGTTCGATGTTGGGATCATATATTTTTGTGGGAAACCTTGTGGTTATTCCTCCGTCTAGAGAGAACAGTGGGTTACCTATAGCGGAGTCCTACCGACTAAAACCCCATTGAGTTACTCCTGGTAATGGTGCGCGCTACCGACTAATGGTAGGAACCATTAGTCGGTAGCGCGGGACTCCGAGCACGAGTCCATAACTACTGCTACTTTCATGATGTTTACGGTGACTTAACCGTATGACAACATAAAAATGCAAATCTTTTAATTACTTAGTTACTGACATGAGCAAAGCTAATGTTTGTTCGGACAAAGCACGTAGTTATTTTTATAGGCACTAAATATTTTTAAGCCAAGATTTTATGTTCCCCACAACCAGTCGTTTTCTTGGTTTATTGAAATTAAATACGGTTAAGCAAGTATCCCGTTTTTAAGTTACAATGCTTTTTAACTATCTTTGTGTAATTACAACTTTACTCTACATGCTAACTGAAGTAGCTCAAATATTTCTCTTGTCGCGCTTAACACTTTTCGCCGCTTGTTCTAGTTTAAATAAGTGTCTCTTATAACCGTGATTGTTGCTGTAAGTAATTGTTTGCTTCGGTTACCTATCCTGTAATTATCTACAGGTAATTGTAGGTGTTGCTGTCTTCAAATACTAACTAGTCTCCCTAATAACACAGTGATTAACAAGTCTTTTCTTCAAAGGGATTCTAGCATATTTATCTAAATGATAGTTCTGGGACCGTAATTGCATTGCAGCTTTTAAAGATGTATTGTAGCGTTTAAAAACTGAAGACAGCAAAAGTTTAATTTTGCATAAAAGAAAGTAGAAAAGATTTACCAGAGTTGACAAGGTCTAATAAAATTCTCTGCATATTTCTGCTCATAACCATACTCATAACATGATTTTGATATCGCGGCAGTAATAAGCACGGCATCCGACCGCTAACACTTCCAAGTTCGAAGAAGATGGATTCGATCCCCAGATCGAGAAAAAGTATAATTGAGTTTTACTGTAAGAAAATTTCTCGATTACGGTCCGGAATTGGAACTGTGCCCAATAAATAACGATAGGCGTGCCTTCTATCACATTGAGACCTAATACCGTCATTGGGAAACTGGGTAATATGCGATAGTAGGTACCCTTCTAACTATTCAACCGGGAATTATAGGGAGGAAATGAAAGATCACTTCAATGAAAAATCAAGGTTTGATGTTCGCATTAAAGTTTTATCTCCGTTTGTGCTTTATGAAAAAGATGGGGAGGATTAAGTTGTGCCGGCGGCGTCGGTTTAAGTTCAGATATATTTTTATTGTTTATAATGTTTGGTTAAAAGTTGATAGCTTTAGAATCAGTATGAAACTTTATGCCTTACGTGTTGCAATCCTATGGCAATGAACTGATTGGCGAAAAACTCATGGAAGTCATAGGAAAAATTACTAAAGTTGCTGCTGCGCTTGTCTTATTAAAAGTTTTCTTTTTTAAAAGATTCATGTTTAATACTTGAACCATCAATGAATATGGTATAACTATATTATTATTGTTCAGTTTTCAATAAGTCAAGAAAATTCTGAAAACCATGAGAACCCAAAAGTCAAATAACGCCGGAATCTCTTCTCGTATTTTTTTAAAGATCAGATTGAATGGGTTGAATTCTATATTAGCGGGCGATTGTTATCTGCGAGTTTTCAATAAACATGTCAAGAAGACATATGGTGTGTACGGGCGCGCCCGGCTCGCTTGGCTCTCTCGGCCGACAGCCTGCGATGTCCTCGCAGCCTCCGCCTGAGGGGGCGCGGGGGCTCGGGGCCGATGACCTGCCCTTCATCCCTCACCTCACTTCCCCAGCGACTCCTAAAATACATGAATGTCAACCTTAAAACCATGGCCTTAAAGATAATTTTCCTAAATTACATGTACATAAGTGAAGGTTTATCGGAAAAATTGTCATGCTATTCGCAATAGTATTTCGAGTGAGTTTGGTGTAAATTATTTTGTCAAAACCGGGTCTATTTGGACATAAGCTCTGACTTTTATTGTGCTGATTCCAATAGGAGAATAAAATTAGATTTTTTTACTGAATGGCGTGAATATTTTTACTTTTGTTATATTGTTACATTTGAAACGATGTCTGTTTTAAATTAATACGTTTCAATTAGACTACTTGAAATATGTTTGAGAGTTTGCTTTCTTGAATTCAAGGATGAATAGTAGGTAAGCTGAAGTTACACAATAGATTTTCATGACGAGGTACGGCTTGCTCTAGGTCCATGCAGTCTTACTACGACAATATTTCTTACGAAATAATGAGGTTACCTAAGCCTCCTAATCGACATCGACATCTCAAAAAGGCCATCATAAATAAAAGTACTAAAACACGTAGGTTATCAATCGAATCAAATACACCTATAAGTCCGCATTTCACAGAAAGTCACTGGCATCTGACCTTCGTAAACTACTGGCGTCCCACGGTTCGGTTGTCAATTTTCGGGCTGTCCGTTATCCGCATGAGAGGCGGATCGATGTGGCTTACATGTGCCCGGCCATCGAGGTGCCACGATTACATGCGTAAACAACGGCCACCCATTCAAGACTTAACCGCAACATTGCTTGAACGCGACAATCGATCGATCTGCCTCGTAGCCCGTAGCCATTAGCTACGAGCTCTTCTACCCTCAAGTGCAGAATGAATTACGTATTTAAAAAAAAGATCTGTAATTGACTATCGCTTTCTGGTAAAAAAAAAAAAACTGATTTATGGCTCATAAAGGCCACCATGTGAGTTGGCAGCGAGCTAAACTGTGTAGCAGCTAGGAAGCGGTCGTATATGGTAATAGTATCATTTCGCGTTGCAATTTGCTAACTTCGCTGTTGAATTGTCTGCAGGGTTGCAGTTTTGCAGTATAGCTGCGGCATAATGACTGGTACATGCACCCCGCACTGCATCCAATTAGCTGATTTTATTGGTTTCATGTTACCACATGAAACCAATAAAATCTTCTTGAAACTTAAATTCTTAACTTGAATTTCGATTTTAAGTCCGGACCTCGTTTGACAGCCGCGCATGCACTCGTAGTTGCAGTTTGTTTTGTTATTCTCTGATTGGCAGTGGTTATCGAGATCGATAGAGGTGGTTATATGTCGGTGGCCACGTGCACCGGTCGTGCAGGCCCGCGCCCCTCCCCCCCGCCACCCGCAACGTGACAGGCTCGCCACGTGAATTACGCTTTCACGATTAATCTAACCGCTATGGGCTTCTTTCATGCCTAGCTTTGTTGGCCGTCCGTCACCGCCAGCGTACCTACCCACTTTTCCCGCAACATCTTAAGGAAATTTTACAATGTTTTCCTCAATCAAATAATTCACAATTGGCTGTTTATAACGATATTGTAAGACATCCGACTTAATTACTTGGTTACCCAGAAAGGGGTCATGCGGGTTACGGATCAACATAAAAAATGAGTTGTGAACTACATCCGAATGGACTTTTGTACATGTTTCGGTTTGTGTGTATTGTGTTAATTTAAAATCTTTGCAGACGAAATAAGTTAAACTGACGAAGACGAATTAGGTACAAGATTTCTAAGAACGAGGTGGACCTCAGAGCTACTGCATTAGATGTCAATAAAAATCGTATAATCTACCATATACCGTGTTTGGCACCCATCGCAATCTCTTACCAAATCTTTCGGACGTTAAATGCAATTTCGTCATACAGACTGCTTGTAATATTGTGAAAACACAGACAGTATACGTCTAGACAGCAAGCGAATGTAAATAATTCCTGTAAACACAAAATTAAAATAGCTTCCAGAAGGTTTACAGGCAGAACCAAAATAGAGTGAAACACATTAGACAGTATCGGTGTTACGTCATGTGCCTGCCGAGTTGAGCCGTCAAAGTAGCATCGTGATATCCAGTTGTGCTGT
This sequence comes from Xanthia icteritia, assembly GCA_949128155.2. Taxonomy (NCBI): domain Eukaryota; kingdom Metazoa; phylum Arthropoda; class Insecta; order Lepidoptera; family Noctuidae; genus Xanthia; species Xanthia icteritia. The sequence goes on from OX421934.2 coordinate 10,654,210, forward strand.
TGTGTCTAGGAGGTCGGAGCAAGTTGCCCACTCGACGTGGGAAATGTGGTGCATATTTGATGGCTGGCAACCGTCGGCGCGCGCATCAACAATTTACGTCGTCGCTTACCTAACCGAGCCCGAGCCGATGCTTAACTACTCGACGCCCGAGTTGTCGATCGATGTTGCCGTTTAAATCAGAATTAAGCTTCTCTGATGAAGTGTTCTGCATTGTTTGAGTACAGCTGCTCCTCGGGGACACTTGCCTGCAAAATTCAAGGCGTGTAATTAATCACGCCGTCCACTGTCGAAAGCTTGTCTGATAAACGTTTAAATTTGATCGTTGTTAATTTCAGAGAGGGTTGCGCCGATTAAGTATAAGGAATCGATCCAAAAGTCGTTGATTGAGATATTCGCGGTGGAAAGTTAACTTATGGTATTATGATATGCCCCCATCCTCCCGTGCCTTGTGACGCCCGACCGACACCGCGCGGCCTGCATTCACAATAGGATTTCGGAACATGTAGGGAATTATTTACTAGAATACCTGAAATCTATCATCATCACACTTGTAATCCTTTAAGAAGCCACAATATACGTGTATTATAATAAAGAAGCAGTTTAGGCGTTCAAAGAAAATAGAAAAACCGATCACAATCACAAGCGTCACTAAGCAATTTCAATCAGATTGATAACGACTGAAAATTTTAATGAAAAATTTATGAATGATTCAGAGTTATAAATATATTAGAAATATTTGAATTTAACATAATTAATTAGTACCTGGGCGACTGAGCAGAGAGCTCGCTTGGCTAAAAATAGAGAAAACGTTTAACGAATTTTCCCAGATATGAGAGAGATCTAGCTAGATCGATTTTTCACCCCCGTAAACCCCTATATTGCAACTTTCATCGAAATCGTTAGAGCCGTATTCGAGAACGTGGTTACAAATCTTCTATTTATGATAAATGATATATTAAAGCAAAAAATAAGTTATAAAAAAAATAAAAATAAAAAGTTCATTTAATAGTAAGTAAACAATATCCGACAAGTGCCGCGCTTCTCACATCTTAACTATTATTTTAAGTTTATTGCCATTGTACTTTGAATCACAAAACAGCAACACAAAAATTAATAACAAAGTATGACAAAAATACACCACTAAAATAAAATCTCTATTCTTAAAGTAAATTGCTAAAATTACTTGTAATAATCGCCACACCACACAATTCGTGTTGAAGTAAACAATTTGATGTTAGTGCCATACGTTATGGTTGTCAAGAAACAATTTTATGACATGCATTATTAAATTGCGTAGCTTCGAGTGAGGAGAAATTTTAATAACGCTCCCGAGAGAATTTCGTCAGTGTACTGAGTGCGACACTGGGCTTAGCTGATAGTGATGTGCCAACAATTTTAGGCCGATTAACTAATTACTGTATATTCCGCTTTTGGCAAACGTTCATTATGTTGTGCACTGCATTGTCATAGCTGAGTAGTATTGATGCGGATGATTCTGTATAATCTAGAATAATGTTGGTTGTAATGTAATGATTTTGGATTATTCTTGACTTCAGCTGTGTATGACGTTTAATAAGTGTTAAACATCGGTCCCATGTGGTGGGGAAGAAATCTTTGATTAACAGGGACTGCATTAATCTAATCCGTCTAAATTCCAAAATGCTACCTTGTGAGTCAAAATTGATTATTATTACACTTACATTGATTTGGTGTGGTTTAGATTTTGATATCTAACAATATCGCTACATTACTGACTTCAAGCTTGACTATTGAAACTACTTTAAAACAGACCACTAAAGCAATTCTCATTAAAACTTTAAACAACCTTTTATTTAAAGTTTTAATGAGAATTGCTTACAAAGATTTATTTATTAGATTATGTTTTAAACTTGTAGGACAACTTCTGGTTACGAAAAGAGAGTAGGCTACATCAAAACTGGACGTACAATACGCCCCGAAGTAGTTGAGAGTCCACTGTATAGTCTTATAGACTAATTTTGGCCTCGTTCTGAGCGAGTTCGGTTTGTAATAATTTTTTTTAACGTGTACACTTATGCTTAAAAGAAATCATTAATATTTAGTGCAGAGTGAACCCATCTCTTCTAATAACTGGGAAGGTATTTCTCAAAGACAGTTGCCGTACTTTTGTTTATAATTAATTCAGTCAAGTTTCAGCTTAGAGACGCCTCGTCTCGTCTCGAGGACCCAAAGTACGGGTTTGACTTATTTATTCACTTTCAACGTAAATTTCACTTAACTTTTACTTACGCACACTCGTTTAACAGTCTAAAGATATGACAGCCTCGTTGGTGGAGTGGTCGCACGCGCGTCAGTTGTGCGGTCCAGGATTCGTTTTTCAGACAGGTACAAATATTGTTTTATCTGGTTTTTTTTTGCAGCAGTCCGGTTTGATTTTTAACTAGTAGATGACAATACCCCTATTATACGGGACTTTTACGTAAATGGGTATGCATATTTGCCTACCCCTTTGCGAAATACGTGATATAATTATATTATGCTGTTAAAAAAAAAATCTTGTCTTTCTTATCAAGTCTTGCATAAGTTGTTTTTAGATCGGTCCCGGTCGGTTTGTACTGTTGAGATAACGGTAGAATAAGGTTTGTAGTCCTGGTATCCTTAAAGATTGGTATCTCCAATATTTATATTTATTGGGATAGAGCATAATATTTGACTTGTATCTAAAGAGACTTTAAACGATGTCAATATACAAATGCTACATTTATTTAAGTATTAAAACGTTTAAAATGAGTCATTTTCTACTAGGTAACCTCACACTCACATAAATACTCCACAACAGACAGATGTTAAAATAACAACGAAGCCCGATAGTTGACAGAGTCACATCATATCATTTTATATTGGTGTCTGCATATCTCTCACAACGGAAGTAAAACAACGTCAGCAGAAAACCAGATCGTGAATTCGATTTACACGGCCATTGCATCTATCTTTTAGAAAGTAACCGTTTCGATAGTAGAGTTAACAAATTGTTACAAATGGCGGCGTGGGCCGGGTTCGTTCGACGGGCGGAACCGGCGCACAATAACATCTGCCGGCGGCGGCGCTATTCACCCAAGAGGCTGCGGATGCGGCCCGGCGCGAGCCGTCGCGAGCCCGCCACGCCGCAGTCCTCCCCGTAGCCGCGTAGCCGACCGTAGCGCTACGGCTTCAGGCGTAGCAACATTTTCCTCTCTCCATTCCAATATTGTTGCAGAGTATTTTAAAAATAATGACTTCCTCGCATAGAGTATTTCAACTTTATTTTAAGTTTTGCGCTTAGTTAAATAAAGATTTTAATAACAATACACGCTCAAGTATTTAAACAAATAATGACGCGATTTTGTTTGCATTGCAGGTAAATGATGTCTAGACGTATTCAATAATGATTTATGTGATATCGGGTGAGCAAAATTAATGCAGCATTAAGCTAACATTTACAGTATGCAAAGGTAATAAATAACTTTATCGCGACCATTAACAAAATCGATCTCAATAAGTAACTAATACTGTTCATTTGATACTCCAAAAAACCGGCACATTTTAATGTCAAACTCAGGATCGAGTTCATTAATTTTAAGAAAGAAAAACTTTTTGTTTTCCTCGAATAATAGAACGAGGCCTTTTCTTAACCCCAAGGCTATTATTGGTACAGGGTTTTTTATTGAACTAACTGTGAAGAAAATATTCGTGAGACCCAGTTCTTTCTGGGATTCAATTTTAGAGAAGGGCTAAATATGTTTGTTTGGATTACGTATTCGTTTCCCTAATATGCATTACGCTGACAGTTTTACTTTACTTTAGAATATAATTTAATCTCACTATAGATTACATAAAACTAAATTAAAAAGACAAATAACAACTGTTCCGACGCGTTGGATGTCCTCCAAGAACAAGTAGTAGTTGGTTGGCGCGGCCTGAGATAAAGGACGGATACAAATACATGTTTTGTTTTAAACGGCTTATCTTAGTTCCGAGTGGTTCCGACTACTTCCGACTGCTTCCGAGGCGGCGCGGCGCAGGTAACGGAAACAAAATGTCTGATCAACCGAGGCCGGGATAACGCGATAAGAGGATTACTCCACGCCAGGAGGCTACTGTTTGTTTGCTGTCTGTTTATTTTGTTAATTTTGCTCTTTATTCTGAAATGCTTGCTATTAATTTACGTCTATTTGACTCATTTGAGCGCTTTCTCGGGTTTGCGATTGTTTTCGTTTCTTATTTTTGATAAGTCGTTTTTTGGGTTTACATATCGTCAAGTCGTCGGCAGTTATATGCTGGTGATTGAATCGTTGCTATGAAGCAGACAACAGGAATGTGTAGGTAGTATTTTTAAACATTTATAGATAAGAATAGTTTAACTACAGAGATTGTCAGACGCTAAGATCTTCCATATATAGTGCACTGGGTAGCCTTCATTGACGATTTCCCCAACATGTATACTAAATAAATAGCCGGGATCACTGTAAGCTGAAAAAGTAATGACTGATTTCATTCAACTTTCTGGAAGTAGTCAATCAAGTCGTTATTATCCGGTCTATTTTTACAAGGACTGAATAAATAATCCTTTTGTTTTTTTTTAAATAAATTTAGTTTATCTCGTGCAGTTAAAAGTTTCCGATTTTAAAATTAAAAAACTGTCCTTCGGCAAAATAACTTTATTACACAGTCCTGACATCACACTTGTCACAGTGACAACCGACTTGCTTCGTAGCTCCAAGACGACTGCCCGTCCCTTTATAATTACTTTACTCTTTGACTGCCGTCCTTTCTCATTGTGCCCGTCAAACTCAACTGACTTATGAACGCCATTTGGTCACAACTACATAGTGGAAGTCAAAATTGAGCTTCTAAGAATTCAAAATAACAGTAATAAATACAAAATGTCAAAACATATACTGAAAATACAAGTTAAAATTATCATTTTTTTATGGTAGATTGATCATAATGTAATGTTTTAATTTATAAAAACTTCCGTAATACCTACTCGATAAGTTGTAGTACAATTAAAAACTTATTTTCAATAATTGGGGCAAATGTATCTAGAAAATGCGCAATATTTATTTGAAATTAAAACATGAATTTGAAACAAGCTAGCACATCTTTAGATGCAATTGATGAAATAAGAATGTGGTGGTCTTCCGCAAACGATGGATACAATGAGAAGTATTGCGTGCCCCAATTCCTGCCAGGAATTAGGGCACGCAATACTAGGATGCTTGCATTATTTGGATTTGTAAAGTGAACACAGTAAAGCAGATGCTGTCTGAACGTTGCCTTTTTTTGACAGAACTTATCAACATAAGTTGTCAAAATAGATAGGTTCATTATTATCCTAACTAATAATATTATAATTGCGAAAATGAGTTTGTTTATTTCTTTGTTACGCAAACGGCTGAACGGATTTGGATGAAATTTGGCACATGGGTTAGGACATAGGATACTTTTTATTCCGATATTCCCACGGGATCGAAACTTATGCGGGTGAAACCGCGGGGCGCAGGTCTTTAAAGTTTATAATAAATAAAACATCCGTAGCTAGGTTGTGAGCAAACACAATAAGTAGCTATGTAGTATGTAGTATGTGTATGTAGTAGGTAATCTGGAAGAGATTTCATTAGAAATAAGAATCACCTTTATACGTATTTTTCTGTTCCATTCTTTTACATAAACAGTTAAATAAATAATTAAGATTGCTATCGAGACGCTTAGAATAAACAATATAAAACACGGACCAACTTTAATAGAATTAGAAATCATTTATTTGCTTACAATGTTGGTATACAGAAAGGATGTAATTTTTTTAAACAAAACAAAAATATGAATTACAAATTCGATCTCCAAAATGTCCCTTGAAAAAGTACTAATAAAATATTAAGATACATTTCTCAGCGGGGCGGGTACTGTTTGGCGGCATCGTTAATGGTAGCCCACATTATGAGCGGAGCATGATTTGATAACCGTGAGTCGACACTTGTCCGGCCACCTCATCCATCAGCCATGTCTGCTATAATTCCTACTAATACATTACACACCTTTAGGTATAAATATTTTTTACTTTACGCCATGTTATATTCAATTTAAGTTAAGCTTGAGTGTTTATGACATGCTTATGTTATGCAGAGCTAAGCTATAACATTAGTGTTGATTATTTTGATTATAAAGTGTAGATTAGCTATATTAGCTACATAGAACTTGTACAAATAACTACATAGAGCTTGTGGTTTTCGCAAAAATATAATAAGTACTCGTTCTTTTAACCACGTATGTACTGTATGAAATATCGGCGGTAAAAAAAATTGCAGGGCTAAATTATAATTATTGTCCTGTCTGTGTGCCAATTCGATCCAAATTAGTTCAGCTGTTTTTGTGTCAATCCGGAACATACATCCAGACAAAAGACAAACGGACAACAATTCTAAGAACTACATTTTCGGCATCAGACTCGTTCCCATACCTCGTAGCAATAACTTTTTTTTCAAAAATATTTAATGTACAGTTTTGACTTCGTTACTATTTTATTATATGTATAGATAGATAGAACAAATTATGGCATTTTATCATTGAGTAGGTGCCTACTATGTTCATAACTTGCAGTTGAATTCCACGTTCCTCATACCGTATTTTTAAATCTCGGAAGAATGGGGAGAAAATATTTTACTCAAGATATATGTACCTACTGGTCCAGTTTCAAAACTAAGATTCCCCCTAGGTATCGTAAATATCCGAAACTCGGTCCTCGATATTTTTATATAATTTTCAACGGTCTATGTATTAACGTTAAAACATTTTTTCTTTTTTATTGTTTTTACTGCAGAAGCTCAAAGTGCACGCTATTAGTTTAACGACACTGATTATTCCCGGTAAGGCGTAAGACCTGTAAAGTTTTTGCATAACTTAGTGTGAGGTTAAGTTCTGCATAATTTCTTTCGTAGAATTGTGCAATTTTCATATAAACAACTTTTTATTGAGAATGTTCTGAGAATAGTGTTCGTGCCTAGATTTAATGCGTTTCAGAATATGTTTTCCTAATTAATTACTTAGTACTGATCTTGTAAAATATGTATAACTAGGAGCAATAAATTAATGTGGTGTCTGTCCATAATACAGCTATATCAATCGCCAGTAGACATCGCTAAAGGTCATAATTATTGTATTTATTATCAGTAATCCCACCGTAATGAATGGGCAGCTAGTGCCAAGTATATGTCAGTTAATGGTAATAGAACCATATCGCTATAAGGGTTGTGTAGAACTACAGCGACACTAAAGGTGATTTGATTTCGATACGTTGTTTAATTTGTATCAAATATTTCACTAATAAAAACTTGAGTAATAATTGTTATTATTAAAAAAAAAAAAACCGTGGTTCTAAAAACCATCTCGGTGCACCACCGATGACTATAGGATTCTATTAGTTTAAGGCCCTATTTCAAATGACCGAACACTGTGACCGCCTAAATTGTGATAAAGCATTTCAGTCGACGTTATCTTATTATACGAGTTATGTATATACAGTCAAGACACTGCCTATTAGTACGTAATGTATTTATCATAGTGAGTGAGTCATCCGTCGCTATTGGCCTACAGTGTACAATATAGATGCGGCTGTTAATCGGCTTGCGAGGTCACTGGGCCGATAACCGCACTGAATTGTACGATGTAAGTATGGCTATTAATCGCTAATGCTTTCATAATAAAATAGTCTTCTTGTACTTTCGTATTAGCGTAAAATATATGCGAATAGCTAATTCCATAGTAAAAATATTTGCCGGTCAGCAGGTGGTAGCGGGGACGGCAGCTAGAGGATGCGCCGGATGTACAGACAAGTCTTGAATACCTTCGTTAGTTTTCAAATTATTTCCTTTATCAAGTCAAGACACATAATACCTTTTACCCAAGCTACGGCACCGAACAGGCTGTTGCATAGAAAACCATATTTAATTTATTGATAAAAAAAAGCATACATTTTTGATGAATGTCGAGTTGACATCAACCTAAAACCGTTTTAAATGCCTGGCTATTTTCTGAAATAAAAATCATTGTTTTTTTTTAATGGTCAGAGTCGGTGTCGCATTTTTAATGTAAAGAAGATGGCTGAATGTCATTCTGCAGTTTTGAATTTATATATAAATGCTGAGTCGGAAACAGATTCTAAATTATATTATACAACGTAACATTTTAGTCCACTCGATGTAGCCACTCAATGTATCCGACATAAAATACCTCACCATCGGATACATGAAAAAGGCTGCTTTTGTAAGATGATTAAAATGTCACGGTATATAGCAGACAAAAATTATTTTGACTGTGACTGTACGTACATTTATGTATCGCCTAGTGCAGGATGCGGAAGAAGAGCCTCCGTGATTACTGGTGCTTTGATCAGTCAGCTCCGCAAACCAACCATGCTGACTAAGTGATTAGCTAATAATTTCACGACGACATAATCTATTTTTGTGGGATAGCTTGTAGCTATAAGAAAAATTGTAACGGAAAGGACGACTTAAACGGTTCCATTAATCCACAGCAACCTTTCCGGTTTAGGAGGAAAATAGTATAGAAAATATATTATCAGTGTCTATATCATTTCGTAACAGTGGAATGAGGGGTTGTCTTTGGTTGACTTTCAACGTATGTACTGGTGGACTTTCAACGTATGTACTGGTGGACTTACGAAATGAATGAAGGATCTGTTGGCTAAACCCAATCTGCAATTAACAGTATAGCAATATTTTGCAATGTTGCTTACTTTCCCACCATTGATTTGGTAGCCTATAAGTTTTTAGTAGGTCAAATATTTAAATATAGAATTTTCAAATATAAGATTAAAAATTCAGTTCAATTTAATTTACCCGACAAGATCCATGAAAGGCCTATATTTAATTTATCGTGATAATGTGTGTTTGTAAGCGAGGCTAAGTAATGACAGCCGCACGGGTCGATCCATCAGGTTAAGCTATGCTTGTCGGGGTTGGTCCGTGGATGGGTGACCACCTTTACATACAGAGACTCCTCTGAGCCTCGAAAAGCGCGTTAATTCGTTGGTCCCGGCTGTCATTCGTGGATCTTCGACAGTTTTTACGGGTCGTCAGAAGTCAGAAAGTCTGACAACCAGTCTTACCAAGGGTGTCGTATTACCCAGTTCCTGGGTTGTGAAGGTCAGATAGGCAGACTGGAAGCTGACCCCAACATAGTTGGAAAAAGGCTAGGTAAATTGAATGTGCGTTTTTATCATTTCTAACGTGACGACATTATCGTGGACGTCCACGGCATCACGATAACACAGGGAAGTAAAATGTATGGAAATAAATGAAGACGCTTCTAAATTTCTGTTCATAAGAAAGAAAGAAAAAGAATGAAAGAAAATACATTTATTTCAATGAGACTAAAAAGCACAAAATTTATACACACGCACATAAAAAATAAAAAGTGGACGACGTGTGTGTTTGTGATGTGCGTCCACCGCACCGTAATCGGGACGTCACCAAACTTCCCGCTTACTCTTCCGAAATCCTGTACAAGTGGCGCCAAACGTCCACGATGTGTAATTTTTTTTCACTAATTTATCGTAGACGTTAACATCAATGGTAAAATCGTAGACGTCAACGTCCACGACAACGTAAGGTGTAGAATTATGAAAGCGCACTATATCGCATGCTAAGCTTTAACATTAGTGATAGAACATCTGGATATAATCAACTTAAAAAAGACAAATCGCGTAGCACGTCGTAGCCTCCGTAACTCCAACTCTGTCACTTATACAGCGTGTGGTGCAAAGTCAAGATTTATCATATTGTAATATCGTATTTAAGTTTTACGTATGACTAATACTAGTTAATCTTTCTTTCTAAATTAAGTTGTGCTTGAATAAATTGTCAAATCTCGTAGCACTTCGTAGCATTTCGTAGCAGCTACTGTATAACCGCAAGAACAGGCAAAATGTTCACCTTTCTTTTACGGAAAGCTTACCAAACGTAACCGTATCGTGAATTTCGTACTCACAAACAAAATAAAACCCCTGCACAAGAAGTGAACACACGACTACCAATTGACACATGAAAGTCACCGTTAGTTCTATCTTGGCTTATTAAAAGGTAATAGTATAAACAGAAAGCACACATTGACGCGGTTATCGAGCGACACATCGCGCCCACTCTATGATTGATTGAATATAGGGTTGGAGGCACGTCCTCCCCCCGCCTGCCCCCCCTCAGCCCCGCGGCGCTGGATCGAGGCACCGACGCCCGCTGAGACGACGTTGCTTGACATGATGTTCATTTGTTCTGATTTGTTAGACACCCGGGCACACCGCGCGCCGCAACAGCCCACATTACGTGATTAGAAAATATTATTATGATGTACCTCCCGGGATACGCAGCGGATAGTGCGAGGTTCTATTGTTGTAGCTATGTGATATTGAGTTTTTTTTTGTTGAAGAAACCATTTTAGATATTAAAACTTTTTTTTAGCCCTCTTATATATAGGCATATTGCTAAAGCCAAGCGTGACCGAAGCAAACTGGTTATAAACACGCAACCACTTTATTTATAGGTATTGGAAGTAGTTGCGTGATATGCAGGTTCTTATTATATGAAAACCTACTGCTGCCTTTATTTTGGTAATAGGTAACTACTTTGGGTAACTCGGCTGTATTCGACTCAAACACAAAGAGAGGCATTAGGTGGCAAAAAAAATCGTACCTTAAATAAACTTCCAAAATGGCTACAATATAGTCAATTTTTGCTGCGTACGGCAAAAATCTTTGGCAAATGTTTATAGGCCAAATGCAGTGTCAACGATCTATTAGATGAACGAATGGTCGTAAAAGGGCATTGTATTGGATATTAAGCGATCGGGGTGTGTTAATTGGGGCATCCCCGACTAACGTGCAACATCAATTATGCGATACTACGAGGACATTACACCTTTATGCCAGGCGTTAACGGTTCCACAATATTTGTATTACGTTGTGCGTAATGTCATTAGTGTTTTGTGTATTAAATACGTCGATTAGGGGAGGTTAATTAAGTTTTAAATGCGGCTAATACCTAATTAGCGTATAACACTTTTGTTGTTATTAAAATCTTGTTAAAAAAAAAACACTACAAAGTGAAAAATAACTTTAATTTCGGAAGTCGGAGGCAAAAAACGAAAATTCGAAACGTAAAACACCAAATCAAAAAGCTTTTATTTTTGGTAAACAAATTCGAATACCACTACCTGCTGTGTAAATAACAGTGACAGGAACTTATTATAACATCATCCACATAGATTAAGTAGGAAAAATACGTATTATTGAAGCTAACACAAAAACTACCCAAGAAAAGTTAGTAAAATTTGTATGGGCCTCTGAAGTATGACCTACCAAACAAAAAATAATCATCAAAATAAATCAAAATTGTTTGTCATTGACTGTGTCATTCCTTAGAGCAACAAGTTATTTCATTTTTTATTCTTAATTTTCAGTTTTGTTTTCACGTGGTTTCGTTTTTTTTTGGTCTATATGTACTCTATATAATATTTTAAAACTTGAAATATGTAAGTGCTGTGCACTCCTGTAAGTGACAAATTCGCTCTAGATTTTAAGTTTAAATGTTACATTACCCCAAAAAATGTATTAGTGAATAAGTCGTTGGAGTGCCATAATTAAATAAATAAATCAAAATCAATTCTAATATTGGTGAAGAAATCGCGTAAAAAACATACAAAAAAAATAACATTCAGTCTAATTGAGAGTTCATTTATAACCGACTTTAAAAAGGAAGACTTTTTAAAGTCGGTTAAAAATGAACTCTTGGCCGGAAAGTTGCTAAGTGCAGCCCTCTAGCAAACTCTTTTTCTCATAGATAAAAATAATTATGTAAGTTCTGGCAACAGTGTACCACAAGGATCATCAATTAGTTTAATTGGGGGTCCGCTTTTCATAAATAAATACTATCACGGTCCGTTTAGTAGACAATTACTAGCAGCAGAATTAAAAATAATATTTAAGAAAACTTTTCTTAAAATCTGCGAATCTGTTTTCAAATACCGATTTAAGATCATAATTTAAAAGATCGTTTTTTTTTCGAAAACCTTATCTCTTCTGACACCCATAAAAGCTTTATTTTCCCTTGAAGTTTAAGGTACACGTCATTGATATGTTTAAAAAATCTGATAAAAAAGCAAAGGACTACATTTTATTTATTCTTCTCCAGAAAATTTACTGTTTACTTAAGGTCAGCTGAAAACTCGGTCCGCCATTTGGTGACTGGTATTTCCGTCTGGTATTCCATATAAAACACTGAAACTTTAATTCGTAAGAAACGAAATTAAAACAAGAAGCCGAAGAGTAATTCACCAATATCTTTCTCTGGAATGACATTGCAAATACATTTGGTGGCTTGATATGTTTTGATAGAATTAGATTGAAGCAACACTATTTACTACCGATCCCTATTGCCTGTATCTACTACATCATCATCCTATCCAGTCGTCCTATTGTCACGCGCGCCTGAAAGCTCACTTGATTTACGATGACTGTTTGTTCCACGTACTGGGGGAGGTTTTCGCAATAACACTGCAGCTTACCTTTCATACATGCGCCGTGAATACCGCTTAGGCTTGATAACTAATTAATCACTGGCTTAGTGAGCGTGATTTCCTGCGGGAATGAAAAATGCTGTCACGATAAAAGTGAGAAGGGTCTTGCGGCGCTACTAGCTGTCACCGCGAGCGCTTGCACGATTCTAACTATAAGTTTAGAAGCACTAGCGATTGTAATCTAGATTGGAAGGAAAGTGATCCTTTTTTCGATTATTTAGTAGTTAATTCGTTATGATATCAACCAGATTGCAACTTTGGATGCAAGTTTTAATAGATAAGTACAATGCCTAACCTCGTGACAAACTAAGAGGAAAGACGACGACAATCGGATCGATGACAATTTATCAGAAAAATTGTAGTGAGGTACGGTAGACAGGACGGGTAACAGGTGTTTGATATCGTAGAAACTACTCTAATAATTATGATTAAAATGATTACTATACAGTGAGTGACATCGCCTAGTTTAGTCAGATCCAGGGCTGATACTCGCAGGTCCATTACGCGTATCTCTACATCTATTGGATCGTCGATTACCGCTCCGTCTTCCGATTTGTAATCGCTATACGGATCTTTGTGCCCGCAGATCTATGTCGCGAAGTACTTTAAACTATTTATGATTCTCATCAAGTCTTACTTCTACCACTTCGGTTTCGCCGTGTTGTGCGGATCTTTTAACTGACTTTTTAAAGTTTGGGATGCAATCTCCATACTGTAATTACAAAAAGGTTTGTTGATCGTGTGTTTCAGGAGACTTATCGACGTTGGGCGTGCAGTACAATGGTGCCACTGTGGGTGGAAGAAGGGGCAGAAGAGGGCAGTGAGGAGGGGGGCAGGTCGCGGCGCGCGCCTGCCGAGCACGCGGCGCGGTGGCACGCGCGGCACTTGGAGCGCGTGGGACACCTGGACCGGCGGCGCGGCGGCGCGGGCGGCGTGGTGGGCCGCTGGGTGCGCGCCGCCGCCGCGGGGCCCGGCCGGCCCATCGTCCGCCTCAAGCCTTGCCTTTCCGTCTGTCAGCTCGTCGAGCAACACTGCCCCTACTTCCTGCCGGCGGATCGCGCGCCCGCGTACCCCACACAGTACGCCGGCGAGCCTACGTTCCTATGTCTCGGTGAGTTTTCATTATTTGTCTAGACGTTTGAAGGCCGACTGCAATTCAACCTCCACAACCCAATTAGTTGAAGACGTCATCCTAATGTCAAACCAATTTGCATTTAACTATTTTCAGGGTAGTGCTTGTGATTCATACTAAAATGCACCCTTAACATACCATAATACCTACTTTACATTATTAACATACAAGTTGATATAAATATTCAAATGATTTGTAGTGGGAAAAAAAAACAACGTTTATGAACTATTATATTTCACCCTAAAACTAGGTACCATTGCAGATACCTACGATGTGCAAGTAAGTACTGTAAATGTTGTAAATACAGTCTAATATTGACTGCGCTAGCCATTTGCTTCATTTGACTTTAAAGACCTAAAAACTGACACTTACCTCTTAAGTTCCCTTTTTTTTCTTCGGTTTATATTATTTATTATTCATTTTCGGATATAGCATACATAAACTCGGCGCGAGTTTTCTTTTTCTTCCCATGGGCTAGGCAGAAACTACAGAACGACACCTGCTACAATCCTTACATACTCATATAGGTTCTGTAATTTTATATTTATACCCAATTGAAATCCGGTTACGAGATATATGAATGTTATAACATTATCGTATTTGGTGACGTAACAGGTTATAAATTATTTTTTAGCCTAAAATTATGTCTAAAATTCACGAGCATTCTGCCCACATACGTTGAATGATCAACGGATTTCAAGATTAGGCGCAATTAGTCTTCCGCTATGGCTTGGCCGCAGTTCAAAATGATAGAGCAAAAAGCAAACACCACCTCTGGCGAGTTGCATGCTACTTTATTTTTCTTTGTGCTCGTACTTAGAAGTCTTTGTCTCTGACCAATTGTTGCTTTGCACTTTACAGTTTAACTTTTATTCCACTTTAAGTTCTGGCATCATTTCGGGAGTTAAATAGGTCTAGTTGTTAACTAAACACGATTATCCATCACGAAGCCATCATCTACACATTTTGTACATCCAACTATGTAACTTTATGTAAAAATAATAGCTGGGAAACGACTTTCATTATTGGTGTGAAAATTCACTGTTTATGCGTGCATGCAGCGACACAGGGGTCGTTGGAGTTTTTATAGTTAATTTATATCATTTAAAACTGGTTTTCGTAAAAAAACGTCAACTTGGAACTTGGAATTTTGACCTTTAATGTATGGTTCTGCACAAAAAACTTATCACAATGACGGGAAGAACAAGTGACTCTCGACTTCGTTAAGCGTCTTTTTACACCCGTTATAAGCGGTTATAGTCAAATTGTTCACATTTATTTAAATATGTAGATATACAAGGTCCCATTAAAATAGATGGTCAAATTTTAACACAAAGTCAAATCATTTATTTCAAATAGGCCCTTATAAGGCATTTCTTAACGTCAAAATTTACAAAAAAATTGAATTTATTCTAGTCACCCCTTCCAAAAGGTAGTTTTCGCATGGAGAAGAATGGGCAAGAAACTCTACCGTTACTCTTTTATTTTTTTTTACAATATTTTGTATAAGTACATTAGTTATATAATTATATGTGAGTACGATGCACCTAGAATAAAATGATTATACAATAGGTAAAAAGAATTAAAAATGAAGCAACAACAGATAAATTAATTAAATAAATAAATTGTTTATTACCACAAAGTTCAAGTACATTGCACTGTATACAGATTAAAGATCTTAATTTAGCATTAGGTAGGTAAGTACAATAAGTTCAACCCTGTCCCCTAAACTAGGCTAGGCCTGTATCTTAGGGGGCAGTACCCGGCTATAGGGTATGCTTATATGATTCTATTCTATGATTCTATTGTGGCAGACGTGCCAGTGGACTGTGTCAAGTGGGTGCATTTTTGATCTTGTGGTAAACTTAAAAAATGTGAGAGTGAGAAAGTGAAGAGTGAATTGTATTGTATAAGAGTAAATGTTTGATGATTGTGTGAGGAAGTGGATGGGGTGTTTTGTGATAGTGTTATGTGTAGTGAATGAAGTGAGTGTATGTTTGTAGTGTGTTAGGGATGTGCGAGTGATTAGCGCGTGTGCGAAAAATAGGTGGATTACACATAAAGAGGTGATGTAGGTTAAAAGAGATTCCGTTCCATGATAGTCCTGTTTTAGCAGCCATTCCATTACTGTACGCTTTAGTTTAAACCTGATAATTATGTGATAGATACATGGTGCTCACATATTTACAAACATTGTAAAAGTAGAAAATTTTCCTAAAATTTTACAACTAATAAGTTAGCGTTCAGTACGTCTAACCAAAGATATCCAAGCAAAAAAAAAAAACACTGATTAAAGTGATTTTATTTTGACCTAAAATAATAAATGGCATTGGGTAACCAACATTTTTAGTGTAGTTTCGTTAGCTGATTTAATTTTCTTGTAATTATCGAATGCATTTTTCTTATTTTTTTTTACCATTGTCCTTTTTTGGTAGTCTAAATGATTTCTAAAAGTTTGTCCATCTATTTTAATGGGACCTTATACATCATACCTTAGCATCATACGTTTCGTCTAACATACCGTGACGACTGATTTCAGACCCGCGCATCCCGGAGACGGGTGCGCAGGCGAACAAGTCCAACTACGGTCGGGACGAGTGCTGCTACTGGTATTGCGAGGGGAGGCTGTGCTACCGGTGCGAGCTGCGGCTGACCGAGACGGTGCGGCCGGATGCCGAGCGCTGCCCGCCGGTGGAGGAGCGCGGCGCCGGTTGCTCCGTGCCTTACGCAGCGACCGGCGCCGGCGCCCCCCGCCCACCGCCCCCGCGCGCCCTTCTCGCGCTGCTGCTGCTCGGCCTGGCCGCGCTCGCACGGACCCACTGGACCGCCCCCACACGTTTAGTGAAAGTGCGCGATTCGAGGTTATAGTTTTACGTTCACGTGCGTCGCACCCGCGCGTCCCGCGATCGCCGGCCAGCGATCAGAACCTCTGTTAGTGCAGAACTTATAATAATAAATAACGTGCGGTTACGAGACCGACGGCGGACGCGAGCCGCGGCGGCGGAGCGCGCGCCGCCGCACCGCCGCCGCCCGCTACACACACTCTAAGTTAATATTTGTGTCCGCTCGTTGGTTACACCCGAAACATGGAAACACCAAATGTTCACTCATGAATTAATTTATGCATTTACCTCGTAAGCGCTGTTTGCCGATGTTCCGGCCAATATGTTAATATTTTTGGCACGATTTGTAAACAAAGATACATTTTTTGCGTTGAGCGAAGATGTTGCGTATATTTTACATAGTGTTTTACAGTTACATTGTTCATAAAGCACAGAGTTTGTGTTCTGAATGCTGATCTAGTTTGTGTACCTTCATGAATAAAAGCAATATTTTACACGAAATTGTTAAGAAGCATAACTCAATAAAGGTCGCTCATGAAGTTTCAACCAATGTACATACATAGGTACATATGTACGAAGCGTACTTTGTATTAGGTATCGTGTGATGATACTTTTATACTACATTATTATGTAGACCAGACACCTGATGCAATAAAATACTTATATATTACATACGCGCCATAATCGCAAGCTTTGACAGGTTGAGATTCTCAGCATCCTCATTCGCCGTGGGATAAAGAGTAGGCCTCACGTCTGGGATCTCTTACCGTACCTTAGTTTGTACCTCCGACTCACAAAGTTAGCGCGACAAGTTTCGGGAACACGATCCGGGCGAGAGAACTCTACTCTTTTGAACATGTGACAATAGGTAGGTATACTCGTACTGGAGGATGGTTTCTTAGAGAGTTATTTTTGTAATGTTGCACTAGTGCAGCGAGTGCGGGTTCGAGGTCCCGGCGGTAGCGCGCGGGTCTAGCACAGCACAGCCTAGCTCACACCGCCGAGTGACTCCACAGAGCGCCTGCAGCCGCCGCTGCCGCCGCGACGACGCCCGCCCGTTCGCACGTCAACGCCTAATTAATAGTGATTACATGATTATGTATAAATGAAATAATATAGGATTAATAAAGTAGTTGTTGTTTTGTAAGAAGTAAAATATTATGAATAATGCATATAATGAAAGTTATATGCAATATATTCCGTCTTATGATCTAACATTTTGGTAAAACAGAATGGTTGAAAATGATTTTTATATGAATTGATTTTTAATATATATTATTGTATATGTATATCGTGTCGACTATTGATAATGGTAAAATGACCTTCATCGTATTGTTGTTTCAACATTTATAGGTAACAACATTTGTTAGTTTTGTTTTATTTTTGAAGAATATTAGAAGAGTATCGTTAAACATTATGTGATGAAAAACATAATTTAATGGTTATTAAGACTTTATTGAATGAACATTTGTTGAGAATATTGCCCTCGGAAGGCATGTAGTTGTTGTATTCAAATAAATGATAATAATATTAAGTAAGTTATTTTTTACGTTTTTATCGTGTGTACATATGTCAAAACGGTTTGTTGTTTCCACTCCCATACTTAATCGTCGTCACCGAAGGTGCTAAAGGTCTATTAACGCTTCTTAAGACTTGGTTTGTGTCAACTTCAATATGAGCTGATCTGTTTGTCTGCCTGTGTGATGCACGCGGGCAGCCTCACGGTACTTCCCGCAGTCTCGCTGTACTGGTCCTCCATACTCATATCAATCGACGTTTACAAAACTTCGTCTGCAAGCCTATCAACTAATTTCATAGTATTTTCAAGTGAATATATCCCTTCAGTAAAGAGTTCACAATATAGACTAGGAGTATTAGAAAATGTGAGCAAGTCGTGACAATAGATCAGTGAGTCGTTATTGTTTCAGTCGAGTACGTTGTTCGCTTGTGCTCCTCAGTGCCTTCACTCTGAAGTGAACGCGTCCTGCGCCTCATAGCTGTGCTGTCACTGAACGCGCATGAAGTCCGCGTCGGACATTCGCACTACATAAGTAACTGAATGCGCATAACCTATCCGTTTGTTTTAGCTAAATGCATCGGTTTATCACTCGTTGTATTGCCTTCATCTCGTTAACGCTGTGACAGGGAAGGGTAGTGTAGTCTCTCCATTGCATCGTCATTACATTTGGTAACCGCAGTTGCAAGTAAAATGTTGAAAATCATAGTGTTAGTCTCTTCAAGAGAGTTTATAGTAGGTATTAGAGTTCGAGAGATGTTAACAATAAAAAGTTTGAGATCGATTGTTCGCAATTAATTGACTACAGAGATATTGTAACACTTAAATTGAAGTTCATGTCGAAAATGAATATTGTTTAATAAATTCACAAATATAAATAACTTTTAATTTCATATTAAATCTAAGAATCTAACTAGAATATCTTAATAGGGGGAAGTTTCTGGTAAATTCATTTCAGAGAGTCGGGTCTTTATGCACATAAATTTATTAAAATAAACAGCAACATTTTGCGAGTTGATCGTTGCCCTACTGCGTAGGCGCTCTTTCACGGCATCTACGTGTATCTATCTATATATAAATTAAATTATCAAAATGTCTAAAATTTAGTAATAGAAAATGAATTACTAGAACATAATTAATTGGATCAATTTCGAGCACTCGTTAAAACTTACACATTGACCGTGCATTTCTTCTTGTGAGTGTTGCCACTCTACACTATCGATGTCTTCACTCGTTCACTTTAGTAGAGTAGATAGTGAAAGACCAAAAGAGAGGAGTTCGGTTCGGATGTTAAGTACTGTAACTTTGATTTGTCATCTGTTCAATAACGACAATCACTCCACCACAGCCCTGCAAGGTATGTTGACAATGTGCTACAAATATAATAATACAACACATGTTTTGACTCAAATATACCCAATAACACGCGAGCGCAACGAATAATATCAATTTATAGCAGTCTCCATCTGTTCCCGAAATCGTTTTGATGGAGACATCGAATCAGCAATAATTCAAAGAAGATCTTCATACTAAAGCCCGTGACGTGAGACGAGCGGTGACGATCGGTGCACATGCGAGCACGCTCACCGACACACACACGCACTCTCGCACGCGAACACACGCAACGTGCCATTCTCTCTAGGTTTAGTGTAACGGGTGTATTTTTAATATTTCGTTAAACGTTTGGTAATAGTGTATACATTATGTTTTGAAATAATATACGTATGTTTTGATGTACATAAATAAAGTGTAAATGTTTAACGCACAAATAATATGACGACAAGCTGATATAAAGCAGTGTACGAAAACGTATGTATTTAGCTGTAAAATGTAACTGGAAAGTAAAGATTAGGAAATAATGAACGTAGGAACTCCCATGCTCCGTCTGCTGCCGAGGTCTCGTTTGTTTGTCCGCCATATCGTGGTTCTCTTGCCGACGTTCCGTTGAACTCCACTCTGTGCTCGTTTGTCAGTTCCAGACTTCCAGCGCTCGCTGCCGACCCTCGCGGTGAGGCAGCGAACCTTACCTCAAGTCCATTTCAATGTAAATTATTCGATAATCAGGAATTAACTAGTTGTACTGTTCTATATTTTAAGTCCCTCACCTTAGGTTGCGCGGCAACTCAGTTGACTGTCACACACACGCACAAAACAAACAGAAATATAGGCTTTCGGGGTCGTCCATCGATGATTAAGCATTTTAAATGTGTATTTACGTACATTATTATTCTCCAAAGTACATATAGTGTAATATGTAAGCAAAACACCAAATTGTAGCCTTTACATTTTCAGCAGTTATCCACGACATAGTAAATAATAAACAAATCAATGTACGGAACGTTCTACATTTTTTTCAATCGCTGTGATATGTACTTGATTTCATATAACGATGTTATATTCAGTCAGTACTGATAAGTACTAAGACATATGTATTGATGATCGTTCGATGATGTTTCCGTAATGGTGATGTTAAAATATTTTATACAACTTGTGATTATTATTTTCGATGACTGCCAGTAGCTGTCACTATACTTAGGGGTATTAAAAGTAAGATGGCTCAGCTGTGGTATTAAAATAAATGAGTAAATATGTACCTTTTATGTAAAGCGTGTTTGTACTTCATGACTTGGAACACAGTGGAGTTTCTGGCTTGGATAAACCAAACTAAATTTTAATAAAAACATTGGAGCGAGAACGAAGTAGTATTCAAGACTACTCAAGAGTTACGAGTGATCACCGAGGCTTAACGTATTTCTATTTATTCTAATGCCACATCCGAATCTTAAGAAACAACGAATATGATTCACATTTGAAGATTTTGTAATGCATATGATCGATTTCATTTACTTTTATGAATGCAGTTAAATAATGTCGAGAAATATGCGGATTTTTGAGTTTCTGTGTTGTATAGTAAGCATCGGACATAAAAATACGGAAAATTATGAAATAATGGACGTTTTTATTTGTGTTGTCACTCTGATATTGTTCGAATCCTCTGAAGAAGTATTGTGATTGAAATCGGGAGACGTTACGGTTACCGACTACAAGTAACACGATACGATATGGCCTTCACTTGTTTAGGCAGAAGTTAAGTAAATTAAGACACATTTGAGAATGTATCAAGTCTTATGAAGTTATAGTGTATCAATACATAATACATTAAAATAGATTTAACAATTTGTACGTTATTTTAAACTGAAGGTTCATAGGTAAGCGATTCATGTTACAACCCCGAAAGTTTCTCTGTAGAGTACATTGTCTGAGGTAAAATCGTTGAATAATGTTACTTTTATTATTTCATTAAATCAACTTTGTTTACAATACAAATATGTAGATAAATCTAAGTCATTTTTGGAATTATACAGTAAAATAATATATAAAATATATTATCCTTGCAGTTTATGAGGTACACGGGAGGCAGATTATATGACTTAATGACATGCATGAAGTCAATTACTTTCGTGGATGTTAACATCCGAGGCGTGCACACAGCTGGTAGGTAGACTTAACGATTTTAATGGTGGAAGGAATTTTGAGCGAAATATGTGAAACAAGTCAAGTGAAGTTTAATATTTTCCCAGTTATATGAGCTTTTTGACTAAACTTGTACCTTGTGATAGTGCAATGACAATTCAATTAAAATAAGGGAGTTTTTAGACCACAACTGTTAATATTTGTTTACTTATATCAATGATATCAGATTATTTAAATAGTATGTATGTGCTTATTTCATTTTTTTAAACTATTTCGTTTTCAAACAAAATTTCTAGCAAATAACATTCGGGAGAAAGTTAATATTGTATAATATTGCATTCTAACTTTGTCTACTTGTCCAAGTAAATTCGCCGCAATACTTTGACAAGGTAGACTTTAAGTTAACTCACCAACTTAGGAAGCGCTTAAAGTTAACTCAATCCCTAGACATTTTAAAATAAGAATGTCATTCAAACAAAACAGAAAGAATTCGAACAAGAATGATTTAATTATTCATTTAGAAATATTTTAAGTGTAAATGTTTTGTTAGTTAAAGTTCATTATTTATTCATTAGCAAAATAAATAATGACAAAAATAACTGTCGACTCGTGTACTAGCAGCAAATTGTTAATAGAGACGTCACATGTCTGTATTTTAATACACGTTAAGGAACATAGACGAATTTTGTGCTGTTGGAAGTTACGAAGGTTAAAATGGCTGCGATTTATCTACTTATTTGTTTCATTGAAGGGTCTGTTCATAAATTAGTATAAATATAATGAATGTCATTAGTGTTATTTCCATTAAAAGTAAATGTTTTGTATTAATTTGATAGCGTTACGTTGGCTCTAGGTGAGACTTGTAGCCGTTCATCTGACTGTACCGTTGAGTTACTCTTTAAGTACGTTTTGTACTGTTTACACTGAACGTGTGGTTGCGTGTTCGTATTTAGTTCTAACGTATTCTGTACAGAATCGCATCGGTCTCATTTATTCCTGATAAGTTCTAGATCATATAAATATATGTATGATTATGAGGACTTTAAAAGCACATGATATACCGAAGTTGAATGTTTATGTTAAATATCGTTTTGATAAACTATGTAGTTAGGATTGCACTGTTGATGAAAAGTACATTAAAATAATTGTCGATCTGTCATCAGGACTGCTTAAACATAATTTTAATCTCTATAAATAATATCATTAAATTGCCTAATTCATAGTGAGAAAGGTAGTGTAGAATAAAATCTTAACTCATAATGATAACAAGGGTAAGCACGTCGAGGGCGAGCGCGGCGCGCAGCGCGGGCGCGGGCGCGTCGCGGCGCCTTCTCTCACACGCGGGCTCAGATATATTGATATGATCTAGGATGTGTTTGTAGGTGTTTCTCGAGTAGTCATCGTGTAATAAGTCTTATGTTACGCCTTCTAAATGATTATAAACTGTTAGTGTGCGACGAGGGATCGCGGGTGGCAGCGCGAGCCGCCACTCCCGGCCGCTACGCCCGCCTACGCCGTAGGCGCGGCGTAGCAGCCGCGTAGTCCGTCGTGGGCCGCGCCACCGTCGCATGTAGACATCGTTCGACACTCGAAGTAAGATTAATCACGTTCGAATAATCGTAGACAGATTTTGAAATTTAATATTATTTGCATTTTCCTAAGAGTTTAGAACGATTGAGACAGTAGGTCGCACGACCGTGTTATGATGAATTGTGAAGATGTTTATTAAAAAAATGCGTTTATGAAAATGGAATAAAAACGAAAAATATTGTCATATTTAATAAAACTGTAATTAATAACTTAAGAAGAATTATT
Organism: Xanthia icteritia; assembly: GCA_949128155.2. Classification (NCBI taxonomy): domain Eukaryota; kingdom Metazoa; phylum Arthropoda; class Insecta; order Lepidoptera; family Noctuidae; genus Xanthia; species Xanthia icteritia. Next base: position 10,677,593 of record OX421934.2, read on the forward strand.
GGGAAAACAGAAAAACGTTAAATAAACCGATTAAAAATACAAACGCGAGTCTTATTTCTCCCTGGGGTATTAAAGTTTAAAATAAAAAGCAGAAATATGGTCTCTTTAAATATTTTAATATAAAAATCGTCGCTTACGTCAATATCACACACGAGCTTACATCATCTATTTATCTTAAGTATAAAAACTATGACTTCGCATTAAATTATCGTTCTCGCAGTATAAAAAAGGCGCACTCGTCATCACAGCAGCGCATTCGCTATACACAATATACCGAACGCGTCCAGGCACACAGCACACATCACAGTCAGTGCCGCGGTCAGCGCGGCGCGGGCAGGGGCCCAGCGGGGGCCAGGGGGCCGGAGCGCGCTAGGCGCGCGGGTGCAGCGCCTGCGTCACCAGTGCCACTAGCGTCGCCAGCGCCGCCAGCGATAGCGGTGTCAGCAGGCCGCGGGCGCTCGCACCGCTGTGCCCGCTGTTGTCGCCAGAATCCGACCCATCTGCATACATAACACTTTATGCTTAACAAGAACTATAACATTTTATGGAAACGTTCACTTTTCCCAACCACTTGACCGTAAAGGGATGAATCTATTTTATTTTATTCATTCAGGTTGCTTATGTTTGTTAGCAATTCACTTCTTTATTGGCCAAAAAAATAATCATCCTTGGAACTGAATGAATAAAACTGATTCATCCCTACTTTGGACTGCGTGGGACAAGTGGACGTGCCCACATTAGATCATGCTGTCGTGCTATTGTGTACTGTGAGGTTTACCAATCTTACATAAAGTGACAACTTAATAAACATGTGCATTAGGACATTGGACAAATAACAAAACGATTCCACAAAATGTAAAATGTGCGAATATCTGATACTGTAAACTCCATTTTTCTCTAATTTGAAAGAGATACAACAAATGTTAAAAAAAGATGACCAGCACATAGTCAGCAAATAGTACTTTACTTTTTGTATTTCATGATCAAGCGGCTATCATTGCATTTGAAACTTTATGTCAATGATATGAATGTTTCACGAGACGCGCCAGTCGTTTTGAAAACAGAAAAAATGGAGTTGATAGTACAAAATCAAAATGAAATTAAAATAAACCTACAGATGCGGATGAGTGAAGACGCGGCGGAGGTGGTGAAAGCCTCCTATTAAACGACGCGGCTCGGGGCCGCAAGTGAACCTCATGTTACAGTCTAGCGCCTGAAGACTGAACGCTCACCACTGAAACATCAACTTGCTTTTAGCAACATTACTTTAGTTCCCCGACACCGGTACCACTAATATGTGCAACTACTACTAACTACTACACCATACTATTTACATGGTTTTTTATTGATGCTTTCGTCTCTCAGTCTACATAGTTACAGTACACTATTCGTGAAATCTAAACACTGTATTTTTGAATTAAAGATGCCATTTCCCATTTATAGTTAAGTGCGTTATTATGGACACAATAGCTTTATATCATTTGAAAACCACATCACAACAAATGATGCTTATTTTGCCCATTTAAAAATAGTGAGATGAACGAAAGTCACTTCAAAAAGTGTCTACGATTTCATGAATATTAATATTTTATATGCAAGTTAGACGAATCACACTTTAAACTCGACTATAAACATGCATTACCTACTACTTTTATTCAGAGCATTTTGAAAGGCTCCGTTCGAAAAGCTTAACATCCAGGAACCCTTTAGTTAATATTACCACTAATTTCAACACTCAGTTTTCTACTGTATTATTTTTATCAAATAAATCTACTTTGATGTTAAACTATTAACTCGCTGTGTCACAGTGAGTCAGAGTCATGCTTCACGCTTGTGTTAGTCACAAAACTAATCTATTAAAATATATGGACATGAACATTTATGTCGACAGTAATGATTGCAATCAGTGTTAATTTTCATACAACTGTTATAATTATTCATATCTGTATGAAGTGTCAGCAATACTAGGGAACCATTGATTTTTTATGTCAGTATTTTGCTTATGTTTTCAACTCTTTGAAAAATATTTTCACCGACAAAGCAGTCGACAAAACTGCAACATATTTCACAGCAGTTATCTTGTGTTATTATTCTAAAATCTGTGATTCACAGTGCTTATAACCCAAATCAAACGTGCTTATATCTGCTGAATGTAGTTCAAAAACTTTATCTTACATTGATACTGATCTTCGTCGAACTGACGAAAACAAACGCTGCAATTTATTAAATGTTCAACACGACTACGTTTATTTTATGCTTGGACACTCCTGGAAATCGATGTTTTCTTATATTAAACATTTTATTATATTATTTATTACCCTATCACCATTTTAGTGAGAAATCTAAATTCGTGTTCAAACTTATTCTATAAAATTAGTTCCAGAACCACAGAAAAAGATTACCTAGATCCCGAAATGCTGATCACTAGACTATACATTCTTAGGTAGACAAATGGTGTAGGCAGCTGAGGACCGTCTAATGATAAAATGGCTAACTAGTCCACTTAGCCTGCTGTCTAAAGGTTTATCTACCTAGGAGCGCAGATGAGTTAAAAATAAAGTAAGTATGAGTAAGCAAAGCGTTATAATCATATACAGAGCTGTATAAGCATGCGTGGTCGCCTCCACCGCATGCAAGCACTAACTACCATGCTAAACATGCAAGTGTAATGAAGGTAACGTACAGGCAGCGCGCGACAAGCTCGCCGGTACTAAAATCACCGCTTATGTTCTATAATCTCACTGGTATTCTTATATTGTATGTAACTAATTGAGTCTTTGTTCTTTATGTAATTTCTCTATGTACAATATTCAGGAACACTCCACCGAGGCTATTTCCTGAACCAGAAGAATGATCTGGGAGCGGATGATTTTACACCTAGAAACAAAACACACACAAACATGGACACGTGAACACGCCCCAGCCACCGATATTTTAATTGATATTACAACACGGTGACTGATTGTTGTTGGTGACGTTATAACTAAGTGATTATTAAACAAATACATTTAAAATTTTGGTGCAAACACTGAACAAAAATAGTGAAAATTGGGATCAACACAAGTTTGGTATTCCGTATTTGCCGGATCGACAAGCGTTACTTTGTTAAATGTGATGAATGAAAATTTATTTTCAAAATAGCTCGAAGTAAAATACAGAACCACAGGCTATTGTAATTTTCAACATTTGTAAGACCGTGTGACTATTTTATCCCTTATCACCGTGATCGATTCGGCAAATACCAACATTTCGTTAACAAAAGTGTTTTTTTTTTTATATTTTACTGTTTTACTGATTTGGTGCTAGTGCTAATAAATTAACTGTGCTTGCATTGCAAAGTGAGTCTAAATTATATTTTTTCACCGAAAACATTACACAATTCGATTGCGTTGTAAAAACTGCGGCAAACTAGATGCAAAGAGTGATCGTTTATTTTTGTTTTGTGAGTTTGCCACTGTTTTTGACAACAGCAGGTAGGTTCGGATGCGCCCAGAAGCCGCGAAGTCGTCGAAGTCGAGGACCGGCCACCGTCAGCCACTGCACTCATTCAATAAGCCACCACACAGGCAACGCGTCTAAGTATTAATATATTGCAGTCATCTTAAGCAATATGCTCATTTTTATTAGTAGGAGACTAAGCTGACTGGATTAATTCACACATTAACCGGGTTAGTTGCTTTTCATAAAACAAATTAGCTGTTAATTAAGCTGAAAATTAGTTAGTTTCTATCTAGTAAATTGATTAGTAAATGAAAAATCTAATTTATGTTATTGAGTTAGTACATGAAACCCGTTACCGAAATTAACGTAGAAGGTTACCAGAAATTCATTGATTAGATTGTAACAAAATCAATAAAGAAGTAGGTATTGATTAATAATTCAGTTGGTTCTAGGTTCTATAACAACATACAATAATTATTGGACAACAGGTTTACGAGAAGGTTTACAAAACAACTAATAGACAAACAAAGACACAAGAGCAAACATGGAACAGTGGAGTCAACGAGTGGTTCGTCCCTAATGTCATTTATTAATCGTCACCTCTCTTTATCACAGTCAAGGTAGTTAAATTTTAATTAAGGTCAATGTATTATTTCTCTCTGGGAGACTGATTCATGTAGAAATAAAGCATTTTAGAGTACCTTAGTTCAAAATATAGCAATGTTAAAACAGGGAAATTAATCAGTCAGAGCGCATACAGCATAACTGCGGGTATTTCAAAATTATATCGTTATAATGACACAAAAATGAAGTATTTCTTAGAAGGTACATAATGGACTGCAGTTCATCACAATCATCACGTACAATGGATTAGTAGAAAAGAGCAGGTTATTTAATCTGAAAACTTGATCGTTCTAAACGTAGCCCGCAAGTGCATTCAATGGCTACATTGGACTCGCGTTGAAGTCTTTTATTGTGCGTGTAAGATTATTTCTCACTTAAAAAAAAAAATATATATATATATATATGTGATTTGAGTTTCAAGCCTTTCGGATATCATTAAAGTCAAACAAAACCACTCAAAGATTCTTTTAAAACATTTTAGTAAATCACTCAAATCTTTTAAAACATTTTAGTAAATCACTCAAATCTTTTAAAAGAATCTTTGAGTGACACACGGTGTGCTTTCAGTCTGCAGCAAACTTTTGAAAGTTATCATCGTCGTTAGTCTCACTACGTTTCAGTCACGTCAACGTGTCAGAGCGTCATTGATCACGGTGTGACGTCTCAGTCGCGCGGTCTGGGTGTCCGCCTACCTGCGTCGAACAGAATGTCTCCGACGTCGTCGTCGCCTTCGGTGTTGTCGGACAGGCGCGCGTTACCTCCCACGGTGCCGCGCGGCGCGCTACTGCAGCCGAGCCACCAGAATGCTGTTGATCGCGGGAACGCTGGGTTGTCTGAGTCCACCTGAACATTATAACAATGATATGTATTTTATACAATGAAAATTGCTGAAGCGGTTTTTGTCTCTTGGAAATGGGCAGCTGGTGTCAAAAAGGATGTAATGTGCTCTTATGTGCTAATGGCAATTCAAAACACTGCCATTGCCTATCCACGTTAAAATGTGTCAATCCTTTTTACATTTTTTTTACTATTTACTAGTTAAGGTTTGATTGTTTTACACCATGTTCAGAAAAGCTCAGCCGCTGCTTCGAATAGCAGCTCCTGTCAGATTGGAAATAAGTTTGTTAGGATCTGAAAGCACTGAGGTACTTACACTGAAAGTTCTATCGTTAAACCGCCAGTACGATCCTCCCTTGAAGAAGTACGTGTATCCATTAGTATACTGTAAGGCAGCATCAATGCCGTCAGGGATGCCTTCCCAGTTCGAGAGGGGTTTGGGATAGGTAGCCTTGACGGGCGGCCTCTGTGACGGGTCGAAGCGCCAGAACTTCGAGCCTTTGTAGAAGTAGATCTTGCCATTGCCTGACCAGACTAAAGCAGCATCCAGGTTGTCTGGGATACCGGTGAAACCTGAACCAAGAGTTACGTATTAGCTGATTTGCGTATTATGTTTGTGATGGGTGATATTTTTTTTAAATCGGTAAACACATATTGATCTTGAAATAACGCAGGATTTGATCGGCTGTCTCACTTATTAACATCAGCGATCAAACAATACCTAGTATTATGACGTCATTTGAGGACCCTTTATTTCAGATACAATATAAATTAAAAGCCTACCTTCACTGATGTCTTTAGGATAATCCCCGTCGACCTTCTGTCCGTTGTACCTCCAGTACTTGGATCCCTTGAAGAAGTACGTCTTGCCATTCTTGTAGGTGAAGGCCGCGTCGATGTTGCCTGGCAGACCGGGCCATGCGCGGGAGATCAGGCGCGGGTAGCCGGACGCGACGCCGTCCTCTGTGAGTCGCCAGTAGTGTTCGCCTGAAAACGAATGAAAGGAAGACTTAGTTAGATAATAATCTATTGTCAAAACTTTCTGCTTTTTGTATTTTCATGCTACTACAGCTGGAAAATTAAAAGAAAACCCCAATCCACGATAGTGGTGATGGTTTTTTTGGTGTGGAATTGTTGTGTCCTAAAATACTGCTCTATCATAATTCGAAGATCACTCGTCATCAGACAGGCAAGCAACAGCAAAAGTGACTACAGTGCGAGTTCACTCAGACAATTGACGGTGCTGTCCTGTCTATCAATGATTATCTTTCTCAAGAGTAGTTTGCGTAGGTAGATTGTTAGATTTTTTTTGATTTTATCGAGAAAGTTACGATGGTGGCTAAGCTATAAAAGTCCCCGAAACATAGCTTCGTTGGCAGATATAAAGAACAATCAATCAATCTTCTTAAAACTTCGTACACCGCGCCTAATTTTCATACCTTTGAATACGAAAGTGCCGCCGTCCGCAGAATTGAAGATGGTGTCGAACTTAGGGTCGCCACAGAGGGCGGGGTCCTCGGCTGAGGGTTGCTGCGTAGTTGCGCGGGGTACAGAGGGCGCGACAGGTAGTGAGCCACCGATGTCCGTCTGTGACTTGTGACCGTATAGAGCCTATGGATGAAAGTAAATGTTAGTTGTGTTTGGATTTAAGGGAAGATTTTCTTTCTTCGTTGTCCTAGCCTTTTTGTAAGTTAAGTAAGTAAGTTAGCTGACCAGCTGACCCCAATCTGACGCATAACTCCATACGTGTCAAGTTTGGATCGGCTGGTCAGCTGGACTACCACACTTTAAGACTCGTCGAGATCGATGTCTTTGCGTTGATGATTACTAGAAAAAACAAAAAATAAATAAAAAGCGAACCTTTTTTGTGGTATGACCAACATTATAAAATAATCATTATTAACCTGGATTCCTTGGACGTCATCCTGGTCGAGCTGGAAGGCGGGGTCGTATCCTCTGTAGAAGGGGGCCATGAGTGCTGAGCGCACGTCACTGTGGGACAACCCTAGTGAGTGACCGAACTCGTGCGCTGCGACCTGCGAATGTGGCATTATGTTGAATGGAGAAGTTAAATAAGGAATTCGAGCCATACTTCGAAAGGAAAATATATCTTTGTAGCTTTTGGATGAAGTTCTTAATTATTAATTAAACTGTATTACAATTATTAGTCTATCTATTCTAGAAAGACCGACTGGATTGGTTATTAAGAAGATTTTAACAATGTATATAGGACTAAAATATACTACTTTGAAAATCACCATTAAACAAAACAAGTTTTAGCCAGCTGTTCTCCCATAATTACCTGGAAGAGATTGGTTCCTCTCCTCGAGTTAATGGACCACATCTCGGCGTCATCGAAGTGAGCGTCACCTCCGTACACCTGCACAAACGAGCCATTGAGGAAAAATAGAAAATCAATTATAGTTAAAAATCAATTTAAAAATCAATCAAAAATCAATTAAAAATATTGATTCATTACTTAATAATTGTCATATTGTTATAAACCCTTAGCTAGCTGCTCGTACAATTGTTGGTAGGTAATTATAGTGATTGATTCTGCAATAACAAATTTTAATTTTGTTGGATGGATATAAACGACGTTTGTGAAATATAATTAGCATCATCTAACTCGCTTCCTAAAATTGACGATTGCCTTTTGTTTTTGTGTTTACAATCAGCCCCTTCAGGATTTCTACTTGTAGAAGATTATAAATGAGACCTTCCCTGATGCTTTCCTTCATATTGCTATGAATAAACATGTGATAGGCCATACTAGGCCATCTAATTGTCACTTGTTCCAAAAACACCGATACTTGCACAGCAACAGTTACATGAATTCTTATGTCAACTGTGTCTGCCTAAAAAGTGGATAAAAAATATCCAACGTTTACTTTTCATATTAAGGCTCGGTCACTTGAGTGTAAGTCAGTCAGTAAACCGCGAACGAATAAACCGATTTTCTAAGTATACAAATATTCGCGTCTTTTAACCGTAATTTATGCAAAACTGACTAAAAGAAAAGTCTGTGTTCCGTATATCCAGTGTTTAGCGGCAGGTCCGGGACATAATGAATGGAATAACAATAATGGTTACAGTACATTGTAGTATACAGAACAAATATAATAATTTGTTTCGCACAATAAAACGTTTTATTATCCCATTATCAGTACAAAACAACTTTCACTATTTAGGCGACAATCTGTGACATCCGTTATTTTTATTTGTAACAACATAATGGGGCATTTTGTTGTAAGTTCACGTGTTAGTTCATCTGATAATACGGAAATTAATTGCTGGTTCATAATTCTATCAATGTTTTACAACAAATAACGCATTAAAGCGCTTACTAAATAATTGTAGGCTATATTTTAATAGGCGAACTAGCAAGCACAGTTTAAATTTTTCTGTAGAGCCAATGAGATTTAATACTTTCCATGGCTTATATTATTTGTCAAAAACCGGCCAAGTACGAGGAGTCGGACTCGCACACGAAGGGTTCCATATCGCATTAAGATCGAGCAAAAAACGCCGAAAAAAACACGTTTCTTGCATGGGGCACCCTCTTTAATTATAAACTTTATTGATTTTTTATTAATTGTTGTTATAGCGGCAATAGAAATACACAATCTGTGAAAATTTCAACCTATTAAGGTTCATGAGATACAGCCCGCTGACAGATAGACGGACGGACAGGGGAGGCTTAGTAATAGGGTACCGTTTGGCACCCTTCGGGTACGGAACCTTAAAAAATATTGGACTATAATTTAGGTACCCAAATTTAAAAAAAAAACTATTCGCTTCGTCAGACATTTCGTCAGGTACTTAACGATTAGCATCGTCACTTACAACGAAACGAATAAAAAATTATGCTGGATTATAATTCCAATTGTTCATTGCGACACGGCCTGAATAGTAAAATATAATTTGCCTAAATGCTATTTAATGTGAACACAAATAGCTTTATCCAAGTTAGAATTGACCGCGCCGTTACTTTTAAAAGAATTTTAAACCATAATTTATGTAGGGAGCAAAATTATAAAAATTTGATCTTTGAATTAGTGGAAGTTATTACGCGTGATTTTTTGTAATGTAGTATAATACTTACGGGGAAGTAAGCGTGGGCAAGAGTGCCACCAGGACCGTCGAAAGGATCGCCGTCTCCATGCTCTCCCTTTTCAAACCTAGCCGGAAAAGAATTAATGTTATTAAATTATGACTACAGCACTTGGAAAACTAATAAACATAAAACTGCGTAATACGACAAACTATGAAATCACAGTGACAATCAATAGTAATAAAAAGTCCTATCCAATCAATGAACATCGCGATTCAACAGTGACTTGCATTACTACAAGTAGTTACGCGTCCATTCAATGACAGCCATTCAAGTTACGCAACAAAGATTACCCGCGGATTGTGACCAAAAACCTATTATGAGTGATTCAAATAACCCTACGTACAATACGGGCGGCCACTGGCACGATTTCAATATCTGTGCACAGATCTAAACGATGTACGGCGGCCGCGCTATACCACGAAACACTCATTTCGTTTATTCTAACTTCGTTTCGCACGAACAGTATTCAAATTTGTGAATAAACTTTCGATTAAGCACGTTACAATGCGAAATTGAGCAGAAAGTCGCAGAACCAAAATTACGGATTACCTAAGACCAGACTGGACCACAGTTACTTTAGCAACGTTATTTGTAGTTTCAATGCCACCTGTTGAAATTTTTATCTGTTTAACTATAGAAATTATATTAATAGGTGAAACGGACATACGAAACCAAATTAGGAACTTTCAATTCAATATATATAAGAAACCTCAAAATAATGGTGAAAATAACCATTGTGACCTTCAAGCATTACTGATAATTGTCACGCCAACTCAAATCTTAAAACTAGTGTTATATATCCCAGTACATGTAGAACTTGCCTAATTTCAATGTGGACTTGTCCGGACAGCTTCTGTGTGAAGGTAAGGTCTGTGTAGTCTGACCACACTGAGAAGGCTTTGGCAAGTTCAGTGTCAACCTCGGCACGCTTCAGCTTAGATGGGTACTTAGAGATCCTATAGGTGAGGTTCTTGACACGCCATCTGGAACCTAGACAAACGATTTGCGTCAATATTTACAGGCAGTTCACAGAAGATGTATGTTTGTTGAGGTTGATCATGGTCATGTACAAATAATTATTTCATTAAAACAACATTGACAATAAATAATGTTTGAATAAAGGGAACTCACCCTGCAGCGCGTATCTCTTGGCTCGGCTCTCTCCAAAGCCTACTTTGTCTCGCACGCCGCACCTTGGCAATGACATTACTTTTGTCGTTTCCTCGTCTAATTCACCTGTAAACGAACGTAAACAAATTATTTTTTAAGATTTTGCTTCTGTGATTTGCGGTTTTTAATCGCCATGACTAACATCATCTTTGTTCTTACTACTAAGGCAGTTTAGGATCGTGCGCCAGAGCAGTTGAATTTCAATTATTATCTCATTTGCATCGTAAAACACTGCGGAGTGTCAAAGGACAAACATAGACTTTTTGTAACGAACGATGACAAGGAAGTAATTATAGAGTCACATCGACCAAAACCGCACACGTAAAACGATAAATAATGAGGAACCATGGTCGCCGCGACCGCTGATCAGCTGTGAGTTGGAATTCTACGGCGACGCGATCGATTTACAGTCATAGTTACGGGGAATAACAATGTAATTGTTAAAATACGCCATAAGGAAAACTACTTCACTTATAATATCTTTATTACAGGAAGAGGAATTAATGAACGCGTGTCACTAATATAAACAGACATTTACGTAGATGATGCTCTTATGTTTCAGGTAGGTTACAATTCCTGATAAAAATTAATGTACTTAGTCGTAAGTGGACGTCATCATTAAATCTTTAAAGGCATCATAACGTAGTGTTCGTGACCAGCTCGTCCGAACTCGTGCAGTGACCGATAATGAATTATTTATTTATATGTGCCGTCTGTGCGTTATTTGCTTACATAACAACACTGCCTTCAGTCATAGTCAAGACCAATAAACTACTTCTCGTGTCAAGGCACGTACGTGTACGAAGACGAGCCGAGCTCTGCCCACATAATTCTAGCGTGTTTAAATAGTCGGTTGTGGAGATCGCAGACTTATAAATTGCTTCGTGGATGTGTGTGATTGTAATAACTGTGATGAGGACCAAGGCTGCCCGACCAACTGTACAGAACTAACGACCGGCTAATTCAAGGGTTACCGTTAAAATTTAATATTTGCAAATCTCATATCCAAGCAAGTATAGCGTAGCTTGTTATCGTCATAGACGATCACAAAGGCTTTTGATCTGTTCTGTTAGATAAAGTAAAAATGTTCATTGAGGGTCTTAGCTGGCTTGTGACCAACTGACAACCCTGATGAAATGACAGGCTAGCAGACAGATAGTTTCAGCTGGAATTACCGTCTTGCAAGGTCCGACAGTGGGCTAACATCACATTAATTATGTCAACCTTTGTAATCTAAGAAACGCTTGGTCACTTACACTCATCAAGGCATGCTTCTCTGTTACCGCACTTCATTTACATAAGCAGCTATAATAAACGATGCAGTTTTACATAGGGAGTTGATTAATGATCTTGTAATCCAATTAACATAAATGATTTAAACAAAAACCATTATAGATCGATAAAATTACAATGTATGAGAAAGAATTATAATTAATGTGGCAGTCATACATTATTTTTTTATTATCTTGGTATGATAGATGGCAGTGTTTTTTATTGGTTGTTTTGTTTGTAATATTATGATAAATCGAGTTATATTTTCCCATCAGATCAATACAAACTTACTGATACAATACTAATTCAATCAAAGTAACAGATCGTAATCATGGCTTACGCAAACGGTTTTATATTAAAATTTCAACAAAGTAATGATTGCAGCTTTCTTAGACCACAATTGATTGTCTTTTAATCAAAGTGTAATGGTCCGTGAATATTTGAGGACGGCGACACCTTCGAACAACATTTACTTAACTGAATCATTTCTTAGACATTATTAGCTCAGGACACTATTTAATAAATAAGTTTCAACAAAAATCACAAAATAAATATATTAATCACTATTTCACCTACAACAGACCTATCCTTAATGCAAATATTAACATCAAGTGATTCTGCTTTGATTATGTTAATGAATTTGGTGTTTTATTGGAGCATTGAATTACTGTCGTACCTAAAAGAAAAATAATTATTACTTTACTATTAAAATACTTCCCTGTTGTGTGTTCCCTGGGCATACAAGTTATGCTTTCCCAACATTTATTATAAATGATGAATGTGCCAGTTGGCAGTAAATTGCGGAATAATGACAGGCTTTCGACTGATAAGCCGATGTATTTGTAGATAGGCTTACCTGTAGCGTTGAGCCCGGCAAAGCTCTGGAACTCGGCAATGGCTCGGCGCCACGAGCCCTCGTCCATGATGTGCCCACTCGACGGATTCCGCACAGAGGGATTCAAGTACCCGTATTGCGCTAAGTACATCTGAAAGTAGACATCTCCTTCAGTCTGCCGTACCCAAGTTTGGAGTAGGCCTCTGTTCTCATACGAAAGATGTCTAGCTACTTGTTGGATTGTGCTCAATAGTATGCATAAGCTTTCATTGGTGCTTGTGTAATGTGATTTAGGTTCTAAGTGCAGTTCTAAACTTCAGACGAATGAAAACAGAGATCCATTAGCATTAGTACATATAGACAATAGAGCTAACACCTCTATGATTCACAAAAGGTAACGTTTTAAATGACTTAGGCGTTGAAATGGATTTCCCTGCATATCTACAACTTATTTTAGGCACATAATTAACGATTATGCTCTCAACGTGGAGAAAGACATATAGTGACGTCGTCTAAGCTACTAATTAGCTTGCAGAGCTCTCGTTTATCTCGTGCAAGTACTCACTGACGTTATATTATCTCACCTCACCGCAAGGTTACCCAGCCATTGTTTATTGTCAACGCGCTTGATAACGTGAACCACGTCGTTAGAGCAAATACATGGATAAGAAAATAATTTCTTATCCGACATGTAACTTAGTTCATTCCATTCATTTCGAGATAATCTCATAAAGGATATTATATACGTAAGCAGATGTAAGCTTTGGGTTCTTCGTTATTGGGTTCAATGCTTTATGTTCAGTATGTAAAGAAAGGTTTCGTATATCGTTAGAGGGCTGCATTCGCTTGACGCGGATGGTATACGGAGACATGGCGACCTTGGGCAGTGGCAGTGCGCGTGCGCTGCATCTCAATGCGCGCGCATATCTCCGCACACCAGCGCGAGCGCCTACAGGCTCTTTGTTCCCCCTCACGCCGGGGAATACTCACAATAATGTCACTGTTAATCCCGCAGTCAATACCCCGAAAAGCCCGTGTTTACTATTGTCTGTCCAGTGCGTCCCATGCCACGAGAATACTAAACATATTATTTTCAAAGATTTCTTCTATTTGTTAAGCAAATCAAACGTACGTTTTACAGATATCATCACGAATGAGTGATTGACCACAGTAGGTATGAAATATACCTAGAGGTACTTGCGTTTCATATTTTATTGCTCAGTATTTCCATTGTTTGTATCTGCTATTTCTACAAGTTAAATAAACGATATGAAAAGCTCTCTTATATGGCCATTACATACCTAATTTATTATGTTGTATCTTTAGTATTGAACCCATCGCATGCATTATTTTGAATCCAAATAAATCAATGTTTATGTCGATGACTAACCACGGGAGAATCGGTCAGTTTTTGGGCGCGTTGGGTCAGGCCGTTGACACTGTGGCACAAAGTTGCATGCCATTGTTTGTTACACAAACCAAAACGAACTAAAACGCACGACTTGTACGTCTCACCCCGTACCAATGTAAATATTGTAGCATGCTATTCAGTCTACATATCGTATTGGTAACAATGTTCCTGAGCAAACTATTCTTCCTTACATGTAAGAATTCTTTGGAAGTAAGCGGGGGTTTCAAGATACACAACGAGCATTGTCGGGCAACTGCAAAAAGTAGCGTCTCGCTGGTAAAGCATATTTATCTTAGGCTTATAAGTGAAAGGAATAAGAGCGACCGGTGTCTGTGTTACAGCGGAAGGATTATTGATGGAGGCGTTTAAATAATGGATTCGTATGAGCATATCGGGGTCAGTGTGTCCCCATGAGTAACGGGTACTGTCGGAGCCTGCGCCCGCGCTGATCTCACGGCGCAGCCTGCGGCACGGTGCTCCACAGACCTACTTAACTCATGCAAATTTCTACAGCCTCAGGGGACGTCCAACGGCATGTATCACGCATCATTGCTGTGTAACAATGCTAATTGGAAAAAATGACTCCGTCCCGATGTTTGACGTCTTAAACAACTATACACTCCAACGAGCATAATGCAGGTGGTGGTAATATCTGTCAAACCCATCACACGTTGGACTGGTTTTAAGGGCAATCATATTCTGAAAGATTTTTTTACGATTTAAACCGTTACTGGTCATTTTCGATTCTTTTGAATTCCCAATTTCTCACCGCAAATTATATTGGTACCTAAAGTTTGAGCTTTTACTTCAAGATTAAATCAATATGAAAACGCTCCAACAAATATAGGCAAACTGTAAATCGCAAACTTAAACAACTGAACGTGATCAGTGATCACACTACATGTAGATATTGAAGATGTCGATGTTATGCCAGTTATTTTCAATTGGAGTAACGGGTCGTCTGCGATTAACGGTATTTTCAATAGAAAGGATAAATAGGTACCAACGTGTAGAGCTGTGAAACAAAATGTCCAAAACCACGTGGTGGCACTGAGTCATCAGATTACTAATGTTTTTGCGTTTACTACGAGCTTTGACTATTTAAATTAATGAAGTTTGCAGAGCTCATTGCTATTACAGACGATTTTATATATTTTGTTTGGTTTTATTGTGGCCAATAAGTATATAAGACGATGCCTGTATGTAAATGAAACATGTAAATACAAAAAGTCTGTTTCATTTATCTTCATAATTGTTCTAGTTAAATCTCGGGTCAATTTACTAAGTAATTAGTATATTGATGTTTTGAGCAACCAATATCTACAGACAGTTTTACTGATACATAAGTTGTAAAAACCATGTTAATGAGTTTAAACATACCAATAACCTGCGCTAATTCTTGTGTAAACAAAAGCAGGTCTTTATAAAAAAAAACACACATCAGTGTCACTGACCTATTTATTTTTATAATAATGATTCATAATTTCCTCTGTTTGTTCTAATATATAGGTGGGTGCTTACTTACTCATTACTAAAGCCTAATCTTACTCATACTTTGTTAGTAATATCCATTTCCGGTTCCTGACCTACCTTTTGTTTATTTAGTATGTCATTGTATTAGGTAGAGTCCCTACATTTTGTGATATGAGGTTATTTTATCAGAGATAGAAGTAGAAGATGTCCTTCTAATATCATGGTCTTTGGTGTGGCATGTAGGTATATTTGTCACTCTCCAAAATTATTTATCAAATGTTTTGCTTTGCTATAAACTTTGTAACGCTTACTTACTAGATAAACAGAATTAAACGGTACTTATGTGTCACGTATTTTCAGATCATTTACTTAACCCATATCGCCTCCATAAACAAAAAATTTTCTTTCCTCTAAGTTCATTCTTAAAAGATATCGAAACTTTTATTCGTATTTAAGATCGCACGCAAACACACAATAAAGTCTGCCAATAAAGCAAATACAATAATTACATTAGCATACGATGTTACGTAACATAATGGAGTATGATAATCGTTATTAGTATTCAGAGGGGCACGACAAAAAAGGCGCAATATGTACTCACATGCGCAGGAGAACGCCATGGGCCGATTATCTATAGCTAGCGATTACAATGTAAACTATGCGGGCATTTAATGACACCTATGTATGATTGCGTACTTTGCTTATTGTACCCGCTGACATTGGCTCGGATTCACGTGGAACCATCATTAAATTGCCCCTCCGGTATTATGGCAAAATTGAGAGCCGTCCATACATTGCCATAATGTATTGTGTAACGATAAATCACCTTTAATTTGCACGAGAATTGCTTTTTATCATATTAAAACAGGTACATTGGATGTAGATGACGATCGTGCTCTTAGAAAACAATGATGATATTAATCTATTCTAAGTATTTGAAAAATGTTTATATCACCAAACTAAAATATTGTCTTGAACTTAATGTAACTGGCTGATGGTAATTTTATGTTAAAGTAAAATAATTTAATTAGTTAATATTTAGAAAACAGAGACACTGTACATCTTAAAACCAAGAACCAAAAAAGGCGAAGTACGAATAATTGTTCACGAGGTTCTCACAGGTGTGAACGTAAGTTATGCTATCAACTCTGACCCTACCAAATAAAGCCTGTGATAGCCTGTCCCTTATTTAGTTAGAAGCACGTAGTGCACATGTTCTAGCAAACGAAACAGGTAGCTCATTACAGGCTATCACAATGGCCAGCTAAATATTATCAGTAGTCCGAAGTGCTTAATAGGAGTTGTTGTAAATATACCTCGGCTGTCACGCGAGCATGTTCCAGGAAATGCATCTGCTCTCAGCGATCACTCATAGATCCCGGGAAGATTTGACACGTGTAGGTATTCATCAACACTTCCCTGTATGCGTAATGTTAAGCATGTGCCGATATGCCGAGATGTTGTCTATGTGGCATGGTGATAGCGGTTTTGCTTTGACAGAGATTGAAGACGACACGTGCTAACTGTACCGAGATTGATTTTTCGTGTCTCTTTAGCAATTAATAACGAATTCAACCCGTTAATAAAGCTTGATATTCTCGAGAAAAGAAATCGGCTGATGGTTGTGTTGTGTCAGACCTAATTAAGTTTTTTTTTCAGTCAATGTTTTGGTGCGTGTTTTTTGTACGATTTGTTTTAACACTTTCGACTCCACTCACTTTTCATAGAACTCATACGCCATGCCGCCATACATATTGGATGGGAACCCTCCGGGAGGGTTGCCGGCATTACGTTTGCGCTAAAGTTAACCATCGGGGACGGTCAACGGCATTAGGTTTAAAACCGTGTTATAAAACACTGTATAATGAAGTAAAATAGTAGTTTCCAACCTTTTTAGTGATTATTTTTAAACATGAAAATTAAAAAAAAAATTAAATGCTTGGGTTTTAAAACCAACGCATACCTGTACTTATAAATCTTGTTAAAATATACATCAGATTTTATTTTCAAGGTTTATAATGCTAAGAAAATCGCTGGATGCGGGGAGCACAGAATCGGTCGAAGTGGCGATGCTTGGCCGCCGAAAGACCACTGCTGGGCATAGGCCTCCCCGGCCTATGCCCAGCAGTGGTCTTTCGGCTGAAAAGATGTTGATGATGATTCGCAGAAATGCATTTAAAATGAACCCTCCGCAAGGGCTCTCGGCATCACATATGCGACTAGGTGAACCCTCCAGGAGGACTCCCGGCACTGAACGTGTTAATTTATCAAAAGCAAACACTAGATAAGATAGAGTGCATTAATCCTGAGAAGTCTAAACAGGCAATAAATATAGTGCATTTATCTTGTTACAATGCTAACAACCCGCGCCGCCTGCGCCACTTATATTGCAGCACCGCTGTACATAGCATCTGTTATTACAATTACGCGTTCAAAACCTTGACCACGCTCTTATATAGGATGTATTCAAACCAAGATGCAACCAAAAACACTTAGTAACCACGTTAGAAAAAAAAGAAAATTATTATTTTGGAATAATTAATAATAAATATTTTTTTTCCAAATGAATGATGAAAAATTATACTAGCATAAAGTTTTTGTAGATAAGCTATTTAACGACAACTGACGAAATTATAGGGGGCGACTACTCTAAGATGACGACTAATAGAGAAGTAGGTACGGAAGAAGAGGACGTGCTACCGGCCGACCCCAAATACATTGGAATAAGGGCAAGAGATGATGTTAAATATAAATTTTATTCATACTATTTTCATTTTTATGAATTATAGAAAGTTAATATTCCACGGTCTGTTTTTAATTTACACATTGTATAAACAGCGCAGCATGTTGTTTTCTCATTATACCATCTCGTATACATGTAATTAAATTAAAAGTAGGTATATGTAACACGCAATTGCATAAGTTAGTAGAAATTACCGGTGTTCTCGTTTTATATACCACGTGGGGACATGCCTACAGGGTGACATGTTTTCACCACTGCGCCACCAACTACTCGTGGACTATATTAATGTTATTATGGTTTTTGCACAACATAATTAGTTCGCCCACCGTCTTGACATAATTATGCGCATTGAAATGTGACACCTGTGATAAACATATCAATTTTTATGCACGGTGTTAGGAATCACCCTTAATAAATAATCTATAAAACTCAACCACAAACGCAAAGAAGTAAATGACAGATATTAATTATGTAATTACAGCCTATGCTAGTTAATTCTTTCACAATGTTGACAATAACACTGAGTACCTACACATCGTAAGCGCATCGGGGAAAATGGTTTTTCTGATGTTAATAAAATTAACATTCAATTCAAATCCAACACATTTGTTTAAATTTTTCAACAATATTGTGTAAAATTCTTTCTATTTATTTGAATACTAAAATGGCGGTGAGCTTTATACACGTGTCGTCTCTATTATTAATACATAAATTTTCCTGCGATCGTGAGACGTTTCAGGAAAATCAATTAATACGACATATTAGATAAACAAACAAAGACACTTCCATACAATTCTCATTAAAAAATACACATATTGAAGACAAATGGCTCCCATACAAACATAAGATGAATATTGATTAATTTAGACCGACGCCAATTATATAAGTTAAAACAACATGTTTGTTTGTCCATCTAGTCATCTATGTATGTTAATAAATCAAATGAAATTGCAACTTGATTGCTTTTTGCGTCTTATTGTTGTTTTTTCAGAGTAAACAGCAATATTGTAAGTGATTTTTTTTTGCATTTCACAATTGTCTATGTTTAGATAGTTATTTAGAACTAGCTTCCACCCGCGGCTTCGCCCACATGAAAAAGCCTATGTCTTTCCCCAGGGTTTAAAGCCATCCCCATACCAAATTTCATCAAAATCGGTTCAGCCGTTTAGCCGTGAAAGCGTAAGAATCAAACATACAAACACAAAAATCTATTCTTTATAATATTAGGTTACATAATTTTCTGGGTAGACTGAAAATTATGAACAAGCTAAATGATTCAGGGAAAACATAAGCCAGTTATTATTAAAGTATAGGTATTGAGATTTGGTATATCTAACCTATGGTTACACAAACATGAACTTGAAATGAACAGAAATGAAATGAAATTTTAAATATTAAAAAAAAATATTGTTAGATGAGTTCGGCGTTTCCTATCTGACTACTCTGAGAAGAAAGACCGAAACAAACTCAGAGTTCACAGTCTCTTTTAAAGTCCAGACATAATCTTGGTCAGGCCGTATGCGGTAGGTGTAGGTACCTTCAGAAATATTGACCACTGATAAACTGCGGTTTAGCGATAGGCGCATCAAAGCTGCGCGTGCGAACCGCTGACCGCACTTATTCATGCGCACGCGGGATAATTACCTTGTAATTAGTTTCAATTACGTTGCGATTGACGAAAGATTAAAATAGAATTTATCGCGTGTGAAACCTCACTTTTCCATAGTAGAACATAGAAAATGTTTTTTGCGGTAAAGTTAACCCGCCCTTTGTGTGAGTATCCTCGCGTTTGTCACGTGGATCACAGCACATTTTCTTACTTTTCAAATATACTTTAGACTTTGATCTGATGATTGCTTGCCAATTATACAAAAACGTGTAACGTGTCATGGCTTTTAAATATATCGGGTCAGCCTACGAATGCAAAGGATTCTTTTCTATCGATGAATGTGGAGTTATCTTCGTAGGTAGCGAAGATAACTGCATTCCAATTAATTCTGAGAACATAATATAGATTACATGACTTCAAGTTAAGTGCCTTATCCTATGAAAGGATATTATAGGACGTTATTGTGGAATGTCAGTCTCAGTAGGTAGTTTATACCTACCACAGTTCGCAAAACAATATCAAGAATGTTATCCACCCATTTTATAACTCAACTATCTAACATTACTTAGCCTTTTATTAAATTTTTGCATTTTTTTTTAAATTGGCTTACTGACGGAAATACAGACAAACACACGAGTGATTCTATATGGGTTCCGTTTCTTCATTCCGATGTACGGAACCCTTCATTTTGCGTGGTCCGACACGTCATTGGCCAGTTTTTTTTGTTATTATTCAGAGTTAATGAAGGAATTATCGTTTTTAGCGGGATAATTGGCTGAAAAACTCACTTCGTCGATAAATAAGTGATATGTGAAGGTAGTAATGATTACTATTGAATGAACATAACCACCTGTTACAGTTTGATAAACACTCAATTATAATGCTTTGCAAAAAAAAGACACCGTAATTTTCCTACAAATCAGACTCATCGAACAAAATGACACCCAAATCCCTCCTTATTTCAAGACTGTAAATAAAACATAGGTAGATAGGTACGTTATGTATGGATATAGCATGGTATCACAGTGAGATCAAATATATGGCAGCAATCAGATGATAGTGGCGACGCCGTGAACAATAAGCAGTAGCGATCAGAGAACGGTGGCCGTGGCGCGCGTGCCGAAGGTCGCCGCGCGCTTCCTGCGTGCGTGACGCGCATGCGCGCCGACCTGCCATCGCCACCACCAGCCACCACCCACCACTAACTGACCACTCATCACAAACTCATCTCCACAAATGCATACATGCAGGAAGAACAATCCCGTTACCAAAAAGCAGTCCGTTCAGATTACGGTAATACAGAGGTGACCCGGTCGCTTTTTGTCTCCGGTGGACACAAGCTATTGTCCAAGCATGTCTCATTTATGTCATCGGCACGTTTTACCGTATTAAACAAACATCTCTCAACTTTATCTTTTTAGATAATAATTTATCTTTCTTTATTCCGCTCAAAATCTTTAAAATTGGTGAGTTAGGTACTACCTATCTTTAAAGAGATCTGGCGACATCTCACAGTTCGTCATCATGTTTTTTGCCATCATGTTCTGCGAAAACTTAAAAAAAATATATTTCCCAAGATCGTGAATCGTGACCAGGGTTAAAAGATGTACGGTCGGTGGCATTGTACGTTAAAAATATTTTGTTTTTGATCACGATCTCAAGAGCCTGCCGCACGCCGGCAGAGGCTCTGGTGTGATCTTGAGATACTGAGATACGCATTTCCAGAAACGCATAACAAGGAGGCGGTCGACACCTTGTCGACAGTTAGATATGCACGCGGCATTTAAACTAGCACAACATACTCTAAATAGACTACTGCGGAGATGATACAACAAAACGGTATAATCTTTTTAATAAATATTGAAACATCAATAAAACCTAAATGAAGCACGTCGACGATTATGTTTCACCAGTTCATTGTTCTAAAAATTGAAAGGAAATTTTCCGAGAGATGTCCCCTCGTCGTGTGAGACACGAGTCGAATTTTTATTCGCATTAATCGAGTCGAGTAGGAATGATGAAAACAAAGAACATCACAGGTTCTTGGCACTTTCTGCTTCGGCTATTGTTCTCCAGAGGAGCCTTAGACAGGAGAATGACCCTCTTTATATGGATACGTTTATCATAACAGTACCTGTTTCAAATGACAGGAAATGCCTGGCCCAGGACAATGTGCCGACCATAACATCTTAGGTTTATCACGTAGGTAAGGTACAACGACCTATAAATTGTGGCCGAAAAATACCTGCATTACATACTGCCTTACAAAAATACCTTATCGCGATTGAATTCCATGCTCGACGCACGACATTCGTCTGTCCGGAGCCGTATCCTAGTAACGATTTCAGAATTTCAATATTTCGTGTACCGCTCGTTACAGCCCGAACATTTGTTTAGTTGACTTCGTGTTGTTTCAAAGTAATATATCTGATATTCTATTGTAGGTACGGAATGTAATATGGGATAATTTGATACGGAACTATTATGACGAATGACATTTTTATGAGCGCAATTGAGAACTTAAACAAGTCTAGCGTGACAAAGAGTTGGCCATTCTGTATAATATTCTATGGTTTTTCCATGTCATCGAGTGTCGTACATTGTCAATTAAGAGTGGGCTTACCTATCTGTTAATTATGCCTCGAACCGGTCCTCATGGAAACGAATTACTTAAACCACAGATTGCTCTTGACCAGCTTGATAGGTATTAAGCCTAGATAGGTATTAAGTTAGCTTCTTACACTTTAAAACCATAAAAATAAATGAAGCTACATTGTTGTTTTTAGACTTATTTTATCGTATACCATTTTTCAGTTGCGAAAAGTATAGTTAAGTAAAACGTACCGCCACCATGATGTGGCTCTACATTCGTTCAGTCACATTGTCGACATTATTATGAATCCCGTATCAATAAAACTCAGTGCTTTATGCTTTACAAGAGCAACCGATTTGCTGTTATTGTTACTGAAACGGACGTTTTCTATTCAATTTTCAATTTTGATTTTTCATTGAGGAAAATCAGTTTTGCCTACGGAATGATTAATGACGTAAAATATTACGACAATCAAGTTCAGATTATTTGATTGAATAATTGATTACAATCCCAGAAACTCACAAACACCACCAGCACAGCCCAACCAAGCCTAAGGTTCAATTTTTTCAGCTTTTAGTTAGTTGGTATATTTTACCGGTTAAACTACCTCATTACTAACTAGAACTTGTGTTTTATTATTTGCCAGACATAACATTTCGATTTCAAAGAAAAGCTGCGAATAATTTTCCACAATACTTATGTAAATAAACTAAGGCATTGAAGAGTGTTCGCCTTTTGTAGCAGAATTTAAAATATGAATACAATTACCCTAAGTTCGCCATACGAGTGGAAGCGGGTTAGTAGGACGCATATTAGCCTTGACATAACCACGGCTATTTTACACGGTTTTTCAGACCTTATCGTTTAATTGATTAGATTGTAATTTGGCGATTCGCAATTTTATTTATCCGCGGAATTATATGACAGTTATTATAACAAGGTATCTTTCAAGCGTACTGTGGGACAGACCCCCCCCTAAATAGTCCCACGACTTTTAAAAGGCGGTTGGGTCAGAATGGATGCGGTAAGCAGAGAAGAGGGTGTTGTGTAGCAACTGGGGAGTGGCCCATGTCCTGCAGTGGCGATGCGAATGCGAGTTGATTGGTCGCCATATTTAATATTTATCTATGTAGGCAAATATTAATACAGATGGGAAACTCCGCAGTTTAGGTATGAAGCTACAAGTATGCGGCGGGCCCGTCTTGCTGGGCCATGTGGTGAAGTTTTGTCCAAGAATGTTAAGGATATTCATCTTTATGCTCGAAGACTTTGGCGAGCGTTAACAATAAAACGTGATTGGCTTTCAAATTGTTAAATCTTTTGCTATAATTTTCCTTTGTTGGCCTCAATCCTCAATAGTTATATCATTCTTACTTATTCCCATTTATGTAAGTGTTTAGAATGTAAATAATGGAGCTGATTCATAATAAAAGGGCTAAGATCATCGTTTGTTTTATTTTATTGCGAGTACCTAAATCAGTTACTTTTTATTGTATTGGACTTGTGGTTTCCGTGGTTACACAATTTATCTTTTTATCAGAGCAGTGAGAAAAACTACCTTTTCCGCTTTGATATTTTCCACAGTATTAAAATTTCTGCCCTTAATACATGTAACTTAAACATAACTGGCGAAATGTGAGTGTGACTATACACCTCTGCCCAGCCCTTCGAGGAATACAGGCGTGATGTTAGGTTAACATTACAAGCGTTAAACATATTTTTTATAAACATTGTCTTTGTTTATAAATGATTTCCATTTAAACAACAAGCCTGAACAACCAATAATGATTAAATAAATATTATAATATAATACCCATTTATATTCAACGAGTAATTTATTTAATATCGGTATTGAATTCAAGACTAGAAATTATTAGCAATATATGACTGTAATAGGAATGTCTTCTTATGCGGCATTAAGTTGTGAGTGGTATTTAAGGCTGCGGTTGTAAGACAGCAGGCAGCGAAGCGGGCGGTTATAGAACGATGTGCGCGTATTGACTACATTTGAAAAATCTAAAATTCATATTACATTGTCATTTGTGAAAAATTATCATATTCACATTACAATATGTACACACTTATGCTAGTTGTAGGAGTTGTAAGTTAAGATTCCTTTATTTTTATACCTACATAGGTACTTAATCTCTCACGAGCTACATCTAAGGCACTAAATTCAATTCTAAGCTATTAGGGTAACGTAATCGAGAAAATTAAGAACATAATTATAACTTAGGTATTATTAGGTGTCGATGCGCTTTCAACAACTTTTTGAAAGCTTACTCGTATTTCCTTTACATTATATCCTTATTTATATTCACTAAACGTCTCGCCGCCACGCTTTCCGCTGCCACATAACCGCAACCTTAGTATGTAGAGTGGTGCGGGTACTGCGTTGCCGTGCGGTCGCCGGTCGCTGTGCTCTATGACCTAGAACTTGACGGCTGGCGAGCTCAACAACTCGCTGTGACTCAGGCGCCCGCGCCGTATTCCGAGAAACGATGAGATTTTATTATTTACGTGTATCCTCTAGAATCCCGTAGAAGTAATAATTCTTGCTTCAGTGAGTGTGACTCAGTTTGCGATTAGAAGTTTATGTGTACTGTCCCTTTTGTAAGTAAACTTGTAATTGGGTAGGTATCAAACATGGTATTGTTATGATTCTCCTATTCGTATTGTGGCGTTACTATGCGTGTGTGTAATGACAATGCCAGTCCCAGATCCTTGACTTGATTGCTAGGTTTACCAGAAGTTAAAGTTTATGGAAACATGACTTTTTTAATTCCTATGAACGGTAGCCTAGGATTTTTGTTTAACACTTTCGACTGCACCCATTTTTCATACGGCTCATACACGATTTTATTTTCAAAGTTTATAATGCCGAATTCGCTAAGAAAAATCTACATTTAAAATGAGCCCTCCGCGAGGGCTCCCGGCATCCCATATGCAACTTGAGTGAACCCTCCAGGAGGGCTCCCGGCACTAGACATGTCAAAACCAAATTTTCATGATAGCTTTAAAGATGATTGACGAGATGACTTTAGAGATGACCTAGAGTAATTAGAAATCGTTTTTATCTAAGTAATACCATAAAAAAGTAAAATTTGTTTATCCTTTATGCTACAAATTATTTGAAGCTAACATAGAAACAATACTTTCAAGTTTCTTTATCACAAAGTTCAACTTGAACCTCTCAACCTATATTTTTTAAATATTATCATCATCAAAGAACAGAGCTTATTTCTTGATCCACTATGAACGACTAACAAAAGCCTGTGTTATGCAGTCGTCTTCTCTCTCAATTTTAACTAAATAATTATACAAAATGTATGGGCACTGTTGGCACATGGTCTTATCAATCAAAATTACTTTATCTTAGTCTCGTCATAAACAGACATCTTGATAACTCTTTTAGATTTAAAATAGCAATTAGGGCAAACAAACTCAACAAACATCTCGTTTGAAAAACCTACTATTTACAAAGAATCGAAATTTAAACAAAAATATATAAAGCAGTATAGGTAGTATAAGACCGGTCTCGAAAAAAGGATGTTAATTCCATGATTAATTTATAGCCATTGATTCATACACAACATTAGCGTATTTGACCAATACTACACAAGTGACGTAATGCCCATTGAAAAAGTATAATGACCAATATCTTGCTACACCCATACACACACACTTAACACACTTGTCTTATATGGTGCGCGTGAGTCACGATCCGTGTTAAACAAACGAAATGAGAAGACAAACAAAGTGTTCTAGTGTCGAAGCGAAAGCCGAGCCACTTATCTCGGCTGGACTACCTCGATTTATGAATGAACACGTTATTACAAACACCTACGAGTGTGTAACTCTACCTAGTATCATTGTAAGTGGGACTCAGAATCATTTAATTCAGAAGCGCCGGTGAACGTTGTTCTGAGAAAAGTTGAGTCAGCGATCGCTATGCGCACCTACATATCATTTCCGATTCTGATGATAATAATTATCGATTATTTACAGGATGTAGAGGAAATCCGTAATACAATAAATACCTCACTAACACGTACTTTGTCAAGTCTATTCAGTGCTATCGTTATCTACAATGATTAAGCGAGATATTAAATTGTATGCAGTTACAAAGAAAAATCCATTTCAACGCCAATATTTCTAAATTATTGCGCTAAAAGAAGCAAAAACTGTACAGTTCGATTTGCGAACGTTTTTCTTTTAATGCAAAAAATAGTAATCGACTTACCATCGCATTGTCTGCATTACCGAAGGTCGGCGCGGCGCTACTCCTGGTCAGGAACACCAGCGCCACCGTCGCCGTCCACAGTATCCTCAGACTACTCCTCAAACTGACGGACGCCATGTTTCCTAGTGATATCCTTAATCCTCTACTAGATATGCTCATTTGATATTTCCTTATAATATAGTTTTGTAAAAATTATCTAAAGGACGGAATAATTGTCATTACTCTTATGTCGTTTGCTTAACCTATTTGGTTTCTAATTATAGTAAGATACAGTCGTCGATATCTTCGAGCACCACGATGATATGTTATCTGGAACAAAGAATTAGTAACAATTATTATCGCGACATGTGAACAACCTAACTGTTTACGTCAGTGTCTTGGAAATGAAATTGCATTCACGACCATTTATATATATAACTGATAACTTTATCCCAATATAGTAAGAAAACCGGTAATATACTAAATATATACATTATTCATAAAATATAGGCATTTATATTTAATTTATAGCAGTAATCTTTAGGTTAGAGGTTTTTGTAGAGGTCGGCTCTGCGTCATATCCGCGACATCGTTAATTGCTGTGAGTCAGTGGCCATCGTCTGTACACTTATGTAAGATCTGGATTATTAAGACATGAGCTAAATACATAATAATTATTGTTTTGTAAATATAGATATATCTACCAACATTTAAATGATTACTCATTCAAGTAGGTAGGTTAAAAAGAGCTACAGCTTTTTTGAAAAGGTGCTTCAAAATGCTTAGACTTGTTCGAAGTTTCTTAGTTCGGGTTTACGTTAAAAATTTTAAAGGACAACGTTCCAACAAAAAAAAAACGCATTTATGTTTCCTACTTAATATAGATATTAATTTCTGCCACCCACATCTAATACATTTTCCAACTTTGAATTAACTATTTGCATTGCTTCAAATTAAAATTATCACTATTATCTATTGTTGTTGCCTATGATGGGAATGATAGCACCATTCCAATCAAAACTGATTGCACTTGCACTACAGTCATTCATAGAAATTGGTATATGCTATAGTCATACACCGCTAGATGACCCACATATATTCGACGTGAGTTGCGGAGGGCTTGTCAACAAACACCTAGCATTATCTTCGTAAATGATAAATTGTTTGTAGCCAACGCTATACAATGTGGGGAACTGATTAGATATTCAGCTGTATGTATTGCATGTCCGTATACTCAAGAGATTTGTGATTCACCGCGGATTTAATCATTTGCTATAACAAAGATGAAGAATAAGAATATAGGCGCAGATGGTATTTCTTCATTACTAGATATTACCCACTATTGGCCACTATAGTCTTTCAAAAGTTACACGTCATGACGTTTCCACTGCTGGGCAACACACAGGAGGCTGTGAGACGGAAGCGAGCCATAATCCACTATGACGGCCTAGTGCGGGTTGACAGATGACACAATATCTTCGAATTCTGATTCTAGGTTGCATGCTTAATAATTTATAATCACGGACTTCTAAACATCCACGGTACTTTACGAGTACAACCCTCTCGAGAGTTGATACTAAGTGCGTCAGCCACACCTACTTCAACAACTTTTATTAATGTTTCACGCCTGTTTTATGAACTAATCTCCTAATCATTTGTTTCCTGCCACCAGAGAAGAGGAAGGTCAAGATACTGCTAGACATGGACCTCTACATAGACCGCTACAATTCAAGGACTTCAAGAAATGCCATATAAACTAGGTACTCAAAACTTTTTATATGTAAACTATAAGTGGATTTTTTTCGAATAAAATTAATGAAACTAGAAACTTGTAGTAACTAATTAATTGGCAGGCAACAGTTTGCAATGCACAAAAAGTGGTTTACATATCCTAATCCACTTGTATCAAAATTTCCGGGTGTGCACTTATTAGAAAAAAGGATTGATAAAAAATTACTAGCTTCTAATAACAACATTTTAATATATTTTAATAATATCAAATAAATACTGGTATTGAACTGCATCCGGTTAGACTGGAAGCTGACCCCAACATAGCTGGCAAAAGGATAAGTAGATGATGATGATGATTCAATAACAGAAAACTATGTATTAATAATAAATCATGACAAACATGTTATTGATTCAAAAATCAATCTCATAGACGTGATATATCGATCAATATCTACGGCCGAAAACGAAAGCGCGGATCTATGAGAGGTGTCGCCAGCAATGTTCCGCTCACTGAAGCGTGACGGCTCGGAGGTGACACTGCGCCCGCGCTGGTTTCACCGACATTGGATTCGAATCTCTTACCTAACATAATTTACTCCAACATTTTTTATCTATAGCATCTAAACGATTGCATTCAAATATTTTCAGTTATCTTAGTGAAACTGATTATATTTAATTACTGTTTAATCGATCCGACCCCGACAAAAATTGCAATCGATAACCCGGACTCTGTAAACATGATGTCAAGCTACATCATGTAATTGATAGATTAGTTCAAGCATTCTAGAGCACTTGCCAGACTTAAACGGTTGCCTAGTGATCTGCGTTAATACTTAACAAGATTAATAAAGACAGGTGGAATTGATAACTAAAACAATGGGGACGGTAAGTTGAAAGCACTACGAACTATGTTTACAAATAAGTTGTCTTATCCTGTTCAGAGCGACGTACTAAGTCAACATAATATCATATAAGAGACTAACTGTTTTCCTTATTTTAACCACAGTTTACAGGTGTTGTTTATAATTTTATATAAAGTTTATCAATCTGCCTAGCCTGTTCCCAACGTTTATTGGGGTTCCAGTTCCAGTCTAACCGGAAGCAGCTGAATACCAGTACTGGGTATCGTATTACCCAGTAACTGGGTAATACGATACCCCTTGGTAAGGCTGGTTGCTGGTTGGTTGTGGTTGATTGTTTTATATAAAGTTTATATTTTCTCATGAAGTATAACTTCATTTCAAGCAAGGAATTTCAGAGAATCAGTGGGACAAAGTGCTTTTACGTCTGTTTGACTTAACATTCGTAATTCCTAATGGAAATTATATTGAAAGGTATTTCCAACTTATTTCGTTTTATTAAAAGGATGATTCATAGGTACTAATAACTTAGCAAGTTGGGTATTTTTCTAAAACTTTTGATACTAAAAATCGAAATGTTTCTTTTTTATTATTTGGCGTTTAAAGTAAGCATGACAGCTGACGGGAGAAATGTAAGGGAAAACATATTATACCGACCACTTAGTAACATGGGCAGGCAGGAGAAGAGGTGTCTAATTGATTAGGTTTGAAGTTTTCTCTAAAGAGATCTTAATCCTCTGCCCAACCCTTCGGGGAATGCAGGCTTGATATTATTTTATGTTATGTATAACTCAATCTTCAATCTCATTGTTAAAGCGGTAATAAACCGATCATTTTATGCCACCATAAAATACACACGGAATTTCGTGATTCTACCCGAGAGCCTTTAAAGTTCGCGATTGACATCATCGGTTCATTGTATACATGCGCTGTGATGACGGCGGGTGCGATTCTGAGACGAATCTCAATGAGAGCGTATGCGCCGTGTGGTCCCGCCTGACGTGCGCCCGCGCCGCTTCGTATTGACACGGCATTGGAACGCTTCCTGCTTCCGGATCCTCGCGGGCAATACTAATAGCTTATCATTATCGAGATATCATGCTACTAGTGTGTGTTTTATTTGCAATATTGTTGTAATGGAAAAATCTCTATTACAATGTGTCGTCTTGTATTGGTTGCAAGTGTGGCTTCTGAGTATGAGGTTTTACATTCGATACCTAGGTTGGGCAAAGTGTATTGGGTTTAAGCCCACCCCCTTGATGACATTGGACTTAAACAACAGTCGAAATATGAATATACTCTGCCTAACCCTTCGGGGAATACCCACAGGCGCGATGATATGTTATTATCTTTTTAGCTACAATGTCTATAATTCCCTATTAATGATCCTCTAAGTACCTCCCATCTCCCATTTTCCTTGTCATCTATTCGTGTTACATAAAACAGTAACGAATGGTGGAAACTGCCGACGCATGAGTCAAACAATGTTTCGGTTGAATAATCCTCAGGGTCACAAGTGACTCCACATCACCCTTACGGACGTCAATTATAACGAACAGAGAATATTGTGAACATTACTAATGTATGGCTTAGGTCATAATTATACGTGAATGTTAAGCCAATCTGTGGTTTCCTATGCAAATGCATTTACATATTACCTATTTGTATAAATTTCATCATGTAAGAATAAAGGAAATCATTTCCTGGATGAACACTTGTACTTTTGTATGGTATGCATCGGCTTCCTTTATTGTACAACTAGCTTTTTCCAGCAGCTTCGCCCGCGTGCATGTTGGAAATTATCGCACGGGAACGTACTACCGGCTAAAACGTTTCCTATGTCCTAATGGTCATGTACCAAATTTGTTTGTAGTGAAAGCATTATAAACAAACTCACTTTCGCATTTATAATATATATATATATATAATAATATAAGATATAGTTAGTTGTATTAATCACTAAACAAATAAGTGGGTAGTGACTTGAATTACGAATCAACATAACATTAAAGCTTTGAATCACAGCCTGAAGCGTGTTAGGAACCGAACAACCAGTTTTCAATCAGTTGCTCCTCATTAAACATAATTGGATCTTCTGCTTAATTAATTACGATAGTAATCGGTATAATTATATTTCTTTAATAACCGATAAATGAATGTTTTAATATTTTCATTTTTGCAATAATAACATGAGTAAATCCCATTTTTTATTCTTCATAATTACTTCAAAACAGTAAAACTATAACACGTTACCAAAGAAAGCAGTCCGAGGTTAAACTTTTTTACAAACAGACGGAGAAAGGTTGTTTCTGTACATTTAATTTAAGTAGCGACCACATGCATAATTAATGTGCCCATGCTTTCCAACATTTCGTGTCAAGTTCGGCGGCCCGACAACGTAGTGACTACACTGTGACTCACTACGGTCGCAGAACAAACTAACCGAACATATTTGTTTACTATACAACTTAGAGCACTTTTGCCATCTACTTTTATTAATTCAAAAAGGTAGTAATGGTCATAATTGAGGACCTGTTATATTGATTTACTTGTTCAGTTACCTACATGATATATTTTCCCACTTAGAGGTAGCAGTGATTTTAAAAAAAAGAAAATAGGGTCTTATTTTCTTTCTTTTTTTTTAAATCACCACCACGCTTAGCCATTCTTGTGACAAACTTTGACTGCGAAAGTTTAAACTTGACACTGTAAAATACACACTTTAGTTAATTTAAAAACCCAGAAATTAAATAATCAAATGTAGATGTAAAGTGTATGAACAAAAGCACGAACTTTCAACTGTCCTCAAATGTGTCATAAGATACAAAAAGCAAATTACCTTGCAACAGGTAGAGACCAGACTTTAAACAAACTAGAATCAGGTGATACTGATAAAAAGTAATTTAACGTTGACAGAAGTGACATATCGGAAACTAGTAAGTTACATACAGTGAAAGCCCTTCTCAAAAACGTTTTCTGATTGCACAGTATTATCAATAATTCACTTTATAAAGTT
The DNA here is from genome assembly GCA_949128155.2 of Xanthia icteritia. Classification (NCBI taxonomy): domain Eukaryota; kingdom Metazoa; phylum Arthropoda; class Insecta; order Lepidoptera; family Noctuidae; genus Xanthia; species Xanthia icteritia. Next base: position 10,709,547 of record OX421934.2, read on the forward strand.
ATCAGTACATTCTTGACACAAGTACAGTAAACTAAAGGAATGCTCAAAGAATGAGTTCATACAGATCTTAGTGTTATCAGATAGATAATGTTTACGTCCTTATCCACAAAAATTATCTGATAAGGGGAGCGGCGCGCGCGCTTCACCTCTTTCTTTCAAACACAAGAGTCAATCTTTTAATGTTTTGTTAGATGTTTTATAGCGTCTACAAATATTTTAAAAAGAAAGTGACTTTTTACATCAGTCAGAGGTTATCTTAGCGCTCTTATCAAACGACAACATTATGATAAAAGTAATTTTATCGAGAGCTTAGACAACGCTATGTTCGGAAAATTGGAGTTGAGTTTGCATCCAAAGATTTTGTATGCATAAAAAAACATCCTGTAGTTATTCAATAACTTTGATTGATAGTGAAACAAAGTTATCAGCATACACGAGTTTAGAGGCAGGGGACAACGTAGTTGTAAATAAAAGGTGCTCCTATTATTGAGATAGACGATAGTTTACTACGCCGGAGCTAGTGTACCGTAACATTACGACAATGTCAGCTGGTGACCGTGACATCAAACCGGCAATACTCTAAATCACCAGATTTCAAATATTGCACAGATTTTAGACTTCGTGAATTAACTTTACAAAGGTGAAGGGATCACGTGAAGCAGTTAGTTCCGTTAAGTTATCTGTATGGGCAATTTTAATCACTCAATGTTATTATCAAACTGATGAATGGTTATAAAGTTGACTTTAGTAGAACCATATGTGGTTATAGTTAATCAATACTCATGATCATGGTCTTACAGGTTTGTTTGTTAGTTTTTCATAACTAATGATCATCATTATGATGACGAGCAATAAAAATAACTTTAACTATGTCGTGCGTAATCAATGTATCAAGCGATCTGTCCTTTGTCCGTTTAATCACACGTGTAGTACAGACAAACACGGAAATTTTAATCAACTAACCTGTTAGACTGGTCCAGTGCGAAGTTCACGCACAATCCTCACTACTTGAAACGTGAATGTCTTCGTTTCACTAGTGCGAGCACGTCTCGTACCTCTATTACTACCGAAATTTGAAAAATATCGATAAAAAATAGAGTGTATTCATGTATAAACAACAATCACAAGGCACTCTCGAGTCACCGAATGTCCCGCTTTGTTCACTTTTTTCTTTGCAATTGCACGAAATTTCAAAGAAAATGTGTTCGTTTGTGTGGCGGGAACGGCTACGATCGTTGCGCCACCGCGTGACACGACCTATCGCAGACCGCGAGTTTGGCAGAGTGTGCGCCGCGCCGCCGCGCACTCCTTATAACACACGCGCCCCCACCGCTCCCGCCCGCCGCGAAGCCTCCGCCCGCCCCTACGCACTGTAACTTTGCAGGAAAACTTTATGCGCTTTCGTTGAATACTTTAACTTGTTATATAGTGTAGTCACTTCCAGTTTCCTCAAATTGTACCTGATATGCATGCATTATGAAGATGCATCACAGGAATTCGCAAAGTCCGATAGCATCTAAAAAGTAGTAGGTATTACTCACTAACATATACATAATTCTTACATATTATTTTGCCTAAGCAAAACTAATCTAATCGCACGGAAAACTGTTCTGAGCTACGAAACGTAAAAACAATCCTCCTGAATTCCTGAAAAGTTTCGCATCGTCATAAGTACTGGCCACAGACATGGCTACGGGCATACAGCCTTAGCTTGCAATGCATTAGGTACAATATTTTACAGCGAATAAAATAATAATGAACGTATTTATTTTTTTCCTTTCTCATTTACCTCGATGATTTTACTAATTGAATACATACATTTTCCTGTTGAAAACTGTAAGAAAAACGATCGAATTATAATTGAATTATCACCTAATTGAGAACAATGGATAGAGAAAATGGTAGACATAGCTCTAATTACATGTCGTTATGTGCGACGGAGGTTAAAAGGAAAATAACTACTAAGTACATAACGCGAGCTCAATTACATAACATAGAATCGTGTAACAATTTTTCCATAATAATTTATAGGAAACATCGGTATTTTCAACAGAATATTTCAAAAAACTTCAATAAGGGTCATCTTCACTCCTTTTCAGACGTATTATATAAGGCAATTAAAGGATTCGTTCGTATACCTAGCTTCATCATCATTAGAAGATTATGTGGATAAATACACCGGTCATTATAAAAACTAGGGATCTTTTGTATGCCTTGATAACTCTAGGAACGTTCTGCATAGTATAAAGTTCTTTGGGGAAATCCAATGTTCAGTCAAGAATATGAACAGGTTTAAAAGATTGTTCAAAATCCACTGAAGGCTTCCCGTGGAAAATTATTTCCCATGAATATGTCAAATCACCTGTCAAATATACTACTAACTGCGATTATTAATGTATTAGACCTCAATAATTACAAATAATTACAATAATTACAAATAAATGAGTACACAAGCGGAACTGCAGATTCTTAGTAACAATATACCTTTATTTGATTATTTCTCGGGATAGAATTTAAATGGTGAAATACCCATATTAAATCACTTGGTTACCATTTGTACGCGTACAAGTGGTATGAGTAATGTACTCAAGTGGCTACCGATACTGAAGTAAAATTTATTTATTTATCGTGTTTGTTATTGTGTAATACATCTGATAATATTTACACAATAAATGATAGTAGCTGACTGTCATAGGGAGTTTGACTGGCGTGATAGTAAATTAGCGAATGGAACGGAATTTTTAAATGGCGTAGACGCATCGTAGACACTGCGTAGAAGCTCGTAGACGCTGCCTCCAGAAAGAGAAAAGATATTCACCATTTTTTTTGCGAACACTTAATTAATCTGCACTAATAATATTATAAAGACAAAATATTTGTATATTTGTTTGTAATTAATAAACTCAAAAACGAATAGACGGATTTTATTTCCTTTACCAGCAGTATATTATCAATGTATAACATAGGCTATAATTTATAAAGATATCACGCGGGCGAAACTGCTGGTGGAAGCTAGTGGTAAACAAAACAAAACAATACAGTGAGCTGCAAAGTGTAAGGAGTCTCGCGCCTCAATAAGATACTTTGCTACACTACATGCGTGCTAAAACTAAAGCTTTCACGAAACTCTGTTTTAAATTCCCATTTAATCTTGACCTTCAAAGGATGTTAGTAATTGCCTTATAATACAGTTATTAAAATACGAATACAAGTTATTCGTATTTTACAAACTGTAATATATACTAATTAAATGTTAGTTCAGGTTCTATAGGAAAAACAGGGATAACTCGGTCAAAATGTGTCTGGGATTTTCTGATAGGAAATTGTTTGTTTACTGTTTACTCGAGGTTGGCACAGTGCCAACTCCGCTGGTAATAAGTGATAATCAGAACCTGATACACATACATCTGCGAACTGTAGGTACCTACGCACTACATAGGTACTTAACCCTTTACGAGCCACGCGTTACTCGTAACAATTACGTTAAAACGTGTCGCTGTACATATAATAAGACCAGTGACTTTTTAATAACGGAAATTAAATCAATTCGTAATATTGTGGTGCTATTGCACCATAAGTAGATGAATATTCAACATTCTTTACAACTCGTGCAGTTCGACTGTACCAAGACGTACTACACCCTTTATCGTTGCATGATCTCCTTATTACGGAACCTTGGCGGTACTACGACATGTCCTACCTTGAAGCTAAGTCTGTACGTAGCTTTAAGTTTTAAAAGAAAATCTCTAACACGGAAAGGTTTTCATTCTATTGCAAAAGGTGTCCGAAATACAGTTTTCTTTTTTCAACTGTTCAAGTAAAAGAAGATCATGTTCAATTGGGCCTTTATACGTAGGTATTAAGTGGTAAAGGGATTCATGTTATTAGTTTACTGAGTTGCAAACAGAGGAAACTTAATTTGGATCACCCCACACCAACCATAACCACCAAACACGTCACAAACGTAAAAGCGATGATAGTTTTCGACAACCAATACTGATTCACGCGCATAAAACAAATGAATGTCCATATAAATTCATTGCTCAACCACATTCTAGGTATTATCAGCTATTGTACCTACCCCTTTTCCCGGTAATCATTCACCTATCGATACAGGTAACGAGGTATCGGGTAGGTACGTGGTGTTAGCTCATCGGGCATGACAATACCGACCTTGGCAAGACCTGTGATGACAAAGCTATTGTTTGTGGTGACTAAAGCTCGAGGGTGGTGGTTAGTGGTAGCTTCCCTTAGCCACGGTGAGTCGGTGAGGTGAAGGTCGTACATACGGTATTGTAGTGGCACCGTGGTCATAACGGGCGATGCCGCCATTGATGCCGTGCCAACTTTCTTTGTTACAATGTGGCGGTATTGTTTATTGTGTCACCCAGCTTTGCGAAGGTTTAGTTAAACTATTTACATGTTCCTTGTGTTTTGCTCGCGGTGTACCTATCGTTAATGTAAAGTTATTAATGTTTGTTCTTATCTAGGAGCTTTTGTAGGGAAATAAGGAAAACAGATTTTCATATTTCTGTCAGAATTATCATGGCTAGAGGAGTTCTTTAGTTTTATTTTAAAATCTTTGAAACTTTTATGTTGTCACAAATTTTTATGTTGGACTAAATAAAAGCTTAAATAACAAACTAAATGTTGAACTAGTAAAAATGAAAATGTATGTAAGTAGGTCATATCGTACTGTGTGTACATGACACTGATAATCACAGTTATTAAATATTTCAAAGAGTGAACTTCTAAGATTATGATGCACATACATACTCGTACGTAAGTAATCGTTTTCCTTATGTACCTAATCCTTTTTGTACATTGTGTGTGTACCATCAAAATTCTGAAAAATAATTCTACAATGCGTAATGCCTCCAGATATTCGTGACATTCTACGAAATATTCTAAATTCCATGAAAAAGTTAGAAATTTCTCAAGGCGAGCACAATAAAGCGGCAACGAATTTGTTCTGGGAAGCCAGCGCCGAATACACCGGGCTACGAATCTACGATCGAGCCCGATTACGATGGAGGCCGGTGATTCAATCCACCCCAGCTCACTCATACACTTAACTGGTATTTTACGACCCTATATTTGAGGTTTTCCTAATAACAATTTTCATTCCTTTCCTTAACTTACGAGCAATAGACATTCGATTGTATTTAAAATATAGGTATGACCATTTCTTTGTGCGGTTGGAAAAGTCATGCCAATATTAATTGAGCTTCCAAATGTCTAATTCAGTGGATTTTTAATAGATTGATCATCCTCACATACACATTTTGAACATAATTAAAGACAAAGAGTTGGCTCACCAGGAAACTTACGAAAAGTAAACAATTTTTTAAGTTTTCTCAGATGTAGCGTGGGGTTTTTTTAAATGCAAATACAATTGTCATTCAAAACTTACTTGCAAGGTTACCATAGAGCGCATTATAAAGTAGTAGGTATGTATAATATATGTGTACTGAGTACCTAGTCGGATACAGACACTATACTTATTCATCTTGGCTAGGACCATAACTCAATAGTGCAGGCTGCCAAAGACATTGATTTGTCTCACATTCCGCCAGCATTATTCTCACATCAAGGCTTTAACAAAACCTTCTACCTACTTGTAATCAGTCTAATTGCCTCTTTCATCTCTAGTGAAATAATAAACAACATTACAATAGCGTTACTTTAGTTCCCAGATCACCATTATAGTAATTGACAATAAACATACTCATTAAAATTTATAGCTTTGCCTGGTATAACGATTACATAATGCTGTGGAAGGACTAGTTAACGTCTCCCGATTCTTTTCATACATGCTTTTTTTTTCTACAGCCAAGTTACAAAAGTACGTAAAACCTGCGTCACACGATCGATAATTGTTTAATATCGTAATTATGATTTCAATAAAAGGCGCTAATAGCTCAGTTCCTGCATTGCTCAATCGCATGTTCTGTCAAAGATAAGCTTAACAACCGGGCCCTCTCTCCGATTGACTTGAATGGTTGAGGCTGACAGTGATTGATTCCTAGAACAAAGTAACCATGTAACCTTCTATCTATCTATCTACCTTCTTCTAATACGTTTTATTGCTTCAGATGCTATCAGTCTTTGGACAGACAGAAAGCCCTATCAAGTTGAATGGCTCACAGTTTTTGGAACCTCAACGTTACTCTAATAAATTGTTTAACACTTTCGAAATTTTCATAGAACTCAAACGCCATGCCGCCATACATATAGGAACCTTCCAAGAAGGTTGCTGGCATTACGATTGCGCTAAAGACAACGGGAATAGCTTTAAACCGTGTTATAAAACACTGTAAAACGAAGTAAAATTGTGTTTTCAGGAGGTTCTGTCACTATACGTAGTTTACGACATTTTAATTTTTTATTGAATATTTGTAAACGTGAACAAAACATTAATAATGCTTGGAATTTAAAACCAAATACTAATAAATCTTGTTAAATTGTACCCTCCAGGCACTGAACGTGTTAAGTGCGTTTGTAGGTCTTGCGCTCTAAAACTAATGAAGTTTCGTTAAATGGGTTCATACTTGTTTAATTTTTTATTTGCAGATCCATGAAAAGTCTGTTAAGTAAATACCTGGATGATAAGTACATAAAATAAAGCTATCAGCAACTGAGTATCAGCATTAGGCAAAAGTGATTGCTACTTATACTAAAAAGTTGAAAGAAATTTTTCAAAACTTTAGTGTGATTTATTAGTACGAGTGTTTTTTGCAACTTAAAGTGCGCTGCAAAAAAGGAAATCTAGAAGGTCGTTCCAACATCATCTATTAATCAATCTCCGCCGTAGCAATGAAATAATACATATGTATGCATATCTCGCAAACAATAATAAATGTAGCCTCAGCAGCGTTCTCATTTGTCTTCTTTAACGGCTGCTCTAGACTTAACAGCGTGGGACACATTCCGAACGTGTGTGGCGTTCCGTGGACGGCTAGTAAGCTCGGCTGCTATGCCATTCATCGTGACGACTGGTTATCGTACTATCGGCGAAGAATTTGCTTTAGTAAGACAGCTTCAAGGAAAGGGAGAGAACTTGTATAAACCTTTAAAAAAAAATTAATATTAGGAATTTTCTTTGTTCTAGAACTTTAATAGAAAGATCTTTTTAAATTCAATAATACACTGATTCTTTCCCCTCCTTTTTTAAAATACATGTATATAAAGTCCCATTAAAATAGATGGACAACCTTTTATAAATCATTCAGATCACCAAAATAAGGACAATGGTAAAGAAATAATAAGAAAAACGCATTAGGTACTTACAAGAAAATTAAATCAGCTAACGAAAATACACTAAAAATGTTCGTTACCCAATGCCATTTATTATTTTAGGTCAAAATAAAATCACTTTAAGCAGTGTTTTTTTTTTTTTTTTTAATATCTTTGGTTAGACGTACTGAACGCTATGTTTGTAAAATAAAAATAAGACACTAATGCCCGTTTTCAACAACAACTAAGTGAAACCCTAAAAAAAATGCAATGTTGGATTTTCAACGCTAGGCTCATCGCTGACAGTTGAAAATCCAACAGTGCACTTTTATTTAGGGATTCATTTAAGTGTCACTTAGTGAAGGTGAAAACGGGCATCAAATTCATATTTATAAAAAAACCGTTTCCGTTTTATATTTAGACGTAATATATACATATCTACCGGTTTTTGATAAATAAGGAAATACCCAAAAAAACAAAATCGTTAAGTTATACCTTAGCTTTTAAAAACATTATTTATTATATTTGGTAAAACCCAACTATTATGCCATGATCATAGGCAGCAGATTCGTTCACAATGCGGCTGATGTTGCATCTCTGATGCCTTTATATCTCGTTGGTGTTCGCATTGACTATACCGAAACCGCCAAAGATCCTGGGCGTAATAATTCACTACAATAATTCGTGGCGTGCTCACGTCGATGAGTCAGTCGAAAGGTACATTTCTCCTTTCATTCGTTGAAAAGCCTTCAAAGTCTCCTGCCCTTGAAGACTGAAATTTCTTTGGCACAAACACTTATTCAGCCGATTATAGATTATGCCGACGCCTGCTACCTGGATGCTACTAAGGAGCTATTAAACAAGCTTAAGCGCTTGCAAAACATGTGCATTGGCTATGTTTTCAATCTTCGAAAGTATGACCATGTTTCTCATCATCGCAAGGAACCCAAGTGGCTCCCAATCCGCCTTCGCAGGAACTCTCGGATTTTATGACTCCTCTTCAACATCTTACACAACCTGTCTTATCCTTCCTACCTGCGTGAGCGTTTCTCTTACGCTCGCCCTAGCGACGCACCGTGTAGATCACAACTTAGATCCCTCCTATAATCTCATCCTCATAAAACTAGCTACTATTCTTATTTCCTTTTCTGTCCATGCTGTATGATTGTGGAACTCACTTCCGCCTAGCATTCGTGATATAAAATATATTTCTCTATTCAAATATTGAGTAACAGAGCATTACCTTTCCTATCAACTGTGAGTATTTATAAACCTGTAGTATATATGTTAATATATTTAAGCTTTATGTATTTATTTAAATATATGTAATTTTTTGCGTTATACGTGTAGGTTTCTATATTTTAATATATTAGTGTAAAACTTCGCATATTCATATTTTTCTCTTCTTGTTCTTACATTGTTCTACATTTCTTTCTCATTTCTCCTTTCGAAGGTCTGCTGAAAGAAATTTCTTAAGAAATAAGCAGTACCTTAATACCCAAAATTATTATTATGACGACATAATAATAAATTAATAACACATGAATCTGTATGTATTTTACTGTGTATACATCACAACATCTACATCTACTATAAATAAATAATTAAATAAACAAAATATATATCTATAATAATAAATTATGTTATTAGGATTACTAACTTCAAATCTATTCAATAGCTAGTATTATTCGGTTTTAAACTCGTGATTATTTCATTGAAACAAATTGTTAAAAAAGGCTTCTTTCATTAAATTGTTCGATCTATTGATCTTTTAAACAAGTTCATATTTAACTGTACCAAGCCTTAATTATGCAGCAATGTTCGGTTCGCACTGGAAGCAGTTTGGCAAGAGATTCATCGTTATTGCCAAGTTCGACCAGCAGTCGGAACTGATGCGATTCACCCGCTCTCGTGACATTTGCCAACGACCTTCCAATGCCAAGTCGATGAACTTCCATTTAAATTGCTTTAATTGTAACCGTAAATATTTGACTAACAATGATAAATCAATTTTGAAGAAAATACTGCATTGTTTGAGGTATAGGTACCTAATGTGGTGAGTAAGAATAGGTACCTACCTTCATGCAATTATGATTCACTATCCAAGCAACTTCTAAAAGGAATTTACTAAAGCCCTTTTGATGGTGTCTCATCCTTAAGAAGGTAAATAAATTAAACTACGAGTGGGACTTTTAGAGGCAGTTCTAGCCTTCTGATGGTCTTAGTAAATGCGCAAAAGTTGAAGTAATAATAGATAATTATGGAATTCGGATTGATCGTAAAGTCAAATTCAAAGCATTTATTTCAAACTAGCCAATGCTTGGCACGCATTGTATTGCCTTGTTTTTGTTAGGAACCTTCTCCAGCGCGTATAAAACATCTTACCAAAGTTTCATCACAATCGGTCGAGCCATTTTCGAGTTTTTGCGAGACTAACGCACGGCAATTGATTTTTATACATATATAGGCAGATAGATAGATAGGCACTTTTGAACGGCAAATTTACAAAAAAATAAAATTGATTCTAGTCACCCCTTCCAAAATGTAGTTTCGTATGGAGAAGAATGGGCAAGAAACTCCACCGTTACTCATTTAATTTTTTTTTACAATATTTTCTATACATTAATTACATAACATCACGCCTGTATTCACCCACATTTCACCAGTTATCTTTAACGTAACAGGGGGCGAGCCTATTGCTATCAACCGGGCACAAATCCAGACTCCGGGCTGCTACTGAGCAATTCTAGATGGAAAAATCCAATAACACTATGCCCGACTCGGGAATTGAACCCAGGACGCCATGCTCAGCAGTAGCGCTTGCGACCACTAGACCAACGATGTAGTCAATATACATTAATTATATAATTTATTATATGTGAAGACGATGCACCTAGAATAAAACTACTATAAGTCTTACCACAATAGGTAAAAAGAATTAAAAATGAAGCAATAACAGATAACTTATGTTATAGATACATGGTGCTCACATATTTATAAACCATGTAAAAATATACGATTTTCCTAAAATAAATCACTGTGTGAGTTAAAGTAATTACAAAATGTAAAATCAATCTCATAAAAATAATAAATTATACAATTTATTTAGCAACCTGTTTGATTTTGTCTATACTCTAGATTGTCTTATGGAGCAGGACCAGCATGTTTCCAAGCATTCTTATCTTGGATATAGGTAATCCTCTAACTTGTAATATGCTTGTTTACAAAGTGTACTTTTAATATGAGTTTTAAATTCTCTTTCGTTTAATTTCAAATCGCAAAGTATTTTTTTGTAACATTTAACACAGTACCCCATAAAAGATGTACTTATGTCCTTTACATATTAGTCAACGGTCGAGAAAAACGACGTCGGTAAAAATATATTCACCGAATTCTTGCACGAATTGAAGGTTTTTCAACTCGAAGCTTCGTCTCCATTAGGTACACCGCGCGGCACCGACTTAAAGGTTCACACAAATTACACTATCCTAAAACGTGTTGTTATACGCCCTTAAAATAACGTAACCATTAGCAAAATAAATAATATCGAACTTTTTGTTTAAAAAAAACATAATACAAACATTCCTTTCATTTTTCAAATGTTTTAAACTCAGGATAATGTCTTGTAGTGAATTTGCGAAGCGGCAATAAACCGAACGATAGTAGTAAATGCCACGACGATACGAATTCAAATCGACGTGTGACGAGAATGCGTGAAACGAAACGATGCTTTATAACTTGAAAAATATTTTAAATTGTTATCACAAAGCCCGTAAATCCCGCATACCAATAAAATAAATCGCGTAAGTAAAATGTTAACTCATAAAATAGACAAAATACCAGTTAAACTTAATACATATGTATTTATTTTCTCAATTCCTCGGAATTGCTTCATGCCAATGTAACTTACACTGCGGTGCCGCGAATCGACAGATCAATTTATTTACATTTTTCGTTTCATCTAAGTACCTAGCAGTATACACGTGGCATGAATTTATAAATAAATAAATAAAATAATTTTAATTCGAAGAATTAAGAGATCCAAAAATTGTTAGTAACAGGTTGGCACTTAAAACACTGTTGTTAGTAACTTAAACTAAAGACGAATTATTTATGGTGTACCTATACTTTTCCATAAGAAATGAGAACAAGTGATAAATAAGTACCTGCATTGCTTTGTCGCGTACGCACTATTTCGCACATTAATCAAAGGTTTTCCATTAGGCTTACTAAGTTAACGCAAGCTGTTTGCACAACGATTAGATGCGCCACCATTTTATGCATTCACGAGTAAAAGTACAAACAATCAACAATTTATTTGTTTCGTCTACGGTTAACACTGGGTAACCGAAATATGAATGACCTGGAAACCTTTATACAATAAAGCTTGTATGCACGTTCTCAGTGCTGTGTTTTGCTGAAACAAAGAATACAGAAAATATTACGCTGAAGACCGAAACTGTAAATTTAGTAACAGTTCAGTTACATAAAGAGCTGAATGGTGCTGTTCGGGGCAGTCGTGAATCATAATTATGGAGCCGTTATATAGTCAAGTTTACACAAACAAATACTATCTAACTAAACATCCCATTTTGAAATGTACTTATAGGTATATTGACAGTGCGTATGTATATTTCTGCGCGCTCTTGATCCATTCTTTTATAGAAAGAATGGCAGCACTTCATGTAATTTGGGTGTCGTACTTAGACTTCATGTACATTCGTAAAAATAGTCTCACAAGACAGATCTCGTTCAAATTAAGATAAAAGGTAAACACAGCATATTTTTTTTAATTGGGTTTGGCCAGAAACACGTTGTTTAAAAAGCAAGTGGCTCCGTATAAACAGACCACTTGACAGTAAACAAAATATGCAGTAAACCAACGAGTAAACGGTATATGACATTCAAAGATGGCGGAAATGAATAGTTCCAATAATAACCACTGTAGGGAAAAGTGGCACTAGTAGCTGACTTTATATATTAAGCCATCTACACATTGGACCTCTAGAAGATCGTCACGTCCTATTGTACTCTATACACTTCAATGCAAAGCAAGCAGACATAATTACGTTATGATTGAGAAAATTTATTTTGTTATTACTACTAATGTGAACGTCCTCCTAACTAATATTATACATGCGAAAGTCAGTTTGTTTGTTTGTTTCGCTTTCATGTTAAAACAGCTGAACGGATTTGGATGGAACATAGATAAGCCATGCCCAGGGTAATGACATAGGCTATACTTTACATCCTGGATCGCAAACGAAGTTGCGGGTCATTGATAGTATAATATAAAGGCAAATCAATTAAAACAAAGCTTTTGGATGAAAAAAACCAAAAATACGACCTAAGGATACGTCCAGAAAATAATATGGATGATGGTTGCCCTGCAACTGCAAACCAACGCGCTATCGCTTTGCGTCGTGCATCGTACAACCTACGCGGCCGGGCAGGCTCCGACGTATAAAGCTTCCCACGACAAGTGTCCCTAGATATGTCTGGCAATATTGAAAACGATGAAAAAGGTCGTGAGGCAAGATATCTAGAGACTTTGGTTAACATCGCCCGACGTTTCAAGCTACTGGTGCCGCGGAACATTTGTCCAGTGAATGCGTGGTTTTATGAAAACTCACAACTGTCAGTCGTGATGTCATTTACAAATATTTTCAATATTAGGTACTTAAAAATGTCTTTGCCAATACCTAATATCTTAATATATTTATGCAAGGTTCAAAGGCAAATGTAGAATTTAAGACCTGTGAAGATATTCAGGCTGGGGAGGCCGCGAGTCATCATGTTGTCTTACTATCTTGGCCGGCTTATTCCTACCTATTATGAATGAAGCAAAAATAAAACATTTATTTGGTAATTGAATAAAGCATTTTTATTATATTATTACATTCTAATCTTAGAAGAACTTCTTCGAATAACTGAGTAGCCGGCGCGGTCGTCATGCTTGTACATCGTATGGTGATGCTCGTCACACATACTAGCATCAACTGTAACCTATGGCATTGTATTAGACTCGATCGTCCCTACACACTTGAATTAAGTACAATCTTCGTATTTTATACATCACCACAAAAAAAAAACTAGTAGGTGAGCAAACTAATCCACAAATATTTACAACGAGTTATCAAGACAAAACAGAGTAATGACATTAAAATATGACAATTAAGACATTTCTGATTTGAAGCTGACATCAATCGATTTTAATTAATGTTGCCATTTACGCTAAATTCTCCAAAAAACGTATACAAAGTGGATTCATTTAACTGTCATACACAATAAGCTAATACAAAACAAAAACATGTTGTAAATACAAATAGGCACTGGCTCCAAAGCTTGGAATAATACTCTATGTTTCAAGGTACAGGAGTCTGCTTCTCCAAAATGTCTTAGATTTGATGGAACAGAACTGAGTTATCAATAAGAATTAGCGCCTTGTCCTGTAATACTCCTCTAAAAAAAGAGGTAGTAAAAGTATCTTAATAGTCTAAACGATGACACCACTACCGCCAAGATCCTGCTAATTAGCAATTATAGAAATACCATATTCTGGTGAGTATGGTAACTTCATAGCTACCGTCCCAGGTTCTGCGTTTAGATATTGCAAATAATTGCGTTTTGATAGTCAGATTTAATCAAATATATGTTTCTTCTTTCTTTTTTTTGTTCAGTTTAATAAATAAAAACCGATGCATCAAGAGGAAAGCCCAGTAACTGTATCATATAACGTACATACTTTCACTCATGAACGCTTCTGAAATTAAGCGACACCAAAACTGCCAATCAACAAAGCGGGTCATACAGACATTTTTGGAAATTACGAGTTGTGTTGTGAAAAAATACAAACTACAATACTGTAAAAGCCAAATAACTTACCATGCTGATAGGTACCTATAGCTTGTGGTGAGGTATACCTGTGGTGTAATACCCAGAACCATGGGGAGCGCAAAGTCATGGATATTTTACATCATGCGGGCAGGTACCCATTCTGTATTTTTTGTTTCCTTGTCACTTGTGCTCCAATAAACAAGAATACCGGTTTAAAATTAATGACTCATCTGATCAAAGTGCGAACCTACCCGAGCCCAGTACAGTTTACATCTGGGTTTTCCAAAAAAAATCATATATGAATTAATATATTCTAAATTATTAAAAGTCCCCGTCATCTTTCCGGAATTGTGATGATACGCGCTTCGTTATAAACTGTCAAACTATTTAGGGCACGATTCAGTGAGTCACGTCTTTCTAAGTGACTACTCTTAAAGTGAGCGTCCAAATTGAAAAGATTGTTCTCACACACCCCACAATGATTGATGCATCATCGTTATGTTGTTCGGCCGTAATAAAAAAATCAAAGGAAATAGACACAGACACACCTTCCTGCCTAAATTGTACGAGTCATCTAAGAGTTTACTGAGTAGATAATATAAATGCATGCACATAAAGTCCTGTCTCTCCCTGAAATTTTCAGGGGAAGGTAGACCTTACCTAATTCACAGAGTAAGCTCAGGTATAACGTACCTTTACACCAGTCTTGGCAATTGAAGGTCTCCTTAGCTAGAGTATGACTAACAAGAGTCAGCTTCAATATTTACTATATTTATATAGGTACCTATGGTAAATCCACAATCAATTATCACGCAGGTTCATTCTGACATATCAAACAACCGAGGATCTATGGTTAATTAACTATTTTTAATTCAGAATATTAATTATATATACAGGAAATAATCGGGGAAGTACATTTGAATATCTTCTTTTAATAAAGTATTTAACCGGAAGAGGAATGTCAATATTCAACGACACATAGACAGATAACAGGTACACACGGCTACACATCAAGCTATACATTTCCAGTATAAGCTGATCTCGCATTGTACGAAAATCTTATACAATGCGAGATCAGCATAAACTGGAATAGCATAGCTCGATGTGTACTTATAAAAAATGCTAATTTTAATAAACCTGCACATAGATACAGTTTCATTAGTAGGTACTCATTTATAACCATTACGAAAGCTAATAGTTTACTGTAGCTCTGTGGCCAAAGTCGGCTACGTGGCACGATGCTCTCTCTTGTCTGGTCAGATATAGTCTACCTTAGCTTTTAGGAGTTGTTGGGGCTGCCAAGGTATTGTAGTGGGTTTGGTATGTTTATGGATGTTCGGATTGATGGCTTTCATTCCATCATGAGAAAGAGAGCGGCCTCCTTATTGCACCGTATCCAAGCAAGCTCCAACAGCATTCTGAAAGTAGACGGTCCATGACTTGATACTAGATCATACTCCATGTGTCAAATTGATTTCGGTTTTTTTTTAGTAATATGGAAGTGTGTCTTTAATGGATTTATGATCTGAAATAAAGTTGTAAATATGCGATGTTTAATCACCACCACCTCCACCATCATTGCAGCTGAACCATGTCCACTGCTGGACATAGGCCTCTTCCTAGGATTGATACGACAGTCTGACATCTCTTTTAACAGCATCCAGCGGAGACGATGTAGATAGGTTCTATACTTCGGCTAACTAGACATATAGGTACACCTTAACCTACCATCTCTATATATAGGACCTACATACTACAATTTTCCCATTTAACTTTTCTAGAAACAGAAGAATTTTCCTATTTCTAGTTCTGACCTATATTCCCTTTTATTTTAAAACAACAATAAGGTAAATTTCCTTCCTACTAAGGATGCTCACAAATAATAGTTTATGGGATCTGTGGTTTGCATTTAACGAGAACCGAGGTGACGCCAATGAGACTGTCCTATAAAATCGAGACACAAGTGCTTGTACTACTAGATAGTACCGATGTCTCGTGCGTCAATACGAGCTTGACCACCTAAAAAATATCAAGTGATTCAGACCAATTGAAGCAAATGCAAATGAATCACTCTCGACCCAATTAGTGACCATTTTCGTTAACGTGTTTTACGGGAGTAAGTCCATGCAATGAGTGGATACAGGATAAAAAGTATAATATGTCCTTATAGTCATAAACAAAGGCCTAAATCGAATCACCCCGACCCAATTACGCAATTGGACTACGTAGAAGGAAACTGCAAATTTCCTCAATTAACAATTCATTTCGTACGCAAATAACATTAACGAACAAAAAAATTAATTAATCAACCTGCAAAAGACATTTATTAATAATTAGGGTGGTCGTAAATATTCATAATAGATAAGGAATGTGAATTAGATAAGAAAACTGTGGCTACGTGAACCTGTGCCAAATATAACAAGGGAAGACCATAAATTATGACCACCAAACTTGACTGTAGGAACCTATGACTTTAATGAGCCTGACGCATAATTTCGTATCCATAAGTTGATTATTTATTATGAGATGCGCATGTCGCCGGTAGAACAAAGCTTTGAAACCTTCACAAGTTGGCAAGGGCACGCTCAGTACCTACTTAGTCTTAGTACTTGTGCATTATTATAATTAATTACACTTCCTTAGCTTATGGCTACAGCACTGTACCGGTAACTACTCGAGTGTTTAGCCAAATGTACATCATTCTTTGTCTACAATCATTTGTTTGTTATTTTTATTTATTCCTGTATAGTAATTAAAAAAGACTGCAGTGTCATAACTAGGGTATAACTCGTGTAGTTTTTTGTACCTCTTATACCGGATAAACATATTATTAGACAAAGAGTAAGAGGTAAGGATAGAAGTCATTCACTAACGCAAGCTGTGAGTCACCGGTAAACATAGTAATAACGGTGAAATGGACCGGTTCTCTGACGGAGATCTTCGATAGTGGAGCTCACATATTCTGGGAACATCCTTGCTAAACAATATGAGGATTAGCCGCGAGTAATAGCACTTTCAAATACAAAGAAGTCGCAGGATTATTTAGTACAAATAACATTGGAATCTGCCAGGTATACAAATTATCGCATTAAGTAAACAAATTGTGTAAATATATGTTATTGAGCACATGAATACTAGTGGTATTCGCTATTGCTGGACGGCGGCCAGTGCTAGGGTGTACTAGGCACTCATCCAGCGCTTCCTAGTACACTGACAGCATTACCTTCATATGTTTACGGAATACCTAGTGCCTTAGTGCAGTAGGGATGTATCAATTAGCACTCACTGCGCCGGCCGCACACTTGTTGCACTATTCTGTGAAACGACCAGAGGCAATGACCTAACACACAGAAGGCTACCGACATCCAGTGTCAAAGTACAATGCACGAGGAAAATAAGTTCCGCTTAACATCATTGTAATTAAACTATGCAAGATACTGGCCACCATAACATATGCTCATTATTAAAGTGTCCGGTATTTGGTACAAAAGTGTGTGGAATATAAACATGGTAATTACAAATCGCTTAAGATTCATGTGTTGTAGTTCGCGGACTTTGTACGAATCGATGGAGATGAGCACGAAGGAGGAAGCGATAGACCATGACCGCTGCTGCGACACGCGCGGTACATAAAACAGTTGACGAACGATAACTAGTCAATTAGTGTTGAGGCAGTCGATATCGTAGTGATATGTCGTCCATTGCTACGTCTGCTCATTTGTGCATGCAGTAGGTACGTTGACCATAGCAATCGGGTGCATGTCGGGTCATCGTAGTAGTATCCGCCGGTACCAAATCGTCGGCAGGGCAAGGCCGTTGGAACTTTGCTTGTACGAGGTGTGTTTGCCTGCTCCGCATCTCGGACATGGCGCGCTAATTCCGCACGCTCACACTGAATCACTAATCATCAGCCAGTAGCGAGCCCCATCAGTATTCAGGCGGCACCCGCGACCGCTCCGTACGCTAGCAAATCGCTAAAAATACAAGATGGACAAGGGCACTTCATGGCCGATATGACCTTACCTGAATCACATAAAACATCTATGTGAATTACATATATTTACTTCCTGAAGTTTCCAACTCAAACTCGACTTTGTACAAAACTTCAGGTAGTAGTTCATTTTAATAATGTTAGTAGTACTTAAGGGTACACTAGTCGACGGCTCGAACTCGTTGTGACTAATTAGTATAATTATTGAAGTGAAAACTTCTTTAAGCGCGTTGAGCACTTTTTGGGTGAACAAAAATCATAGAACTCGCGGCATCGTCACCGAACGCTTTCCATGAGCTATATGTATTCTGTGTATATATGTGTACTTTTTGGGTGAACGAAAAGCGTGAAACTTGGATCATCGTCACCGCACGCTTACTTTTCACTTCTATCGGCAGTCCCCAAAGACTACCCGGAATGTTTTTTTATTTATTTAGTTTTATTTATTTAGTGTTTATTTATCTAGTTTTTATTCATATATTTATTAATTTATTTAGTGAAATAGACGATAAATTATAATGAAAACGAGCGCGTAAAATTTCATGAACAGACCTTGGGGCGTATAGATTATGGAAAAGTACTGGATGTATTTACTCAAAATAAAATTATTTGAACTTTTGAATAAATTATCTATCCCTGTACGGTTTCTATGTTGGCATTTTTTTACTACTAAGTTATTTATTTACGCCCAAAGACAAGTTAAAATTACTGTTGAAAAATGGAAGTTTCGACGCTCATAACTTCCAAACCAATATTTATTTTTCCAATTGTGTTTCCATACAGGGCTAGATAATGACAAGACAAATTGATATAATTTTTAGTTTTGAACGTACACCGTCAAACAGATGAGTAATCAAAATACTACGTTTGTATGGAAGAATGACCGACTAGCGTACCCTTAATACATGAATTTATAAAATAAGTAGAGTTGCAATAATCTGTATAAATGTTTTATTTAACCCTATAATATATACCTATACATACTTATATAATTTTATGTTCTTGATACACTAAATAAAAGTATTGTCATGTATATAATCTGGCTGCTTCACCAACAACAATTTTGCCAAAATAAATCATTTTTGTTTGATTTTACTATAGCTACATACCTACAATACAATCATCTATGTCATTATTAAGCTTAACACCTTCGCTCAACATTGTTGATCGAAGCTTAACACGAACGAAAGCTGCTTCAATCAGATTAGCTGACAAATAGATAGTTGCTGACTATGACGTTGATAATTGTATGCCATGTCAATAAATAAACAGGCATCATAATAGTTATTTATGCTACTAGTGCGGAAAGTAGGTGATTTTAGACGAGTGACATTTTTATTCACAAGCGAGCAAAGCGAGCGAGTGTATACATAAGTCGACACGAGTCGGAAATCATCTTTCGCACATGTATCATACAACGTTTTACTATGCATTGAGCGAGGAAATAAAAAAAACGAGCGAGCTTTACATTAGTCGCTTTAGATGTGTACATCTGACATGTTGGCTGACGTATATAAATGAAACAATATTTATCATCATCATCGTCATCGTTATCGCAATCGCCATCACCATGACTTTGACTTTGACTTGTTGACTTTACTTCTGACTTTGACTGAGTTTGACTTTAACTGTTTGACTTTGACTGTTTGACTTTGACTTTAACTATGACTTTGAACTTTGACTTTTAGACTTTGACTCTGTCTTTTGACTTTGACTTTAACTTCAACTTTGACTTTCACTTTGAGCATCGTCATCGCAATTGCCATCGCCATCGTCATCTCCATCATCGTCGCCTTCGTCATCGCCATCATCATCATCATCCAATTTGTAAAAAAAAACTCAAATAATAAAAACTATTTGCGTCAGGCTGACGACGGAGTTAAAAATATAAAATAAACAGAAAAGTAAAAAGCACGAGTGAAAAAAAGGGACACTTTCCGCACAATTTGGGTGCTTAGAAAACGCTCTTTTCGAGCACATGCATTGTAAAGCTATTTATAGTACAGGAAGACTTCTTATTTTGTAGTACAATAACTAATTATAGTAAATTAAAAATCACTGGCATTAAATTGCAAAGACTCAAAATAGCATTTTCTCATCTTAAATCAGTAAAATCTATCAAGCTAATTAATATTACAATCATCATCATTGGCTCACATATACGATTGAATAACAAACCTAACACAAAGCAATTCGTTACAGGCATAACTAAATAGGACATCTAGGTAGGTAGCCACGTTATTATTAGGTGATTCAAACGTAGGTATGAGATCAAAATCAATCTGCCTAGCCTTTTCCCGACTATGTTGGGGTCGGCTTCCAGTCTAACCGGATGCAGCTGAATACCAGTATGTCACATATAGCGACTGCCTATCTGACCTCCACAACCCAGTAACTGGGTAATATGATACCCCTTGGTAAGGTTGTCAGACTTTCGGGCTTCTCACGACCGATGGATCGACCCGTGCTGCTGTTATTACTTAGCCACGAGCACAAACAAGGCTTAGTTAAAAAAACAATATTCTAGGAACAAAACCTTGTGCATGTGCTTTACAGATGTTGATTTTGTGATCCATATTCTGATAGCTGTTGTTGTTAATGCTCCTAGGTTAGCAATCGTCGAGTTTTCTCGCACTAGGAGTTGTCCAGTAAGATTCCCGCCGCGTGGGCAAAATTCAAAAGGCATTTTTTCAAACTAGGTAGAATCAGCACTTTTCGAACGTCAAAATTACACAACACAGTCCCCCAAAATGCCCACCCCTCATCACTTCCTAGTGCTTTAGCTGGGAAGAAGAAGTAGCGCAACAAAATTCCCAGCAGCACAGCTGTCTATTCAATTAGAAAAAAAAAATCTATACAATAGAAAACCAAATAATATACATAGTATAAATTAAATTACTAGCCATATTTCAGCTAATACACGCCAATATACCGACCAAAAAGATCGAGCACTATTATTCAAGGAGAAATAAAAAATGAAAAACTAAACGTAAATGGAACTTAATATCTAAATAAAAGCCTCCAGGCATAAAAGCGTGCCCGTTCACATATAGCTATATATAGCTGTAACTGGAAGTCATCTATAATAATATTATAAACAGATAACATTTGTTTGTATGTTTGTTTGTTTATAAGTTTGTATGTAGGGGGTAATCTCCAGAACTACCAGTCGATTTGAAAAAATCTTTTTGAATTGGATAGCCCAATTCTTGAGGAAGGTCTCACGTACGAAGTCGCGGGCAGAAAATAGTAAATGATAAACTAGGACCATCGAAGTAAAATAAATAAACAGTTAATTACTAATAACCATAACAAAACCATTATCAGCAAGACGACCAGTCACCGCAAGCAGCACCCGCCCACGAGCATAACGTAAAGATCAGCCATTACCTCCCGGTAATGGCTGATAAATATTTGATGGAAGAAGGCAACCCGACCCTCGACGCTACTGCGTAGCGTTGCGTAGCGCTACGTAGCGTAGCGTTGACGCCGCAAACGATACTTTTATTATCCATGCGAAATACTATATTGTTGCTTATAACAATACTATAATAAACACGAAAGAAGGTAAATAAAAAGCTATCGGAAAACCCAATGTCGAATTTCAGTCAAATGAAAGGGATTATTGTAAGCGCGTAAAAAATTATGTAGGTGAGAAGACAACACACTATACAATGTAGTATATTAGCAATAATTGAGCTAAACTATAACCATTTATTATTTACTATTTTGACAACATTTAACCTCAAACAATACTCAAAAATCTATTACGACTTCACCAGCACAGTACTTAAGGACAAGATATGCTACTAAATCCAGGTACATCAATAATCCCTCGTTGGAAGACCTGTACGTCTTGGTTATCACGCATGCGCTCTGCGAGGGTCTTCTCGTGAGCGAGCGGGTGCCATGCGCCAAGAGTGCATGCGGCGTCGTCGTGCACCGCATGGTAGTGGCATCGGCGCGACGCGCGGGCAGACGGCACGTACTCGAGCATTCGCACGCGCGCACAACGATGCAGTGCGAACCATAGACCTGAAAAGGTAGCTATCTACTTAGCGCGAGAGAACGACAAAGAGAATCAAAAGACTCTTTTGAAATAATGGTGGCATGCGGTATATGATTGAACGGTAAGAGGCATTAGTCTCATATAGTTGAAAACAAGGAAACTGTAAAATTGACACTTTATCCTAATTTTAAGTAGGGTTTTGTCGTATTGTTTCGGAAAAGAGTTTGTATATTTATTCATAATATACGAGTATGTTAAAATTATAATTTTATGGGAAATCTGTTACGTAAATAGTCACAAAATCAAATCCTTTATTACCCATTCATATTTTTAGTGACGCACCTATAAAGCCTGATGATGGAGGGTTTTTCCGTAAACGGTAAGGAGACGTGTCTTGTAGCACCGACCATAATGCCCATAGCACTTGAGGGTTCAGCAAATGGACATCTGCGTTATGATTCTGTTCAAGCAACCTGAAGCAATGAAAAGACGCAATTAATGAGGACTATAAAAAAATATCTATTATCATTTATTCTTAAAATAAAGAGATTTACATTTTTTCAGCTGTTGCGAAGTTAGCTAATAAATAATATGTAGTTAGGTACCTGAGAAATTCAGACGAAAAAAAATATAATATAACAATTAAATTTGATCTCCGAAAAAACATTTAAACGGTCGGAAAAGTGAAGTAGTTTTGATATAGGTACCAGCGCTGGTAGAAAACTCTCGATACTGGCACTGGCAGTTGTTTGAATAGCCAGCAGTGGCGACCAAATCAGCTGCAAGTGCTGGCAGCAGAGGCACTCCCGAAAAGTTAACTTACTTCTTATAAACGGAGAAGAGAGGATAATCAGGTGAATGGTACCAGTCTTCTAGTGTTGATGAGTAGTTCGCCGGATCCCATATGAGAATAGACACATTTCGAAACAACGGTTCCTCCAAAAAGTTAAATTCAGGCTTGGCTATTACCTGAAATCGAAATAAAATTCTGTAAACCCCCAAAAATGTTTAATGTATAAAAGGAACCTTTCGGTTTTTGACTACATTCGTGAACATTTTCATCTGCTAGTAGCTTTTTGCAAAGAAAATCATTGTGGAAAGCCATTAAATTTTTATTTTATTTTTTACTGAAATGGCTTCATGTTTTTTTCTTCTAAATCAGCCTGCCTTTTATTGTTAGGTACTGTAGTGCAACCTCTATAGAAATATAGAAAATACTACAACTACTGGCAATTCGCAGTGAAAAAAAACATGTGATGCCACTAAGTTCTATTTTTATATATCTTATTCTTCTTGTCTTCAGTGAAATTGTCCAGTATTATAATTTTGGTGTAACCTTTTTAGTTCTACATAAGTACACTTTTTTTTTGTATTATTGCTCGATTTTTTTGGGATTACATATAATGTAACAATTACTATAATATTTTTATTTTATCGGTACAGTTGCCAACTTACCTGTGAATTGAGCACTCTGAAAGTAGTCTTGGAGCCGACACTCTCCGTATAATTTTCTGTGGGCGCGTTGTTGAATCTCAATACCATGTCGTGAGAATCTGTCGACATATAAATAAGTTTGTTTGTAAGCTTGCTTATCAGAACCTTATTATATGTATCTCATCTGCTAAGTTCTGTACCTACTAACTTATAAAAGAGTATTAGGTAAAATAATTTCAACCGTCAAAACATATAGGTACGAGATCATCCACGAGTACCATTTAGTTTAACTATTACGTCAATATATTGTCACCTTACCGATTTTAGTTGCCTAAATTAATAGTGTTTTTTAGGAATTTTAGTATAAGCTCTTCCTGCTGAGTAATTCACATATATCTAGGTTATTCGGTACAACCCAGTCATTGCCTAAGCTTACATAGGTATACCTAAGTGTATCATACATACGGCATTTAGTTCTTTCCTTCCGGGTAATAATAAATTGGCAGTGCATTAAACACGTACTCCCTTTCACCGGCTTCATAAGGTTCATAACTCATTTGTTGGGCTTGGTATAACCTTTTATAACAAGCTACCTTCTTCTTTGCTAGATTTGCCTTTTAATGCGTTCAAAACTAAAGTAAAATCCAACCTCTGTTCAAAGGCATACTATTCTATCAACGACTACTTAAATGATAAGAATAGTTGGTCGCTGTGATTAACTCAAGACAATGTTTAAATGTTCTTTCTCCAGAATTAGCTTACTTACTGACAGGTTATATGAGTTTACATAATTGTTTATAATTTTACTTTATAAGTCAATTTATTTTATTTTAATTTATTGTTGACATAATCTACTCATTACAATGTTTTTTTTTTTATGAGTTGTATTGCAATAATATTTGGGTTAGCTAGCGACCTCGATAATTTTTTAATTTACCTCGATGGTCCTAGTTTATCAATTATAACTTCTAGTTACAGCTATTTGTAAGCGGGCACGCCCTTTATGCCTGGAGGCTTTTATTTAGATATTGTTTTCGTTAAGTTATTTTTATTTCTGCTTGAGTATAGTTCTCAATGTTTTTGGTTGGTATATTGGCGTGTGCTAGCTGTCATATGGCTATTAATTTTATAGTTTAAATTATGTTTTGTGTTGCGTAATGTAAATATCATTTTGCATACTATTACCTATATAGATTCATTTTTTTCAGACAGCTGTGCTGCTGGGGAGTTTGTTGCGCCACTTCTTCTTCCCAGCTAAAGCACTAGGAAGTGGTGAACGGTGGGCGTTTTGGGGGACTGTCTTATGTAATTTTGACGTTCAAAAAGTGCTGATTCTCAGCCTAGTTTGAATAAATGACTTTTGAATTTGAATTGAATTTGACTTACACAGATAAAACAATTTGACAAAACAAACAAGTTTTTGACCGCCAATCGTGACCATAGATCATTGTCATAATAGTTATAATTCGTACAAGGCCTTGGTTCTTGTAACTCATACAATAACGATTGCAACGACTCTTTACGTTTATAAAATAACCTTATCGGACCTTGTGGAGTGTTTCCGCTCCATTTCAGCAATTTTGAAACGTTCATAGACGACAAATTAGTGAAATCTTTTTTCTTTGTGTTCGCTAAGTTTCAGCACCTGCAATAGTATAGTACATAAGTAAAGCCTACTTGTTCCACTGTAATGCTACTCGAACCTCACTCAAGTAACCAAATAGGTGCACTTGTTTGTAAAATAGTTATGTCATTATATTTATCATCACGGGTTCACACTTGCGAATTTGGAAGTGATGTTGACAAGGAATGGGCGTTAGTTAATTATCAAAATATACTAATCAAACATTTTGATATGTCGAAAATACGTTATTCAGTTGACTAATCGGGACGCCCGCGCCAGTACCGCCTAGCGGCGTTCGACAGAGTCTACAACATAACGCTCGACCGGGGATAAGCAGAGTTCGTTGGTGGCTGTCAAGCAGTAAGCACGATTAGAAACTGTTGCGCGTTCCGAATAGTTATGTCGTGTACCTACAGTGTGTGTATTGCTACTGTGAGTAATTTGAACGTGAATTATAATTTGATCTGAAACGCAAACGGTTTTTCTTTTGCGAAATATCCAACACTACCCACAGTACGCCCACAGTAGTTAAAATAACGAAAGAGACACATACCTTCTCCGTCATATAATTAAATTATTTTTGATATATATAACGAGGTAAAGAATTGCATGTATTCAACGTTACGTAACCCGACCTGCCAATAAGTATTATGCTGGGCATCAAGTCATCCACAGAAGTACAACATGCAACCTTCCGCACGCCCCGTCAGGCTGCCCGGCGACGCGATGGGCCGTACATATAAGAAAGTGGAACAATAGAAGTAAACAACGAGATTAATAATAAAAGACCTGATAATTACACCTATTCTTCAACTGTAATTAAATAAACGGTTACTTTTTCTGCCATTCACTGAGTTATTGGCGGATGTTTGTACCTACTGGTAGGTATGTAGGTAATTTTTACGTAGTAACAATTATCAAACTGAACTATTACTTAAATTATTAAATCATGAATGTGTATTTATGGAAAACAGTAGAGCTCACACTTCGAAAGCAAAAGAAAATGCCGAGACGATACCATTTAATGGAAAATAAAACTGTTCAATAATGTATGTGGCAACAAGCGCAGCCCTTTTGTTTATCACGGCTACAGAATGCTTACATTACATTTTACTTCGTTCTTATTTGTTTTTTTTTATTTATCCAATGAGAGGAACCAAACGGTGACCGCTAAACAATACTGATTGGTCAATAACCATTCTAATCCTCAGATGGAAATCAAAGAGAAATTGTTTTCATAAAAATATACGAGAAGCCTTATTTATGTATCTGTATAATACATATTATCCTCCATTTTCTCAAAATATGAAAACTCATCTACATATTATTTACAAATAACTGCCTGCCTCTTTGTCTATGAAAGGATAAACAGATTCCCTTGGACCGTTACTGCCAACATTATAAATAATAACAGCAGTATAAAGGCTCAGAAGAGCGCGGGAAGCGCCTTATTGCCGGCGTATTGTATATTGGAAGCGCACAATGGTACAACATGAATTATGCACGCCCTTTACGTGTGGGTTGATGACACCACGGCAACAATACCACACGTATCCTGGACAGCTTTTCTTTCATTGCTGCATAAAATACGTATAGTTAGAACAACCTTGCTTACGGACTTACGGTATATTTACGTACACCTTATTTCCCGCCATTTTTCTTGAAACAAACTTTTCTCTAAGTGATAAATCAAAATTTGTGCAAAACTTTGCCTAAATTGCGCGGTTTCGGCGTTTGAAGTCCGGCCATATACATAAATCACAAACCTCCCACTGTGTTTTGCGCTTACTTTACCTACTACCCACCATAAAAATTACAAAGAAAAATTAGATGACCGATTACTTAGTATCAACATAAACAAGTTATTACTGTAGTTACGATTTGTACCTTGATAGCCTCAACTGACGCAAATACAACGAAATCTTGGTTTAGCCTTACCCATCTGCCTTTCCAACAGACATGATAATCATGGACCTCCAATATCATGGGCTAGACAAAATAATAAAATTTTCGTAATACTTTTATTATTTGGTTATGGTATTCTATCGTTAATTTAAAAGAAAATATATAAAGCAACTTATAAGTGCTGTAAGTACAAAAATAACTCAAAACGACTCGAGTCGAGCTCTTGAAACGAGGGGGTGTGGCACCATACATTTCCATGTCATTCGCCACTCCCTTTCTTTAGCACAGCCTGCAGCAGATGAGCCGATATGAAGACGAATTTCAAGTTAAGCTCGGTCAAAAGCTCCGGCAAATGATTTCCTCAGACACAAGCTGTTTAATTTTATGTTACTTACTTACACTTGCGATTCTTTAAGTTTCTTTGAACTGCGATGCATCTTTTTTGCTTTTTGCGATTTTATATTGTCGTAGAACTCTCGACATCGTTAAAGGTTGGTATTTTCCTACGTAAGTAATGTTTTATATAAAAAATCAAGTTTGGCTCTGTTGGCAAAATTATTGCATGTATGTATCTCAAGTTCGACTTGGCTCGCAACCAGATGTGTCTAGAGAGAGTATCTACAGCAAGCACAATATTGTGTTGTCTAGTCACAATACAACGGGCATCGGGCATATACCAACCGGGCACAAATCCAGACTCCGGGCTGCTACTGAGAAATTCTAGACCCGGGAACACCTTGGCCGACCCGGGAACCGAACCCGGGACCTCATGTTCAGCAGTAGCATTTGCGACCACTAGATCAACGAGGCAGTCGTCAGTAATATGGTACGACTGTCCAGTAAAATAAGGTTGCGGTAGGTACTTAACTTGGAAGCGGAAGCCTATCGAGTGTTGAGGCTTGAGCAGTCTACCGGGGAAAATCCTACTTATATCCAGAATTGAATTGTGATAAACTGGATTGATTTATTGATTGATACGTTGAGTTCTTTACGTCCTGCCATGTAGATACCTACCTAGGTAAAGGAAAACAGTACGCAAATCTTTAATAAACAATAAGTAAAGATGTCCTTACACGTGTCACCCCACTCGGAAGCATGTGTCATTGTCTGTTCCATGTCTGGGCTATAAAGTTATCAGCAGATTTTCGAGAAAGGACAAAGACATGTGGTTGCTGAGTGACTAACGCAAATGCAATAAAATAATAATATTATTCGTTGCAATTGTGAATCATCAAATTTTGTACCTTTGACATTTAGCATGTGCAAGGAGAACACAAAAAAATAATTGTGAATGAATGTGCATAACCCCTAAGAATCAAAACAGAAATATGTCAAATAATTTTGCGGTTACAAGGCTATTTAAGAAAATGATGACTCATGGAAATAAACAAACAAAACAACTTTTATACGACTATAAGCATAGCTGATATAAGTTGCCGGTGTTTCCGGCGCGGACGCGTTGGTATTACAGAAGAGCTGCGCAGGCGCCGGCGCCACTGGGCAAACCTATCGTAGTTAACACAATCGAATCAGCATATCAAACCATGCATTTCTGTGTAAAAGATAGATAAGTAGTGACATGAATAAATCAAAGCGTGATAACAGATTGTATAACGAGCAAAGCAGTAGCCATTTGTGTGACAACAGCCTAGGCTTACAGCTTAGGGCTGCCAAATAGAACCGCGATACACCTAATTACAATGATTTTTTGCCATGTTCTCTGTAAGGTACAAGGTACAAGGTACCTACCTGTATCACAAAACAGTTTCAAATTCTTCATAAATCTGTGAAATCCCAAAAAAAAACTGACATTGGATGAGTGTATTTGAACCCATAAGGCACTATAGCTTGTCCAGTCTGAAATGAAACGCCCCATTACCGCATTTACGCACACGGCAATAATTTCTATGGGTAATGCGGTAGTGGGGCGCGTCATTTCAGACTGGACAACCTATACCTACACAAGTCTACCTATACGCCACGCACAGCACAACTTCCCTTAGGTAAGTATTCGGCATTTGAACACAATAGTCCACCCCCTATCTCACCACGAGTGTAGGGCATAACATCAAAAAAGGTGTTTCCTGCTTCTGTTCACGAATCTGTATATTAAATACAGATCTGTAAATGAGTGGTAGTAATGATAGGTACATGAAGACATTGGCGATGAAACTTATCGACTTGAAAAATAGAGGTTCTTTGTTGCACCCATAGAAACTTATGTCAATGGTTGCACCCTTAAGTTAGAATGTGAATATGCTTGAGGTATACCCAACTATATCTACATACCTACGCGATTTTCTCAAAAACTAGTAGACCTATATCTTCCTAATTAAATTAGATCAAACATAGCTATATTAGGTAGTACAACATATACAATCAAACATAACAATATTAGGTAGATACTTATGTGTACTTCTGTAGCACCTAATCAAACAATGCAAAATAGTGCATTACAATAATGTTTAATATAATTAAATACGAAGTGGACACCGGCATCATAACATTACCATACGAATTGGCAACAGCATACTTACTGACATAATAATGTAGTTATTTAATCTGTTTCACTGAGTAATCAGTGATGCCCATGGACAATCATTCGTGTAATTCGCATACGATTTGGGCCGTTCGCCGAAGAGGCCGGTCTACGCATGTCAATGCGTTTCACAAAGCGAAGATCCGACGCGATAAGTGGCACAATACACGGTCGATCACCTACCCGTACTGACCATGCATACGCGTATTATAAAGTAGGTATATATGGATACTCAATACTGAAAAAAATGCTGCATAATATTTGAAATAAAAGGGAATTAGCGGTCTGATTCTCCTGTCCTATTTCTTACGAAATTAACAAAGCTAGTAGGTACCCCTACCAACCCACCTATCTAAACTTCTTCAAACCACAAAAAAAAATTAATGTATTTATCGTTAGTGGGCTAATTACCGGTTTCTGACATAGCTACAAGAAAAACAAATAAAAAAGCTTTGTAACTTAAAGCACATTTGGGGCGATAACTGTAAATGGACTAGCGACTAAGTAGGCATACCTACGTACGGTTAAGAACAGTCATATCACGGCCGAGTCATATGCATTGTGAATCATGCCCAGTGTACGCATCGCCTTAGAGGCTTTGAGAATAGGTATCTACATAAATTTATACTAATAGTAAAGAACCTACATCGTAGGCAAATAGCAAGCTAGTCATTCATTTTTGCTAAAACTGTAAATATAGATTAAGTGATCCACAGAATCCACTAGTTCCAACGAACATAATATTTTTAGCCGAAGAAATAGCCGGAGATTCTTCAGTAGCGCGAATAAAAGCGACCTTATTACCACAAAGGTAAGTAGATAGGAATTTGAACAAGTACGTGGCTTACCTATAAATTTTCCTAATTCTGAGCCTAGCAAGGCTCCAGCGCTTGTGACAACCGCACAAGTGTTATAGTAACGTCCCTCCTGCAGCGGTGCTCTCGGTATCTTATACCCGAGCCTCGCAAACGGTTCATCATCAGCCGTCACAGTCCGTAACTTCACACTTTTCAGAGCACACATCACCTCATCTCTAGAACTCGTCTTACGATTACTGCTATTATATTTAACATCATAAGTATTGTGAGCGTCTAAGCCTGATGTAAACACTTTGCTCGCCCCCATAAGGACTCTATGAAACTCTTTTAATAACAGCTCCTTAAATTCCGCGGTTCGTTCTTCACAGTCCGTTGATAGTAAGTCGTTGCAAACATATTTATCGCTATCGAACTCCAGTAACGGCTTGTGTATGTTGGGGAACCTGGGACTGCCGTTACTTTTTCTCACTATGTTATTAGACGGAAAAGCATTTGAACCAGCAATCTTGTTAAACGTTTGACTTGATCCGCCACTGCTCCAGTAACCGCCGACTGCCGACCTCCGGTTTTTTCGAAGGAAATCGATTCTTAAAGTAGAGTTAAATGGTAATTTAAATTGAAGTTTTTCCGCTGCGTACTTATCCTGGTAACTAACACCAGAAACCATTGTTTTAGGTGGATTTTCCGACGTCCTGCTCGAATTTCTCTGCTTCTCGTCGTACATCCAGTACTGATACCAAATTAAATACAAGTAGCCGCACATACCGAAGCAGAGGATGTTAATAAATATCCAAACCGACATCGCTGCAGCTTTCATGTTTGTCGTATGTCACACACACTGGATTAAATTCCGATAGCACAATTATACTTTGCGACGATGATTTTAGAAAACAGTTAACTGTTATCTAACCTTGAATATAAAAATCACAACCGTAAAATAGAAGAGAACTGTTTCGGCTGAATCTGTATTCGTTGGGCGGAGTGCGATCAGCTGATAAGGCGTGCACTGCGCGTGCGTACGATCGGCTGCAAACGCCGCAGCGACTTTGTCTTATTATTGTAGTAAGTTTACCGGCTTGAGCCAAACCGAAAGGGCTCCATAAATCAGAGAAACGTGAATAATAAAACGGAAATAATAAACTACCCGTACCTACACAACCAGACTTTATAAAAACATCTGAAAATTATACCAACCTACGTTATTATTAGTTTTGTTCTCTTAGATCAAATCGATCCCGCATTTATGAGTTATGATACGAGTAATTTATGTACTTATAGATAGTTTTTTTTATGTGTAACATCTTTCCTCTCGCTCTCCTGCAACCAAAATCTAAATAATCAAATCTGTGGGAGTGATTTCGTGAAAAGGGACGGAAGTGTGTCACAGGAAGCCGAGGAGCGTGCTTTTTTTTTACCACTAAGCGCCCGCGTTTCAAGAGTTGGGCGTCAGAAATAGTGGTGGTTAATAAAAGGTAAAGCGCCGAAACATAATGTGTACAAAGTTACGTTACACGTTATGTGTACAAAGCATCCAGCGTTTGCTAGATCGACTCTGACTTCGCGCTAACATATAACACTTCAATAAACAAACTAAACGTCTAAAAGTCTTATCGCGCATAGCGGAGCCAGAACGGGATAGCGATATAGTTTTATAGTCTAAGAGCCATAACACACTGACGATTTGCGAGCGTGTGTCCAGCGAAACGATTGTTTAACGAGCTCGCTGAGTGTGCGCAGCGAGTACGCCACGTGTGCGCGTACCACGTACAAGTACCACGTGGAGTCGCGATTATCAAATTCGATTTTAGTTTTGTTAAAATTATTTAGATTTTTTTTTGCAGAATTCTCATACACAGCTATAGTTAAGTTAGTTTAGTTCGGTATACAAGAGAATCGGCACAAATGTCTCACAAAACTTTTATATTAACATTTAATCAATTTTATTGTAGACAGTCCTAAGCCTGGAAAGTATGACGGAAAGTTCATTGATTTCTAACACTTCAAGAGATATTATTATATTCTTTCATGTACAGCGCGTTGTGAGATAACATTTACCGCGCATCATTAATTAAGTCCGTCTAGCGTGTTGCCAAATAAAATGATAACATTTCCGCGTTTAGACTGCGGCCGAGTTTTGTAACAACGTGTTATAATGATAGCGTATAAAACAACGCGCTAGAAAAATATATTTTATAGTCTATAACACGTCTATAGTTTCTAGCGGATTTGAACCTCACTAGTCATAAACGACCTTGACGAGACTCCGCCCTTGTAATGTTACTTATTACCTTAATATTTATAGATATGTTGCTTATTACCAAGGTGAGATGTCAGATGTTACACATTAGGCCGTGCGCACTTTTGACGCGTTATCGTACGAATTTTACTCGTTCGAATACGCACGAACGATTCCGACCTTCCAAATACTAAGGGAGCGCGCAGACTGCCATGCGAGATGTTACGACGCCCCCGCTAAGGGGCGTGGCGAGCGGAGTCGGGGCTTCGCCCCTCGCCCGCGGAGCCAAACCGTGGCCAGCTACTACGGGCCCCTCGCTATATTCGGCCTAATGCGGCCTATGGCATTTGACGTAGCAAGCTACGTCTGTGTATATGGTTGCTGTGAATATTTCTGTAGGCGTGACACGGCGCTAAATCCTATAGCGTCGCTTTCTTCACGACGTCTCGGCGGTCTGGCCCTCCAGGTAAGACCCCCAGTTGCCTGGGGGAGGCCGAACGAGGACGACCAGCGACATAGATACGCGGATAACACTCGACGCTCCTACAAGTAGATATGTAGTTTTCCCTCGGTCAGTTGTAGCTACCAAGTCGTGGGGCAGGGGTCTCGCGTCAGGAGGGCGCGCATGCAATGGCGGTATCTGCCTGATATGGGGCCTGGCAGATGCGCCGGCACGCGCGAACATCGCCTTCGTGAGTCGCCCTACAAACTCGGCACAAACTGAATGCGAGTTAATCGTACAAATACGTACGTAGTTCCCACGTCCGAAAACCATACAAAATTGTAGAAATTTTTCGTGCGTTCAATGCGATATCACTGGAACCATAGGTACCTATTTATTTGACGGAGAAAAACTTATTCACTGTGCGCACTCAATTCGTACGACTACGATCATACGTTTGCATACGATACAAATTCGTGTCCAAAGTGGAAGGCTCGCTAGTTTTTTTTTTTCAGCAGCGTCCCTTGCACTGTAGCTTGAAGTGTAAATTGTCACCGTAGACGAAATCGGCATAGGATGTATATTGTAAATTGGTTAGTTAAGTAAAACAAATGCATATTCATCAGAAGTTTATTTTCAATAGTATTTCAAATAAGTAAAGCAGATCCGGTACAAGCAGTTTTTCACAACACGAAGGATTGATTCTATTTCATATTTAAGTAGTTTAATGCAATAAAAATTAATAGGACAGTTAATAAAAATTTGAATAGTGTTATCTCTATATTGCTTCAGTATTGATAGCTACATAAATACCCACAAGGTACAAACTTTAAAACTAGACTTACTTAGTAATTGGTTCACTGGTGTACCTTGTACAGGATATGACATAGTTAAATCATTGTTTTCTTTTTTAATACAACCTACATATCTGTACCTGTGCTCCAAATGCAGGAAATACACTTCGCGATGATATACAATTATGACTGAAGCGAGAACAGTTCAGGGGCCTTATTATGAAGTATTAATGCCATCATTATTCCACTGCGAAAAAAGGATGGTGTTAGCGGCCTTGTATAGCTCCGTCTCTCACTCACACTGGAATAATGGTGGCATTAATACGTCATAATACGGCCCCTGGACTGCTCATAATAGACTTGGCTCCAGAACCTGTTAATCTCCATAATTTCTTTGCCTACTGCACTGAAGAGTCTCCCGCCCGTACTTTAGCATTTTTGTTATTTCCACCCTTTAAGGAAGCGAAATAAGATAAATAAATTTTTAACTTTTACTTTTATAACTTTTTACAGTAGGTCACACTTTACACCTAAGCTAATAAAAATCATTATTAATAAGATACTTACTGCACTAGATATAAAATATTTAATACTTCGTCATTCATTATGAAGAGATTATTTTTGCTATATTACAATTTTATTAAAACACTTACTGTCCAGTTTTAGTTTCTTAATTAGGGGGACGAAAATATAGAAATATTCAATGTTGTACATAATTCATTGGATAAGGTTTATACATAAATACATTAACTTTAGGATGTTTCATTTTGTACGAATGCAATATCAATTCTACTTTAATTACGAAGGTCTAGTTACAATCAGTCTACTTACACTATTATATTTTGTTAACAATATTCAGACTAGACAATATTATGAGTAAGGATCCCATCCTCAAATTTCATCCAAAATATCCCTTTTACCACCAGATCTTTATAAAATTCAATATTACTGGCAGAGTGTAAAAGCACAGCTCAACTTTTTGTACTTTATGATAGAAACCGCTTATGCTATAGAAGTAGTTCAATGCTTATTTTACAATGTCAGATATTTTTTATCCATAGAAAAAAAAATTATCTCAGAAATTCAAAATTAATCGTCGAATAAAGATATCTGGGGTTGGAAAAATCATAAGAGACTTACAGTATGCTCCACTATGCCAATCAGCCAGTTACATTTCCATATTTAATGGTTATTTGATCATCGCAGAGCTTATAAGCCGTATCATCAACTTTCAAATCCATCCTTGTAATTCAGACAGTTATTTGCGCATTAACGTGAATCCCGATTTTAGCGACGCCGTGCTCCGCCGAAGCTGTTCTTCTAGCTGTTCTCCTTAGCAGCTCTAGCTGCTAAGGAGAACAGCTAGTTTCTAGACACAAGTTAGATTCTAATATATAGCTTGTGCCTGAAGTGAGAGGATTCCATGTCTGTGGTAAGCCCCAAGAGTTTTGTTCAGTGTGGGTTGTTGTTCCATCTGTTGTACGGCGGGGGATCGGGCGTGGCGTCGCGTCGCGACAGCAGCGTCGAGTAGTGCAGGAGAGGGACCATCGCGCCGCCGAGCACCATGGCACCGAATGTCGGCTTGTGAACCAACCTGCAACAATATATTATATCGTCAGAATAGTCCACTTTTATGACACCAATGTATAGAATATAGATGATTTGGACTCAGAAAACTTAAAATAGCACAGACTCTGTGCTACTTTAATTTTCTTTAATTTCTCTGTGCCACAGAGAAATATTTAGCTGCATAATACTTACCAAGGTATAGCAATGATGAATAACGTATACGAAAAAGACAGAACCAAATTCACCCAAAACCTTGAACACCGCCTTAAATTACTCGATATCCACTGGCATTGTAAAACTGAAACAAAAGGACGACTTTATAGTCTTACACATAAGGTCCAGCTTAAATTAACGCCCAAAAAGACGAGGCGACGCGTATTTTATTGACAGCAATCGAAATGGGATTTATTAACTTGGCAAATGATACAAGGTCTTATTAAATGTGTCTCAAGGCGAACCTCGGGGAGCCAGACAGCGACTTAGAAATCCCATTTATCAACTACAGCTTAGAACAGAGAATTTTCTAATGATATTTAATAATACATCTTATTCTTTGTGCCACAAAGTGCGAAATTGTACAAGCATCAAAAGGCCGTATCCCGCTACGCTCGCGCAGACTCGTTTGCGTTTTTGCATAACAGTATTGTTAACTATTTTATTAAAGGTTTTAGGCTTACAAAGTGTCACCCAATCAGGATGCAAAGTCATTGCAGATGCAAAAACTTGTACAAATCCTAGAAGTCGATATTTCCATGTGTGCAGATTTGCATCTCTTCTCTCTAAGTCATGGAGCTGCTTCAAGCTGTAGGAACCTTTGCGCAGAAGACAGATGGGGTCAGCAGTAGGGAACCTTGTTGGACTGTATGCCTGTAGGTTGCCACCTTCTACAACACCCACTGCTGTATACTGAAAGTAAAATAGACATTTAAAGTCATTTAGTAAGTGTAGAATAATAGCTAGGATTTTTCGCAAAATATTTTATGAATATTTGAGATATTTTTGGTGTACTTTAATTTCATTCAGCATAGTATAGCATTGTTAGTCCTACATTTGCCATTTGTCATGTCGGCGCTAAACAATTCTAGTACCCAACCAACTGATAATTTAATTCTTTCTTTCTTTTCAGTGTGGTTGGTGACTAACCTGGTGTCTGAGTTTTTATGCCACCCATGGGACTCCAAATAAAACCTCCTCTGAATTAAACTTACAATATCATCCTCACGCCCTGCATACGAGAAGTGTATCCGAAGGTCGCCTATCTCATGTTCCAAAGCACTCTCTCCATGGTAGTAGAAACCTGAATGTAGTTTGATGTCACTACGCTCCGGTCTAGAGTCGGACCAAATCTCATAGTAGTCTACTACTTTGCGTTTCACATCAATCCCTGAAAATAAAGGAATATAAAATGTTGAGGATAAATGACAAATGATGATTATAAATGATATTTATTTCTGTAAGTTGGTTCAAAAAATCACTTTTATATGGCAAAATTAAACTATGTTTTAAAACAAGATAAGGAACATACAGGTTAATGTCTGAGATGGTCTATTGAGTAAAGAACCATGCAGATTTGAGTGGACCTGTCCAGTCACTGCAAGCATTTGTCAGTAATTGTGTAGCTCAACTCAGTACTAAAGGAGCTCAACGACTAGACTAACACCTTGTTTTCATATAAATAAGTCATAGTACTCAGCTGTGCACATAGCTGTTATAATTTTCATAATATACAGGTGAACCCAAAAACTAAACATTTATAAACAGGTTGCTGTGCTTTACTCATAATATCAAACCATACAGTATATGAATGGTTATTCCAGAATTCCACAAGCAGCTAAGTTAAAAAAACAAAAATGTTCTGATATAATACCTAAGTAAAGCCATCCAATCTTGACATTTTCAGCAATATGAGTCTCACTGAACATGGGCATTGAGGGAGGGTTGTGATGGCCCGGTCTGATGTAGAACAGGGAGGACTCCACCACATAATCCCGCCAGTCTTTGTGGTACCAGTACGTCTTGCGAGACTCCTCAGCTGGTTCACTTAAGAAATTCTCTTGTTCTCTAAAAAATATTTTAACATTTTTATAATTGTTCACTATTAATGAGTCCAGTCAGTTGGTTATGGGGCTGATTTGATTTTTACATCAATACGAAAATGTGTTTTAAACAATAGCACTGACACACTAACAGAAGACAAAATTATAGTAAAAATTTATGCAGTTTACATCTGTTGCTAGGTCACATTCTCACTTACGTAGTTTCTTCAATCCATTGATACATTTGTACTCTCTTCCTCAACTTAACTGCTTGTACTTGTATATTATAGTCTGGCTCAGATATTGGTTCTAGTATTCTCAGGGGGCCCACAATGTGCACGACTCGGCCCTCATAGCGCGCCGCTTCATCGCCAGTATGAACGTCAATACTCTCAGCTGCCGACACCAGTTCCTCTAGCATCAGATTACTTTGAATTGTTTGGCTCTAAAAATTACAAAATAAAAACTATAAAAATACTTGCTCAGTTACTAAAGTCGTAGTCGGCTTTTCTGGCCATAAAAGATGCTTACCTCTGCCCATAACAGAAAGTATGTAACACCAGAAAACAAAATGAGACTCAGAATGGTAGTGAGCCATGTTTGCTTGAAGTGGTTTCGAACTGCTGTCCAGTCCATCTGAAAAGAGTAATTGCATTAGGTTCCGGAAAGTGTGGCCAGAGGAATGAGTATGCTTGACATGCTTGTGTAGTTTTAGCAATAACATAGGTAAACACGAACATTAAACGAACCTTCAGCCACAGATTCTTTATTATTCCTATAATCTAAAACATTAGTAATTCATTTATCTAGTCCACGGAAATTGTTTTTACGCAGAGTACATACTGATTTGCTTTCAATTTATTTCATAAAATTTAGAAGTAAAATACGTAAACTACGAATTTGCGACTTGACGAATTGACATTTGACGACATTGACAACATTTGTCAGCTTGCACCGCTTTCCGAATTAGAACATAATCGCTCACAGCGCTGAAATCGATAATTGGCGTTCCGATATCACGATTATGACAGCTGAGGGCAGTCAACAATTCGGAACGCTCGTGAACGCCCTCACAGTACTCGCTCAACGTCAAAACTTGCATATCATATTTCTTTGTGTTTAAACCACAATTTTCTTCTTCTTCTTTGGTTAGGTGGCGAACGGTAGCCAGAAGCACCATTTCGAAAATACCACGTTAGTTTAAAGATAGGATGCGAGTCAAAACAAAACAGCACAACTGTCATTTTTGACAGTGCTCACGGTGATATTAGTAAAAGGCATGGTCGGCGTTATCGCAAGATGGCGCATGTCATGACGTCATCTATGTCGATTCAAGACACACGTTATCGCGCCCACGTTAATTCGGTACAGGAGTTAGCGCGCTCAAATCGATTACAGCGTAACTCGGAATGCACCCTTGATTTGATTGAAAATTGGCCGTGACATTCAAAGAGCATTTCTTAAAAATACCATTTTCATCAGTACATTTCAGAAATGTACTTATTTATGAAATGCACTTCATATGTTCATCCGTTCAATCCACGATAAATCTTTAATAAATTCATCATTGATATCACCCACAAGTAAGAATAGCATAAGATAGCAATCAATTACTGGCTGGATTGTCTAAGGTCCCCCTAAATTCAAGTTGGCAGTTCCAGCCTGCCGCTAAGGATCTGTCAATGTCATATTGACAACAAGAAACCGTCAGAAACCGTGCGTGTATGTTATTATTTACATTTGTAAAACTCTAAAAACGACTAAATAAAACTAAAATAATTGAAAAAAAAGTTTAACACACTATAATATGCGGTCGTATATCAAAAGATTGAGATATTTAAGTGGTGGTGGTTTACATTTCTCTTATTTTTCTCAAGTTTCATCGAGAAAATACCATCAAAACTTACCGATTTTGGATTTCTATAAGAAAACTACAGGTGATTTAAGTGTAATTTAATCATATAACTAATAATTATAATATTTAGCTATAAACAGCTTTGAGTGTAACTCATATAATTATTACTTAATAGAATAAACCAATAACAAGGTTAGGTTTCTAATAATTACAGTAGTTTGTCATAAACCTTTTTTAAATTGGTTTATTGGTACTTTTGGTACACGGTACATCTGTCACAGACCACAGCTTACACTTTAACACATCCCCGATAGTTAATAAAGTGATTTTTGTTCATGTTATAGGTGAATTAATATCAGATGACTACCTAACCTTATTGAAGAAGAAACACCCACACATCGATGAGGTAACTCATGACCGCTTGCAGTGCACCCTGCAGATACTACAGAAGTTTGGTATCACGCCTGAAGAGGCTTGCCGTAACCTTCACGTGTTCAGCATGAACCCAATCACTATGGACAACTACGGAGAAATACTTAGAGAGTGCGGATTTATCAGTGTTTCTGCTAAACATATCATAAAGTGAGTAGTGGGTTCTAAATAATTAATGCATGGCAACAGATTATAAGTATTTGAGATGCAAGACAGTTATCATCATTTTGCACTCACTTTCAGATACCACACACTTGTAAAATCAAGAACAATAGCTCGGCTGAAAAAAGAAGGCTTGCTTCCAACAGACCTTGAAATGGAACAAACAATATTAGACAAGTTTCAAGAATGGCCTGCTAGTAGTAAAACCTTACATAACTTCTCTGATACTGATACATCTATATGTAAGTTAAATGCTACCATCTTTTTATTATTCACAATAATTAATAATTTTGTTAGTTATATCCCTAGCCTGCACTTGACTACTTTTTATTAAATAAATACTGGTAGACCCCGAAAAAGTGGATAAAGCCCAAGCCTGTATGGTAAACAACTATGATAAAATTGTTCTAAAGTCTGATATGACTCTTTACAAAAAATTACCTTTTTTATGTATTTACTAACTGCGCCTCGCGGTTTCACCCGCATTAGTCTCGATCCCGTCAGAATATCGGAATAAAAAGTATCCTATGTCTAAACCCAGGCCATGGTCTACCCGTGTGCCAAATTTCATCCAAACCTGCTCTGCCGTTTTAGTGTGAAAGCGTAACAATCATACAAACCCACTTTCACATTTATAATATATAATTAGAATTTATCCAGGCACAACAACAACATATTACAATGATTATTGCAAAGACTAATGTCAACTTTTGTTAATAAGTATCAACATAAAATTTTATGATTACAGTAACAATCCGCATGAATGTGCTAGAAAGATTTCTTCACTGGAAGCTCTCAGTGACACCAGAAGAATTTCAAAAGTACTGTAAAAACTACCTACCACTAAAACACAAGCCAATGGTGGACATTCAAGAAGCAATCAACATTGCACACAATGATATCAAGTTTGACAAAGCAGGCATTAGAAGAAATGGCTTTGTCATATCTGCAGATCCTCTACACACTAAACTTATATTAGAGAATGTTGGTACCCTGGCCGGTATGGACATCAGAGATGCTTTGAAAATAGAACCTGCTATATTAAAGAATAATTATAATTCTGTAATACAAGTTCGAGATGTTTTAGAGGTAACTAATACAAATAATATTAACAGTTTCCGGGTCACTGAACAAGACACAATAGAAGTTTTATTGTTATGACGTATATGGGCGTTTAGTCTCCCGGAAAGTGCTTATAACTTAAGTAGACAGGCACCATCTGTTATATGAGATCAAATTAAATTGATTGGCGAAACTGTACAGACTTTATTGCTGTGAAGTTTCGTCAGTTAATTGATTGTATAAATCAGTTCATAATATTTTTATTTACTATGAACATTTTCTAAATGGCACTGTTGTTTTATTTCAGGAGTACAGAATATCATTGGAAGCTCAAAGGCGGTGTCTGAAGGTATACTGTATGAGACCTGAGACAGTCCGCGAGCGACTAGAGGAGCTCAGGAGCTCAAAAGAGTACCAAGTACTGTCCACAAATCCCAGGGTGAGAAATGTTTGATTCTGACGTGTTATTGGAAATCGGAACTTATGTGTATGGGTACAAAGTTAATTTCAAATTATAGGCAAGACAGCAAATAGTTGCAATAGGAACTGAACTCTATTTAACCGTAATACTAATAAGTTATACTAAAGCAAAATAATACATAATAAAGGAGCATTATTTATAATCGCAATATTAATGTTGTTGTCTTGCAATCTCCAGATTCTCCTACTGGTGATACACAAGAAGAAAATGCTGAACCGTCTTACCAAGATGGAATCTGCAAAAAAACAATGCTACAGCCTGAATCACTTAGTATCGTCCACAAAGGTGTTCAACAAGTGAGTCATGCATTTTATATTGAACATAATGCTTTCGATGAAAGACACATTGATTTTATTGGAAGTATTGTCGACAACTCGCTTGCCCAACGACAATAATCACATTGACAATTGATTGATTGATGGATGAATAAATAATAACTCGCCGGCTAGCACAGATCCGAGCTCCCGACTGGCCTGATACTTTTCCTCCTACATAGAATTTATATAATTTGCAGGGGCATAATTTATATGATAGTGGCAGGCACTGCTTCATCTGATTGATTCAACTAATCGAAAGTAACGTAACTAAAAACTTATCGAAAGTTTTTAGTTACAGAACGGCTTTATTTAACAACTTTATACAACGAGTAACGTTAAATGCGCAATACCTCAGACACCCCAACAGATTTTTTAAAAGCTATTATTATCCCGCGTATGAGAAAATTTAAATTGTTCGACAACAATTTGTGTTTGTTTACCTATTTTGGCGGGTTTGCGCATGTAATGACTTAACCTATTAATAAATAGACACGGC
Source organism: Xanthia icteritia (assembly GCA_949128155.2). NCBI lineage: Eukaryota > Metazoa > Arthropoda > Insecta > Lepidoptera > Noctuidae > Xanthia > Xanthia icteritia. Next base: position 10,751,822 of record OX421934.2, read on the forward strand.
AACGTTTTTAATGAAGATTTTTTGAAAAATGTGACCTATATTAAAAAGTTTTTCAATTGATGCTGCTCGTTATTTTGATCAAACTATTTTCAGGTTTTGCGCATTTAACGTTACACGTTGTATATCTTTACCACACTTGCTCCACAAATCGCAAAAATCGTTTAATGTTAAATGAATTTTAAAGCATCGTGCAAGCGGACGTACAACCGTTTGCTTAACAAACAAACATTGTATTGAAAAAGAGTCTTGACTGAAAGATAGATGGACAAAGAAGTGATCCTCTAAGGGTTCCGATTTTCCTTTTGAGCACGAAACCCTACAAATTATTTATTTATTTATTTATTAAAACTTTATGCACAAGTAAAAAAAAAAAAATTCTGTACAAAGGCGGACTTAATGCCTGAGGCATTTTCTACCAGTCAACCTTAGGGTGGAGCAGAGACAAAACATGGCAGGTGCAACATGAGTAATAGATAACTTGAAAATGAATACTTATTACTACATACATACATAGATACATACATATATTATAAACCGAATAAACTTTGTCAGGAGAAATAACGATAGGTAGAGAAGAAAACAAATCCAGCAAATCAGCGCTGCAAAGATTCTGCCAACTTTTCACGAATATATTCACGTGCCTTCAGTTTGAAAGATAACCGACTGGTTGCCATCCTGATGTTCAGAGGAAGCGCATTCCAAAGAAATACCGCCTGGACAAAGAAAGAAGAGTGAATAAAACCAGAGCGGTGAGAAGGACATCGTAGAAGACGATTGTTGGTAGAACGAAGATTTTTACTGTGGGCAGAGCATAGGTATTGAACATGGGAAGTCAGGTAAGAAGGAGAAGTGGGTTTGTCGAGTATAGAATACAACATAGACAGAGCCTTCAACTCTCTACGCTGACGTATGGGTAACCATTTTAAAAGCAATCGATGCGCAGATATATGCTCATACTTTCGAAGATTGAATACGAATCGAATGCAGTTATTTAGAAGGCGGTCAAGTTTATTGAGGAGATCTGCATTCAGGTCATAGTAACACACATCACCATAGTCTATTATGGGAAAGATTAGGGACTGTACAAGCATTGCCTTTATGTGTGATGGGAGAAGGTTTTTCAACCGATAGAGCGACCGCAGCGTTCCGGTGACTTTTTTACTTACAGTCGTGACCTGCTTACGCCAGTCAAGACATGTGTCAACATGCAGACCAAGATCCTTAACATCGGAGCTAAACGGGATGACTGAGTTGTCAAACATTACAGGTGGCACAGTTAAGCCATTCAGCTTCCTCATACTGTGGGTGCTCCCTACAATGACAGCCTGACACTTGGTAGGATTAACCGCCAACCCAAAACGATCAGACCAGCTTTTAATTTTAACTACAGCTAAATCCCGGTTTAGCTCCTCAATCGCATCGGATATGTTCTCCACACTTGCCTGGCAGTAAAGCTGCAAATCGTCAGCATAAAGATGATACGCAGTTCGAAGTTCAGTGGTAATGAGATTAATAAAAATTGAGAACAAAAGAGGAGATAATATACCGCCCTGAGGGACGCCAGCTGCAAGTTCACACCAACCAGACGAAGAGTCTCCAGCACGAACAGACTGCTGACGCCCCTGAAGATAAGAGGAAAACCATTCCAATACCTCCCGAGAGACCATAAGATAGGAAAGGATGGATAAAAGGACTTCGTGACTGACGGTATTAAAAGCATTGGAGAAGTCAATTAACACTAAGACTGTAACTTTAGTGTCTTCCATTCCCCGCCTTATATCGTCAGTCACTTTAAGGAGAGCTGAAACGGTACTGTGCCCAGGCCTGAAACCGGATTGAAATGGACTGATGAGGGAGTTGCGGTGAATAAAGTGGGAGAATTGCTTATGAACACTAGCCTCACTACACTAGCCTCCATTAAACTTTCAATGTTATACAATAAAGCATAATTTACTTTTCTTCTTTCCGTAGTTACATCAACAGTTTCGGTGACAAAGTCTGCGGCAGAGACATAGCCATACTAATATCTTCGTCTCTCAACAAGTTGCCGGCCCACAATGATGGCGGCCAAGCAGCGCTCGTCAGCAGTGTGTTGCGTCAACTGAGACGACACAAGTACTGGCTTCACGTCGCCATGAATGCAATCGATGAAAATATACAGTTCCTCAAGAAGAAATTCGATGATCGAATAATTTTTAATAATTGTTTGATTCTTCTGTATCCTGTGTAAGTATTGTTTTGAATTCCATATGTACTTCAAGTAAATAATTCTTATGGAAATACGAGATACGGTGCCTTCTATAGTTTGATAAAGTGCAGAGTTGCTTTTTATAGATTCACCATACCTAGTTCTATTCTATGTACACCAGGGGTGGGCAACTTGTTTAGACCCAAGATCTACTGTTTACTTACGAAACCTTGTGCGGTCTACCAATTACATACGTCTTCTACGGAAAAAGGACGTACCGCAATAACGCCTGTTCACTTATACAAGTAGATGGCCAGTGTCCAGCGCCATTTTATACTCTTGAACTTCGTCTTAAACTATTTTCCTATAATAATTTTATTATACCTCTTACCCGTTAATATAATTTCGTGGGCATCTGTTTAACGACATAGTCTTTTTGTTTTCAGTTCCGAAGTAAAATACTACATAGACAGCCTGCTAAGCATGCGCGGAGGGCGAGAAACAAATGAACAATTGAAAGAGGATCTAAACTACAACGTTCATTTTAACAGCCTCACTGATGACCAGATTCTGAGCCTTGTGTTGTATACCATTGAGAAAAAGTACCATTTCAGTGGTGACGGTATTTGGGCACGCCAGGACGGTACTAAGGTGGTTACGCAAACAAACTGACGGTATTGTGACTCGCGGACACTGTTGAGAGGTCACGCGATGAGACAGTTCAAACATCAAGCTGTGTCAAATGCAAATAGTTAGTAATGTTCAATATACTATCTTTATTTGTTAAAAGGCTCCAGTCATGCCAAACAGGGCTTTGAATAGGTGCTTATAATTTAATTTTACATACATTTGGTCAAAATCTTTTCTTTGGCTTACACTGTAACTTCGAATAGAGCGCCGTTTTTTAAACTGCACTCGGTCAAGAGGTGTGTGAATGCTCCACTTGTAATAAAGCTGAACAAAGTATCAAGATTATCTTGCTACTATAATTTATAGTATTTGTGTCATGTTACTAAAATCTTTTTAAACTACAAGCCATAGGAAACGCATGTGACTAAAAGAGGGTTTTATATAAATGTTAATGAATCGAGCGGGAGAAGAAGGCCGAAGAAAAGATGGATGGATTGTGTGAGGAGTGATAGCGTGACGGTTGGCAGGGGAGAGTGGAAGAAGAAAAGTGTGCGCCGACCCCACGTCACATGGGACAAGGGCAGGATTATGATGAGTACCTGATCTGATTTCCCATCGGCAAATATGGTGAGCTTTTAAAAGAACTTTCATCCGGTATTAAAGCCTTTTAGGGGATGAATTTCCCAAAAACCTTCCTCAAACTCAAACCATTTATTTCAATTAAACCATTTACAGGCACTTTTGAATTGTCAAGAAGTTGGTCGGTCAGAAATATGAAGCTAGTTGCCCATTCCAAAGCGTAGTAGGTACCTATGGAAAAGAACGGGCAAAAAACTCCACGGACACTCTTTTGAATAAAAAATTTGATACAAAATATTAGTTACATCATTCATGTTGAAATTATGCATGTGAGAATAATGTAGAAAGACGTGCACGTTCGTAAAAACGTCCGTAAAAAAAGAAAAAACCATTAAATAAATTCATATAAACCATGGCAGCTAAGAGATGACCAGTCCCAACAGACGGCGCCCGTTCACGAACATGACGCATGGATCAGCACCATTCAGCTCAACCAAAGGGAGCTAAATGATCCAACGCACCTTCCTTAGTGCTTACCTTCGTTTTGTATGGAACTCTCGTGCTAAATTCCCGCTTGTAGACCCAACGGTTTAATTTTAAGATGTTGATTAAGAGGGCGTTAAGGAATTATGAATAACGGCTAATAAGGACCCTCGGTAGGTGTATCTAGAATTTTCTAATACCTTTTATAAAGTTTCATATTGAGGGACACAAAGCAACAAAATACGATTTAGAGGAATGTGGCCGCTTTTCTTTAGATCGAATTTTGTAAGGTATTAGAAAATTCTAGACACACTTACCGAGGGTCCATAATAGCCGTTATTCATAATTCCTTCTCAGTCATGAGATAATATTTTTTTAAAGGAGTGTCGCTAGTGTACCATTGGACGCTCTCTTAAGTAGATGTTGTACATATGAAAGTGTGTATTGACTAGCGTGTACATAATGTATAAATGTAAGTAAAGGACAGTGATACACAATTAAATAAAAAACTCACTTTAAGCACATTTGTATTATAATTTCTCGTCTTCCTTATAATTAAATATTACAAAATATCTAGCTTATTGCTCTCTTAACTTAACATAACTTAGTATAAATGCTCTATTACACAATACACATGCTGAGGACACAAATGAAAATATTTTATATTTTACTATTAGATACACCCTGCTATATTATTCTCAAGAACTCTAAAATGTTAGCAGATATTTATATACTGTAAAAACTTTGGCTCTTTTATTAGAGGAAATAAATATAGATATTGATGTTTAATACAAAATAATTATATTTATACTAGACCACATTATCGATCATCGGCGAAGAAACAAGTTGTCGCAAATAAGTAGTTGAAATAATTTGTAAAAAAAAATACCGTCTACATGTTTTACTAACGATTAACCAATTTAAGCAGAATAATTTGCGATAACGTATCCCAAATATTAAAATTATAATCACTTATCCTAAATACATAAAATGATAAAGAAATGGATGGTAATAAGTAATCATTACCTGATGGCATAAGAAGGGCTAACTGCTACAGAATATTCCTTCAATAGAATTAATTAAAGCATTCACCATGAAAAAATCACTTGTACACCATTTAAAATTCAACTCTCTACCGATAGCTGTCGTCATAAGTTCAACGCACAATTAGCTAGCTATACGCGACAGTGGGTTCTGAAACATCAGCTTTCTAGATTCTGGCTCTTATTATAAAGTAACTGGAGCCGAGTCACCGTTTCGTATATTTAGGTCCGATGCAACGAATTATCCTAAGTGCAACGAATACCTCGACCTGCTGACCCCAGTTGGTGCCATGACGAAGGAAAGTTCTGTATGCACAGATCAGTAGATATATAATATAAGTTAATATGGCTTTTCCCGTTTTGTGCTGAAGTAAATGCTCTCTAGTATTTATGATACGAGAAATCTTTGGGTTTCGTATTGAAAAATAACCGTCCGAATGAGTAAGTCCGTATATCGATTCTGGTCTTATATTTGAACTATTCTGCCCTCAATCTTCCTCATCATCAGCCGAAGGACGTCCACTGCTGGACATTGGCCTCCTCCTCTGCACTCAATATGAAACGGTCATGTAAATAATCAGGTTTCTTTTACCATTCTACTCTGTGGAGTAAAACTCTCACTCACTTTGTAAAACGACGAAAAAAAATAATAATATTTTGTTATTAAAATAAATAAAAAATTATAAACTATTCTAACTTATCTAAACTACCTAAAACTTGATCTCTAAATGAGCACCTGTTGGATGCTGCGCCTTTCCTGGCGACTTACTTATTACATAATTTTTGGCACAAACTGTTCACGTTTTCAAAACTTATTTACAAACTACTATCTATCGTATCCTCTAACACTTACTAAATTGAATTAAAGAAAATATAGTAATGCTTATACATTACTATACATTCTCGAATAAAAAATATACCGAGTTAATAGAGAACTTATTAATATAAAAAGGTGCATGTATCAACGATGACAAGCACTGTCAAGATAAGGCACAAGGAATGCACAAGAAGCGAAGTCTACGAGTATTTTACTCAATTAATAGTTTCAACTACCCGACAAAATGCTAATAAAACGGAACTTTCAGAAGTATTATAATATGAGAGATTTGCAGTGATTCAGCTTCCAGTCAAGCACTGGTACGCTTCAATTCTAAGAGTTCTCAATCTCAATAGCACTGTAACGGATAGTTCCTACTATTTTAAATAATAACTCTCACCAATATTTACGCTCGTTCTGAAGTAAGCACTTCCTTGCGTCCCGCACCCCAGTACGCCGCGCACACCTAACACCCGCCTCTGATTAGTGATTGTGCAATATATCTTTTAGAGCGGCTATAAACTTTGGTGAGAGTTGTACTAAATAATCATAGTAAGCTTATAAATTACACAAAACCTATAAACAATTTAAATTTAAAAGAGGCACATTTGTTTATGTCTAATTATATTAAAATAAGTAAATATTTACATTATTGCAAAAACTTCAAAACGCTTCATAATTTTATTTTATAACTACAAAAATATAAAAATTTTACCTACTTCAAAATCTATCGCATACCAATTATGGAATTAATATTTGAATACCTAGTACCTATACCTATATAGTATACATTATATTATAATTTTATCCATTTTATATGAACTCATTACTGTATAAATATACCTAATCAGTGAATTAATTCATATAAAATGTAGATAGCATTAATCATGCACTACTTTTAAACAATGAGAACAAAACAACAGTAGAGGGGATATCTGATCATTTCCTACCCATCTGTTACATTCCTAGCTAATACTCCCTTTCGAAATTACTCTGGCTTAGAACACCAATGCTAGGATAATTTCGAAAAGGAGTATTTCAATTCAAAAAAGGAGGCAGCGTGGTGTACGCCTGCCCGGTGCTGGGCTCCATCTTGACGACGACGGGCTGCGTGAGGTCGGCGTGGCGCTCCATGTCGTAGTGCTTGTCGTGCGCCGCGAGCGCGCACTTGTCGTAGTCGTCGGGCGGCACGGCGTACCGCGGTGGCTCGTCCTGCAGCGCGCACGCCGCGTACTTGTCCTCGTGCTCGTGCGAGCGGTACTCCAGCTTGTCGTCGTGCGCGTGCGCGTCCATCTGCGGCGAGTGCGCCGCCATCATTGGGTAGTCGCGGACGCCCAGCGGAGGTGGACTACCCTCCCCGTACTCGTAAGTGTGCCGCGGCGCGAACATCTGCCCATCGTGGCCATTGAGGACGGTCGTGTAAGAATACGCAGCTGGCTGTGCGTTAAACCCCGGGTATCCACCGCTGCCAGATGACAGTAAATGATGCGAGGAGAGTTCGTAGGAATGCTGGTACGACCAGGAGTCTGATGGGGCGGCCAAGCCGTTCTGCGGGAAGGCTGGCAAGTTGCCACCGATGCCGGAGAAGCCACCACCTAATGTTGTAGAACTCGGTGAACTTGAACCGATGTACCCTGTTTTGCGTGGAGGCTCTCGTTTACGCCATTTCGCTCTTCGGTTTTGGAACCAAACCTATTGAAAAGAATATTAATGAATACACGGTATTTAATGTACCTACTTAGGCTTTGACATTAGTCCAACAACTTCCAAATACAAGCAGTAGTTTATTTACCAACCTGTACTCGAGATTCAGACAAGTTAAGTTTAAGAGCCAGTTCTTCTCTTGCGAACACGTCGGGGTACGGCGCGCGCTCGAACGCTCGCTCTAGTTCCTCAAGTTGATACGCCGTGAAAGTAGTTCTGAGGAAGAAATACATGTTTAAAAACTTATACAGATTAACAAAGGTGTAGTTGTAGTTGAAGGTCGTGGGTGTTGATAAAACTTCAAACAATAAAAGACCTCCCAATTCTAAAGTAACTTGTTATACTCTCAATTATACATTCAAAAACAAAATTCTTATCTATCATTCATGAGCACATCTACCATATGACGCGTGCAATATGGCTGCGGGCCGCACGCGCAGAAATTGATTGAGCGTGAAACGAAATTCACCCCCGTTGCGCGCGAGCACCTCTAATTGCCTGCCAATTGACTTTAAACTTATAGTGGCATCGTGTTATTAATTGTTACACCACATTTTTATTTGATATTTTATTACGACACCTCATTGCGCCTATCGTCGCGGGTAAGGTAACACTTTTTGTTGTAGGTAGCTTTACTAAATTTAATTTCTAAATGCATAAAGTGAGTTACAAAATAATGCCTTCTTCGATGTGAGGTGTTTGTCACTTACCTATTAACCAATAGGTTCGCAACTACGGCAGAATTTAAAAAAAAAAACAATTCAAACGACTACCTATACATGGCTGACATAGTTACACTACCAACTATTTAATTCACAATGTAAATATTTAGAGATGAACTAAATAATTGTTCCCGTACTATCTATGAAGCGATCATTGAGCTGGTGTTGCAACTACATTCATTAAACGCTGTACCCTCCATTCAAGAGATGGTGAGATAAGGCAATTGACTCCCCGCGGTCATACGGGTAATTAATCTGAACGAAACACGTCGCCTTTGTAGTTTTATAGCAGTTATTGCAAGACGCCTGTATCAACTGTTGTTACTTAGAAAAGGGTGCTGCCAGAGGTTTTGTCTCGATCATAAGGGTGTCGAGGCGTTATGAATTATTTTCTCGCGTTTTAGTCTTATCTGAGAAATCTTAAAGTAATAAATAGAAATAATAATCTTTCTTTTTTATCCCCTATGTACCTAGGTTTCTAAAATTGTATGTGGGGTTCTTCAGAGAAAAAGTAAGATCCGTCGATATTTTATATCTAATATACAATTTGGTTATATTATGAGATTCATAGCCCATTTATAATATTCTATTGCCATTATTTTTCACAATCACCACGCTTGGCATACAAATTTTTGATAGTATTTTATATATATCGCAGCCAACTAATTTAATTAGCCTTTCAGTTAACAGCCTAACTTTTTTACTAAAGGGCGCCGTTCAACAAGCTGCCTGAATGATATTCAGCCATTTAATCAAACAGCTAGGCACTTGACTTGGGTCTTTCCCTAGCCCAGACATCTAAATTTAGTTTCATTTTCTGCCACCTGGCGCTGAAACGCACACTGTAAGTATGGCGTCGACGAGCGACAATATTTCTGGTGTTTCTCACAGTTGAAATGCGCTTACTCAAAAAATGTTTAGGTACTATGGAAGTGTAGTGACAAAAATAGTTTAAATTTAGCTGTAACTGTCTCAAGTTAGGTACTAGAGACAGTTATTTTGTTTGAATTTTAAATAAAATGTTGACCGAAAACTTGTTGAATATGACCAACATTTTAAAATATTATGTTGATAATAGGAGTTCTGACCATCCCCATAACATCACCTTAGAGAGTAGTAAGCAATTCAAAACTATATTAGGTATAATACTTTTATAAAATATGAACAAACTATTAAATTAAAAGTAAACATCTTATAAACCACCATCTAGCCATATGGTTTTTATCACGTATTAAAAATCATCGTATTAGTTATGCAAATAATTAATAGAACAGGGGTGGTTCGCGACGATACGATATAGTTAATATGGGGAGGGTGCGCCTGCGCCGGTCACCTGTGACAGCGGCGCGTGCCGATGCATGTGGAACCAATAATACCACTTCGAACCAAAAAATTTGAAGAGTAGTTTGTATAGATATAAAAGTGATTCACACTCGAAATGACAATTACTTTTCTTTTGACAATACAACAAAATCCGTTGCTTCAAATCTATGTTTGAAAAAAAATAATAAATATAAGTAAAAAATCTTTGGTAACAAATAAAACCAGTATTAATTGAGTAGTGTCAAAATGAAAGGTATTTTTATTACTAGTTTACTCAATTAGGGCTTAGGACTCAGATTCGATTCCCGCAAGAAACATTTTTTTAATGGAACAGCGGATGTGAGTCTGGGTGTTTGATTATGCTTATAAAACAACCTGCAGTGCAGCGGATATCGTTGTACGTGGCATTTTATGTATAAAAATAAATAAATCACGAGGTTAAAATAGTGATTTTATAACGCCGCCATTACCAACTAACTTTCGATATAACTTGTTACCAGAAAACATATTTCGTTTCTATGGTACAAACTCAAACTCAAAGCATTTATTTCAATTAAACCATTTATAGGCACTTGAATTGTCAAGAAGTCGGTCAGTCAGAAATATGAAGCTACGTACCTATGGAGAAGAACGGGCAAGAAACTCCACGGACACTCTTTTAAATCAAAAGTTTGATACAAAATATTGGTTACATAATTCATGTTGAAATTATGCTTGTGAGAATAATGTAGACAGACGTGCACGTTCGTAAAAGCGTCCGTAATGAAAAGAAAAAAAAAATAACCATTCAAAAAATTTTAATAAGTCATGGCAGCTAAGACATGACCAGTCACAACTGACGGCGCCCGTTCACGAACATGACGCATGGATGATCTAACACACCTATCAGTACCTATCAGACTTCCAGTTCTATCTTCCTCGTCCTCGTGCTACTATCCCAATTTATTTGAGGTCGGCGCATCATGTTTTCCTCTTTCATATATAGTCCTCCAGACCGTATTTCGGCCACGACGGCCAATCTCAAAGGAGACTAGCCTTCGGCGCGGGAGATATTATAGTGCACAAGTGTGTGCGCAGACACAGGTGCACTCTCTCTTCCCTCACTCTCATATCCGATGGGACGGTAATCCGACACGACCCGAGAGAGATCAGGCGCAGGATCAACGGCTTAACGTGCTTTCCGAGGCACGGGGGTATCACACCGCCAACTTCCAAACTCTGGGCTGCTACTAAGAAATTCCTAATGGAAAAACCCAAGAACACTTTGCCCGACCCGGGAATCGAACCCAGGACCCCACGCTCAGCAGTCGCACTTGCGAGCACGAGACCAACGGAGCAGTCAAACATCCTCTTCCATACATGGCTATTAGCCGTCATCTCAGTATCAGGCCGTATCTAAGCAGACCTTTCACACATTCCCTCCATCGTTTATGTGGCCTTCCCTATCACAAAGCTATCCACATTTATACTTAAAACTTTCCTTACGAAATTTTCCATAACAACCGATTTCTCCACAACTTCTCATTCACCGGCGGACTTTCCGACTTCGTAGCTACTTATTTCTTATCTATATAATATATATATATATTTTTCTTATCTATATTGTATCTATTCGCGTAGCAGCATATATGTATATCATCTGTATCTATCAGCCATCCAAAAAGAAACGTCTAATTATAAGCTACGGAATTCTACGTAGCTTTTCGCTACGAAAGCTCTACGAAGATTATTCGTAGCCGACTTGCTACGCGCAAGACTGCTACGAGACAGTCATCTTCGTAGCAAATAGAAAATTCGTAGCCGCGTAAGCAAGTTCAGTACGATTATATTACTGCTTTAATTACTGAGTAAATTTTTAATTTATTATTAATCTTTACATCAAACTGGAGGCGAATATAATAAAAACATCTGAATAAACACTCACCTAGTTTTCTTCTTCTTGATTCCGTTGTTGTCGCTCTTCTTCTTGTCACTCTTCTTGGAAGTGGCGGGCGGCGGCGGCGGGTGTGGATGCGGCGCGGGGCTGGGCTCCGGCGCCTGCAGCAGCAGCGGCTCGTCCTTGCGCTTGTGCTCGGTGGCGGCGGGCGCGAAGCCCGGCAGCTCGTCGCGATACAGCTCGCCGATGTCGCCCACCACCACCGCCACGTGCCGCTCCTTGCCGAACTCGCCGAACATGTGTTCGTCGAAGGGCCCCTGCTCCATGTGCGGCCCCGGCTCGAAGGCGCACTCGTAGCGCGGCGCAGCCCCGGGCCCTTCGCACACGTACATGTAGCCGTCGGCGGCGGGCGGCGGTGGGCCCGCTACCTCGGCGCGCACCTCGCTCGGCTCCGTCGCGCCGCTGCTCAGCTCGACTACCGAACCGAACCCGACACACAGATTTATCTATCTACTCCGATATTAAACAATTTGACTTCATTTAAGCAAACCCCGGGATCGACGAACGCTCGCGCCGTTCGTATCCTCGTGTCCGTCCCGGTTAAATGGCTTTAATCAACTTTAACGAACTAACCGAATTTGCTCTACGGTTGGTCAATTTATATTACCATAATACGTCTGTCGAAGTAGGTTTTAAACCAATGAGTAGCGCGTCCAAGCCAGGCGAGAACGCGGGTGCAAATGCTATTGTCACTCGTAGTGTGGGGCCGGAGAGGATAGATTCGACTACGTGGAGCGAGCGCTTACGACAGTGGCGCGAGTGTGCAGGGAAGCCAATCGCAGCGCAGTGCAGCCACTCCCCAGGGGCGGCGCGGCGCGGCACTGCGGACCCCTCTCGCGCGGCGGCTGCGGGCGCGGGCGGCCGCACCGCCGTCGTCGGCGGACTATGCGGGATTCCCACAAGCTCTCCCGATATTTGTTTGTATCGGTGCTATTGTAGGGCGCAAACGCCCACATCATTATTTTGAAAGTCCATAGTACTTTATTGTAAATCCGTATCAACACCACTCATATGTCTCTTACATGATTTATAGCCGTGGGAAAAGAATCACATCCATTGCAAATAATAATCCCATAATCATTTTCACTAATATATGAGTACCTGTAGAAACCACTAGTATAGATATCGTTTTCCATACTATTAGTTGTAATTAAGATTTGACAAGTATCGTACTTAAATTAACAACCTGTTTGCTGTTATGTACACTACCCCAACAAAACAATTAAACACTTTCTAACCCGAAATCAATGCACCAGAGCACACGTCACTGTGTAACACCGGTAGAACAAGGCTCGCACGGATGCAGCTGACACGAATGCGCGCTGCGTCGAGACAGCGACGCGGAGCACTAATGCCGATCGACGGCACCATCGCTTAATTATTAATTAACAGTTATTGCTGGCTATTATTAATAAAACATTCGCCCTGACTATTGGCACTTAGATTAGCGTCGAGGGAGTAATGGCGCATTTCAACAATTTCGGTTGTTATTTAATTGAAGTCAATTTAGATGATCAGAGTCTATTTAGGTTGGTGCTGGCGCTCGCCAGCGGGATCTCTGCTTCATTGGGCTTATTGGTGACTTTCAGACAACACGAATTGCACTCGCTGATGCACTTCTCGTCGCATTTGCAGTTTGTGTGCTTTGAAACAAATGGATCACGGTCAAACACACCCTCTAGTGATTCGCGTGTGTCCATATTATTATGTTCTAGTGCACTGGTCTGCTAAAAGGACTCTCTAAAAGATGGATTGTGTTTTGTGCCACAGAACTGTGATGATTGTGTAGTGCGGAAACCAAAGTGAGAAGTGTTATAACGATAGTAGTTGTGTGCTCTGTTCAAGGAATAGGTGTTGTCCGCGTCGGAACATTTCGTGCCGCCTGAAGTTAAGCGCTACTTACGGTAGGAGCCTGAATGGCTAGCGTAAAGACTTTAGAGAATTTCTATACTGTACAAATGTGAGCTTAAGTAGGTAAATTGCAGGTAAGAAATTCTATCCATACCTAGAACAATCCCTGAATAATGTCGGAACTACAATGTTCGTAAAGTGCATTTTTTATTAGTTCGAAACTTTTAATTACTCTGTTCAACTCCGTTTTCTATTATTAGGCAAGTGTTGTTTTTGTTATAATTAAGTTATAATTTCTTTATTTACTCAGTGTATGAAAATTGAGAGACGCTTACTTCGTGAGACACACCTGGGACAGGGATGGCGAACAAATGGCACGCATGCACGGTGGCACGTAACAAAATAATTTGGGCACGGCATCATTTCAGGAATTTAGGTACTTCAGTCATCTAGTTTGCAACAGCAAAATTCTATTAACATTACTGTGTAACGATAAAGGTATTACTGTGAAATACGTGTGAAAATAAAGAGTGTTATTGTGATAAAGATTTTTTCCAGTAGTAACTAAGTCAAGTGTTTGTTGGCACGTCATGGCCGCATTAAATATTTATTTGGAATAAATGGCAAGACGTAGATGTATAGAGGTTCGCCATCACTGCCCTAGGATAACATGACATTACTTTCAAATATAGGTACCTACCTTTACCCAAAATTATAATAAACTAGCTTTTGCTCGCGGCTTTGCCCGCGTGGATGTCGGAAAATATCTCACGGGAACGTACTACCGGGATTACATACCTAATAGCCGAGGAAAAGGTCATTGACTCCTACCGCTGCGCCCGCGTTGTCGTCAACGTTACTTTGTTACGCGTAATTTTAAATCAGTGATATCTTTTAATGTATTAATTTTAATGATATGATGTCGAGGCGTTTTTTAATCTAAATTAAATGCCCAATTTAAATAACATATTTTATTGGATAAGAATAAAACCGGCCAAAATAGCATCGAAAATTTATCAAATTCTGAAAGATAATATAATCCTGTAGAACTTAATTTTTATTTATCACTCACGGTTTACACGGCGCACGCCAGTAAAGCTCCCAGTCGGCCTAGTTTTTTCCGACATCTTCAACAATAATCGTCATATTACAGCCAATTTACACCAAATACTAATGAAATATACACCAAAACCTTCCTCATGAATCACTCCGTCCATTGGTGAAACCAGTTTGAAAATCCGTTCGGTAGTTTTTGAGTTTAAAGTATCGTATCACAAAAAGCTACCTACGACCTATTTGTTGTGAAAATTCACAGGGGAGGCGAGGAGGGGGGAATTCTGTAGGTTGTACAAGATCATAAAGCCGATATTAGACGCTTCACCTCTTGCATCTTTCACTCGAAGTGAAAAGACGCAAAACGAATCAAAAGTGAAAAACCACGCAAGTGCGTGTCGAACCACGCACAGTGAAGGGGTTCCGTAGTTGGGATGAATATTTATTTACGCATGCTGTACAGTATTGTTTTTATAACAGACAAACACAGACAGACAGACAGACGGACATGGCGAAACTATAGGGGTTCCTTGTTGACTACGGAACCCTAAAAATGTATGTTTTTACTCGTCTATTCCATAATGTGGTTGTGGACCGTGGGGTGTCGTTGGGTAGGTCTTTTAAAAATATTAGGAGTACGTGATGGACATTTTTCGATTCAGGGTTCCGTTTGCGAAATATCAAGCTTTAAAGTGCAAATTTTTGTGAGAGTCAAGTGTCCCCCCCCCCCTGCCAGCTAAATGGTTGGTTCTGGATATGTGGAAAAAATCACAGCAGTAGTATAACGAAATGAAAAGCAAAATTATCACAGCTAAGTACAAATTTAACGAGTAATAATCAACCAACTTACATTTGCAGTTGAAAAAACATGTTCTCCCATACACTCCGTATAGAAAAACATGTTTTTCAACTAAACTGTTAAGTTTGTTCTCGGGATAAATTCATCCCATCTACGGAACCCTTCATTGAGCGTGGTCCGACATGCACTTGGCCGGTATATCAATATTTGATTTCACTTGGAGATTGGGCTAACCTGGCCTAACCCTCAATTACGTAAAGGTATATGCCTTGTGTGTAATGGATAAGAATATATTATTACGACGACTTCTCTCTATTGATAGTCAATGGTGCCGATTCTCTTGTAAACTGAACTAAACTAACTAAACTATCACTAAAATTCCTTACTTTTTACTATGAGAATCTTAACGCTATTCTGCAATAAAAAGTCTCTAAACTTAAAAATTATTTTGACACAACTAAATCGAATTTGACAATCGCGACTCCACGTGGTACACACTTGTTTGCCCTACACCGTGAATTTTTTTAGAGCCGGAGGTGCGCAGAGGGGGCAGCCTCGACGTATTTTATATGGAATTTTTCACGTTTTGCATAGAAAATAAAAATAAAAATTACCTACGTGTTGATAATTAGGGGTATAGGGGTTTCAAAGGGGGTCGAAATTTTCATTATTTTTGCGATAGGACACACCATTTTCGAGTTATAAGCAAAAGAAAAGAAAAAAATATATTTACAGTACCGTTTTTGAATCTGAAGTCGAGGTGTTCGTGTGAATTTTAGTTCATGACAACTAATATTATTCCACACCATATTTTATCGCGATTAAAAATGGTCAGATTTAGATAGAAAATTAAAATTTTAGGTGAAAAACGTCAAATTCAGAATAGCAAAATTGTCATTTTCACTAAATTAAAATCTCAGAGCCATCTTAGTGCTGTCAAACTAAAATATAGTTAAGTTGTGTCACTTTAGTCTATTTCAGAATGGGAATTCATCGTTTGACAGGAATAAACTAAATTTTAGTGATTTTTAGTCTAGTTTAGAGGCATTTGTGACAAGAGAATCGGCACCAGTGAGGAGCTACAAAGCTCTAAATCATCATCAAATTAAAATTCAATTTATTTTATTTCACATACACCTACAAGGGCACTTATGAAACGTCAGAAGCTAGGTGCACGGTTCCAATTGGTCGTTTCCTATGGAGAAGAGCCGGCAAGAAACTCCACTGTTTCTCTTTTAAAAGTAAATGGTATTCAATGTTTTCAAGTTACAGTGTTAATAGGTATGAGAGGACAGTGTAGGCCTATCAACAAGTACCAGGTACTTAGCAAGATAGAAAATGGTCGACAGATCTACAGTCTGTTAAGCCTACAACGTTCTCACATTCACAAAATTTTAAAGAAAAGAATCTATATAAAAGCAAAAAATAAAATAATAAAAACATATTTAAACCAAATACAGCTGTAACAAATCTAATTTATTATAAAATATAGAATATTTTAGGTATATAATGTCAAATAACGAAAAGATTATGTCAAGGAAGAATGTAAAAGAAAAAAAAAAGTAAAATAAAATAATCATCTTAATTTGGGAGCAGTTAATAGACATTTACATAGCTATGCCGTTAATGAGGTACCAGGGAAGCCACATGTGCAGAAGGAATTATTGCCAAACTTCCTTGTCTTGAACGTAGTCTTTAATCTTAGAATCTGCTTTTTTGATAAGGACACGTTTAATGTGGGTTTTGAACTTTACATCGCTAAGTTCCGTAGTAACCGACTTTGGCAACTTGTTATAAAATCGAATACTGTTTATTACAAATGACTTACTAGTTTGAGTTAATCTAAATTTGGGTATCACAATTTCATCGGCAGCCTTGTTCCAACCACCGCTTCCTCCCTTTTGTGCCATAAGCTCTAAATGTGCTTAAGTTCTGGTATTTCGTCAATGAAATAATTTTCATCAATTCTGTGCCTTGCAAACATCATCTTTTGAGCCTTTCGAAGTAGTAAATGTACGATCATTCGTAAATTATTTTGTCGGTATTTTATGACCATGGAATGAAACAAAAATTAACAAAATTCATTCGAATGAATGATCACTCAAGTCAAAAGAAGCATCAGATATCATTAAAGGCAGTGAGTGCATCTGTTGAATATTTTTCAAAACCGAACAGTACCTACTGCAAATTGTAGGAACTTATTATTTTTCACAACATAGTAGATACACAATCTAAAATAAATTCCGCCGAAGCAAAACTTTGTTTTTGCTAACAGTTCTGGGATTTTTAAACAAATGTGATTTAGAAAACATAGCACTACCTAAACATACAGTATTCATAGAGTAATCGGGTAAAAATAAATACGGTACAAACAAAACAAAAACTGTAGGTAATAAATGGTTGTACAAAATTCAATCCGATTAACATTTTTTCCGACTATTTGATATGCAAGTATAAATAAATTAAGTTTAGGATAAACAAAGTGTTTTTAGTAAAACGGACCCACGGAACGCCATACTAACAAATTGGTAACCATTTCCCGTTTTGAAAAAGATAGGATTTTCTGCTTCTGCTGAAAACATTAGTTTGTAAAAAGTTTTTAAATCATATCAGTACCTACTTAAATACTTATTAGTGTCCTATAACGTTCTAGGTTGCATAATATTAGTTTATGGAGAGTTTTCAAAAACCTTCGAAAGGATCACGTCGAAATTATGAAGAGCAACGTCATCATTGTATAAATCATTTTTAAACGAGATTTCAAAATAAACTACAGAATAATTTATAGTATTTAAGTTTGATTTAAATGTGCTGAGGTACCAGCCATCTTAATTGAATCGAAAGTACTTATAGTACCTACAGGTTCGATGAAAATTCTCAAAAGTAGCTCCTATCTATATCTATGTATAGGTATACATATTATAAATTAAAGACGCTATTTGTGTCTGTCTGGGTGACGTTGTTCTTCTAAACTACGCAACGGATTTTGATTAAGAAGGTTTATGTCTATAATATTATTATTAAACTTACATATAATAAAGCAAAATAGATTTTTTTTAAGTCGTGAAGCCGTTGCGAAGCAGGGGTGGGTCCCTAGTTTTCACATAAACCTTTGTCGACTGCTTAGAATTGTCTTCCACGTGAGCGTGACGATAGAAGAAAATATTGTGATGAAACAATGCACGACCACAACGGGTAGCAAAATTAAATACCTAAACCTCGGTTACACAGACATTCTAGTTAAAAGATGCCTTCGAATAGCAGACGTCGTTATGAACTAGAATGTCTGTTGCAGCAGATACTTAACCAGTGATTTAAAAAAAATCATCTCTTAGAAAGATAAGAACAATTCGTTTAATTTTTCTTTACAGTAAGTTTAGGGTTAGTGTAGGTATGTCAAAGAATACTTATTTCCCTGTATCAAACGTTTTAGGTCAATCAACCTAGCGGTCCAAAATAACACCTATAGCGTAGTATCACCACATCAGAGCCGTTTACTAGGTACACCCACATTTTGCCAGTTATGTTGAGTCTCATGTGAAAGAGGCTAGTCTTGTTAGTTTTGCTCTAGTTTGTCTTTACCACCAACCAGATCCACAGTCCAAGCTGCTACTTATTGCAAATGTTCTAATAGAAAACTCTATAACACTGGCCAACCCGGGGATCGAACTGCGTCAAGCTGATCTACTACATACGTTACGTTTGTGACCAATGAAGTCTAACAAGTTAACGAAGAATTTCAAACTGAATAAATTCGTTACATTTTTATTTACATAGTTACTTGTTCATCGCTTTTTTTATTACAATTAGATATGCACCGTCAAGTTTTCAGCGATCTCACATCACACACTCACATCACATCATCTCACACAACAAATTTTAAAAAAGAGTGTTTATTTCATCTGGAATACTACTGACTTTCAATTTCCATTCGATTATGTTTGGTTCTCATTACATTGCCAACGGCTAAACTGTTTACTCGTCGGCATGTCCAAATACTTCAAGTACTGAGGTCCTCAGTATATGTAGGTATTATAGCACCCACCTAAAACTTTTCCATGACAACACAATCTTCATACTCCTGACTAGATAATTATCATATGAATATATCCCACGAATCCTTCATTTAATTTCGAGTCCACATAGTTTCTGTAGTCAATTACTATGTAAATATTCTGTTTAAATAGGAGCATGCTAGGAAAAGGCCAGGATGATGTGCAAGTGAGTCATGTGACGGGCGGCGCGTAGGCGCTTCACATAAAATCTCTCTGGCGACGGAGCATGCTGCACGACGCAGAATCTGCCGCTTGCTCAATTGGACTCAATTGGTTTAATTGATTTCAATTGAAATGACCTCGCGCACCGGCTCTCGGCTCCCGCTCCTAGTCTGACACTTTTACATCTATCTTTTTTGGAACTGACATAAAAGCTCTAAGATAAATTTCATTGCCCCCAATAAAACGAGTCATTCGTTTGTCACTGCAATATCCTGTACATTTTTTGTTTGCTGTCTATGTATTGAAGTAATTACAGACTTCAGTAAATACCTATCACTTTATGTTTTAAAGGTTATTTTCTGTACCTAATGTGTTTGACGTTTTGAAATTCTTAGTTGAAATACTATAAAGTAAATCGGTGTGTTGATTCTACCATAGTTGGATTAACAACTACCAAAGAAATAGGTCGACGATTTCGAAGAAATATCAAACTTCCTCGGATATTCGTTCTTTACTAGACAGACTCTCAGTTCTTTACTACAGACTTTCCTAAGCATATCGCATTCTGCGGGGTTTCAATAGATTCCTATTATACATTTTGGATGAACAATTGAATTCTAACTAATTGAAGCACTTCTCATGGTTGTTCTTTGTTTTATGAAAAAAATAATTAACCTAGTAAAACGTTTCCAATTAATTTTACTCTGTGTTTTGACGTGAAAACGTCTTTTCGAAATACTGGTAGTAAGTTCAATATTTAGGTTACTTGCTATAAAAATCGCAAATATTAGTTAACTACGAGAAAAACAACAAATTACTAAAATATTTTAGACCTATGACAGCGTAGGTACCTACGTCTCAAAAAATGTATTCTAACCGCCAAAAGAGCAAATGTCCATGTTAAATGCAGTAAAAATATTTTAAAAAGTCATAATTCAAATTCAAAATAATGACAGTAGGTATACACGATGACGGTATGGCATTAAAAAGACATCAAACATTTTGGCACGTGTTCTATCCGGTGCACAATTGGTCTTAATTAGGAAATAGCGGCGCGGGCGCAGACGCCGCTGTGCCGACCATCTTCAACCGACGCGCGACGTCAGCTATACTCGTAAATAATTACCTACATACATCAAAAAGTTTTTATTTAATTCAATAAAATACAACTATTTACTAGGTTAGTTTCCGTTCAATACCATAACTAAGGCTTTTCCTATAATATTAAAATGATGTAGTCGCCATAAAGTTCATGTCCAAAATTATTTAAAAAGCTATACAGCCCAGTCACAACATCAAACATTGCAAACGCGTATGTAACTACTATTTTTTATAGGTTATTAGGTCCGCTGAGAGTAGTTTGCTATTATGCTACTCCCATGGTCCTCGAAAAACTGCGAAATTCTGGCACTTATTTCAGTTTTTTTTTAAATATTCCTTAACTGCGCGTTTTTAGGATCTTTGGTCTATATTTTTGTGAAGCAAGCGAAATTTGATACATTCTAAGCACAACCCAAGCATTCCAGGTCTGTTGGTTGCAAAGATATAGCCAGTCAAAGATGGGCATTTTTTTCCAATAAGTGAAAAATTTACGATATAGGATCATTTGCCAAGACACGTACCGGCTGAACGAATGGTCCTAGAGAAAGTGTTGTAGTGTTGTAATTGAGTAGAAGGAAGATTTCGTGCCCTTGCGCATTCCTTCTTCAGTGAACAAGCACAAGGGATACGGTGCTAGCTCATACGCAAAATGCTGCATCAAATGTTCATCTGATTGTTTTGTTATCATTAACACGCAGATCCATTGGAATACGGTAGGGGGATCAACATCAACTCTCTTGTTAAACTGCACGTTTTCTAGGACCATTCGTTTCTTGGCTAATGACCCTAAATCGATAATTATTCACTTTGTGGAAAATAATGCCCATCTTTAAGTAGCTGTATCTTCGCAACCAATAGACCTAGAGTGCTTGGGTTGGGCTCAGACAACGATACATAAAAATGCGTCCATAAAGTATTTTAAAAAGAAAACTGAAACGTACCACAATTTCGCAGTTTTTCGAGCGCCATGGGAGTAGCACAAGCTTTTCAGGATTGCAAACTAGAATATAAACTACTCTAAAGGGACCTAACAACGTATAACAAAATCGTAGATACATGCGCGTTTGCGATGTTTGCATTTTTATGCATCAATATTGACTGGGCTAATAAGTATAAAAATCTAAGTATATACTTCAACGCACATAAAGCTGCTGTGTCTTCTTTTTAGTTGACTTTTTAGGTTTGTTTTTACCGCTGCCCCAAAAGTAGGATTTGAATTCCCTGTTTCCCGTACTAGTACTTGGTTCATCACAATTAATATTTGAGTCCGTTTCATCTAAGTGGACATTTTTACCACCTCCGTATACAACACTTCGCCGAAGCCGCTGATCAGTTACAGCTTCTTCTTCCACTACATCATCATCACTAATATGTATCGTTGTCATTTCTTCCTCGAATCTTAATTTCTTTCGAACAAGACCAACTTCTGGCTTTTTATCACTTATTGCGCCAGTGGTTGCTATTACACTTACAGTCTCGGGTGTAATGAGGCTGTGGTCATATTCATGACATTGAATTTCTTTCTCTTCTGTATGAGGTAGGTACTTAGCTTGGATTTCAGCATGTTTTAACGCATGATATGATGGCATTTGCATGGAAATTGATCTAGCACGTCTGAAAAAATTTAAAATACTTAATTCGTCCGAAGGTTCTTTAGATGTCATTTCTAAATCTAGAATTGATCTTCTGTCCGCCGACCTTCGTTTTCCTTCGTAGTGAGCCACTATATCTTCGCTGTCTGTATCAACTTGTGTCATTCGCTCGTTTATTATAGTTTTATCTATTATTTGCATTTCTAAACTTGATCCTGTTTGTACTGCGGCATCGGTTGTAAAAGGAGATCCCATTTTACCTAATTCTACTTCAGCAAACGAAAAGAACCGTCGGTTTCCAGGGTCCATCACATCATATTCTTCTTCGATTTGATCGCCTAAAATACGTGATATTTTTTTCTTACGATTGCATCTGAAGAATCTGGACAATCTACTAATAAAGGAGCCGACCGTCTTTTTATGTATTCGCATATCCGGGCACTCCATATAATCTTGCATAGCAGCGCTGCGAAAAATTTCCTTTGGATCTTCAGTATCATGTGGAGAACGCATAATAGGGTCCAAGTACAAACTGAAAACAAATTCAAAGCTAAATGGTTAAAATTTGCAATCATTTAATGTCTTTGGTTAAAATAGAGATCATTCAATGTGCAAATCCACCTAGACACGATAAACACTCGATCCTATAAATTGGCACACTTATTATGAATACATCCAGTACATATATGTATAGTGATACTACTAGCCACTACTACGTATTATACAGAAAGTTATATAGCCGTTATAGTAAGTCTTAACAAACTAAGTAAGTAGTTCCAAAGAGACTAGTTAGGCTGCTATTAGATGTCGATCACGTCTGTGAAGTTGCACCAGTTAATTACAAACTGAAAAAACTTTTAACAAAAAAAAAACAACATGAATGTGTCTGTGTCATTGGTTTTGAATTTTTGTTTTTCACCACGAACTACCGAAATTAAAGTTAATTTTCACTTTATTGTTTTTTTTTTGTTGGAAAAAGTTTTTATTTTTACTTTTTAGTTGTGATAACTACCCCACACAAATTCGAATACAACAACCTGCTATGTAAATAACAGTGACAGAAACTTATTATAACTTCATTCTTAAACATTGTGGAAAAAACTACGTACAAATTCCTCCTTTTTGAAGTCGGTTAAAAAGACCCTACAGCTGCAAAAGTTCGCTTTTTAGGAACTGAATGTTGATTGTGTTTTTTAACACTTTCGACACCACCCACTTTTCATAGAACTCATATGCCATGCCACTATATATATTGGAAGTGAACCCTCCGGGAGGGTTGCCGGCATTACGTTTGCGCTAAGTTTACCATCACGTAAGGTCAACGGCATTAGGTTTAAAACCGTGTTATAAAACACGGTAAAACGAAGTAAAATTGTGTTTTCAGATGATCTTGTCGATATGCGTAGTTTCCAACCTTTTAAATGTTTAGTGAATATTTGAAACTGTGAACAAAAAATTGTATAAAAATATAAATGCTTGGATTTTAAAACCAACGCATTTACTAATAAATCTTGTTAAAATATACATCAGATTTTATTTTCACGGTTTATAATGCAGTATTCGGGCTCCCGGCATCCCATATGCGACTTGGTGAACCCTCCAGGAGGGCTCTCGGCACTGAACGTTTTAAAGGCAAGCTGGGGTCATGGATACAACTTTACATGTCAAAAATATTTTCGCGATTCTTTGTCCCAGACTTATTCCACGCAAAGTCCTTACTCGACTACTCCGACAAGGTACTATTTATAAATATTGAAAACAACTCACACATTCTCAGCAGCGTCGGTGTATATGAAGAAAGCATCGGAAACTTTGGGTACACATCGCTTGAGCCAGTAGTGCACGGTGTACAGTATGGTAAGTAGCACCGCCAAGAACGTTATGGCTGCGAGACAAACGTTGTGCTGGAGCCCTGCCGATCCCCCGCATGTCAGGCGATCTTCATCGTATATGTCTGGAAAAAAAACCGGCCAAGTACGTGTCGGACTACGCACAATGATGGGTCCGTAGTTGGGGTGAATTTATCCCAAAAACAAACTTAACTTTGTAGTTGAAACGTGTTCACCCATACATTCCAACTGCTAATGTAAGCTTGTACGCACAATATTTATTTATTTACCATGTTATTTTAAGACAATAGATTAAGATTCTTATAGGTTTTCCTTAAATCTATGAGTAAAGAACCATTCTCTGAATTTTATTCAAAATTTTAAGCTCACATGTTTCGGAGCTATGGGGATAATATCAATTTTCGTCAATTTTCTTAAATATCTTTAAAATTATTAATTCCAAAACGATGAAAAAAAAATTGAGATCCTCGCAATAAGTCTTTTCATTTGATATATCACACGGCACGGTCTGCAAAACTTTTTCTTTTTTTTTCCTATTTTCCCCCCAAAAGTGACCCCCATTTCAAAATTCTTTTATTTACGTTACACGTCCGTGTTTGGGTCACTGAAATAAATATGTGTACCAAATTACAACTTAATCTTTTAGAATCGGAACAAATTGGCTGTGACGGAGAGGCGGACACCCTGACACACGAGTGATCCTTTACCTATGGGTTCCGTTTTTTCCTCTTGAGGTATGGAACCTTAAAAAACAATTTTCCTGATGGTGCCTTTCTTCAAATTGTCCTTTATTGGAAACAAGCCCAAAGAATCTTAGTTGGACACATCTGTTGCCAACATGGGCTGACACTCGAAGTGTTCATGGATAAGAACAACTACAGGTAAAAAATACAAGTAAGTACACACCACGAAGGGGCAAAAACACAAGGAAATAATAATCTGAAAGACAGGCCTTTAGCATAGGTTATGTACCATATGAGCCACAATTTGGCACACCGTCACAGGCGCTGAGCGAGTCGATGCAGACACGAGCGCCGGACACCTGGCACTCGAGATGCGCGGTCGCACAGCGCGCGTCGCTCGTCAGCAGCGTGCGCGCAGGTGTCATCACCACCGTCATGCGCTCCAACTGTATACATACAACTTAAGTTTTTCCTTGTTCTTACATTGCAGAATCTCCTCTCGGACATAAAATTCAACCGGCAACAGCCTAACTGTAAATGCACGCTATGCACAGCGAGCGTTCTGAGTGACAACATGAGTTCGAATACCTCTCCTGCCTATTGCCGTGAACCCTCCTAGCACAATCTTGATTTAGTTAGAGAGGTTAGCTCGTTCGTTTCCATTCCAGTAAAGAGAATGAACATTTCTTTAAAACATTACGAAAAGTCTGCAATGTTCCACTTCCAATATCATGTCATATTTTTCAGATCAAACCGAATTGTACGCGGGTAACTTATTTTACGGATTGTGGTCATCAAAGAGTTTCACTCACCATCACGTAACAATAGAAGTTAAATAAGAATGTAAACTAACTGTAAAGTTGGTGATAGCGAGTACGAGTCTAGACGAGTTGAACAGAAAGACATGCTTAGCAATCGCTTCGTCGAAGTCACAGATGTTGAACAGCGCCGGCCCCACGTACTGACGTAGGTAACGAAGCGCCACGCGGTCGTGAATCTAAGCATATTAACTCAGCATTATCATTTAATAATAGCAGAATTTATATTTTTCAATCACGGTGTTTCTGGGTTTCCAATTTTCGTGAGTTTACAATACACCATGCTGGATGTACCTACTGTGACTGTAAAATAACTTTCTTTCAACCTTCTGGCTCGATTTATCTTATGACTCATTGATAAATATCTGTGGTGTTACAGTTTATTGTCCTACTTTCGTTTCATTACATGGTAGAATTTAAAAAAATCTACTTTGTACTTTGTCTCGTTAGTCTAATCACAAGCGATACTGCTGAGCATGAGGCCCTGGGTTCGATACCCAGGTTTTTCTATCTGGAATTTCTCAGTAACAGCCCGGAGTCTGGATTTGTGCCCGGTTAATGGTAATAGGCTCGCTCCCTTTTATTTAAATTTGTATTTGTTTAAATCTTTTCGTTCTATATACATATTTTTGAGCTCAAGAAATGAATTCAAACGTAACAAACTTCATCGTCTTGCAGTTCAATAAGCCGCTGAAACTCCTGTGCATCTGATATCTGGTCGGTGTACTCGGTAGAGGACGGGATCTCGATGTCGACCGGCAGGTGGTGCGGCTTGACGTGCTCGATAGGGATCGCGTGCATGAATCGCTTCTTACGTCCCACCACATTGCTGCTTATAAGACATAAGTATATTACATGTGTATATGAATCACCATGTACAGATTATCTCCATAGATCACATTATCCTATTTTACTGTTTTCCCATTAAATTGGAGTAAGAGAAATTAAATGATTCAAATCTTCTTCACGATTCCTGCCTTTCTTTCCTTATCTGCTAGCACATATCTAGCCATGTCAACTTTCACACAATGCACACGTCTTTTCTTCAATCTGCACCTTGTTTTTACTGTTCTTCTCAACCTACACCCACGGTTAATAGAAGAAGAGGAGAAGAAGAAGTTAAAGATACACGAACTAACCCAATTACTGATAGGTTGTAGTTTGATAAAGAACACTACAAATCATCAAGTACTAGATTTTGCCACGGGAACGTACTACCGCGATTACATACCTTATAGCCGACGAAGGAAAAGGTCATTGATTCCTACCTACCAAAAAAAAAGGATATTTTTGGTTCACTACACTACTGTGTGAACCAAAAATATTCTCAAAATGTAGATACTTAATGATAGTTTTTACATTAACATATTTATTTCCATTAAATTTAATAAACCTTAGTGTTTAAAAAACATCTTTTAAATTTCAGGAATCGGTTGTTAGTTAAATATTGTAACATAACCTTACTTTTGCTAAACCTCTAATAACTCACCTCTCTGATTGTCAAAACTTACAGATTTTTTTGCGAGGGACTGATAAGTTTTAATCACTAACTTCAGATCTTTTTAACCGACTTCTTTTATTTTAAAATCCGTTCGGTAGTTTTTGAGTTTATCGCGTTTAGACAGACAGCGAGGGACTTTCTCGTACGTTGTATAATAAACTCCAACTCAAAGTATTTATTTATTTCAAATAAACCAATTACAGGCACTTTTGAATTGTCAAGAGATCGGCCAGTCAGAAAGATGAAGCTAGTTGCCCATTACAAAGCGTAGTAAGTACCTATGGAGAAGAACGGGCAAAAAACTCCACGAATATGTAAGGATACTAACCTTGGTGGCAATAATGTTACGTTAAGTCCTTGCTTTTCTACATCTATACTCGACGTGACGGATTGGTTCAGCATGACAGCCATTAAAGATGCCGCTTGAACCATGTTCTCCCACGATTCGTGGTCTACTAGAGTCATAGGTTTCACGCTAGAAGATACAACATTGTCATGCTGGTTCGATTAGATTTATTTTTAACTTTTTTAATAGAAAAAGAAATCGTCGTTATGGCGTAGGGTAGACTGGGTACGCTTAAAACAAAGGACGGTTGAAACAAAACAAATATCTCGCGGGGGTCAATCTCAGCGTTGCGTCGCTCCCCGCGCCGTGTTGTTGTTTACAGAAGACCGTATTGTATTTTGATACCCAAAAGTAAGTATTTTTCTTCTGAGATATATGCTAATATCGTGTGTTATATTTAAGTCAAAGTATTGAGTGTGTGTTTGTGATTTTTCGGAAGCTTGTAGATTACGGAATAATAACTAGTTTTAATGTGTTATTATTACTACCAATTAACATTTGTGAGTACGGTTGAAACAATAAATATATACGTTTTTTTTTGCATACTTCTAAAAATAGCACCCCAGGAACTAAAACTGTATAGCCCTTTCGCAGTTACAAACGCGCTCTAGAATTTGACCTATCGTCACGTCGCTTGGTTCATAAACAACAATAGGTACTATGAACGATAAAAGCCAAATCGTTTCAACCATACCCAGTCTACCTATCTACAATGTTGATCTCATCTTATAATATGACCACGAAATAAAATGCAAACTTCCCCCCAGTAGCTAGGATGTGAACTATATTTTGTAGAAGAGTCATCTGCCGATGAAAGCTACTATATACATAATACTACCTGTGCCCCGCGGTTTCACCCGCATAAGTCTCAATCCCGTGGGAATATTGGGATAGAAAGGTATCATATGTCCTAACCCAGGTCATGATCTACTCATGTGCCAAATTTCATCCAAATCCGTTCAGCCGTTTTAGCGTGAAAGCGTAACAAACAAACGAAAAAACTCACTTTCGCATTTATAATAATGAAATGAAATGAAATGAAATGAAATGAAATTGTTTATTCTGTAAATAGGATATTGGAATCACTTTTACACGTCATCTTAAAAAAATAATTAAAAATTAGCTAGATGAGTTCGGCGTTTCCTATCTGACTACTCTGAGAAGAAAGGCCGAAACAAACTCAGAGGTCATAGTCTCTTTTAAAGTCCAGACATAATCTTGGTCAGGCCATATGAGGACCATGTAGATTAGTGTCTGAAATGGTCTTTTGAGAAAAGAACCACACAGATTTGAGTGGACCTGTCCTGTCAGTGCAAGCATTTGTCAGTAATCGTGGAGCTCAACCCAGAACTTAAGGAGCTCAACTCGACGAACAATACCAAAGAAAGGACATTTGGCACACACAATATTACTTAGTTAGGATTTTGAATGCGAAAGTAAGTTTGCTTGGCACATGGGTACACCACCTGATGGAGGAGGACATAAGACACTTTTTATCCCGGTATTCCCACTGGATCGAGACTTAAACAGGTGAAACCGCGAGGCGTAGCCAGTACAAAATAATGATACACAATTTTCTAATTTCATTGCAAGGCATACAGTTCCGTTTTGACGAAAGGAAATAAGCCATCATACATTAGGCGATCGCTTAGCAATTAATTATCTCTAGCACTATAATCTATGTTTGGTCCTATAAATTATCTAGAAAATTCCGTGATTGTAAGTGGTTCTTACTTGTTCTATGTGGG
This sequence comes from Xanthia icteritia, assembly GCA_949128155.2. Classification (NCBI taxonomy): domain Eukaryota; kingdom Metazoa; phylum Arthropoda; class Insecta; order Lepidoptera; family Noctuidae; genus Xanthia; species Xanthia icteritia. The sequence goes on from OX421934.2 coordinate 10,780,806, forward strand.
TGATATTCAGTGTTCAAACCTATGTTTGGGTAGATACATGCCTAACGCACTTAACTATTTTCGATAAAAAATATAACAAATTTCCCGTCAAACCTGTCTGGCTGAATTGCCCATAGTTGTAGGCATCTCAAATATTCACAAAATACGCCTCATATTATCTAAACGCAGTCTCATTGTTCTAGGCTAAGTTCATTTAGGCCCACTTGCGCGTTCATGGGTTAGCTAAATAACTCAGAGTCAACAGGTAACTCAGGGTTACCAAAGAAAATTATTGAATTAACCCTGACTTATCTGATAACTCCGAGTTAGCTGTTATCGCGCAAGTGGGCCTTAGAAACATATAACTGATATATAGTCAAGTAAAACACTTCCTCTATGTAAAGATTGGGCGCTTGAATCATTTTGGAGAAATATAGGCTCTATGAGACTAAGCAGATGATACAAAAAAAAACTTACGCTTCAGGCGTAGTAGCAGTAGTGGTAGTGCCACTCACTTCTGAAGCCAACTTATTTGGATTACTAATTAGTATACTTTTCTCCATATCATTATTTTGTTGTGTAACTGAAAATAACCAGATTTTATTCAAACGTCAGTGGGTAACTTGTGAAATAAAGATGGTTTTTTATTCTTTTGTTAAATTATGGTAGGTAACTTAATACCTACATGTCTATTTTGTAATGTATGTCTCGTCTAGCGCAACTGCAGGGCATGAGGTCCTCGGATCGATTCCCAAATCGGGCAGAGTGTTATTGGGTTTTTCCATCTGGAATTTCTCGGTAGCAGCCCGCGCGGAGTCTGGATTTGTACCTACCCGGTTGATGGCAACGTCCCTATTAACTGGCCAAAATGTGGGTGTACTATAAGTACACCTCTGCCTAACCCTTCGGCGTGAGTTGAGTGATGTTATGTAATGTTATTATTTATGTATGGAAATAAAAATATATTTGAAAAAGGTAATTGAAAAGATATTATGTGAAAATATTCAATAATGTGGGCAAGTTGAAAACTGTTTAGTATCACGATTATGTAAATACTTGGTAATTAAGACTCGATACCGTTTAGTATAACTCGGTCGACGTCTAAAACTGCGGGCAGTAGAGGTCCACTCCTCCCTACATCGACGATCACAGAATCATTGTTATTCATAGTCTGCATTGAATTGAACAATTTATTGACATCTTGTGACAAACCCTCCGCATTTGATGTATCTTCTTCTTCTAGATAATTGGTTCTGGAAATATTATATGTATTTTTTTTAATAAACTTAACTTTATTCAATGTTTTGTTTTTCATTTTTAACAATACCCAAACTCAGGCAAAAAGTTAGTTACAATACGTAACTACATTCCTGAAATGGCTAAGGACCCAATGCTACTACTATATGTGGGTAATGCTATTGACCAGTAAAAAGTTTTAAAAGGGGCAGCCAATAAAAGAGTTGAAATCTTCCTCCTTACTTATTCATATCTGCCTTTTTTTACTTAGTATTTCAACTTACGACATCCCTATGAAAACAGAGATTTCCTGTGTCTTTTCACCACGGCTGAGGCGAGGCTATTCTGGCTATACTACTCGTACCAACAGGAACGTGAATAAGATACCTGTAGTTGGCAGACGGTTGTCTCCAAGTGATGGAGTCGGTTCTGTACTTGGTAGAGATGAGCCGGGTCGCGCTCGCGGGACGTCGCGTGTACCATGAAGCATTTGGCACTAAGAACACTGCAGGATACGAAGCATTGATATTTTATATTCATCTCTTACTCGGTACATAATATGGAGGAGCTCGTGGCTAAATAATAACAGCCGCATGGGTCGATCTACGATCCACTCAGGTTAAGCTACGCTTGTCTGGGTTGGTCCGTGGATGGGTGACCATCTTTACATACCGAGACTTCTCCGTGCCTCGGAAAGCACATTGAGCCGTTGGTCCCGGCTGTTATTCGTGGATCTTTGACAGTCGTTACTGGTCTTCAGAAGTCCGAAAATCTGACAACTATCCTTATCAAGTATTACCCAGTAATGTACTGGGTTATGGAGGTCAGATAGGCAGTCGCTCCATATAAAATACTGGTATTCAGTTGCATCCGGTTAGACTGGACGCCGACCCGAACACACTTGGGAAAAAGCTTGGCAGATTGACTCGATACATAATACTTATAGTAGAGCAAGTTGCTACCTAGCTGTCTATAAGGTCACGTCAGTTTTGCATTGACGCTGTTGCGAATAACTGGTATGGGTTAAATCGACAGGTATGACGAGACTTCAAAAATTTTTATAGTAGTGGTTCTCATCTCTATGAACAAAGAATATATATTTATAGTTAGGTAAGAGATTATTAATATTCACGTTTTTTTTAAATCTCTATTTATTTAAGGGATTTTTGACATAATTCACAGTTAAGAGAAAACTAATAATGGTAAGTAGTAGCTGTATTTATACATCAGATGGATCCTGGTGACTACACATAAAACATCTATGTAATAACACTAAGTAGTGCCAACCAAATGAGTAAGTGCTAACTGGTACCAGAATATATTACAAGAATGACTGTATCAATTAAAAAGTAATTCATATTATGAATGAATCTAACCTACGTATGAACTTCGTGTGAATGAACGAACACATTAGGTATTATAATGATCTGTAGGCGCGATGAAGTGACTTCATGGCTGATTCTAACAAAATTCAACATGTGATTCATTCCCTGAAAGACCTGGGTTCGATTCCCGGAAAGTGATTCTTCTATTAAGAAATTATGTGTAGGTAGCAGCCTGGATTCTCGATTTGGTTGTATAAATGTTATGTTACGATCAAATCAACCTTACCATGGTAAAAGCTTTGTATGGAATATTCTATGGAAAAGCTTTCTATGGAACTTTCTATGGTTTCTATGGTATAATCTAAAAAGTTACCCCGCCTACCGTAAGGGCAGGCGGTTGGAGATTATGTAACTTAACCTAATTTATTTGGGGTCGCAGCAAGTTTCTTTTTTCAAAGATTCATATTTATTAGCCATCATCTTAGAATTAATTTCCTTCTTAGCCATATCATCTTTCACGAGGAAAATAATAAAGGTACAGGATACAAGAGAATGCAATAAATTATACTGACCACTTTCATTATGTCCAATTTTAGCAAGTCCTTGCAATAGATTAGCAACATCTTTGTCAATTTTCATATTCCTTTTTGGTTCTTCGTATTTAGTTTTGCTGAGGTTTTTTAAGATGGCGTCCACTATTTCAAAGGAATTTGAACCTTGTTCTGTTTCTTTCTTGCTGTATAACAATAAGTCGCTTGGTTGTGAGTAAATTGGGGGTTGTTCATGCGAAGCCTGTGACCTGAAAATATAATATGGGGGGCCTATAGGTAAGTACTTCTGTTTAATTCAGTGAAAAATACAAAATATACGCATGTAGGTGGTAGGTAGTTATTAAAACAATTACGTCCTATAGACTAAGGGTTCCTTCACAGCCAACATATTCTTGTTTTTCTTAAAATCGAGTCTGCTGTTAACATTGTATTTATATTTCTCGCGTTGTTTACTCCTAGGAGACAGGCGCAGTCGAGGATATGATAATCTGAAACATTCGACAGATTTTATCAATGAATGGTTTCTACAAAGTTATGCCACAACACCCGTATGTTCGCCTTTCGGCTTCCTGACTGTACGTCCCGTCACGTTTTGAGGTCGTCGAATTTTACCAACCATTTAACAAGAAATCTGTAGTACCCAATCCATTTTTGAAGTCTATTATAGTCCACTAATGAATAAAGAAGGTATCTTTAGTCAAAAGTGAGCAACAAAATGATCATAACTTACAGCTCCCAGCCAGAAAGCAGGGACAGCCAAGTCAACCCTATTCGAGATCTACCACCTCCCATATGCCCATAGTACTTCTTACGAAGAATTAAACCATAATATAGTACAACATTACCTGGCGTCTGGTGTGAATAGGTCAGGATTCAGATCGACCTCGTACGGCGGAGCGCCTGCCTCATCTCCGTCGCTAGTGCGCCGCCCGCTCACCTTGTCTGATATCGCGAACTGCACCAGAGGCAGAATCTTTGTCTTGTAGCTAACACCAGGCCTAATAAACATTTCAGACCGATCAACACTCTACTGACCGGGCGACCGCCCGTCCGTTCTAGGCCGACTCTATTAACATTGCTATCGATACGATAAGAAGAACGTCCTACTGGTATACAGCATGTATCAGAAAGGTCTGGTAATATTTAAGGATTTGATATGAACCATGAAACTGAACAGCTTTCTCCATGGGACCAACATCAAAATCGCGAAAAAATTATCAACTGTCCCATACAACCCTCTGCGACCCAAATGTGTGGTTCCATTCTGATACATGCTGTATAGACTTATCTGTTCGTTCTATTCTAATTGTTCATTTAAGTAAGTATTCTTCACGAGTGAAAATATTTAAATGTAGGTAGGTATAGTCACGAGCAAAAATACCTTATACTTAAGCCGATTTTCTCGCGAAATACCGGTTAAGAAAGACCTATTTCACAATAGTTTGGTTTTAAAAATACTATGCTCGTAACACCATAAAATCTCTATTAATACTTATGAAGAAAATCGCTTTAGAATTTTGCGTAACTGTAAGCCACACGCTACCACTCTGGCGACCGGCTAATAAATATTGACGACAGCATGTGAAGCCAAGTCAGAGGCCCATGGGCGGCTTTAAAACTGTGACACTAGGTTAGTCACTAACGATACTACAAGAAGACCACAGTTGAAGCTAGGAAAAGACCTGAGTATACGCCGTGATGGAATATTGCTGTTTTCTCCAAGTAAGTCACCGGTGATACTAGCTGCTTATCCATTTTACATAAAGTACTACATCCGCAGGTATTACCGATCCGTTCATTTATTTTTTTACATTTCTGAAACGATTTAAGCTATAGAAATTAGGGGAAACACGCGTGATTTTTAATTGCTTATCACGTGACCTAACGTAAGTGTTCGTGTTAGTCCGGGAAATAGACAAAATAGGTATGTATGTAAATTTTTGTGACAATAGCGCGGGCGCAATGACCCCACTTATTCTGTATTGTTAAGAGGGAACCAGGCCTGCGAGAAATTTCAAAAATAGGTATTTGGAGAAACTATTGTCGTCGTCTTACCTCAAGTCTGCCCCCGTAGAGTCCGATAAGGATAGCTACAGCTCAGACCAATAATATCACAAAAACAATTACGAAATCGATTTTTCGTATTCCCCTTTTTTCTGCTCGAAAACTAAACCGATTCAATTATTTATTACATTAAAATTTTAAGAAAGAGTCTGTCTAGGTTCCAATCATTTTCTTTTATGTTATAAACTTTTCGAATTTGTTTGGTACTCCTCTAGTCACGGCGGTAATAATGGAGTATTTTTGTCATTTTTGGAGGGTCATATTTTCTTTACCGATAAGTTGCTCCTTTGGCTTTGGTTTTGCCGTAGTCGGGTAAAAAGGGCGGTATTTAGCTATGATGTGATGTGTCGGTAATGGCCGGCACATAATGCTTAGTCACAGTATAATAAAGTAATAGAATTATGTCTCGACAGTGATCTTGAAATAATTAGCTACGGCCGCTCGCTAGATAAACCTTCCGTGTCCGTGCGTAACGGCCGCGCACCCGACACTGTTGCGTACTGATATGTATTTCGAAGCGTGTCGTTTCTGGCCTTTTACTGTACTGTTACTTATTTATACTGTGGCTTAGTATTTTCTCTTTTGTGAAACCTATTAGCGACATACACTATTTTATCTGGTTAACTACTTTTACGGTGGTAACAAATCCACGTCGTAACAAATGAAATTATTATTATGAAATTATTCAAAAAATGTCGGCGAAACAAAACATTAATAAATTACTTTTAACTATATTACAATAAAATAAAAACGCAGATATATGCCAGTGACCTTGAGTGGTTAGCTTGCGTGTTCTGTACTGAGCTCACAACGCAACGCGTCGTATGTCCAGACAGTTATAGGACTCGCCCATCAAGGAGCGCTGTCCCAAATTAGACGCATTATTAATTTATTATACATAAAACAAAAGTTATTTTAACAAAAACACGTATACTAAAAGATCAATAGTTAAATTATCTTTAATGGTGGTTTCAGAAAAATACGCTTGATAGATTTTGCGTGATTCTCAGTTTTTTTTCCGCGTTAGACATAACTTTACAAATTAATTTCACTATGTAATATAAACATAATATTAAATATTCATATATTAAGTTATTAAGAAAATGCTCTCATTTAAGATATATTTTTTTCAAATCATTAACACAACTCGTTTAGACGTGATCTTCAGTATAAAGTCGATTATCATCGCTTTAATATACTCCTAAATAGTTTTTTTCATTTCTCATACTTGGAAAATACGCTTGAAGTTACTTGGGAAACGATTTCCTTGCTCTCAAAAAAATTTAAAACTTTGCAAGCCATGTCTCAATTTTATTAATAGCCACTCTGTTAAATCGCGGCGTAAAATTGTAATAAAAAAATGTTATCAACGATTTTGTAACATGACTTTCATTCATAATTTACTTTTCACAAAATTATTATTTAATTTACATAGATTTGAGTTAAATATTTACCATCATCAATGCTACAAAATACTCGCTGGTAGAATGCTACAGAAAAGGAAACAAAAAAAAGGCGGGAAAGCAGCAATTTGATCTTCAGTTGTTTTGTCGTGTGCTAATTATTTACATAGACAGATATTTGTATAAAATGAGTTCATCAGATTCAGATAAGGATTTAACGCCAGATTTTACTAAAGAAGAAGCTGGAACATTAGTGGAAAACTTTTTACCGCCGAAATCAAAAGGAAGATACTTACAATCTTACGATGTTTTTATGAAATTACGCGTCGAAAAAAGAGTCAAGTTTTCGGAAAACGAAAATATACCAATGAATTATTTAAGATTCATAAATCTTTAGCTCTATGGAGCGTGTATTCAATGTTTTAGACGATTTTAAGTACAAAACACGATATTCATTTGAAATATTTAGCCAAACTATCTTTTCTGAAAAGACAGTCGGATGGATTCAAAGCGAAAAAAGCCAAAGTTTTCACCGCACAAGAGGTCCAAAAATTCTTAAATCAAGCACCAGGTGAAATTTACTTAGAAATAAATATAAGGAAATCTTTATAGTATCGTCTTTACAGTAGTAGTATCTTTATAGTAGCGTCTAAGAAATTTGTCTTAAACTGTAATTAGGTATGAATAGATATTATACAAGAGAACTACCCATTAATGATTTACATTAACTTTTAAGATCGTGTTGATATTGGCCATACGTCGCGCTTTCAAAAGCATTGACATGAGTATAAAGCATGAATATGAAGGTATGTACATGATATAGAGAAACAAGGTGAAATAATACTAGTAAAGTTAAAAGGTAGGTACTAAAACAAACGTTGACCGAACTTTCGTAGTAAAGAAAGAATTTATACAAATAATAGAAAAATATCAAGAATTTCGACCTAGTGATATGGAAACTGATAGTTTTTTCGTGAATGACCAAAAAGGGAAATGTTTGAGGCAAGTAATTGGCAAAAACAAAATGTCTGGTGTCCCGAAACAGATAGCCACGTATCTTTACCAAATGCAAACTTATATTCTGGTCACTGCTTCCGCAGAACTTCAGCCACTTTGTTAGCTGATTCAGGCGCAGATTTGAGTACAATTAAAAGACACGGAGGATGGAAATCGAGTAAAGTAGCCGAAGAATACATACATAAAAGAATCAGTGGAAAATAAGACTAAAATATCAATTAAAGTAACAAAAATGATAAATCTACATTCCTCGGAATTCTCTCCGCAACCTAGTACTTCCAAAGACTATCCGGACCGAGTTAAAAAAAACTATTCCACCTGAAGAAAATAACAAAATATTTGCATAACAACATTTGCAGAAACACAAGATATCCAACTTTAATATACCAGGAAAGAACCTTTCCCTTACGTTAAATATATAATTGCTCTAATTTTAATATTAATTTTAAAATAGATATTATCTTACCAATATTGTTTATTTATGTTTTAATAAAATATTGTTTGTTTAACTTATATATTCGAAATGAAAAGCAGAGTGTTCACCTCGGGTGAAAGATCTATTTAGGCACTCCATTGGCGAGCTCGTGCCGCTCGTGCCCAAACCATCTCGTGCCTGAATAGGTCTCTTTTCATTCCTTGTATAACAATCTACTATTGTTTTATCTATCGGTTACAGGGTAAAGAAAGTCAATTTAACTAGAATAGAATTACAACTTTTTTATCAGCCAGCCGCGAAAATTTGAGCATCAAATTTTTTAAACCTAGTGTGTCACTGCTACGAAATCAAGGCACTATCAAGTTGTTTTGATAATAATTACTTTGGTTTGACGTCAAACATAGTATCAAAAGGATCCTCGTCATCAAATAAAGGGTCGCTGGGTAGGTTGCCGGGCACCAGGATAGCAGACACGTTGACCAGTGGCACCTCCACGACGATGTCATCTACCGGACTGGTAGATTTCTTCTCCTTGTCATCCTCCAAATTCTCCGTTGTAGAAAGCGTTGTTCTCCGTCGACTAGTTCTTTAAGAAGGAGAATTAACATTAACATGCCTTGACTTGCCTTAGGTGCATAGCTGATTCTGAATACGATAATAAAACTGAGCTGGACGAACAAAGGCCTCTTTCAAAACCCTATCCAATTGGTTCCCTATATTAACCACTGTTCGACACAAATGTAAATTTGTTGAAGAATAAATAAATAAAGGTAAAGGTGGCAGTTTATATATTTTAGTTCAATTTCAGATTTAATGTCACCAACTTCTTCAGAATGCTTAAAAAACATAACCCTTCCTTGGCAGTCGGGTAAAAAGTGAGCTTGTTTAAACTTTTTAGTTGCAGTCGGTATTTTTTATTTGAAACCTTATATTAGATTAGCTGTTACCCGCGACTTCGCCTGCGATCCAGGATGAAAAGTAGCATATGTCCTTCTCCAGGTCATGGACTACCCATGTGCCAAATTTCATGCAAATCCGTTCAGCCGTTTTAGCGTGAAATCATATCAAACAAACAAACCCTACTCACTTTCACAATTATAATATTAGTTAGGATTAGCTGATATGGTGATATAATATGTTTATTGATAGAAATAAATAAGAAGGAAAATACTACGTTACTTCCAAAACTAAAAATGTAACATCTTAACCTAAATAAAACTATTAATACAAACTAGCTGATATTAGATAATCATGATTACTATCTATCTTCTAAGTACCTCCTCTTTGTAGTTGTGGTGGTCGTTGGCTGTGTTGTTTTCAAAGTATACCGGTTGTCATTTGTGGTTGATTCCGACTTCATCACATTATCCGGCAGCGCGCCCCAGTACCCGCCAAAGGTCTCCCCTATTTCGTACACTAGCAGCTGATTTTTACTATCACGACAGGAGTCTATCAAGCTCTGGTCAGACAGGAGCTGAATCACCAATATTATGTTACTGCCTGATTCTGTCCTGTCAATAATGTAAATATTATTATTTATTCCAATGTCTACTTCGTTGCGTTTAGTGGTCGCCGGCGCGACTGCTGATCATTTTGGGTCCTGACCAGTCCTAGGTTAGATCAGTACCAGCCTGGAGTCTGGAATTGTTCCCGGTTGATATAGGCTCATCCGCCCCCTACAGCATGCGTGGAATTTAAACTTAACTCGAAATGTGATAGGTATATACCTAGTACTATAGCTACAACTCTGTGTTTGTTTGTTGCTAGCTTCAGTTGACTTTAACGCCTCTGAAAGTGCTTGGAAGTTATTACAAGGTCAATCAGTCGGAGTTAATAATTAGATACTACGTCGTTTTAGGAAGCTTGCCCTTGCAAGACCACCTGACGTTATGTACGGTGGTGGTTTTAATCTATGAAGTCGAATAAAAGAATGTACGCATCAACATTCACTTACTCAGAAGATATGTAATTACATAATTTCATACAAACCTAATACTAACAAAGCAACTATAAGGCAGTTCCAATCGCGAGAAGTGCAATATTTGTGAGTAAGCGTCGATGACTTGTCTACCGAGGAACACTGAAGGCATGACGCGCCGCCGGCAATATTCTGACATATCCTTCTGATAGACAAACTTGCGAACAGCTATTGCTAAATCCGCTTCTTGCTTTACAAACAATAATAGCACCAATAACAGTCTCAAACAATACATGTTTGTTATTATTTGATATCCACAATATCACCATAGTTCGACGATGGCATAGCCCTGTAGATAAATGCTTTAGTACATAATTCAAAAAGAACGAATAACGAAGCAGCTGCAGTACCTATGTTAGTAGGTAATAGTAGATTGTTATACAAGGAATTGATGACCCATGTTAAACACTCTACTTTTCATTTCGAATATAAGGAAAATAAATTTGTAGTTTTTCTAAAATAATTATTAATAATATATATTTTTTTAATAATTGAGAAATTAGAACAATGTGTAAATAGTTATTTGTTATACAAGAGTGCAAAGTTGCTTTTTAACCGCGTGTTCAATTTTGATGACCGAGCAAGCGAAGGATTCTAAAATTGAATCACGAGCGCAGCGAGTGATTCAAAATTAGAATCCTGAGCGTTAGCGAGGGAATCAAAAGAGCACGAGGTGAAAAATCTTTGCACTCGAGTGCAACACGTAACTTTTCATTCCACCTCAGCGAGGAAATGACTAAATGCAAAAAAAAAAACGTTTACAATCACAAGACACTTTTATTTCAGTTTAGGTATTAATTACTACATTATGACAGGTAAGTATTACAGAATAATCTTTAAATTATAACAAAATAATACTAAGGTATAATTAAGAAAATTTTAAAGTAACGTTGCTACAGTTATTTAAATTGAGTGTAATATTTTTGTTTGGTACTGTAATATTGGTGTTAGTCACTTGTGTACTGTTTTTCGGTAAACTATCTGTCATACTTAATAGTTGTACCGATTCATCGGATTCCCTTGGCGTGAATGTTGGAGAGAGAGGAAGATGGTTAGGTGTTTCATAACGGCTTATTTTTGATGTAGAAGGGCCAGTCCAAGGATCCGATTGAGGCTCTTTCAGTGTAATGGCTCCTACGATGCCTTCACATATTTTAGACTTATTTTGGATGGAATCCTCTATGTATCCCTCTACAACTGCATTGGACTTCCAGCCTCCGTGGCGCTTAAGGGACAGGAGATCAGCTCCGGAATCAGCCAAAAGTGTGGCTGAAGTTCGTCGGAAACAATGACCCGTGTACAACAGGGGTTCTGGAAGTTCAAGAAATGTTGCTATTAGTACCCATGTTATTAGTACCCATAGGCTGTCTAACACACTTTCCATTGCGATACTGTAGAAAAAATCGATTGATTGGAGTGTTAGGCGGGCGTAAGGCTTGATATTTCTCAACAATCGTTACGTATTCCTTGCGAATGACGAAGTTGCGGTCTCTTTTTGTCTTTGTATTAGGTAAATTAATTAATAGTAAGTCATTTGAATGTTTCTCAATGTTTTTGACATTAAGTTGTGTTAGTTCATTAGTTCGACATGCTCCGTTTATTCCAATAATAAGAACAACCTGTAACGTAAAGAGTATTGTAGTAGATAAATGAATAAAATTGATATGAACGCATAATTATGCCTATCAACATCTACTAAGTATACTATTTAATTGAGATTAATATACTTAAGTAGATACTGAATGTGCAACTGACTTACTTTTGCCGCCAAATATACGGAATCTGGTGCTTCGTTAAGAAACTTTTCAATATCAGATACTGTGAAAACCTTCGATTTTTTTGGTTGATGACCAGATGAGGCTCTTTTTAAAAATGCCACTAATTTAGGATAGGTATCGATATGTTTGTCTTTTTTCATCTTTATTGTTGCTTTTAGCATCGAATACGTACTCCATAGAGTGCTTGCTTTCTTGTTCTCGGATAATTCTATAAAATATGCCAGCAAAACGTTTTCTGAGAAAGTTTTGGCTCCTTTTGCTAGTCGCCACGTGTTGAACATATCGTACTGTTTTAAATACTTCTCGCGTGATTGTTGAGGGAGAAAGCTCATTTGCGCATTATTAACAGTTTCAGTCAATTCTGTTGGCGTCAAGCAAACTTCCTCGTCGCTAGAATCACTCATTTTAGTTTTTTCACTTGTTTTCAAGTTTCTTGTTTTTAATATAAGGTTTAACAATGACGTGAAAAAATGCCGCGTAAAGAACCGCGTGCAAAGCAAATTGAAAAAAGAACACCAAGAAGGTTCCGAGTCTGAGTTTTTAACAAATTAAAAAAAAGTTGTATGATATATTCGGCACCATAGAGGTAGCAGTAAATAGGTTTAATGTTTTTTTTAATTCACAAACTTAGTGCACACGATGTTCTAAATTCAATTTACTTTATCCTCTAGAGAATAAAAACGGCTTTTCCACTCAGATATTGAAGATTAAAAATACTCTTTCCGAGATGGTGGGATGAAAAATATTTTAATATTGAACAAACTTCGTCACCGCCGCGGACCCTCCCGCTTAATAGGTATTTTTTTTATTCACACTGGCTGTTTATACACTCACAAGACCGCAGCATTTTTATTTATATCATTCCCCCCCTAAAAAGCTTATTTTATTCACTGAAAACAGTGAATAAAAAACACTTTTAATCACTATTTTGGAGTTTGAATTTAGAACACACCAATATATTCGACCTCCATCTCAATGCTATACAACCTCCTTGCGAAAAAATACTCGAGACAAACTCCTTATGCAAAGAATACTCGACATACAAACTCTTTGTGCAAATAACTCCTCGAGATTTGATTGGTCGACATTTTCGACAAGGAGTGTAGCTTTAGAATAAAAACAGTTTTGTGTTATTTGTTGTCATTAATAAATTTGCGCTATTTTGAATACTGTAAGTTGTACGAACACAAATTGATTCAATGTTAATGTGCATTTTAATTAATTTAACCTTCCTTTTTCTTCATAAATGTCTATTTTCAAGAATATTAAAAAAACAAGGTGATAGCACCTAGAAACTGCAAGCTTTACTAAACACGCAAATGGTAGTCTAGTTGACAATTCATAGGACTTTTACCAGTTACGGAAAACAGACGGCTTTGGCATTTCATGCATACCACGGACGTTAGCTTGGAGCATAGCCTACATTAATCTTGAGTGCTCATAGTCATAAAATGTTATCATAACGTGATGATTGTACTGTAGGCTTGTGGTACAGGCTATGGATGTTTGCCAGTCTTTTCACGGTTGCGTCTGAACTTTTTTGACCCCTCGTAAAGCTCTAATCGAAAATCCTTGAGGGGATGAGGCATCCATTGTTTTTTCAATTTTGAGTAATCTTGTGTAAAATGGTATATGAGCAGTGGTAGCCCAGTGGTAACGGCCGCGACTTACGAGTTGTTAGTTGTAGGTTCAAATCCTGACAGGCGCTTTATTTTGTGTAAATTATTTCATCACCACTGCTCTCAATACGGTGAAAACAAATTGAGGAAACCGGCATATCCTAGAACCAAAAATTCGAAAACATGTGACATCTACCAACCCGCACTGGGTCCGCGTGGTGGACTACGGCCCACGGATCTCACCGAGAGGAGACCTGTGTCCCAGCAGTGGACACAGGCCAAGCATCACAAGCCATGCATGCTCACATCGCCCATGATAATATGTATGGTTAGAAAATCCCGCAATTCATTTTCAGTCAATCCAAGAGAACGTATGGTTTCGGATATTGCGTATGCGTTTGTTTGCTTTACGATATCTGCTAAAATGTCTGGGGAAAAACTTGTAGAAATAACCCAGTGAAGTTAGGTCTAGAATCTCAGTGTGATGTCAATTTCAATGTCTTCTATAGTTGCACTGTGCCGAAAAACCGCTATTTTCATTGAAAGCTCAGAGTGGACCTTGTGATTCGTCTACGTTTAGTAACAGAAAGAGTGTGACGTTGCGATCTGGTATTTCTGGAACGCGACTTGGAAGAAGCAGCTTGCCCCTCATGCGAGCTGCAGCTAAGCCAAAAGTCATAAAGCCACTTGCTGTTGGTTCAGGAGGTGCAGGGCGTGCAGAAGGTGCAGGGGTTGCTGGAGTTGCAGGAGTAGAGGGAGTTGCTAGGAGTGACGGAACGGCACTCAATATTGGCACTTTCTTATAATTTGGTTCTAGAGATGGGCTTGAACTTTGAAATATTGGTGTGAGTCGAACATGCTGGGGTAGGGTCTTCGCTATGGTCAAAAATATTAACCATTTCCATAGAATTATCAATAGAAGGTGCAGAAGAAATTGATATAGAAAGCGGGGTGTGCACAGATAATTTATCATCAAGGTCAGAATATGCATTACCGTCAGAGGATGCATTCTCAGCAGGGAAATGCGCTAAAATTCTACCACCACAAGTTAGAAACTTTTCTGCCGACAAAGAAAAAAAAATCGTGCTATAAAACCAAGTAAACCCAAAAAGCAACCTCAGTCTGGCAATGTACAAAATGGAGGGTATTTCATGACAAACTTGGCAGTGTATGTCACTGCCACAGACAGTGGGAGTGTACTACATGGCTCGATAAATGGATGTGCGATTAACGCTTGTGCGACAAAACTGTACTGCGACTCACCATAGTTCGAATGCACGCTTGTGCGACTCACTGAACCCCGACATCACGCTAGTGCGACATTGACTCAAACTTTGAATTAAATTATTACATAACAAGTCACAGCATACATCATTTTAGTGATCAAAATAGAACCATTTTTTATAATAAAAACTTAACAATTCACACGCATACCATTGTAATATTCATAATAATAGTGCATATGCCTTGGACAACACAGTTGACGTGTGCCGGGTGGCTTATTTTTTTGAAGTAATGTCAAAATGGATGTTCCTAAATGTGTTTTATTTTTGCATTATGAAATAGTTAATTTATCACACGCAAGTTGTTATTTTTTTAACAAAATAATGATTTTAAAGTCATGTATGACAGTACCTACAATGCCAAATTAAAGGAAATAAAATTTTTCGTAGCCGACCCTAACCAAACTTAGTTCTATTTTTTAAATTCTTTCCCGCTCTAGAGAGGGAAGCAATTACTACGAGTCTTTCCCGCCTAAAGATGGGGAGCGGCGTCTTTCACCCGCTACAGCTCGGATCAAACAAACACCACTTTCCGTGTATGAGAAATTAAAAGGTACCTTACACACTTCCCGTGGGAATGACTATTAATTAGATTAGGGAACCTACCTATCTAAAACTTTTTAAAGTTCTCAAATGTAGTATATGTATACATTAGTCTCCATGTCATCTTCCTGCCCTTGTACAGACGCCAACACATCAACCTACTACAATCTGGCAAATTTCTTTAATAGATTTTCAACTTTATCACTACGGCCGGCATGCATAAGGTTCAAAGAAGATTGGGAAAATTTCACAGTTTCGGGTAGGTTGACCTGCTGACGTCTGTACCATGTTATTTGGGTCGACGCAACACGTTCTATTCGTCTGTATATGGAAATAATACTACAACCAGACTTACGTCATCAGTCTGATATGAACTTGAATTATATGGTTTATGAAGTTGCGGGTCTAACTTGTATATGAGTACTACATAGTCTCCCTTGCGCTTTTAAACTGCTTTGATGTGATGCGGTGCGGGTCACGCGACCCCTATCATTGTCCCGGCCGCCGCACGGTGGCGTCACGCCACTCCATTTTTTACAACAAAATAATATTAGAGAGGGCAATCAGGCAGTCTATAGGTTGATGCGAATCAACACGGTAGACAATACAATATATATAAATAAATAATAATAATATATCAATAAATAAATAATGATTAGTCGAAGAAAAAGTTTTTATGCATTTTTGAAGCTGATGTACTTCGGCCATCATTTCGGTATCACCAATTCACCATTATTCCAAATATTTATGTTTTTGTTTAATTTGAATTCTCAAATTTTAAAAAGAGAAGAAAATCGGAGTTTGGTAGCTCTAGCAACAACCCATGATTAGAACATCTCTAGAACTCAATAGGTATTTCATTATTTGATTTGTTTTGCATAAAAAGGGTATCGAAATTGTTATTCCTTATTTTGTAATCCATTGTGACCTGCACCAGAAGTAGGCACTTCTTCAATCTTGGCTTAGTCAGCGAAACGTAAGTGCACAACTTTATGACTTCATGTAGTACATAGGTAAGTCGTTCTGTCGTGAAATAAATTTACCATCGATACCTGGAGACTGGCCAGGCTTCATGCGCTGTCCAGAAGCGTACTTAATACTAAATTTATTCCTGTTCGTCCCAATGATTTTGTTGGTGGGACGAATGGGAATAATTTATTTATTTTATTTTTAAATCCTATTGGTCCCGTCAAAAAATTTGATTTTTTTTTGAAATACATATTATATACCTTATTACCTACCAATATTTAAGGTTTCGTACATCAAAAGGAAAAACGGAACCCTTATAGGATCACTTTGTTGTCCGTTTGTCCGTCAGTCTGTCAAGAGGCTTTTTCTCAGGAACACGTGGAGGCATCAAGTTGAAATTTTTATCAATTATGTAGGTCTACGGTTTCTTGGAGCTCTAAAAAATCAAGCTACAAGGTCAACGCAAAAAAAAATACGGCCCATTTATGCGACATATATGATACTCGCAAATAAATCAAAACCTATGGGGTACTTCCCGTTGATCTAGAATCATGAAATTTGGCAAGAAGCAAGATCTCACAGCCGGAAAATGTGCGAAAATCGTTAATTTTTATTGTTTGTGTTTACCTACTTACATTTGCAAATAAAGAATTGACGAGGCGTATATCAATGTTGAGTTTGTTTTCGTAATAAATTCATCCTATCACCATCTTAATTATGCGTGGTCCAACACGCACTCAGCCGATTTTTTTTTCCTCTCGATTATGTAAAAGAAAGAATTTGTAGTATCTAAAACAAAACAAATTTATAATTACGAGCACATAACAGAAATCGATCGGTACTAGGGGTATAATCGGGCTGAAAACTGCCAAAAAATACCGTTATAAATAAGATTTATAATAATAATATAATATTTTGTAATCTGTCTATTGTAAAGACCCCAAATTCTAAACGTCAACGAATTATAACATTGCTAATTTGAAGAGTATGTACAACTGCGACGTAGCCTGACAACTGAAGTGACAGATTAGCTTTAGTCGGTTACTTGACAGCTATTTCGCCACGTAGTTTTATTGTTTACCTTTATTTAACTACCTAACCCTATGGAGTATAGATAATAGGTCTTTACCTATGAAATTGCCGTTTTGTATGAAAAAATTTAAACGATTTTTTTTCATGTATTTTTTATTTTCTTTTTTATTTTAATCGACGTAATCACCCATGCAATCAATGCATCTTTGCCAACGCAGTGGCAGTTTATTGATGCCCTTCTTAAAGAAATCAGCTGGACGGGAGGCAACAAATTCTTCAAAGGCATTTTGTACTGCCTCTCGGGTATTGAATTTTTTTCCCGCCAAGAAGTTATCCAAATTCTGGAAAAAGTAGTAGTCTGTAGGCGCAAGGTCTGGTGAGTAGGGCGGATGACGGAGAGCTTCCAACCCCAGTTCTTGCAACTTGGAGACCGTCTGCTGTGCAGTATGAGGTCGCGCGTTGTCGTGCAGGAGCAGCGGAGTCGAGCGATTGACCAATGCTGGTTGGAGATGTGCCAGCTTCTCCATCATTGTGTTCAGATCTTCACAGTACACATCTGCAGTAATGCTCACCCCGTTTGGTAAGAAGCTGTGATGAATCACACCGGCGCTAGACCACAAAACAGTGACTATCACATTTTAGGGGTAAGTTTTCGTTTAGGGCATTGTTTAGGTCCTGAACCAGGATCCAACCAACTTGCTGAGCGCTTGCGGTTATCAAACAGAATCCATTTTTCATCGCAGGTAACAATGCGGTTCAAAATTCCTTCATTTGTGTGTCTGTTGAGCAGTGCAAGGCACGTCTCGACGCGTACTTCGCGCTGGCGATCATTGAGTTCGTGGGGCACCCATTTGTCAAGCTTTTTTACCTTACCAATTTGACGCAAATGGACCAATATTGTTTTGACGCTAACGTCGAAACCTGCTGCTAATTCAGCCGTAGATTGTGTATCATCAGCTTCCACAATCGCCTTTAATTCGTCATTGTCGACCAGTCTTCGGACGACCGCGAGGTTCATTTTTCAGGTCGAAATTTCCAGAACGGAAGCGAGCAAACCAATAACAGGTGGTGCGTTGGTTTGTAGTGTTAGCTCCGTAAACGTCGTTGATGTTGCGTGCCGCTTGTGCCGCGTTGCTGCCACGACGCGGCGACGGTACTCATATTCCATAATTACTCGAACTTTTAACGTATCCATGATGAAGAAAAAGATTGAAATGCGATGAAAATGTAACACTAATCAATAAACAAATGACTACTTTTGGAAAAAAAAAACATGTTTTTAAAATAAAATTAATTTGAAATTAGAATTCTTAGCCAAACAAAAATTATTTTGATTTGATCTGGTCAGTACTGCAGAACGGCAATTTCATAGGTAAAGACCTAATATTTAAGGTGTACCATGAAAATTATTTAATTAATTAATTGTTAAAGGTTTTGTAGTATATTAAGCATAAACAGAAAAAAAATAAAATTAAACTTAACAAATATACAGACTAAGTATTATACAAATTAAAATATAGCGTCGAAAAATTCATCCGCATCACTGTCGACTGGTAGTGTACCCAAGAGACTGGCCGCATTGCCACGTGGTATGGCAATGCTTAGCCTCTGGCCAAGATAAAAGCCAGCCCTTGGGTCACGTTAAGTGTCAACCAGTCGTTTGGAGATTTCATTGAACAAACCATGAGCACTTGGACCCCACGGACCAAACGGCTCGAAAATATAGTTACCGTCGTTAATTAATTGTTTAGTTTTAGTAAACGTAAAACAATGTTATTATTTATCGTTTAGGCTAGTAACTGTTTAAATAAATTATCAATCAACATGTTTATTTAACTTTAAATGAAAAATGTCAATTTAAGATAAAAACAAAAACAACAAAAAGTCACTAAAACCTAAAACAAATCTTCACTTTTTATTTCTTTCTGTTTTTTGATAACTCGTATGCCTTCCTCTTTTAGCTATGCACTCCTGAAGCCTGATAGAATGCATGCACTCGATCAAATGCTTCACGTTTTCAGCTGGAATCTCTTTCTAAGCGTTCATCAGTTGTTGACCTGTTGCTCACTCTCTCTAACCCTTCGTTTCAATTGGTCCCACATGTGCTCGATTGGATTCAAGTCCGGACTGTTTGCTAGCCACAGTAAAACTTTAATGTAAGAGTCTTCCAGCACAGACTGGGTCGCTTGAGCTGTGTGTGTACGGGCATTGTCCTGCATCAAATCGAACCTAGGACCCATTTAATAAGCAAATGGGATCACATCAGGCCTGATTACTTCCTCAATGTAACGCTGAGCGGTTACGGAACCCTCATTTAAAATATTGAGCTCAATTTTGCCATGTAAGCTAATCCCACCCTAAATCATTACGTTGGGACCACCGAAACGATCAACTTCATGTATGCAGGTTTCCGAAAATCGCTCGCCATGTCGTCTTCACCACACCCGATAATACACCGATCGTCGTTATTTTTTTTTATTTTGCACTCGTCGGTGAAAAGCACCATGCCCCACTGCTTTATGCCCAGTCCAAGTATTGACGGGAGAAACTTAAACGATTGGCACCAGTTGCGGATCCAGGGGGGGCTAAGGGGCTCATGCCCCCCTCAAGCAAGTATTACACTACCTAATGTACAGACGCCAGCAGGTCAACCTACCCGAAACTGTCAAATTTTCCCAATCAACTTTGAACCTTATGATTTTGTTTAAAAGTTGAAAATCTATTAAAGAAATTTGATTGTGGTAGGTTGATGTGCTGGCGATTGCAATTGTCATCAATTATCCTTAACTTAATATGTTTTCAAGTTTTTTTTCATAGGATGTCTTGTTACGTGACGAATTTTGAATCCGCGCGACACTCATTCTGCCACTCACGAAGCCCGGTTTGGCCACCATGTATATTCGCCGAGATATCTTTGGGAGTCTACAAACGAACGAAGTCATTGAGGAATTTGCGAAAAGTAATACTTTTTTAGTGTTTACTTTACTAAAAACCACCTCTTACCGCGGTCAAGCCCCTCCCAAACGACAATCCTGGATCCGCCACTGATTAGCATGTTGAACCTTGGACAAAGGAATTCGAACAACTCGCCGTTTTGAAGTTTGCTGGTCTTCGTGCAATCAATTCTGGGTAGTTTGGTCACTGACACGAGTACTTACCCGTTGTCGATGGCGATTTTGTAACTTACGAGCCGTCACTGCGCGTTCTCGGAGGGCACTTAACCGGATGTACCCATCCTCGTGAACGATTGTAATTCGAACTCTACCCGAACCTGAATTGTGTGATACACGATCAATCAGAATCTGAATCGTTTTGAAACAGATTCCTAATCTATTGCTTCATAAGATCGAAAAAAATATCTTCTCAACAACGTAAATAACGCAATGAATGTTATTGAACTGTAAAATGAAACAGATTAGTTGTAATCGTTTACAAAAATGTGTTGCTAAATAGCTGATCTTCTTGCAACACTACCGGTCTCTTGGAAGCGATTCCAAGCATTTAAGATTGATCTTCGAGAAAAACCCAGTTGCAAACCCACAGACCGCTGCGAATTTCCTTCTTAGATCATTGTAACAGCTCTGGTTGCAGTAATTGTGTTCATAATGTCTTCGTATTTGTGGCATATTAACACAAGATGTTGTTTTAATAAGATATCTAAACAAAATTATGATAATGTTAAGAATACCGAGCCGATAATCGTAACATAACTTAAAGAAAAGTCGAAACAAGATAACAAGAAAATTCTTTTTTTTTTAAACTAAGGCCAGCATTTTATCTTTAATTAAGCATAACATCAAAGAGGTTAGACACGAGGGCGACCCTGAAAATTTTTAGAACTGGCCACTTGTAAACGATATAATAAAAAAATAAGTTAAAATTTTGAAAATGGAACTCTGCCAATATTATTGTGTATGTATTTTATTCATTTGTTAACGATTTGGCGGCAAATTGAAAATTGTCTATGTCACGTCAGCATGAATTTAACGCGAGAAAATTTTCGTACAATGATTTTTTATGACTTTCGATGTCATTTAAGTCAACAAGAAAGTTATGATAGACTTCGATTGGCTTTTCACGATGAAACCCCATCTCGTGCCACTGTTTACAACTGGTTTAATGAGTTTAAACGTGGTCGCACTAATCTCACCGATGATCTACGTGAGGGACGGCCTTCTACGGCGACAACTGAAGATAACATCAGTGTTGTGCGGCGTATGATAGAGACTGACAAAAGAGTGACTTATCAGCAGATTCGGACAAGCTTAGGCATCGGTATGAGTCAAGTGCACAAAATCCTCCATGAAAATTTTGCGGTCAGGATACCTCATAATTTGACAGAGGTCCAAAAACTGCGTCGTGTTGATTGGTGTCGTGAAATGGTTCAAAGATGGAGGACGGAGGTGACTCAAATGCTGTGTTTGACATACTTACGGGTGACGTAAGTATGTCAAACACAGCAAAAGCTGGATCTATTGTTATGATCCTGAAACTAAGAGACAGTCTGCTGTCTGGTGGGTCCGAAGAGCTACCAACTAAAGTGAAGAGAGGTCGAAGCGTGGGAAAAAAGTTGGTGGCCTCGTTCTTCGGAAGGACAGGTTATTACGCAACAATTGTTTTAGAGGATCGAAAAACAGTTACTGCAGAGTGGTACACTAACAATTATTTGCCACTTGTCTTGGAAAAAGTTCGGGAGAAACGACCTCGCAGTAGGTCGAGTAGTAGGATCCTCCTTCACCACGACAACGCCTCGTCGCACAATCAAAGCAAAGCAAACAATCGAATACTTGACGACGTGAGACGTGGAATTACTGGGTCACCTGCCAAATTTGACATTTTAATTATTATGTAAATCATTAAAAATACCAGTTTTTATATACATATTGACATTGTTGAAAATTATATAGAAAATAACATGATTACTTTATAAAGTATTATATTGTTTTAATTATTGTGAATGTGAGGACTATGTGGATATTTTATTTTTATTGTTTTTCCTCTTTCTTTAATTTTTTCTTTCTCAGTTAGTTTAAATGATGGTCTGGCAGTTTGAGTACTTTATGCGACCTACCCAAATGTCCTTTCTTTGGTATTGTTCATCGAGTTGAGCTCCTTAAGTTCTGAGTTGAGCTCTACGATTACTGACAAATGCTTGCACTGACTGGACAGGTCCACTCAAATCTGTGTGGTTCTTTCCTCAAAAGACCATTTCAGACACTAATCTACATGGTCCTCATATGGCCTGACCAAGATTATGTCGGGGCTTTAAAAGAGACTGTGACCTCTGAGTTTGTTTCGGTCTTTCTTCTCAGAGTAGTCAGATAGGAAACGCCGAACTCATCTAGCATTTTCTTCTTTTTTTTTTAAATATTTTTTTTAATATGACGTGTAAAAGTGATTGCAATATCCTATTTACAGAATAAACAATTTCATTTCATTTCATTTCATTTCATTTCAGTGGCTGCGTTTTAAAATGCCGTCGAAGAGACCCCTAAGGCGAGTGGGCAAAGTGCTTTTCTCAGTGGTTCCATCGGATGCAATACCTACATCGCTATTGATGTAAATGGACACTATTTTGAAAAGATATAATAAAACGAATAACTTGGTAGTTTGTTCAGTTTTTGATTTTCTAAGAACTTTCAATGTCACCCTCGTATCGAAGAGTTCATAACATCAATATTTTGCTACTTAACAATTAGGAAAGTTCTTAAAATTACGCTGAAATGTAAAATAACAAGTGGCCCATGTTTTTTTTTTGACTAGCATACTATAAATTAATATAATTAAGCTAAAGAGTTTGATTGTTTTTCTGTTTGTTTGTTTGAACGTGCTAATCTCTGGAACTCCCAGTCGGATTAGAAAAAATATTTTTGCATTTGATAACCTAATGCTTGAGGAACGTTATAGGCCACACCACGACCCTTAGGAGCCGAGCAAAATGAAGAAAAGCCAAGCTAAGAGAAAATGTATCAACGGGGCACAGCTATAGCTTTTTTTTTTCACCTGGACGCAGTTGCGGGCAGTTTGGTATATACACAATGTATTTTTGAGGGTTCCCTATCCATTTGCATAAAATTTTAAGACCTAATATAACTTAGCATAATGTTGTTTGGCATAATTATATTTTCGCATAATATAATTACGCATAACAGCTTACGCATAATTTTTTTAAGCATAATTTCTCTAACCATAATAATGATTAAGCATAATATTCTAAAGCATACATTTCTTAAGCATAAAGTTAAAGCATAAATTTATTAAGCATAAAGTTAAAGCATGCAAGCAAGCATGCAGCATGCAAGCAAGCATGCAGCATGCAAGCAAGCATGCAGCATGCAAGCGAGCATGCAACATGCAGCAGGCAGGGTTTCTGTCACGGCTCCGGCGCTGCGGGCCTCCGGCGGCCCCACGCGTGCTAATCGTCGCAGACGGCTTTCACTCACCACCGCAGCTTCGGCTTGTTGGCCGGCTTCGCCGGCCAGCCTCAGCCGCGGCGGCTCGCTCGCAGCAGCCTGCTCCTCAGCCCGCGGGCCGCCTCGCCCCTACGCGCCTACGCGATTTTAAATTACACTCTAGGGGTAGGACAAACAAGACTACGTGGAGTTGGTTTTGCAGCAATTCGGTTTTTAGGCCTACTAACGTTATGCGAATCAAATTTATGCCAAAACAAATTAGTCTTTAAGATGATTATGCCAACATAAAATGTATGCCTAAAAAAATTATGCCGAAGTATTATTATGCCAAAACAAATTGTGCCAAAATCGTTATGCCGAAGTATATTAGGGCAAAGAACATTATTCGAAAAGAAGGTATCCCATTTTTGAGACGACGGGGCAGTAACAACAAATAATACCATAACCGTTGTAGCTACAGGAAAACGGTGTTAGGAGACAGTTCTTAACTTTTTTAGAACATGATAGTTTGTTGTTTGTGATTTCCGACGTTCTGAGAAGAAAATGACCTCAAATAATTTAAAACTTTCAGATTTGTATGGAAAACGCCTTTTTTAAGGTTTTCCAAAAAACCTTTGTTTAGGAAAAGTTTTTTCAGAAGCAACAAACTATCTAGATATTGTTTTCAAACCAAATTATAACGCGTATTCGTTCGAATTCGAAGTTAATCTTCTTTTTATTTTGTTTATTTTCGGCCAGTTCATCCATCTTAAAAAAGTAGGTTGTAGTCTCATTTCCTACAAAATGTATGGGAAATTTTTTTTGCGATTTCTGACTTTTCTAATACTCCTTGTAAGAAACCGGATCGACCGCCTATTTACTTGCTGCCTGTAAAAAAAATTCAAAGTCTGTGAATGCAGATTAAAATATCTTAAAAAGTTAAGGACAGTCTCCTAAGACGATTTTACTGTAGCTACAACGGTTAAGGCCTTGCCCTTACTTCCCCGTTTCAAAAATCCACCCTGTATAAACCCACGTTCGCACGGACGTAATAAAATCGCGGCGGGATTTTATCGCGCATTGGATTTGCAACTCTCGGTGGTGAGCCGAGCGTTAAGAATCCAACGCGTTGGGAACTTGGGACGCACTCTAGTACCAGCGCGTTAAAAAAACACACTGTTGGATTTTAAACTCGGCGCTAAGCTGAGCGTTGAAAATCCAGTGCACGAAAAAAATCGCCGCGATTTTACTACGTCCGTGCGAACGTGGGCTAAATGTATATGTAGGCAAATCTACGGATGGCATAAGTAGTATTCTGTCGGTGTGTTTGTTGATAAAGCTCGTCAAGAGAAGTTCTGCGACCATCATCATCTCCCTAGCCCAGTTATGTTGGCATTAAAATGTCAGTTAAATACGCTAAATTTTATTTAGCCTGATGTATATGTTGCAGTCGAATCCGCTCTTTAACATAACCGCTAGCTGTTTTACAAAATAGCTCCATTATGTAAAACAGCTGAACGACGACGTTTAGCGATTTTCCATAATTACTGAACTATAACACGCAGAATTACATAAACGTTTTGTATTTGTCAATGCAGCGAATTGCAGCGTGTTAACGAATAGAGGTTATTTATGTAAAACAGCGTTAAATGGAACGTCAGATTATGGCCGTCAATAAAGCTACGGTTTCCTAGAAGAGTGGTGACCGCTCACGTAGCGTCCGCAATTTGACTTATTTGACTATGAAAGCAAATCGGTGTGTTGTCCTAGAAAGCGTTTTTGACACCGTAAACCAAACCCCGTCCCCCAAAGATTTGCCCTCACCGTTCTCAGTCACAAGAAAAAGTGTTCATACTGAGAAGAGTGAGCTCACGTTAGCGTTTCCATGACAAACAACTGTAGTCACTGCGTCATTGTGTGTCAGAAGTGTCAAAACGAAACAGAAACGCGACTATCTTTTGACGTGGTAGGGCGAATCTAATGATTAAAATCTTTGCCGCTGTCATCATTTTCATGACAGCCGTCACTGCGGTCACGCTCTTCTAGTAAACCGTAACTTTAGCTTTGCTTTTAATATAAGCTTATTGTAAATGACAAAAAAGCGGTTCATATCTCTCGAGAATATCAGCATAACCTTTCAAAAATAGTCGATGATGCATTACAATTATTTTTAGTAATTGTAACATTATAAACAGCTGATTGTCAAAAATATCAAATGTCAAGCCGCTTTCCGAATTAGAACATAATCGCTCATAGCGCTGACATCAATAATTTGCGTTCCGATATAGATATCTAGACAATGACAGCTGAGGGCTGTTTTCTATGGTCAGATGGCGAATGGTAGCCAGAAGCACAATTTCAAAAACGCCACGATGGTTTATAGATATGATGCGACTCAAAATGAAACAGCATGACGTCATGACATGCACCATCTTGCGATAACGCCGACCATGCCTTTTACTAATATCACTGCGAGCGCTGTCAAAAATGGCAGTTGTGCTGTTTTGTTTCTTTAATTAAACTAACGTGGCCTTTTTGAAATTGAGCTTCTGGCTACCTTCACCACCTAACCAAAGAAGAAGAAGAAAATTTTGGTATAAACACAAAAAAATATGATATGCAAATTTTGACGTTGAGCGAGTACTGTGAGCGCGTTCACGAGCGTTCCGAATTGTTGACAGCTCTCAGCTGTCATAATCGTGATATCTTAATCGGAACGCCAATTATCGATGTCAGCGCTGTGACCGATTATGTTCTAATTCGGAAAGCGGCCTTTGTTCTAATTCGGAAAACAGCTTTAATGTCAGCTGTCACACTGCACACATCAAATCACCGAAGAATCGAACGAAAATTACTGAAACGTAGGGTTTAATTAATTGAAACCTTTAGTTTAGCAAAATTAATTACATAATTAGACCATAAGATAATATGGCTATCGCAGAATATATAGCTTCTCTTTCGCAAAATCCTTATTTTGGCGCTGGTTTTGGTTTATTTGGAATCGGTGCTGGTGCAGCAATATTACGAAGAGGTGTACAGACGTCTATAATACTATTTCGGAGGCATTGTATGATCACTCTTGAAGTTCCATGTAGAGACAAGTCCTACCAATGGTTGCTGCAGTGGATAACGCACAAAGGTGCCAGACATACTCAGCACTTGAGTGTAGAAACGTCTTTCCTCCAAAAAGACACTGGCCAAATAAAAACTAAATATGACTTCATTCCTAGTGTTGGTCAACATTTTTTTAGGTAAGTCTACCAAGTTTTACGACAGTATTTTTACTTTTCATTATATCAAAATTAATCTGGCATATTTCAGGTATGGTGGTACATGGATCAAAGTCGACCGCACAAGAGAACAACATACTTTAGATCTTCATATGGGTGTTCCGTGGGAGACTGTAACCTTAACATCATTTGGAAGAAACAAGGAGTTATATTTTAACATTTTAGAAGAAGGTAAGATGTTTTATTTGAATTTTCTAATATTGCACACCTATTACATAATTTTAATTTGTTCAGATAACTGTCATACCTAATAATGTACCTAAAGTAAACATGGTATAATTTTGGATTACAGCTAGAACAATGGCTCTAAAGCAGCATGAAGGGATGACAATTATGTACACAGCCATGGGGTCAGAATGGCGCCCATTCGGTCATCCAAGACGTCGGCGTCCCCTTCGCAGTGTGGTGCTTCGTGCCGGCTTGACAGACAAAATCCTTAATGACTGCTTGGACTTCATCAGCAGTCCCCACTGGTATACAGACAGAGGGATCCCATATCGGAGAGGTAAATGATCAAAACTTACAAAATGCCCAAAATACCTGTTTGCTCTCACCTAAAACTGTTGCTGACCAATGAGAGAATTCATGTGACAGTAGTAATATTCTATTCTCCAATAAAATTATAAATAAAAATCCTAATACTATTAAGTATGCCGCAACCGTTGAATTGTCCATACAAACATAATACCTAAATCATTTGCAATTTGAGCATATTTCCAGCATATTATGTTGATATTCGGGTTTAGACAGTATTTATCTAGGCTTGTACATCTATTTTTTTTCCGAAAATCTTACCTAAAATGAAGTTTAAGTGAATTGAATTTCACACGTTTTTACAGCGTAAATGACATGTTTTCATATTAGTTTTTCTGTAACAACAAAATTTGCAGTATTTGTAATATTGTTTCAGCAGAAGCATAGCTTATATTATCAAGATACAAACTATCGAAAAAAAAAGGAAAAGCATTAAATTTTCATTCATAATTTTTCGTATTATGGAACACATCCAATTTATCATAAATTTTCGATAGCTAGTAGTGCTATCGCGTCAAGCAATAATTGTCAATGTGTGCGTGGTCATACTGCTCACTGTAGGTGTAAGTTTCTCCGACAGGCACTCACACTAGCGCAACGTGCTTGGTTGGTGTTTGTTGGTATTTTTGTCAGTATTAGACGATTAGGTACTTTACTATGCTGTATGTGCATACTTATTTGTTTGCTAAAGGTATTGTAATATTTCTAACACTATTGACCTATTTTATTTTTATTGGAACCCAAGTAAATTGCTAGAAATCGCCACGTAACGAAACAAGTGTTATGATCCATGCAGCTTTTCTCCACTTTTCTCTGAAAAAGTGTGAATTTGGTCAAAATGAAAATCAAAGATGGCGGTTGCGAACATTTTCAAATTTTACGTCATAGGTCGTTCGGTTCGTTTTCATCGTTTTTGAGGGTGTTAAAGTCGATAGTGAGGTCAAAATGTAAATTCCAAGAGGTCGGCGGCGAAAATTTTATTTTTGTTTTAAATTATACGTGAAAAAGAACTTCCTCACACGTTTTTATATTAATAACCAAATTATACTTACACACATACAAGGTATCGGTCAATATTCAATTTCAATTCAATTCAATTTATTCAGGAACAATTCACATTGTGTTTGAAATATGAAAATAACACATTCATAACATAATACAATCAATTATGGAAAATAAAAATAAATTCAAAAAACATTCCAAATTATACATTCAATACAATAACTAACATTACATACTAATACTACCCGTATCAAACTTTTAAAAGGTGGATATGTCATTGTCTATCGAATATAGACATTTCTTCAATAGGAACGCTCTGAGCCTTGACTAAAATGAGCTCTTATAAACTATAGTTTTTAAGTCCAATGGCAACCTGTTAAAAATCCGCACTGCTTGATATGTAGGACTATGCTGAACAATCCTAAGCTGGGGTATTAATTTGCTTCTAATATCTTTCCTACGCGTACTTTCTCTCAACTGTCTCTCCTCATCGGTTTCATAGTTATGCAGGTATTTTTTTAAATTCATTAACAATACTAAAACATAGAGGCTGGGTACAGTAAGAATTTTAAAATTTATAAAGTGCGGCCGACAGCTCTCAATTTTTGATATCCAGGCCATGGTTCGTATAGCTCTCTTTTGGAGTACAAAAGCTCTCTGGCAGTTATATTTAAAACTATTCCCCCAAAACTGAACACTATTTATGTCAACCTTGATTCTATTAGAGCATAGTATACCACTTTAAGGTGTTTTATGTCTATTTCATCCCTAAGACTGCGTAAGGCATAATACTAGTACATACAATCATAAAATTAGGTTAAATTACATAAAACTATACAAAATTAGTTGAAATTATACATAATTAGATAAAAGAAGACAAAATTAGAAAAAAAAAATAGAATTGGAATTAGCTGCAGTGTTCCGGAATCTCAACCTATGCTATGAACTTGGATTTAATCACAAAACATACTCTTGTGATTTGGTATCGAGTAACCTACATTCTTACAAAATAAATATATCCAAGTCCGTAAACAAAACAGGACCTTTGTTTTGTTTACGGACTTGGATATATTTATTTACGATTAAGTTTGACTCCCTCGTTGGTGTAGTGGTCGCAAGCACTAGGTACTGCTGAGCATGAGGTCCTGGGTTCGATTCCCGAATCGGGCAAAGTGTTATTGGGATATTTAAAGTTTAGTAAAAGGAATACTGAAATAAGACAGAAGAAGCCTTTGTTTTTTACCCAACAACGGCGAAGCAAAAAGTATGGTTATTAAAGTTGAGAGTTGAGACTAAAGGAAATAAATAAACATAAAGAGGCTTAAATAAAGACAATAATAATAACTATCCCAATAATTTATATTTACGCGTCGTGCGTGCGACAAATCCAGCACAGTATAAAAAAGTAACAGTATTATGTCCTCATAGAAAACGGGCGAAACGCGTTTCAAAATCTCAGTGTACTTATAGTAGTAGTTCGCAACAGTCTCCGAGTGCACGGTAGTTACGCACGGACACGGAAGGTTTCTCTACCGAGCGGCCGTAGGTAATTATTTCAAGGTCACTGCTGAGGCATAATACTGTTACTTATTTACACTGTGACTCTAGCGCCGTTCGTCCGCCGATTTGCCCCCAAAGCCACGCGCGATAACGATGTACTAGTTTTTCTCTACATGTTAGGTTGTCTCGAGATCTAGATCTCGAGACAACCTAACATGTTGAGATATCGGCATGGTTAAGATATTTCCAAAAAACGCATTATTAGTCTGTGCATTCACTAACAATTTCCCAAAGTAGTCAACAAAAATAAAGCAAATATTGAACATACCTAATTACTAATAAATATAAATGCCGTCGAGTCGTTATGAACGAATGGCAAGTAGGTACAGCTAATAATAGATATCTACCCACTCATACACACACACACGGCTCCGCACCGCGACCCCCGCTCGTCATCTTTTGTCAAACAAAGATAGCAATATTTCGAACGAATTTCGCACTTGCTTGCTTGCTTGCTTCTCAAATTCAAATTCAAAAGTCATTTATTCAAACTAGGCTGAAAATCAGCACTTTTCGAACGTCAAAATTACATAAGACAGTCCCCCAAAAACGCCCACCCTTCACCACTTCCTAGTGCTTTAGCTGGGAAGAAGAAGTGGCGCAACAAACTCCCCAGCAGAGATCTCGACTTGCAGTTGCGAGCGTTGTGCGTTTCCCTCTTAAGTATGTGGAGATGTCTAATAGTTTTGTCTTGTTGAATTTCAGGTTATTTGCTACATGGTCCACCAGGATGTGGAAAATCTTCATTTATAATGGCATTGGCAGGTGAATTGGAATATAACATATGTGTACTGAATTTATCTGAAAGAGGACTCACTGATGACAGGCTAAATCACCTTCTTAGGTATTGTTTTAACTAGATTTTTTAAACTACTACTTAAAAGGCCAATAAAGCATTTACATGATTTGATCCTTATCAGCAGTACTACAGCTGGGTACAATAATACTAGGATAATATTTTAGTATGCATAGATTTAAAAAAAAACCGGCTATATATTTATGATTTGGTAAAATATTTTCCGTAAATTTTAATAACAAATATACTCCTAAGCAAAACAGTATCAGTAATTTATTGATTAAACCAGTCTTCAATAAAAAAATAATAATAATAATCACGGGACATTCCACAAATGTGTAATGGCAAAAAAAGAGAAATGCTCATCACAAATTATACTTTTTTTTTTCAGTGTTGCACCACAACAGTCAATAATATTATTAGAAGACATAGATGCTGCCTTTATTTCCCGAGAAGACACAGCAGCACAAAAGTCGGCATATGAAGGCCTTAATAGGGTAACCTTTAGTGGACTCCTCAATTGCCTTGACGGTGTTGCTTCTACAGAAGCCAGAATAGTTTTTATGACTACAAATTATCTAGAAAGGTAAGATCTCCGCATGATGCCACATCATACAGGGCAAAGTACTTCTGTAACCCATGTCCAACCAAGGGGCAGTTTAACACCACATGAGCTGCTGTCTCGTCCTCCATGCAGGCTCTGCACAGCGGACTGTCTGTGACTCCTATGACAAAGAGGTGTTTATTAAATGACCCATGACTAGTTTCAACTACTGTAACTGTGTTAGTCGGAGAACCTGTTTCGTGAGGCGGCCTTCGATTGTAGGGAGTACCTCTCTGGCCTGCCTGCACTCACCTTTTTTTTTTTTTTTATTACGGGGGGTAATCCTCATGGATGTCCTCCGCCCTGGGGAGGGCGGAGGGGTCTGTCAGACTCTTACCGACTAAAACCACCCCGGTGTTCCGTCTCACACTTGCACCGGGGATCACTGGATCTAATGCGACTTCCGCGATCCGCGGCTATTGCCGGCCCACCTCGAGTTAGGGGGGAGTGAGGTGATAAACTCCCCCTTATGTCATAGAGAGGCGCGCGTGGAACACTACGCGCCACCATCTCGGGTCCTAAGGAGTAGGGGGCGACGGATTTCCCCAGATCCGTCGCCCCTAGACCCATTTAGGGGGGCAGGAAGAGGGCGTTATCCGCCCTCCGCCGATTGCTGCGGATTGGGTTAGCGGAAGCAATCTCCCGCTCCCTTTCCGCAGTCTCCTGCGAAATGACTGTTTCGCAGAAGGATACCACCGCGTTCCAGGACTCCTCGCTGCCGACCATCGAGTCGACAACGGCCGGCAGCGATGCCTGCACTCACCTTGGTCTTACCATAGCTTGTGATGTTGGTCCCTGGTTCGTTTCCTTACCAGAGTGCGTAGGTACCCGAAGGGGAGTGGCACGATGGGTTCAGGCCCCAAAGGAGCCATGCTCGAACCCCTTCTGGCAAGTTAATCGGCTGCGTCATTGCCTCGCGAAGCGCTGTGTCCTTTCATCCATTGAATGGTTATATTATTAAGGCTACCCACTTGGTTGAGGCGCTGGTGGCACTCGTATATCAGCCCAGAGTCAACAGTGTGACTATTAAGCGCTTGCAGAACAGCCATGCTGTCTGAGAGTATACCTATTGATTAACTTAACTTCCCTGGCCATGATGGCTGAAGCAGCAAGTGAGATACCCATGCATTCGGCCTGGAACACTGTTTTATGGATCCCCAATGGTGTGACTATGTGTATTTTGAAGTCCTCCGAGAAGATACCAGCACCTGTGCCACTACCTGTTTTGGATCCGTTGGTGAAGATTCGTAGCTCTACGGGGCGCAAACCCTCGCATCGACGATCCTCATGAAGTTGAATCCTGTATTTTTTGTTGAAGATAAATCGTTTTTCCCTCAAACAGCGCGGTGTGTTGTGTGTCCCTCTTACCCCAGAGATTAATTGCTTTAAGACGCATCCCGCCATTGTCGCTTCCTGCTGTACGAACAGGTGGAGCGGTGGTAGTCCCAGCATGTCTTCCATTGCTGCAGTCGGAGTGGTCCTCATGCAGTCGAGGGTAACGCTGGCAGCATGGGCGTAGCTTCGTTGGGCGACTAGTTTGGATTGATAAAATCGCGGCCACTTATGCTCACACTCAAACTCACTGCTTTCCGGCGGAGAAGTTAAGCTTACCGCTGGTCGGTTTGTCCGAACGGGCGGAAGTAACCTATTTGTTCCCGGAGCCCTTACCTGCCATTCTGCGAGCCTGGCGTCGCTCCTTCCTCGTCCCTCTTTTTACCCTGTTCTGAGACAGCTTGTGGACCTGAAGGGTCAGTGCAAGGGCAACGGGCTTTTTGAGTGCATTTACCCTTGCCCTTGCGTTTCTGTAAAGAGGCTGCCGGTGGACCTGAAGGGTTGGTGCAAGGGCAACGGGCTTGTTGAGTGCCTTTACCCTTGTCCTTGCGTTTCTGCACCACTTGTCAGGCGTATAGAGGAGCCACCATAGATAATACACTTAAATGGAGCCACAGGAGTGGGACGGTGTTTGGTAGGATGCCCGGCGTTACCCGGCGCCGAGATCTGTGTGGAGAGGGTCGGATCGGCATGCCGGCAGTGTAATTATTCGTCGCCGTAGTCCTGGTCCCAGTCAGCGCCGACGTCCTTTGTTTGTTTAGGGACTTTTTGGGTGTAGTCTTAGTTGTGGTTCTCACGACAGCCGGACCGGCGCCCACGCTGGTACCCGCGGCGTTACCTACGTACTGTACTGTTAAAAGTGTGCTACTAGTAGTAGTAAGTGGATTCCATTGTCAACCGTCCCATTCGGTCCATTGTGCGTGGTCAGTCCTGGCTAGCATAGCCAGCCTAACTCTGCCCAGAAGATTCCTGCTTCACAGGCTTTGCGGAACGCTCTCACTATTCCGAGAATTTGTTTGCCACGGCCTCGCATTTCAGGATGACATGGGCGGCTGATTCCTCGACGCTA
The DNA here is from genome assembly GCA_949128155.2 of Xanthia icteritia. NCBI lineage: Eukaryota > Metazoa > Arthropoda > Insecta > Lepidoptera > Noctuidae > Xanthia > Xanthia icteritia. The sequence continues at coordinate 10,814,598 of OX421934.2, forward strand.
AAGCAGCGTCTGCAAAGTGGACTCCCATCTGTGGCGCCTACATGGAATAGATGTTTATTTAAGGAGCAGTGGCCCGTAATAAAATTGTCCCTATCATTATTCTAAGGTTTTTTTCTGTTTAGGCTAAAAAGTCGCTAAGATAACTGTGGGCAGACATTCGGTATAGCCATTTTAGACTGCCTAAAGTCAATTGCCGAGACCATATTTTGTCGTTATGTAGTTCTGTTGATCTCTCTGGCGAATCCATGTAAGAAACTGTGAGAATGGCAAGGGGAGGAGTTAATTGTGGTGTACACATGAAAATGAGGTGCATAGATGGCGCTAGGAGCAGCATCAGTAATCAGAACATCGTATTTGTGGATTTGAAAAATTTCAACATTTTGGTTTTTTTTTAATCATAATCTCATACGAAAATACTGTTATACGATTTTTCAAAATTTCAACTTCAAATGTCTGATTTAAAAAAATATGCGCCAGTATTTGAATATTTTTTCAATCGTTACTATCAATTGACTATTCTAGATACCGAATCTAGTCTTAACTCAATACCCCACTACTGGACCCTTTGTGCTTGGACGCCCACATATTCTAGCGTATTGGAAATTTCTTAAAAGACTTAAGAAAACCTTAACTAATTTCTAAAATAAAAATTATGAACACAGATATAAAACTTTCTGAGATTCATGCTATGCCACTTTATGCAAGCGTCTGTGAGAGCCCAAGTCATTTGTTCATAAAAGTTATAATTCACGTTTAAGAAATTTATGGACCATTGCTTAAGTTTTAATTTTTTTAAACTTATTTCCCTGTCTCAAATTGTATAGAGAGAAAAAAAATGGGCACTCAGTCCAGATGCACATATCTTAAATGCGGGGCGGTTGCTAACCACACTTGGGTGAGGTCAGAGTAAAATGGTGCTTTGCTTTATTTATTTTTTTCAGATTAGATCCAGCTTTGATTAGACCAGGCAGAGTAGATATGAAAGAGTACGTAGGATATTGTGATCAAGAACAAATAGAACTTATGTTTCTAAGATTTTATAAAGGAGACAAAGCACCAGAACATTCAAAAACATTCGCAAGAAAGTATGTAAATTTTCTAGCTATTTAAAATATGACATTACTTGTGTTTATGTATAATAATATTTATCATTTATTTTGTGTTGCTTAGAGTCCTGGAGCAGAAGAAAATGGTGAGCCCAGCGCAAATACAAGGATATTTTATGTTCCATAAACATTCGTCACCTGAGGACGTTTTGTTAGACGTTCAAACCATATGGACACTATAAAGTTGTATTTTTTTAATATGAATTTCGATATAGGTTTTAGAAAAAACAAAACAAATAAATTGTTTTTCTTTTATTTTTAAGAATATAGGTAATAATAATATACAGTCTGTAAACGTGCATTTTCATTGAACTGTTGTTCAGTTAGTTAAACCTACTTAAAGAAATCTTTTAATTTGTAAAACTACAATGGAAACACTATTTAGAACAAACTATATGTAAGAATATAACATAAAAACATAAAATACTTTAAGTACCTAACCTAAACAAGTGGCTTATCATAAATTACCAATTTTCAGCCAGACCATATTATAAACAACCAAGAACGGCAGTTTTAAATTGGAATCCCCCAAGCACCCAAGAGGAATGCTAGTAATTTCTTTTTTTATTAAACAACGTTGCTTAAGAGAGAAAAGCCGAAATAGACAAATACATTTCATAATTAATAAAGAAGTGAAAATGTATACTCGAACTCTCGCCTTCATTTACAAACGTTGATTAGATTTAAGAAATGATTGACGTCTGCTAAGGTTCAGGCAGACAAGATGATCAAGCAGTTCTCGTTAATTAGTTGATAATGAACTTAAAAGAGACTTGAAAATAACGTGCAAGATACAACCCCGTGCGGAATGCGTTGCGTATGTTCCTCGAAGCCACGCGGGCCGTCGCGAACATGCTGGAGCGTCGACGCTTGCGATCAGTCTTCGCCGAAGTACATGAGCAGAATACACCACAGAGACAAAGCATCTTACAAACTATTTTCAGGTTTGCTAAAACTAAAAAATATCTTGGTAAATACTAATTGAATATAATAACTAGGCGTGTGATAGTGTTAACTAAAATAGTAGGAATGCGTCTTTCTCTGGCGCTTTCCCAAATAAAAAAATCTTAAAACCACATCACCCGCGTACTCAAATCCTATTGGCCTGCGCACACTGCCAGACAGCAGGGAAGAGCATCGAGGACGATTCCTCTATCCGCCCGCTAGCTTACCGGAGCATCCGCCGGTATGCCGCGGCATCCGCTGAGTAGTCACGGCTCGTCGGGATTTGATTATTCCACTAGCGACTACGCAGGCGAAAAGAACTCCAGCGCATACCGCCGCCTCCCACCGCGGTATCCTCCAGCTTACTCTTCATTATACTTGAGAAAACTGCGCTGCGATGCTCCAAGGTCGATCACCGAGCATTGAAATATATACCTTATTTCGATTGAATAAGTATTAAATTCAATTGATAAATTTAAAATCCTCTGCCGTCCCGTCCGCCAGTCTGCGCAAGGCCTAACTTAGCGGTTACGCATAGTTGCATGCTTGGTTCATACGGTAAAAATCAAAACATCTAGAATATTAAACCGTATGGTATATATAAACGATGATTAATACGTAAAAAACAATCGATCATTCAATCAATCCAAAAAATCAATAGTTTTCAAAATGTAGGTAACACAATACATGTTATATGTATACCATAAGTATAGCAGCAATAGACCGCACCAAGGGCAAACTTTGTCTGTAGCCATTATTTATCTGAAGCAATCACAGAAAAATACATAACAACAAAGCAACCTCTTTTAGTTCAAAAAAGCTTCAAAGCCTCAACAAGGCTTACGACAGTTGATTGCTTTGAGCAAGCAAAAGAAATTATTAGTCAAGTCATATGTCTCTTGACCAAACTTTCTAGCATTTTGTAACACTTTGTTGCTAACATCTCCACGATATGTTTGAAGTATTTCCCATTGCCAATTAGCAGATATTTTTGTCATATCTATGATCTCCTGATTTCTATCTCTAACTTGGAAACTAAAAGTATTTTTAAAACATGATAATGACAGACATAGTATTACTGGTGAGTCTTTTTGATAGTCTTGTTTAAATACAACTTTAAATTTGATAAGACAAATAAAATTGCATGATAATGTTTCATTAGGATCTAATAAAAATATATTGTGCAACTGCAAAAGATCCTTCACATACTTAATGGGCGATTCTGTTTTTGTGTTTGGAAAATCTGTTGTATCGAGTATTACATATTCTGGTTTAGTATTTGATGTCATTGGACCAGGCATTTGTTGATAGGCAGCATTTGTTGGTATTTGTAGAATTTGTAATGGTGGACTGGTAACTAGCATCTGTGGTGCAATATTCGGAACAAATACCTTCATTGGTTGTTGGTGTGGCCAAAGTTGACTGACGAACATGTTACTGTTAGTAACAGTCGTTATTTGTTCTTTCATTCTATCTAAAGTTCTTTCCGACATTAATTCAGATGCTGGCTTCACTTTAATTCTTGGGGCAGTTGTTTCTGTTTTATTAATCTCTTCAGAAGTAATGCTATTTTTCTTATTAGCATCTTGGACCTGTTCTTTACTTGGAATTGTTGCCAAGGAAGTAGTGGAAGTAATGATAGGCAAACAGAAGTTCGTATCATCATTAGTAGTATGGCATATACTTTGTTGGGCAACTGTTTTATTAGATCTTGATTCATTGCCTAGTCCCAATTTCTTTGGTAATTGTTTGGGATTTGCTACAGGGTTGGCATTTAACAGTTTTTTTGAATCAGAAGTACTTGCTTTACTATCTAGATATGACAACATTGCTGGCATTGTGTCCAATTTAGCCTGGTTGTTAAGTTGTTCTATCTGACTTGTTTCAATGTTTGGTAGCGTACTAGTTCCAATCTTTGCTGCTGTAGAATCATTACTCACTGGAACATTGCCCAAACATTTGTTAGGGGCAGCAATTTTAATAGAATTATTGACTGGTACCACATTAGACGGCTTCGGTTGAGAAGCTTCAGATACGTTAACCCATCCAAGGTCATCATCTAAGTTTAGGTCGCCGCGTAGTTTTGTTAAAATTCGTATGTAATTTGTGTCTTTAGGATGCAACGACTGTGCTTTCGGAATCCACACAATTTCAAGACTTTTATGCTCCATATACCGAAGTAAACCAGTACAATTGAAACCCTGTTTATTAATAGTTTTTCTTCCAATGCTTAATACTTTATGTTTTAATTGAGATTCATTGCTTATCTGAACACTGTCTTTTTTTTTGTTTTGTTTAACATTCATATATAACATATCAACCTCTGCAGACTCATTTTTTTTATGGTATGAATTAACACACATGGATATAATTCCTTGTATTATTTTATAATCGCCAAGTTTTGCCTCTATGGGTTGCTTCACTTTTTCACTTTTCTCCAATTTACCTTGGTCAGATTCACTGTCTGATGAATCATCAATGTTTATGCATTGCTCATTGTTTAATGGACCGTCAATACTATTTCGAACTGTACTTTTAGAATCCTCTTCATCAGATAACAATTTGTTATTATTATTGCTTTCTATAACAACAGTTTCATTGGAACTTCTCGATATAAGACGTGTTTTTCTTTGTGTTGGTTTAAATCCAATTCCTTCCTCACCATCTGAAGACTCTCGACTAAAACATATGTTTCCATCTTCATTTTGAAGGAAATTACTCTTGAAATTGTTAGTACTAGCAACATCTTGTTTTAAATAAATGGTATAAAAATAAGAGTTACCAGGTGCAATAATTTTATTGCTACTGTGAACTACCATGTTACTCAATCCTGTTATATTAGGTTTGTCATCAATTTTGTTCAAATTTACTGTACATTGTCTGTTGAATATATTTTTATATCTTTCCCTGAAGAGTTCATGAACACGGTTGTGAACCGCAAGAGCTCTTCTATTCGACCAAACACTATTGCACAGCTTACATGATATAAACTTCTTGTAATCTGCCTCCCATGGCATTGGACTTTTACCTCTCCGTCTTGATGATTTCTTTTTTTTAGGTTTTGAAGTTTGGAATGATTGTTCCGATTCGTCATCACTAGATGAAGACGATTGTAGTATCAGTCTTTTCCTTTTTGACTTTTTCTTTTTAGAGTTATATGGTTCATTCGTTATTTGTTCCGTTGGTTGGAGTGGTTCTATGTTTTCAGGAGCTTGTTGGCTTGAACTGACAGTGTCTTGTTGTGGCTGGATACAGAATATTTCCTGAGGAAAAACTAAAACATTGATTTGTGGACCGATAAAGAATGGAACTCAAATACCTGCCAAGTGCGTGTCGGACCTCGCACAATGTACGGTTCCGTAGTTGGGATGAATTTATTCTAAGAACAAACTTAACATTGTAGTTGAAAAACATGTTCTCCCATACATTCCAACTGCAATGTAAGTTTGTATGCAAAATATTAAGAGATTTGCCACGATATTTTAAAACCATAGACTTCTTGTAGGTTTTCCTGTAATATTTAGGTAAGAAAAATTATTTGTACATTTTAGGCTCAGTAATTACGGAGATATGGTCGACAAGGGGGGAAAATTATAAAAAAATAATTATTTGAGATCCTCAAAACAAGGCGTTTCATTTGATATGTCACATGCATAGACGTATAAAAAAGGTCGGACGGATTCTCGCTAACAAAAAACTGTGTCATTCAGAGTCAGCCAGCTCGCTGTACGTACAGCACACATTCACACAATAGTCAGCCATTTACGCGCAAACGTCAACACAGGCGATACGTCTATGCGGCGATTTTTTTTTTTAAGGTACAGCATTTTTTGTGGTGAAATGGTGTAAAAACCGTAGTAAAAATCCAGGAATCACGTTTCATGTGTAAATGAATAATTCAATCATTTAATTCCCGATTTTATACATCAAAATCAATCTTCATTCGATAAAATTCGTCACAAGGCCAGTGTTGCCAATATTCACGTGTGCAAATTACCCGAAATATGGGAAATTTATATGAACTATAAAGTGTGGAAGATGTATATGATGATGGGTTTGCTATATTGTATTGTAATATTTGTGAACTATTTTATTAGAACGGGAGAAAAATGGTAGACATCGCGGTGGCGTCGCGGCGACGGGCGTCGTGTCCCTGAGCACTTATGGCCCTCTATGCGACATTCTCTATGAGAAAGTGTGAATTTGGTCAAAATGAAAATCCAAGATGGCTGCTGCGAGCCGTGCTCCCCGGCTCCTTAGCCCAGGTTCGCACAGATGTTTTTTTATCGCGGCTATATTCTTTTGTACACTGGATTTTCAACTATATAAAAACCAATTCGCGAAAAAAAATCGCCGCAATAAAAATACGCCCGTGCGAAAACATTAGGTTAAAAAGTAAAATTTTAAACATTTAAAATATTTTCAATTAACTGCGTTTTATTATCTTTTTAAATTTTCATAATAATTGGTTCTTACCATTAACCTTTTGAAATGGCACGGTATAATTCTGCCTACACACGACTTTTTGTCTTAATAAAACAAAGCAATAATAAATGGGTAAATTTGGCTTACATGGCATCCCTAAATTCACTCACACATAAGTTAGTCGCCGCCATTACGGGACACAGTTTTGTCTTAGCGGGAGTTCCGTCCGACCTTTTTTAAAATACGTCTATGGTCACATGGTACAGTTTACAAAACTTGTTTTGGAATTTTCCAATTTGCCCCCGAAAAATTACCCCATTTAAAATTTATTTTACGTTACAAGTCCGTGTTTGGGTCACAGAAATTCATATTTGTACCAAATTTCAACAAAATTGGTCCTGTAGATTCAGAGCAAGTTGGCTGTGACAGACGGATAGACAGACAGACAGCCAGACAGACTCAAAATTAATCCTATAAGGGTTCCGTTTTTTCATCCGGATATATGGAGTCCTAAAAAGCAAACCACAATTGCCTAAAGAGATAGCAAATCCTAAAAACTCAAAGCAGAGATGATAAATTTCTGAATCACATTGGTAGGTGTCTGTAACTGCCAATGTGGTTGTAGGTAATTCTTACCTACACTTATGTAAAAGGGGATGGAACAATTATGGCAAAAAGCCGATTGTAGAATACAAGAACAGAAAACAATACAGGCATAAACCAGTGCCTTATTTTAATCAACAGTTATCTGACTGATAAAAATTTATATATACATATAGAATACCTACTGTTACTGAAAGTCAAACAATTTATTTCAATTAGGCACATGAAAGGCACTTTTGAACGTCAAAATTTACAAAAAAAAAAAAAATATTCTAGTCGCCCCTTCCGAAAGGTAATTTTCGTATGGAGAAGAATGGGCAAGAAACACCACCGTTACTCTACTACTGTATAAATAGATGTAGACACACCTGTCCTGTGACTATATAAATAAAATGCTGTTTGTTGGTAAACGCATCAATTTAGAACAGCTGGACCGATTTGGCTATTTTTGTTATATATTTTTCGTAAAACGGCATTGTTGTGAGGATATCAATTTTCTTTTTATAATTAAAAAAATATACTTTTATAGATAATAAGAAAATAGATGAAAATCGACCATTATCTCCCCTTATCAACCTTATCTCCGTAATTACTGAACCAAAATTTTGAAATAATACAGATTATTTTTCTATACTTAAAGATTACAGGAAAACCTATAAAAAATCTATGATTTTAAAACAATGTGGAAAATCTCTTAATATTGTGCATACATACTTACGGGTTAATTTTGGAAGGAAAATATGAAAATTAAAACACAAAATGCAACCTGTATAGTGTGACATGTCAAATGAAAGGGCTTACTGTATTTATAAAAAAATAATTTTAAAATAAATAGTTTTCAAGTTATTTAAGAAAATTGATCTTTTGAAGAAGAAATAGTTCTATATACCTATAGATTACAGGAAAACTTATGTTCTTGATACGTTTGTGGTATGAAACATGTTGAATGAGGAATTATAGGGCATGGCAACCATTTGTGAACCCAGGGAACATGCTCAAAAACATGATAGGCAATTGAAAGTTTATGTGAACTTAGAACTTACATCCTTTTTTATCACATTGTTTCTCAAGTTAGTTTGCTTCTCACAGAATGTGGTCTTAACTGTGTGGAACTTCTGTAAAACTTCTTTACACTTCATACATATTAGTTGTGGCAGACCATCAAACGGCTCAACCTGAAATTAGATGTTTAAAATTATTTGAAATACCTACTTATCATTCTCAAGCCAAAAATAACTAGACATCAATTTACTAACGAGTTTTTTTTGGACTGATCATGATCATACATCATTCTCCTGCCCTTATCCCAATTTATTTGGGGTTGGCACAACAAGTATTTTTCTGGACAAAAATGAGAACAACACAAAAAAAAACAGTCAAAAGTGGATACTTCTTGAGAAGTATGGCACAAAAAGTATTTTTCTGGACAAAAATTAGAACAACACAAAAAAAACAGTCAAAAGTGGATACTTCTTGAGAAGTATCAGATAAAGATAAGAGACAGTATATTGTGAGTAGACAGTTCTTACTTCTATATCAAAGCAGTATTTAATTTGCTGCTGTACACTGGGTACTATCTGGTACTGTCCTAAATCTTCAAGACATAACCGGCATGTGACAAAAAGCTTTGGGTCAACTTGTATTTCATCCATGGTTACTTCGATCCTGTAAATAAAATCAGTATGTAGTAGCACAGTATGGTACATGGTATCTAAGCTTAGTAAGTATAAAACATGGTATTTATACCATAAGTTCAGAAGAACCAGACAACCTATAACTAATGAACAGGATTTCAGAAAATTACAATAGGCACTAAATAAATAAATATTGGGCAGGATGGTTATGTATTTTTAAAATACAATACCTACTCACATTTAGTAATACCTATTCGACATTTAGTTGGGAAAATGATTGGTGGACCTTAAACATCAAGAGCTTACTCACTTAAAATATAATTTTAATAGAAACATTCGTTTCTAGTTAAAGTATAATTATATTTGTGGTGTTGACTGGGTGGGAGACTCATAGAGAGGAATAAATAATAAACAACGACTCAATGAGCCAGCTGAGGGTCTGGTAACATTTTAGGGGAATGAATTTCCCGCCGAAATATTTTGTGTCATGCAGCATGCATGATCAACGTGGATCCATACTCAGAAGAATAACAGCTGTTATTTTTTTAGGGGCCCAAGTATATTCAATAAACTCACCGTTTATTTTCCTATTCCTCAAATCATCATCATGTGAAATGTCTGTTACACTAACAAAACAAGATGTGTTTTAAGCCAAAACGTACCTACTCACCTAAAACGAATACCAAAACAAAAGAAATTCTGCCTTTTATTCTAAATAATTTCACATTGCATAAAGAAATTATTACATGAATAGTATAACAATATGTTAACTGAGCACCGTACTGTTTACCAAAAAGAAAAAAATATAAAACAAGGTTATGATCACGAAAAGATCGCAATTTATTCACACAATGGTATTTAGCTCTCGGACTCGGACTCCCATGCCCAATCACCAATCAGAAACTAAAAAGTTGTTTGAAACAGGAAACAGTCAAGTTCGTACTACGTCATCTGTTGTCGAATAGCGAAACTACATCAACAGCACCACTCTGCCATCTTGTGGAATCTATCTAATTTGGCCTTCTGACGTATCGAACAAAGCTTTGTGAGCACCTAGTTTCAGTAAGTTCGAATAGATGGAGCTATTCAGAAGTGATACAAGTAATCGTAATTTGCTTTACTTGCTTTCCAAGGTACGGAGGGGTCTCGATATGCAATGGATGGCTACCCATCCATGCACCGACCTCGGCAAGCATAGCTTAACCTTCGATCGACCAGTGCGGCTGTTATTATTTGAGCCCTTCTCCTTAAAATATGCAAGTAATACGATTAAGAATAAGGATACCCCCCCCCCCCCCCCCCAAACCAAGCACCAATAAGAAATAGCCCCTAGTGACCGGCGACCCACGTATCCTTGGCTACGGTAGCGGTCAAGGCCACGGTAAGGCAAGGAGTGTGAAGAATCGAACTCGAGGAAGAATTGAGCCGGTTACGATGGGGTTATCTGAAGTCCGAAGAGAGGGGGAGGACTCGATAATCCTCAAATTCGGAAATTTGTTCTATTTCCGGGAGAGCGACCAGCTTCCGATTCCGATTATTACAGCTTCCGAGCGTCCGATTTATCGTCGATAAGTCCCTTTTGAGCAACGTGGTGAAGATCGAGAGTGTGTCGACCAGGGTGGCGTTCCTTATACTCTGAATATCAGCAAGATATTCACTGAAGGTCGTACAGGTTTACGCCCCGACCTCGTCACACCCCGAGGTTGAGCTGGAAACCATGTATTAGAATATTTCCAACGCCATGCATGGCTCTAAAAGTCACTTCACAGATGTCATAGAAGACTTCAACGCGAAACAGGGCAAACGATGATGAGCTGCTAGTGGGGCAATTTGGAGTTGGACGTCGGAACCACCGGGGTTACCTACTGGCCAGTTTTATGGAGAAGGAAGGCCTCTTCATGAACTCTTTCTTCAGAAAACATGAGCAAATAAAGTGGGCAGAGCACTGATGATGCAACAAAAAATGAGATTGAATTCATTACATCGACGAAGAAGCAAGTATTCAATGATATCTCTGTAATCAACGCGGTGAAACCGTAGGTGATCACCGCATGGTAAGAGACACATTGAACTTAAATATCAAGCTGGAAAGATCTCGACTGACGAAGTTTACATCCGCCCAACGTCGATCCAAGTCCAAAAGCCCAAGAGCTTTCAGCTCGAAGTTCAAAATCGTTTCGAATGCCTAGGGAGCTCCGTGGACAATTATAACGACGGGTTCGTGGAAACTGTCCATACGGTCAGGTCAAAGATTTTCAAAACCCGTCGTACAAATGGAAAAGAGGCTCTCTTATCCTACTACATGGAGGAGAGGTGCGATATGACCCTGCAGCCTACAGATGATGCGCTTGAGTACCGGCAGCTCAATAGACGGATCTCTATGAAAAGCGACCTTTGCCACTATAATACAACATTACAGACCGTATAAAATACGCGATAGAGCGGAACAAGGGCTTGAAGATCTTTGCAAGAGATCTGTTTACTGGACAGAGCCAGCTTGCGAAACTGAAGACCGATGATGGTAGGATCGTATCCGCCAAACCTAAATTATTGAGAGAGATCGAGAGGTTCTATGGACATATAAACATGTCAACCAGTAAGCCCGTTACGAATCTGGCAAAGGACCCAAGAGCTAGATTAACCCGACATTATACCGAAGATAAAATTGCTTAAAAACAACAACGCGCCGCATGATGACGGAATTACGGCCGAACTCCTGAAAGCCGGTAGAAAACCCAGTCTTAAGAACCTCCAGAAGCTGTTCGATTCCGTCATACACGAGGGTCAAACACCACAGGCATGGAACAGAGGTGTGGTGGAAATCTTCTTTAAAAAGGGCGCCAATGCCCTGCTTAAGAAATATAGGCCTATCTCTCTTCTGAGCTTCTTTCTGTCTACAAGCTGTATTCAAGAGTTATTACGAACCGTCTCGCACGCAGGTTTGACGACTTCAAGCCTCCCTAACAAACCGGATTCCGCAAAAGCTTTAGAATCGTAGACCACATATATGCGCTGCAGCAGGTTATACAGAAAACTGAAGAGTATAACCTGCCTCTCTTCTTAGCGTTTGAGGACTACGAGAAAGTTTTCGATTCGATCGGGACATGGGCTATACTGCAGTCTTTTCAGCGGTGCTAGATCGACAGCAGATTGAGGTGCTGAAGTGTCTGTACGAAAACGCCACTATGTCAGTCCGACTACTGGACAAGACTTCGATACCTGTCCTTCTGCAGCGAGGTGTGAGACAGGGAGACGTTATCTCACTGAAGGATGTCTTCAATGTTCTGGACTAGAAAAGGCTAGGCATTAACATCAATAGCGAGTATATCACTAACCTTCGGTTTGCAGACGACATAGTTATCATGCCTGAGACCATGGAGGACCTCAGTACAATACTTGATGATCTCAGTAAAGCTTCGAAAGAGTGGGTCTTTTAAAATGTTTTACAATATTTTGTATAGGTACATTCGTTATATTATTATATATGAAGACGATGCACCTAGAATAAAATTACTATACCACAATGGTAAAACGAATTAAAAATGAAGCAACGACAGATAAATTAATTATGTATCATTACATAATTAATATACATGGTGCTCTCATATTTACAAACATTGTAAAAGTAGGCGATTTTCCTAAAATTTTACAATTAATAAGTCAGTGTGTGAGGACGTAACGACAGAAAGTAAAATCAATGTAATATATTTAAAAAAACTTAGGCACTTTGTTCGACGACACTACTATCCGTATCGCTGCTTTCCTGCGACTAGGAGCTCCTTGTTGTTCTCCTCATCGCTGTCACTGTAGCGAAGTTGTCAACAGCCTCTGACACCACGGCTTGTCTTGCAGCCGAAGTGCGAGTCGCTTAGCGCGGCACGCGAACATTAATGACATCATCCGACGAGATCTTGTTACCGTCGGCGTTCCAGCTGTATTAGATCCTAATGGCTAGGCACGCGATGATGGCAAGAGACCGGTTGGCATGTCATCTTCCTGGCTCAGCATGCTGTGCTGGTGCTGCCGCTGCGGCTGCAGAAAACCTCAAGCGGCGAAAATATAATAACCTTATAGGTATCTATATTTTCGAGACGTTTGGGGTTGAAATCGTGAACGTGGGGTCCGAGTGCTCATGGTTTGTTCAATGAAATCTCCAAACGACTGTTTGACACTTCCCGTGATCCAAGGGCTGGCTTTTACTTTGGCCAGAGGCCATTACCATACAACGTGGCAATGCGGCCAGTCTCTTGGGTACACTATCAGTCAACAGTGATGCGGATGAATTTTTCGACGCTATACTTTAGTTTGTATAATACTTAGTTACTTGTTTACACATAGTTCAGATAGTCCCTAATTGTTTATGTTAATTATTAATTTATGCTTTTGGTAAGATATACCCAATTAAACACATCCAATATTTAAAAAAAGCGGGATCTCGTGGCGTCATGGAGAGTGCGATTGTCGCAACCCAGTGCTGGGCACGCCACTATAGCGGCGATAAGTCCCCTCTTCGAGGAGTGGCTAGAGAGGCGCCACGGCGTCCTCACCTTCCGCCTGACGCAGAACCTCACCGGACATGGTTGTTTCGGGAGGTTCCTGTTTCGTATCAGGCGGGAGGAAACGCCCGGGTGTCATCACTGCGTGGATCGCCCGGAGGACACGGTGGAGCATACGGTGGAGGTCTGTCCGGTTTGGGCAGAGCATCGCCGTGGCCTCGTGGAGGCGATTGGCGGCGGTGATCTCCAGGTCCAGGCCACGGTACGGAGCGAGAGGGCATGGGCGGTCGTCACCTCCTTCTACGAAGCAGTAATGATCGCGAAGGAGGAGGCGGAACACGTGATGGAGAGGCAAATTTCGCGCCCTCACGCTTCTAGCCGCCGCAGGTGACGCCCTGGGCGTCGGGAATCACAGGCCAATTCCCGGCCACCGTTGGCGCGGGCTTGCGGACGGTGAGTAATGGGTAGCTCAACGTCCGATAAGGACCCGGCCCGGGTCGACGGCGCGTTGTGTTCCACGCGCGCCTTAAAGAGAAGTCAGCAGAACTGGCGGGGTCTCGCTAGGACCGATACCTGCCGGGGTCGCGGGAATGTCCGAAAGAGATACCGTGGGCCCTGGCAAGTACAGGCAACTGAAGGCACACGGGTGGGTTTTAGTCAGTAAAGAGTCTGACAAGCCCTCCCGCTCCGCCCAGAGCGGGAGAAGTTATTTGATAATTTACCACCCAAAACAAAAAAACGAAAAAATGTTCCCCATAAAAGATGTATGTACAGACGCCAGCACATCAACCTACTACAATCTGTCAAATTTCTTTAATAGATTTTCAAGTTTATCACTAAAGCATAAGGTTCAAAGTTGATTGGGAAAATTTGACAGTTTCGGGGAGGTTGACCTGCTGGCGTCTGTACTTTAGATAATCTGAAAAATGTTTGATCTATTTTATGTTTATTTCTAGTATTAAAATTATGTCTATCACTTATTTTATTAAAATGATGCCGATTTTTTCTTACATACATAATATTTTCATAAATTAATTGGCAAGGTACCACCATAATATTAATCCTTTTAAATAGTTATCTGAGAGATTCACGGCGATGTAGATTATAAATGGCTTTGACAGCTCTCTTTTGCAAAATAAGATGGATTCAATGTCAGCAACCCGACCCCACAGTAAAATGCCATACGACATAATGCTGTGGAAGTAGCTAAAATAGACCAAACGCGCGGTTTCTACGTCTTATCGTTCTAACAGCATACGCGGCCGAGCTTAGCCGCCCCACAAGAGATGTTAGTCACCCTCCCGGCTAACTGTTGTATCTCACAAACTGACGTATCTGCACTGACATTACCAAAGTGTTCATAACTTTTTCGTGTTTAAAAGTTTTGTGGCCTTAGGGCTTTAGGGCAACTACTAACTCAAAGAGCAATATAAAAAAGTTATTAATTCATTAATAAAGCCACAGCTAACACAATTACAGTAACATGATTGTAGCGCCCGACCGAAATATCAATTGCTAGTTAGGACAGTTAGCAGGGAGGGTGACGATGTGAGGTCCCCACTGTAATTTCTCGTGTGACGTGATTCCCAGGAAAACCGTTTGATTAATAAATTTCAGTTTTTCTCCAGATTCCAATGGGATCTTATGCTTCTTCCCAGGCATTCAAAATGTTCTTTATTAGGGTGACACCGGCGTCAGTGGTATACCACCAGATATCTTCTGTTGATTTAATTTTAAGATCTTTAAAAGCTTTTATAACAGCCTGGGGGTTTGTATGCTGGAACCTAAACTCCAAAGGGCATGCCTTCATATTCTGTCTAAGTAAGGCAGCAGAAAGCGCTGGATTTAAAGCTTCAGTAGTTTTAAGGGAAATATTAGCAAAAATGTTTTCAATTCATCTGAGTTGATAGGGCCATGGTCTTTAAATTAAATTCAGTATTTCACTGTTTTTTCCTACCTGTTTCATTATTTATTATTTGCCAGGTAGTTTTTATTTTATCATCAGCTGATTTTATTTTATTGATAATATAAAGAGCTTCGGTTATTTTGCACACACTTTTAAAAGTTTTTGAATATTTTGCAACATACTTATGAAAGCTTGTATCATTCATATGATGCTTTAGGCCATAAATTTCAAATAGTTTGTCCCTGATTTTACGAATACCTGGAGTCGCCCAATCACTAAATAAGAACTTATTAAATAAATACTTTTAGTCTTTATTGGAAAAGTATCATTAAATTGCGTGTTTAATAGCGAAAATAACTCGGCGTAGAACTCATTTGGGTCACCTATATTATTAAAACTCTGATCACAAAATTAGCAGTCTGATTTGTTTTTTTTGCATTGGTTAAACCAACTCTTGAGGAAGTTTACAGGCTCGCGGATGAAGTCGTGGTTAGAAGCTAATACTTCCATAAAATCACCACCGAACGAATCAAACGCGAGAATTTTTTTACAGATTTTGACGTGTCGAAAAACATGGCAATATTGATAACGCGTCAGAGCCAGGACTCTATAGTATTCGAGCCGATTCGAGCTTAATCGTGGCGTTGTTGTGTGAGTAGGTAACCGAGCGAGAACGCGCTATTGATTAGAATATATTTGATAAAGAAAGACCGTTGCAGCGTTGCACGGTGCGGCATCGTTGCGCGCACACATAATAATATGACTCAGCAACAGCAACTACGATTCAATACGTGCCTACACTACAAGTACAAATAAGGGAGCTTGTGCGAGGTAAAAAAGTAAAATTCGCTCCTATTTGTAATCTCAAGTTAAAATATCGAAATACTGGTTTTTCAGATTTCAATACCGGTATTAAAACGGTAAATAATTACCGGTATCCTGGTTTTTTCGGTAATACCGGATACCGGTATCCACGCCCTTGTTGTGGCTAATGATATCGGCCGGTAACTATGCTTATCAAATGGATCCCTGGTTTTGTTCTTTATTATTGGAACGGTGGAACCACTATTGTTAATCATCATATCATCCGGAATAAGGGAAGGTCCTATAAAAAAATTAAACAACAGATTCAAGGCTCTGGGCAGATATATATAAACCTGCATAACGCAGACGCAGATGTTCTATACTTATGCCGTCATGACGTGGTGACTTTCCATATCCACGCTTCATCTTTTTTATGATGTTCCTTGCGTCTATTGGCATAATGGGTGTGTACCTCTTACCAGGGTCTGACGTCTGGTTTACTTAAATAATTTGATTTATAAAATATATTAGACTTACTTTTATTTTACTACATATTAAAAAAAACCACTTATTTAATAAATAATTATTAAAATTTAGACAACTTCTTTAATTTCATG
The DNA here is from genome assembly GCA_949128155.2 of Xanthia icteritia. Lineage (NCBI taxonomy): Eukaryota > Metazoa > Arthropoda > Insecta > Lepidoptera > Noctuidae > Xanthia > Xanthia icteritia. Next base: position 10,831,134 of record OX421934.2, read on the forward strand.
ACAATTACTCAATAAAATCTGGGCCATGATGACCGACGATAGTCGGTGTATTATTATATTCACGTGATTTGCCCCGGGTAGGAGTAAACTCCAGTCGTGCGTCGGAGCTGACACACACACTTTTTTTTATTAAGTATGTAATTGAAGCATTTCTAAGTCGTAGGAGTGGTAGACGCAACATTGAAACATTACGTTTTGGTGAACTTGGGCATAACATTGTGCAAAATCCTCATAATTCTCCACAACTGATTAAACAGACATTTAAAGCAAAAATTTAGGTCAGTGCCATCTAGCGGAGGAATATTCCCTGAGCAGGTCATATATTTAATCCTTTATTTTATGTGTGATTGGAGCATTACCGAGTCGTAGGAGTAGTAGGCGAAACTCATCCACACAACCGATTAAAACGACACATGCGATAGCTACCTAAATGTCTATAGAGGTATGAGGAACAGGGTGTAAAGTTCACTCATCCTCTATAGAAAAGAGGGGATCCTCCGAACAGACGGGTGTCGTGTGTGGTGGTGGGATGACATTAAAAAAAATAGTCACCTCTGGGGATAGTAGATCTCTGAGGATCGTAAGTTCGTAACTACTTAACCGGGCTGTCCTGTGGCTACCTTAAGTTACTAAGTTAAAGCCTAGGGCCTAGCCCAGGGCGTAAAATATCTTGTATACAAGGCGAACGCTCGTTAAGGGCACCCCCTGTGGGGTACGATCCTCGGCTTAGGGCGTTGCTGGGGGGAGCAAGATGGGACAGGCTGGATCAAAACTGGATAATTATTATTATCAGGGGAATTTAAAGCTACAGGCCGGAGGGTTATGGGGCCATCTGGGTCGGTGAAAACATGCCCCGGACGGCGGACTTTAGTAATTCGAGAGAGGATATAGCTGGCGGCCTCTACAACCAAAGGGTTGCGATGTTTGGCGGCGGTATCAAAGTAACGCTTGGAATTGCGTTGAAACTGGTAGATATTGGGGATTTTGAGGTCGAGATGGAGGATCTCGTTTCTAAAATACCAGGGGAATCCCATTGCCATTCGGAGGAAATGGTTTGGAGGACTTGCATCCTATGGATATGATGGGGCTTTACGTATGCGACACACACAGACCCCATGCCTGTGCCGTCTTCACACACGTAGAGCCCCATCATCATCATTATTGGTCAAATGCACGCCGTGTAGGTACGCAATTTGCACTTAAGTAACAATTTGCTACATGCATTCAGAACGGAGTGGAGTCTACCGAAAGCGAAAGCGGCTCACGAATAAACCTGCTTTATGTGCTCTGAGAATGAGAGATGCTCATCGACGACCACACCTAGATATTTGGCTCGCGCCAGAGGATTGGCTTGTCAAACATGATGATTGATCGGGGCCCGACGACTGATGTCGGGACGTTGTGTATACTCGTCGCGCGGTAAACTCTGCTTGCGCGATGTAAGATTTTGCGTGACGTCAGTGTGATGCGTAGTTCACATGTGGCATTGTAGATGCCGCCATATGTCTGATGATGTTTTTTGATGTCCAAGTTCACTAAAATGCTATGTTTTACTGTCGCGTCTACCATTCCTACGACTCAGTAATAACGGTAATGCTCCAGTGGGTTAAAAACTCAAAGTTTATTCGTGAGATGGCAGCACTGTTGAGTGTTCCTTAACCGCCATTACAGTCAATTATTGTTTCTTTTGTAGTTTAGTTTTAATCACAAATTAAAATAAAACCACAAAAATGTATGTGACTTGGAGAGTGGCCCATTAAAATATAAGCTAAAGAAAAGAGAAGCGAAAATAAATGATTCCCATAATCAATAGGTGCGCAAAGGATCGAATTAATTGATTAATCGCGAGCATATCAGCGGGAATAAATAAGTACAGATAGTGCCATCGACAAACACGCGCCCCAGTCCGCGATTACTGTACTGTAAGCTGTACTTTAGTACGGAGTGGAGCGCGTCTTCGTGGATGGCACCATCTATAGATACAATGTACATTATACACGGTGGATTTTTGAGACGGGGCAATAAGGGCCTGGTACCTTAACCGCTCCCCACCAGTAGTGGTCCCACCGTTGGTGATAGCTCTGCCAGCTGAGGAAGAAGAGGAGGCCCCTCCTGTCACGGAGTCGGAACTTGGCGCGGCGATTCTTCATATCCGCGCCAAGAAGACAGCTCCGGGCCCCGACGGTGTTTCGGCAAGAGTGGTGCCGATCGCTGCCACTCAAATGGAGGAGAGGTTTCGGGACCTCTTCAGCGCATGTCTTGCGTCTGGGAGGTTCCCGAAACCATGGAAGGAGGGTCAGTTGTGTCTCCTTCGCAAGGAAGGCCGCCCAGCAGCTTCCCCCTTGGCATACCGGCCCAACGTTCTGCTCGATGAGGTCGGAAAAATGTTCGAGGGAATAAGCGCTGCCCACCTAAAAAGACATCTGAGGAGTATCGGGCCGGACTTGTCGGACGCTCAGTTCAGTTTTCGGGTTGAGCGTTCCACGGTGGACGCGCTGGCCTGCCTTAAGGGCCAGATGAAGGGGGCGATGGAGGCGGGGGATGGATTTTTGGCTGTGTCATTCGTCATAGCCAATGCCTTCAACTCCGTTCCCCACTCAACTATCCTAGAAGCGCTCCGATTCCACAGTGTGCCTCGATACATGCAGAATCTGCTGGCCAGCTACCTGGAGGATCGGGCGATCATCCTGATAAATAGGACTGGCCAAGTCCTACCAAGTCCGGCGGTATTCCGTTGAGGCCGGCGTTCTGCAGAGGTCAGTCATAGGACCTCTTCTCTGGAATATCGCCTATGATTAGCTCTTCCTTAGTCGCCGGGAGGATCCGCTGCCTAGGTTTAACGGTGGCGCTGCACAAGACCGAGGCCGTGATCTTCCACCGACCTCGGCAGCGACCTGACTTCCACATCTACGTGGAGGGCGTCATAATTGAGGTGAAGGCCCAGATGAAATATCTGGGTCGCCAGAGTATATGAATGGACGGCGGGGCGGAGGGCGAGAGGAGAACGCCCAGGCCCAGAAGAGTGGGAGGCCGTCCGGCGGGAGGCGAGGGACGCCATCGTCGTCCATTGAACGGGGGAACTCGCCACCGCAGCCTTCGGCCTCGATGCGATTGGGCCAGTCCTGCGAGACTGGCTCGAGCGGTCGCATGGGTTCCTCTCCTTCCGTCTGGTGCAGGTGCTGTCCGGACACGGTCGTTTTGGATCGTACCTGCACCGAATCGGACGGGAGGAGATGCCGTCGTGCCACGACTGTGGCGCGCTCATCGCGGTGATCGGACCGGACCTCTCACTCCCCGGCTTGGTTAAAGCCATGCTGGGAGATGAGAGGTCCTGGGCGGCAGTCGCCTCCTTCTGCGAACACGTCATGTCCCAGAAGGAGTCGGCGGAGCGCACGCGGGAGGACAATCCTCACGCGGCGCCGTCCGAAGGCGGAGGAAGGGTCGAAGAAGACGTCAGTTTGATAGTCATCTCCGACTCCTCCCAGGTGGAGGCCAGCAGGCAACGGATGCAGGGGCACCATTGCCTGTATTGCACAGGCCTCCACCAGTGTCGGACGGGAATGGAGGGGAATGGTGGGGCCCGCCAGCTAGGCGGGCATGCGCCGGGAGGGTTGTATTCAAAGCAGGAAAACGGTCTTAGGAGACTGTCCTTAACTTTTTGAGACATGTTGATCTGCACTATTGAAAAAAAATTACACAGCAAGAAAATGGGCAGTTTTCCCAAAAACTTGTTTTGATGCCAACCGATCCCGTTTCTATAGGACCACACAATAACAACGCCCGAGACGTGGAGTAGAGGTACGGTGGTTCTCTTCCTCAAGCTGAAGAACTATAGATTCATCTCACTTCTCAGCCCCGTATACAAACCGTCGAGGGTCATCACGAACCGTCTCGCCAAGAGACTTGACGAAGTCCAGCAACTAGAACAAACCAGATTTCGAAAAGGCTTCAGTACCGTAGACCACATCCATACTATCTGGCAAATTATACAGAAGGCCGAAAAGTACGTCCAGCCGTTGTGACATTGTGTGTTATGGCATTTGTGGACTACAAGAAAGCCTTCGACTCCATCGAAATATGGGCACTTCTGACCTCTTTGCAACGATGTCAAATTGACTGGCACTACTTCGCAGTGTTGAGATATTTGTATGACGCTGCCACGATGACTGTCCAGATCCAGGATAAGAAAACCAGACCCATTTAACTGCTCATAGGGGTTAGACATGGGGATGTGATATCCCCGATTTGTGCACCAATGTATTGGAGGATGTCTTTAAGACGCTGGGCTTAACTAGACAGGGTATCAACGTGGACGGCCAGTACGTCACACATCTTTGCTTATCCGATGACATCGTCATAAATGCAGAGACGCTGGAACAGTTAGACCAGATGCTGCACAGTCGAAATGGAGTCTCTCGGTGGGTTGGCCTCGCCATGAATTTGAACAAGATGAAAGTAATGTACAATTCACACGTCTTGCCGAGTCCAATCCACATCGAATGTCTACCGTGGGGCAATTCATCCAGCTCAGTAGACATAGCTTTGAGAATAGGCTGAGTTTATAATAAAGACTATTTAGGGAATGCAAATCCGTTCTGTTTTAAAATCCGGATTTTTAAGAGCGGATTTTGGGTTAAATCCGGATTATCCGAATTTAATGGACTTTATGAAAATAAACACAAAATAAATAACTCTACCCATATTAGTTTGCTATTATTTGTGTTAATTTTTTTAGAGAGTAAAACGCCACAAACATGGAACAGAGGTGTGGTTAAGAACATCACACTTCTGAGCCATGTCTACAAGCTGTTCAAGAGTCAACACGAACCCGCGCGCAGGTTTGACTACTTGCAGCCTCCTGAACAAGCCGGATTCCGTTAAGGCTTTAACACCGTAGACCACATACATACGCTGCGGCAGGTTATACAGAAGACCGCAGAGTATAACCTGCCTCTCTGCTTAGCGTTTGTGGATTACGAGAAAGGCTTCGATTCGATCGAGACATGGGCTGTACTGCAGTCTCTTCAACGGTGCCAGATCGACAATCGGTACATCGATGTGCTAAAGTGTATGTACGAAAACGCCACTATGTCAGTCCGACTCTACGACGAGACCTCGAAACCTATCCTTCTGCAGCGAGGTTTGAGACAAGGAGACGTTAACTCTCCGAAACTGTTCACCGCTGCACTGGAGGATGTGTTCAAGATTCTGGACAGGAAAGGGCTAGATATCAACATCAATGGCGAGTATATCACTAACCTTCGGTTTGCCGACGACATAGTTATCATGGCTGAGACCATGGAGGACCTTAGTACAATGCTCGATGACCTCAGTAGAGCCTCCGAAAGAGTGGGTCTTAAAATGAACATGGACAAGACAAAGGTCATGTCAAATGCCCATGTAACACCCACTCTTATGAAGATCGGAGCCGCTACTCTCGAAGTTGTGAACGAGTATGTTTACCTAGGACAAACTGTCCAGCTAGGTAGGTCCAACTTCGAGAAAGAGGTCAATCGTCGAATCCGACTCGGCTGGGAAGCGTTCTGGAACCTACGCAATATCTTCTCGTTCGACATACCACAGTGTCTCAAGACGAAAGTCTTTGACCAGTGCGTGTTGCCAGTGATGACCTTTGGCACTGAAACGTGGTCGATCACAATGGGCCTTATCAGAAGGCTTAAAGTCACCCAAAGGGCAATGTAGAAGGCTATGCTTGGAGTTTCCCTACGTGATCGCATCAGAAATGAAGAGATCCGCAGGAGAACCAAGGTAAACGACATAGCCCGAAGAATTGCCAAATTTAAGTGGCAATTGGCAGGGCACATTGCTCGCAGAATAGATGGCCGATGGGGCTGAAAGGTTCTGGAGTGGCGACCGTGAACCGGAAGACGTAGCGTTGGAAGGCCTCCCACAAGATGGACCGATGACCTTGCAAAGGCCGCAGGAATCCGCTGGATGCGGGAGGCACAGAATCGGTCGAAGTGGCAGTGCTTGGGGGAGGCCTATGTCCAGCAGTGGACGTCTTTGGGCTGAAATGATGATGATGATTATTTGTGTAAGGAAAGTTAACAACTTTATCCCAACTACGACAAAAACGCCAAATATACAGGTATAAACAAAGACATCGATATCGATATTTTTTCGTTTTTCGTATAGTCATGTATATAATCGTGCTTGCTGACATTGTCTCAAAGATATAATCGAAGATTATCACTTCGAAAAAAATGTTCATGTGCACGGACACTAGCATAGACTACATCGAAGTTGAGGGCCACCGTATCAACAAAGTGGGAAAGTATGTCTATCTTGGACAAAAACAGCCAGGAACACGAACCTAAGCACCAAATACAACTGGGCTGACGGGCTTTTGGGAAGTTGTCCGATGTGCTCAAGGGCGGAACCATACTGAATCTGAAGCGACGCACTTTTGAACAATGATTACTCCCCGTTATGGTGTATAGGGCTGAAAAAATGTGTCTCACTCAGCAGGCAATCACCAAACTCAATGAAAGGTCAATGTTGGGAATTTCCCTTCGTGATCATAACAGAAATACATAGATCCTAAGAAGAAGGAAGCTAACCGACATAGCCCCGGCGGTAGCGCGGAAGAATTGGAAATGGGCAGGCCACATATGCGGCAGACCTGGTGATAGATGGGATAAGGTGTTGGAGCAGAGACCCAAAACTGGCCATGGGACCGTAGGCAGGCCACCAACCAGGTGGATGGACGACCCAGTCAAAGTAACAGGCAAGAGTTGGATGCAAGACCGGGTAAAGTGGCGTGGCGTGCAATGTATGTGCCCTCGACCCACGTCCCGCACCCCGCGCCCCACTCGCTCCCCCAGAGCCGAGAGACTCGGCAATCGTGGGACGTACGATCTACCGAACAGCGCAAGAAACTCGCGCGTTTCGATTTTTTTGGTACAATTTCTGATTGTTAAAAAAATCCGGATTTGGTTTACAAATCCGGATTTGCAAGTCCTCCAAAAAATAGCGGATATTCGGATTTTTCGGATTACGGATAGTCCGGATTGCATTCCCTAAGACTATTCGAATAAAATTCCTTCTTTTTCGTGTGGTTAGTGACTAACCTAGTGTTAGAGTTCTATGCCACCCATGGGTCTCTGACTTGGCTTGACATGCCGTCGAGAAATATCTTTCAGGCATGCCGGTTTCCTTTCGATGTTTTCCATCACCGTTTTTGAAGCAAGTGATAATTATACAATACGCACATGAATCCGAAAAGTCAGAGGTCTTGCGTTTGAACTCGAGACCTATGACTTGGCAGTCCGAAGATCACACCACTAGGCTATCACTGCTGTCTTCAGATATAATGATAAGTCTAAATCAGTAAATCCTGTAAGAATGTTATTCATCACCTAATATTTTATTATAATTACAACCGTGAGCCTGATGAGATTTCCCATCGGTAAAATGTCGAGCTTCCATACTATTTTCAAAAATCCTGTTCGTAGAGCTTACATTCATTATATAAAGTAGGTACTCTTGAGCAAACTTTCATGGGCAGACCAAGGAGTTTAGGCTGTGCGTTGTCTGCCAGAGAATTTAAGATTCTTATTGTAAATTCCAAATAATTAAAAAAAAACAGTCTCTTCAATATAAAATGAATTTAATATAGTCAAAATCCGAGAAATAGAAGTGTACACACACGTGCAAACATCTTAAATTAACAATGATATTAAATATTTTTATATACCCGACGCCCATCTCTACTCCTAAGACCATTTTCTTGTAGCAACAACGGGTAAGGTGCTAACCCTTAGGCTGCCTGTCCATTGACGCGGAGCGAGGCAACGGAGCGGAGCGAGGTAGTGCGGGTCGAAGTTGCGTACAGTACGCAACTTCGATCCGCACTACGAGTTCACGCGACGAGTAATTTGAGCTGGCGGCGCGGCGGCGGCGGGAGATCAGTTTCCCCGTTCCTCTTCCTCGCCCCGCTTCCCGGTTTTGTAGGATTATTGAACTAGTTCACAAATCCCTGTCCAATGAAGCGGAGCGGAGTTGTTATGCTCCAGTGGACAGTCAGCCTTACTGCCCCATCTCAAAAATCCACCCTGTCTTAAAAAAATACATAGTATACTAAAAACAATAAAAAACGGTGTAATAAACGGTTTAGCTTATTTTGTATAACGGAACTAAAAATCACTACAAAATAAAATTATTATTACCTACTGCATTAGAATTCGCATAATAAAAACGCCCTCTGTTATTGATTAAAGGGTAACTTAATTCTACAACAGAGGGCGCTTATACAAATAAATAAATACCTCTTAGATGTACCTGAACATTCTGATATTAATATTATATATCAATTTACTGTTATTAATTCTAAAATAGGTAGTTACTTCAAAAATATAACAGTAAGTACTTACGAATATTTTTTTCAGAAAGATAGTCTCTTCACTCGTCACTATTTACAATACGTTACTTTGCTTAGTCACTATGTCCAGTCTCTCGATCAGGCAGACAGAGCAGGATGTTTAAAAAAAAAATCGTTAGCTCAGACCTGCTGAGTTTGTTAGAAATTTATTCACGCACACATATAGAACAATCTGTAATCAGATCATGCTACAGAAGTAATAATAATAATTAAAAGAAACCGGAAACTAGTAGCGCCTCGGCAATAAACGTAATACAAGTATCATTGTTCCAGAACATTCTTAGTCACAGTTCATGCCATCTAGCGGGCAATAGCTCTCTATGAAAAGACGTTTCTTGTTATTACGATCAGGTCCACAGAGCATGTAACTTTAGTCACAGACTACAATATTATGCATAGAGTGTGACATATTGTACATGTACAGACGCGAGCACATCAACCTACTACAATCAGTCAGGTTTATTTAATCGATTTTCAACTTTATCACTACAGCATAAGGTATAAGTTGATTGGGAAAATTTGACAGTTTCGGGTAGGTTGACCTGCTGGCGTCTGTACATGCATAGACAAAGGAAGGTAAGGTACTTACTAAGGTGATCCGTTATGATACGTGTTCTTTGAAGGTACTACTGGCTGGCACCACAGAGCATGTAATTTAGCTGGCACATCTATACCTACTAATAATGCGGACGAAGTCGCGGGTTTCTTAAAATATTAATGAAAACAACGTTGTCTTACCTACCTGATAGGAGGATAATTATTACTCATTAATCGGTTGAGTAATTCGACTAACAAGCTTGCCCTCCTCGGTTATCCGTTGCGAGGGATCGGTCAGTATGGAAAAACTTGAAACCCGCGTGGAATAGCAATCTCTTTCAAAATGATTCAGATTGTGATTGATAGTGTATTACTCAATTAGGATGCTAGTATTGCAAATTACAGGTAGAGTTCGTCGTAGGGTGACAAGACTGCATTCAAATATCGGGGGCAATACCCGTATTTTTAACCCTTTAACCGCCATCGCCGTAATATTACGTGTTGTAACAATAATACCTCAGTCGCCACGTCGGAATATTGCGTAAAAGTCCTGTAATTTTAAAATTTTCAATAGATGTTGAATTTGCTTACTAAATCTTAGTATATTTCGTGTTATTACTTTATTTTTAACAGTACTAGAAACATATTTTTGCTAATTAAATGAAATAATTAATAGTTCTCAATTCGTGATACGTCTAAATATCAACCTACTTCGCCGAACCCGTGATTTCACGCAGACTAGTGTTGTACCACATATGAAACTCCTGATGCTAAATTAATAAAAAACATCGTGTTTTTTATCAAACTATCAACTAAACATTCATTCAAATTTCATAGTTTATTAACGATTTAATTATTTATTCAAAACCCAATAAGCTTAAGTGATATAATATGTAGAAATCAACAAAGAAGTATAAATTACAGACTTATGCCAGTACGTCACTAGTGCAGACGATCCGCGAACGCCGTCGCCGTAATTTTACGTGCGGCTCAAGGTCAACTAAAGTCTTATTTTGAATAAACGTCAGTTGCGCTAGCGCCATCGCCGTGATAACACGTGCTTCTTTATTATTATTTCTGAGCTAGTGTCGAGAAGTTGTCGATAATGATAAACGACGACGAAGACCTATTAAATATATTACAGCAATCAATTAATGATATTAGCAGTAGTGGCAGTTCAACGGCGGATAGTGATAATGAATCGGTAAATCACTTTTTGGTTTTTCTAGTCTGTTTATTTATCCTACAGTCAAAAAGACAGCTAGATAATAATAATATGTGTATTTACCTATTTATTTTGTTTTAAAGAAAAAATAAAGTTGATTTAGTTATTTTATTTGTTGTTAATATTATTTGTGTCCCAATATTTTAACACTCGACACATTAATCATATTAAACAGATCAAATTTTGACATTATGTCATTTTTAAATGTTATGCTGTCATTTTTAACGTAAGATATTTGAAGACTGATTAACGTATGTTTGAAACAAGAAAAGAAATAAACCTTTGATTAAAAATGAGTAAGTTTTATTTATTTTATTAGTTTGTTTATCGATAACTATATTTTACAACATTATGCCAATTGTACGTAAAAGTTGCTGGCGCTACATGCACTCCACGCGAATTATGACATGGCGGTTAAAGGGTTAAGAACATTCGCGACGTCGCTGCCGAGATGACATTTTGGCCGATTGATTTATGCTTGTTGAGGATAATTATCACGAGTTTCACTCGTAGCGCGATAGTCAACTACGAGTATCGTTCTACGAAATGTATTCGCAACAAGATAGATACTTAATGAGATAAATGGTTATTATAATCAAAGCCCAAGCGTTATCATGCCCAAATTCAATGGGCATCTAATCTATGGTCATAGTGCGCAAGGTCCCTGAGGGTGAACTACCAGGTATATGATATTGCATTACACCAATGTCGGATTAAGAGACATAAATAAATAAAAAAACAATAAAATTTTCTTATACTTTATAATTACAACTATTCTGTCTAGAAGATTAATAGTCATTGTAATTAATTAAATAGCGATTTTAGCCCTACAACAAAATTCATGATTACATTCAGGATTAAAACAAGCACATTTGTCAATTATTATTTTAGACACTATTCAAATTGATATTCTTGAAATATCATAGTCAAAAATATTCCACATAACCTCCTTTTTTTTAAGTCGGTTAAAAATGCATTTCATTATCTGAAATTAACTTATAACAATTTATCCTAATGGGTATCTGTTTAAATCACAAAATACTCTGGGGATACTTCAATTAACGAAAATATTAAGTAGTTAACCATTTAAATTGCATGAACTTGCAACATGTTATCACAGCACTCGCAAAAATTGCAGTTGTCAAAAGACGAAATATTTACAACATGTAGTCATTTACATTATGATAGCCCCAGAGGAAAGTTATGAGACTCAAAGAGCAGTCAATTTGATAACATACACCATTAATAATAAAAGTAAACTTTTTACTTAGTTTACAAATTCATTAATAGATACCTAACTAAACAAACGTAATGTTAATTTATCTGCGATGACGTCGCTTCTTCTTATTGACACGCACATTTCCGTTTTGGGGTTGATTAGACGTTCCGCTAGACGATGGCGGCGCTACCGACGGCGGAGGCACGGGCGGCGGAGCCACGGGCGGCGGAGCCACCGGAGCCACTGGGGGCGGCACGGGCGGCTGCTGTACTATCACGAGCCCAGTCATAAGGTGGCGTTGTTGCGTGTTATTATTTTGTGTGGGGCCATTCTGCCTTTGTGGAACGTTGACGGCCCTGGAAGCTGGAACTGGGGGCTGCGCGGCGTTAAGGGCAGTCCTAAGACGCTGCCGCATGCGTCTGCGCGCACTACGTGATAGTTGCATGCCTTCTGCACTGTTGTCGTCTTGAATAATATTATCTATTGCAGGTGGAGATTCCTCTTCAGATGAGGTGCTGGTGCGTTCGTTCGCACCAGTGTTGTGCCTGTTTTCAATTCTAGCTCGCATTTCTGCTTCGGAACGCACTAGAGCGTTTGCTTCACGTCCAAGCGTAGCAAATGCTCGAGAGAGCCTGGCTACGTCATTTTGTAAATCTTGCAGGAAAGGCTCTAAGTCATGAGCGTGTGTGTGCGAGTTTTCGCGGTTGTTACCGCGGTTGGCAACACGTAGGACAGCGCGGGGCTGAGTTTGGGTGGCCAGTTGTTCAGTTGGCGTACGACGAACAGATAGTTTCCCGCTTATTGAAACGGGTGCAATTAATGCCCTCGCATCTATACCGCTCACTACCAGACAATGTCCACGTTTCTTTAGAGAGCCTTCACACGATCTTACAGACCATACCTGAAAATAATTCAAAGTTAGTACATTATTATATCAAACTATGAGTTTTGTACCCAGTTTTTCATAATAATCATAATTATTTGCTTACACAATCAGAAAAAATTGCTTCTCGATCATTGCCAGAAATGGTGACTGTATACGAAAATTCATGTGCTATCCAAGGGGATGCAGCCATGGATAGCCATGCGCATACATTATCATCTGAAACAATCAATTTTTTAATTACTTTCTAGTAAAACATAACATTGGCAGAACATAATTAATTAAATAAATATTGCTTGCTTACTGGTGATTTCAATTATTAAAAAGAATATTCCCATGTCCGATACTCGTACTGCAGTAACAATTCTTCCAGGTACTGTAGAAAACTGCCACGCTTGTACATATTCGCCATTTTCAGATTTGCCCTAAAAGAAAGTTTGAAGTAATATTACATTAAAACATCACGCCTGTAATCCCAGAAGTGATAGGCAGAGGTGTTCCTATAGTACACCCACATTTTGTTAGTTATGTTTTAGGTCCTATGTATTTTAGGGGACGAGCCAATTGCCATCAACTAGGCACAAACCCAAACTGGCAAACAACACAATTTCAGGCTGCTACTGAGTAATTCCTGCTGGAAAATCCCAATATTTTATAACAAATAACTAAAACAACTTGGGTCACCTCAATAAGTTCAGGAGAGTGGAAATAGCGTAGATGATTGAGCAAGCGAGCTGCAGGGAGCCTGACTCCATTTCCATTCTTGCATGAGAGACAACGAAAGAGACCTTTGCAAGCTTGTGGAGGTCTCTGTGTAGATTGCTGTAAACGGGAAGTAAAATAAGTAAAAATAGTTTAAAAAAAGTATACTAAACTTAAAAGCTAAGAAACATGCGAGTATGAATGTTGGTGTAGTGAAATAGAAAAAGTTTTTTCACATTACATGCATTTTTGTTACTTACACTAGACTGCTCGCTTGCATCATCACCTACACTTTCATTTTCAGGTACTTCAGTTGTATTCTCTTTAGCTGGTGTATTATTCTCAGAGCAAAAATCTGTAGTGACTTTCCCACCAAGCTTCTGAATTGTAAATAATATAACATAATTTTAATTTATTAGGTATATACAATTATTTGGACACCCAATATATGTTTTCATTTGAAATTTATTTGAATTGGACAATCATTGATGTCTACAAGTGGCCTTGAAGTTTATCAGTGAAAGTATGTTTTATCAAACATTAAATCAATTATAGACATGGCTTTTAAATGTGAAATAATACCTATATTATTAAAAAAAAATACTTACAAAAGCTCTTAGTTTTCTAACATTTGCAATGAGTTCTTCCATAGCATAATTTCGAGTTCCGAAAAACATTGCTCTGCAGACAGGGCACAAATCAAGGCGCATTTTGCATCGTCCACATACATGGTGGCCCTGATCACATTGAAATATTTGACCTGATGGGATCTCATAGCAGACAGGGCATTGAAGTAGGTCATCTAAGTCTGGCAGTGCATCAGGCTGGAAAAATAAAAACATTATGAAATCCATACTGATCCAATGTGTCATCTTGAAATTTAGGTTTAATTTTTTACAATCTGCTTACTAGGTTTAGACAGGATGTGTTATCAATTATCATTAACACTTTTGCATCCTAAATTAATAGTTCAAGATAATTATTGTTTGTATTTTATTATTTTCATTAGGTGCAAGCACATATTTTTGAGGTGAGAAAACTATTAATTTTATAATGTAGGTATTTAAATTTGTCTGTCTTATTTGTTTTATTTTAGTTTCTATTCTATGTGTATAAATCACCCAGTGTGAGGTAATTTTTTCAAGGTGAGTTGCTGACTTGTGCAAGGCTTTGTTTTAGTAGTAAAACAAAAAAGTTAAATATTATGTGAGTATCCAACTCAATGCCTGTTATTTGGCTTTTGATATTTTCACAATTACAGGGTTTTTATGAGCTTGCCGTAGGTAGGTTCATTTCTTAAAATTAATATAATGTAGGTACTTTTATAAAGTACTCATAGGTAAGAACAGATTGGAATAAATGTAATAAAAATAAACATTATTAGAAACAAGGTTACTGCTACAGTTGTTACAAAATGTTTAGCTTCTACCTACATTGGTAGGAGAAAAAATATTTCTTCACTATTTTCATGAAAGTATCTTGCCAGACAGTCTTAAACTTTACTCGAAAAGTAAGCTGTATAACTCTTAAAAATAATAATATTTATGTAAACCACAATGATAATATTCATGCAAACTGTTTCAGACCAACAAGTTAGGAAAAGGGTATCAAAGAAATAAATGTTCCATTGCTTTCCATCAATTCGTGAATTGAATTTGTAGTAAAGGTAACATAGAAAGTAGTAAAATAGCTACGCAATTCATAAAATTACACGTGTAAATTAATGATGACGTTTTTTTGTAATACTGTGATTTTGAGAAAAGTTATCAGTGTTAAAAACGTAGCAATTTAACTATAAAGTTAGATAATTTCATGTTTTTAGTCTTCCTTTTGCTACCCTTTACAACAAATAATAATATAGTAGAATTGCGAAACAAAATGGTGGAGCAATTTTTATTTGTACAACAACCGTGCACTAAACAATTGTAATACCTAAATCAACAAATATTTATAAAATTAAAAAGCTAATAATCAGAAAACTAAGTATGAAAGTAAATGATTATGTAGTCAACAATTGCAACAACGATCGAAAATTCTTTTATGTAAAAAATATCGACCAACGGACAAGGTTGAACAATGGAAGCTTTATTGTTTCTATTACACTGTAGCAATACTTGTATACATACCTTAACCTCCACCTGTTCCGACATAGCAAATTTAATTTCTCAGTTATTGAGAAAATAAATCTTAATTAGCATAGAACCAGCCAAGTGAACAGTCAAACTTTGGATAGATTTCAAACCATAAAACACAGCTGTCGTTTCACAAATGGCGACCATTTAAAATTACACGTACAGTGTTGTCAATTGTCATTTTATGAAATAAAAATACCAATGTGTATTGCAACATTACAAAATGATATCTCTATAAAATGAGTATGAGAACGAGGAAGACCTAAGAAACAATGGATGGGCCACAGAGTACATTGAGGATGGGCGGTATGAAAGATGATATGGCTAGAGATAGGGGGTGACTACCGAGATGATGGCTAGCTGTGCGTTTGCACTGGCGAAACATTCACATAAAAACATTTGAAATCTCTACAACTTGTTGATTACAACTTGATGTTCGATACAATGTTTGCGATTCCATGATGTAGGTATTATAAATATAGTGCACAATTTTTTTTTGCAATATGATTGTTTGAAATTTAATATTTTTGGTGTCAATTAACATAACATCATCACGCCTCGTTTCCCCGAATGTTTAGGCAGAGGTGTACCCATAGTACACACGGCTACACATCAAGCTATAAAATTCCAGTTTAAGCTGACCTCGCATTGAATGGAAATCCTATAAAATGCGAGATCGGCATAAACTGGAATTTAATAGCTTGATGTGTAGCCGTGTGTACACCCACATTTCGCCAGTTATGTTTGAGTTCCATGCAGCCCCAGATTTACGCCTAGGCACACAAGGCACTGGCCTAGGGGCCCAGCCAGCCTAGGGGGCCCAACAACCCAGCTACCCTAAGGCGGAAATATAATTATAACAGAAAAAAGAAAAAAAAATCTTTCAATTACTTTAATAGCAGTTGGCTTGAGTCAGTTTAAAATCTACCGGGCAGTGACGTCATGCCACATTTTAACATAATGTATTGCCGTAATCTTTTGATTACCTACGTAAAAAAAGAAAAGATACGTGTCCAATGTTTTAATAATCAACCTGACAGACAAAATATTTTTTTTGTCGATATCCAACAGACAAAACAAAAACAGTTTCGCATTTATAATACTTACTCGTAATAAATAGGAATTTTGTGTTTTCCTTCACCGTTTTGAGAGCAGTGGTGACGAAATCATTTACACAATTTAAAGCGCCTATTTGGGTTCGAAGTTCTACAATCTACCTACAACCTGTAATTCTAGTCACTGGCCCACCACTACTCTTAGAATTGCAATTAATCGTTTCTTCTTATAAATAAGTACAAAACCTAGCCTATAACCATCGTGCGATCTAGACGTCTCGATAGATACCAACCTCTCTTTGATGTGGTTAAACTATTCTAAGTGACTTTGATATGTAAGTCAATAGTTTGTAGTACATACATTTTCGGTTATAACCGCAGAAATAACGTTCTTTTTCTTAGTTTTATTGAAAAATAACTTGGAATGCTGTCTGGTTGTAACTATTGTCGTAATGCCTGAGGCATTTTCTACTAGAATTTTCTAGTAGAAAATGCATCAGGCATTGCGACAATAGCTAACGCCATTTTTGACGTATACGCGTGCATTAAAGTGGACGTGAAACAACAATCCGCCTTTGTACGTTATTTTTTTTACTTGTGCATTAATTTTTATTCCTAACTAATATTACATACAATACATACGCTGCGGCAGGTTATACAAATGAAAATAATTTTTTATTCTGTAAATAGGATATAGGATATTGCAATGACTTTTACAGGACACTTAAAAAAAAAATAGCTAGTTGCGTTCGGTGTTTCCTATCTGACTACTCTGCGAAGAAAGGCCGAAACAAACTCAGAGGGCACCGTCTCTTTTAAAATCCAGACAAAATCTTGGTCAGGCCATATGATGACCATGTAGATTAGTGTCTGAAATGGTCTTTTGAGGAAAGAACCACACAGATTTGAGTAACGCAAAAGCATTTGTCAGTAATGGTGGAGCTCAACTAAGAACTTAAGGAGCTCAACTCGACGATACCAAAGAAAGGACATTTGGGTAGGCCGCATAAATTACTCAAACTGCCAGACCATCATTAAAACTAACTGAGAAACAAAAAAATAATGACAGAGTGAAAAAAAAAATCCACATAGTCCTCACATTCACAATTATTAAAATAATATAATACTTTACAAAGTAATCATGTCATTTGGTATATAATTTTCAACAATGTCAATGACTCAATGTGTATATAAACCTGGTATATTTAATGATTTTACATAATAATTAAAATGCCAATTTTATCACAAGGCTTAGCAGAGCGAGCAGCTCAATCCTAAGCTTTTTATCTTATAAATAATCTGAAATTTTATAGGGTACTATAAAATTTACAAAGTTTGGTTATAATTATAGAGCTTTTAAATAGTTTAATGGGTAAGTTTCGAATGTCAATGGGAAGTTTGTTGTAAAAGCGTATACATTGACCCATGAACGAGTTGCCTACTCTGTGGAGACGTGTGCGATGTATGTATGTACAGCAAGGTTGTGTTTATTCCTGGTGTCTATACTATGAATAATGGACATTTTCTTAAAATTGGATATATCGAGCGGAGCCTTTTCAGGAAGAAGATCGTAACCGCCATTTTGCATATTTTACAGGAGAAGGTTTTTTTAAAATATTTCTCAAAATATTTATAGCATCAATTTGAAATTTTTACTTAGTGTTTTAAGGGCACCTCCCAACTAATACAAATGTTAAGATTTGACTCAGTACTCTATAATCACATACATATGTCGCTTACGGTAAAACTGATGACCGTTATTAGGTAGAGCTGATATAAGTATGTCGATTACGATAATTCTGAAAATCATAAAATAGTAGAAATATTTTTTTGTGATTTTTTTAAAAACTGTTTTTACGAGATACCGTGCCAAACAGAGAAGGACAAAGAGTCAGAAATACAAATACGTTGCATTATTTATTATCGTAAGTGCCAAGTAGGATGCTTGCAATAAAATTATTAACCTAGTATTATATCGTAAGCGACAGGTACTATACTTACGATCTGTCAGTCGGTGGAGGTTACGTTAAAAAACTGAATGGGTTGTAACTTACGATGAAAATTTCAAAATTAAAAAAAAATAGTTATATTTCTACTTTGTACTCTAAAGTAAGTGCCATAAGATGCAAAATCAGTTGATCTGGCGGTCAATGTAAAAACAGTTTTTTTGGATTTTTGGCGCTTACGATGTTCTTCCTGAAAAGGCTCGATATTTTTGTGTACACACAATAGGTTTTCAAATATACAGGGTTACAGGGAAAGTCGTACTGAATATTAAAGGAGGTTATTATTCAGGTCATTTCTGATGATTTTGATTCTGAAATAAAATGTCCAAAACTTAACCGTTATGGAGATATTAAATTTTAAAGATTATTTTTAAAAATCCTTTATTTTTTGGCTTTTAGTCGTTTTCTTTGGGATTAGAGCTCCTAGAGTCGGTTTTTTTTATGTATCTAGTTAGAAGACATGTCCATTAATAAAAATGATCAATAGAAACTGAACCTACTACTAACAGCTTAAAAAACTGCTCGACAACGGTTAGCATTATGAATTTTCTAATAGAGTGTTCTTAACTTTGATGGGCTTTAAAAAAAAAAAATGTATGGAACTTATTCTGCGAATAACTTTACAAAGTTCTACGTCTCTTTAGCTATTCAAAAAGGTATATCATCTACTAGGTTTGTTCATAAAATCTTAAAATAATGTTATTAGAATAGGCCCATCTGGTAGTACAACATAACAGAATTTCGATACAAAAGAATCCGGCTTACTACCTGGCACTTTTAAACAATGAAAAAAGGTTTGGGTAGACATTGTTTGTACCCGGGAGACGTGCGGTGACAGGTATTTATGTCATTTTAAATGTCTGAATTGTCAAATCGTGGATCGTGGTGTTTGTTTAGTCTGCTCATGCGAATCTTCCATGGTAGATGTGTTATCCGTGCTCTCCGATTTTTTTTTGTAAAAACGCTTGGATTTTTGGACTGTTTCATCTTCTAACTGTGTGACGTGGCTTGTAACTGGACTTTGATTTGTGTTGTGAACATGGCAACATTTACCAACGAGGAATATGCTGACATCCTAATGTGTTATGGATTTTGCGAAGGAGTGTCGTTGCGTGCACGCAATGAATACATGCTAAGGTATCCTACTCGCCGAGTACCTGATATTGGCGTATTTGACAGAGTTTATCGAAGACTACGAGAAACTGGTTCTGTGCTAGTACGTCGGACTGACATGGGACGACCTCGTGTTCTTGATGACGACGACGAAGATAATGAAATACGACGTCTCTTTGAAGCCGACCCAACCACGTCAACAAACGTTGTCGCTCGACGGCTTGGTATTTCCCAGTGGAAAGTCTGGTTCATAATGCACAGTTCTGGGCAACACCCTTACCATTACACGCCAGTGCAAGTAATTGAAGAAGGGGATCCATTGAGACGACTAGACTTCTGCAGATTTATGCTCAATGCCGATAATGAAGATCCGGATTTTTTAAAGAAAATCATGTGGACAGATGAGTCGTAATTTGACAAAGACGGCATCACAAACTATCATAACACCCATTATTGGGCTCCCAAAGCGCAAGGTAACCCCAAGAAAAAAAGACCAAAAAGGTCACAAAGGAGATTCAGTCTTAATGTGTGGATGGGTATAATATCAAATAACTTGATAGGGCCATACTTCCTGCCCGATAACTTGAATGGCGAGACATATGAAAACTTTTTGAGGGAGGAGTTACCCTCTTTAATGCAAGACTTGCCTATTGCATTGAGACGAGACATGTTCTTTCAACATGATGGCTGCCCAGCGCACTACAGAAGAAGTGTTCGAGCATGGTTGGACGAGAATTACCCAAACCAATGGATTGGAAGAGGCGGACCCATAGCATGGCCGGCGAGGAGCCCCGATTTAACGCCGATGGATTTTTATGTGTGGGGTCATATGAAAAGCCTAGTATACGACCAAATGACACCGATCGCAAATGTCGATATTCTAAGACAAAAAATTATTGATGCGGCTGAGGAAATGAGGCGGAACCTACGAACTTCTGTCGTGAAAAGTAATTTAAGAAAAAGAATGAGACTTTGTGTAAGAAATAGCGGTGGCCATGTAGAACATGAATTATAAAAATATTGCTAAAATTTTTGTCTTTTTTTTACGTATTTTAGCTACTTTTACCTCAAACTAAAAATGTACCCTCTCCTAACTTAACTGTTATTTGGGCAATGATTTGCCTATTTAATAGCAAGTGTTATATTATAACCTTTTTGAATAGCTAAAGAGACGTAGAACTTTATAAAATTATTTGCAGAATAAGTTCCATACAATTTTTTTTATTAAAAGCCTGTTAAAGTTAAGAACACTCTATTAGAAAATTCATAATGCTAACCGTTGTCGAGCAGTTTTTTAAGCTGTTAGTAGTAGGTTCAGTTTCTATTGATCATTTTTATTAATGGACATGTCTTCTAACTAGATACATCAAAAAAACCGACTCTAGGAGCTCTAATCCCAAAGAAAACGACTAAAAGCCAAAAAATAAAGGATTTTTAATAACGGTTAAGTTTCGGACATTTTATTTCAGAATCAAAATCATCAGAAATGACCTGAATAATAACCTCCTTTAATATTCAGTACGACTTTCCCTGTAACCCTGTATATTGTGAGGCTACAGTCAGAATATTTATTTCTCTGAATTTTTCTCGAAGGGAATCTCGAATACAGAAGACCGAAAAGTATAACCAGCCTCTCTGCTTAACGTTTGTGGACTACGAGAAAGCCTTCGATTGGATCGAAACATGGGCTGTACTGCAGTCTCGTCATCGGTGCCGGATCGACTATCGGTACATCGATGTGCTAAAGTGTCTGTTCGAAAACGCAACTAAGTCGATCCGACTCCAGGACCAGACTTCGAAACCTATCCTTTTGCAGCAAGGTGTGAGACAGGGAGACGTTATCTCTCCGAAACTGTTCACCACTGCACTGGAGTCTACAAGGTTCTGGACGGGAAAGGGCTAGGCATCAACATCAATGGCGAGTATATCACTAACCTTCGGTTTGCCGTGGAAAAGGGCAATGGAGAAGGCTACGCTTGGAGTTTCCTTATGTGATCGAATCAGAAAGGAAGAGATCCACAGAAGAACCAAGGTAACCGGCATAGCCCGAAGAATTGCCAAACTTAAGTGGCAATGGGCAGGGCACATTGCTCGCAGAATGGCCGATGGGGCCAAAAGGTTCTGGAGTGGTGACCGCGTACCGGAAGATGTAGTGTTGGAAGGCCTCCCTCAAAATGGACCGATGACCTTGTGAAGGCCGCAGGAAACCGCTGGATGCGGGAAGCACAGAATTGGTTGAAGTGGCGGTGCTTGGGTGAGGCCTATGTCGAACAGTGGACGTCTATCGGCTGGAATGATGATGATGATGATGATAATGATTATAAATGCGAAAGTAGTTTTTTTGTTGATTTGTTTGTTTGTTTGTTACGCTTACACGCTAAAACGGCTGAACGGATTTGGATGGCACATGGGTAGACCATAAACTGGTTAGGACATACGATACTTTTTATCCCGATATTCCCGCGGGATCGAAACATATGTGGGTGAAACCGCGGGGCACAGTTTGTAAATAAATTAAAGCGCGAGCGAGCCTTGCAGTAGTCCCATAAGATGTGTAACATCTGACATCTCGCCTTGCTTATTAGCAACATTAAAAGTGAGGCCTTGTCAAGGTCGTTTCTGACGGCCAACTCTAGCACCGCGCGTGCTCATTGGTCAAATCAAATAGCGCGCGCTACCTGTGACACACTTCCATCCCTTTTCACGAAATCACTCCTACAGATTTAATTATTTAGATTTAGATTTTGATTGCAGGAAAGCGAGAAAGATGTTACACATCAAAAACAATTCTACAAATCTTGAGAGTAAATGTTCATCCGAACTACGGAACTCTTCAGTTCATGTTTCGCCTCGTACTTGGTCGGTTTTTTAACCGACTTCCAAAAAGGAGGAGGTTTTATTTTCGTAGCGTATGTTTGTTTTTTTTTATTCGACATTTGGAAGCGTATAGAGTGCCGGTAGCGGTACTATTATGCCACTAACGGCACGTTATCCGAAGGGTGTGTATAATGCCGCTAGCGGCACTACACTGCCTTGACATTTCATTAATTTCTATCATCTGTGTCTCTCACTTGTTAATCTGTGTGTGCATTCGTTCATATAAACGTCATGAATGTGTCATCCTACTCACCCAATACAGATTTACTGATTTATTTTGTGTGTCACTCTTCACTGAATAAAATAAATAATTTTATAATTAATATAAGATTTACAAATTATAATATATAGATTACCCGAGTAATCTGAGCACCGGACCATAGTAATGAGAAAACTATGGCACCTTCTAATTTTCTGGTTTTGTTATTGATTTTCAGTTTTTGCAGATGTAAGTTGTATCAGTTTTTGTCTGAGTTTTTATCGTTGTAAAAGTTAGTCATTTGTAGTGATGGCCGTTGATTGGTTACCACTCATTTAAAATAGGCCTCAAATACTATTGATGCTTTTATTTGTCCATATTGTAAAGAAGCAAAAAATAAATTGAACATCTCGATTTTCCTTCCTGTGTTCTGTGCGTTGTTCTGTCCTTCATGTGCTGTCATTCATATGTTTGAAATCGTTCAGTTATATTTTGTTATTTTCTAGTTGGAAACTTACAAAGGCTTCATGAGAATATTTACTCATCAATCGAGGGAGGAGCAGCATGTTTCAGACGTCTAAATGGAACTCATCAAACAGGATGTTCATGTATGTGGCTGCAATGTTCATGACCATAATAATATTATCTATTTCAAAATCATAAAAGGATGGTGCCCAGTAGAAACCAATATACCTGAAGGACTTAACATTAAAAAAGCTCATAGTAATTTCACCACATAAGGAAACATAATTTTATCAATTGAAACACTTGTAACACTAGATTGTTTTGGAAGTTGGGGAAATTGGTTTAGTTTGTTATATGTTTTTTGCATCTAGTTTGATCAGATTTCAGTGCTATATTATCCAGGACATTCAATAAGTAAACTTTTTTTTAGCTGGTGATAATGGTGCAGTGGGTGTGGTCCATATGATAAAAGAAATCAATGATGCACATTGGCTGATGCAAAATGCTACAGCTGGGCCTTACATGGTTGTTTTGAGCACTTCTCTGTTTTCTGATGTTATGGAACTTCTCATGGAGCAACCTGCCATTATTGCTGGAATTTTATTACATGACAATATTACAGGAAGGTAATTGTTATTAAAATATTATTATGCCAACTACAGGGCATAGGCCTCTTCTGATACAAAGAAGGCACAAGCATTGATCATCACATTATTATGAATATTGTTTACTGTTTTACAGTGCTGGGTCATTCAGTCAAGAGTCACGATGTCCCAATGAGTATTCATCAGCTGCTGGAAGTACTTGCTCGGCCACTGCAGCTGGTGGTATTACATGGAATGAAAAAGGCACTGGACTCCTACGAAAAGATATCCCATTCCCCATATTTTACATGCCACGTTCAAGATCATCAGAGATTGATAAAATTGATCAATGCTATACAAAGTATGTCAATTATTTTATTGGACTATGCTAATGTCTTTATTCAGACTTGAAAAAAAAATCTGATGTTAGTAATAATTGTGTCATCTTCTAAATTGTTTCATGAGCCATTGACATTTTCAGGTATAATCTTATCGACAAATCCAATCAGAAGGGGAGACCACTTTGCTCAGTACAATTGCATTCCTTTATGTTTGCTGCGGTTGACACTGAAGTATGTTTAAGAAGGTTCGTAGACTGGCATTTGCATGCTTTTATATGAATTATGTAAAGGTGTGTCACCATTACAACTTTACACACCAAAGTTCTTTGTTCCAATAAAAACTGCTACTATTATTTGTTGGACAATGAATATTTAGCTTACAGAATGTGGACATACTCTGAATGAGAACTTAAGCTACACTTTGATCTTATTTAAAAAATAATTTTAATATTTTGTTTCATTTTAATGCTTTCTCTTATATTTACAGATCAGCTTCATCAGCGCTGTTGACACCTACAAAAGTGTGTGATCCTCTGGGAGATCACAATGTCTATTATTCTCTCTTCCCTAGGACAATGGTTTGTATTACTTTCCATGTATTCATGTTGTAACTTTAAAACTCTGAATTAATTTCAATCCATAATTGGGACCATTGCATACGCCAGGACCGAAAAGTTCTCAAATTGCTACCACTTTCTGGAAACCGCGGCATAGGGTCCCCCTCCGTAAGGTGGACCAGCCGACTTGGTGAATGTCTCAGGAATCTACTAAATGTGGGCAGCACAGGATAAAACATAATTATTATTGTTTTATTATGTTACAGGATAATAAGAATTCTCAAGCAGTAACTTTAGTGACAGCAAGAATTGACACAGCTTCTTTATTTGATGGTGAGTCAGAACGTAGACTTTTAAAACCTAGGCTTGCACATAACATATGGCATGTGTTATTACCAACATTCTATCTTCTCAGGAGTATCTCCTGGTGCGGCGAGCTCCGTGGTCGGCATGGTGACACTCCTTGCAGCGGCCACAACCTTGTCTCAAATGATTTCCGTTAAAGATGCGCCATCGTATGGTAAGGAATTATGTTCACTAAAGTACTCAACAACGTTTGTGGCAGTCGCTGTCATAAAACGCGGGAGCGAGATAACACGAGGCTCAACAGCTCCGAGCCTTGGCGTTCAGTGTAGTTTGTTACAAAAACATGATATTATTTCAGATCAAAATGTTCTATGGACATTATTCAATGGCGAAGCGTTTGACTACATCGGTTCTCAACGTGTCGCGTACGACATACGTAAGGGTGAGTGGCCGGCTGGTGCGCCACTTGCGGTGGGGGATATTCACCTGCATGTGGAAGTGGGCCAGATAGGCGGCGCCCTGTCGAGAACTGACAGCACTTGGCCCATTCACGCCTTTGTGCCGTACGTTGCTGATATACCTGAGGTAAGGGACTTTTTTCAGCTCTAGGGGAAGGTCTCGCTCTTCTTACCAGAAATCCTAAGAAGTACTGAATAGAATAGAAAGCAATTATGTACACCATAATAAATGTATACATCTATACAAATAAATGTATACATCTATTCAAATAAATAAAATTGAAATGTCTGTTTGTTATGTTAAAATAACAGCTTTTTATGCATATGAAAGTATATACAGTACTTATAACAAAAAAACGTTTTTTATCACATATATTCAAAAAGAGCTAGATTTTTTCTTCGTAAACAGGGATTAAAATAGCTTTTTAATCCCTAGGGACTAAAAGTGATTTTGAATTTGAAATGTGGATATTGTTAGTAAAAGTTCGAATCACCAAAGAGATCAATCACGAAAATTGTATGAACAAGTAACAGGCTTGAAAGAGAGAAAGTGTGAATTTGGTGAAAATGTAAATGTGGCGGTGGCGACTTTAAATCATACGTAAGAAGGAACTTAGTTCCTGACGGAGGTCGGACGTTTTATTTTTCTCATAGAGATAGGTGATAAAGGGTAAGACTGTTCAGGAGCAACATTATTTTAAGCTCGAGTGACGTACTCTAGAATCCTTCGCTCCTCTCTGGATTCAAAGAAACAATCTTGCCTTAAAAATAGTTGTTTGCTCCCTAGGCAAACAATCTACTATTTTTGTTATGTCTGGCTGTTTGTTCCGGCTAATCTCCGAAACTGTAGAACCGATTTTGACGGGACTTTCACTGGCAGATAGCTGATGTTATAAGGATTACTCCTAGGCTTTATTTTAGATAAATAATTAGGGTTCAGGCGGGTGAAGCCGCGGGTAGCAGCTAGTTACAGATATAAATGTAGAAATTTGACATAGCATGGTAGGTACTGAAGATGCTTTCAGCAAGGTATTGAAATTCAAACATGTTTACTTGCAGATAGCAGAATTCCTGAACATGTTTTCGAGTAATCTGCAGAAAAACATCATGTTATCGTCAGAGTTCTCCACCAATTTCCCGCCATCATCGCTGCATTCATTCCGAAGAATTCTTAAAAATGAAACTGAAAGTGGAGCATTACCCGAAGTCCTGTTGGCTGACTTTAATGCTACATTCACTAATATGTTTTACCATTCTGCCTTGGATGATTATGAGAACATTGGTTTTAGTTATCACAATATTACGGTCGACAACAATGGCACATGTGAGTATCATATTGTAAAGTTTTTTCGAAATAAAATATTTAAAAACATTACCCTTCTTTTGGGCTTGGGTGAAAAATAATCAACGCTTCGTCTAATTTATTTCCAGTTATATCGACGGACGCCCTCTTGGCAAACGGAACGATGAAAGAGACCGATTCGCAAGTGAAAATCGCCCGGCTCGCAACAGTCCTAGCAAGAACACTGTACCAAAGAGTTACAGGAAAGGCCTTTATTGGCGATATTTCTGCGTCGGCGCATTTGGTAATTATTTTTCACATAAGCAATTTAAAATTAAGTCTTTCATCTTTTGGACCCGCTCGTGCCTTCGTAGACCTCATCCATCGCTTTCCATCAGGCGAGATCCAGGTCAAAAGCGGGCCAATTTCGCAATAAATTAAAGAAAATTTGTTAAAAATCTTGTATGACAAAAATGTAAAAATTTCAATGCATTTGGGGCACGTAATAATAAAAATATTTAGTACTTGACAAAATTATGCCAGCTGCAAACGATATTTTCGTAATGTACCAAAATATTTAAAAGCATGTGCTCAATAGGCCAAAAAAAAAAGTTTGCTAGCACTCACAAGCCTGACTGATTGGTAATTGTTTCATTGTAGGTAGACGAGATGCTGTACTGTTTCCTGCAGAGTCAGGCGTGTCGCTTGATACAGGCGGCGGAATATGCTTCGAGCGGGACTGAAGACAAGCCGCCCGAGCGTCCCGCGCCGCTGTACGTGAGCGTCGCCGCCTGGTCGTCCACCGCGCCCGTGTTCGCGGGACATCTGCTCGCCCTGCTCACTGGCACACCCCTGCCCGTCAACCGCACTGAGTGCTACGACATGAATGTACCGGTAAGTACTGCTGTTTCTATAAGTAGCAACTTTGTTATACCATACCATTCTTTACCACATGTATTCTGTGAGGGTGTGTGTGTTTCATATCATAAAATATGTCTCGTGTTTCAGGGTTTCTCACAATACTATCTTAGAGGTTGGAATCACAGTGGAGTTTGTATACAGACGACAATGAATATCAGCGCTGCACTCAGCCCAGCATTCACAATTACAGGTTAATCCATTATTGCTTATTGTATTGAGATTTGAGTTTGTAACTCAAATGTCAATACAGTAGGTTGTTGCTAATGCTTAAAGATAAATACCTAATCCGTCTTTACGGTCAGGCAAAAAGATGCCTTTGAAGATCCCATACAACGAAATGGTTATATAGTGTATTTTAATCATTGTTTGTTACCTGATATTTCTTTTTATTTTTTTTAAGAGGGAACATGGCCTGCGGTTCTCCATACCAATGTATTCCCCTTATACCTCTAAAGCAATTTTTTTTTGTGATATAATCGGTCTGAGCTGCAGCTGTCCCTATCGCACTCTGCGGAGGCAGACTTGGAGTAAGACGACGGCAATAGTTTCTTCAAACACCTATTTTTCACATTCCTCGCAGGTCCTGTTCCCTCTTAAGGTTCTAAATAATTTGTCGAATCAGATTGCCGCAAATTGCTCTGGAACTTCCCAAAAATTCTATTGACAATCTACATCAATGGTAATAAAAGCTAAGAAACCATTTTTTTTTAAATGTGATGTCGCTGTCTACTCCAGGCTACGACCTAAAGTCGGGCGAATACTCGACTTGGACGGAGTCAGTGTGGCAGGCGATGTCGGCGCGCCTGTTCGTGTCGGCGAGCGGCGCGGGCGCGCGCGTCGCGGCCGGCGCGGGCGCCGCGCTCTCGGCGCTGGCCGCGCTGCTCACGTACTGGCTGCAGAGATACGCCGCAAGGATATTCACTGACGCACCCGCGCAGTCTATAGTCAACGACGATGCCGCTTCTGGGTAAAATTAAATACTTTTTAAAGACATTAAAGAAATATCTTGTCCTAATGGCCCAGTTCAAATCCGGGGAAGGCAAAAAACACCGTGAGGAAACCTGGAATTATAGTTATTATCGATCTGAAATCGCCAACCGACCTTGAGCAAGGGTGGTGATCAATGCTCTTGTATGCTCTTGATAAATAGTTGTGCTCTATGTTGTTGAACAAACTAATCTGCACCAGATCGGTCTGACCGAATGCGTGCACATACACGCTCCGGATTTTGGTCTGATCTGGACAGATGTGACATCAAGATCTCGATGTGATGTAAGTTAAATATGTGATGTTTTTGTTCCAGCATACTGAGGACTGTCAACTGTTGAGAACAACACCGAACAAAGTATTACGAAAGACTGTTGTTTGTGATGGTTTCGTGAGAAGCAGACGGAGAGCTACGGAAGTAGCTTAATAAGAAAACATTCCACCACTGTGTAGTGAAATGATATGTTGGTTAAAGTCGAAGCCCTCTTCACCATGATTATTAGAATAAGTAAACTAAAGTTGATTCGGATAGACCTTTTTACGTTTAGCTCTACGTTTCCCGTTTATATTGATCAATAATAACTAGAGATCGGCAATTTGGATGCATATTTACCTAAAGTTAATTTTTGGCTAAGAAATTGTGGAAGTGGCTTCTTAATATATTTTTTTATTAATATAAATCCCATAATTCCATAAAATCCCAGAATACACAACTAATCGGGTACATTGTGTGGAAAGACTTGCAGCCGTCTTAAGGTTACTTTTTTTTTTTTTTTTAAGACGATGCCCCACTCTAGGTATTTCTCCTGTATCGTGGGTGCGTTTACAAACATTTAAACTCGCATACACAAACAGCCAGACCCGGAACAACTACTTGTAGGTCATAAAAATATTTGTTCCGTGCGGGAGTCGAACCCGCGACACGCAGTGCAGCGGTCAATCGCTTAACCACTGCGTCAACCGTGCCGTCTCACTTTACTTTGTACTTTTGCAGAGTTAACATAAACAAATTATATATCTACCTACTGTAAACATTTTTTTACGAAACTCAAATTTGGCAACCTACTTTACAGCATTAGCTAGCATTTCTGTAGTCAAAAATATCATTATTTATCAATTCCAGTATCGCGAGATTTTTGCAATCGATACAAAATTGCATTCCATATTAGCCAACACCTGAACTTAAGTAAATATACATTCGATTCTATAATAATAACTCTAAAGGACAACAGGCGGAAGTGGTCCAAATGGCGTCGGCTGGTGAAACCTAGTCAATTTTACTATGTTCACCTTAAAATTGGCCCATGGAGAAAAAAGTTATACAATCCAGAAGAATGTTAGGTTAGGTCGGAAGTGGTTCAAATGGCGTCGGCTGATGAAACCATTTAATAGTTCATGAATGTAGGATATTCTTTTACTATGATTGGCACCATAAAATTGGCCCACAGAGAAAAAGTTATACAATCCAGAAATAAAATTAGGTTAAGTCGGAAGTGGTCCCTCACTCCTCCCGCTTGACGGAGCCCGCAGAGGCGGGTCGCATTAAAGAGTCCAATCAGTCGGAGGCTGCGTTAAAGAGTGCTTAAATGCCCCCGTAGCCCGTTTTTTCGATACAAAAGTGCATTCCATATAGCCAACACCTCAACTTTAGGCAAATATGCATCGGAATATCCGATCTATAATAATAACACACAGTATGTAATAACTTTATCAGCTAATCCCAGAAAACAGAAATGCATTATGACGGCCACACACGCTACGGTCTACCGGATTGGTCTACCTGTGCGGATGTCCTGCGCAGGTAGACCTAAGCCTGACCTGACCTAGTTTTTTGAAGCCGCGCAGGTAATCAGCGAAAAATCTAAAATTAGTTTTTTCGAGTGACAACGTACTTTGAAAGGCGAAGAGAACTGAATACCTCTCTGGGATACCGTACTGTCCATACTGCGAGGTGTAGTCGACATGCGCGCGCACACCTGCGAAGGAGGACGTATACGGTGGACCGTAGATCATATAGCTTACATTATAATGTAAGTCAGAAAACGTTTATATAGATTTAATTTACTCATTTCTATTTATATTGACCACATCCTAACTCAAGTTTTTAAATGACATTAGAAATAAAAGTTGTTTTATATTTTTCATTATTCCTAAATTTTTACGTTATCCTATTTATTTCCCGATGCTGATTCCCCGATTCCTAGTGCTCATCCGCATTGTAGTGAAAGTAAGATCTAATTCTGAATCTGAATCGAGTGAACCAAGGCCGTCTTAGGGCAAGCCGGAGCCCTTAGACACAAGAATTTAGGGCCCCTTTGGAAAGTAAAAAAAGTGATGATCTTATATTTACTATGGGTAATTGGTACAAATCAAAAACATGTTATTATCTTTTTTAAGAAATTGTGCGGTATAGGTTATTTCTACATATTCTATGCAAATGTAAAAAAAATAAGTATGTAATGTCAAAATAACAGCTTTTTACTAAATACATTTATCTTATCCTTTAATAATAAACGAGCAATATTTGTATAAGGAAATATTCCCTGAGACTACATCCCGCGGAAGTGTGGGGGTCGAGATTTCTTAAATGCTAAAACCCTCCATAACCGCAAGATCTGCAGGGAATATTTCTTTCAAACTGACGTGGGGATGCACCGAGATGTGGTCGCAGTGGACAAGGGCCTCACCCTGTGCTGTCCTTGGCGAAAGAGAACTGGCGCAAACCTGCAGTACTTGATACTAACAATCGTAAGGAAGTATGGCAAGGCAAAGAGCTTCACGGACACTTTTTCCGGGCCCTCCATGAACCTGATGTTGACTTTTTAGCATCCGTATCCTAGCTGCGTTTCGGCGACCTCTTTGGGGAAACCGAGGGTTTTGTCTGCGCGATTATGGATGAAGTTACCATGACGAATAATTATCGGAAATACATTGTCAAGGACGGTACGGTTGTCATCTGTTGGGCATGCCACCGTCCCGGTGAATCAATCCGACATATTGTTTCCGCTTGTTCTCGTCTTGCTAACGGCGAGAGACTTACACAGACAAAATGCATGGCAAGTTGTTGGTGGATAATCCTAGCCTAGTGGCTAGGATTGTCATGCAGTACAACCTTGTGGAGTCCGAAGTACCATACTACAGGTATGTACCAGACCCAGTTCTTGAGAATGGTTACGCCACATTGTACTGGGAACGATCTATTATCATATCACTGACAGGACTATGGTAGCCAATAAGCCTGATATTGTGGTGATAGATCGACGAGAGCGCCGTGCAATGATTTTTGACATCGCTGTCCCTCATGACGAGAATCTCGTGAAAGCTGAGAAAGATAAAAAAAAACTAGTATTTTGACTTAGCACACGAGTTTGTCGACATATGGGACGTGGACTCTGCAATCATTCTACCGATAATCGTTCCGGTTAATGGCCTAATAGCTGAGAGCCTCGATTAACACCTCAGGAGGCTCTCAGTGCGCGGCTGGGTCACGGGCTTGATTCAGAAAGCAGTACTTCCGGCACGCATAGTGAGGAGGTTCCTCTCTCTAGAGCCCTGACCACCGGCAGCTTGGATCCTGTTCCTGATGCCGGTGGGCCACTATTTTTTATATTTAAAAAAAATATAAATATACCTAAAAATGTGAGAAATATGTATTCAAAATTAAATAAAAGAAAATAATGAGCAATATTTGTATAAATATATATTTCGTTAGATATCGATTTCGATGACTGTAAGGGTTTACGGGGGCGAAAAATCGATCTAACTAGGTGACGTCATATCTGGGAAAATTAGTTTTCTCCGTATTTTCACCCAAGCAGAAAAATCTGCTTGGGTGAAAATACTGCTCTGCTTTTCTCTGCTTCGGTGACCGAGAGGTCACCCAAAGTTTTGAACGAGATGGCTACCTTAGAATAATGACATGGCAGCATGGAATAAGTAAATACCTACTATCGTAGCAGCATGGAATTAGTAAATACCTACTATCATGACAGCATGGAATTAGTAAGTACCTACTATCATGACAGCATGGAATTAGTAAGTACCTACTATCATGGCAGCATGGAATTAGTATCTATCCTATACTATTTAATGAGCATTCTCTATTTTCACCCGAGCTGAGCTCGGTCGACCAAGGTATGTATTGAAAGTATATACGGTACGGTTTTTTTTTTTTTTTGTCTTGTTCCGGCTAATCTCCGAAACGACTGGATCGATTTTGACGGGACTCTCTGGAATAGCTAATGTTTTAAGAAGTAATTTGTGTACTTTTATTATAGAATAATAATTAGGGTCCACGCGGGTGAGCAGCTAGTTATTAAATAAAATAAAATGCTGCAAGATTGAATTCACGCTTACGATAATGGTTTCTTTCGGGATTTCTGTTCTGCAAAATCTGGTATTTTATCCTCAGTCTATTTTATCACTTATCAGTTATCACTGAAATACATTTAATTTTGTCTGAGGCACATTTTTGACTTAGTTAGTCGTTCTTGTAACTTTGTCGTTCGTAATAATTACTTGATTTGTTCCATTGAGAGACTTCATGAAAGCATGACATTTGAAAACAAATGTAACTTAGAGAGATGTATTAAAGATTCTAATGATTATACTAATATGTAAATACATACAATCTATTACTATACTCTATGAATACATATTTGTTATGGTCGCGTATCATATTTTGATCAAGATATGAAGATACAACCTTACACTGAGTGACTGACCTGCAAATTGCAAAAAACGTACCTTATAAATTTCGAATTTCGCGGGCTACTTTTGCGGATCCTCGTGCAAACGGTTACCTACAGTTCTGTTACTTTCACATGTTTATTAATTCTACTATGGATGTCATGGAAGTAAAGAAAGGTAATTATTACTTCCATCTTCCATGCATTCAGTAAGCTTACGATACGTTTCTCACGTTTCTCGTCGTTTCATACGGCTGGTGTCAATGTCAAAGTGACAGCTAGCTGTCATGTTGCTATCACCATCATCATGACTTCTTCTTTGATTAGAGCGGCTAAATGCATTACTAATGTTATAAAGTTCCCGGCCGCAAGAGCTTCACCTATTGCAAATAATTTTATAAATTTTCCTGTTTATCGACATTATTCGCACAAGCAGAACCCTAAGATGGCAGAAAGGACATTGCCTCAAGTATTTAAGTACGTAGATGATAATGCGGAAACTTTTAAGCAACTTTTAAAGGAAGCAGTTGCTATTCCATCGGTGTCGTGTGACATCAAGTACCGTAATGACTGCGTCCGAATGGTGGAGTGGATGCAGGAGAAGTTAAAGGAAGTTGGCGCGACCACTGAGCTCAGGAATGTAGGTTATCAGACTATTGATGGACAGGAAGTCAAACTGCCCCCCGTTTTAGTAGGCGTTTTGGGAAATGTAAGTATTACTTTTAAAAGCTTACTTTTTATAATTTCCTATAAAGTTCAGTCCGAGGCTCCTCTTATGGGCAGTTTTCCAGTCCTACAATTTCTTCTAGGAATTTGTTAAATCAGCCCATATTAGCCTACTTCCGAGTTTCAGGCTTTCTTGATTTAACACTGGTTTATAAAGACCGAATTTATGGGACCCTGGATACAATTAAATTATACATTAATTGATTAAAAATTATTTTTTTAGCTCATTACTCATTTATTTATAATTCACGAAAAAGATGTGCTTTTTGTATATATAATTATATAATAAGCCTACAAAACCGCTTACCTTGTAGATCCTATAATATTCCTGTTTAAACACAGTGTTTATAATTATACAGGATGGATTTTTGAGATGGGGCAGTAAGGACTGCTACCTTAACCGTTGTAGCTATAGAGAAATGGTCTTAGGAGACTGCCCTTAACTTTTTTGAGACATTTTGATCTGCATTCACAGATTTTGAGAAAAATGTACAGTCAACAAGAAAATAGGCAGTTTTCATAAAAACTTTTTTTTGATGCCAATCAATCCTGTTTCTTATAAGGATCAAAAATCTCTATCGGACCAATTGTGGTTGACCCATACATTTCATAGAAATTGGACTCCCAACTTATTTTTTTATGATGGATAAACTGTCCGGGTCTATAGGGTTAAATAGTGACTATTAATGCTCAGTATGTTTGCCATTTTATGGCTCGATCTGAATCCATAAACGCTCCTGCCTTAAAACTTAAAAGCATTGTAATACAGTACCTACATGAAAAAAGATTATAAGATATATTAATAACCATATCACATTTTTTAATGTGATTTTTTTTTCATTGTTTTCAACTTACTTCTAAAAAGATAAATACCTATGTATGTGTTGTATTTATAATTTCGGTATTATATGCCCCTATGTTGTAGTGTGTTCATGAGTATACATAGAAGCCAATTTCTATTCTTATAAAAGCATCATAAACACATGCCAAGATTTTTTTAACATTAATTATTTTTCCCCATATTATATTAATAAACAGGTACAGCAACATAACAAAAATAAATTCATTAAGAATGTTACCAAACCAGTTATATCTTTCAAGCTTCTTTAATACAGTTACAGATTATTTAATTTGCATTATGAATACATAAACTGTTAATTTACCTTTCTAAAATAATAAATAGGTATTATATGTCTTCTAATTAAAAAGGGTGGGGTTATTTCTAAATAATAACAGCCGCACGGGTCCATCGAAGGTTAAGCTACACTTACCGCGGTCGGACTGTGGACTGTGGGTGACCATCAAATAAATATCGTGACCCTCTGTGCCTCGGAATCGGAAAGCACGATAAACCGTTACTCCTGGCTGCCAATCGTAGATATTTGAATGAAAGTCATTACGGGTAGTCAAAAGCCCCAAAGCCTTATCAAGGGATATTGTGTTACCCAGTAACTGGGTTGTGGAGGTCAGAAAGGCAGTTGCTCCATGTAAACTTTTGGTATTCAGTTGCATCTGGTTATACTGGAAGCCGACCCCGACTTAGTTGGGAAAAAACTAGGCAGATTGATGTTTTGTTTTATTTCATTAGAGATTTTTTTTTAATTTTAGGACCGCTTAAAGCAAACTATTTGCATATATGGACATTTAGATGTTCAACCAGCATTGAAATCGGATGGGTGGTTAACAGAGCCATTTGAACTTGTGGAACGTGATGGCAAACTGTTTGGCCGAGGTTCTACTGATGATAAGGGCCCAGTACTTGGCTGGGTTCATGCTATTAATGCATACAAAGCTGTTGGTGAAGAGGTAAACATAACGTAACTTATCATTATATTTAATAATTTATTATATTTTATGATCACAATTTACGTTCTGGTGTAACAGTGTACACTGTATCAACAAAACGTAAATGATATAATAAGACAAGGAAAGCAGTAATCTGCATTATTTGTCTTATTATATAATTTTATCTCCTAGAATAGATAGATATACATAACTGAGAAGGTGTATCTGTAATGATAACTTTCTTTAGGTATAATAGTATAACTTTCTTTATGCTTCAAAGAATGATACAATCTAAATATAATTATTTTCAGCTGCCTGTGAATTTGAAGTTTGTGCTTGAATGTATGGAAGAGTCTGGTTCAGAAGGCTTAGATGCTCTACTCTTAGAGAAATTAAAACCAGAGGGTTTCTTTAAAGATGTAGACTATGTCTGCATATCGGATAACTATTGGCTTGGCACCACTAAGCCCTGCATCACATATGGCCTGCGTGGTATCAGCTACTATTTCTTGGAGATCGAATGCGCTCAAATGGATTTACACAGTGGTGTCTACGGTGGAACTGTCCATGAAGGTACTATTTGCTATATTTATGAAGAAATTCTTATTTTTTATAAAAATACTACCCAGAATCGAACTCGCACAAAAAACTAATTTCTTAGTCACTGCGCACATCGAGTCGTTAATACATTCCGAGAGTTACATAATAAAACAAAACATAAAAATACAATAGAAAACTAATACAAATATAAATTTTATGATGCATAACTATGATGAGAATGTTGCCGCAGCTACAGCATGAACAATAGCATATTATCTGACTATTAAAACAGTTTTCATATATAAATCAGGACAAATGCATTCATGTTTGTTAAAATATTGAATTACTTCACATTTGCTATCCATA
Organism: Xanthia icteritia; assembly: GCA_949128155.2. Classification (NCBI taxonomy): domain Eukaryota; kingdom Metazoa; phylum Arthropoda; class Insecta; order Lepidoptera; family Noctuidae; genus Xanthia; species Xanthia icteritia. The sequence goes on from OX421934.2 coordinate 10,867,489, forward strand.
AACGTCTTTATTCTTATTCTACCTACAGTAACGTTACAAACTGATAAAAAAAATATTATCCTTTCATAATACTTTTATCTTGTTGATAAATGCATACCTTGTCTCATTACGAAAGCTAGTTACTATGGAACTGGATGCTATCAACGCTACACTTATCTTAATGATACAAAGATTTCAAGATGAGTTAAGAAACAAGAGTCGATTGGCCACTGAATTTTGAATATACATAATTATGGATTCTAATCTACATTAAAATTGATAGCCCCTTTGATATTATAAATTGAAATGCCTACGATTTTTGTATGGTTTTGAATTTCCAATTGTAAAATGATCAACAATTTAGCGATACAAAGAAGTAATGCCGACGTCGTCAATTGAGTTTGATTGTCCAATTTACAGCGATGACTGATCTAATTTATCTGATGAATGAGCTTGTGGACAAGAATGGCAAGATTCATATCGACGGTATCTACGACTCTGTCGCGCCGCTGACGGAGACCGAGAAGAAACTGTATACGAACATTGATTTTGATACCGCTGGCTACAGGTACGATGTTCGCACTTTTCTTCCTTTTTACATGACTGCGTCAGAAGAAGGGTAATTTTCTTCTGACACAGTACTGGATAGCGAAGCTATTATTGATACCCTATTTAGTGTAACAAGAGACTAAAGCATAACAATACTAAACAAACATAACAGTAGACATGAAATACAGTGGCGATAATATATTTTTAATGTATTCTTCCATTAAGTCCTAAGTTCAACTTTAACGCCTCACTACATTATAGTATCTACTCTGCGCATTAAGGAAGAAGGTATTTTTTTAATTATACGCAGAGGGGACCTCTGCATATCCTCTGCATATAATACATTTTTTTCCTTCTTACGCACACTTACTAAAACAATTTGAAATTAGAGACAAATATTTGTGACAGCTGTTATAAATGTAAATTGAAACGGTATCTGATTGCTGTTTGCGGAATGAGTCAATATTAAATTATAACATTGTTTACGATATTGCGGTTTTTGAACCCTAGACTTATGACTTTTATTACACCAGTAGCTTTTGCCCGCGGCTGCGCACGCGTGGATGTCGGAAAATATCCCACGGGTACATACTACCGGGATTAGATACCGAATAGCCGAAGAAAAGATCATTGACCCCTACCGCTGCGCCCGCGCCCGCGTTGTCGTCAAGGTCAACCATCATTATTTAGTTACTCGTAATTTTGAATCTGTGATATCTTTTAAAGTATTCATTTCAATGATATGGTGTCAAAGCATATTTTAATCTAAAATGTCCAATTTAAATAACATTTTATTGGATAAGGTTTAATTTATTACCGGTCAAAATAGCTTCGGAAATAACAATGAAATTTTTTATCAAATTCTAAAAGATAAAAATGGTTAGTGTAGGACATTTTTAGAAAATAGACATGTGCTATCGCGGACCTTTTAATTTTTTTTTTTAAGATCTACAATTTTGTAGGATATTTTGATGCATCTCTTACGGCTTACGCGGCGCACGCCAGTAAAGCTCCCAGTCGACATGATTTTTTCCGACATCTTCGAGAATAATCGTCATATTTCAGCCAATTTACACAAAACCTTAATGAATATACACCAAAACCTTCCGCATGAATCACTCCGTCCATTGGTGAAAACCGTTTGAAAATCCGTTCAGGAGTTTTTGAGTTTATCGAGTTCAGACAGACAGACAGACAGACTGACGCGGCGGGGGACTTTGTTTTATAATATGTTGTAAATGCCCTTACTTAACTTATTACATTGTGCTAACTTGAAACCAATGCTGATTTATCATCCTTATTCCGTATCGTACGTAATCGTTGAAATGGTTTCCTAGTATTATAGGTATCAATAGTACCTATGTTTTTATCAATAACAAAGGCTAGATCGAAGTATCTAACGAACTGTGGACCTAATAGATACTGACCGATACATTAGGTACGTGAATACGTGATCTATCAGTGTAGGTACTAGAGTTATCAGAATGCTTTCGAAACCCGTCATCAAATGTTCGTGTCTATTACTAAAATCAATCAATATAACATGAACCGGTTATCACGAGTTCCTTACTAATGATACATAATTCTTGTTTGTAGAAAATCCATAGGTGCTCCTAAATTGGCTCACAATGGCGACAAGGAACAAATATTGATGCACCGCTGGAGATACCCAAGCCTTTCACTACACGGCATTGAAGGTATAATCGTATAAACTTTTATTGTATCAATTGCTCTTTCACGTTGTTAGAAATGTTGCTTTGTTTTTATACTTAATATTTCGACATTAAATGTATTTTTATAGTATTTTGCTAGGGACGTTCTGTATAAATAAGAATATTAATGTTTGTAAAGTTTGTGCTTCTAATTTGGATAGACGTTCCAACTTCTATAATGGGACGAGGTTAGCTATAGTATAATTGTTAATGTTGCCTCTTTTTGTGTTCCTACTGTGCACATATTTTTTGTTATGAAATAAATAACAAATAACAACAAAAAAATATTTAATGGTCAAATATGCGTAATATTACCAATATTTAATTATTTAATGAAATAATTTATCATTTAAATACCTTTTTAGGAGCTGCTTTCCAACCCGGAGCGAAGACTGTAATTCCAGGAAAAGTAATTGGCAAGTTCTCCATAAGAATTGTACCAAACCAGGAACCCGAAGAAGTCGAGAAGCTAGTCTTTGATTTCATCAACAAGAAGGTTAGAATTGAAATTAGCACTTCATAATATTTTTATAAATAGCTTAGTCAGACAATATATTTATGTTACGGGATTCCCCTGAATGCCTCTGTGAGCGATAACAAGACTGTCATCGTTTTACACAATAGTTTGAATAATTGTGATATTTAAATAATACCTAATGAGAAAAGTAATGTCAGGTTTTGCAAGAGATGACTCAGGGTAGGGCTCAGGGCGACTCAAGTATCTTGTTTCATGTATATTCAGACGATAATGAAATTATTCCCAAAACCTACATAGAGGTCATATTGATTTTTTAAGATAGCTTCGAGGTAAACAGAAAGCCGATTCAAACACAAAACAAACAGAAAGCAATCGGTTATAGTTGCACTCGTATTCTGAGACATGCTCTGGCATGTCAAATAGGTAAAATACTGATAATTATGATCAACTCCATAGTTATTAGTCTGTATTGCGACCGTTATTAGAAAGGGTCTATGATGTTGAACGGAAAATATATAGAAATTAAATTACTGTTATATAGTGATACAATGGCGGTTTTAAATAAAATGATCTATATATTTAAAAATGAAATGCTGCTCATCGGTCCAGCCGTTCTCAAGTGATAAGTGCATCACTTGAGAACAGCCAGGCATGGATTAGGCTATATTTTGTTTTAAAGTGTTCCTAATAGTCCGACTTAGGTTTTGCTCGAAAACTGAAACTGCTTTTTTCTATGGGATTTTTGTATGAACTCAAGACCATCTTGAGATTTTGACAGGACAACGTATCTCGGTTCAGCTAGTCTTAAGTAATTGTTAATTTGTTCACAGTGGGCGGCTCGGGGCTCTCCCAACAAAATGCGCATCACGGCACAGAGCGGGCGGGCGTGGACAGAGAACCCCGACCACCCTCACTACCAAGCTGCGGCGCGCGCTACCAGGATGATCTATCTTGTAAGACTTTTATAGTAGACTTCTCGACGACGTTTCGAATGCAATAGCATTTGGATAGTGCAGATCAATAACATATTGTGCCAGTAAATGTTTTGATGCTGAAGAGTTATTATAAATACCTTGAGTGCACCTTATCTCAAAAGTCTTGGGTCAAAGAAAAGGCTGTAGTTTTAGAATTAACATACATTGTTAGGGGTATTTTCACTCTGAATATCTTGTCTTTACTTTGAAAATCTTCACTGATGTCCTCGGCCCTGATGCGTTTGCAGGTGCTGCTGAATAAGCCCACACAGTCGCCGTTACAAAATTTCTGTGGAAACAACTCAGTTTAGAATTTATAAAAACGTAACAGTGGAACGCACGAGCCAGTAAATTTCCTGAAGTACTTACCCCAAAATAGGAAATCTACTGGCCGAGGTGTAGCTATCCACTTTTCGCCAGTTAAGTTTTAAGTCCCGTGTATTAGGAGACGAACCTATTGCGATTAACCAGACACAAATTTATACTCCGGGCTGCTATCGTGAAATCCTTGACGGAAAAATCCAATATAACACAGACCTAATATATATGTTAACGAAGAAATTATGGTATAAAATGATTTTTTGGCTTAGACGGAGCCCGACATGTCCCGCGAGGGCGGCTCCATCCCCGTGACCATCACGCTGCAGGAGGCCAGCGGCCGCAACGTGCTGCTGCTGCCCATGGGCGCGGGCGACGACATGGCGCACTCGCAGAACGAGAAGCTCAACGTGCGCAACTACATCGAGGGCGTGAGTATACACTTATTTTATATGACTAGCGACTCTCCGTTCATTCGCACGGTCTTTACAACTTGAAAAAATCGAGATTTCTTTGTATTATACACATAAACCTTCCGGAATAAATACTCTAAATGAAGATGAAATCCGCATCAAAATCCATTGTTTAGATAAGAAGATCTGAGCGGTCACAAAGATAGATTATTCTTCTTCATACGAAAAAAACATAACAGTAAATGGTGTTATAAAAAGGGAGGCCTTATGGAATCCGTCAGTGCGTCCACCCGAGGAATAGGAAGGGTTATATCGGACGTCTACTGACTAAAACCACTACACCGCAAGGTCGCCGCCTTGAGCACACGAGTAGGGGATTCATCTTAAACCTCACCAAGTATCACCAGGGGGGGGGGGGGGGGGATGGACGACCCCTTAGGCGACCGACCTAATGTAATCCGAATTTGTTGAACGAATGTGCTAATTACAAGAACAGCTTTTGCGACGGCTTTGCAGATCCTTTTCGTCATCAGCTGCGGGGTAATTGCGTAACACACTTACAGTAGCAATGGGTTTCATTTTGACAGTTCAACAACATTCATTGCGTTATTTACGTTGCTGAGAAGACAAATTTTCGAACATATGAAGCAATGGATTAGCAATATCCTTCAAAATGATACGGATTGTGATTGAAAGTGTTACGCAATTAGGGAGCTGGTAATACTAAGTTCGCCTTATACAGCGATGTCATCGAGGTTTACAACATAATGCCGAATTACATTGTCAGGGCAGGCATGCTGTCGCAATTAATCTTATACTGGGTACTAAACAAATATGTATTAACTTGCCATCAAACATGTGTAGGCAAGAGAGGAGTGCTTATTGTTCTAAGGCGGGCGGGGCCACGCGCAATATCCAATATGCAAAACAATACGGAAAAGCTGGATATGTAACATCACGTAATTGTTAAGTCATTACGGACATAAATCATAATTCGTGTCGTAACGTCATTCTTATGTCACCGACTCACCGCTATTTAGCACTATTGCAGGGATGTTGAAATGTCTGAAATTATAACATACCGTTGCGTCTACCTAGCGGCAGGGGTGACTACCAGGAGTGCTGTGGAGATAGCACACCCACATTTCGCCAGTTATAAGTTCCAAGTCATGGGGCGAGGCTATTGCCGCTAACCGGACATAAATCCAGACTGCAAGCTGCTACACAATTACACTTAGCCCGACCTGGGGATCGAATCCAGGACCAGTAAATCATCGAGGCTGTCACCTACCTACCTACTTAATAAAAATCTTAAATTCCTTCACTGACAGACAATGCACAGCCTAAACCGTTGGGTCTACAAGCATGAAATTTTGCAAGATTTCTATACATAACGAAGGTGCCTCCCTTAAAAGTGTTTAATAGGGGATGAAGGTGTATAGAGGAGTTTCTTATTTTTGCCACGGCTACGGCTTGTATCTCTATAAATCACAACTATCGTGTTACAATTTTATGTCACAATTTTATGTCACAATTTTATGTCACCACTATTTAGCATATTTGCAGGGATGTTGAACAATTCTGATAATATTGTCATATACAACAAAAACATGACGTGATATCGTAAAATACTGACGCGTTCGTGTGTTTGTAAACAAAATCCATCCGCGTAAAAACCCGATTATATTCCCTTCGAAAAGGATGGGCTCGACCTCGTGACTCTTTATCACGTACATACAAATTCCCCGAACGAAAAAATGATGAAATAAATAGATTTCCTCTTCTTTACTAGGTATAAATCCTATACTAATAAATGAGCAATATTTGTATATATTATTATGTATAATGCAGCAGAGCTCGGTCTACTCGGTACTATTATATTAAATCACAAACCTTTAATCATAATCACTGCATGATATACTGTACTGTTGAAGTAGGTAAACTTTTATCTAAACCCAGGATACGAGGTCGTTTTGCTAGTCCATTTGTCATTAGAAACTAGCTTAAAAGACCAATCTTCTTTTGTGTCACCTACGCACAAAAATGGGCCGAAATAATTGTCTACTCCAATTGTATAATATTTTGGACACTAGCCTTTCAAGGTTTTTGCTTGGTTAACATGTACAGGGCCTGAAATACAATTTTTAAGAAATAAACCCCTAATTTTCCTGGTTAGTTGTTAGTATTGAGACTATTTTTTTTTCCCGAAAAATACTAGTACTTACCGACACATTGTACCGGTGTGTAAACGGAATTTCCTCAAATATTTCCTTGTCTTTACCGAGAATAATTGTTAGTAATATGAATTTTGCTTTTCTTTTTCATTGATGTTGAATTAGTAATGATACTAATGTAATAATGATAGTGATTAATATTAACGCGTTTTCGGATAAAATATGTGAGTTCCGTGACTCATCGATCTCAAAAGGGGACTTTTTATGTTTTCAATAATGATTTAGTGATAATCCAATATAATAGTATTGGTATTTCGGTTAATGTGCTCTGGAATTTCCAATGTACGTAAAGCTAAATGTATAAACGTTATTTTCGGTTAATTTATCTAATTACCAAGTATATAAAAATTCAGTCGATACACTCTCATAATTTTTTTATTTGTTATTGTTACAGATAAAGTTGTTCGCTGCTTACTTCCACGAAGTTAGCAAACTTCCAAAGGCCAGCAAGTAAAACATTTAACATAAGTATATTTCGTGAATCTTTGGAGGTAAGAACGTTTGTAGGACCAGCAGTATATTCAAGAGGGATTGTCTACATTCCTACCGTTAAGTACACATATTGCATAATTATAACTATGTATGTTTTATCACGCATAATATATCTCAGTGCCTTATCCGTACACTTGGGACTGGTGTGCTAAACTATTTTACTTTTTTTACATAAATATCATAAATTAATATATATTACGCAGACTAAGTTCTGTTTTGTATTATGTAATTTTATTTGTTTTGGTTTAATTTCCTGTATCGCGTAAAATATTTTTTGCACAATAAACTTTTTCTTAAGTATATCTAATTTTATGAGACTTTTATTTAACTCGAATTAATAAAAATTACGATGCTACGCGTCATCCACTCACAACAGTATTTTTTCCGACTTCAGGCTTAGATACCTGTCCTAAGTATTGAACCTTATTATTGGCCTTCGGGCTGGACTGAACATTTTCGGGGATCGACGACACACTTCAAGTTAACCAGCAGAACGATTTCGCGGTGGGCTTGGTATGGTAGGATCATGTGCATGATCCGTAGTAAGTGGCATCTGTCTTATTGTCAAGTTTTACTTTCTTAATAGAATGTAAACATCACGCTTTTACAACAAACTTCCCATTGATATTCGAAACTTACCCATTAAACGATTTAAAAGCTGTATTAAAACCAAACTTTGTAAAAAAGGGTACTATAAAATTTCAGATTATTTAGAAGATAAAAAAGCGTGGGATTGAGCTGCTCGCTCTGCTAAGCTTTGTGATAAAACTATAAAATTTGACATTTTAATTATTATGTAAATCATTAAAAATACCAGTTTTTTATATACATATTGACATTATTGAAATTTATATACAAAATAACATGATTACTTTGTAAAGTATTATATTGTTTTAATTATTGTGAATGTGAGGACTATGTGGATATTTTATTTTTATTGTTTTTCCTTTCTTTAATTTTTTCTTTCTCAGTTAGTTTAAATGATGGTCTGGCAGTTTGAGTACTTTATGCGACCTACCCAAATGTCCTTTCTTTGGTATTGTTCGTCGAGTTGAGCTCCTTAAGTTCTGAGTTGAGCTCTACGATTACTGACAAATGCTTGCACTGACTGGACAGGTCCACTCAAATCTGTGTGGTTCTTTCCTCAAAAGACCATTTCAGACACTAATCTACATGGTCCTCATATGGCCTGACCAAGATTATGTCTGGACTTTAAAAGAGACTGTGACCTCTGAGTTTGTTTCGGTCTTTCTTCTCAGAGTAGTCAGATAGGAAACGCCGAACTCATCTAGCATTTTCTTCTTATTTTTTTTTAATATGACGTGTAAAAGTGATTGCAATATCCTATTTACAGAATAAACAATTTCATTTCATTTCATTTCAATTTCATTTCATTTCATTTCCGCTCTGGATGGGCCTCCTGATGACCACCCCACCACAATATCAATGGGAATTTGTGGTATTAGCCGTAAACACCACGTGCGACTGACGAATTGGTAATCGCAGTTTTTTTTTTATTATTAAAAGGGGACAAGGATAGGGCTGCCTTCCTTCCATCCTTTTGAAGCAATCTGATGGCAGTTTTGTTATTAAGGACGCGTTTGCAAATTTGATAGGTATAGAATCGAACTACTACATTGACAAAGGTCACACACACAAGTGTACGCACGGTTAGTTGCGGGAATAGTAGTCAAGTGAACTAATTTTGGTACTTTGAAAGTTTTTTTTTCTCTATATTCTTTATAATACATAGGCATCTACAAAAAATATTTCGTATTGTTGTTTGTATTTTTACTAAATAATACTTAGATACAAATACCTACTTCAGTGACTGCTAGGAGGCACTGGAAGCCCTCTTCTAGTAGAAAGATGTGGGCTGTCGACTTTGAGCTAGTTTTGTTAGTTAAGATGAGACTTTACCTCCGGACTTGATGGAGTGACCTGAAGGTGTACTTCAGTGACTGCTACTGGTACTCCACAACGAGTAGAACTAGGTGTGCCGAGTTTGGGCTCGTTTTGTTAGTGATGACGAGACCTTACCGCCGGACTTGATGGAGTGACCTGAAGGTGTACTTCGGTGACTGCCACTGGAACTCCGCAACGAGTAGAACTAGGTGTGCCGAGTTTGGGCTCGTTTTGTTAGTTATGATGAGACCTTACCTCCGGACTTGATGGAGTGATCTGAAGGTTTACTTCGGTGACTGCTACTAGTAGATACTTCTCGACTAGTAGAATTAGATGTGCCGAGTTTGGACTCGTTTTGTAAGTTATGATGAGACCTTACAAACAAGATCAGAAGTAACTCAGCAGACCTAGTTCTACTCGTTGAGGAGTTTTATATTCCAGTATCAGTCACCGGAATGCACCTTCAGGTCACTCCATCGAGTTCGGTGGTGAGGTCTCATCATAACTAACAAAACGAGCCCAAACTCGGCACACCTAGTTCTACTCGTCGAGGAGTACCAGTAGCAGTCACCAAAGTATACCTTCAGGTCACTCCATCAAGTCCGGAGGTAAGGTCTCATCATAACTAACTAAACGAGCCCAAACTCGGCAGACCTAGTTCTACTCGTGGAGGAGTTCAAGTAACAGTCACCGAAGTACACCTTCAGGTCACTCCATCAAGTCCCAGACGAATAGGCATTTATAAACCTTACTTACTTTTACCGAAATAAAAATGTGTGATTATAAAATTATCTTACCACAATATCGAGTATCAAATTTGGTTTATAGAATATTTTGTATTTGTACAGCGATCTTTTTCCACACGAACCGCTGCAAACAAGCAACACAGGGTCCACTCACAACAGCGGCCGATCGCGGACTGAGGTTTCTTTCGAAATGTTTGTGCAATAAATCAAAACAGGAACCAAAAATAAAATAACCCTTAATGCAATCCATTAAGATTCATCCGTAATAGCAAAATATGTGAAAAAGTTAGTTTTGGTTTTTATTTTTTTTGCGAGTATTTGTGACATTTTGAAACATTTTTTTTAATAAGTTTTAGAAACGAGTATGTTTTCCTACTTATAGTATTTTTAGAAATCTTAAAATATGTTGATAATAGAATAAAAACTGTACTGAAACTCAACCCAGTATCGTTAATTTATGGAAAATGGCAACGGAAGATCGTTTTTACAATATAAAAAACTATAATTTTGAACACAAAAGTTCCAATAATTTGAAGATGAAGAACCAATCTATGTGTGGTAGTTATTAGTTATATAAAATTCGGTTTAGTTTTATCACAAAATTAACCGAAAAACAGCAGAATTTTGTCCGATTTGCAAACGCAAAAAGGAAGAAGGTTGACTTCTGCCACTGTCAAGAAAGGACCCATTCTAACCAGTATGTAATTTGTGGAGATTAAATAAACATGTATTACTATTACTACGACTGCCTCTATAATAAAATTCTACGTAACCTATAAAAAAATACCGTCAGCTATCAATTGGCGGAACAGTCAAGATTCCAGGCACAACTTTTATCACTTAGCGGTTCTTAAGTGCTACAACCAACGTCTATAAGATAAGCATCCCTGCACTTCAATCTCATTAGGATCAGTGCAGACAGCAGCATTTTGCTGCTGTCAAGCAGTGTGCTCAATCAGTTTTTCATTGATAAATTATTAAATAATTAACTAAGACACTTCTGTAATAGAGTTCAAAATAGCGTGCAAGAGATGATTCCCTGTGCTGTGTGTAGAGCAAATGCTTTTGAATGTTCATTCATAGTGACGGTCATTGTTAGGTTATAGAAATGATGGTCTGATAATGATGATGTGTAGCGTTGATAAGGTATAAGTGGAAGATTGTGGAAAAATACCGCCTCCTTGCATTCCAATACCTACATACTATTATAATAATTAAGAGGTCTCTAGCCAAATTAAAGCCTACATAAATACACAGTTTTATACCTACATTATCAGCATATAACGTATATATAACGCTTAGTGTGGATGTTATTTAAAAGATAAAAGAATATACTGGTTCGCCTTTTTCATCCGCAATAAGTTTTTTTAAATCTCGACGGGTAGGCTCTTGGCCTGCAACTCACCTGATGGTAAGTGATGATCAGGCCGAAGATGGAAGCGAGCTTCACCCGGAATCCTGCCAAAACATAACAATGCTGGTAACATTGTTGTCATGACGGACAGATAAAATGTTGGTAGCTAGCCAGGCGGGCTTAGAACAAGCCCTACCACCAACCAAGCCTAGCAGAAAGTTTTGTCGCTACTGGGAATCGAACCCGGGACCTCTTGGTATCAGACAGGTGGTCTAAACACTAGACCACAGAAGCAGTTGTAATAGTTAAAGCTACCGCGCGGTATTTGCAGTTACCGCTGGGTTTGCAAATATCGTTACGGTACAGGTATTGAAGGGCCAAGCTGATAAGTATGAACTGAAATATTATTATTATTACACTACTTTTGCTGGAACTTCTAGAAAGATCGCAATAAACACGCAATAAACATACACTTCAACAGATAAGAGTCGTTACTGTCAATACGTACTAAGGTTGCACTAGTCGACGGCTCGAACTCGTTGGTGGGGCATGCCATTTATTTAGTTTTATTTATTTAGTATTTATTGATTTAGTATTTATTTTGTGAAATAGACGATGATTTATAACAAAAACGAGCGCGTAAAGTTTAATAAACAGACCTTTGGGCGGATACATATTATGGAAAAACTACTGTACTCGTATGTATCTACTCAAAATAAAATTATTAAAGTTATGAGTAAACTATCTATCACTGTACGGTTTCTATTTTGTCATTTTCATACTACATAAGTTATTTATTTACGCCCAAAGATGAGTTGAAATTAGTGTTGAAATATGGAAGTTCCGACGTATGGAACTTCCAAACCAATTTTTTTTTTTAATTCTTATATAATATAATTTTAGGTACGATATAATTTTTAGTTTTGAACGTACACCGTCAAACAGACGAGTGTCACCATACTACATTTGTATGGAAGAATGCCGACTAGCGTAACCTTAACGCCTTAGATTAGATAAAGGTTCAAAGTAGGAAGTGCTCGATAAGGAAAAGTAGAAGAAATTACTTAGGTATAATAATAATAATACATCAATTATTATGTTGTTCTGGGGATTTCTCAACTCGTCTATCCGCAGCCTATTGTAGAACTTAAGGCACATTCACACACTAACCGATCTAGTAACGAAGAATCTTTTAAGGGTTCCGTACCTCAAAAGGAAAAAATAAACCTTATAGGATCACTTCGTTGTCCGTATGTCTGTCTGTCTGTCAAGACTGGATTTCCCAGGAACGCGTGGAGGTATCAATATGAAATTTATATCAAATACTTAGGTCTACAGTTCCTTGGCGCTCTAAAAAAATCAAGCTTCAAATCAACTCAGACTTATTTTGATACTCGTAAATAAATCAAAACCTATAGGGAACTTCCCATGTACACTTGGTTAACTACAAATTAAGGTTTTTTTTGTAGATCGAAAATCGTTAATTTGTAGTTTCCTCACACATAATTTTTTTTTGCGATTACAAACTTACATTTGCAGTTGGAAATTGACAGTGGCGTATATAAATGTTAAGTTTGTATTTGGGATAAATTCATCCCAACTACGGAACGATTTATTGTGCGTGGTCCGACACGCACTTGGCCGTATTTTCTATCGGTTCCAAAAAAAAAGAGATCTATACTTACGAGCACATAACAGAAATCGATCGCTACTAGGTACTAGGGGTATGATCGGGCTGAAAACTGCTTTAAATACCGTCATAATTTGACGCAATGGTTGAAAAGTATTGGTTTAGCGATTGGCTGGCGCTAAGTGTCGCGGGTTCGATTCCTGCACGAAACAAATATTCATAATAATATGATTTTTCTGGGTTGGACTGGTTGTGTGTGAGTTTGTGGGGCGAGGACTTTAAAAAAATATACAGAAACAGTTACCAGTTAGCACATTACGGCCGCGCTACGGCTACGCATTCCTACACTGCTGCTACACTACTGCTACGCTGCGGCTACGTTACTGCTACGCCACTGCTCCGCTACTGCTACGCTGCGGCTACGCTACTGTTACGCGGTAGCTACGATATTGTTACGACTACGCTAAACCAGTAGAGCGATAAGCGCTGGACCAGTCATCAAGCGTAGGTAGCGGGATAGTTGCGTAACACACTTACAATTGCAATGCCATTCATTTTGCCAGTTCAACAATATTCATTGCGTTATTTAAGTTGTAGAGCAGACAAATTTTTAAAACCAATCTCAAAAAAAAACTCAAAACTCAAAGCATTTATTTCAATTAAACCATTTACAGGCACTTTTGAATTATCAAGGGATCAGTCAGTCAGAAATATGAAGCTAGTTGCCCATTCCAAAGCGTAGGTTCCTATGGAGAAGAACGGGCAAGAAACTCCACGAACACTCTTTTAAATCATAATATTGTTACAAAATATTGGTAACATCATTCATGTTGAAATTATACATGTGAGAAAAATGTAGAAAGATGTGCACGTAAAAAGCGTCCGTAATAAAAAGATAAAAACAATTCAAAAATTAAAATAAGCCGTGGCAGATAAGAGATGACCAGTCCCTACTGACGGCGCCCGTTCACGAACATGACGCATGGATCAGCACCGTTTAGCTCAACCATTTTGAAGGGAACTTAACGATCCAACACACACGCCACCACCAGCGAGACATTTGAGTGAGCATTACATACTCTCAGCCGCCAGGGCACATTCAAGTCAATGAAAGACGTACCCAGTAAATGGTAGCTTTATAGAAGGTACATGGTCACAGTGCTCACACATGTGCTATGCAATTATACAATACTACGAGATTGAAGTTATACAATTCAAAGATAATTTATGCAATCTTCAGCAGCTCCAACAATATTTTAGAATACTAAAATTAAATTAGTTGATGCGCCCTTGTGGAGCTGGACCAGCGTTGAGCCAAGCATTTTTGTCACCGATATAATCCCCCAGCTTATAATATGCTTGGTAGCATAGTGTGCGTTTTATACAAGATTTAAATTTAGTTTCATTTAGTTGTAGTATGTGGGGAGGTATTTTATTGTAACATTTTAAACAGTACCCCATGAAAGATGAGTCTACTTTAGCCAGTCTGAAACCCGGTTGAACTAATTGATCCCTATTTCTAGTACTATACTTGTGTCTTTCACCTCTTTTACTAGAAATATTAAGATTTTTCCTGACGTAGATACATGATGTTTTCATATATCGTCACTAACTGTCCGCTAACTGTCCTAACTAGCAATTGATATTTTTCCAGGGCAACAGTTTATCAGTCGGGCGCTACAATTATGTTAATGAATTAGTAACTTTTTTATATTGCTCTTGGCTTACTCTTTGAGTTAGTAGTTGCCCTAAAGCCCTAAGGCCATGAAACTTTTTTTCGAAAAGTTATGAACACTTTGGTAATGTCAGTGTATATACGTCAGTTTGTGAGATACAACATTTAGCGGGGAGGGGATATATATTGACAAGGTACCGTCATGATGTTAATGTTTTTAAACAGTTCCCTTAGAGAACCGCGCCTGCGGAGGCAATATATTGCTCTAATGGCTCGTTTCTGAAGAATAAAAATAGAGTCGATATCTGCAGCCCGTCCCCATAGTAAAATACCGTAAGACATGATACTTTGAAAGTAACTGAAATAGACTAGCCTTGCGGTATCTATATCAGTAAATTGACGGATTTTTTTTACAGCATATGCTGCTGAACTTAGCCGGCCTGTAAGAGATGTTAATTGCGGACCCCATTGCAGCCTTGAGTCGAGCGTGATCCCCAGGAAAACAGCTGTTTTATCAACGAATTCTAGTTTCCCCCTATTCAATACTATATCACAATCACTACTTTTAACATTCGGTAAAGCAAATCTTATGCATTTAGTTTTTTTCCCATTTAACACTAAATTATTTGCAGTATACACCAATTTTGGACCTGCAGTAGGGCGTTATTAACGTCGTCAAGATTTGATGCACGTCTATTTATCTTAAAAATTAGGGAAGTATCGTCAGCAAATAACACCATTTGTGGTTGGTTTTTTAATATGAAGCAATGGATTAGAAATTTCCTTCAAAATCCTTCGGATTGCTATAGAAAGTGTGTTACACAATTTGGGTGTTATATTATTGTGTTTTCATTATTTGTCCACAGTCTTTCGAGATCTGTCCCCCGTCCTGGGGCAACAACTCCCCAGGACGGGGAACACTGGGTGTAGGTATAGTACCAAAGGCGAAATTATTGGTTAGCTATAATAGCACAACGGTAATGTTTTCCCATTGTTTGTTTTATTTGTGCTTATATTTATATATAATTAGATGTATTTATTATATTTATAGTTTTAAATAGGTATATATGTATATCTTTATATTTAAATATATAAAAAAATCTTCCTTTCTCGCTATTGCACCTACCACTGGTTGTCTCTGCATCACCCGAAGGTTGACTGGTAGAAAATGCCTATGGCATTAAGTCCGCCTCTGTACATTTGTGTGCTTGAAGTATTAAATAAATAAATAGCTAAATGTAGCTAGATAGGATAGAATACTCTCAACTACAATTACAATTGATAAAGGTCCCAAAGTCCAGCTAATATGGCTCCTTTTACCGCTTTAATTTAGGTGTTTTTTATATTTTCGGGTTTTGCCCCTAAGTTCCGGCTCTAATAAACACTTACAAGTAAAAACTGGGTAACAAGTAGGTACACGATGTGAAGAAACACATTCCTTTAGAATACAGAATCTAAAAGTATGTGTATCTTCATAAAGTATTTAGTAAAAGAAACTGAAGATAAAGCAACAGATATTCCAATAGAAAGTCCCGACAATTCGACATTTCGTCGATCATTGTTAGCTGATCAGTTCATCTGAAGGCGGGGATGACCATTCAAAAGTAGGTTTCGCACTAAACTCGAGTAGGTCAATAGCACGGTCTCTCGAACAAACCTAACCTATACCGAGTAGTAATACCTACATTATAATATAGTATTTACATGTTGAATAAAAAGAGGTTGACCGTGACTGAGCTACGATCGTCACGAGCGACCCTTGAAGCCTCGAAAAAAACACAAAACTTTTCAGATGTACCAAATTATCTTTAGCGGAGCTATTTCTGAAAGAGGTATTTAGGATGATATTAAACTAAAGAATATATAGATGAACCGTAACGAGTTCAGATGTTTTCATAAAATAATCTGTAGTGTAGGTACCTC
This sequence comes from Xanthia icteritia, assembly GCA_949128155.2. NCBI lineage: Eukaryota > Metazoa > Arthropoda > Insecta > Lepidoptera > Noctuidae > Xanthia > Xanthia icteritia. The sequence goes on from OX421934.2 coordinate 10,883,871, forward strand.
ATCAAGCGACCCTCACACAAATAATTGCTACTTACTTTAATGGCTTTAAATTGGCAGTGGGTGCTTGTTAACAAAATTGTGTTGGTAGGTACTTCTTGTTTTGTAATCGTATAAGTTTTAGGTGCGACGGTCAAGGGCCTTGCCGCTGCCCCTGCTGGCCATTGTTGACACACACACGAAGTCTTACAGTTATGTGACCAATACAGTTAACGGTTACGCGAAACGATTAATTTATCAGAGATTACATCTCATTTAGCACGGTTTTTTGATCCGATGTGTATTGTGTGGGCGATGTAATAAAAAGTATTCTTTTAATTTTACCTCCCGTTGACATCGGCTGGTGAGCTAACGCATACCAGTTTACAATACCAACATAAAAGAGGATAGCGACCGGCCCTCATTCACTCAGTCTGTCTCCGAGTCTCGCTACAGTGCAACGTTACGCTCCGCATGTTCTTTTATATACCAATGTACCGTGCATAAAACTAATATTAAACGGGTATATTATTGTGAGACGTTTTAGTTATTAAATATTTAAAATCAATTCACAAATTTATTTAAAATAACTCCGTGCACCATAAGGATACAACTCGGTGAGTTATTTGTTTTGTTTCATTTTTAGTTCGTACCTGTTGTTTGTATTGGGCAGCCATCCAATACAAACAACAGGATTTTAGAAAATCACAATTTTGAATGTTTGCTTTAGAATGGTTGAAGATTTAACTTATCTGTACAAAGATGGCATACCTAGATACATAATACTCTACTGTTTCCCTATAATTACTTGACAATTGTTGTTCACTAATCAAACAGACAGGTTCTCACAAATCTTGTGTCACAGTGCAGCGTGTGTATCAACACAACACAGGCCCGTCACCGCCTGGCAGATTATCATGCACGCTTTCTAATTTACTGTGGCGAATTTTCGCAACAGTACCTACGCGCACCTAAACATCCATGTCGCTTTAATTCGTTGCACATTACTAGATACATACCTGTTTAAGGCTGCTTAATCAAAATGACGTTTTCAAGAACTTTATAAGTTTTTCAACACTTTCCGGGGCGCTGGACAAAACACAATAGAAGTTTTATTGTTATGACGTCTATGTGCGTTTAGTGTCCCGGAAAGTGTTCATTAAGAGCGGGTTTCTCTTTTGGAATTAACTTGTGTCTTTATTATTTTCGCATTGTTGTGTACCTATACTTTCTGGTGTCTGCACAAACTGAACATTTTACTTAAGTGTCTGAAACTTCAGACGTTTTAGTAGATACAAATACCATTTTCGTGAAATTAGACATAGGAATGATAAGATTAACGTTTTCAAAAAACTGGACAATTCTGGTTCCTGACCACATCTCTAAAAAAAATTGTCAGCCTCCCTCTTAATTTGGTACGCAAGCAAGAAACAAATAAATAAGAAACGCAAGCAACTATCAGTATTAGTTCCTGAAAGCATTACAGCTTTTTGAGCACAAGACAAGCTATGACAATATCTTGCTTATTTAGAATACAAATCGTTATTCGAAAAAGTACACGTAGGAACTAACATATCCCTGAATGATAACTTTTGTTGACTGTATCTTTGTGTTATCTGTAGCCCTTAAAAGATACTGTCTTTATGACTATGATACCGATGCCACGGTGTGACTGGTTTAATCATGCATTTCAGAGAATTTAGATAATAATTAATATTATCAGGTATCAGTAGTACCTAACCTAGTTAGATTAGGTCGTCACGTGATGGCCAATTGCGGTTACGTTTAGGAATAGACATTATTATTATGCATTTATGCATTATCTACTTTAGGAATCATGCTGTTGATATGCATATTAACAAATATTTTCAATCGCTCATTTTGATGTTTTCCTAGAAAATTGGGAAGGGAATAAATTATAATGTTAATAATACGTAACATTTTGGAAGAAGAGAAGCTACAAGGCTTTCTTAGCATACCATAGTTTCTTTTTGTAAATGTTTCGTTATCTCCCATCTCCCATAACTACAAGGGCCAATATCTCTCACCTTAAGAGGGAACAGGGCATGCGATTCTCCAAAAATTACAAAAATGCCCCATTTTTACCGCCGTGATTAGAGGACTACCAGACAAATTAATAAAGTTTTTAACATAAAAGAAAATAATAGGAAAATAGACATACTCTTTCTTAAAATTTTAATATAAAAAATAATTGAATCGGCTCAGTTTTCGAGGAGAAAAAAGGGAAATACGAAACGTCGATCTCGTCAATTTTTTTTGTGCCATAATCGGTCTGAGCCGCAGCTGTCCCTATCGCACTCTACGGAGGCAGACTTGAGGTAAGTTGACGGCAATAGTTTCTTCATCCTATTTTTAAAATTCCTCGCAGCCCCTGATCCCTCTTAACATTATCAGGTATGTAAAAGATCAGCCGTGCAGAATCGGTTTCCCTTTTATGTTCAGGCAAAGGTATGTAAAAGAAAATTTAACCCATCAAGCCAACAAAGGTTCGAACATTAACATCTCCGTGAAACTGAATAGAAAGTTCTTGTCATATCTACACAATGGAGTAAACTACTAATGATCATCATCATAGAATGACAAATATGAAAACTTGATTTCTCTATTTCTTTAAAAGATTTCTTTTTCTTCCAACACTTGTGTGGAGGTGAAATATAGAGTCAAAACTTCAAAAGCTCGTAAGAACATTTTAAAGCCCTGAGCTTTAAGGGTACACTAGTCGACGGCTGGAACTCGTTGTTGGGCGTGACTAATATGCATGCTGATTAGTGTAATTATTTAGTTTTATTTATTTATCTAGTTTTTATTTTTTTATTTATTAATTTATTTAGTGAAATAGACGATGATTTATATCGAAAACGAGCGCGTAAAATTTGATGAACAGATCTTTGGGCGTATAGATATTATGGAAAAACTTCTAGGTGTATTTACTAAAAATAAAATTATATGAACTATTGAATAAATTATCTATCCCTGTACGGTTTCTATTTTGCCATTTTTACATTAGTATTACCTATTTTATTTATTTATATGAAAGTTTCGACGCTCATAACTTCCAAACCAATTTCTTTTTTCCAATTCTGCTTCCATAAAGGCCTAGATAATGCAAGAAAAATTGATATAATTTTTAGCTTTGAACGTACACCGTCAAACAGAGTAATCACTATATTACGTTTCTATGGAAGAATGACAGAAGTAATTTAATGCTATCTACTGCTACCTGATGAGTTTCAATAGCTTTTTTCAGAGCAATATAAACATATATTTTGGAAGCAGGTAATTAAAGCTAAAAGAGCTTAAAATTACTGCACTTCCTTATAGACTTCTTCAAATTATTCTGCGAAATCACCTAAAAACTTCAAAATATTTTCTTCAATAGCACACTCAATGTGTATACAGTTATTATCGACAGTCAATTGTTATTCCGGCAGCGTGCCGTTTCTGTTCGAGGATCTTATGCAAACGTTACGCGTGCAATGTGGTGTGTGGTGGCCTTAATGTTTCCGAAAAATGGACCAAACGAGCCGAGGTCGCCAACAACACTCGTAATATTGTTCGAAAAAGGCACAGACAAACAGTTTTGGAGGACGAGTCTGTATTATTGGTATAATGTTGCTGAAATTAAGGGTTTTATTACGTGTTCCAACGTAGAAGACCTACATAGAATCACGCTTTAATTGGAAGTAAACTTTGACTCAAATAAATAGACACTCGAAAACTAGCAATGGCCAACAAACCAAGATAGGTTTTAGCTCGGTGCAGAAATATAAGAAGTCCCCATGACAAGTAACGGGAGCAGAAACGAAAAAAAGAGACGTTCTTCATGAATTTCACTAGAAAAGTCTTGTATCTCGACAAATATATTGCTTTTGTAGCCTTTTTTACGAGTTGTTTTTTGAGTACCTACCTAGGTACCTACTTAACTGCGCATCATTGTAGGTATAAAGTTCAGTTTTCCGAGTTTAATAAAAACGAAAAACATTTTCATTAGAAACTCATAATGACGCCCCAATAAATACATGTGACGATTTCCCACAGTTTCACTAAGTATTCACAGATTTCCCTACACGACGAAGTTTTCCCTACAGTTTTCTACAGTTTAATACCTTTTATAGTAGTTTCTTAAACACAAACGATGTATGAATAGACGATCAATCAAGTCACTAAATTAAACTTAAATATCGAAAGACGAGTAAAACATCCAATAATAACCCTCCTTTTTTGGTTTCGACGCCGTCGGTTAAAAAGCCTCAGGTTCGCTGCTCGTTTAATAAAACCGTTAGTACATTTAGCAATACGCAACGCGCATACGGCGTAGCCCGTGGGGGCCGACCACTCACATAAAATGCGATATAATCCCAATACAGTTTTAATCGAACTCAAATAAATAAATGATGACGGGATTTATTCCTTTTCGCTTGAATAATATGAATAATCTGGAATAATATTACATCTTACATCTGTTGTGGATCAATATCTGCAGTACAGATATTGCTGAGACATTCATGGAAGCTGGGTGTTATTGAATTGTGGGAGAAACCACAATAACGTGTTGCGGGAAACCCGAGGCCTTTTCAATTGGAACAATGAAAATCCGTGAAATAGTTACTGCGCGCGGTGAGCAGATGTTAGCTCGTCAAATCGTCGCCTTGGGTTTTAATTCTATGTAACAATATTGTACAACGTTGTTAACATTATACTTGTAGATTTTTGTTGGGGATCAGTTCGACCTTATAATAATAATCTAATATCAAGTTTAATATCGGTTAAACGAGTTTTCATAATACGTAATGTTTCAAAACGGCAACTACATAGTCAAATATGAAGTTTAAGGCTTGTGATTGTCGTTATCAAACCGGCAAACATAACTCACGTGACATAAACTAGGAGGCGGAAAAATAACTCTACGCTTAATTACTATAATAAATAGAACATACCTATTTAATACAAAATGCTGTAGTAGGTAAGTCTTTTTATGGGGGTAGGTCACATACCTACGTGTTTGTGTTTTGTTTTTCCTAAGTAGGTGTGTAGAGTTAGGTGGGTACAAAATAGTAGATTGTTATAAAAGGGATGAAAGGGACATGAATAATGAAAGGGATGAAAGAGAAATGATTTCATCAGCTTCAGATATCGATTTGTTTAACTAATTAGGCACTCGAACCAAACCATTTCGTGCCTAAATAGGTGCTTTTCATTTTGACTATGCTCAAATCTATGTAAATTAAATAATAATTTAGTGAAAAGTAAATTATAAGTATAGTCATGTTACAAAATTGGTGTTAATATTTTTTTATTACAATTTTACGCCGCGTTTTTATAGAGTGGCTGTATAAAAATTTGGGAGATGGCTTGCATAGTTTTTTAATTTTTAACAGCAGGGCAAATCGTTTCCCCGGGACGAAAAGTACTGTTTTCATCCCTGTGATCAGGTAACTTCAAACGTACTTTCCAAGTATGAGAAATGAAAATGGTATTTAAAATGCGTGTCAATATAGATATTTTTTAATATACATATGTAGACGCATATATTTTTTTATTTGACTTCTGATGAATCTGTTCATAATTATGTAAGAAACTATTCAAAGATATTTAAAAGAGTCTGCGCCCAAGCTAAATCAAAATTATTAAGTAACAAAATTTGTATTTCTAACAATAAAATAAAAGCTGTGTGGCAGGTAATTAACAAAGAAATCGATGATTAACAAAGAAAACGGTCACATTTTGGAATCCTGGGAGAATTTCCAGGATACAATTGACATTTTTTGTGACCTCTCAAAAGCGTTTGATTGGGTTGACCATAATACACTGATATGTAAATTACACCACTACGGAATTCGTGGACAAGCTGCTGACCTTGTTCTTTCCTATCTATCAAACAGGCAACAAAAAGTAAATATTAATGGGGCGACGTCCTCGGGGGCTCTAGTTAAAATTATTTCTAGTCTATATAAATTACTTTCCTTACACGATGGCTAACTTATCGGATACAACTCTATTTGCTGGCGACACTTCTCTAATTTTTTAAATAGATAGAATAGATACAGATGTCTTACATGTCTACGATAGTCTAGCTGTTCTTTCGGAATGGTTCGCAGCTAATAATGTTTTACTTAATGCGAACGAAACTAAATGTACTAAATGTACCTCAAGTGGGTCTAAATCTAAAACTTGATGGCAAAAAACTAGATGCAATAACGGAAATTATATTTTTAGGAATTACTTTAGATTCAAAATTGCAATGCACCCACATTAGAACTCTTTTAGTTAGATTAAGTTCAGCTGCATATGCAGTAAGTAAAATAAGGCAGTTGACTGATTTTCATTTTACAAAAGAGGGCGATCCGCGCTATCTATAAAATGGGTCCTCGCAAGTCCCTTAGAAACAAATTCAAAGAAATTGATATACTGACACTGCCTTCTCTTTATATCTTAGAAAGTAGAAGAAGAAGAAGAAGTTGGAAGTTTGGCAATAATTCCTTCTGCACATGTGGCTTCCCTGGTACCTCATTAACGGCAAATTATGTAAGAGTCTAATAACTGCTCCCAAATTACCATGTTTATATTTTTTAAATTCTTCCTTGACATAATCACCCTTTTATTTGACATTATATACCAACAATTTAATTTCAACTCTTTATTAGTGGTTTTTGTGGTCATGATAATTATTCAGATTTGTTACAGCTGTAATAGCAACCACGTCATTTCGTTTAAAATACGTTTTTATTTGTATTAATTTATTTATCTTTAAATAGATTATTTTCTATTTTGTGAATGTGAGAAAGCTGTAGGCTTAGTGGACTGTAGATTTTCTGACCATCATTATTCTGTTAAGTACCTGGTACTTGTTGAAAGACCTACACTGTCCTCCCATACCTAAGAACACTGTTATTTGAAAATATTGTAAAAGCCAATTAGTTTTAAAAGTAACCGTGGAGTTTCTTGCCGGCTCTTCTCCATAGGAAACAACCAATTGGAAATGCACCTAGCTTCTGACGTTCTGACGATGTAGGTTTATGTGAAATAAAATATTTTGAATTTGAATTTGATTATAAGTTATAAGTGCCAGTCTCTACTTTTTAAATACATGATTCTATAAAAAAAAAACCATACCAACTCATTGTTGCCTTGCCATAACATTATGTTCCAATCAATCACAGTTTTTGATGTAGATTTTTTTGAATATTATCAATACCGTAGTGACACGGTTTTTCTGTCCGGTTGTGTAACAAATGTGTCGAGGATGACGTGTTGCCTGACTTTCGCTGCAGCATTGATTTCAAAGGGAAATCCAAGCATTGAGCGGTACCGAGTGGCGGTGGCGCCACTGTATGACCTACTCGCGAACGCGAGAGGAGGCTGGGATTCCCTGTGACGTCACTCTGCTGAGCTCGGTGCACGCATACACCATCTGAATTACTGATAATATAATTTCACTGCGAAGTTTTAATCCTTCCGTGCATCGGTTAAACTCAAATGGTCCGGTATTCTTACGATAAAATTAACGAATGACAGTTCAGCATCGAAATTTATTTCATCATTACCAAGGGACATTAGTTCAAACCAGACAGTGTTATAGTTGGGTAATAAACTTGACGGTTCAAATGCTTACTATGTTCTCAACATCCTTGTTGTAAAATTGTAAACGCATATTGAACGAAATCGGATGTGCACCACTCTTCAACGTCAGGTCAAATAAATGATAATTGCTGAATCATCATTTCTCGGAAACGGTACACTTTATGTCCCACTTTCGTTTACATAAGACGGTGTTATTTCTTGAACATACGTGTCATATCCTTTGGATGAGTCACTTTAAACATGATGGAGGTTAAATCTCAATATTTTTCTGTAATCAGTGTCAGAACATAAGAGGAAAAACAAGTCTGAAATCTACTAATGATTCTTGAAGGTTTTCTAAAAATGAACAATGCATCAAGTGAATTATGTCATTGGCTGCCTTAGTGCACTAGGCAACACGTTGAATTTGTACGACGTACGTTATGTATAAAACGTTATAACACGTTTGTTCGAAGTATGCATGCCTATGTTCGTACGTAGTACTTGATTGCAATATGTAGACGCGTGTCGGTTATCAGGTCAAGCTTTAACAAGCGTTACATATGTACATACAATACGGATGGGGTTTTCCCATCTGTATAATCAATGCATTCCGGAACATAGTGGGGCCAGATGATACGAGTAACGAGCCCCGGACGAGGCCGAGTGTGGTGGGTTCGAGGCCATTAATCAATGACACGCCATTGCCGGACATGATTGAGCAGCTAACAGATTTGACCCTCATTTTTGAACCTAGATTGTTTAATTAGTTATAGAGATCTGACACACGATAATTAACTAGCTTTCACAAGTTGCTTATGACCTACAGATAGGTAATTGGTCTACCTATCAAGTTTATTGGCAGCATAATTAAAGCGGGTATGATGCAGTCAAATTCCAGTTTTGTGTGATGTCTTTGAAAAATTTAATTTAGATAAAAAACGAAAACTTGTTTGATAGGTTAAAATAAGCTAAGTAAAATAAAAAATGTATAGGTAGCTGTTCCATCTTAGAATAATCTAATTAATATAGTTTTTTGCTTCCCAATGTTCTTATTCTGCTATGGTGCAGCCATGAAACAAATTATGATGGCTACTAATAGAACTATAGGTAATGAGACCCAAATATCTTGAATGAGTGAAATTTAAAAGTCGAAACGAATCGTCGGTAATGGCTTTCTGTATGTTTCGTGGGTTGCTGACCGCACTACCCCACCTCTGCTCCGAGGAGAAAGCGCGGTGAAATGCCCACAGATAAAATACATTCTGTCTGGCTTAGCTTAGCGCTTCTTATCATAAGTCAGAACCATTGAACCGTAGGCTCGTTACGTCATGTTTGGCAAAACCAACCTACTAAGCATAACAAAAGTAATGAGGTAGGTAGGTACCTACTTACTGTATAAATACGTAACTTAAGAGCGTTTATCCTAAAAGTTGGCAACGTCGCAAATAGCCGTCAAAAATTTACTTAAATTTATTTTTTCCATTCAGGAATATTGCCAAATTAATCAAAACAGCAAAATATTTAAGAACTATTTGCGACGTTGCCCACTTTCAGATAAACGCTCTTTTAAGTTAAACAAACGTACCGACGCAATTTTTTTTAGTACTTTTACCTAGTTATAATTAAGATATGTGTAGGTATACAATCTAAGACTAGAGATTGGTTTATGCCCATGAATTTTGGGTATAAACCCATCTCTATCATAGAAAACATGCCCAATTTGCCCAATACAAACCAATCTCTATCAGCGATTAATGTGTTATGAAAATGTATACATACAAAGTGACTGACCATTGAGCATCCATCTAAAAATGAATTGCTTTGTAAGTTTCTAGCATAGGTACCTACGTCAAATGATATTTACTCAAAAAACCCAATTGTTCCGCCTACATTTTAGTATTTCCAACTAAACTCCTCCCGACTTGTCAGAGCAGTGTAAACAATGGCAATCTTGGCGCAAGAATTTTAAATATGACCCAATATTATAATATCAATAATTACGTGTAAAAACATTTTCTTTTGCAAAATATTTTTTGCTGATAACTCGAGCTATTACCTGAATTTTAACATGTTAGTTATTATGAGTAATTATTGATAGGTAGGTATAATCAAATAATGACACATGTAAACATAGTACCTATATAACTCCATGTACTCGAACAGAAATAGTCAATACATATTAGGACGCGCAGCAGTGTAGGTATCTCTCGCTTTGACTTTTTCCTACACTTTTACGTATCTTGAGGAAACTGTTCCTGAAATATATTGTCTTATTGTTCCAGTGCCATCATGTTGAAAGTAGTGGCGGTGGGCCTCCTGGTCATTGCAACCGTCAACAGCCAGTGTTTCTACAAAGATGATTCCTCAAAAAAGTTGGACCCTGAAGCTCGCACCTCGCTGTACCGAGGACAGCTGGAGTTCACGCTCAACTTGTTCAGTGCTATCAACAATGCAGTCCCTGACGACAACATCTTCTTCTCTCCCTTCTCCGTGTACCACGCGTTGCTGCTAGCCTACTTCTCCGCTGGTGGACAAACTGAACACTCACTGAAGGAATCTTTGAGGATTGCTGAAAGTATGGTAGGTAACACGTTGTTTTTTTATTTCTGACGATATTATTTTGCCTTGATCAATAAGAACAACCTGCCTATTCGAACTGGAAATTAAGAACTGTACCAGTTTATTTGATTCAGGAAATAATACGTCATTAGTTTATTTGGTGAAAATACAATGGGTTTGTTGTGAAATTACTGATTTGCTGTTGTGAATCAGAAAAGAAACAAATAGATATGTAATAAAACTATAAAACAGAATACAAACAGCATCGTTTAATATATTCTAGGACAAGATCAATCTGATGACGGCATACAAGGTAGACAAGCGATCGCGGGCGACTAACAACAACAGTGACAGCTATGAGTTCACGAGCGCCAACAAGCTGTTCACGGACAACGGGCTGCAAGTGCGCCAGTGCATGCTGGACCTGTTCGGTGACGAGCTGGAGATGATGGTACGTATCGCTACTGTACTTTATGTTACCACGAACTGCTCCCCGCGGTCTCACCCGCGTATGTCTCGATCCCGTGGGAACATCGGGATAAAAGGTATGCCATGTCCTAACCCAAACAAACCAACAAACAAACTTACTTTCGCATTTATAATATGGTTATAGTTAGAATAACAACAGTGACAGCTATGAGTTCACGACCGCCAAAAAACTGTTCCCGGACAACACCGGGCTGCAGGTGCACTATCCTATAAGTAACTACAGTCTGTACAGACTGTTTGACGAAACTAAGGCCTTTGACTCAAGTGTTTACCAAACTGTTCGCTGTCTTTAATCTGCAGAAAGTTGCATCATCGATAACCTGATACTCAGTTGTCATTCTGTGGCAATATAACGTATAAAGCCAAATAACAACGTTGGCTCAATTATTATACCCTGTGTTTGTAATAGCTCGTGTCCTTATAAAATATATTTCTAGTTAACGCTGTAGTTTATCTACTGCGTAGACGGCTGATTTTTCTAAACGCAAACAATGACAAGGAAAATGGAGCAAAAAGTAATAAGTCTATCATTTAAATTGTATATTATTTGCAGAACTTCCGTGAGAATCCCGAAGCTGCTCGCGTTTACATCAACGACTGGGTCAGCCGCGTCACCAAGAACAACATTAAGGACCTGTTAAGCGAAGACGACGTCTCCCAAGTCACTAAACTGGTGCTTGCCAACGCAGCCTACTTCAAGGGCGTGTGGGCCTCCAAGTTCCCCAAGGAGAGGACGAAGAAGGAAGCCTTCTTTGTGTCCGAAACACGTCAGACGCTCGTACCGTTCATGAAACAGAAGGGAACTTTCCATTACAGTAAGTGATTATTTTATGCAAGTTCATGTTATAATGTCCACTGTGAAGTTAAACGTTTGTGCTCAAATGTTGTTCACTAGCTTTAACCCGCGATTTATATATATATTTTTTAGATTTTTAAGTCATATTCTTTATGGAACCTCTTTAAGTCATGAGCTATCTGAATATCAAACATATTTGGCCTAGGTCTAAAGGGGGAGGCGTGAAAATTGATTCGCTGTTACAATGTATAATAGATGTCAAGATTTATTTTGCCCCTGCTTTTGTTTCCACGACCGTGCCCCTGCTTTAGTTCCTGGAAAATTGAATATGATCTTACTTTTCAAAAGTACTTTTCATCAAGCTCACTTCTAGTTCAAGTTTAATGACGAAATAGCTATCATAATTTTATAATTCATGTTTATTATCCTTTCCAGTGGTAAGCGACGAGCTCGGCGCCCAGATCCTAGAACTGCCATACAAGGGCAACGACATCAGCATGTACATCTTACTGCCCCCTTACTCCATGAAGGAAGGTTAGTCTACTTGCCCATATTTTTTATTTTCTAGAAGCAATTCGGTATTTTTACTTGCTGTGCTTCCTTGGGCAACAACAATCTCACAATAAACCCAGACTCATAGCAAGTCTGGAGATCATAAATATTTGAATGCCAACTGCCAAGATGTAGGACATGTGCGATCAATAAAATCAATAAGTAAATAAAATCGCTTTAAAACGATTAAAGCAATCACTCCGGTGATTCGCTGTATTAATTTATAATTCATGAGTTTATCTCTCAATCTTTGAATTGCTTCATCAGATCATGACAATTGACAACATAAAACGAAAATATGCTCTTCGATTTTTTTATTTTTTTACTTTTGTGGTACAGACGCCAGCACATCAACCTACTACAATCTGTCAAATTTCTTCAGTAGGTTTTCAACTTTATCACTAAAGAATAAGGTTCAAAGTTGATTGGGAAAATTTGACAGTTTCGGGTAGGTTGACCTGCTGGCGTCTCTACAAAAGAAAATACAGTCGTATTGAGAACTTATGACGATTAAAATCATTGTTTTGAAGTCAAAAAACACTTTTGATCCTATCGCCTCTCGCTTATAAATCTTTGATACAGATCTGAACGCTTTAAATCAGATATGAATGATGTTACTTACTGTTAGCCGAGCTTTCTAGTTCACTCGGTTGATAACGGTACACTCCAATTTAGGTCTTATGGATTATTTCTTGCTTTATTTGACTTATTGCTCCCGAAGTTTCATCAATCATACTTGCTGCTACAGCTACTCGTGTGACTCCTGGGTACAACTGGTCTATATTATTTAGTAATTATTTTAAAGTTGTTGGCTGTTGCAGTCCTAGGCTCATTCTGTACGAATCATCATTATTCTCCTGTCCTTATCTCTCGTCTTTTTCTTCCATACTTCTTAGTCGTCATCTCGGTAGTCAGTCTATTAGTCGTTCTGTACGAATATGTAGCTTATTTAATATTTTTGAAGGGATAGAAATATCTACTTATTGACTAAATTAACTATTATATACTAGCTGTTGCCCGTGACTTCGTCTGCAATCTAGGATGAAAACTAGCATATGTCCTAACCTAGATCTTGGTCTACCCATGTGTCAATTTTCATCTAAACCCTTCAGCCGTTTTAACGTGAAAGCGTAATAAACAAATAAACAAACTCGCTTTCGCATTTATAATAATATATATAATTAGGATTATCTACGTAGCATGTGCTACGTTATCATAGCATTGGAGTATCAGGATAGATATTAGACTGTTCCTCCCCAATCATTATTATACCTACGAAGAATATATTTTTAAATTTATTAACGATACTTTGTCAACAGGTGTAACCAACATTATCGCGAACCTAACTCCTGAGCGCCTGGCTGCTGTGGTGGAAGAAGGCTACATGGGTCGCGAAGTCATCGTCGAAATTCCCAAGTTTTCAGTTGAAAGGAGCATTCCCATGAGAGAAGTAAGTACAAGCATATGTCACGAAGACATAAAAAAAAAAATTGCAGCCATCATTACCTTCTTCCTGTTAGGGGCGATGTCTCTGCAATTGAACATGCATATTTTAACTCACCTCACACAGAGAATACCTGAGATTATATAACGGCCTAATAATCCTTGGTAAACAGAAAAATTACATGTTACACTTACACAACATTGATAAATATAGACCAAATGTACGTCATAAGAAATGTTTTTTGGGTCATTCAATAGCATCAATAGTTTACTTTACACGTTGCCGGTGAACCAGCAGGTATTCTATACAATCCCTGGAAAATGTATACATTACCTAGGCAAAGTATCTAACGGACAATAATATTCATTATATTACATATATTGCCTGGACGCCTCAGGTATTCTATACATTGCCTAGGTATTGTATAGAATACTTGAATTATACAGATTACCAGTAACATGTGCACCGGTAAACAAAGGTGTAGTAAAATTGCAAAAAAAAAATATTAGGTCATGTGGCATGCATGTAACTGAGGGATAAAAAATAATTCTATCCTCATAAGCGTGTGGGGTAATTATGGATCCAATAACTTAAAAGATCATGATGTTAATAAGTGACTTTGCTATTTAGGTCAATAGTTTTTGAAATATCCGATGAATAGTTACTTGTAATAAATGCTCCATTTGTTTCAGGTGTTGGAAACACTAGGAGTAGGTGACTTGTTCAACGAGACCGCAGACTTCACCACTCTGTCGGAACAACGCGGTATTCTCTTCGACGACGCCATTCACAAGGCGAAGATTCAGAACGACGAGGAAGGTAAGAAACCATAAATCAATTAAGAGCTACAAATCGGCAAGTCATTGTCGAAATTTACTCGTAACTCAACTCATCATTACGCTAAACCACAATTCTGAACCACATGGCACTTAACGAATTAGGAACTTTCACTACTCTGCAAAAAACAAGGCGATAAGGAAAACCATGTCACTTTAGCTGTGTAGTGTTTCATTTTGTCGTTTTAGCTGCACAAGTGTAGCATAATTACATAAAATTTATTTAAAAAAAAAAAACTGTATTGAAAATCAGTCGTAAAAGGGTTTTCTTCTCCGTATATTGGCACCTCGTTGTTTTTGCATTTTCGACTATTATATCCATATGCCTCGTTATTAATGCGAGTGTTCGTTTACAGGCACAGTAGCAGCAGCAGCAACAGCGATCTTCGGCTTCCGATCGTCCCGGCCGGCGGAGCCAAGCCGCTTCATTGCCAACTTCCCCTTCGTGTACCTCATCTACGAACGCCCCACCAACTCGATCCTCTTCATGGGCGTCTACAGAGACCCCAAGAAGTAAGCTTCGAAGATGTCTTCATGTAGTTTTTAAAGCAATTTTTATACAACATGTATGACATTTCATGTATTTACTACTTAGTATTATAATTAATGATCTGTTTGAAATAGAAAAGTAGTTAAAGATTCATGAAAATAATTACGTATAAATACGGATTCTTTTAATTACGTAATAAATAGGGATTCTTTGACACATCCGAAACATGACATTAAGTTGGGGAAAAAGGAGTTTGTTTCGCTACTGTTCAGTAAAATATTTATTCAATGGTTTAATAATTTAAATTTCGTTAGATTACACTTTAATAATATTTTGATACAAGTAATACGTTTAATACATCAAATGAAACTCATTTTTTAGTTATTAAGTTCACCTCATTTTACTCATTAAATAAGACAATGTTTAGGTATCCATAGATTCATAATAAAATTAAAATTTTCGGACACTTGTTGTAAACTATTTCTGCCAAATTTTGTTTCGGTGGTAGTCGATCATCATTTTGTATAATTATGGTAAATGTACTGCGATAATTATTGCATACTTTTGTGATATCAAACCCAGGGTAAAAACCCAAAGGCCGTCGCTAGTGCACAGTTTTAGCTACTGGATAAGTTAAAAGTAATTTAGAGTAGTTATGTATTTATTTATTTTTGTTCTAAGACATTTTAATGCAAGATCTAGATTAACGCCGCGTCGTCGTTGAAATTGTTTCATTTAAATAAGGTTAGGTATTTTTGTAATTGCAGTAGTTATGTGTTTTTTAATTAAGATATCATTGAATAATATGTGATTAAGAACATTAAACTGAGCTATGTCTACATGGCATAATCCAATAAATCGTATTTTACTTAAACCTTGTGTATTTTTTCAGACATATTTTGTCATCATAAATGTTTGCCAACAAATCGCTTGACGGGTTAAACAAATAAACACTATGGGGCCTCCGCGGGGGCTCCCGGCATCCCATATGCGACTAGGTGAACACTCCAGGACGGCTCCCGGCACTGAACATGTTAACTTTAAGTAACGTTTATGAATAAACCCCACAGTGTTTATTTTTTTAACCCGTCGAGCGATCGCCTACTAGATGCAATTTCCTCGTAAGCGATCAACTGTAGGTCTGACTATACCTAAAAACGCGTAAAAACCAAATATAGTAAAAGGAAACTCTTTTTTTATAAATAATAAGGTTATGATTTTAATTAACTGCAATTTTATTTATCAAAAAGACACACTTGGAAACTCTGAAGAGCTGATTTATAAAAGCAGTAGTTCTTCGTAGGTATAATAAGTGGGAGGATAAGGAAAATAAGAAAGGGAAACGAAGAAATTAAAAGGAAATTGATACGTTAGGACATGAAAATCACGTATGTGTGCAAGCCGTATGTCAGCTGAGCTAGCCTAGCGCAGTACGGAGTTTCAATTGAATAAGAGGCCACTTGTACCTACTGGAGGTCCTATGGAGTCTGGCAGAGTGCGTTGAGAATTCCTTGTAGGTAAGACGTAACTGAATCTTCAGTAAAGCAATTATAATCGTATAATGTGTGCAACCTTATAAGCTTTACCTTAGTTGTCTCACGATTACTTCCTGGCTCTCATTATCAAAACAGCAGCTTCCATAAAATGATTAAATGACAATAAAAATGCCATACACATTTCCCTCATATGACCAACTTTGCACAAACTACTTTGATTAAATGGCTCGATCGATTAATGACTCAACATTATGTAAATTAAAATGTACACGGACTGCGAATGACTAATTTGTTCTAAATATTTTGTGTAAAAAAAATATTGTTCAACGTCTAGACAACAAAGTATCGGCTTAAGACAGCAATTTAAAAAAAAAAAACTCAGTTCCATTGTCAGCCTGGTCGTGTACAGAATACAAAGCAACTGAATTAGAATACCACATTAGGTTTATTTTTGATAATGGCGTCAACTGCAGTAGCGTGTGGCGTATAATTCTCCAAGATGCTCGTAAAAGTCAAGTGATGTAGAATTAAATAGCGATGCATTTTTCTCTCTGAATAAAATAAATGCATGTGAATAAGTTTGCAGAAAATAAACGTATTTATGATGCGATCACTGACCGCGTCGTATTTGACGAAGAATATGTTACACAGAACTGTACACATGAGTCTTAATACCAGCACAAGAGAGTAAAGGATGCCTCGTGCTACCAACCTGAACTAAACTCGTGTAAAATGACTCATAAGACTGACTTGAACTATTATTATATGTAAAAAAATAATCCAGTCCGATCCGTGAAGGTGTTGTTAAGTATCGTACTGTGAGTCCATTTATGTGGTAATGGGTGGATGGATTTTACCGGGATATTAAAGGGGGGCGTCGCATAGCGGGTGTCTACAAGTCATAACTTATGACCCCTGTTGAAAATATGCAGTTTTTTTATGGGATTGGGATAATTTTGGTACTAAAAACGTGAATTTTAAATAGCAATATATTTTTTTGTTTTTAATTATTAATGTTATTGCAGTACCTATTATGTGCCCTTTTCGGATAGAACAGGGTTTTTTTTGCACATTGTATATACGAACTATAATTATATCATCATCATTTCAGCCGAAATACATCCATTGCCGGACATAGGCGTCCCCCAGGCACCGTCACTTCGAACTATAATTATATACGATCCTCGAATTTTGGAGAATGAAGGGACATCGCCTATGAATGCGTTTGCGGGTGGTCCATTTAGTGCTAGGCAGGAAACAATAAGAAGAGCAATTTGTAGAAGTCATTTATTACTGACTTGTCCCCATGTTCAAGAGCTGACAAGTTGGCTATTAGATCATTGCTTTTATGACATTTTCGAATATATGGAATATTGTAAAAATCCAAAATGACAAAGACTTAATTTTGACATTTTAAAGTAACGATTACCTAATTATAATAACTGTAATTCACATTGGACTTATTGCAAATAACAAATCTTAAAATTAATATTGTACTTAGTTAAGAATGACAATTGAATATTTGTACACCATATACTTTGTGGTAGAATGTATAGAACTAACAAAAATATTTTAACACCATACTATGTAAAACTACATTCTTACAAATAAATAAAAATTCTAATTCTAATAAGTGTTAAAGCTAATGTAGTATCCTAAGCTTTTTCTTCTTCTTTTAGTGGCGACGGCGACGCACACAGGGCTGGTTTTACAATTTACGATGACAGAAATAAAGTGTACGTTTTTATTTACTTTTCGACTTGGTAATTATGTATTATAAGTGTTACAAGGTAGAAATAAAATTTTGGGACGGTACAATAAAAAAAATAAAAATAAGCTTTATTTGAAGTGATAGGTAAAAAGATCCTTAAATTAGATTGTATGCTATCTACTGCTCATCGTCATCCACATAATTATCGGAATCTTAATTTTTTCTGTTTTCAACCTCTTCGCTGCAAAGATATGTAGGCATCCGTAACATGCCTACAACAACATCTTTATATAAATCTCCTTGTTTCTTTGGTTTTTCCCTGTAACTAGTCACGACAGGATCCGATTATACAAGCATCCAGTGAAGAATATCTATTTCCGGAGTAAAACGCGAGACAAGAGACTTAATTTAAGTTTTCTCTTTCTGCTGCGTTCAGAGCTGACTTCAAACAACTTTTTTGGCCTACCTCACTTCTTCTCCGAAGAAGTAGGTTGTTGTGAAGTCATTGATTGCATCTCCGGGAGCTTAAATTCTTCACTGAGCCAAATGGCATGCTTAACTTTAAAACGGTCGAACATATGTTTACATCCACGCCATTTAGCTAAAAGCCATGCCACAAATCTTTTAACTGTTTCATCAAAATCTCAGACGGGTCCACTGTGCTTAACTGGTTCATTCTGTATTGTAATAATCGTTCATTACACTTGGTTGACGAAAAACTAAAAAGACGTTCATCTCTTAACAATAAAAACAGTTCATTTCTATATAACTTCCACTGCTGTGAAACGGGATCAACGCTCCCTTCAACGATCACGCAAGGGCTCTATAAATTATCAAAGGGGGTGATATGGGGACGTGTTTTTTGCTTGTTTTGAATCCTCACGAGCCGTAGTTTCTAAGGAATTATAAAATATAATGGAACTATGTGGAACATTTTTTGAAAGTCTATAAACTCAAGAACATCTTAAAAATTTATAAATAAAATTAGCCTTCCACGTAAAGTTATATTACTGCTCAATTTATGAAAAAAGAACGACAACTAAACAATAGTAATTAGAGTACACACCTTTTTTTTTTTTTTTTCTGGGTGGGAAATTATCAAATAACTTCTCCCGCTCTGGGCGGAGCAGGAGGGCGTGTCAGACTCTTACTGACTAAAACCCACCCGTGTTAAGGAACACGGGTGGGTTTTAGTCAGTAAGAGTCCAGAGTAGTCAGAAGGATACCGTGGCCCCTGGCAACGTACAGGCAACGGAAGGCCGTTGCCTGTACGTTGCCAGGGGCCACGGTATCCCTTTCGGACTTTCCCGCAACCCCGGCAGGCATTGGTCCTATCGGACCCCTTCACTTGCTGACATCTCTTTGAGGCGCGCGCGGAACACAACGCGCCGTCGACCCGGGCCTGGTCCTTATCGGACGGCGAGCTACCCATTGCTCACCGTCCGCAAGCCCGCGCCTACGGTGGCCGGGAATCGGCCTGCGATTCCCGACGCCCAGGGCGTCTCCTGCGGCGGCTAGGGGCGTGAGGGCGCGAATTTTGCCTTTCCCTCACGCGTTCTGCCTCCTCCTTCGCGAGCATTACTGCTTCGCAGAAGGAGGTGACGGCCTCCCATGCCCTCTCGCTCCGTACCATGGCCTGGACTAGGGCCGGACGCGAGAGATCCCCGCCACCGATCTCCTCCACGAGGACACGGCGATGCTCTGCCCAAGCCGGACAGACCTCCACCGTATGCTCAATCGTGTCCTCCGGGCGATCCACGCAGTGATGACACCCGGACGTTTCCTCCCGCCTGATACGAAACAGGAACCTCCCGAAACAACCATGTCCGGTGAGGACCTGCGACAGGCGGAAGGTGAGGACGCCGTGGCGCCTCTCTAGCCACTCCTCAAAGAGGGGACTTATCGCCGCAATAGTGGCGTGCCCAGCACTGGATTGCGACAACCGCACTCTCCATGACGCCATGAGATCCCGCCGGAGCTCTGTCCGCTGTGCCGCGATTTCTCGCGGAAACGGAGTTACGCCCAGGCGTTTCGACTCCTCGCGCCAGCTCCGGCGTACTCACCAAACGCTTCAATCAAAAATCTAAATTTAACACTACGGCAAAAAACAAACGTGGTTACTCCGTCAAGCTTTCGGGCTCAACTCACTCACGTTTTCCGTGCGAGAAAAAGCGCCACAAAGCGCGCTCACACAGGCTTTTGTGTTACTTTAGTGATTTTTTTTATTTTTATGATCCTATTGCTCGTTTATTGAAGAAGCTAAACGAAGTAGTTTTGTTAAGTTTCTAGATATCGCAAAATTATATTTTTGGCATCGTAAATTGTAAATCCGGCCTTGTGTGCGACGGTATTTTGGTTGATTATTATTATATAGTTTGAGCCTAGTAGATGGTCAGGTTGATTGCAGCATCAGTCGCATTCTTGAGGTCTTCATAGGTGCAAGTGAATGGGTACTTAGGATATTCCAGAAAGAGGGACGTGGTCTGATCAGAAGCACCAAACTCGCACTGGGTGTTGAATTGGTCAGTTAATCCCCACTTCGTCAAATTGTGTTTGCAGCAGCCTACTTGGGTACGCAATCAATTCAGTTTTCCTTAAAGGCCACTGTAGATCATGCCCGGGAGGCAAATGTTCCTGGAGCTTGACGAAGTCGGTGGGGAATGTTTACACCTAAGTGTTGATTGAATTGCTGATACATTCAGCTCAGGCTCGGACAAAGACGGGCCACTAAAACAATTAGCAGTAAACTTAATTAAACGTCATTTTGTCTTTGTTTATTTGATTTGATTGGTAGAAATACAATCAAATCAAATCAAATTTATATCTGAACCAAAAAGTTTTACATTCGTTGGTGATTAAGCAAGAAATGCCTGTGTTAGGAGAGTCCGCTCTTCCGCAGCAGTATACAATGATTTCAGTACCTTGGAACCTGTGCTATGAGATCTTTACGTCATTTTGTTATTTTATTCGGATCATATGGTAGATTCTTATGTTTTTTAGAACGGTGTTTAAGATGTATAATTTTCTAACAGAAAGCAGTCCACTATCCTAATAGAGACTTTCAGTAGGGAATGAGATCCTTTTGAAGTACATTATTTTTATTACGGTCCTTCTTCGTCTTTTGAAGTACGTTGTTATTGTCCTCGTTCAACATGTACAAACTTTGATTTTGCTGCGCCGCCCCATACAGTAGGTAGGCTATAACAGATTGTGTTATAGAGATGTATATTTCATTTAATACATTTCTGTGAGAGCCTGACAATGATACTATATATAATACCTAACGTTTAATTTTTTACGCCGTTTAATGGAACCTCTATGTACTAAATAAAACATATTGCGAATCAGTTTCAGCGGTAAATTAGCAATTTCATTACATTGTCAAGTAAGTTTAGTGTTCGTGAGTCTCTGTAACGACAATAAATTAACGTTGTTATGGAGTCTACATCGACGCGATGTTATCGCGCACTGTCCACTTATCTCTGCTCTATGTAACTTCCGTGTAAGATCTATGGTAGAAAGTTAGTGGTAATGGAATGGAAGCTTTATTTTGGTAGTTGATTATTTACAAATCAGCTTTAGCTGGTTTCTAATCGCTGTGAAAAGGTTTAACCCGTTTAATTGGAGATGACGCGTGAGTTCAACTCAAATGTAACTACCTACTTAGATATGTCTGACACGATCTTTGTGATAGATAGGTATCTGGGTTACAGGCGGATTAAAAAGCGAATTAGAGATCGTCAGCCCCGACGTCGAGTCAACTAAGGTAAAATGTTTATGAATAGGTGTACTCTACAAATAATTGAGTCATTCAATAAACATAACCCTTCTTTTACTGTTGTTATTAATTAAGTTCCAAATTTTGAAGTTCCAACACAGATCAGCTATCTAATTACGCAACACATTTTCGTAAACGTTAACGACAAATTTGTTTCATTTTGACAGTTCAACAACATTCAATGCGTTATTTGCGTTGATGAGCAGATTTTTTTTTTAAACTTATGGAGCAATGGATTAGCAATTTGTTTCAAAACGATTAAAATTCCGATTGATCGTAATTAGGGTACGGAACTTTTAGGCAAAAGGTCAAAACAATTTTTCTTCCTCTTCGATCAGTTAACCCTGAATAAGCACTATTAGGAACCACACAATATTGCTAAACCACCAATAAACTGGCCAGCCTCCACGTCTGATTGAGACTTCCAATTCTGCTCCGTGCCTAATAGCGGGATGAGCAACAGATGTAGTGATTACGGACGATACGGCCGCCGCCCAAACAGCACACCGCGCTCGCCGCCGCCGCCGGTGCATTACTGCCGCTGAGAAAATATTGACGATTACTCATCTATTACTACCAACTGTTCATGTGACTAGACATGAGTATCCTCACCGTTCATTTGAAAATGCAGAATGCTCAGTTTTCACTCATAATGTACGATTTCCTGTAAGCGCGCCAACTAATGACGTCTGGTTACGTTTTGTCTGTTGTTTTCACTCTGCATATCATTTATCATTTTAAAAATTCGTTCGTTTCCTACAGTGCTTTCGATATTACATTTTGGAAATAATAATGATTCTATTGCTTTAACTGCGGTTTAGCTAGCAGTTATCTACAAGTAGGTAATAGTGCTAACCGGATAACTGCGGTCATGAAATTTTTAGATTTAACCGTGAATCGACATTTTATTTAATTAATTGGTTAGCATTTTTCAGTTGTCGAATTTTGCAAGTTTTCTCCCACGTTCTGTATGAATTTCAAGTAATTCTGAAAAAAAGTACCTACTCGTTTTATGGTAAAAAATAAGTTTTTATACGAAAATCCTTGGAGCTCAGGACACCATTAGATGGCTTTTATACCAGTTTGATCGATACGGTTATGTAAGGATAAGCCAGTAAAGCTCCACTGAAATGCGGTTTTTCAACGGCAATCCTTATATGTTTGCATTTAGAGGCTATGTGAACTTAAGTATAAAGTAATATCAAAGTGATAACTGGAAAATCGTCTCTAATTTATGATGATTGACGGCCCATCACTCGGAGAAAGTTGCCGTACCTCACAATATTCACAAGTCTGTTTACATTAAGTGTGCTACAGCATTTGTATATATTTATTTCATACGATAACATATACGGGCACGACTTATGTTGGACTTTATATGAGCTTGTTTTTTTATTAGTCGTCGGAGCGCGCGTCAACAAATTCCTATGTTTATATGAAGGAAGGTCGTCCGCTATACTTCCGTTTTGCTGTCCGCTTTCTTGAGCTCATAACTTTGTTATTTTGAATTCGTACGATCGCTCTGTTTACTTTATAAGGATTGCTGTCTGCCCTTATGTATCGCTTTTCCCTGTTGCTATTGATACGAATCCAGTTTTTTTAATATTTTTATTGCGCGTATGTTCTGTATATGAATAAGGGAGGTGTTTATCTACACCATTTATCTAAAACTGTTTCTTCACCTTTTTATAATTTAATATGCTTTAATGACCTTATAAAGAGGTTGTTTCTTGGTTAACATCGTTTATACAAAGCGATGGTTGGACTGAAATTAATTGGGCGCGATGTTCTTTGTACCGGTCGGCGGTCGGCGGGACCGACCGCGACGGACGATTAATAAAGAGCACATAAGTAAACAATGAGTGGAAAGCAGGTACATAAATCCATCGGAAGTATTTGTGGCGTCGATAGCATCGGTCCGTCAACAATAGAACTAATTACCGCCTTAGGTCGGTGCGTGTGCGCCGGAACCGCAAGAAACAATGCCCGTCGACTACCCGCCAACTATTTATATATGCCTTTTGTTAACTCATCTTAACGTTATCACAATGGCTTCGGTGAGGCCCCAAACTCAGTAAACTGTTTGAAATTAACACTAAATCTGGTTCATTGTTCGTTACTTAATTAATGTTTTTGTTTTTTCACGAATTCCTTATCTAATTAATAATAAAAAAACGGTTATAGAACTTCCTTAACATCACCAACCTAGGTAACTTTTAGATTATTCTGTAACGAATACTTAAACAGATGTAATTTACAGTTGCTGAACGTACCGTAGATATTTGATAAGTACCTTTACTTTTTTATTTCATAAAGCTGCGCAAGCACTCCGGTACCGTCCTCTCTTTTGAAATAACGATTAGAACTACTCGGACGTACTGTCTAAACTATAGTCTATCCAGTCTACGGTTAATGTATGCCTACATTTTTTAAACCAGAAATCAGCTGCTAGTATTCATTCAATCATAAATCACGACATTTTTATTTTGTTTTTGGGTTTTGTGGTTTAACCGGAAAACCCCTTTTGGAGATATAATTTGAGCTTAAAAATAACTTTCGTATTTTTTCCTGGTTAGTGCAACAAAATACGTCTTTCTACGTATTATTTTAAAAGTGGTTGATCTTGAGTGCAGTTAAGTACTTACTTCTATAGCTAAGAGAAAAGCCC
The DNA here is from genome assembly GCA_949128155.2 of Xanthia icteritia. NCBI lineage: Eukaryota > Metazoa > Arthropoda > Insecta > Lepidoptera > Noctuidae > Xanthia > Xanthia icteritia. Next base: position 10,908,250 of record OX421934.2, read on the forward strand.
GGAAACAAAGCTGTTTCTTCGGTAAAGATTTGTGAGTGGTCTTGACGATTTATTTTCATCTGGGGCAGCACTGAACATTGACAATATTTATACTTACCAAATTAATTCGCTAATAGTTAACGTAACTTTACGCCTGTGTTCTCCAGAGCGATACATATTGGTGCATATGTAAAGAACACCCACTTTTCGCCAATTCTGTTTAAAACAGTCTATGTTTGAGTAACTGGTGAAATGTGGGTGTACTATAGGTAAACCTCTGCCCAACCCTTCGGGGGAATACAGGCGTGTTGTTATGTTATGTGTTATGTTTGAGTATGTATGTACTAAAATAGGCGTTAGCCTCTTTCCATAAACCGGACATAAATCCAGCCTTCAGAAATATCTAATTAATGGACTTATTAACCCTTGTAGCTACCTTTCCTGGGGATCGAACCCACGACCATACGCGTAGTATCAGTGACAACAAAGTTCCGTCAGTTTCCGCCTACCTTAGGCAAGCGTATATTTTCCAAGTAGGACGGTCTTATTTAAAGCATTCGCAAATCTGATGGGAGTTTCATAATTTTAATATTCTGAGTGTTTCCATGAAAATGACTCACTCTTTAGTGCAGACTTACAATAAGTTTCAAATCTGCATGAGGTGTTCACGACCTGATTTGAATCGTAAAAGTAAATATGCAGTGAATGCCAGCTCATCGTTTACAATACAAGTTGCATTATAGGTAGACTCTTCAGATTGTGTGAAGAAGCCAACAATATCCATTTGATGTCGACAGCTGGCAGCAGCTGGATGGAGTAGCCTAGGCTCTAGTTGCGTGCGATTCGAAGTCGACGCAGGATGCTGGCCGATGATGTTGATAAAGAAAAAAAAAAAACAAAGTGTCATATTATATAAAAAAAACGTTTTATTAGCAAACTAACATAGGAAAGTAAAAATATAAGAAATTCATTATAAAACTGTAAATGTTGTAAAAAATTATGGTAGCTACATTTATTATATTACACGTACCTTACGGTGTGATACTGATTTAACGTGATCAGATCTAATCTGACTTTATGTCTGACACTTGGCTTCCACGTGCCATGCTCTTGCGTCCTTTGCTTGAAGTTACTTTACTAAGAGTATTCTGTTTTCAAGTTTCATAAAATATTTATTTTTCTAGTTTATTTTGTCGGGTTATAAGGTGCCTATTTTAATATCGAATTTTTCATTTCCAAGAAGTTAATTATTAACATATGAAACATAAAAGCATGTCTTGTCTTTCATATTTTCAGTTAAATGGTCGACGGAAAATACCCAATACCGTTGATTAACATGCAAAATGTAATGTAGCTATTTTTTATTTTTTTTTGTCTAGTGCATCTCGTAGTTGATCTCTGAGGCCATGACTACTTAACCGGGCTTTCCTGTGGCTGCCTTAAGCTACTACACTCAAAGCTACCAGCCAGGGGCAAAAATAATTCTAATGAAAACTAGGCGAGCGCTCGCTACGGGCACTCCCTGTGGGAGCCCTTGTGGGTGCCCCTAAGCATCACTGGGGGGAGGACAGCAAGATGGGACAGGCTGGATCAATGAAGCCATTTTGTCAATATTCGTAGGCCTTTATAGTCTGGTCATGTCTAAATATATTATATTCGGGGTACAAAAACAGGTTCTGATAAAAAACGTGTCTCGTTCGTTAGAGGTGGAGCCGGCGGCGCAATAGCAGTGCACGTGTCGCCTAGTGTTCGGAAGACCTCAGTGATTGAATCAGTGCAGTGAGCTGCTTGCGAGCACCACACTCACACTGTCTAATAGATATACAGATAAGCAAAAAATCACAGCTCCGGTTAATCAAAATACAATTATGTTTTTGTTTTCATATTTTCTTCACCTTAAAATATAATTCTAAAAATAAATAATGAAGTATTGTACAGGACGGCTCAACGTAAGGGCGACGTAGATAAACCTTTTCAATGTTTATGTTTTTTTTTGGTTGAAATAAAAACAAAATTTATGTTAAAGTGGAGTAGATGAATTAAGATAATGTTAATTGAAATGAAATAAGAGCCGACAGCGACGCTCTCATGAATCGAGAGACGACCTTCAATAAATAAACAGTATTTACAAAGTATTGAACATTACAAATCATCGTTGATAGCGAGTCATCCACGTCTCCCTTACAACAACTCCGATACTATATAAAATTAAATTATTCATGCAATAATTACTCATAGAACCTTATAAACAAGACATAATTATCAATAAAATCTAATAATCAACTCAGGAACAAATGCAATAAAAATCAATCAATATAATCCTTTTCAATAATAAACCTTTTCAAAATAATGTACTCAAAAACCAACATAATTTAATATATTACATGAATATATTAACAACCATTTATGCACTCACATAATTTATGAAGGTAGCCATAGTAACTTAAAGTAATCTGGTAAATCTCTCAATGTTTCTTATTTAGGTACTTATTAAAACTATAAATTCGCTAGTAATTCAAATACCATCTAATGAGATACAAGTGGTAGAGTATAAAATTTACTTCCAAAGTCAACTTTTCTATAAAATTCATTCATGATACATATTTACAAGATAATGAGTATTGTTAAAGAGTTTCCTCTGGCTTTACAACTATACTTTTAAACATATTTACGACAATCTCAATAGAAAGCTTCATAGTACTCGTAACATGCACGTACTAACCGAAGAGATAGTGTAGGTACAAAATTCAGTCTGAAAATCATTTTAGAAGATGTGCCACGTGAACTTAATGCGATGCAATATAATTTGTTTTGTATAACAGTATGATTATTTAGTAGTGTTCTTAATCGACAAAAGCATTTTTGTAAAACTTTTATCTTTATTCATATCAACTAGGTACATAGAAAGCGTTCATACAAAATTATTGTAAAAATTAACCGAAATACTTAAAGGGTTGACACTCAGAACAATAAAAACTAAAGTAACATCCACGCAAACACTTAGTTTATATTTGCATTGTCACAGTCACACAGGAGCGTCGAGGGGCACGGGCAGTGTTCGTTTACAAATTGCTAAATACTGAACATTCTTAGTTCATCAGTATTGTTATTGGCAAGATGCATATACTTATCGGCAACTTAGTATTTATAAGCAAGTAGAGAAGCTTACAGAGGCAGTTTCAAAACAGAATATGAGAGATGTCATCGAAATTATTATTAGTCCAACGTTAAAGCGGATACGAAGAAATATTATAGATACAATTACTTTAACCTGTAATTTAAGATACAAATAAATTCAATACTGGTATCTCTATCTATAAATCTTTAACGAACTGCTGAGTTCAATTAATTTGTTGAGTTACAATATTGTTTTATTAATGTCTTCCTATTTAATAATAGGGTTTTAGAAATTGCTAGTTTATTTCAAAGGTCTATTCTTGTACCCGGGTAAGTGTAAATAAGTAAATATGTTGTCGCTATCGGAGCTAGTGAAGCTGTTTCTAAAATTAACAAATCGGTATAGACGTAGGTAGATATTTATGTATTCCATATAGCTTGTGGACGGAAGGGCCAAGTATAGAAACGACTTTAGGGAAATTATCAATTTTATGAAGTGAAAAGCTTTAGTTAGATGATAGAGTCGGACGTAAGTGAAGTAATTACTACCTTATGCTGTGTTATTTTATATTCACGAGTTAGTGGGTCGATAGGCAGTTTTAACATAACATCACGCCTGTGTTCCCCGAAGAGTTAGGCAGAGGTGCACCGAGGTGCACCCTATAGGACACCCACATTTCACCTGTTATGTTTAAGTCTCATGTAATAGGGCGAGCCTATTGTCACCATCGGGCGCAAATTCCAGACTTCGGGCCGCCACTGAAAAATTCAGATGGAAAACCCCAAAAACACTTTGCCCGACCTGGGAATCGAACCCAGAACCTCATGCTCAGCAGAAGCGCTTACGACCACTAGACCAATGAGGCAGTCTAATTATTTTCAATAGACTTCTAATGAAATAGTTGAATAGGAAAAACAACCGACTTCCAAAAAGAAGTCGGTTTTTTTTCAAGTTTAAGTTGTGGTACTTACCTACCCCACGTAAATTCGTCTACCAATACTTACTATGTAAATATCAGTGATAGGAAGTTATTATAACATCATCATACTAAGTGGAAAAATACGTATTATTGAAGCTAAGTATAAACTACCAAAGCAAAATTAATAAAACTTATATGGGGCCACCGCGCAAGCTTCCTCCACCAAATCAAAAATAATTTTCAAAACCGGTCATTAATAGACGAAAATATCCATGATCCAGAAAAATAATAAACATATATACAGATGTTTGAGAATATCCTCCTTTTTTAAGAAGTCGGTTAAAAAATGACTAGGTCGTGCCGCTATGACATTGTGTGAGATACCACGCGCCTGACGTGCGGAGGCCGAAATATTATAACTTGACCTTAATTCCGGTGGTTTAATTTCAATCACGGTACATAATTGAACTATTGTAATAGACACTGCATGGTATAACCTATTAACTTATTTATTGTACTGCGCTGATACATTGATCAGGGACCACGTAATGGCCCTGCGACTACTAAGCAAAGTATATCTTGATTTAACTTTTGTGCCAGTTGTATTAGCATTCAGTTTTGTTTATAATTGTATCGCCTGGTTAACCGTTTATTTTCGCGCATACTTATGTCTGCATAACTATGAAGCCGCATGTAAGTATACCTTTCTAGAAAAAAAAAAAACGTTTGTACTAAATAGGCATCAAATTGAACTAACTGCCATTACTAACGAAAACTGTTTCTTAGAAAATATGTTGATTATATTATTCTCATGTTGCAGCATTAGCTAATTTACACTAATTTAACTAATTTTCTTTACGATACTGAGTATTCATCGTCATTAGACGATAATCATTATTTAGCACGTTGGCTTCCCCTATTGTGAGGATGCACTTAGCGAATTTTTCCTAATGACGTGATATTTTTTAAATTCATTTGCTCTAGTAGGCGAATGAAAGCGCTTTCACAAAACTTTCTGGCGATTCACTACATGTCGCTTGATTGCTTTGAAAGGCTCAAATGAAACTAAAAAGAAAAACCATTAATTCACATCCTCACGAAACTAACGATAACATTCAGTTCTGTAGAAGAAATAAACTGAGCACAAACAACCTGACTGCATAGAAAGGTATCTGAAAATGTCAGTGAAACAGATTAGAGTGATGCTGCCTATACTCGTATTAGGTAATTACTTTCACTAAGTGGAAGGTAAGCATGGACAGTACTTTCATACACTTTCATACTCAAGATTACTGTTTCATGGCTAATAACTGGTAGGTAATAATGGGAAGACATAAAATGACTACTTACATAGGTGTTCGACGGTAAACAATGTCTAAGAGCCTATCTAGGTACGTATATATAAATAATGACAGGGCGAGGCCCTGTGTTATAAACACACAGACGGAACAAAGAAAGGCCAATTTGTTAGACGAGAAAGGGAGCACATTTTAAAGACCGCGATTGAAACAGCACTTGTATTTATAATTTATAGCAATCTGAGGGCAATCAGGCCTCTCCCAGTATGAGGAGAAAGATGTAATATTGGGAATAAGAAACCGTTCACTGCGTCGCGTCGTCCGATATGGACACTTGAATAATGGTCCCTCCCGTCCCGAACAAGCTATTACGTTCCAATTTCTGAGGAGTACATTATAATAATAGCGCAAACAAGTATTAATAACAACTTTTTGTACAAAGCTTTATCTTAAACATCGCAGAGTAACTCTAAGAAAATAGAAATGTCGAAAAATTATAGTGCAGCCATACACGAAAAAATAAAAAGCACTGTTCAAACCGAGAGGAGCACAGTGAAGAGATGCGATAGTTGAGCGGTGAAAGATGCTGGGGTTCTGAATACTCGTTCTTTTAGTCTTTTTTATTTTTATTTTTAGAAAGTTCAGTCGGTCGCACAGCGGGAGAAATTACTACGGCGCCGCGGCGGCCAGTAACACCAGCGGTGCTCATCATTGTTCACAATTTATCTGATGTTACTTTGAGACACATGGTCAATAATCCACCGTTTAAACAAACACTATAACGACCACAGTAGGTGTCAGCGTCGTGTCGGGGTGCCATTACTTATATCAAGGAACTAGCGTCAGATATCTACCTACTTATACCAAAATGCATAACGTTGTTTACAAATATGACTTCTAACGTAAACTAGTATTTATGACTAATAAATATGTAATTTAAGTCGATTTTATATAATCTTGTAAAACACTTAAAAGTATCTGTTCTTAGCTAAAGCTAAAATGTATACGGTAACGGGCGGAATTACATACAAATTAACAAATAAGATTAACGGCCGAGAACCTTCACATCTCTCTTTCGTAACTGTCTTATTTCTCTATAAATTATTACTTTATTAGCACCTTACCAAATTCATCTGTGATATTTTCAGCCTTTAAGTATCGATTTTAAGAAAATACATTTGTTATTATATCACCATGATAAAGTTCAATTGACTATCAATGGGGTGTGAGCGGCGAGCGGTGCGCGGGCGCGCGTTACCTCTGCTTGTTGGGCTTGACGGCGCCGTTGGCGGCGGCGGTCTTCTGCGCGATGTGCGTCTGGTAGTGCTTGGCGAGGTGCGCCTTCTGCCTGAAGCTCTTGCCGCACAGTGAACACGTGAACGGCTTTTCACCCGTGTGCGTCCGCACGTGCACGTTCACTGAGTATTTGTCCTTGAATCCTTTCGAACAAATGGAGCAGTAGTGGAGAGATCTCTCTTTCCGCACTCCATTCGACGTAGAGGTAGCCGCCTGAATGGCCGTCCCCGACTGCGCTTGCGGCGTCGGCGCCGGGTTCTTACTCTGCGGTTTCTTATATCTTCTATTTCCCGGCTTCGTGCTCGTCACGGTGGGCGATGCTGTCACTATTTGCAAGTGCTGGTTCAGCTGGACCTCCCCGGCGGGGATCATGGTCACTAGTTCACCGTTGACGTGATGTATGTTATAGACACTTCGCGTCGGGTCAATAGGTTCTACGGTACAGAACGGTTGCATCGATTCTCCGAGTTCCGTTGCTATCCTCTTCAACTTTTCGTAGTCTTCCGGGTAGTTGGTATCTAGTCGTGACAATAAGATGTCATCCACACTTTGCGTCGATGATGGATTCTCCCCATTGGAAACAACAGAGTTGCTGGGGTCTTCTAATAATATCGAAATATTTAAGCGGTTAGGTGGCGAGATCGCCATCAAGAGTTCGTCTTTGCTGTCTTGGTACATTGATGGTACATCAGGTTTGTTGTTATTTGTCGCGATGACTCGTTTCAGTTCACTACTAACATCGACTTTTGCAGGATTTTTTTGTATAGTACTATATCTAATAAAGGCTTTTCCCTGTAATGCGCTTCTGAGCAAAGATTCATTCGATTCTGTATTTTGATCCGTTATTTTCCAATCATTGTTATTGTTATTAAATTCTACTTGACTTTCTAATAAGGCTGGTGTCACGAGAATAGATGAACTATGAGAGTCATCTTTTTTGTCACTACTCTGAAATTCGCCTTCTTCGTAACTGTAGGGTTCCACTTTCACTAAATCACTAGTACTCAAATCAGCGTGTTGGCTTTCCGAGTCACCATCCTCATAAGTGAAACCCTCTACTTTTGGTAAATCTTGGTTGAAGTCATTGGGGAATCCGTTCATATTTAATATGGATTCGAGATCTAAGGAGTTGTGCGGCTCTATGTCAGTTGGACTAGACATAGACACGTCTTCTTCTTTAGCCCAATATCGACTCGAACTGGTTTCCGTCATGTCATGATTTAATACAGTCAGTGTGTAAATTTGTCCGTCCGTGTTATTTATTAATTTATTTGAAATTGCCGTGTCTGTGCAGGGATGCGTGCCATTAATATCACTTTCCTGGTTCCAGTAAAACTTGTTGAGATCCTCTAACATGGTAGTATCTAAGCGATCACGTTCGCGGTCCACGTTCCAAATGGAGTCGAAACTCTGTAGCGTCGTGGAAGTTGTGGCAGTGGCCATGCCACTGTTGACGCCAATTTGCGCGCCACTCACGCTGAGCAAGCTATTATTGTTCTGTTCTTTAGGCTCCTCTGAGAGCAGTGGGTTCGACCTCGAATCGGGTGATTCCATGAACACATTTACAGAACGCATCTGTTGTTTGTACTGGGCATCAGTAACCTCGTTGGACGTAACGAAATCAAAGAAATCCGACTTTGACAGTTCTGGGGCAGTGGCCGTCATGACTACCGTTTCATTTACAACCGAGGACGACAACTTGGTTCGTTCTCCTGTCAGTTTTGCTACATCAAGCTTGCAATGTTTGTGTTCAGTTTATCTTTGTACTACAATAAATATATCTAAATTTTAAATAAGTGAATAACCCGGTATGACTTGTACTTTATTGGCAGTCGCTAGAGCGTCGGTAACTGAGAGTGCAGCAGTGCGGGCGCGGGCTGGGGTGCTACTCGGACGTGCCCAACGTGCTCGAGTCAATCGGCGGACCAATCCAGTGTGCGAACTTGATCCGTACGTTCCTTTTTCCCATTATTCACCCCAACCCTATCCTTGTTGGTCGAGAACTTAATTAGCCAGGCTTTTGGCAAAGTAAGTGCAATTGACCATATTATCCATGATGTTATGAAGGTGTCAGAAGTCAAGTAGCGAAGTCAATCTGGAAAAAGGAAAAAATACGGTTAATTACATTACTCAATTAACAAAGGCAACACTATTATAGCTATACATACTAGTGGAGTACCGGGAATGTTGTTGTAACGATTGAAACTATACCGCGTCGGCATCGCATATCATAAAGCAGAATATATCCGTATCTGAATGTTTAATTAATAAGCTCGCTCCGTGTCTTTAGATCCTGTACAAAACCAGGGCGAACAAGTCACGCGTCGCGCCTATCAGGCATCACGTAGCGCCTGCGCGCTGGGCCCGCGCCGGCGCAGGCGGCGCGGTGCTTTCCGAGTCAAGCCTGCTTTCAGCGCGAATACCAAATAATAAAAGTGAACATTACATTTTATTAAAATGAAAGCAGAATTGAGATCATCACACGGTATGTAATTCTAGTGGTTGTCTAAATATTTGTACTTTCTACATTACCATACTCATTTCCACATCCTTCGTTGTTTGTATCGTATTTTAAAGTGTTTAAAATGTATAATTGTTATGTTCTGTTATATTTAACGCTGGAGGTTTCCGTATATGTTCGGTATACATGTCGTAAAATGAGAAAGGTCTGTCAAACGACACGATGAATTGGAGCAAGCGCGAGGGACCGAAACACTCGATATTAAGTTTCATCTGACAGCTGATACAACGGTAACTCGTTCATATTTGACGAAATATTATTTACTTACTGTATAATTTACAAACACCAATAATATACTATGTGTACGTATTGCTAGTATTATGTCTCGTGTTCAAAATATATGATTTACGTATAAGAAATGACCATTACTCAAGAAAACTGTGTAGAGACATGTTTATAAAAGGAATGCCATATACAAACCCAGATATGCGTGAAAAACATAACCCTGTCTTTGCTGTCGTGCAGTCGGGTAAAAAGTCCTTGTTTGATCGATTTTTCAGTAGGTACTTAATTATAGAGATGGAACAATAACTCTTTAATTTAATTATTTTCATTTCTCATACTTGAAAAGTACGCTTGAAGTTACCTGATCAGAGGGATGAAAACAGTACTTTACGGCCCGGGGAAACGATTTTCACTGCTGTCAAAATTTCAAAACTATGCAAGCCATCTCCCAACTTTTTAAACAGCCACTCTGTTAAATCGCGGCGTAAAAATGTAATTAAAAATATGAACAACAATTTTTTAACATGATTTTATACTTATAATTTACTTTTCACTTAATTATTATTTAATTTACATAGATTTGAGCTAAATATTTACCATCATGAATGATAAAAATACTGGCTGTTGGTATGCCACAGAAGAAGAAACATAAAAATGGCGGAAAAGCGGCAATTCGATCTTCAGTTGTTTTGCCGAGTGCTAATTATTTACATATTCAGATATTTGTATAAAATGAGTTCATCAGAATCAGATATGGATTTTTTAAACTAATTAGGTTTATATTTATTTTCCTCATATTCGAAATGAAAAGCAGAGTGTTTACCTCGGGTGAAAGACCTATTTAAGCAATCGAAACCATCTCGTGCCTAAATAGGTCCCTTTCATCCCTTGTATAAGAATCTACTATAACCTACTACATTACCTTACAGGTAATTATATTTTCGAGCCGTTTGGGGTTGAAACCCTCGGGCCGTGGAGTCCGAGTGCTCACGGCCTCTTCAATGAAATATCAAAACGGCTATTTTACACTTCCCGTGACCCAAGGGCTGGTTTTTACCTTGGGTAGAGGCTAAGCATTGCCATACAACGTGGCAATGCGGCCAGTCTCTTGGGTACATTACCAGTCGACAGCGATGCGGATGAATTTTTCGATGCTATATTTTAGTTTTTCAATAGTTTTAGTTAAGTTTGTGTATAATTTTGCTATTTTTATTAATTTTATTATTTTATTTTTATTAATTAGATATAAGATATTATATGTAAATAAACTTTAATGATTAAATCTACATATACATCATACACTCAGTTATAAAACAAATAAAATATCGTGACGTCTTCGAATGTGCTTAATAAACTGTTAACTTCAAAACGGAAAACAATACTTGTGAGCAATAAAAAATTCTGGAACGAATCTTTAATTAAGAACAATGACGTTATTTTTTGTTTGAATGTTTGTATTTGTACGGGCTCGTGTATTTTGCTACAATAACTAATGAAGTATGGAAATATAAATTATATTGCATGCAACTAGGTATACATGCTATATATGTGGCACAGAAAAATACATAACTTTAATGGATATAACATTTAGTAACGCTATCATCTATTTTGCCTATAGTTTCTAATGATTTCCTATTATTTTGTTGATTGGCTTGCAGACTATCAGCGCTGGACAATGAAGTAAGCGTAGCTTAGTGATGATCATAAATTAATCTATTTACTCTCTTGCGAGTGCCTCGTAAAATTCTAAATTCAATCAGTACTTTACGTCATTGCCTCACAAACATATTTTAACTGTACTAAATTGTGTACAGCTTGTCATTACTTTAAACGAAACACTAAGTTAACATGCGAAATTGTTGTGCAACTAACACTGTTAAAAATAGTGCTTTTGACATTACTTAAACCCTATTTCACAATCGTGGAACGTTCTGAGCGGTGGATTAACTTTAAATTGCTTATAGGAAACCTTGTCGATGGTTCTTGAGACATAAGTATCTATCATAAAGGTAAAAATATTGGGTTAAATTGCGGGTGTCTACGTTTAGCTCTGTAGTGGGTAATCCCAGGCTTTGGTAGGTAAAGGTGTAGGTAACCATTATAGTTGGCTGCGCTAAGGTCGCCGCAGTGGTTTTTCTGAGAATCTGGTCTCGGAATAGCATCGTAGGCTATTAACTTAACCGATAAGCGTCGATTATTGGCATTGGTTCGGGTTCGTATTCGCAACACGGTAACAAATCGTTTAGCGAGTCTTTGTAGGCATAATGTGTGTGCCTAATTATTTCAAAAATTTGGTCACCTTTAAGCATTGAACCTACACGGGTTTTTCTGTTTTATGTATTATTTTAGGTTGTCCAGAATAGGTAGTAGGTACCTACCTTCTGAGAAAACACCAGCTGCATTAAGTTAGTTAATGGACACTTTACTTGACCTAGATTGTTTTATGGTGCCTACCTGCGTCAAACTTGTAGTATGACTTCGAAGGTCACAGGTTGACGTAAATCTAACCTAAATGATACAAAACAATAGTAATCGAATTGGATATTTAACTAATTGATTAATTAGTTAAAACAAGTATTATCGACAAGCAAGGATGTGAATTTGATGACTTTGTATTGAGCAGTGGCAGCGCGGCGCGGTGCATGTGGGTTAACGAGCGCGGTTGCGCCACGCACGCTGCGCCCGCGCCGACACCGACCACCGATACCACTGCTATACAAACGTTATATCTCTTATATTGTTATTTTCAATTACATATTTTTTTCTTCGTTACAATAGGTATTTTTTTACAGGAAAAAACGAATATAGATAAAAGCTCAAGATATTTCTAATTTTTCTCGTAAGCTGTTTCCGAGTTTATACCAGCAGTCAGGACAGGAATGTGGTCAGTAGTGAGAAGACCTGGCGACGCGTACACAAATTACTAATAACAATAATTCTATTACCTATTGATGCGACTAATAAGGTAGAGCTGCGGAGAAACCTTACCTCTCTTATATATCTAGAAATCTTAAATTGCAATGTTCGTTAGCGCGAATACCCATTACATTTTATACCCATTTGTATTATTTCTACCTTAATGCCATCTCAGGCAAGTAATTAATGCTTCTAAAAGATTTATGAACCGATATCTATTAATAGCATTCTTAAATTAATTGAAGAATACATTATTATAGACGCAGTGGACATGTTGGCGTAATAAGCTTTGTGTTATGTTCAATTACAACGTTACTTATACAATAGCTCTGCCGATTCTGGAATAATTATATTTTATATTTATTATGAACGAAAATTATACATGTCATTTTATTAAATAGTCCAGTTCATATCGGTATCGTAGATCTAGTTCGATATCTTTAATTAACACGAATAAGCGGCCTCGATATCGCAACTACAATGGCCGACTTTATCTCCGCGAGCTATCGAACGATGTCTACAAATTGCGTCGTATTTACAACAAAAATACGCGGACAATTAACTGTGAAGTTCCGATGTGACGATAATGACTAGTCGGAGAGCCGGGGCTGATCCAGCGCACGATCCAAGTGTTACGCGGAGCGACCAGCTCGGCGACCAGCGCGGCGACCAGCGTGGCTCGCGAGTCTGCGACACAGATCGGACCACGATAGCCGCGACCACAATGTGACGGTTTTAATTGGACGTTTTACATAGAATTGATTCGATATAAACCTGAACATGCCGGTGGTCATTCTCTGCAATTCAAGGCAAACGTTCGACGTGCAGCACGATGTTATGATTGTGTGTGACTGCGAATTGATTACGTTGTTATTTTTACAATTAAATTATTTGATCACAAAGAAATACTCAATTTATGTGATAGTCAGGCATTATTTTGAAGGTACAAAGCACTTCAAGTGTTATTATCGAGTAATAAGTAACTAAACATGAAGTTAATTTGAGTAAACTTTTAACTATCTTCATATCATTGGGACACTAACGGTAAGACATAAAACTTATAATTTACTTTATGACATAAATGACTAATCATCCGCTGACATTTAACAATGCTAACATTTTAAATCTTAGAACTTGTACATGACATAAGGATCCACAATGATTTGAATGAGTTGTATAATTGCCGCTCTGTTTCATATCAATTGGTATTAGCTAGGCAGCCGTAAATGGGAGCTGGTTGCAGCTCGGCCGCATACCAGAGCGCGTCGCCGGCGGCGCGACCTCTGACATTTGAGCAGAAGATGACCGCTTGCTGCGTACGAACAGCCTTTGATCTCTCATACTGTTGCAATTTTATGCCAGATTATTATAACGAGTCGGATACCAGTAAAAGTGAAATTAACGTTGCGTACTGATCTGTTGGCGGGCGTTACTATAAACTCGAATGACACGCGGTTAATTGCGGTTCATGCAATTAAAGGGCTCGCCACGAGCGTGTCTCTAAGTTCCGAAGATTTTCCATCGCCACCTGCGTTGATATTTCGAAGCGCTCCTTTATCAACGGCATACTTTTATAACTTTCCACGTTGATTGAAAACGCGTTTGATGTCTCACACACCAATTAACTCTAATTTAAATAGGCAAGTTAGGTTTCATTAAATATTTTTGCAATTCAATTACACCGGTGCTAATTATACTCGAAACCTAGATAAACAATTAATTTGGTAGATAAATGTGGTGGTACCTACTATGTACGAGTTAGTAGTATAAGGCTGCTATAAATGCCAATATAGGTCGATTGCGGTTTACACACTGATTTATGGCAACTGGGAGACCGGTGGCTACGCAAGGATGCACAATCTAGTCGTGACATTAATGGCGGAGATTACTTGCTTACGCGCAACTAGAGTGCGTCGAATTCTGACGTAAAATATGGTTAGTATTTATATCGGATAGTGGTGCTCGAGTTCCCACGCGGCGCGAACACTGCGCCCGCGCCGACACCGGCTCAAATGATTGGACACATGGTAATGTTCTAAGATAGATTTCAACGGTTGAGAATATTTAATGCACTGTGATGTCACAGTAACTCGTGTTCATCACTTATTGACAGCACAGTCGGAACAGTGCCCTTTTACTGCAAACGTCTACAGCCTAGGATATATATTCCAAAATGCAGATGTCAGAGTAGCAATACAACAAATCTTTTAGAGAAATCATAACTCTAGCTACACCCATTTGTTTGTGTTGTGTATTTGCAAAATTTATAACAATTTTGAATACAATAAAACCTATCTAGCTTTCTATTAGATATCTTATTTATGTGTTACCAAATAAGAGATGTTTTATTGATGTCTATAATAGCTAGGTATAATGAACTAGACTGTTAGATTCTGCATTTCTATGAGCGGGTGTGCCGACCTGGCGTTCAGGTTTAGCTCGATTAGGAACCAAAATTATACTGAGATGATCGCTTTGTCCTACAGAACAGCTCAGTGGCTCAAACTAATCGGACACATGATCAGACTACGTTACGTAAAGCAGCTTGAGGATTTCGTGAATTAGATTCACTAACTTAATTAGCTCATCAATTCTGGGATCGTTAGATAAATGATTAGTCTTCTAAAATGGTCACATAACATTTATTAAGTTTAATACTAACGTGAACTTTCCCGCGATAAACTTTACCTCTGTATAAAACGCATTTTACTAAAGATAAAAACTTAAAATAATTAATAAAAGGTCGTTAAGAGGAGATAGTTTCTATAATTTAATAACAATATATCACGAAAAAACTATATTTCGAATAATGACTAATAATAACTACATCGTCAAGCTTCAAACTATTTACCTATAAGAATCAAAGTTGATATAATGTAAACAAACGTTCTACGTATTCATCTGCATACTGCATAGGACAATACTGTGTGGGATAAGCGTCAATCACGAGTTCGTGTTGAAATAAGCCATGATTGGCCTACATCACAGGTGCACTTACAAAAAAGAGAAACTGCAGTATTGCGGCGTACGAAAGAAAATCTTATTATCGACATAAGGGGCGATATTCGAGACGGCCGTCTGCTCCAGTTACAGAAAACGCTCCCTCCGATTTGGATCCGGTTCGATCTGGTTTCGTGCGAACCCACCTTCACTCTCTTATGGTGTTTTAATCACTGTTATTTACGTAAGTAGGTTCCTCCACAGACATATCGGAACAATAATGGATATTGTTAAGTAAATAAAATGAAACCGCTTCCGCTCAATGTAAGGCTCGTACAGACCAGCGCGACGCGACGGCGCGACGCGACTCGAACAATACAATTTCAAAAAAACTTCACGGTATAACAATAAGCGGTGTCGCGTCGCGCTAGTCTGCACGAAGCTTTAAGCTTCCTCTTCGTTTAAACTACTCTGGAATGCACACAGTTTTTGTCTCAGTTTGAGCTCTCACAGTAAAAATTACAGGTATGCATTTAAGACATATCATTACGCATGTTGCGCCAATAATAATAAGGCCACACGAAGTCAAACATGTCTTGATCATTTTAAAAGTTACTTCACCAAAAATATTATGCAGTTAAATGAAACAAGGAAACAATGACTTAGACATTCAAACAACCAATTAACTTCACGTAGATACTATCTCTAGATGACTTTTATAAATATTCTTAATATTTGTTAGGTTGGTTTAGGTTATATAAATGAAATGCGGCGCTCACCTCATACATCAATCTAGAACAAACAACTGTTTGGAATGAAAGGTCGCGTTGAAAAGATATTGAAGCGACGACATTTGATGTCCAGACAAAAAAGTCAGTTAGAGTTTGACAGACGCAGCTTCTCTTGTATAGTGAAAATAAATGAAGATACTGACTAATTGTTAGTTAACATGCACGTTCGATTATGTGCGAAGCGTGCTAATATAATACAGAGGCAAATTGGCGTTAAGCTTTTGACAGGCGGGTCAATAAGTGACTGGAAAACGAAAGTAGCACCTGGTGCAGTTTTGCTTTGTTATTTTTGTCGGATAGTTTTACGAATATTAAATTACCCGGTCGGGCTTGGATGTCACGGTTCACTTTGATATTTTTTGCACGTCAGTGAGCATTATTTTTTACTTAACAATTTTAACTGTAGGTACATACATACGATGTGCCACCAGTAAAGGTAGGTTTAGATTTTTACACGCAACGCAGTAAGTTTAAGAAAGTGTGAAGTACTACCGAACCGGATATCAACCGGATTTTTATTTTTGATAGATTTCTTAGCAATTGATTCTGTGGAGTGAGCATGTCCCTAATAATCAGGTGTTACGTCAGACTAAGCAATGCAATAGCCTGTGGTTATAGGTATGAGAAGATATCTGGATTTGCGCTTAGGAGCTGACGCGTGACGTCACGGAATAAAGAATAATAATGCTGGTTCCATCCAGCACAGTGACACCTACAACAACTATATACATGCAGCAGTTACAATAAATTCTGCTTTAATGATTGCCGAAAAAGTCTCTATGTAAAGGCAAATATATTTAGTCTACAAATAAAAAGAAAACCACGTTTATAAACTCAATACCATGCAATAAGTAATTCCGGATTGTGTTATTATAAAATAACCGAGAGCAAAAGTCAATGTAATTATTCGTTCACGTATTGATCTCGGTATAAATAAACGAGTTGTTGCAACTTGTTACTTGCCATTCGGGAAGTAAAATTATAGCGTGCATAAACGCTAATGTTTATGCCTACGAACTCCATACACATATAATTTTTATGTATAATGACCAGATACCAACAATGTACGTAACTACGTACATTACGTACGTACTTTTTGTTGTCATGATGAAAACTTTTGCGTAAGGGATTTCCCGGCCACATTTTTTTTCTGTAAACTCCTCATTGAAATTCAGGAAATATTCATTTAGTTAAAACTGAAAATAAATATTTGCTGCACAGGCTCTTTATAGGATTAAAATTTCTTAAAACTTAAGTAACCATGTTGTGAATTACTTAATTTCAAAAAGCTCAAACTGTATAAATAATGACATGCATTAATAAAACATGCAATTTCTTTTCGTCCGCGATTAGCATGTTGCCGAATCGAATGCAATCGCTGCATGAATTCCATTTAATAATAATATAATAAATACAGATTGGAGCCCACGCTGATCACCGTAGCCGCAATATTTTAATACGCTATTCATATATATTTCATTTTATATAAATCATCTTACTTTTCACCGACATGTGAATAGGAAACATATTAATAACACTATTTGATTACATAATATTTATTATAAAAACAAGTATAAAGTAATATTAGTAAGTATAAATAATATTAAGTATAAAATCTTGAAATGGTAATTTAATCGTTGTCTGCTCTAAAGTTTAAACAGTATATTCATCTTGAATACCCTTGAGAACTATGTATGGGCATATTTTTATTAGATATGTTACACCGAAGCGCTAGAGAACTTTTCCCATGATACATAGTAATGGATAGACAATTATAAGCCGACAACAGTCGTGTAATAAGTTGTCTCGGTCCGCAATTACTAACGGGTAGTAATATCTCACATCGGGCCTAGCAATATGTCTGGCACGAATCTTAATGAAGCTCATCTGTTTAACTGCAATCACACGAGGCTAGATCGTTATGTGCACCGAAAACATCTATACATGATTGAAACGGTATCTCTCCTATGTAATCAATAAACTTCTTCAAATAATGGCGGAAGAGAAGCTTTATCTAGACTTAAAAACTGTGATGACGTAAACCAAAAGATAGCTGTTATTGCTGGGCGTTGTCCAGCCAGTTTTAGCAACAATGCAAACTTTGTCATGGTCATAAATTAAATTACTGATGAATATTAAATTATTCAACGGATTTTAAATTGATTTACACTGCTTTCCTAAAAACGAACAGGGATGTTTCAATTTCGATGACTAGGAATTTGCGCAAACCCCAACTTTGGATATCTTAGCACGACATGGTCATAAACAGCTTCCAAGTTACCAAGTATGTCTACAGAAGCAGTAGTCGTGTCCCATAAGTAGGTAAGTGTGCATATAACAGCGCACAGATCGCTTTCCACGGTGTAAATGACTTCAGGTTAATAATTTTCAAATCGTGATCTCACATCAATTTATTTCACCATTAATAGTTTGTCCTTATTTATAGGTATTATCACGTCTATCGCTCGGAGAGCCGGAGCAGTTTCGTAAGTTGCAGTTTAACATCATTTGCATATTCCACGGTGGTGTCGATGTGGCCCCGTGTTGTACATCGAGCGAACCACTAATAATTACTATTCACTGGCTTCATGTATTTATACTGAACCAATTTTCGGGCAGTGTTCACTAGCGAGTTTAGCTTAATGTTTTAGAAAAACTATTGCAAGAAAATGTTTGATTGTAATAGTAATTGACGTAAGAAGCTTTATTACATATAATATAATGTCTTTAATCCTTAAGTACCATTAAAATTTAATTAATATTACGGGTGGCATGTGTGTTGGGACGGTATACCGCCGTTTACCCGAATTTTATTTGCCCTAATATCATTTGCCATAATAGTCAACAGCCATAATATCATACGACATAATACTCATTGGCCCTACTTTCATTTGCCATATTAGTCACGTGCCAGAATCATTGTTTCCCATAAAGTCACTTACCATAACATCATTTGTCATAAACATTGTAAGCCCTAATTATCACATGCCCTAATTATCACATGCCATAATTATGATATGCCATAACATAATTTGCCATCGACATCGGGTGTGTAACGGTTGTTTATATCAAGAGAAATTGGATGCAATTGGGACTTTAGGGCACCCCGACTCGGATAGGTTAGGTTAGAAGGGGATGGCGGGGTCGTGTGAGCGAGCGAAGCGAGCGAATAGACCCCGCCATCCCCTTCGTGGTTATTCTTTTATAAACCACACAGAAGTAGGAGCCCCGCGAAGCGGGGCTCCGTCGACCTAGCCCACCATCAACCATGCACAGAAAAATGAACCTGTCTAATACTTGTTATGCCATTTAAATATTATGCGATTTAAATATTATGTCTAATAATTATTATGGCACATAAAAATAAGGCAAACAATACTTATGGCATTCGTATCTTATGGTATCTAAAATTCGGGTAATTAAAAGTATGTCATATGTCTTTTAGGGCAAATGAAACATTCGGGCAAATGAAATTCGGGTAAATGAAATTCGGGAAAATGACGATTATGGCATATAATCTTCGGGCAAACAATAGACAACCGTGTTGGGACATTAGAAATGGTCTTTAATGACAGGAAAGGACGATTACATTTATATCAAACATGCTTCCGTCGAAGAGTAGTTCAAAATTTGAATAAGATATTAATATCATTTGTTTAATAGCTGTTGTCATGTCGATTACAAATTAGCGCAAGCAGTGTTCGTGCTATTTGCCGGCTGCGCGTAGGCAGACAGCTAGCGGATGTCGCTGTCGGGATGATCCAGATACACGACGAATCCTTTCACCGAGCGCAGCCTTGAGCACGCCGTGTCCCAGGACTGACCATTACCGACGCACCGTTGTTAATGTCCTATCGATTAACATAGATCGGTACTAAAAGATTTAGTGCGCTCAAACTATCAACGTTTATAGACTACACTATTGTGTTCGACTTCTCGCATTTACGATATGTTCAGCTAGTGAATTGGGTTAGCAAATGTTAGGCCGGTCCCAGGCCATCCGAGCCGATGACGAAAAATACCGGACATGTCCGCCAATTAAAGCTCGAGCGACGAATACGGTGCGCCTGTGCACTGTCTCGCACCGCAACCGACCACGTGACGCGCTCTTTTGCAATTTAAATCAATAAACAAGAGATTGTTTTTTCTCGTTGTTAATGACTTTTTAAATTGGTTCCAACATTTTTTTCTCATTTATTTGTCCTATTTCTGATCAGTAGTTAACTTCGACATTTTAGTCATTCATGCCAAGTGAGAGTAAGAATTCACAATGGATGCACCACATCATAATACTTATTTAGATATTGTTAATCGAATTTTGTACACTATAATTTGCGGTTATTATGTTGCTCTTTAATGTTCTCTCACAAAGAAAGTAGATGTTGTCTAAACGTAATACTTTACGTTTGTTGTTTCACTTGGAATATTTTAAATCATTTTCCTGTTCCCAAAGTAGAATCATTTCTACATTTATGGTTATCTCAACATTCAAGTGAATGGGTTTCATTAAAAGCCTTAGTATCCACATTAAACTTTTAAAATATTACTTCCTTGAATATATAGTTTAATTAGGTTGTCTTCTTCTACATTAATGCGCCCTTAAATGGTTTCCTGGTTCGTCTTCTACATAAACTGGTGTAAAAAATGGTATGTCAATTGCTATTCGCCCGTGACACTTTACAATGGAACTTTCGTAATGAATATAGCCAAATTACAATTCGTAAGAAAAAGCATGCGCGCAGTGAGGCAGCGTGGCTGCCAAACCTGAATGTACTTTTTAATTGAAGGGTTCATACTCTGTGGCGGTTTATCAAGGTAATTGCGGCAGGTTTTAAGTGAAAACATATTTTATTTAATATTCTTTCTTAAAGTGCTCTACATATTGACATTTAAAGACTGCGAACCGCAATGTTGAATAATTTATTACAAAATGCAGTATTACTGCTTACTTTATGAGATAAGAATTTTACCAGTTATGTACCAACCTACGTATCTAATATTCTAGAGTTTTTTATAGCCTACTAACAGAGAAAAAACATTTTTTTTAAACCACACGTAGTTTAGCTTCAAGCCAATTTTTGTAAGATTTGGAACGGGAACTCTTTAATAAATGACTAACGAATGCATTTTGCAGAATATACGAATTCTTATTTTAACTTTATGACGTAGTTACTTTGTGTATCAGTAGTATTTTGAGGGTCTTTTGTAAGAGCCTTGAAGTACTCAGGTTCCTCCTGTCTCTTAGCGAAATATTTGGAATCTGTTTATACTTCCTGTTTACCTAGAAACTTTAAAATAACAGCTTAATACTCCTTTCAAATTATACTTATTCATGGCTGGATTTGAGTTGAACGATCTTTGAGGGTTTCCTTTTGTACTTTTTGGGAAACAGAGATTGTTTGTTTCAGCACCTTCAGTCGTATCAACGATACTTTTAGTTCCGCAATGTTATTTCTCTATTTACATGATAAGTCTTATGTTAAGTTCTATGTAGTTCTTATTCATATTTAAAAGTAATTCGCTATCGAGACAGCAATATTCAAAAACTTTCCCAAAACATATCAGCAAAGACAAATAGTTACATTACAGTTGAGAATGTAGCCTACAGTGCCATGTTGTAAATAATGTGAGAGAATACATAATGATCGAACAATTTATCATTATATGCACTCTCACTTAACTAGGTATTTTGTAGTTCAGAGATGGCGAAAATATGCGCACGACAGGATATTCGAGGCACGTTTGATTGTGACAAAATGCAATCAATTTGCGTTAGAGATCGTCCTAATAGACATAATGGATTTTTTTGAGAATAAATTTTGTTTATTAGGTAGTTATCCGTAGCACCTCTAAAGCACTTTTTTTAGTTTTAATGACACATAAATGCAAATATGTTCGCCATCCCATCGGTACTCCGCGCTCCGTGCCGGGTCGGCGCGCGGCGTACGCTCTTGTACCACTCGGCGAAAATATTTGTAAGCTCAAACGACACACTACACGGATAACGACTAGATTTATTATAACACAACACAGATTTATTATAGCACCTTCACTTTTGCTCGAATATGACAATATTGAATGCAAAAGATTTATTGTAATTTGCTTGACAAAATAAACTAGATCTACAAAGCGGCGGAAAACTGAAATTTTTGAAATAATATATACAGTAAAATAGCTTTTATATGCATATCAGTAAATATATTAATATCTTTAAATTGTCAACAAATTGGCATGTAATTCGCTGCTCTACATAGTGATAGGGATGGTAGTTTTTTGAAATCATTGTTTAATAGTGTTACAGTTACTACTGAAATACACAAATCCAGCAAATTACATAACCTACCGGTGCATTCAAAATTAAGAAGGCAAGTATTAAACTAATTTAAGCGTAGCGTAACTGTTTCACCAAAATATTGTACAATTTTGATTTGTAGATACAAACTCAAAGATAGACATAATTATTATGGGTACCATTTCGATATCTTTTATTTTTGGACAAATAACAATTAATAGGAAGTATTGTCCACTGTTATAACTTGTTGCCCATTGAAGCAAATTCAATTGTGCACACTTGAAATTTTATGATTTATTAGCTATTCTCAGTTGTAGCCATAGAAAGTTCAGTCCTCTGAAATATGAATACAAAGGGCCTTTAAGATGTATAAAACGAATCACAGCTGCATTTCGTTGGAAAATGCTTAGGAAATAATGTACGTCCAATGAAATTATATATTTACCAGGATATCATAAAGTTATTGAGGGCATTATGTACATAATGTAAAACAATAAACTCAATAACTTTCCAACTTAAATCTCAGTTCTAAAACAGAGCTATTAAATAGTAAACGTTTCTAACGTTGCACTCTGATGAAATCTAAAAATTTAGAATTACAAATGTGCGTGAGTATTTACGACATGTACGAGACATAATTCAGTGGAAAGCGGGAAGTTTATCAGAATTATTTATGCGACAGGATTGACACCTGCAACCCGGTGGCGTCGGTGGCGTCGGCGTCGGTGGCGTATACGTATGAGAACGCGCGACGGCTTGCGACCCGCGCCGATCCTCGCCTGTTACACTGATGCACATTTGTGATAAATTAGACACGCCACACTCGAGAACCAATCTCGACGGTTTGCAATCAGTTTTGCGAAATGCTCGTTTCCTCGTAAATTGTTGTAGGTAGTCTGCGAAATATTGCCGCGTATGTTGTGACGTGTATTGTGAACTGGACATGCGTTTGTTAGCCTTGGAGATTTCAGATTGCAAGAAGTATTATGGTCGCTTTGTTTTATTCACAGGGTGAAGATTAAAATACCACTTAAAACAAAAGTGTATGCAGGATAATAATTAGAAGTCTGTAGTCATCATCATTTCTGTGGCGCTTGCAAACATCGATGGCTCCGCAGCTGAATAACGAGGACTTATACTAACTAAAAAGTAAGGCTGCCATAATCACAAACAGGCAGATTTATTAATGCAAATTGATTTCTTTAAGACGTTATAATTCAATGTTGTGGACGAGAACCAGTACTGGATAAGATTCTAATCTTTTAATAACTTTGACCAGACAAGAAGGTTAGTTTCCGAATTAAATTGACCATACGGTATACACCTAGGTCGTTTCTTGTTCGATTTGACTGATCATTATATTGAATGTCAATTTAAATAATGCACATTTTTTGTATCCACGAATCGTTTATCTAGGACAGAACACAAAAGCTTCACATTAAGCTTCGTGCAGACTAGCGCGACGCGACAGCGCGACACGACACCGGTTATTGTTATACCGAGAAGTTTTCTTAGAAATTGTATTGTTCAAGTCGCGTTGCGCCGTCGCGTCGCGCTAGTCAGCATGAGGCTTTATATTTTGTTTGTTCCGATCAACACGTGCAGTTCGTGCACGTACGTTCGTGATCTAGTTTTATCTTCCACAAATGTTTATTTAACAAAGTGCTATACACCGAAAAACTTGTACCTAAGTCTGTCATAATACGAACTTATAGATTTATTATTTAAGCAGAAATAAAGTTTGATAGAATTTAAAGTAACTTAAAATTGAATAATTATTTGAAACGTTACTTCGTCGAGTCTATGTTGTGGGTGTGAAAATAAAACGATTAAAACGCCAGATAGTGGTTCGCAAATTAGCCGGTAAGCAGTTTCACTTATGATTAATTTGCTACAATATTGACAAAGATTGAGCGTCGCTGTTTGGACGCTCTCTATTCAAATACCAACATACTTTTTGTTCACGTGAATGCAGTTTAGGATTTCTTGTTTTTAGGGATCCGAACGTCAAAAGGAAAAAACGGAACCCTTATAGGATCACTTCGTTGTCCGTTTGTCTGTCTGTCAAGGCCCATTTACTCAAGAACGCGTAGAAGTATAGTGTTGAAATTAACATCAAATATGTAGATAAATAATCCCTTGTAGTTCTAAAAAAATCAAGCGTCTAAGTCAACGCAATAAAAAAATACGGCCATTTCTGTGACTACTCGTACTTCCCGTTGAACTAGAATCATGAAAATTGGCAGGAAGTAAGGTCTTACAGCACAAGTAAAGAAAAAAGGCCAAAAATCGTTAATTTGTAGTTTCACCACGTTTTTTTTTGCGATTATGAACTTTCATTTGCACCGACACGCACTTGCCCGGTTTTTTTTAGGGTTCCGTACCTCAAAAGGAAAAAAAATTACATCTTCGCAACAAGCCCTTTCATTTGATATGTCACAAGGTCTGTACCTTGTGACATATCAAATGAAAGGGCTTACCGAAACTTTTTTAATGATGTTATTTTTTGTTATTTATCTGACCCCAAGAGTGACCCCATATTCAAAATTCATTTATTTACGTTACACGTCCGTGTTTAAGTGACAAAAATACATATGTGTGTCAAATTTCAACTTAATAAATCCATTAGATTCGGAGCAAAATGGCTGTGACAGACGAACAGACAGATAAACGAGTGAGGGTTCCGTTTTATCCTTTTGAGGCACAGAACCCTAAAAAGGAAGAAGGCATGACTTACATCGAACTATTTTGCATGTAAAAATGCCTATAGGTACATAACGATCCGCATTTTTGAGTCATTGTGCTTACAATAACTCAATAATGTGAATAGTTAAGAAAACAAAAGCAAAATATACCTACGACAACTCAAAATTCCTTATTTTTTATCAATTAATCAGACATAAATAAAATGGAAAGAGCTTGAATAGTTATTTGCCAAAGGTTTTCCCTTGTTGGTTCACCCAAACAGGGTTATACCCAAGTGATTTACTTTAAAGAAACGAGATCTAATAAAAACTCTACATAAAAAATAAATAACTGGAAATATGACAAATTGAAATCAAATAATGAGACAAAGCAAAATTAAGGTCCTGCCAACCAGGATGTAGGTAGGCAGTTCCTGGGACTGCTGTTACTGCCTGGGCAGTAATTAACAAGACCACTGAACTAATTTCAATGGAACTTTCTCCGCATTCTCATCTTTTTTTGGACATCATACTGACATAAGTGAATGAGAAATAAAAAGTGATTTTAGGGCGAAACACCAATGAAACTGAACGCTATCAGCTCATCTAAACCGCGTTCAAGACCTGTCAGTGTCAACATTGTTGTGGAATATTTGACACTGACAGCTCTTGAACGCGGTTATCGCGTAGTTAAAACTTGACACCATGCAAAAGATAAAATGTTCACAAGACAACGATTTACTAGATCAGAAAAATAAACTTCTGTGAAGTTTTATAACTATAATTTGTCTTTTGCATTTTACTTAGAAGAAAAAAGTATGAAGTAGTTTTAGTATGCCATCTTTGTTTAAAACAATGCAGGTGATAGTTATCTGAATATAAAAATTAGGGCACAGCACCAGCACAACTTTCTAATCTCATACATTTATGTATATTAGCGTAATATCGACATGTTCAATTTGAGTGCTCCGTACAGTCGTGATCCTTCTGCTAAAGTGCTCGATATAAACAAATTGGTTCAACGAGATGTGATGTGCTCTAAAACGTGCAGCGAGCAACTGACCTCGCCCCGCGAGATGCGAGAAATTGAAAACACGCCCTACTTACCCTGCATACTGAATCCATTAGGCGATTAGACTAAGCGCATCAATAATATCTGTTTTCATTAAATACGCACTAGTTGTCAAAACGTAGTTATTTACGGCCGCAGCGTGTAATTTATTTCTTTGACTGACACCCCTTAGAAACAAGCAAAAACATTTATTTTGTCCAATAAAATATGTGTACAATTCTCTTTAAAGAACAAATGTCATGCTTCCTCCGTTACCACAATATGTTTCAATTTAATGTGTTTTGTTAATAACTATCTGCAAGCTTGTTCTTCTAACGACAAGAAACTTTATGGTAGTGAGGTTATATTCCATAATTATTAAGTAAAACATTATAAATTATACGTGCTTTCACATGTGAGATGGATCGCGTCGTGAACATTGAAGTAAACTTTATCTGAGGTCACTTGTTAAGTTCTAGTGCCCATCTCATGCAATATTGATGTTTTTTGCTTATTTGAAATGGTAATTAGCGGCGATGGTGAAGATAAAATAGACCCTTTACTTTATACCGTAACCGTGTCGTTAGAAAAATTAACATTACAAATACGCAGAAACCATAAATATTCCATGAGATATTGGAAGTAATATCGAAATCTGTACTTCATCTACACACCATACTTTGATCTACGGCAGAGCATTATGTGATCTTAACAATTGTTATTTTTATCCATGACCACAAAACTTATTCATATTTTAATTGGATTCTGACTTCAATTTCATGTAAAGACTCTGAATGAAAAAGAAACTCGGTAGCTAGTCGAGTAACAATGCTTAGAGATGACCCACAAATGTTGGTATGGGTTTTTCTAGTGGAGTCTTAATATAAAAAAATAGAAATTGCCGTCCAACCAATAAGTATCTCGGCAGTAATTAAAGAGGTTTGATTTGAATAGATCGCTCTCAGTTGCGCGGAGTTCGGCTCTTTTGGCGTATAGGATTTTATGTTTATATATCGTTAGGTAATTTATTAAAACTTACTAGGTACAATTTGGTATGTGCTTGCCATGTGAGATAAAAACATACTAAAGTAAAAAATACAGATACTTACAAGTACACTTTGAAAAATGATTGTTCGAACAAACAGCGTTCTAGATTGAGACAGTTTCTAATTTAGAACAACTTAATCGAGTCCAGGCGGTACATATTAAACTTTCTGAAAACCAGTTAGTTTTTATTGACTTCAAACATACATAAAATACTACTAAATATTAACAATTTGAACTACAGACCATTACTAACTCAGAATTGGTCCCTTTGCTTGTTAAATCCAATTATAACAATTATTACTTAAGTTACAATTAAGCTAACTCTCTCCATCACTTCAAGCTTTGTAGTTATGCTCGCCTTTGTACATAGAATATTCATTCACCAAATGTATAACCATTGCGGACACTAAAGGATTACTTTTTCTGACGTTACAGTTCAGCATGATCGCTACGTAGTTTGAAGCTACGAGCGTCGCGTGTGCATCGCTTCTCATTCGTTAGCGATTCAGAAGCTGATCATTTATCTGTACTCACTTATTTTATTTCCATTTAATTTACGTTCACATCAATATCAATAATTGTTTATTTATTAATATGTCTACCAACCTATCACTGTCCCACTGCAGAACAAAGGCCTCTTCTCATACAGAGAAGGCACGAGCGTTGATCACCACGCTTGTGCAGGACGGGTTGGTGATTTCAGACTTATATTAACTATAGGTCTAGGTTTCCTCACGATGTTTTTCCTTCACCGATATCAGTAATGTCTAAGATAAACTTAGAAAATATGAAATAAAAAAGTCACATTGGTACTTGTCCGGATTTGAACCCACAACCTCGTATATGAGAGGCGAGGCCTTAGCCACTAGGGCATCACCTTAACCACTATTTATTAATGTTTACTTTATTTTTATGCCAAAGCAAAATGGGCAAGAATACACGAGTTCTTTATTTTGTTAAACAATGTATATTGTTGTTACAAACTTTTGTCTTTTTGTAGCTTTAGTTCTTTCTTACGTAAATATGCTCATAGTCTATGGTACATTAACATAGTATTCAAAGGACCTAAATATGGCTAAGTCATAAAATGTTCATATTTCCTTTGAAGGGCTTTATTTCAGTTCTCTTTACGTGAATTTCAGTTACGTGTAGAATAGGTAAAGCGTGGGAATGTTTAGTAAATATCTCATTTGTTTTGAAAAAATTGATGAAATTTGTAAACACCATTGCATTAATCACTCGTTAAATGCGTTTACATTAAGAAAAAGATGCAGGCAATTTTTTTAAAGTTCATAATTAGCTTTTGGTTTAGTAAAATATTATATTTCGCAAATGAAATGAGATTCATTAATTAAACCGTGCAAAGGTTAATATATTAATAGCGCGTTCAAAACTTTAATAGATAAATATTATTATTATGATCCGCTCCACGTGGCTCGCGGTACGCTATCTTCGCGTATCGTAGCGCGCCACGGCTCCACGACAGCCGTCAAACTGGACTGGAACCTCACTAAACTGGAACCTAAATAATAAGTAAAAAACTTAAACAGGATTCTAATATAATCCGCAACATGATTAAATGCGGAAAAATATCAATGACAAAAGGAGACATATATGCCTTAGTTACTATACACGTTTACAAAAGTTGTATTTATTTAAAGCGAGGTGTTAATATGTTGTCGGTGGACGCCGCCGGCGCTTGTCGAATATACTTATGATGAATATAGTAGCATATGCAAATATTATACTAAAATATATATTTGAATAGGCCTTCACTAAACAATATTATGGATTGGCAATTAAATATATTATGTAAATTCTTGTCTTTAGGAGTAGAAAAAAATGTGCATAATATCTTTGAATTATTATGAATGTTTAAATATGTACCTATAAGACTACTTCTGCTTGCTTAGCCTTGTTCAAATGAATTAAACACATTAAATAATGAAAAAGCTACCAATAACTTTCTGCACGCATAATTTTCCAATAAACAGCGCGACGCGCGTTGATGTCTTTTATATTGAAAACTATTGTACAGCTACAAACGACTTAACTAGTGATACAGCAGTGGCAATATTACAATGTTGTACATTTTGGAATTACTTGTTGATAACACTCTGCTTTATGCAGTAATGCGGCTCTATTTTAGCTGTAAGCTACGAAACATTGTAATCGAGCACTCTTACGTGCCGCATAAATCTATTGGTGCTCTAAATAGATAAAATTAAAATGATACCTGGAAACACGCTCAAGCTGAAGGTAGTTCCGTGTCTGTTGACGTCCGGTAAACCTTCGACATTTCCGAACAAACACAGTTGAATCACCCGCTCGGGAGTAGCGCGGGTCGCGGAGGCTGTGGGCACGCGGGGGGGCCTGGGGCGGGGGAGGTGCGGGGGGCGCGGACGCAGCGTGCGAACGTACGCCCGCGAGGTCGCTGTCTTTTTACTCGCATTACCTCCTGACATTCGAACTTAATGGAGTTGCCTTATTGAAATTTAAGCAGAACGACTACCGACGTAATGGAATAAAATTAGGTTATCGTAACGAGAAAACGGTCTTCGAGTGGCCATCTTTAAGCTCTCGGCGGCCCAATAGGAATTCGAAACATTCAGCAGAGGCTGCGCGCAACAGAATGCTAGTCGTCTCGCTCGCGGCGCGCCCACGGCTCGCGTGCCAGAAAAGAATAGATAGAGGAACACGGTCCTATCGACGAATAGTCATTGTTCTTGGCCGTAATGGAACAAAATAAAGACAGAACAGCGGTTTTCGTGACTGTGAGACAAAACTATCCAAGTTAATGAGAGGGAGTGAGAAAGAAAATAAGGTTTTTAGGGTCGATGGCCGAGCGAAGGAACTTAAAATTGGATTTTCTTAAGAAATATGTTTATTTAGGACACGTCTATCATAATTTTAAATGTTGTGTCAAGCCACTGTGTTTATTGATGTTAACTTATTATTATCGATGTTTAAAGACATTAATCAGCGAAGCCGCATTGCAGCAATGCGTATGGTAATATTTTTTCTAATGGGAATCTTAAAAGTGAAGAACGATTAGGTATGGTACAAAATTATTATTTCTATATTAATTAAGTTCATGTCATGAAAAGGTAACACACTAATTAGTATTTAATCTTAATTGTTTCTAGCAACAGTTACAGAGCGATGACGCAACGGTTAGCATGAATCAGTATCCAGTGCCTCCCGTGCGTCCCGTGGGCACGCGGCGTGGCTAGCGGGACCGGCCCCCCCTCCCCCTCCCACCACGCCTGGCGCGCTCCCCGCCCCCCGCACACGGACCGTTACGCCGGCGTCCTTGGCTGAGTTCTTTCTTGCGCGGGCGCAGCAGGTCGGTGTGAACTCGTTCCGCGCTGCCTCCACTGTGCACGTGTGCCCACTGTGTTAGTAACCTAGCCTTGCATGTGTGTGTGTCTAATGCACTCATTAGATTACTCCTAACGGATATTACGGAATTTGTTAGATAAATACCTCAAATATGAACTAGTTATATTAACACATAGTCTTTATATAGATCAAATTAGTTTTAGTAGTTATTTTTATAAAAAAGCGGAGCTATTAACATTCAAGTAAAGCCATATCTGTAACTTGCAGCGCGCAGAGTTCAGGTGACGCCTGCTTGTCAATTATGAATCTTATGATAAATAACTAGCCTACTTGACATTTTCGTATAACTGAGCAGTTTATAGCATTTTATACTTTATCTCTTAATAATAATTAGGTATTGTTTTCCTTTAGCAACTTGGGAGAGTGTATGGGGAAAATGTAATGAGCTAAATTAATTGATCGATAATTGGAGCAGCGAGATCAGACAGTTCCGTTGCCATACACTCAGCAGCATCTGCTTGGACGAGCCACAGTCACACACCATGTCCACGATACGCCAGTGATTTGTTACATAGAAAGAAACATCAAATATTTTAAATCAGAACTTATCTAATATTAAATGCATTAAATGGAAGCGAATGTTATTGAACTTGTTATTAACAGACAATTCTAGTTAAATTAATGTCTGAATGTAACGTAATGAGCGCGACCCGAGACCCCTCGTCCTAGGTATTGTGAGATTACGATCTGTTTATCACGTAACTTACGATTACAACCTTCATCAGCTCGGGCTTTATCGCTTTTGCCAACAATTGAGAGGTCGGGTTTTCAGCCATACCTAACAGATGCTATTTAAAATTACGTTCGACATCCTTTTATATCCCTTCTTTTGAGGTTTTATTTTGATTTTACCAAGAAAAGATTGGCTATTAGGTTCTTCGTCGCAGTCTATTTTGTTGTCAAGCATTTTTTATATCAAAGCGTTTAACGCACGGCCTAAGCGGCTGCATCGTGCCTGCTACGCACAGTCTACGCGGCTTTATCTATACTGGGTCAAAGGGCTGCAACGCGCCTACTATGCAATGCAAGGCCTACCCGACTACGCCGCGACTTCTCCGCATGATCTACGCGACCACCGCGAGATTTCTATGCAGTATCGACACGGTGCTGCGTAGATGTATCGTAAAAGTGCTTTCCATTACAATGACAGGTCTCAATGAGTAAAGAAAGCAAACTGACCCATGCATGCTCGAACTCGGCCAACGCATAAACAGCTTAACCTCGCAGATCAGTCATTTGTTATTTAGCCACGAGCCTGATACACGTCACTAATGACATTTATCAATAAATAGCAATGCCTTACGCAACATCCTTTGTTACTCACAATCCTATTTGATACAGACTCATACACGACACAATTATACAGATGACCTACATTGCGCAGCCTTAAAAAATACAACACGACAGAGATTTCACGAAGAGTAACAATGGTCTCGTTCATAATGGATTTTGATATTGGAAAATACAGCTTTTTAAGTTTTTTTTTTTACATTCTACTTAAAGACTCCCGCAGACAGTCGCGCCTGTCTGCAGCCTTGATACGTTCTTGTGGGCTTTTCCTACACTTATTACGGGGAGCAAGTACGGTTGTTTTTTGTTTGTTTTATGCATCTACTTATAAGAGGACTGTGGCAGCGATGGAATAATTTGGTGTCAGGAGCTTACCATCCTTGAATTACGCATATTTTTGAATGGTGTAAGGTCAAAGAAGCAATCTCTGATATCATAATTGAATTTACGGTAACATCTATTGTTTGCGGCGTACACAGCGTAGTTCAGTGACGGTTGTTGACCTAATACCTCTTCATTGGTAAATCAACGGTTGTTCACACTTTAATTAGGTCTTCAAACAATTTAAAACAAATAGTCCTCTTTTGACTTTAACCTAACCGATGTAGAATGCCAAAATATTATTAAGAGAATCCAAGCAACCTGTAGAAAACTGTTTTTAGAACGTTTAGCTGTACAAATTTCGAAATAAAAACCAGTAAAGGTCGGTGGAACTAGAGGCGATATAGCGGCGCCGACCAACACTGAAACAGCTACAGCCGTCTTTAATTACTTTTTGTTCTTATTACCGATTTTATTTTCGTTCTCGAAAGCTTTTAAGATGGCGCTAATATCGTGCACTTATCGAGCGTTGAGCAACGAGCAAGGACGATCACGCGGCTGATCGTGCGGCTGTCGCAACCACCAGAGACCGCGCCGCGCGCCGTTCGAGCTCAGCTATCAACGAACATGCACTACTAGTTTCCTACCCGCTGGTATCAACGCGATACTTCTCTCAGTCGACATACAACACTTGTTTCACTGCTAAAGCACTCGACAGTAAGGGAATGTCAGATTGTCATATATTTTATGTAATTTACTTACTATGTTTAAATATCTTATACAGTAGTAGTTCAAATAGCCTGTCTGGAGACATCAGTCACAAAACTTTATTTAGATTGTATGAAGTGTTGTGTGGGCCGAGCTGTTTAGTGTGCCACCGACGCACCACGCTGACGTGTCTTCTGTTAACAAGTTATCATACGAACAAACGCACGTGGTTACAAGGAAGTTGCACACTTGCACAGCCTCCATCAACTTTATAATCACACAAATATGCATGTCTCACTGCTATATCGTATAAGAACTATTAAACCATTATTATGAGCCATAAAACATTTTACATCAATATTAAGACCAACGCAGTCTACTGCATCAAATAGTCATAAATGAAAACAAATTAAGGAAGTCAGAACTAAGATATTGGATAAGTCGTTAAATGGACATTAGGTATATGATTCTTATACACTAATGTTGCATTAATAACAGTAACTTATTGCAGTCCTAAGTAAGAACACGCTTCCCTTTAATAAATATGCGAGTTCGGAGTTACAGTGACATAAGTCTTGTTTATGCGTCGACTAAGTACAAGTGAGTGCCTTCAGGCAACGTGGTGGATGGTGGAGCATTCGGAGCCGGAGCGGCCATAGCGCGCTGCCTGCAGACCGCGGCTTGCTTCTCCATAAACATAAACTTAGATACCGATACCACGCGTATTTGTAACAACTCAATCATTCCTAATAATCATGCCAGAGTTTGTTTTCTTGGAAATAATATGTACGTGTGCCGAAGTTTACTCCGTGTTATTGTAATGTGAACTCTATAGGTATACGAACAAATTAGGAAATAATAAAACGTAACGCGTGCTGCTAAAACCTCATGCGCCTTACCTACGTATCGTGCCATGAATCAGATTAAAGTACTTACACACGTTTATTAGACGCACACGGACTCACCGCGCTGACTTGTGCACAGTGTCGGCGTCGTGCACGTGCACGGTGCGCGCGTGTGCGTGCACACACACATCGCCCCAGGAGGTTCAACGTACCAGTCGCCACTACGAGAGTTCCTTGTTCCACTTTACCACTGACACTATATTATTATTGTTCCAATGGAGTTTCCGATTCGGCCGACGCTTTTTTTAGAGTCCTTATTTTTTATCTCCATAGTTGCTAAGAGAAATGAATTTCTGACGGTATTGAATGTTTCTTATCCTGACTAGCTTCAGCTACAGTGTTTGAATTTTTTCTCGTTATGATTTGCAATAAAAGTGATATTTTAGGTAAAAAATTTGCAACAAAGTTAGCGATAAAAATCTGTATCACTAAACTACTACTATAGTCATTTAAATAAAAACATTCCATATTAATTGGTCCCGCATACCGCGCTCCAATCAGTCGAGAATTTCGATTTCAAAGTTTTAATAATAATTCGACCTAGTAAACGTACTACAATTTTGATTTCCTTAAATCCGATGGCCTTCGATTTTTATTAAGTCAAATTAAAATATCAAAGTGCTCATTAAAAATAAGCTTTCAAATAATTTAGGCCACTAACACCCTTACCAAATGACGCAGACTGAAATTGCGTAAGCAATTTTGAAAACATATAATTGTGTAAGCAATTACTGTTCTAAAGTGCGCACAGTATAAAAGTTTAGTAGTGTAATAAGTTCCAAAGTCGTAAAGCGATTCATAGTACAACACGATCATTATATCTCGTTATTAAAATAAATGTCAGTTAACTAGCCACAAAGGATAAATGTACATTGAAGATAAATGCTTAGCTATTTATGAAGTTCCATTAAAAGCTGTGCCATGGAAAAGACATCAACGCGCGATAACGTTTCATATACTTTATGCACAGATTATGTATAAATAATTGAACGAAAAATATGTCTAAAAAATGGTACGTACTTACCCTGCTGTTTATTTGATTATGTAAGATATTTTGTAAAATAATTTGCTTGACAATGCTACTAATTAATGAGCAGAATAAATAGTTCTGCTGCTGCGTCACCTTTATTGATTTGATTATAGTACTTAGTACGTATGTTTTGTCGTCAATTGGTTCTAACAATATGATTCATCAAGAAAGTGAAATTTGTAATGATACAGAACTCTGTGAATTGATTTTTTCTTGGAAGTAATAAAGGCAAATAACTGTCTTGATGTTAGTTCAAATTACGGTCGTATCTATGCCACGAGTTTTTTTCTACAGATATGTGTAGTCAACTGTGTGTTCCAACAATTAAAGAATTAGATTTCAGATTTCTCGGTTATTATTAGATTATAACTGTTCATTATAGGGTATTCACGAACTACATAACACGTATTAATAGTACCTAACTGTGCGCAATACCATAAAATATATAAACTGGTTTTGCAACATGTCAACTTGTGTTTTTTAACATTCAGACAAAGTTTTATTTGCTTTTTATTGACGTTATTAATAGTTGTGCTAAACACATGCTAACATGTTTGTTCCAGACTAATAATAATATGTTCTTACGACACTGTACCTAATTATATAGTACATATATTATGTATGTTTAAATATTGGCTAATAAATGAATTATCATCGGTTGCGGTGCAAGCTTGTTCTAATCGTAACGGGAATTTTCTGTACAAGTAGGCCAAATAAGTGGAGCACTGTCATTTAAAAACAATAAGTAGTAGATAATTGCTACAGAAAAGAAAGATTAATACAGCCTTCTCAAAACTATTGTATTATCGTAATACTTTTTACTCAATAAATATTTTATTTTGTGTTTCAAATGTTTTCAATAGATTTATAATATTATATTATTGTACTTTGACAGATAAATATTTTTACATGGAAAGTAATTGATGACCTACAAAATGAACCGCGATATTAATTCGTATAATCAATAAAGATGACACATTCACAAAACAGAATATTTGTACTTTTATGAGCTTTTACATATATCCAAGCTATTCAACAACAACGAAAGTCATCTTTTACGATTGTCGGAATAAAGTTAATAAACCTATGACTATTCCTTTTTACAATATACTAGGCATAATCATTTTATGGGAATTTCTGTTTTTGAGAAAGCCTCAGGTCACAAAAAGTTTCACATTTCCAGTACAAGCTGACTTCACACTGTACGAAAATCCTATACAATGCGAAAATCGAAAATCCTATAAATGTATAGCTTGATGTGTAGCCGTGTGTATTATATGAAACAGTCACAGGGCTTTTCTTTAATGCATCAACTTTTTTTTATTAAGCTGTACAAAGAAAAAAATAGAATAAAGAAATATTTTATTAAATCTGACTATCAAAACGCAATTATTTGCAATATCTAAACGCAGAACCTGGGACGATAGCTATGGAGTTACCTTACTTACCGGAATATGATTTTTCTATTTCTATTTTGCTTATTAGCAGGATTTTGGTGGTAGTGTTTTCATAGTTTAACTTTAAACAGACTATTAATACTTTTACAACCTCTTTTTTTGAGGAGTCTCACAGGACAAGACGTTAATTATTATTGATAACTCTGTTTCGTTCCATCAAATCTAAGATATTTTGAAGAAGCAGACTCCTGTCTCTTGAAACACAAGAGTATTATTCTAAGCTTCGAAGCCTTATATTAATAAATATGTGTTAGCTCATTGTTGATGACAGTTAAATGAATCCACTACGTATACGTTTTTTGGAGAATTTAGCTTCCATGGCAACATTAATATCTATTGATGTCAGCTTCAAATCAGAAATGTCTTAGAATGTGTCTTTCAGAAATGATTTGTAATATTTTAATGTCACTACTCTGTTTTTCTTGACGTGTCGTTGTAAATAGTTGTGGATTACTTTGTCCACCTACTAGTTTTGTGAAGAATACGAGGATTGTACGTAATCCAGGTGTGCAGAGATGATCGAGTCTAATGCAATGCCAAAGATTAAAGTTGATACTAGTATGTGTGATGAGCATCGTATGGTGACACCGACGACAAGCATGACGACCGCGCCGGCTACTCAGTTATTCGAAGAAGTTCTTCTAAGATTAGAATGTAATAATATAATAAAAATGCTTTATTCAATTATCAAATAAATGTTTTATTTCTGATGAATACATAATAGGTAGGAATAAGCCGACCAAGATAGTAAGACAACATGATAGGATGCGCGGCCTCCCCAGCCTGAATACCTTCACAAGTCTTAAATTCTACATTTGTCTTTGAACCTTGCATAAATATAATAAGATATTAGATAGGTATAGGCAAAATATTTTTAAATACTAGGTACCTAATATTGAAAATATTTGTAAAAAACATCACGACTGACAGTTGGCCCACTAAGCCCACTAACAATCTGACGTGGCTTTATCACTGACAATACATCAGTGATAAAGCCACGTATTCACTGGACAAATGTCCCGCGCAACAACGTTTTTCTGGGGAAACCCAATATTAATCAAATATGCTGTGATTACCTTTTATCTTAATTTGATTGAGATCTATCTTGTGTGAGTATTTTTACGAATGCACGCTAAGTCTAAGTGCGACACCCAGATTACATGGAGTGCTGCCATTCTTCTTTATTGAAATATGAATAGCTGTTCAAAAATATTCTCTGTCGTTAAAACGATTGACGCCACTTTTATTGCGTCACCTAGTCAAATAAAATAACGTGAAGTACGAGTATCTTAGTGCCAAAAGCAGTTGCAGATTCACGGTAAAGGTTTTTCGTAACGAACCATCTCACAAGTGAAAAAGTCTTTGGGCATCGTTTATGAGGAAAAAAACTTGTACAAGAAAAGTCTGATAAAGCATTAGATGAGTGGGTGTCGAACAGTTATACAGATGTAAAAAAGTACTGTAATTAATGTACGAGTACTATAACATTTTGAAGCAAGTTTAGCAGTAATATAGCATTAGACCCTTATTTCCAAATTGGGGGGTCTAAACTAATCTATTAAATGATTGACTATTCTTTTTAATCTATTAAATGACTGGAATTTTTCCTAATACCAGCCGATATTTATTTTTAACTCATGAATACGTCAATATAATTGTTTCAAAAACACTAACACTCTTAAAACTAGGCCTCATTATTATTTTGATCATAACACAATAATTGTAGATGTTTTTGGTTAAAATAACAAAGACCGTTTTATATTTTTCCTAATCCTGTCAATTTTCATGCTTATATTATTCCTTAACTAATAAATGCATACATATTGATTTTTCTTTATGATTAATACTAAGAAGCGAATGAAATGGTAATTTGAAATATGGTCAGATAAACTTGCCATTTCCATATTAAGCAAAAGGATATGAAGCATCATCATCATTATGATCAAGATGAAATTTTAATAAAAAAGTGATTGATTGAAGTCCGAGTCTTATTCCTATTTCAATAAGATTTAAAATATTGTAAAGGATGATTGCAAACTATAGCGAAAGTTGCCAGCACTAATGAAAGCAAACGTGTTTTAGTCTAGGTAAAATTCTTTTGGAAATTTTGAGCTGCCTAGGATTGAAGTCAATGAATACACTACCGTCAGAAGTTTATCTGAATAAAAGATGTTTTTATACTCAATAGAACTAAATGTTAATGTAGATTCGCGGAACGTGATTAAATGTAAATAGGCAATACGAGTTCCATTTAACTAATTTACACACAAAAGTTATCCATTAATAACCTGACCAAAATGACTACTGACCTGATGAAAAAACTCTTAGATTTTCTTATATTTTACGCATGTTTAAATGCCATTATGGTAGTCGTATAATTTTGCATCTCTTTACTTTAATAAAATTATTATTTTAATTGTTCAATTATATTGTAAGTTCAGGGATACTGATTCATCTTAAAGATTTTTTTCCAACGAATTATGTATAATGCATCTGTATGCCTATGCGTGCACATTATATTGACGCAAACACGATGTCTGTGCCACGCAAAGGTTACCGCAGGTTGTCTGTCTCACACACGCCTGAAGAGCGATGTGACTTAGCGGACCGCCCGGTGCCCTGCCCTTGACTCTTGCCCTACGTTAACGTCATAAAACCATGGCCAGAACAGCGTCTTTAGCATCCTCGGACTCGTCTGCGGTTACACGACCTTACTGTCAACTAAGATTATATTTGGGCACTGCCCAAACTACCATGATAATAATCACGTATAAAAAAAGACTTAAATGTACCAACATAAAATCTTAATAAAGCGGTTCAGAGATGAAGTGATGTGGAAATTAGTTACCATAAATCGACCCAATTTATGTAATTTTTTGTTGTAATAAAATCCGCGAAGCCTTAATAAATCACGCTCAAGCCATACTTGAACAAAAGCATTATCAACCAAGTGGCTGAACAGGTATACCAGTTGAAAGTATTAACATATCGCAAAGGTATGAGACGCGTTCAGACAACAGGAACCATACCTCGATATACTTAAAGTGTTTTAATTTAAAAAATAAGAGCCCCGAAGCCTTAATAAATCATGTTCAAGCCGATGAGTGGTGACGGACAATGTTGTCCCGACTGAGTGCAAGTTAAGCATAGCTCGATATAGATATTGTCCATGCTTCATACGCTTTTATTCATTAATTCAGTTCGTTGCAGATTCAACGTGCAGCAGCAGCGGCGGAGGTGCATACAGACGAGATGACTTGCAGTTGACTTTCACCTTCGTTGTACAGTCATGTAACATTCGCGTCATTTCTCATTCCTAGTGGAACCTTGACAAATTGACAATAACAAAATGTCACTTAGTCAAAAATAGTGCAAAACCATAAAATTTTATGATGCTGACCTTTTGGTTGATGCGACACCTGACGAGTTTATATCTGTAATAAAAGAATTGAATGTTAATTTGCATCCAAACATCGATAGTAAAATGCGTGAATCTTTGATAATAAATTCCAAGACCTTGGATGAAACAAATATTTTCATATGATAATTATGAATGACTTCTCAAGCATCACGAACGATTATTTGACACAGGTATTTATATACATTAAAAAAAAAGAATACCTAGAGTCCATGCAACCGTTTTTATCACAGCAAAGTAAAAAGGAATAAAGCGTCGTGCAGACCGGCGCGACGCGACAGCGAGACGTGACACTAACAAAACAATTTCTAAGAAAACCTTACGGTTGAACAATTACCGGTGTCGCGCTAGTCTGCACGAGCCTTTACAATGAAATTGCTTCAAACTCAATAAAATTGGTCTTTAGCGAAGTCTTCGCGAAGGTTTTGGGAATTATAAAGCAATGATTTGCTGCAGGATTCAGAGTAAATTGGTTTTTATTATCAACAATTTCGGCGTTACGAGTTTCAAGGGGAGTTAACACTGCCAGCTTTCTACACGATATTATTATTGGCCATAACTGTGGCATTCAATGCCTTGTTCCATATTTAAAGCACAGTCGTTGTGGGAAGGAAATTCAGATGATCGGTTGTGATAAACATATATTAGACTAAGAATTAAGAACTGATTGTTGTTGTCCCAATTAAAGATGTGTAAAGAGTACAATTAACACTACACAATTTAAAGTTAATGCCCACAACTCAAAGTCAATTCGCAAGCGTGTGGTGAGATATATAATTATATTAATTGTGTATGTGGAGAACGAAGGAAATTATTCACAAGAAGTCAGCCATTTAGGTAGTTTATATACAAGCTTAATGTGCATACGTGCATAAACTGGTACATTAAAACTTAAAAGGTTGTTTGTTTAGTTGGAAACTGGTGCAAAACAAAAGTGGTGCAAACCGCAGAACCAGTCCTGCGACAGGAAGCGGCGTCGAGCCGCGCCCCCCTCCGGCCCCCGCTCGTCTCGCGCGCCCCCCGCTCGCCCCTCACCTGCTGCGCGACCACCTGATCCAGACAAAGCGTGTCCTTCGCGTAGTGACGCATGCAAGTGCATTGCACTAATAATACCGAGCAAGTCCTTTCCATGTCCGGTAGGCAACAAGCTGTGAACACGACTAATAAGTGTCGTATCATATGATACGCGAGATCTTGCATAAAGCCGTATCGATGGTTCAATCACTTGCATAATCGTCCGTGTCCAATCGCTTTACATGTTCTAATTTATATTTCAATATCTTAGTTCTGCATTTCCTTATTTTATATCGAGATGAAAATATTTCAATAACAGGGAAATGTTAATAATAAAGTTTTCAACACACTTGCTAGTAAAGTGGCGCTTATTGAACCGCTTTTAGGTTCATAATGCAGTGTATTAAACACGCGCATTTTATATTATCGCATTAGTGCGGTAATGTGCGCCACAGATAACTAATCTGGATTTGGTCGCGACTCGCCAAAAGCAATAACATAACAATAACTGATTAAATACCCACTAAAAAGGATACACGTGTTATCACATCCACTTTTAAATGCTATGCGTGGTTCTTAATTTTTATTTAAACTAAAAAATATTATACTTAACAATAAAAGCGAAAACTGGGATGGATTATGAATTTTTACAAACGTCAAACGACCGAGCACAGGCGACCGACATCCTTTTTTATATACGTAGTATCTCTATGTAGTCTGTGTTTTTTATCTTGTCTTAATTTAACTTGTCATTGAAATGTCAGTGATTGACATAATAAATATCGACTATTTGTTCAAGGAGTATTTAATACCCCTTTATTGAAAAAGAAACCAATTTAATATACTCGTATTTATAATGATTATACTGACAATAATCGTGTTTTTCGGTTAGGATTTTCAAGATGCTGTTGAAGCTAGCCCGCGTTTAAAGATGCATTCTCTTTTTCCTTATTAAATAATGTCGTAGGTATATAGGTAACATGGAGACCCTTCAAGTTTTAGAATATTATACTGCTTTAACACTGAATACTTTAATGTTTGTTACGACTCATAACAACAACAAGAACAAGTCAACACCGGGACGTGCTTACTCGGCTGCCGTTATTAAAGCTCCCGCAAATCATCAGCGGCAACCTAGTAATACGAGGGGTGCCCAGCGGCCCTCCGAAGCAGTTCGGAGCTCGTTGCCGCCGGTAACAAGCCAAGGACAGGCCGATGAAGAAGGCTTCATTCGCGTGGAGAAGAAGAACAAGAAGAAGAAGCCTGCTTGTCGCAATCAGTGCGGTACCGCAATGACTGGTCCCGACATGTTGCTGCGTCCCGCTATTCCAACGACGCAGCTGTACGTGTCACGTCTACATCACACCACGAAGGTAGAGGAGGTCGTGGAGTACATCAGGATGAAGACCAAGTTCACCTTGAGAGTCGAGAAGTTGGAGTCGCGCCATAAGATTAACTTCAAATCTTTTGTGGTGCGAGTTCCGACTCATCACCTGGAGACTTTCATGAAGGAGGAATTTTGGCCGACGCCGACGGGTGTCGTGTATCGGCGTTTTCGCGGAAGGCTACATGACACCACGATACAGCACAATACGTCGCCGACCCAACGTACTAACTAGATTTTGTAGTGATGTTTATTTTTATTGTGTATTAGTTTATTATTATAGAAGATTATTTTGTGTATTTTGTCTATGGGCCTTAGTTGCCTGAAAATAAAGCAATTATTATTATTATAACGAATACCTTCAAAAATAGCATGGGTTGGCGTGAATTCGAACTAACGTATTGCCCAACGTCGTCATTCAATACCGAATGAAACTCCAATCATATCAGCTTCAAGTGATCTTAAATCCTCCGAGCTAACGAGATGAATACCTACTTGTATCGTTACCTACTTGTCGAAATAATCATTATAAAATGTTTTTGTCCTTGAAATTCAACATGTCCGAGGGAAGAAGTACGAACAAAGAATATGAGCTACACCAGGGATCACCAATAACTCAATAAGTTTTATTTTGGGTGCATAAAAAAAAAAATATGACTCGTGGTCCGTTTAGAAGAAGTTACCTACTAGCAAACAAGAATAAAATATGTTCAAGGACCTTGCGTAGTTTTGTGTTTTCTTGGAAATCGATCATTTCGATCTGTATAGTAACCGCCTAGATCAATTACTCCCGAAAACATTTGCAGCTTCATGCGGCTTGCGTCTCGCGTCGTCCGTTGGCCTGTCGCGGGCAGAATATACAAAGCGTGGGCTTAATTTAATTACTCAAAAATTTTATATTAAGTTTTTGTTATTAATTTTACTGTTTAGGTACTTCGGCGGTTCGATAGGTATTTGGTTAGCATAAGCAATTTTTTTTATAATCTTTGATATACCAAACGTACGTAGGTACCCGTGCGTGCTAAGGTTTTTTAATTCTACAATATTTTTATCAAAATTTCAATTATAGTTTGTAACTATACGCGTTTTGCAACGAGTGCAAAATTTGATTGTGTTCATATCTTGTTCATTTTCACGGCTATAGGAGCATAAATAAAAAACAGATTCATTGGAATTTATTTTTTATTTGAAAGTTACTCAATATAAAAAATATTGATGAAACACTATTTAAAAAATCGTAAGATCGATAGCACCAAACTCAAAGAAAATACTATCGCATCACTAAACCATAGACGATTTCTAGCGGCCATTGTTGTTTGGCAAATTTTGAAACGCGACATGGCAGTATGGATTTAGTAAGTACTATCATGGCAGCATGGAATTTGTATTTAATCGAAATTGACTTTGAATACATGGAACTAGTATGAAATATCCTATACTATTAAATGAGCATTCTCTATTTTCACCTGAGCATAGATTTGCTGTTTTTTTAATCTCATCAAAGAGACTTCTTGCCTTCTATGTTATAAGGTTTGGTTTTCACTTGCACTTAGTCCCTCAGGTGGATCATTGTGCGTGGGTACTTCTTACCTTTTTGATGCCTACTGTGTAAATAAAAAAATTATGATATTAATATAGTATTTCATCAAATTATATATTTTTCACTACATATTAATCTTAATTTGCGTATTCAAAATATTATTTTGTGTTTATTATATTTTTTAATAGGTTGTTCAGTGGTTTTGCCAGTGCCTTTATTTACAACTGCGCGAGCATCGCTAGTGAAAAAAACAAAACCAGCGCGTAGTATAACTATAATTCAATACCATATTTGTATGAAGCAATCAATGAAGTTGAAAAAATCATTAACGGAGTCAATCTGATCAAAAATCTTTGAATAAATAAATAAATAACAAGCAATAGATACATGTATACAAGCAATGATTCTTATAAGTTCTCATCGCAAAGAATATATTAATTTGAAAAAGTTACGATAAGTTGCAAAAACTTATTAATATGGAACC
Source organism: Xanthia icteritia (assembly GCA_949128155.2). NCBI lineage: Eukaryota > Metazoa > Arthropoda > Insecta > Lepidoptera > Noctuidae > Xanthia > Xanthia icteritia. The sequence goes on from OX421934.2 coordinate 10,952,280, forward strand.
TTACTGCTAAGTGCTTCCGCTAGAGGGCACCATGGCACTAGATAACAAAGAGGTTATAATAATAAGGTATTTTAAACTGTGAATAATTTTAATATTTAATGTATTTTATGAGACCGTACTATCGCATTAGGTAATGAAACCTATCTTGATAGTTATATTGAGGATAAATATAAAAAAAGAAACTATGGTTAGGTGACTGTTCATGAAAAATGGTATGTTTACAATCTACTGAATTGTTAGGAATAATCTGTAATAATGCATCAGTCAGTGAATGAGTGTTGTGCCATTAAGTACCTAGTATATGCAAGAACGAAGGCATTCATTAATTTACTAAAAACTAATAACTTTACAAGCAATGGTAAATTGCAACGTGCCAAGCACTTTACAGTCACTATAAAACTATTGCAACAACATAACATTCGTAGTACTATTTACTTGAAGTAAGTAGCAGGGCGACCGAGCTCTACTCTGGTGAAAATAGAGAAGGTTTATTTAATAGTATAGGATGGCTCATTTTAATTCCTTGCTGCCACTAACTCCATGCTGCCTTGTCATTATTCTAGGTAGCCGTCATCGTTAGAGCCGTTTTTGAGAACGTGATTACAAATAAATATACAGGATAATTTGTAATTTGACGTATTCCTTCTAGGACGTGTGACCTATTAGCAACAATTAAGCACCTTTACCGGCCCGGCTGCGCACGGGTAGCACTAAGTACTTATTGACGGTGCACCTACCTACCCTACCTACCTACCTACTTACATATAATTACCTTACCTACACCTACCTACCTATCTACCTACCTACTTACATAATTATACCTACTCTACCTACACCTACCTACCTATCTACCTACCTACTTACATATACTTACCCTACCTACACCTACCTACCTATCTACCTACGTACTTACATAATTATACCTACCCTACCTACACCTACCTACCTATCTACCTACCTACTTACATATACTTACCCTACCTACACCTACCTACCTATCTACCTACGTACTTACATACCTACCTACCTACCTACATGTCTACCTACCTACCTACTTACCTACCTACCTATGAAATAGCTACTATCGTGAATTCATGCAAGCCTAGTACTTATTGCTAGGAACAGTTTGTATGAGAAAATAAAATTGTTATTTTTACTATTTTCCTCGCAGTTTCTTCATATTTTTTCACCGTTTAAACCTACCCTGAATGTCAAGAAATATTTCAAAACCAAAATTAGCCAAATCGATTCAGCCGTTCTCGAGTTTTAGCGAGACTAACGAACAGCAATTCATTTTTATTATATAGAAGATATATATATAAATATTGCTAATATTGCTACAGTATAGGTTGTAACGTCAAATGTATATTGTAAAGTAGTTCAATAACACAAAAACAAATATGTTTGAAATTCTTGTATGCTCTTTTTTAACCTTTTGTTATTTTAACCTACAATTATAGTAAAAAAGATGAAATAATGTTGAAAAACCGACAAATGTTGCCGCGCGCCTTTGACAGTTTGTTTTGTTTACCTTGTGTCAAAGTGGCGACATCTGCTGTCTCAGCTTTGCGTAATATTCCCTGTGACCTACCTACCACGATGTCAAATAATAAAAAATCTAACATATACTCACGCCTTTTTTCCACGAGGGTCGAGGGTAGGGTGCGATATTTTGCTAACTTGACAAAATTAGAGACCGGCAACACATGTGCGTGGGAGGCTTGCTTTATGAATCGTTTTGTGAAGATGCTCTTCTACGCGGTTGACAGTCTGTCGACGCCATTATGTCATGAAAACATGATTCGTGAATGGAATACAGGATTCAATGCATGTACTAACAAGCAGACACTTTCTTCGAGAAGATAATCATCAATTTACAGGCAATAGTTAAGTGCTTAGAAATTAATTCTAGAGTGGAGAGTTAATATATTAATTCCTAAGCCTAATTCATAATGCCATTGTGTTAGCCGGTGACATATCTTAAGCGCAGGCCACACTGGGAAATAAGTTCGCTTAGCTTGGCTCATGAAGCTACCGCGTGTTTGCATACTTCGGTTCACACCGCAAACTTGAAATACCTTCGTTGCCAGTGTGGCCTGCGCTTAAGAGATACTACAAAAATGTTGCATTTCATATAATCACTAGCTTGTGATTTTATCTGCGACTTCGCAAACATAAACGGTTGCGCATTCATGTGACAGAGATCTGATACTGATAGCTCTATATGTATGTGAAAAAATGCAATATTAGAGATACCACTATAATATGTATGCATGTAAAATTTATTAATTCATGAATTAATGACGCCATTATAGAGACATTACATTACATTGTGTCTCGCGTAGATCTATACTATATTCCGGAATGGTGATACCAAGTACCTAGTAACATCGTTGCATCAACGTGGAACTTAAGGAATCCGAACCCTGTATAGGTGCAAGTAGGTATACGTATTGATTGCCTTTTCTGACAAAGAAATCGGTTACTAACTATATAAATCGTGACTGAAATGTATCTCAAAATAGAATTGTTATTGTGTAGATAGTAAAAGAGCAATGTTGTTGATGCGCACGCTGCGCTCGGCGGCGGCGGCGGTGGTTGACGCTGGTCGACGAAGGTCGGGCGCGCTGGCATGAGCGCGCAGCACAAAGTCGCTCTGCGTAACAGGCGAGTCTCATCGGACTGCCCAAAGAAACGATCTCATAGAAAGTAGAGCAACTCATTTATTTATTCAGCGCAGCGGCGGGTGCGAGCGAGATACCGACGCGAAACTGGCTCATTAAAATTAAAATCCGATTTTTGGTGCAACTTGCACGAAGTCAAATAAAAGTTTCCAACGAATTTGCTCGAGTTATTCCAAAAAAGGCGCGCGAAACGCCTCCGCGACGAGATCACAAGATACAAGTGCGAGGTGAAACCGACCGTGACAGCCTCCGACACACGCGGCCGCAGCCGCACGCGTTTACTTTCATACGTCGATTATATTGTGATTCACTAATACATCTACATCCAGTAAATAGCCACATCGGATCACTGAAAACACCCTTTTTGTCAAGCCATTTCTTTTCCGCATTAATACGAGTGTTTTCACTGTAAAAAGCTAGCCATTGTGTGAACATTACGCAGGCCGGCGTTGCATTAAGCGCACGATATAATGCAGTTCTATAATCATAGTCACGAGTTACGTTATCCGCACCCGCATTTGCTATGTAAATAACACCATACACGACATTCCGCCATTCGGCAAAATATAAATTGTTTCTCATTTTGCATCTATCGCTGCGAGAGAGTTCCCCATTAATTAATAAAAATACATTTATATCGATTGCAAAAACATTACGCAGGTTTGTGTGGGCAAGTGCTCTCGATCTGCATTCCGCGATGGAGGCGGTCAAGCAGGCGGGCCTGACACGCTGTCATTATTTAATGTTATTTTCGCGTACGATTTTCTTCATTTATGTTCGGGTATAATCGCGTCGGCCTGACTGATATTTTCAAAACAATCCACGTCAATTATGCATGGAATTAACAAAAATCAAAAGAGACGACGATTGTGAAAGCGCAATTGAATCCTTCTAGCTTTTAATGTATGAATAAAATTTATGGTTTACAGACTCGCGAGTCGGAACCACATTATACTGTTATGGTCAATAAAAATAATTTCAGACAGCGATCTCATTTGTGTCAATTATATATATTTTTATTTTTTATTGACAGCAATAATGATAAAAGCAATCAACTATATGTAATTTGTATTCGCCATTTGTCAACATATTAAAGGTATGAAGGATATTAATTCGTTAGATGCTTATACTTACTGTTTTATTATAACATACGTGTAATTATAATAATGAATCGATCGAACGGCTCAATTGGTTCCGGAGCTAACTTGTAATTAATGGAGAACTTTGAACTCTTCGTAGTTACATATAACTTTCACAAGCAAATATGTCTATTGACCAAGGGTATCTAATATGTAAGTGCCTTAAGTGAAAATTCCCAGTGCGGTAATAAATAAGCTTAATACGCATTAAATCGCCTCTGGTTTCAATGTAAGTTCCCCTTTCGTTTCTGGCTGATAGCTGATAATTTAAGCATATTTGCCTGTTAAGAACAAATAAAATCCTATTTATGGACACATCTCTATTCATAATTTAAAATGCCATTTTAATGGTATGAAACATTGGCTTGGTGGGGACCAAGCCAATGTTTCAGAGGATTATAGTGAGATGGGGAGGAAGAGATGCCCTGTGCTGCCGGCGTGACCCACGAAAACTGAATGTTCATTAAACAAATAAACAATTCCCCACTTACATAGAATGCCAAATCGTATTTAACAGCCTAAAAAACTCAAATAATATTTGTAACGGTCATTATTACTCAAGAAAATAATATCTAAAAAAAATACTACAACTGCAGTGCCAGATTGCTGAAATTCCTGAACAGTGTAAAAAATATATTTTTTATTTAAATTAGCTTTATTTGCATTTTCATTGATTTTAACATAACACAGTAGGTATTATATATTTGGATTGTACTTTAGATATTCTTCTCGTGGCGAGCAAGCGCGTGTTCCGACCGAGCTGCCAGATCAAGTTGTCACGTCAATCAAGAGGAGAAACGGACCTGCACTCGACTTACTTTTTAATTTACTTACACACTTTGGAACATATCATTCAATTTTATGTACCCATCTTAAGTATCGAAGTTCACTTAAGCTTATCTCTTCGTTTTAAAACCCGATATTTCTTCTACAGTAGGGCTTTCGCTTGTAAGCCATTACATTCGTTTTTGGAGTCTTTAATTACGGCTTTGTCGTTTAAAATGTAATTAAGTAGGTAGATCAATTATTTAATCTGGATAACAATTACGGTAGACTGCAGAATACAAAGGGTCTAGATTGAAAGATTGGTAATGCAAATAGTTATTCCATTTCGGAGATAGAACAATTAAATAAATATCTACTCTAGTTATTTTAAAGTTCTTTACACTAAGGTAAAGAAAGGCTAAGAATAGGTTATCATATCGCCATCCTTGCCCCCATTCTTGATCATATGCAACATTTTAATCATAAAAAGCTAATAATAGAGTTCCTAAAGACATTTTCTTGAACAGTGATTGAACAAATATTTGTCACTGGTTCATAGTGTGAGATCGCAGTGTGAAGTGTCTCGGCGTCCGAGTGAGCAATCATGCGCCGATGTTTACAAAAGCCGCTACTGTGCGACGCGTACGCATACTCACACCTGTTAATGCTCAATTTTATACCCATTTAATGTTTTTAGAAAGCGTATGTATTAATCAAGTTAGTAAAGTGTTAAATATAACCAGTTTGAGTGTGTGATGGCTGTGTTTCAAACAGTTATGTTGTATGGATAATGCAAACAGAGAACGCTTCCTTGTCCTGCTTATTATTATAAGCTGGAAATTAAGGGTACGCTAGTCGGTCATTCTTCCATGCAAACGTAGTATAGTGATTACTCGTCTGTTTGACGGTGTACGTTCAAAACTAAAAATTATATCAATTTTTCTTGTAATTATCTAACCCTGTATGGAAGCAGAATTGGAAAAAAATATTGGTTTGGAAGTTACGAGCGTCAAAACTTCCATATTTCAACACTAAGTTTACCTCGTTTTTGGGCGTAAATAAAAAACTAATGTAGTAAAAAAATGCCAAAAAAGACACCGTACAGGGATAGATAATTTATTCAAAAGTTCAAATAATGTTAATTTTAGTAAATATATCCAGTAGTTTTTCTATAACATCTATACGCCCAAAGGTCTGTTCATGAAATTTTACGCGCTCGTTTTCGTTATAAATCATTAAATATATAAATAAACAAATAAAAACTAGATAAATAAATACTAAATAAATAAACCTAAATAGAGAAATAAATAATTAGACTAATTAGCATGCATATCGACTAGTGTAATTTTTTTATTTTTTTTTGTTAAATCGGCACATAACTTCTCCCGCTCTCGTGTCAGACTCTTACTGACTAAAAACCACCCGTGTTCCTTCAGTTGCCTGTACGTTGCCAGCGGTATCCCTTTCAGACTTTCCCGCGACCCGGGCATGCATCGGTCCTAACGGACCCCGATAGTTGTGCTGACCTCTCTTTGAGGCGCGCGTGGAACTCAACGCGCCGTCGACCCGGGCCTATTCCTTATCGGCCAGCAAGCTACCCATTGTTCACCGTCTGCAAGCCCGCGCCTACGGTGGCCGGGAATCAGCCTGCGATTTTCGACGCCCAGGCGTCTCCTGCGGCGGCTAGGGGCGTGAGGACGAGAAATTTGCCTCTCCCTCACGCGTTCCGCCACCACCATCGAGAAAATTACTGCTTCGCAGAAGGAGGTGACGGCCTCCCATGCCCTCTCGCTCCGTACCATGGCCTGGACCAGGACCGGATGCGAGAGATCACCGCCACCGATCGCTTCCACGAGGACACGGCAATGCTCTGCCCAAGCCGGGCACTAGTGTACTAGTGTACCCTTAAGTCAGAAAAACACAGCGTGGAGCATAACCCCCGTGTCATTTCAAGTAATATAGATGACAAAATACACTCCATCCACAATGTTGCCTGCTTCAATATATTTAATGAAAATTAATGACTAATAAAATAGTAGGTATTCTATAGTAAGTATAGAATACCTACTATTTTATTAGTCATTAATTTTCACCTATAAATCTATGTCTCAACGCAGCTGACTCACAGATTTTCCTCAAAATGGAGACTTGCTCGGCTGTGTACATAGACCTAAGACTTGAATAAATTGCAATACAATAAGTACAATACATTAGATCATGTAATTACTACATTATATAATATTACCTACAAAATAAGACTGAATATGTATAACTAACGTAAACAGTCGATGTATAAATTGTAAATCAAAGTTCTCAGCACGCCGCTGTCACATTTTTCACGTAGGCAGACAAGACACAGCCTCAGCATTACGTCCCGCTATTCACAAGTCATAGCACAATTGTTTCAATAATGAATCATACTTCAAAATATGTAGTTTCTTTAAAAATGAAAGAAATGTATGTCCGAAAGCGCTGCGCCGATATTTTGAGCGCCACGAGCGATACCTATGAAAGAGAAACGCTCCGCATGTTAATATTGTAGATAATATGTGTGTTATGTTGCACACATTGCGTAACAAGGCCGTCTGCAACAATGTGTAGAAATTTATAATAGTTAATTAAGCTGGAATACATTAGCATCTTATCGTTGGCTAATAATCATCTAATTATAACTGATATTATTGACCACATGGGTTAACGTTTATTTTTCGGAGTCATATCTAAGCGCAAAAATCCACAAAAGCTCTAGTGTCCATGTAACGAACCTACGAGTGAAAACAAAGGAGAATCATTATTATCAATAACACAGGTGCTTTCTACGATCAGATTAATTAAATAGACGGCGAATCGACAGTGCATTCTTATTGTTTCATTTACAGACAGAGTAAATTAATATTTTTTGATTTCTATCACAGCACAACACTGTCAAATGTCATCTTACATACAAAATTGAAGGAATATTGTACCTATGAACCTAGACTATAGATTTGACATTAGATTAAGCAATTGAACATCGAATAAAGAGCAATTTATTTTCTTTGACAGGCTCGCTCTAGCTTCCATTTCGTTAAAACACGTTGATGATCGTACAATTCTGCAGATAACTGCTTGACATTTTATATAAAATAGGTATCAATTTATTTGTTTTTAACTTTAAATTTCTTATTGTCTCCGGTCTACTTGTTATGTGAAAACTCCCAATGAAACCACGGAAAAATCTAACATTATATTTTTAATATTTAGCTCGAGATGCTAAATACAATGTTCCCAAATTCAACAAGTTAATAATATATTGTAAAAATGAAATAATCCATCACGCTAAAGATTAATTATGATTCGAACTCAGTTGAGTTGATAGAATCCTTATAACGGGTCTACTTAAATCATAATTAAAAGCCCGAATACGTTTTAAATTAATAAAGTTAATAGGTTTGTCTTTTAGATGTATTTATGGACTTATTAATAACTGGCTGGTAGTAAAAAATATAAAGTTTAAAGCATTTTAAACTACGGAAGACCAAACCTACATAAATCAGATGTGCTGTGTCCAAGATTGAATCTGTGAGTTTCAGTGACTGTCTTCAATCTTGTTGATTGACTTAACAGTACATTAAAACCTACGGTTCAGTGGTTCAACATATGAACAAACTTCCTGATCGATTGTATCAATTCCTTAAATATAGACGAATGATAATAATGTTATTGCTTTTACATGTTTACCTTTAACCTCGTCGCAATGTTACTCTTAGTTACACGTTCGTACAAAAGCGACTCTGATGAACGCTCACATTACAAAGATCTGTTGCCTTTGGCTGATGTCTTCCTAGTACTCTCCACTTTATTATTGTCAAAGCTATCAAGACCTCTTCCAAGATACACTAATGTCCATGTATACCGCGAACGCTGTATAAATGCCTGGTATGAATACCTACATTTTTTTATACATTGCGGACACATCCGCCATCGCCCGCGATCAGGATCGGGCGAGTCACGAAGCGCTCGGTATCATATAGATATAATGCACTTAACATTGTGTTGCGTCCGGCTTGTTGCATAATATTTACCGGTAGCTAGGTACTACCTGTCACAGCGCGGGAGTTACGTCGGCTACCTACTGCCGTAATATTAAACAATAATTACTACAGCTAAAAGGTCGAGACCGCAAGCAGAGCGCTCACTCTATTATGGACGCAATAAACGCTCTGGGCATAAAGTTTAGGGCTCTATTAACTATGATGCCGATTAACTTCTACGTAATAACGTAACGTTATTTCATATTATTCTTCTATTATATTAAGCTTAACTTATATCAAGAGAATTTCGATGTAACCTCGTATATACCTACAGCTCAAATCATTCGATCTCTTCTCACTGAATTTTAGTTTTACTTCAGATATTATTCTGCAAGCTCAAAAATTACGTTGCAGTTTCTATGTAGATAACTATAACGAACGTTTAACGTTTTGTAATGGGTATAGAGAACTCGATATCCACGAAGTGGTATTTGGCCATAGACTCATTGAATCCGGCAGTGTAACGGTACTTCAGCGAGTCACTGCTAGTATTTTTATACTATACTTGTACAAAACTAATTGTATGGCGAATCACGAGCATGTACGTACAAGGTATGTACCTAGGTACCGTCGCCGTGGGCGGCTGATCGCTGCCCCGCTTCGGCATAATATCTAGGTGGATCGTAATGGCAAATTCCAGTATAAGTGAGAGTGCTTGATTTAAGATAAGATTACAGACTTTAGATGTAGAATTTATGTCGCATGTTGAAGTGAAATATAAACACTCTGTATAGTGTATATTCTAAACGACTGAACAGATTATTGTAAACCAAAAGTAGTTTACCAAACCACTTTTTGCAAAATATTTTAAGAAGTAATCTCGCCTATATCGCAACAAGTAATAACCGGACGAGTCAATAAGCGCCGATATAATAGTAGATTGTAGGAAAAATCCATTAATCAACCTGATTCTAACCATGGATTCATAGGCATATCAAGATCGTAATAAAACATAAATATAAGTTCAAGTACCTATCTAATTATATTTCTTTTTAAATTTCATCACATATCATTTTTTTCCAATCCTTATAGGTACATAGGTACACACACAGGTAAATAATTGGTATAGATAATTAATTCAAAGTATATGAATGTTTAATGGCAGATAATTCAAAACAATTTATAATGACAAATATTATGTCTATTACATACTGCCGATACACGAACTCAATGCCACGGAGTGCAATAAAATTCTGTAACACGTTAAAATATATCGAAAGATAATAATTTATTTATTGCAAATGCCAGTTGATTCATCATCCTAAAACTAGCTATGACATTAATTTTATTTCAATAACGTTTATTATCATCAAGATAGTTAGTGTTTAACCTCTGACTCTCGCAGCTTAAGCCCGCCATGTGATTTCACTTTCTGTGAGATGACAAGCATGTGTTAGAATTAGTCACATTTTCCTCAATCATTAGCAGAACACATGGTAATTAACAAGATTATAAAATTTTAATTGGCAATTAACCAATTAATAAAAATATCATCACAAAAATAGATTTGCATAAGAAAGTTCAATATAGCAAACTGATGCATATTACACGCGTCTAAATGTCAACGTCATCGCTGCAACTGCATAATGTGCTGTTATGCATAACAACACCAATAAACATCGGACATTACCATTTAAATTGTGATATCTTGCACCAGTGACTAAACATAGCAATAAATATGTTATATGCTTTTTACCAATTATAAAACATTTTGCAAAAGCATGTGGGCTTACGAAGCCCCTATGGGATATGTTTCTCGTAATATAATAATACTTTATAGTTACTTCTAATATAACTTACAATGGAAATGAAAATTATGGTTTCCAAGCAGGATCTGTCTAGCTTGTAACTGCGAAAATGTTATCACTATTTACTTCCATTTTAGCTGGTTTTACAGAATATTTACAGTTACAATACAATAACGCGCGCTTTTGGAAAATCTTTTTCAGAACTTTCAATTTGCATACGATGTATTTTTATCAATAGTACACCTATTATTCCATTCAAAAGATCTCCGAGGTTAGTGTGTGATCAACTTCCAAGTCTCTAAGTTGTTAAGAACATGCATCTTGATCGTTTCAGTATATTCGCAAATGGAGAATCGCTCCCAATTAAGTGCCTATCTCCTTGTACGACGTATCGAGCAGCGTTGGTGGGTGCTGAGGCTTGTTCAAGCCCTTAATAGGTAACAGTAACGCCGTTTTTGGATATTTTGTTAATCTGCTCGTAAGCTTATGGGACATCAATTAGAATATGTATCATGACACACTAATGCAGTCTGTACCCTTGTAAACTTTGAACAAATATATCTGATGAGACATTAATGTATTCGTTGCAAAAAAATATCTCAAAAAGCCAAGACTTTTAATTAGATATTCAAGTTAGAACATTGGAGTTAAAATATGAGATTAACATATCCTGTATTAATGAATGTGTGATTAAGAATATAATGTTCATAGCATTTATTTACTCATGTCGATGGCTGTCTATATCCACGAGCCCGCGCGGAGCGCTTGTGCCACGCGCCCCAACCGGATGTTCCTCACCAAATGCACAATCACACTAACACAAACTCTCACGAATTTTTCTCCCAACGCTTTCACGTCTTCCACTAATTATTATCCACTTTATCGGGCATCTTCAATTTGATTTACGTCTAGCTCTTACACAGCTCAATTGGTACACTTTTTCTTTTTGGCGAGATAATTTAAGTTTATATTAGTTGCGAGCGGTGCCGATACCGGCGCGACTCGAGACCACTCCCGGTACAAAACGCTAACTACTTACCGCGAGACTGGCATTACATTATTACACCTATAACATAATGAGGATTTTGGGCTTGATTGCGTTAGTTCGACGCTGCTATAATTAGCGATCGTTATAGTTAGCTGCATAGGTTAGTTAGGGTTTACTATTTAGAAAGTTATGTTTAATTACAAATTCGAAGTTTATGACGTACTTCGATAAAGTATTTAATTGTTTTCCGTACATTTATTGTATTGCTGAATTCTCGTTAAAGTCTATAGTGGACCTTATTTTCTGAGAAACCTCGTCACAGGCGTTATTTATGGGAACGTTAAAGTTTTATTAATATCAGATCACGTTTATATTAATTAAATTGTGAGTATAAAACATGACAATACCTTAAGAAACCAGTGTAACGTAATATTATGTTCATAAACTTAGAATTATTGTTTTGTTCTTAAAAGACGATTTAGTAACATTGCACAAAAATTGTCTCTGCATAAAAATTGACCCTCTAAACGAATAATAATAGGCAATCATTAAAAAGTCCAATAGATTGTTTCATGTACTATTGTACTATGTTTATCGTTGAGCTGTTCAAGATGAAGAATGCTTATAACAAACGGTTTTCAAGTCCATTCATAATGATGACTATCTTATAATGGAGTGTTTACAATCAATGAGACTAATTAAAATATCAATGGCATTAGAGATGTATGGAAGAGTTTGTATGTGCACTATTGTATGATAAGAGTCTTGTGTTATATAAACAGAATTTAATTAACTCCGATTAGTTCCTCGGGCACCAAACAACTTAACGTACTTGCCTTCAATTTTTAATTTGCTGATTCTTTAATGAGTCATTAATGTAGCAGAAAAGGAAGGTGATCAAAAAACTTATTAAGAATAAAATACACGTGTACTTATACTTAGACTGTATAATATTAGAAATTAACTCGTAGACATCTACAGTGCTAAACCGTGTTATTCATGTTCGCGTTGAAATCTTTTACACTACAGAATGATCTTAAATTTTTTGTGTTTGAAATATCGGTCAGAAAATAGTCTTATAAAACTTATAAGATGTTTTTCTTTTTATTAGAATCCAAATACCTTTAAGATTAAAACCGGAACTCTACAATTAAATTAATCGCAGATGTGTGTAGGCTTTAAATCGTAGTTAACCTTTTTGAGAATTCAACTGCACAAAGCTGCGAGTTCTAGCCTCTATCTAGCAGAATTTTGATGCTCCGAAATTTATTTGGCATAACACACTTGGCATAATCTTCTTTAAACGAATATTTTAAAGGCATACAAATTATTTAATATAATTATTGTTTGGCGAAATGTTTATATGTCCGAATTTACAATGGCATACTTTTAAGATGGCAGAATTTTATTTGCAATAATTTTATTAGGCATTGCCATTTCTATAAAATAATATTTTAATCTTAAATTAAAAATATTGTCTTAAAAAGTCAATATGCAGTGCTACTAAAATTTGTTACAGAAACGAATCGCTGCAAAACCGACTCCACGTAGTCTTGTCTGCCCTACCCCTAGAGTGTACTTTAATTTCACCACCGTGGCTGAGGCTGGCCGGCGATTCGCCAGCCTCAGCCACGGCGGTTTAAACCATCTGCGACGATAAGCTTGCGTGGAACCGCCGCCGGAGCCCCGCAGCGCCGGAGCCGTGACAGAAACCATGCCTGCTGCATGTTGCATGCTCGCTTGCATGCTGCATGCTTGCTGCATGCAAGGTATATGCTTATTTGCAGGTTTGTGTGAACTTTCTGCGATATGATGGTTCTGCTTTATAATTATTATGAATATGAAATTTATGCTTAAAGACGATTCTGACTTACAAAATTATGAGTTTTTAATGTATGATAAATGAGTGTACGCCAAACGATTTTCTGTGAAATGAAGTTTATGCTATTCACTGTTATGCAAAATAATATTATGACATAAAAAGTTCTGCTATAAAGGGTAGACCCCAAAGCTGCTTATGACAGTTATGGCTAACCTTCCCAAAATATATATATAAATTCCATTGTTATCTTTACAATAAAACGCCATTTTAGCAACATGTCTAGCAATTATCTCTGTCACAACACAAATTTCAAACAAATAATGAGACGTTCGAGTTCAATTGGTCAATCAATAACCATGACAGGCGCAACGTGCGCAGGCGGCGAACAGAGAACACTGCTTCACCGCACCAAGCGGCGACGATCAAACATTATAAATTCTACTTTCTTTGTTAATAAACTACTGAAATAACAAATTAAAATGTTGCGAAACTTAAATTTCAATAATAAAACTTTTATTGTAGTAAATTTTAACTGTAATTATAATAATGCAAACGTGAACGCTAATGTAAGGTTTTCATCACGACTTTCCTTCGTTGTCTCTTTCGGCGTCATCGTCCGCGCTGCGTGTGATGCAAACTAACATTAACCGTAACACAAAGCCAGCAGTGCGCGCACGCACGCAACACACGGGCCACGCGAGCTCCACGCCACACCGTCTAGAGACTCATTATAGGCCACTGCCAGTGGCGTGAGAATCGCATCAGACAAATCGTGATTTGTCTAGATTATAGCAGAAGCGCAGTTTTTATTTGACATAAGTGTGAGCCATCATGTTCATTAGCCATTTCAGACTTTCTTTTCCAGTTAAAATCGTTAGAACTAAGTGAGGTTTATTAAGTTTCATTTGAATCCATCTCCTCTTGATCCTAACCGCTTCAAAACTATTGTCGGCGATTAATAAGAAATACCCTTACACAGGAATTGGAACCTGTCGATACAGAAAATGTATTTAATTCCGTAAGAAAATTAAACCGATTTAAAAATGTATCATTGTGAACAGCCAAAATGACATCTAGATGAAAGATACCAAGACATGGTTGAATTTCATTTAACTATGTATAACTATTTACCATAGCTTCAAAATCGGCTAATCAGTAAACAAAACCATAAATAAATAGCATGTATTCTCATGCTCAAATAAAATCATCATAGGTAAGCAAAATGGCAAGTATTTTACGTAAAGCGGGCTAGAGTCGTGGTGTGTTACAAAACGCGGGCTATGGCGTGACGGTATGTCGCCGACTCGCCGTGCTCCGCCGCCACGCGAGCAGCCATCATGCTCAGCCGCTTAATGATATCACTGAGACACCCGGAACATATCAGCCAGACAAAACACTAGATAGGTTTTGTTTCTCTTCTGATGAACAGAATAGAAATAAATTATTTACTGGAACGAGTCAAGAACGAAAGGTATATTTTGGAAAACAACGGAGATATTCAAGAATGCTGTAAATGTAAACGATGCAGGCATTTTACTTTACTTCAACAACCTGGATGAAAAAAAGTTAAAATATTTTATATTGTTCATACTTATGAATAAAGTATGAACAATATAAAATATTTTTACTTGTTGTTTTGACACAAGTAGGAAGTAAAACTAACTACGCTTTGAGAAATTATTCAAAAATATATAAATCAAACATGTTATTACAGAATTGTTTTGGGTAATAAGATTTCAAGAAATACCCAGACACTTTCGATTCGTCTCAGCAGCTTGTCACGCCCCACTAGTTTCATAAAATAGACAAGGTGATCAAACATATCATGCTATAATGTGATAAATTTCTACAGTTATTTACATTTCATTTAATACATCAATTCACAGCTATTTATTTGAAGAAAGTACTAAAAGAGATGCTTGACCAACATTCGTGGTTTTTGTACCGTTTACGTATTATTATTGCCAGACTTCAAACGTTAAAGTACTTACCTAAGTTTTTTAGTATCTACAAGACTGTTTATTTTTCACTATCAGCCTTGCAACTTGAGACTAAATTGGTGAGTTCAACATTTTGAAAAAATATTATTCTAATGTCCAATTAATCAGAGCTTTCGTAAACGAAAGTATTTCCTTTGTATCTGAATATTTAAAACATATTGTATTCGATCAGAAGTAACACAAGCAAGCGAATAGTATAATTGTACAGAGCACAGAGTGATCATTTCGGCGTGATAATAGACCAAAGCTCGGCGTGGGTAGCGGTGGTGGCGCGAACCGGATCTAAGCGCGCGATAAATCATGTTGTGCGCGAGCCTCGCACTTCGCCCCGCGACCACTTCGCACGCCCCTCGCACTGTCTACGTACACAACGCTTTAACGTTTATGTATGTATATAGCCCTTTAATTCAAATGTTTACCACATCCATGTTAATTGTGGAACAACAAAAAAAGTTTATCCACATCACACCTATACTTCGATACTGGAACCTTAAATTCTGTACTTAAATATATTCAAAAATTGCAGCAAATTTACTTCTCGATTCCCCTAATCGCGAATATATTATCTTCAGTCCGACATAAAACTAACTTATCCATTGCTTTATGCCTAAAAAGTTTAGTCCGAATTTCCATTAGTCTGAATCACTCAATATGAAAACCAACTCAAATGACGGGAACCTTTGAACGGAACCCACCCCGCGTCCAAGTGTTCTGAATTCATACAGCGCAGCAGAGGGTAAGAGTGATTTAGGTCCGGTAAGATTTTGGGGCTGAAGTTATTCAGTTGATTATTAAAGGGGATAGTGTTTTGGGAGTTTGGTTTTAGGTACAAGAATGAACAAAAGCGTGAAAAGAAAATAAGTTAACCATTTTCTTTAAAAAAAACACGAGTCAAATAATCGGGCGTATTCTATGTTAACCAGATAAACGGGTTTAGCTGCTATGCTCTACAATTGCATTACTCTTGTAATTGATCAATTAGGTGCAGTCGCTAAGATGATTTAATTATTGGCAGTGTATAAATCGTTAGAAAAGTAGGTTTGGTAAATTAGCACTTTGACAATCACATAATGCACGTATCTGCTTATATTTAAACTTCATGTAAGTTTCAAAAATCCTAACCTCCACATCTGATTAATTTTGATGTGCCGTGCCACCGAGGCTATGGATGCCTGGAGACTCGCTTGCCCGAATTCAGATCCACAACAATCCATTTTCCCAGAGACGGTGGGATAAGCCGCTATGCAGAGTAGAACAGAACAATTTACTTGACACGTCTGCTATTACAGGGAAGCGCGCGCGGGTGCTGGCTGTTCCCTGTGACTAGGAACTCCTTGTTGTTCTCCCCATCGCTGTCACTGTGGCGATCTTGTCAACAGCCTTGATCACCACGGCCTATCTTGCAGCCGAACTGCAGGTCGCTTAACGCGGCACGCGAACATTAATTACATCATCCGACGAGCTCTTGTCACCGTCGGCGTTCCAGCTGTATTTGAACCCAATGGCTTGGCACGCGACGATGGCTAGAGACCGGCCGGCATGTCTTTATTTCCATGGAAGGTGGGTAGGGCTTTAGTGTGGGACGCAACGTGTGTCGATACTCTTGCGCCATCCCATCTTCCTAGCTCGGCGTGATGTGCGGCACTGCTTCTGCGGCTGCGGAAGACCTCAAGCGGCCAAAGTATGACCTTATAAGCAATTATATTTTCGAGCGTTTGGGGTTGAAACCCTCGGGCCGTGGGGTACGACTCTTCATGGTTTATTCAACGAAATCTCCAAGCGGATGATTGACACCTCCCGTTACCCAAGAGCTGGCTTATACCTTGGCCAAAAATTGAGCATTGCCATACAACGTGGCAATGCGGCCAGCCTCTTGGGTACATTACTAGTCGATAGCGATGCGAAAAATTTTTTCGACGCCATATTTTAGTTTGTTAATAATTTTAATTAGGTAAGGATATTATATTTTCATTTCTATAGTTTGTTAGTTAATTTAGTATAAGAAGTTAATATTTTCTCATTAATACCACTCATGATGTAGGTTCGTTTACACGGTTTTATACGCATGGTAGGTTACCAACCAACTAACGTTAACCTATTGGTAGAAACTAATTATGACTCAAAGATGCCGCCATTAATAAGGAACACTAAGAAACATAATCCAACTAATTGTTAATTTATTCTGTAAAAGTGCATTCAATGAAATACAAATTCCATGCATACATAATAATATGTTCAAACTAACATACAAAATTACAATCTGTGAAATTCTTTCTATTCAAATAAAATTCGGTTTCGCCGAGATGTTTCGGTTAACTGTAGATATTTAGGCACCAGACAATAGGAAAGCGTCATAACAGATGGCTTTAGGTACTTAACCTTTCGTATTAGCGATGTTTCGAAATTAAATATCAATATTATGAGAGGAATTTTACTGCCGGTCCGGTAGCTCGACCCACGCGAATTGAAATCGAAAGAATAGATTCGAAACACGTCCGTGATCATAAAAATACTTTCAAGTGAACACGAAAGTGTTATCATCATATAGTGGCCCTTAGTTTTGGAATTTGGAACAGAATCAGAATGCATGTGTGTATACAGTTGTATACAAAGAACAAAAGTGCACGTTGGGATTGAGAACAAATTATGTCTGCACAGTGCGATAAGTGTGCACTCGGCGGTGCTGTGAGCCGTCGGTCGGCGGCGAATCGACGCCGCCGCCTCAGCCGCGCAGCCGTGCGGCCACTGCACTCGCTTCGATTTCACTTTTATTAGCAATCCACTTAATTGGATACCACAGTTGCGGTTTTATTCATTTTGCAGATTCATCTGGGACGCATTTTTAGTATTGTAATAATGACAAAGCAAGATAAGCCATTCTCACTGGGAGGGAACAAATGAAGGTATACGTAACGGTACTTTATATTACGCGCATTATGAATAACACGTAATGATTTACATCAATCTTTATAATCTGAGACTTTTGAATTGTCATTCTATGGATTAGATAAAGAAACGAGTGTAACTTCAACACAAGGACCATTCAAGAAAAGTGTTTTCACACACCACACCACAGGACTCGGTCCTGTGTCTTGTCCCTGTGTAACCCTAGTTACCTTCCATAATATTAAAATCCAGCTAACTTCTCAAAAGTCCGCAAGACAAAAAAGGTAGGTATATTTAGGTATACTTCCTTGAAATGCTCCGGTTTTATCGATAAAACATGAAGGTCAGTCGAACCGCTGGAAAAGTACAATGCGAATTAAAATTTAATTTATACCTAAAACCACGCTTGTAATCCCACGCTCGACAGCTCGGATTAAATGACATTAATGGAGTTTTTGTTCAGCAGTACGCTGGTGGAACATTGTATTGTGGACCTAGTCCTGCGGCTGACACAGACTGCATATGCCCATCATCCACAAAGCCACAGCATGTACGTTCAGTAACTACAACAAACAACGGCAACGAGTATTGTATACTTGACTACAATTGCATTCAATGACGTTCGTACATGAAGCTCCTTAACTCGTTTTGCGCAAATTTCGTACATATTTGGGCAAAATTATTATACAGGAAATAACCCACAAGGACGTCTGAGATGCTGCTTGCATGATTTAATACTTCCTAATGTCTAATTCAAATCACGTACAGAGCTAGGCCCCTGAAACACAAATGTCGGAATTGCCAGAATAAAAATAGATCTGAGCTCATGGATTGATGTCTAGAAAATTGAGTTTAGTGGGCAAATTGAATTAGGACACAGTGCCGTACTATACAATAGTAGAGTTTGCATTACCTGCTGACATGTATTGTACTATTGTGATACTGCTAGTTCGGCTCTGCACTTGAATGTAGGTAGTCATTTAGGCGTTTAATTTCCGCGTCCAAGTGACACTGAAGGACGTTTGAAATGTCATTATCTCAATCGACGCGTGCTTTTGTACTCTTATTATTATTTCTTGCTGAGATCAACTTGTAGCACAACAGATGAATCATTATGCTTTTTATTGTATTAACAATTAATATGTTAATTAATGTTATTGTATCATTTATAATATCTTATCCATATTTAGAAACAAATCATTCAAAATTCTTATGAATTTATAAATTCATGATCTGTTTCTTAATGAACGTATGCGTTCATTATTTTCTTTTACATTTTAGATTTAAAAAATTGTTTTTTAACACCAAGCTTTTTGGCAAGAAATTGCATGTAAATATCATTCATCTAGTCAAAGGTAAAAGTGGAAAAATTGTAGCTGGAATGGCTACGAGCTACGGGTCTACGAAGCTACGACCTGCTACGGCTACGGACGCGGTGCTCAGCCTGAGAACTGGGAAGCGTCAATGAGGATTTGAAATTAGGCCTCACATATTTATGGTCTAAGTACATAATTGTTTCTCTTAAGCACGACTTATTAATTAATGATAAAACTAAGATAAACCGGAACTGTTTATACGTACAATCACGACTTTCACTTGCACTCTATCATAGAATATTCCATACAACAAACCAGTTTTTGATTTTGTGACTAGTTAGAATTTTAGCTAGAGCTTTTTTTTTACGCTGTATATTAATTTGCTTATCGTACGACGATAAACTAATGGAATTCTATTCGGATTTCATTATAATAAAGAACAGGTTTCAAATAAATTATGGGTTAGAAAATGAAATTGCCAAATTAATTGCTCATAATATCAGCATAATTTTCGAATGGTTTCGTGACAAACAAAATAAAATAATGCAGTATGCTGCATCGTTTCATATTGCGCTTGTATTCGTAATTCCGGGGAGTCGGTTGCACAACTTTTTCTCGCCTGCTATAAATATTTTCCCAATCCATAGTTATTTTAATGCTGGGTGACAGGAAAGCCCCCTTCCTACTGCTATAACAGAATGTTAAGTATGTAAAGACAGACAGCTCATCAGAACTCAACATCGACGCTCGAGTAACATAAAATATGCAAGTAGCAACAAGTGACATGCGGTCTGGATATAATGATTTGTGCCAACACGACTTCACATTGTGGAAAAACTTAGTACATATCGGTAAGAGTAGCGTACAAGATGTAAAACAAAAACCAAGCCTACATGTTTATGTCCTCATTATACCTCTAATAGGAGGACCCACTTCCTAGCGGCCAAACAAACAAACAAAGTAAGTTTGTGCAAAATGCTAAACGGCCCGCCCTCGTTCTCCTCTTACAAATACAGCGCAGCCTGATTGTCGACATACTTACAGAGAATAATGGCCTCCCCTTACTCATATTGATTAAAGCACATTGATATAATGGATTCAGATAAGCGATAAGTGCATTTTTAACTTCACATTAAAATACTTATCAGAAAATATTCCACGTAGTTAAAAAACGTATTTAAAGTAAAATTACTAGGTATAAAATGTAGACGTACCGAATACATGTTAATTTGTTGCGGAATCCGAGAGCAATAACCGACGGCACTGCTAGCGGTATTCGGCGGTTTCTTCGACTCTAATATTCGACAAAAACCACCGTCTGCTGTGTATGTGTGTCTGTTTTTATGCACTACTACGAAACACTTTATATATATGTTTGATTTGAATATATTCCTACATATTAAGCTTAATGTGGAGATTAGTCACGCTACGGCCTTTAAAAGACGAGTCCGCGTATCTCGTACCGTATCGTACATTATTAGATTTCGGAAACAATGACGTTATCGTCACTATACACGAATATGTTCTATGTTTTGTCATTTGATATATAAATAGATTAGCTACAGAAACTTTAGCGAACAAAGGTTTAATTATAAATATTATGTTATTATATTATAAGTAGTAAATAGAAAAACAGTCGAGAGTGAAATGGAAACTCAACAAATGAATAAGTAGTTTTATTAAACAGGGTTATAAACACCAGTTTTAATGATTTTGCATGTACCAACATGTCCAACATGTTCTATGACAAATATTATTTTACACATGCGGCAATGTTCAGTAACATAAAGATACTTGATTGGAAAGGTAAAGTTTCATATGACTTTATATCATGTTAAGCAAAGCCTGGCAGACGAACAGACCGGACCAGCTTTACATTATCGACATTGTGACTGCCCTGCGTGACGCGGCGGTGGCGAGTTGGGGAAGGGCGGGGGTGGCCCGCGCATAGCCGGGTGAATGAAACAAGCATGTCAGCGAGGCTCACAGGGTGGCCAAATCTAAGTTCCTCGATTGGGTGTTGTGTAGTAGGCCTAAGTCAGGATTTTTACACAAGCAAATGTGCGATAGCAAAAGAGTGTTCAAGTCCCGATTAAAATGCTGCCAAAATCATCAGGACTAAATAGAATGGACATTCTAGCTGTGAAACATTGCAAGAGGAATTTCCGTGGTTTCTGGAAGGGCACAAAAAAAGAAAACTTACGCCCCGTTCTTTCTGTAAGCATCGATGGTGTGAATGGCCCTAAGGAAATTGGGAATCTTGTTAAGAACCATATTTCGGTGAAGTCTCCATTAATACAGCGACAGAGGTGTTCAATCCTGACGATGAAATGATCTTAAAGATTCAAGTGGATTCTTTTTTAATTTTTAATAAGTGAGAATAAATTTTAAGCCAACGACCACCTAGGGATTCGGTAGAGTAGATTGGCAACAAAGATTTAATATATAGATAGATAAGCAACTTTCTTTACAAATTCAACATTTACAAAAGAGTAATTAAAAGCGAACTACTCCTTAATCTTTTATGAAATGCTACATTTTATTCTTAAAGTGACCAATTTGGATTATGTACCGGAAATCAATGTTTATTTATCGATCTACCCTAGATATAAATATTTAAATCTACTTTTTTTCATGTCCTCATAAAATAGCAATCAATTCTATGCTTAATAACAAAAACACCGTGAATTATTTTATAACCATTTGCCAGAAGCAAGTGTTTTTAACGTACGATGATTATCATGTTGTAACTTTATAAAATCAAATTGATTAATTGAATTACCTAACCACCCATCAAGAATACGACTGCAGATGGTAGAGGTAACTGTAAAATATTCATTAATCGTACAAGACAATGATTCCCAAAGTGGGCTATATCGACTCCCAAGGGTCGACGATGACCTGCAAGGAGTCCATGTCATCGGAAAAAAAAAGGGGATCCATAAGATGTAAATGGGGGTCCACGATAGTGGATCTCATTTAAGCAGGTCGTGTCGTAATAGGTAGACACTTGAAATTTTCAGTTTTTTTTTTTTTTTTTTAATATATTGCCCCACATTTAGAGTGTACTACTATAGCCGTTATACCAACAAATAATGAAAAAAAATAATGGGGTCCCCATACAAGAAACGTGTTAAAGAAATATGTAGTGTTAAATATTTTACACAGTTACGTACTACGTACCTTTCGTGTGCGAGTCCGCACTTGGCACCTTTTTTTTGTGTGATGTATGAAGATACATAGAATCGCATATCCTTTAATGAAAAGGAGAGTTCATTTCAAAACAAAGAAATGGCACAAGGTATTCATAAATATCATCGGCAAAACATCACACATCGTTCCTGTTCCTGGTGAAACCAAAAGTAAATTGGAATCTAAACAAAAAATCAATCTGCCTATCCTTTTCCCAAGTATGTTGGGGTCGACATTCAGTCTAACCGAATGCAGCTGTATACCAGTATTTTACATGGAGAGACTGCCTGTCGAAACTTCACAGTCCAGTAACAGGGTAATACGATACCCCGTGGTAAGACTGGTTGACAGACTTTCGGGCTTCTGGCTACCAGTAACGACTGTCAAAGATCCACGAATGACAGCCGTGACCAAAGGCTTAACGTGCTTTCCGAGACACGAAGGAATCTCGGTATGTAAAGATTGTCACCCATCCACGGACCAACCCCGGCAAACGTAGCTTAACCTTATGGATCGTCCCGTGCGGTTGTTAAATAAATTCAAACTTAAGCGTGAGAGATAAAGCTTATAAACTTCTAATTAGTAATTACGTAAACATTCCTTACTTGTGTTTTTGTGTCAATCACGCTTTCATTAGCATGCAACATTTTCCTCATTGCGTGCCGACAGTTATCAATCAGCTAGAGCCTAATTATTAATTAATCGTCTGTTTTGTTTCAGGGTTAAAGGTTACACGCTGTACGACAAGGACAAACACTTTCTGCGCAGGAGTGCGCGTCGCGGTCGGCCGAACACCAACCTTCCGCGTCGCGCCGCGCCTGCGCTCCACACGCGAGGGGTCAAGGCTCCAACGCTGCCCATTTTGCTCTAATTTACTCAACAAATATTTTTTTCTAAAGTCGTTTACATTTTAATTAGTTCTTTGCAAAATTTAAATTTGTTTTTTGTGGCCGTTAAGGTTGAATATTTAATTTGCACCTTCTAGGTAGTTGTATATATCACTAAATAGTAGCGTGGTGTATAGTGCATGCTAGGGCTAAAGCATTTAAAAAATCTCAACTCATTGAGATACTGGCAGCCAGCTGGCACCTTTATGGCAGTAACTATTCATGAATCATTCAAAATTAAAAACAAATTCATGCTTCTAAAGTAAATATATAAAGTGTGGGCGGTTCAACTTTGAAACAATTATCGGACTCTCATCACACCCAACAAAATTCTTTGTTGGGTGTGATGAGAGTCCGATAATTATAATACACAAACCTTTATTGTAAATATTCATTTACAATAAAGGTTTGTGTATTATAATGGTTAATTACATAATAAACAATTAACTGAGAGAGATTTGTAAGCTGTCATTATCGCACTTTCTCCGAAAATCATAACAGACCGGACAGGCGGAGTCGATTCACTGCAGAGTATTTTACACCTTCGAATTGGTGAGAGCTATAGATTGTTATTATTATGTTAGCTACGTACAACATCAAGTTACGTGGCCGCCATCCCACGGTTTTGATTTGCGATTGGCACTTATGGAAATCCAATTGGTACCTACTCTTATTTTTTGGTTTAAATTATCATAATTCTGGCCGTAAGAGCTCCGAAGAGTTCCAGTAAGGAGGTACACTCTCTATGCTTTTTTGAAATACCAACATTCAATGCGCCGCCATTACAACGAGACAGAATATCAAATACTCAAACGATACATCTAAACATACACATGAATAGTAGTATGACCAATTAATAAGAAAACCGACTGACTTCGCTCAGTGACGTAACGTTTCTAAAGTATTGATAAACTAAGCGAAATTCCCTTCAGACCGTGTAGTCGATTCCCGACGAACGATATCAAACATTACGTTCGGCCGCTGACTCCACAGAAAGGTTAGCGTTTTCACATTACGTCGTACACAGCCTTAAGAATGCTATTGTTTAACCAACTAGCAAACAGTACTCCGTGTAACTATTTTCATTCGCAAGGCTCTCTAATTAATCAATTACAATGTGCGCAAGTACATAAGGAATAGAGAATTTCTTCACTAAGTATACTTTACATTATTGGACAACGTCGATCGACACAACTTAATTAAATACGTTTTATGGTATTTAATTATGTTTGAAATCACATATATCCACTAATATCTAAATAATTATAATTAAAAGATTCAATGTATTCGTATCTTTGTAATTATCAAACAAACTATTAAGTATTCACTTTCCAATGGTTTTCTCGTTTCTCTATGGACGTGGACGCAGAAATCTAAGGTCTTATTCATACGACTCTCGTGGACAAGATATTCTATTGTTCTTATCTTAAACCGACATAGTACTCTATGTTATTGCACGTTTGTTTGTGTGGCCGATACGAAACTACCTTCTTCGGCCTTAGATCTATACATATTAAGTGTCTGTATGTATGCAATTTCAACATATATAGCACTAAACTGAAAACTAAAACAAATACTTTTAATATATCTTCTAAGATTTAGTTACTACATACCTTACTCAGTCAAGGAAAATAATGTTTAAAAATCAGTTTTTTTGTCAAAACGCGTCCTCCAAGTCGTTTTATTTCTGAAAATCCAAGTTGAGAAACAATGGGTTTTAGTTAAATTATACATTTGCAAATAAAAAAACTATTTACGGAAAGGTGACTCGCCGTAGCTTTACATGCGAGGTCTCAAACTGATACCATTATGCCTTATCCATTCGGAAGAAATGATGAGCGATTTTTATTATCAGAAGCGTGTCAAAGAAAATTCTAGAACGAAATGTCCTCTCACGCTTATACTTTCATACAAGTTTTTGATAATTTGCAATATAGGTACCTACTTTCGATGATACATTGGGAAAACACTTTATAAATGACTATGCATCCAAATAAATTAGTGTAATTTACAAAATTATTTCATTTGATTTTGAAAATTATGTATTGTTTTGCTTGAAATAGAGCAGTTTTTTCTCGTTCAGCTAATAGATTTTAATAGGTTTCAAAGTCACTAGATTTCTGCAATCATCTAACCCTAATGAAGAACAAAGTCATTTAAAAAGGTAGGTGGTAGGTTTAGGTTTAGGCCTGTAAAATGATAGATGTAAGGAAATAAATAAATAAATTAATAAAATTAAAAAAAAAAAAAAAAAAGTCTTAACCTTTATATTACCCGTCCCTTTATCCTTAGCTCTTCCAGAGAACATTTGTTAAAAGATATGTCTGGCAATAATCAGAGATCTTATAAAGAAAGTGTAAGTAGTACATGTACTACATAGGCCTAGCACAAACGGAATAATACGGGTTGGTCCATGCGCGTGCTAACAATTAAATAAAGTTTTTCCTGTTCAGTTAACTTCTCTTTTAGTGATTACAATAAACAAATTCTATGTATTATGTTTGTTTATTACTAAACCTCTCTTCTGGACAAAGATGTTCATCATTTGAAAAATTGGAGTGGATGTCGAAACAAAAAGCTATAATTGATAATTTTTAAACGAAAAATTGATTTACCCACGATAATTATATTATTAAAATTGCGTGCCGTCGTTAAAAATTCAAGCATTTTAGTTCGTCATTTAAATTAGATCGACTAAACACACCGATTTCCAACGTTTGAAATTGGAACACAATTAAAAGGACAAATCGTGACGCATTATAAGGTATAGTTAAGAACATCTGTGGCGGCTGAGTCGTCGTGTGGAGCATTTGATTGCGTAACGCGATCATGCGCCGACGAGCCACGACGACCGGCGCTCATGCTCAGCATCCACGGAGCTATTTCTATTCATTGCTCCTAACAATACACATTAAGCCAAATACAAATAAGTAATGAAGGTGCATTCAAGTTTTTGAATTGGTGCAGACAATGTCCTCCAATGTACCATTTTGCTTTGCTATGTGCCAGCAAGCTTATGAGAAAAAGATGTATTGGTAGATGGCAGAGTAAGTGCGATCTTGGCAATATTAATTTTAGATTGTTATACCACAATCTAAAATACTATTCGGTGCTTCGTATGCTATACTTTTCTTCCACAGCGACATATTCCTGAACATTTTGAAGATCAGAATGTCTACTAAAGAGCACACAAAAGCAGAAATCACGAATATATTTCGCAAACCTATTCTTAAGCATTTACCGACAACTATTTTAACTTCTAAGGAACAATAATAACCATAAAGATCGTTTATCCCAACCTTAATCTAACACCACATAGATTATGGCCGTCTCCGGATCATTGGTATGTACAAAATGTCTGTATGTGAATAAATTCTCTCGATTACAAATCAGACTTACTTCCCGAATACTCTCCGAGGCAAAAGCGAATTGATTCTACTAAAAGACTTATAAGTAATAGCATGTTAGGTTTAAAGGCCCCAAAGGTGCATAAGTCAGGTTGATAGCTCTGCCCAATGGCCGCAGGCGTAAAAGCACCCGATTTCCTATCTTTATGATATTGATGGGAACGATGGCTTATGTACTATGATAATTTTCTCACAGTTTAGCGTCCCGTCTACTGAAAATTACGCGATGTAAATTCAGAGTGGTTATGCCAAGAATGCTTTTAAATTACCTAAGTACACAGTACATATTAGGCCGAAATTACGTCGCCTGATTTTCATTGTTAGTTCGCCGAATTTTCAGCACCTACTTACGCTTAATAGAAAATGAGTGGAATGTTATTGACTAGTAGACAAAGATATTATTAAAGTATATTTTTGCTTTCTTTTTCCACGTCATTAGGTGCCATTTATCCTTAATGTAGGATTCTTTATCTTTCAGCTTGCTGCAAGCCAGCGATGGCATTACATGCAGTGATGTCACGAATTCAACAAGCCATTCGAGTTCGACTGAAGGTAGTATTGCGAACAATACACGCTCCCCTTGCCGGCTCCGAGCTAACAAGCTCCATCACCTTCATGCCATCGCATTGTACTATCGCCACGGGCTAATTCGTACTGTGACGTCGTATCCTTTGTCCAATTCAATACTACTCTCAAGGTAACCGCGGCCCGCTATAAAATACTAACTTAAGACAATAAAACACTTATCGTGGAGATATCGTTAACTGCATATCGGCTAACAATTAGGAATATGGAAGTTGTATAAAGATAATTGGGATAGCGGAATTCTTTTGGGAAAATTCGCCACCAAAAGTTTAATGTAATGGGCAATTCCATAAATGGCACATGTGGCGTCTGCGGCGAGTATATTGAAATCAATGTAAAGTTTGGTAAAAGATCTTTATAAAAAATGCTGTTAATTATTTTATTTACTTCACTTGCATATTCTGTAAAATATTCAAACAATATATAGGTACACTATTAAATATATTGCTAAGTACGCATATAGGTATATAAGAAATATTTATTGTAATCTAAAGCAATAAACCATAAAGTTAATTCTGAACCGGATATAAGACAACTGTACCTATAAACATGAGCACTTGCTACAGACCCCGGTTTTATAAGACAGCAAGTTTTTCTTCGGTTCATACCTGACTTGTAATTTAGCTTAAACGTTTTTATTAGTCTCGACGTGTAATTTGAGTGACACAGAATCAGATCAACATTAAGTCAGAGCAACAGAGTGAAAATGCATTTTTTTAATGTAATTTAAATAGAAGAAATACCAATAAGAATCTTGTTATACGTGCGTATGTACCTACTTGACAAGTAGAGGGAGCATTGTCGTCCTGATGGTTATGGCAAATTCTCTTTGACTGTTCATTATAATTATAGCAAATGTTTTAATAAATTTTCGGATCAACTTAATATCCTTCCCTGTTTCTTATTAAAGTAGACATAAAGTTGGTATGCATGTGCTACGTATCCACATGTACTTTTTACTTTCTGTGGCTAATAACTACTCACACAGATAGCTGTGAAAATTGGTATCTTTATGCCATCTTCCGCCCTTTAATTCCTCATTACAGGTAACAGAGCTGCCGTGTTACATTTCCAAGTAAATAAGACAGTTATTTAAAAAAAATCCTTATTCTAATAACTATCAGGCAGGCATTATTTGACTCTTCTCACGAAATCTATGCATGTGTCCGTTACCTACATTCCGTATGGTCAATCGTGAGAAAAATATAGAGAAAATTTAACGTATAGATAGTTACTGTATGTCATATTGTATGTATGTGGTGCGCAATTTTCGCACGAGTTCAATAGGTGCTACTGCGCGTTGAAGTCTTTTGAACAGAACATGACACGGCGCTCCACACAATGCGATCCTGTCAATATTTTGTGATGCTAGGCGCCTCAACGTTCAGTATGTTAACAAAATATATGTATGTATATCGTTTGTTATGATAATAACAAATATAATATGTGATATAATGTACGTACATATAATATAGCCAGCTAAAGGCGAATACGTCAGTGCCGTTGGAAAGTGGCTACTGTTTCTTTTAGCTTTCCTTACAAATCTTGAGTTTTCATGTAATTAAGCTGAACTCAAAGACCAAAACTGCATTCACATAATGTATTCTTGTTATGGTAAGCTCCAGACGTAATAATTAATGCAACTTATAAGGTAAACTATACAACAATTGCCTCACCGCCCACATTCATAGTCTCCGACTGTTTCATTAAATAATTACATACTTTTTACTTCATCCGCGTTCATAAATGTCAATATTATTATCAACCAAATGATAATTTCTTCATCCGTGGAAACATTAATTTAGCAATAGTTAACGCAACCGCTATACTGGTTTAAAACTTTAACATTACAATTATTATTACATACTTGAATCTTATCACTGTAAATTAAAATAAATATGCCTCTTGTTAGGTACTAGATTAACGTCTAAGGTCTACTTTATTATTATAAAGTATAACAAACAGATAAACTAAATACAAAACTCACCTTCGCCTATGATGAAGCGATCCAATAAATATTCTGAAATCGGATTAACACTCCAGTGAAATAAGCACGAGTCGTAGCACTTAGTCTGTCGGTAAAACGCGACAAGGGTCGGGTTCATGAACAGCGTCCGCGTGGGGGAGCACAGGGGTGGCGTCCCGAGACAGTCCAGGGTGGCGGTGTCGGGCTACGGAGAGCTTCGGGGTGCCGGCGGCGCGCGGGTGGCGGTCCAGCGTCCGGCCGCACTACGCGCCTCGCAACGGTAAACTGGCTGGCAGCGCCGATACAGCCTCTCCCTCGCTTGTATGAGTGCCTCCAACCTCCCTCCCGAACAAATAGTACCGTACGCCGCGCTTGTGTCTCGCTAACATTTATTATACTTTTATTAGTGTTCGCGTGCGCCTGCATGTGTGCGCCCCGCCGACACGCCGCGACGTGACGCGGCCTGCGTCTGTGTGGGTGTTGGAGTAGGTAAAGTAACTACCTATGCGTGCTTTGATCTTACGATTCGGTATGCACGGCCGCGCGGGCGCACGTAGCACCGCGGCTATACTTTACTTCTATAATATCTAGTCAATAATTTTAGTTTGGGTTTGTGCAACACCACACGTCGTGTCGAGCCAACTATCTAGGCTAGTAACCGGTATACACAACCATAAGTATCTTCACTTAAGAAATACTTATTTTTACGTAATCATAATGGACTCATAACCTATCAATAAGATCGCAATATCTTTAATTACACGTTCGCATCCAAATTTCATCTGCCAACTAAAAGATTTCAAACATACACTGCAAAACTTGTTCGTCTAACTGACTGTTGAACTGCTGGGAGTGGTCCTGAGTTTGATAGCCGGGTCAGTCGAACAGTTTATTTAAGACTAGTCTAGATTCGTGCCCGATAGGTAAGTGGCTCGCCTCTGTGACATGGGAATATTCATTAAAATATTTATTACTATTATAAGTTTATAACGTGAACAAATGACTTAATGTGTATGCAGTTATCTACTATTCAGTCTATTCCCCAGCTTTCCTCTTTGGTGAATAAAGGCATGATGCGCTAACCATGTAGCATATTTGACATTATATTCTCGTCATCGTCATTTGTTAAAGGTTCCCGCAGACAGGCGCGACGCGACTCCACTAGAACAATTACCATGAAGTTTTCATAGAAACTGTTCTACTGGAGTCGCGTCGTGCCTGTCTGCGGCAGCCTTTAAGCAGGAGTGCTGATGCAGGCTTAGATTATAGACTCATTTATTTTCTTGTGATTTTATGATCCTTGGGGAGACTCCTACCGAGTCGGGAGTACGTGATTTAGATACTCGGACATGCTCTGTATGTAGGTACCCTCGACATATCTAGTATCTAGGTGTATCACATTTGAAATACTACACAAACACCTGAAATAAAAAACACAAATAGGTCTAGGTATTTGCTTACTTCGCAGCACGAATAAATGCCAAATACCTAGCCACGTGATATTTAAAATCACTTGACCTAATCTAGCGTTCAAATGCCCGCCTACTATTATGTTTTATCTTTTTATGAATACCCATAGTGCTGTACTTCTTGTACCTGCTTCATGAGCATTGCCAAAAATAAACTTTTGCAGCAGAGCTGTGAATCCTAGATTGGCGAGATAACGCGTCGAGTTGATTGAGATAAGGTATCATCGAGAACAAACGTGAGCGTAAGTGGCGGAGCATACGTTACGTGCTTTAATTTAGGCCGAGCTTTAGCCGATATTTCTTCGCAAAAAGGTAAAACCAAAACGTTAGAGCTCACTTGACGTCTAGACAGAAGATACAGGCAATGAAAGCTATTATTTGCTTTTCGTTCCAGAGACCGGCCCTAAAAGCGCCTTAGAATTCTTCGCCCTTGTAAACTCCAAGTCAGTAGATACCGCCAAAAAAACACCGTCGTAATCGTACCTTGCACGATATTCAGTAGTGGTAGTGGTACAGGCAGCAAAGACCGTTAATATTGAAGTGTTAATGTAACGTAACTCTGTTTTTTCTTTCAACCATTGAAATAGAAAAAATGTTAAATTAAAATATCAAAGTTTTAACAGAAGAGATGGTTTAAAAACAGTGTACCTATTTATTCAAGTGTACCTAACCTAACCTTTTTTTTTTTTTTTTTTTGTTCGGGGTGGAAAATCCTCATGGATGTCCTCAGCCCTGGGGCGGGCGGAGGGGTCTGTCAGACTCTTACTGACTAAAAACCACCCCGGTGTTCCATCTCACACCTACGCCGGGGTCGCGGGAACGTTCAAATCTTCCGCGACCACGACTGGTGCCAGCCCGCCTCTGCGGGCTCCGTCTCGTCGAGCGGGGGGAGTGAGGTGTTTGACTCCCCCCGCGACGTCTAAGAGGGGCGCGCGTGGAACACTACGCGCCGCCACCTCGGGTCCAGATGTATGGGGGGCGACGGACTTCCCCGGGTCCGTCGCCCCTGGACCCATTTAGGGGGGCTGGAAGAGGGCGTTGTCCGCCCTCCGCCGACGCCCGGTGCGCCTGCTGCGGGCCGGGTGAGAGGATGAAATCTCTCTCTCCCGTTCCGCAGCCTCCTTCTGCGAGATTACTACTTCGCAGAAGGATACCACCGCGTCCCAGGACTCCTCGCTGCCGACCATTGCATTCACAACGGCCGACAGCGACAGGTCACTGCCTACTCCTGAGATGAGGGCACGGCGCGGCTCCTCCCAAGCGGCACACTCTGCCAGCGTATGCCGCGCCGTGTCCTCCCGGCAGTCGACGCAGTGGTGACACCGGGCGTCCGGCTCCCTGTTTATGCGACACAGGTACTTCCCGAAGCAACCATGCCCCGAGAGCACCTGTGTCACCCGAAATGACAGGGAGCCGTGCCTCCTCCCGAGCCAGAGGTCGAGCACTGGCCGGACCGCCTCGATGGTGACGAGGCCGGCGGTAGGGCGTGAAAGCCTGTCCCGCCATTCCGCCACCAGGACCTCGCGAAGCTGCGACCGACGCTGCTCCAAATGGCGCTGCATCGGCCGCTCGCCCCGCGCCCGCGCTTCCTCGCGCCACCGATACAGTGACGCGAGTACCTTCGCCTCCAGGTCCCAGGGCGGGGATCCGGCCAGTGCACAAGCCGCCTCGTGGGAGATCGTGCGGTACCCCCTGATGACTCTGACGGCCATAGCTCGCTGCGGCTTTCGCAGCACAGAGATGCTACCGGCCGTCAGGTCAGCCGCCCAGATCGGGGCCCCGTAAAGGGCCATCGATCGCACGATCCCCACGTAGAGCCGTCTACAAGCGGCGCTCGGGCCCCCCAGATTGGGAAGCAGCGTTGACAGCGCCCCAGCCGCGCCCAACAACTTGGGCGCCAACCGCCGGAAGTGGGGGCCGAAATCCCATCGGCTGTCGAGCACCAGTCCCAGATACTTCATGGTGGGCTCGACAGCGATTCGGACCCCCCCGACCACGATGTGTGATCCGGGCGGTGGCGCCCGCCGGGAACCATGAAACACCATGGCCTCCGACTTGTTGAGGGCCACCTCCAGGCCGAGGCGCCGTATGCGGCTCACCGTCTGTGAGACCGCAGCCGTCGCCAGCAACGCTGCCTCCCTGTGCGATTTCCCCCGAGCCGTGACCAGCGTGTCGTCCGCGTAGCACGTCAGGTCCACGCCCGGTGGGAACTCGCCTCTCAGCACCCAGTCGTACCCGATGTTCCACAGGAGCGGCCCCAGAACCGATCCCTGTGGAACACCGCACGACATGAGGCGCTGGTTTCCGCCATCACGTCCCACGTAGGTGACACACCTCCCCGCCAAATAAGCCCCAACGATGCGGCGGAGGTAGGGAGGCACCCGATGGTACCGCAGTGCCTCCCGAATACAACTCCAGGGCAGGGTGTTGAAGGCGTTGGAGATGTCCAAGGACACCGCCACCACCACCCCACCCCGGGACACCGTTTCCTCCGCCAGGACTCTCACACGCGCTATTGCGTGTATGGTGGAGCGCCCATGCCGAAAGCCGAACTGGCTCTCGTCCAGGTCCGGCCCCTCTCCGCACAAGTGGCCGACGAGGCGGGCTGCGAGTATACGCTCGAACAGCTTACCCACCTCGTCTAGCAGCACTATGGGCCGGTACGCGGACGGCAAGTCTGCAGGGCGCCCCGCCTTCCTGAGCAGGACCAGACGACCACTTTTCCACAAAGTGGGAAACTGGCCCCGCTCCAGGCACGCTGTGAAGAGTCGTCTTAGCTGGGGCTCTAGCTCCTTCAGAGCGAGGGCTAATGCTAGGCCGTGAACTCCGTCTGGCCCCGGAGCCACATTCTTGGCCCGGAGCCGCATCACGGCCGCCCCCATCTCTGCCTGTGTCACCTCTGGGACGCTGATGGCGTTTTCCTCCGTAGACTCTGCGGCTGTGGGCAAAGCCATCGGCGGCGGAGTGTGCTCCGCTCTTGCCGGGAAGAGGGCTGCGACTACCTCATCCAGCAGCTCGGGTTGGAGACTCTCCGTAAGTGGGGGCGCTGCGGCTCTTAGTTTCCCTCGAACCGCTCGATAAGGGCGCCCCCACGGATCCCCGTCTAGAGTCTCCAACATCCCTTCCCTGGCTCGCGTCTTCGCCTCCCCGATGGCCAGCCACAGAGTCCCCTTAGCCGCGCGGTACACCTCATACAGCGCGGCTTCTTCGTCAGGGACCCGACGACGTCGTCTTCGATAACGGGTGTACTGGCGTCTCACCGCCACGCACGCGACTCGTAAGTGCGCGATTTCGGCGGACCACCAGTACACCTGGCGCCTTGCGGACTGTGCGTGGACCCGGGGCATGGACGCGTCGCAGATTTGCGTCATCGCCCCGCGGAACCACAGCGCCTCCTGTTCGACGTCGACGTCGACGGGTCCGTTCGTTGCCGACTCCCGGCTCCAGGTCTGGACAATAGCGGCCTCCTCGAGAAGTTCCCTGTCGATGCGCTTGCGCGCCCAGCGCGGGCCGTCCATTCGCGAGACTGATGATCTGCGGCCGCCAGCGGTTTGGGCGGAGACGTCGAAACGGATGTATCTATGATCCGACAACGTCTCCACCTCCACGGCGACTCGCCAGTCACGAACACGGCTCGCGACAGCAGGGCTAGCGAACGAGACGTCGACAATCGATCCGCCCCGCTGCCGCACGCACGTGTGGACCGAGCCCCGGTTCAGGACGACCAGGCCAGTCGTGACCGCCCACTCCTCCAATGCCTCACCCCTAGCATCGGTCACTGGGGATCCCCACGCCGCAGATTTGGCGTTGAGATCGCCCAGCAACAGCACGGGGCGAGGATGGAGTTGGCCCACGACGGCACCCAACTCGACAAGGAACCTCTCGAAGTCGGCGAGACTCTTGTTGGGCGAAAAATACGCTCCAACAACGCCAATGCCGTCCGCGAGGGCGGCTACCCAGCCGTGACCTCGGGACGGGTTGACGAGAGCCCCGCCAATGATGGCCACCAAACCGTCAAGGTCTCCCACCCAGCTATCCCGGGGGGGGACAAAGTACGGCTCGGCGACCACAGCCACGTGAATCGACCACTCTGCCATGCTCTGGATCAAGAGATCCTGAGCTCTGGCACAGTGGTTGATATTGCCTTGGAGGAAATGGTAATGGTGTATAGACATTATGCGCATTCCATTCCCTCCGCACCATTCCTAGGCCGGGAGTCGGCCGAAGGGCAGCCGGGCTGAGGGGGGGGTAAAGAGCCCCCCGCAGCCTTGGCATCCCTTCTCTTCTTTTTGTTGTTGGCGGGCACGCCACAGGCCTTTCCACCCGCCCTGTGTCCGGCGGGCCTCCCTGCAGCTGTACAGAGGCTACAGTTTGGCGCCGCCGAGCACTGAGCCGCCTTGTGGCCGGGCTTACCGCAGCGATAACACTGGTCGCTGCGGTCTATTTCGGCGGTGCACCGTGCTCGGACATGCCCGAAGTCCAGGCACCGATAGCACCGCATGGCCCTGGGCTGCAGCAGCTTAGCTCTCGCTGCAACCCACCCCACCAACAAACGCCCACCGTCAGCGACTTTGTTCGCCGCCGCCACCGGGCACCGCACCCAAATCGTGCCGAGCCCGGAAGCGTCGGCGCGAATGTCGCCCGTCCGCACGTCTTCGGGCGGACATCCACCTACTCGGGCGACGGCCGCCATGACCTCAGCTGGGGTCGTCGAGTCGTCCAGACCATCGACGCGCAGCTCAGCGGTCTTCATCGGCCTGGACACCCGGACGTCATCCGGATTGAGGACCTCTCTCAGCTTGGCGGCCAGGATGTCCGCCTTTTCGCCGCTAGAGGCACCCGACACCTCGAGCAGCCGCGCTCCCGTGATCGCCGGCCTCAGTTTGAAGCCGGACGGTGTGCCGAGGTCGGGAAACGCGACTTTGGCTTTCGCCTCTGCCAGGACCGCCGCGTAGGTAACGCCCCTTTCGACGGCTCCGGGCTGCAGCGTGAGCACTACAGCCGCGGAGCGTGGTGCTCTGACCTTAGGCGGTCCCCGGGCCTTCTTCGGTGCCGGTGCTCCAGCGGGTGCCGGTGGCGGTGGTGCCGTCTTCGTCCCGCGACGGCGGCCCCTCTTGACGACTGTCGTCCAGGCTTCCGGGGTAGGCCCGGGCGCGGCCGCCGGTGGCGCAGCTGCCCGGGAAGTGGGGACACGCGTACCCTCCGTGGGCCCCCCGGTCCTCCCTCCCGACTGGCTGGACCCAGCCGCCGTGGTGGTATTGGGCCCCTGAAAAGCGGCCCCCTCCTTCCTCCGCTTGTCCGCAGCGAGCGGTGGGCGAAGGGTTACCGCCGGGAGGAGTCTCTCCTCTATGGCCTCCATCCGGGCACCCAACATCGCACCACACTGCATCATGCAGATGCGTGCGATCCTCTCGACCTCCGCATCCGCAAGCGCAGGCGCCGATGACGGGACCGATGGAGCCGACGACAGGGCCGCGACGGTAGACGAGCCGGAGGCCGCAGGTGCTGCCCTCTGGGCGGCGAACTGTCGCTTGAGGTCCTCCAACTCGGATCGGAGACGGCCATTCTCCTCCCATAGCTTCGCCGTCTCCTCCGTGCTAGTGCGATTAAGGAGGACCTCAACCGCCTCCCGAATCCCCTCAGCCGCCTCCTTGAGAGCACGCGTGAATGTGCCCTTCAAGTTGCCCGATTTGGTGGCAACCTTCAGGACAACATCCACGCCGTCCAAAACTTGGCGACTGAGCGCCACCCCAGTGATGTCCCCTCCAGCAGCCATCCGAGCAGAGCGCCGCTCACGGGCCTGTCGGGCCAACTCGCTGACTTCGTCAGCCGCGACAGTCCTCACTTGAGCCCTCTTTCCTGCATTAGCCTCCGCTCGGTTGGCTTCTAGCAGGGACGCAGTGCTGCCCCCACCTTGTTCCTCCACCATTGGCTCGGGGTCACTCTCCGCCGAAACTGGCACAAAGCGACCCCGCTTGTCGCGCTCCGGCAGCCGAGCGGGGACTCCACTCGCTACCGCGCGACCTCGCCCACCCCGTGCCTTTGGCACCTTAGCCGCCGCCACGTTGACCTCGACCGGGGAAGGACCGCGCTTCCTCCGCGACTCCCCCCGGTCGGACGATTGGTCCCTTTCGGGACTTGAGTCTCCTCGACTCGCGTTGCCGTCAGTGACGGCAAGTGGTGCGACCACAACGCGCGGGAACTCCGGGTTCTTTTGGAGCTCCCTTTCTCGCTGGCCGGCGGTGCCGCCCATTCGACGACCCGACAAATCTGGATTTGTCAGGTCCTCGAACGACCGAGACCGCGATGAGCCTCCTCGACTCTTGTTGCCATGGGCAAGTGGTAGACATTCGTTGCCCCCCCCAGAATACGAATGGGGGCTTGACGTTCCCGAAGGGAACGTGGCGGACTCTCCAGCTGCAGAGCAGCCGGTACCGCCCTGGGGTAGTTTTTTTTCGTCTGTCTTTTTCATTTTTTAATTTTTCCTTTGAAGGGTATGGTCCCATTTCCCCTGTATCCCCCCCCAGCGCTAGCGACCGGATACCCCCGGCCATTCATCCCCTCGGCACGCTCGACCTTGAGATTGGGGTAATTTTTTATAGAGGTTGTCTTCCTCTTCCCTCCCCACTCTACGCCCACTAGACTCACCCTCTGTAAGCAGGGGGGGTGTGGACGTGAGATGGCCACCAGGCCTATCCCCATGACGGACTAGCCGTCCCGCCCCTAGCCCGGTTCCCTTCCTCGACCATCAAAGATGATCGGTGAATGGAACCGCGGCCCTTCCCAGTTTGTTGAAGATTAGCCGCCAGCCCCAATTGTCCACCAAAAGCAGGTGGGCAATTGGAGCTGACGTTGCCCAGGGTGCGCCACGTGGAGGCTCTTCAACATGCACCCCACCTAACCTAACCTAACCTAACCCATGCGGAAATACAGGCTTGATGTTATAAAAGAAAGAAAGAAAGAATAACGTTTATTTGGTCACAGGTCATGAAACACAAAATACAAATAACAAAGAATTCGGAGGTTCCTGTAAACATCTCTACCTACAGGGATTCCCAACATTTTAACATACGCGCCACTTTACTTCGTCAACATAATCAGAAAATCATAAGAATGTAAAGCGGGCGAAAGTGAGGTCGAAAATGTTTGCACCCCCTTGGATAGGTTAGATTTTCTTTTGATCATTCAAACAGAAATAGAAGTTACTTTGTCGAGTTTTGAAAACTCAAGAATTATGAGAATGCATAATGTAAGAGCGAGCAAAGTGAGCTCGAAACATGTTGTACAATTTCGGATTCGTTACTGTGCGTTTGCACTGGCGAAACATTCACAACAAAACATGTTGACATCTCTATTTTCTGTCAATATTCCATACAATGTTTGACAGAAACTAGGGATTTCAACATGTTATGTTGTGAATTTCAACAGTTTTGCCAGTGCGCAAACGCACAGTAACAATTTTCTTTTGACGAATGGTCATACAGAAAAAGGAGTTACTTTGTCGATTTATGCAGAATGAAGAATCAAGAGAATAGTACCTAGAATGGAAGAGCGAGCAAAATGAGAATGAAAATTGTAGCACGCCGCCTCGGATAGGTTCGGTTTTCTTTAGTCCATTCATTCAGAAGCAGGAAAACTTATTTTGTCAAAAACAGAAGCTCATTTTACAGTACCTACCTACAATATTATGAATCGTTCGGGTTTTGAAAACTGGCCTTAACCTTTTCTAGATCAAAAACATAAAATTTAATAAATCTATAGTTCATTATTAGAGCCGCCCCATTGGTCATTCTACGTCCCCCGAGGGGGCGCGCCCCACCGGTTGAGAATCTAATTACGCAACACATTTTCGTAAGCGATTACGACAAATTTGTTTCATTTTGACAGTTTAACGACATTCATTGCGTTATTTACGTTATTGAGCAGATTTTTTTTCGAACTTATGAAGCAATGTATTAGCAATTTGTTTCAAAACGATTCAAATTTATTTACGTATTACGTAATTAGGGTACTGAATAGTTTGTTTTTTAGTTTGAACGCGCTAATCTCTGGAACTAGATACCAGTCTGATTTGATGATGGTGATTTCTTTTTGCATTTGATAGCCCAATTCTTGAAGAAATTTATAGGTTAACATCACACTGCGAACCTTAGGGGCCGAGGAAGTAAAAAAAATCGGAGAGAACGCTAGTAGTAAAGCGAAATGAAGTAAGTAATAGCGCGGACGGGAAATATGATATGGCTGTTATTTTAGTAGTTATATTGTGGTATTTTTTTTATGTGTCTACCTACTGGAATACGGACTGCTACCGCCTGCGGTCGGGTTCGGAATCATGACTGCCGCGACATGACGCCGCGACACGTCGCGTGCAGTTACTGCCTGCGGTCGGGTACGAAATGGTACCTTTAGGCCGATGGATTATCATCACCCTTACTAATAAGCTGTTATGCACGACGTATACCGGGGTATATCCTAGAGTTTTCAAAAAAGCAATTGTCCATCCGATCTACAAGAGTGGGGACAGAGACAGTGTAACTAATTACCGGCCCATCTCTGTTCTGTCTTGCCTGTCTAAAATATTGGAGAAAGTTCTAAATAACCGCCTAGTATCATATCTCAATAAATACAACATCTTATCGAGCAATCAATATGGCTTTAGAAGGGGCAAGTCTACAGAGGATGCGGTATTAGATCTTACTACCACGATTGTAGATCATCTGGATAATAAAAGAAAATGCTTAGGTGTTTTCTTAGACCTGTCAAAGGCCTTTGACACTGTCTCTGTTCCCATTCTGGTGGACCACCTTTAAAAATGTTTAAGGATTACCTAACTGACCGCACACAGTGTGTCAAGATAGATTCTGTGGTAAGCGATACTGAATATCTCACCTTTGGCATACCACAGGGTTCAATTTTAGGACCGTCATTGTTTTTAATTTATGTCAATGAGCTCTGTGGGCTACAGATCCCAAATTGCCACATTTATACCTACGCTGACGACACTGCCTTGGTGGTGAGCGGAAAAACTTGGGCTAAAACTCAGTTAAACGCTGAAAACGCCCTTAAACTTGTCATGGCATGGCTGTACAATCATAAATTGACTCTAAACGCATCTAAATCAATATATCTACCGTTTGCACTAAAAAACAGCAGCCTGCCAAGCCCGGAACTAACTATTAAAGCTCATAATTGCTTAAATCAAACACAACACTGTAATTGTAATTTGTTAACTGGAAGTGATTGTGTTAAATATCTTGGAGTCTTGATCGACAATTTTCTCAGCTGGAAAGCCCACGTTTCTTCTGTAACAAACCGTATTCGAAAACTCATGTTCATCTTTAAAAAGTTAAGGAAATGTGCTAACATCAAAACCCTAAAACTAGTTTATTTCTCGTTATGCCAGTCCCTAATAACATATTGTATTTGTGCCTGGGGTAGCTGTGCAAAAACTCTATTGATGAGACTTGAACGAGCACAAAGGGGAGTGTTAAAGGTCATGACTTCAAAACCGAGAAGATATTCTACGGACGCACTGTTCTTCGAATGTAAGCTGCTAACGGTCAGGAAACTTTTTATCCTGCAAGTGATCCAACGTAAGCACAAATCTAAAGAATTGGAATGCATTGCCTCGCGTCGTAAAGTAACCAATATATACCGCTCTAAAAGGCATAACACCTCCCTCGCCCAAAGATCTTACGTTGTTATAGGAAACCATTTATACAATGTCATACACAAACGAACACCTATATTTCAACTTCCGCAAAATAAAACAAAGCTAGCTACAACTGAGTGGCTAATGACCCTAAACTGCGAAGAAAGCGAAAAGTTTTTACATGCACCCACATAAACCCAACAACTGAAGCGCAAACCCCTCACATACGCATTACACAACTTCACTCACATACCATCACCCACACACTCACTACACATCTCACTAACCCATACTACACTTACACAATTACACACTCTCCAGATCAACTCTACTCACATTTGTTTTTTTTTTAGTAATTTTTCTACTTGCATGCATCCCTTTGCCATGTTATTGCATATTAGTAATATATAAACGTTCGAGAGAGCCTTGACTTTCATAGTACAAGTTTTACTTAGTTTGGAAGTCAAGAGTTTCAAAGTGTGTACCAATGTTTTTTGTGCAATAAACGATTTTTTTTTTTTTTTTATATAAGTTTATTCGAAATAAAGTTTGAAAAAAGAATCACGCCCGGGGCAGTGATGGGTGGAAGGGGGGCCCAATTTCCTCTTTGCTCTCTGATCTGAAGTTACTCCACTGTATTTATAAGTATCTACGGTCTGACAGCGAGCCAAAATCCTGCACCTTATCGCAATTTAGTTGAATACACTTGTCTGTTTTCGTTTTGTAGGTGTCATTAAAGTTACATGCTCTGTGGGTGTCATGCTACGCTACCACTTAGTGCCTTCTGCAGTGCGGTCAATGTTTTGATTATTTCTAAATTAAATTATTAATTTTAATACCCATTTCTGTCTGGTCGGGATATTTACTCCTTGGGTCTGGATAATAGTTCTGCTGGCATGAATACTGGCCTGGCTGATAGAAGATATTGAACAGAATAATATGAAATAGTTCCGGTAGATGTCACTGCGATATACTGAAAAGAAGTTGCTTATAACAGAACAAAGTTATATTTCATATTATTATCAGAAAACATTCAATGTGTCCCCATTTGGTAATTTCAATATATGGCAATAATATTTTTTCCATTATCAAATAATAATGCAAAAAATTTATGTGGCAACTGCAATTTAATAATTATTTATGTATAATCTGTCTACACTTTTTTATTAATCTGGCATCCCTGCCGGGTGTGTGAGCGACGTACGAATTGTGTATCTGTAATTTACTTAATTTTAAGTGTAAACAATGAGTTTAATAAATTGTTTAGCCGTGCGATATTGAAAATTTCCCTAATCTCATTGCCAATGTCGAAATTTAGGTGTTTTATACGCTTTTTATATTGATGTGAGGTTCTCGTGCTTTGTCTTCGTGTGTGACAATATACTCAAAATGGCGCATCAACTGGCACCGTCTGTAAATTGTTCATTGGACGACATTGACCTCAGCGCACTAAAGGTAAACTTTTAAAGTAAACTTTTATTATTAATTATACATCCTGAATATCCAAAAAGCAGGGGCTCCCTAAACTTCCAGAAAAAAAGTAATCAAAGGGCAATGATCTCACAGGGCGTGAATCATAAGTGAAGGTTTACTTGAAATGGCATAATAATCTTTCTAAGCTATTTCATTTCATTTATGTGTCATTTCAGGATCCCGCTGGTATATTCGAACTCATAGAAGTGGTCGGAAATGGCACCTATGGACAAGTGTACAAGGTATGTACTAGATTAAAAACCGGAGCGCAATAATAAACTATACCCGTACATATAACTACACCTATCAGTAATTAAATTGATTGCTTTTATTGGATCTCTCCTCACGGTCTACTTACAAGCTGTAATACATGACATGGTGCTAGTGAAAATTAACTTAATAGGCTCCAATGAAAGCATTACAATTAAAGAGCACTGTCTATTAATGTCAATGAACTTCATTAGTTCCCATCAGTGGACTTTCAATAGGTAACACTAAATTTTAAAGTGTAGGATAATTTTGTCAATTCCCTACTTCTCTATTAGATAGTTTTATTTTCAACTCAGTCAAATAATAATGTATAGGTTTAAATTGATGAATCTTTAAGAGTAGAAAATTATATGCTCTGTTGATTTATACACACACGGGTCAGAGGGTTGTGTGGTGTATTATTGTTCTCAAAAAATGTACATTGGTTCATATTACATGTTCTTTGCTTCATAAGTTTATGACATGTCTTACAAAATAATTATAAAAAAATTAAAAGGATGAAATGTGTATTTTAGTATTTAAATAATTTTCACCCTACTGCACTAGAAAGAGAGTTTAAAAACAATATT
This sequence comes from Xanthia icteritia, assembly GCA_949128155.2. Taxonomy (NCBI): domain Eukaryota; kingdom Metazoa; phylum Arthropoda; class Insecta; order Lepidoptera; family Noctuidae; genus Xanthia; species Xanthia icteritia. Next base: position 10,995,171 of record OX421934.2, read on the forward strand.
TGAAAAAGTGGAGTAGATAAACAGCTAAGTAGGTAACTATGTTCATAAAATGTTATTATGTCATTTAATTCATTATATTATTCAATTATTAATTACTTTTTTTAATCATAAAAATAATAAATTAATGAGTTAGGAATAAAAAAAAAACATTAAGCAATGGTTAACAGATACAGCTCTTAAGCTCAAGAGCCACATTCACAAAGTCATATAGGTACTAATCTGATCAAGACAGTAATATATATTAAGATACTACAACTGTGATTAGATTATCATGATTTATTATTATCAGCTTATAAACAGTACTGCTAAACATGACTGGATAGTTATGCGGCCTATGGAATATTGCAGTACTTTTTGGCTAGAGTGGTGATCATAGACTAATATTTTTAGCAGATGAGAGAATGCTGCATGCAACCCTATTATGTAGATAATTTATTTCCAACAATCGATTTTTAAGATACACAAATCTAGCCAGAGAATGTAATATTACTTTTGGTTCTTGCATTAAAAACTAAAACAGCATTTTATTAAAACATGAGTTTAAAAATGGATGGTGTTTTGTTATTTTTCAATTCAATCTGAGTATTGTCAATGGCATGCAGTAATCTGTAAAAAAAAAAAAAAAAAATTGGCAAATATAGACTAATCTTTAGAAAATAATGTAGACAATTATGACATTCACATCATTCCATTACAATAACTAAGAAAGAAAAAATACTTTAGGCGGTTTATTTATAAACATTGCTTAAAGTTAAGTGATATTCAAACGTCAAAAATGTATGGTTAAACAGTTGCTAATCATTACTTAACTTTAAGCAATGTTTATAAATAAACCCCCTAATCTCTAAAGCCTAATCACATTTTGATCTAAAAGCTAACACTGAGAACAAGCACTTTGTGAAAATACCAATATACAAAACTGAGTGAACATAAAATTGAAGGAGATTAAAAAACAAACTAACACAAATAATTACACATTGTTGTATTATTCTTAGTCAATAAAATAATAAATGATCAAATTTTAGGGACGTCATACAAAAACAGGGCAACTTGCCGCTATTAAAGTTATGGATGTCACACAAGATGAGGAGGAAGAGATAAAGCTAGAGATAAATGTACTAAAAAAGTACTCTAATCACCGCAACATTGCCACATACTATGGAGCTTTTATCAAAAAGAGCCCTCCAGGAAAGGATGACCAACTGTGGTTGGTTATGGAGTACTGTGGAGCTGGTATGTGTCCCTTGTAGTTTTTGTGACTTATTTGTAATATGATTAATACCCCCTAGTTGTGTGTCAACATTTCTGTTTATTAGAACAGGTAAATTAACAGAAATGTTATAAGTTTTCTATTTTCATGTATACCTGATGACATTGCATGTTTATTATTTCTTGAGCTAACTCATCTACATAGCGGTGGACTGCTGCTAGCCTGACTGTGAGTTTCATATTTTAACATTGCTATGTTTCTAGGATCTGTGACGGATTTAGTGAAGTCCACTAAGGGGCAATCATTAAAAGAAGAATGGATTTCATACATTTGTAGAGAAATTCTCAGAGGTCTTAGTTATTTACACTCTAACAAAGTTATTCACCGTGACATCAAAGGACAAAATGTCTTGCTTACAGACAATGCTGAAGTTAAACTGGGTATGTATTTAAACAGGCACGTCTACATAACATTCTGAAATTTACATTGATATTTGCCTAGTACACATTGTGTATTACACATATAGTAAGTTGTACATTCTGCTTCCATGTCATGTGAATTTGTTCATAATGTTGTGCGAGTTGTGTGACTCAAATTCTGACATGACAAATAATTTGTGCAACCATTTATGTTATCAGTGGATTTTGGAGTGTCGGCGCAACTGGATAGGACTATAGGTAGAAGAAACACATTCATCGGTACTCCATACTGGATGGCACCTGAAGTTATTGCGTGCGACGAAAACCCCGATGCAACATACGATAATCGTTCTGACCTTTGGTCACTCGGTATAACTGCTCTCGAGATGGCGGAGAGTCAACCGCCCCTATGTGATCTTCACCCGATGAGGGCTCTTTTCCTCATTCCAAGGTATAATTTAATTAACATTTTACAGCAATACCTATTGTTTCTACTGCAAAACTAATCAAATAACTTGTATTTCTAGAAACCCGCCGCCTCGTCTCAAGTCCAAGAAATGGGCAAAAAAATTTCATAGTTTCATTGAAACTGTGCTTGTAAAAGACTATCATCAACGACCATACACTGAACAACTTTTGAAACACGCATTTATAAGGTAAATCATTATTTTAACAAATCAGTTAAAAAAATCCAGATGTTATACTAAAAAGAAGTCAAACATATTTTTTTTAAATATTATTTTGCAGAGATCAACCCACAGAGAGACAAGTGAGGATACAACTCAAGGACCACATAGATAGGTGTAAGAAGCGGAAGCAAGACAACTCGGTGCGGGAGGACTACAAGTACTCTGGATCGGAAGGCGAGGAAGAAGAGAACGCAGTCGCCGGCGAGCCGTCGTCCATCGTACACAACGCGGCCGCTCACCAGGGCGGTGACACTCTGCGTCGGAACTTCCAACAAATCCAGGAAGGACCAAGGTTGGTCATCACTCATACAAAATTGTTTTGCCTATTAACTTCTGTCGCTTAACATTTGTGTAATTAACCAGACCCGCCGAAGCACCTCAACCCCAGCCGCCCCCGAAACGTAACAGCAAGCGTGAGGAACGTGAGGAAATTCCAGGTAACATAACTATCTAACTCTTCTTATGAGTCATTTTGCAATAACTATGTGATATTCGTTAACACTGTGCTGTTTGTTGGTACTGCAGAGCCAGGCCCACCGGCAAGGCCTTCTATTCCACAAAGACTGATCGTTGTGCCAGACCCACAGGCACAACAGCCTAATAGATATAGGTAAATATTGTCTTTTATATAATTTAATAAATTGTTTTGTAACTGATACTATGTTTAGTTGTCTGATAAAATATGTACCTAATCCAAAAAAAATCTTTGGTAAGAGGTTAATTAAAGTGGTAATTGCAGGCCTCTACCACCAACACCAAAGTCGTCCGGCTCGTCAAACAGTTCGGGCTCCAACAACGGCACGCCGCCGGCCAGCGGGCCGCAGCCTCCGCAGCGCGGCTCACATCAATTGTTCAAACCCATGGTACGTGTGTTTGTGCCACCGCTATTATTATACTCCGGAAAATAAGCGTTGATACTAATCACATCTGCAGCTGCTCCCGATTTCAGAGATTTTATTTCAGTATTTCACAATAGTAAAGCACCTAGCATATAAATATAATGATTTTCTTTTGTGTTTCAAAACTACACAAAGTCGACAGCTAGTGTTGGTTAGCCTCAGTTTGTATCTAGCGTATAACAAACGAAGACACTCGTATCGCGCTATATTTTACTGAGTATAGTAACAACTTGATTGTGTATTCTGCTAAATTATTATTGTATGTATTTCTTTGTTACTTTAATTTTATTAGCTTTTTGTTTTTATTTTCATGTCACGCTGTTAACTTTCTTTGCACATCCGATTTAAACTGCAACTGCAGATTCCACCGAGAAGGCCAGAGGTAGGTTATTTGAGTTGCGTTTATTATTGATATGATTGTATTGTTACGATGTTTTAATTGTTTAAAGTTGTTTTATACAAAATGTACAACTCGGCAGGACTTGGACAAGTTGGCTGCACAACTTAACGAACTCGGCGTCGTGTCTGGTAACGAGCCTCCTAACAGGCCGCCTCGCGCTCCCACTAATGGTCAAGGTATTTACTTTAGTTTTCAAACTTTGTTACTAAAACTCTCGTAAGACATTATTCATGTTTATGGTTTTCTGTGATTATGTGGGATCTGCTCCACAAGTATCGAACAAACCAGGTTATAACGCAGCTAGGTTGCGAGTGGAACTAGTCAGCCAAACTAAATAAACACGCAAACATATTTTAAAATTGTCAAGTTTAAAAAACTTAAACATCCTAACGTAGGACCACCAGTGGAAAGAAACCAACCAGAACCGGCGTTTGAAGACTCCGATACCGATTCTGACGCCGAAGAGAGTGGTGGACGAGTGCGCAACGATGGCACCTTACTAGCTAGCGACCCGCCTAAACCTCTGTAAGTAGCTAACTAAAGAAACCGCTGTATTTCTTATACATTTGAATTACATTATTGTGCATGCTATTCATTTTCATTTTATAAAAGTACAACTAACCATGATTACTTTTATTTTTATTTTGTTTGCATATTTTTATTTTTGGACCAAATTTATGTTCGCCCTCCCATCCCGTTCGGTTGTGTTTGCCTGTCAGTCCCGAGTTCTGTTACAGGCCGGGCCTGAGCGCCGTGGCCGAGGACGGCGGCGGCGCGGGCGGCGGCGCGCCCACGCGGCCGCTGCCGCCCACGCCCGACGACGACGACACGCACGCCGACCGCACGCTCGTCATGAAGCGGGTAAGTGTTCCCACACCCCACACGGTGTTCCGCTCAATGCTAACACGATCATAATCATACTATTCTACAACATTACATAGTGTTTCATATAGCAACATGAAGCTCGATCCATGGCCCCTACATACTACATACACACGAGCAAAACTTAGTCAGTGCTTAAGATATCTAATATGCATACATAGCCTATTGATTACTCTAGCTAAATCTGTTAACATATTAATTATATTACCACATCTGTTTTTACGGATAATATGTACGCCAGGTGAATTGAAATGGATATTATAATAGACATTTTTTCGAAATATAAGAATATAAAACTTATTTTTCCAAAATGGACTATTATTATTGAGCACCTATTTCATTACAACTGGGAGTATTTGTGTGACATTTGTGCTATGTTGTGTGTGGCTTGATCAAAAATAGCAACTGACAGAATGGGGCCCCATGTGAAAGAAATGGACTGTGTTTTTATTTTGATTTTATTTTCATGAATGGTTTTCACGCCAAAGTAAGATCAGTGAGCATAAAATACTGCTAATTCGTTTTTATTTGTATGTTTCTTGGTTCTTATCATTTATATGTACTTTTTGTATCGGACATGTTTGACAAACATCAGAGAGAGAATACCGAAAACGATAAAAGGCAGTCTGATGTCGATGAAGCAGTATTACTGAAGGATTGGGATTTCGCCCGATTTTTTCCATCGAAGAGTTCTGAAAAAGATGAGAAGCACGATACACCGAAAGATTCCGAGCAGAAACGAGCGCAACTGCAACGGCAATCACGGTTGGAAATGGAAGATGCATGGTCTAAATATAAAGCTATAGCCACTCCTCCTTCTCGACACAAGCAGCTATTCCAAAAACCCACCGAAAAATCGACGCAGGACAAATTAGCGGACATTTTGAAGCACAAAAAGGAATCTGATTCAGACGTCAATTCTCCAAATCGTTTTTTCCGTGGCTTCCGTAGAGAAAACTCCGACCTCTTCCCACTACCAAGTACACGTCACTCCGCTATATACTTTCCGAAACATGAAAGTCCAGCAGGAGTAAATAAACAACTACGGTCCAGTGGAATATTTAACAATTCACGCAAACAAGTTATGAAATCGTCGGCTGGAGAACCTATTTTAACAGATTTCATAAAAACTAACGATAGTTTAAAAATGTCAGCACGAGGTGATGCAAGAAAAAGTGAAAAGAAAAGAACCCCCGACCGAAAAATAGCAGCCAGTAACCCTATCGAGGCACTGAAGAATGTTGCTGCACTTATCAGACAAGATAATGAAAGCAACGGACCAAGCCGGCAAAGCAGCGTAAATAGTGATTCTCCAGCAACAAGCATTTGCTTCACGAGTAGCACATCTTTTGAAAAGGCTGGGACGCCAGACTTAACAGCCAATACCAATGAGAAATCAAATTCGGATACTTTAAATGAAGGCAATGTCGTGAAACCACGCAGAGAAAAGACTGAATCGGATATAGTTTTCCGGAGAAATTCTCAATATAACCGGCATTCAGAGCTTATGGCAAGTTGTGGGCAGGAAGCGGTACTCGCTCAGGATCAGGTAAATTGCTCCCTGCTCAGGATAGTTTGATTAATAATTTATACTTACATTTGGTATGAGGGTTTGGTTTTCTAACATGGTTTTCACTAACATTTAAAAAATAATATAATATGAACGCTTTTATAAAAGAAATGTATGTTTTGTATTTAGTTTGTAGTGGTTTTGGTTCATATAACAATTACCTAAATGTATGGGAATGGTATACGGCTCTTGTTTGTCATACTGCATACTAAAATATCTACTTCGTCTATTTATCACTTAAGGAGAACATTGGTTTTAGATATTGCTCACACGTCTTACATTTTGGCGTGATAATTCTCTTCTAGTTATTAGAATTATTTAGTATTAGTTCAAATCTGTTTGGGAAGACAAAAGGTGCAAATAGGTAGTGAGTAAGAACTTTTAACAAAGTAGACAATTTAAGATCATAGTTTTAACAATCTCGTAACAGCTTTATCACCTAACAATGCAACTCACTATTAATTCTAACTAACCCGTTCTTTTTTATTCATTGTCTAAACGCGATACCGTCTTCCTGCCAAGAAATCAACACATGCAAAATATATGCGATACCTACTTACGCCATCAACACTTGAAAATTAACCATTTAGGAATGCTGCCTAACGACATGTCACAGAAGCAAGAAACAATCATCAATTTGTGAATGTGTTTTACTACTGCATGTTTGGCTGCCGTTGTATGTCGAGCTCTGTTATTGTCCAAATTATTAATATTGCTATACTACATTATACAAAAGTTTGTCTAAGTTTGACATAAGTTAATAGTAACATAGGTTTATGATTTTGTGTAAAATATTTGTAAAACTTGTGTTATTTTCGATAAGATTCCTCGGATTTCGTTGGTATTTAATAAAATATAAAACGAAATATTATGAAACACACAATATTATGTTAATTACTTAATTAAGAAGAAATACTTTTTTAAATTATACTTTATCAAATGCCACAGATCTATGTGCAATGAAATTGATTTGAATGTTTTAACAGAAGTACTTGCCTTTAATTAAAAAATTAAACGACGATGGACGTGTTCCAGAATATAGTAAAATGTTATATTGGGTGTAGGGTCGGTCGAGCGGTGCCAACGAAGGCAGTGGATCTCGCACCAGCTCGGTACTCCCCGACCTGCTGAGCCAGGCGGGACAGCCGACCACTCCCCCGCGCCACGACAAGTCCACCAGTGAAGAGGTATGTCCATGTGCATTTATACAAACAAATATTCGCCTCTCGTACGCATTTAAAACGGCCTGCACCCTAATTGCGTAACACACGATCATCAATCATAATCTGAATCACTTTGAAGGAAGTTGGTAATGCATTGCTTCATATGTTAGAAAAAATTGACTGCTCACGATGAATGTTTTTGAACGGCCAAAATGAATCAGATTGTGATTGATCTTGTGTCATGCAATTAGGGTACTGGGAATTATTTAAATTTGATTCGTGCGATTCAAGTTACATATAAAATTAATTATATGTACGTAAGAAGCATAACTTCTACTCCAGTTGCAAAAGTAGCCCCAGTTTGCTTTGTGTTACACTGGTGGCTATTGTCATTACACATAATAGATTTTGCTCACCGCATAGATAGTACTATGTGAATTTAAATTATTTGTGATTGCGTGGCATTTCACCGTACACGTGCTTAAAGGGTTAATATTCAATGGGATCTCTAGTAACATGCCATGATGTATTCATAATTAAATATTATCGAGGTGCTTCCAACGCTAGCTGCTTCGTATACATAAGTACATATATGCAAAATGTATTCCCCATACTTTAATTTGCAATTTATCCGTAACCATTATTGCTAAGTCAGATAAACCAACAAACATTGTTTTTGTTTTTAAATACAAGTAACAATACTTGCTCAGTTATCTAAAGTATAGCATTAATATTAACGTTGGCTGTACGTTGGAAGCTCCTGCTCCGGATCATGACTGTGTGGTGTCTCAAGCTTTTGGTTTATCGTATTAATGTGATAATGGTTGTCAATCATGCAAACATCCTGGAGCCACTGCGCGACCGGTTTGCAGACACCTGTTAACACTGCGTAAGTACGAAACGAATTGATGCAAGAGGAAATGCTTAAGGTTCTCATAGACTGTTGTTTGTTGAAAGTTAGATCTGTATCTCACTTCTTCCTTGTATTTATGCATTTTCTAGATACGCTTTCATTATGTTCGAAAATGTTTTGTTGATCATCGAATGCAGATCGATACATTTGTTAAAGCTTTCTATAGTAGTCCAATTTACTTAAGGGCTGCTTAATAACAGTTGTAACTATAGCAGAGGTCTTTGGGTAATTAATAAATTGCTGTAAAGCTCGTCACGTGAGGCTATTGTTAAACTGTAAACAGACAATAATTACGTTTGTTATATTACTTCACGCACGCTGTGACGCAACATATGCCAAGCTGACTACAAAACGGAAAGGTTTTGTATTAGCAATGTGAACGATTATGTGAACAATACGAAAAAAAAAAGTTATAATACAAGCTAATAATGGCTGTAGTAGAAATATCGGAGTATAATATGTAATAAAAATAATAAAATAAATGGGAATTATCAAAGTGGTCTTTATCAAGTCTATCCAACGAATGCATACATATCTACAGCATACACAGCGAGTTCATGCCTGCTGCAATTTCACGTCCATTATCACATTTTATGTTATGGTCATGAATGTAGATAATATCCATCAAACTAATAACTTTCCAATTGTATTTGAAATGACAACTAATCAATGGGAGATGGACTTATTTGACTAACCATCACTTATTAATTTACACGGTTGATGATGCGGCGGAATATGCTGCAAACATTTGATTGACACTATACTGCAAAACTTATAAAGTAATATTTTCTGTTTTCTCTGTTCCAGTATAGGCAAGCCATTGCCGGAGGCACGCCTCTTTCCCATCATCATCACCATCCACCCCCATCCTCAGTCCAATCCACGCCGTCCAAATCTTTCGTAGTGGGCGCCGCTTCACCACATCCCTTACAACATTCCCCCTCGAACTCGTCTGTGGGGTCCCAACAACAGTTCCTTCCCTTGCAACAGAAGCAGCGTTCGTTCCTCACGTTCGGATTCGGCGCGGGCTCGACCGGCAGCGGCGGCACCGGGGGCTCCGGCGGCAATGCCTCGCGACGCGAGAGCCACGTCAACGTCAATGTCACTCCGACGGGACATGACCTGTCCTCCGACACGCCCGAAATACGTAAATATAAGAAGAGATTTAATTCGGAAATCCTTTGTGCAGCACTATGGGGTAAGGAAATAGTTTCACTTCTCACAACATGCTCGAGTAGTCATGCACATCTTCCTTATGATCATTTATGTTAATATAATCTTAATCTTGCAGGTGTTAATTTACTTATTGGCACAGAGAATGGTCTCATGTTATTGGACCGTTCAGGTCAAGGAAAAGTATATCAGTTGATCTCACGACGCCGCTTCCAACAAATGGAAGTGTTAGAAGGACAAAATATTCTTGTGACTGTATCTGGAAAGAAGAATCGTGTGCGCGTATACTACCTTAGCTGGCTCAAGTCCAAAATCCTGCGCACTGACGGACTTAGTGACGTAAGTTGATTTTAAGTCAACTGGGCATAAGCAAATAGTAAATTTTAGTGTAAATTGGAAGACCCACAATTTAAAATATATATATATATATATATATACTAGAAATAAATATTCCGGATCCACCACATGTCAATTCCTATTACCTAGGAAACAAAACTGGTGGAAAAGTAAATTTTTTAGATACTTAATATCAATGAATAAAAATAAAACCATTGACCAGGTGAATAACTACCATGAACTTCATGATGTGAAACCGAAGCATGTTGCATGCTTCGTAAAAGGCGGATAAAGTGCTATGTATTTTTTTTCCATAATAATACTGGATGTTATTCAGGGATGTTAAGGAGCTCTGTAACCATAACCGAAACTATCGGATATCCGACATAAAAATCTATGCGTAACCGAATCCAATATAAAAAAAATCTGATTCGGCGAGTCTAAATGAGACACGTTATGACACACTAGCCGCGCGCGTCACTTACGTGTTTTTTTTATTTGTTATTTGTGTTATACGGTTACAATTTCTTAAAATTCATAATGTTCGTAACCGAAACTAACGGATAATCTGAAATAATATCATATCAGAAACCAGTATAATATTATTTCTATATCCAGATCCGAAATTTCACATCCATAACATCCTCACTTAAATTACAGCAAGCAGAAAGGAGGAATGGCTGGATTAACGTCGGTGAACTGCAAGGCGCAGTTCATTTCCGCATTGTCAAATACGAGAGGATCAAGTTTCTCGTAATCGCCCTGAAAGACTCCATCGAGATCTACGCGTGGGCGCCCAAACCATATCACAAATTCATGGCGTTCAAAAACTTTGGAGAACTGCAACATAGGCATGTATAATTTTTCGGGAAACATATTAACATCAGCACGCGTAGCATGACAACAATAGAATCGGGTTCTCTACGAGTTTTGTCGACGGAAGAATAGACAAAATGACAGATTGCGATTGTTTATCTGTCATTTTCTTTATTCTTCCGTCGACAAAACCCGTTTCCATTGAGGTCATGCTACGCGTGCAGGAGAACTTTCGTTCCAAAAGTATTGTACTGAGAACAAGTGTGAACATTTTTATTTAATTTTCAGGCCTCTTTTAGTTGATTTAACTATTGAAGACAGCACAAGACTGAAAGTAATTTACGGATCAGCAGATGGCTTCCATGCCGTTGATTTAGACACTGCCACGGTCTACGATATTTATATTCCAAAGCATGTAAGTACATTATACCGACACTAGCACCAACAGACCGCGCCAGGAAAAATCTCAGAAACAGATATTCAAAGATCAAATCTTTATTACAGACAGACAGGACAAAATGATGTATTTATTAGTGTGGATAGACATTGACACTAAACTGAGAATATTAGTATGATAGAACGGATTCAAAACAAACATAGCTAATGTAAAACCCATATTAATCCATATATCTATCCAAATACATATTATAAAACAAAGTCGCTTTTCGCGTGTGTCTGTATGTCCGCGTTGTTCTTCTAAACTACCAGTTACATTTACCTAAGAAATCTCGATGTTTTGTCAAGCCGTAAAAACCGTGCTAAGCAGGAGCAGGTCGCTAGTACATAATAAAACAATAATACATTTTGAAGCAAATATGCAAAGTTGCAAAAGTTTGTCATAACTGACGAGACGGGTTTGCAGTTTACTAAACGGAGCCGAGTGTGCACTGACAAATGCTCACGCGTATCAAACGACGATTTTCAACACACTTGCAAAGGAAAAAGAAATACAAATACTTATTATTTTGTAACATAAATCAGATGGCAATGAGGTCGCGGTTTTTTCGCGCCAAAAAAAAAACCTCATTAATTTCATTTATCTAATAGAACGCTCTAATTAATGATAATTTGTTGATAAAAATAAATATTTCGATCGAAAATAATATTATTATATCTAAATATAATATTTCACCAAATAATTTAGATTTTCAACACACTTGCAAAGGAAAAAGAAATACAAATACTTATTATTTTGTAACAGAAATCAGATGGCAATGAGGTCGCGGTTTTTTCGCGCCAAAAAAAAAACCTCATTAATTTCATTTATCTAATAGAACGCTCTAATTAATGATAATTTGTTGATAAAAATAAATATTTCGATCGAAAATAATATTATTATATCTAAATATAATATTTCAAAAAATAATTAATTTTTGTCTGTTTATTTATCATATTTAATTACTTTAGGTTAGGCATAAAAGTTCTTTGTTGAGATTTAGACACACTCATCTCCGATTAATATGTACGAGGTGAATCAAAAAATACTTGGAAACAATATAAAAAAATGCAAAGATTTAAACAAAAATATTTTATTTTTCTACATAATCTCCCTCCAATGCAATGCATTTAGAATAACGCGTCTTCTAACTTCCTTACCTACTACTTGTGAAAAAAATTTTTTTTCTTGACTCGGAAATCTCTACGGCAGCCATAACCGCGTCATAATCGTAAAATTTTGTTCCACGAATGTCCTCTTTTAATTTTGGGAATAAGTGATAATCACTTGGGGCTAAGTCCGGAGAATAGGGTGGGTGGTCAAGGAGATTGAAGCCAGCACAGCGGATTGCGTTGAGCGCAATTTCCGATCGACGAGCAGGAGCGTTATCTTGAAGAAACAACACGCCCAACGATAGTTTTCCACGACGTTTTTCTTTAATCGCTTCACGCACTTTCGGGATTAAATTTGCATAATAGGGTCCAGTAATCGTCCCGCCTTTTGGCATGTAATCAATAAAAAGGATTCCTTCACTATCCCAGAACACTGAGGCCATAACTTTGCCAGCGGTAGGAGCAACTCGTAATTTCTTAATGGATGGAGAGGATGGTCGTTACCAAGACATGCTTTGTCTCTTAGTTTCAGGATCGAAATGGTGGACCCACGTTTCATCCATGGTGACAAGGCGACGGCAAAAATTATCCGAATCACGCTGGAACATTTCGAGATTACGCTTAGAAATTTCCAAACGTCGCTTTTTTGTTTTCGTCGGTTAACATTCGTGGCACCCATCTTGCCGACACTTTTTTGAACCCCAGTGAATCAATTGAAATGGATTGAACGCTACCAAATGATATCTTTAGGATCTCGGCTATATGTTTTATAGTTATTCTTCTGTCTCCCAAAACCAGATTCTCAACCTTTTTGACATTTTCTTCCGTAACGGAGGTTGAAGGCCGCACAGAACGCGGGTCATCATTACAGCTTGATATACCTCTTTTAAATTCAGCCACCCAGTACGCAACCGTAGAATAGGGTACAGCATCATCCCCTAATGTCTGCTGAATGTCCGAAAAAAATTCCTTCGTAGACATTTTTTTCAAACAGATATTTTATCACCGCACGTAACTCACCTTAATCCATAATTTTGGGTTTTTAGCAACTCGTTGCACAAAACAATTTATATACAGTTTGCATAAATATTATGTGCTTGACACTCTTTAATTTGAATATCGAACTTCTCCCAAAAAGGTTTTATATATATGCAATTCTAAGAACTTTTTGATTCACCCTCGTATATAGTTTTGTATGGCGTGGCGTACTTTCCCGCAATAATGCGGGAATGCAAAGTAAAAAGCGCGCATGGTACATAATACATTACGGACATACATTATGGACCTAAAATTGGTACAATAAGGGCCACTACTCGAGCAAGTGTGTTGAAAAGTCGCTTTTCGTGTATTACCCCTTAGTTCTAGCTCCTAAACTAACATAATGGATTTTGATGCGGTTTTCTCCGTCGTTTAGAGAATTTATCCCGGAAGGCTTATAAATTCATATTTAAGTTAAATAAAATCTCGAAGTTTTAACCTGATGGCACATCAGTACATTGCGAAGCAGAGGGCGGGTCGACAGTAAATAATATAACTTGGTTTCATAGTAACATGTTTTAGGGTTCCGTACCCAAAGGATGAAACGGGACCCTATTACTAAGACTCCGCTGCCCTGTCTGTCCGTCTGTCACCAGGCTGTATCTCATGAACCGTGATAGTTAGACAGTTGAAATTTTCACAGATGATGTATTTCTGTTGCCGCTATAACAACAAATACTAAAAACAGAATAAAATAAACATTTAAGTGGGGGCTCCCATACAACAGACATGATTTTTTTGTCGTTTTTATAGACAATGGTACGGAACCCTTCGTGCGCGAGTCCGACTCGCATTTGGCCGGTTCTTTATTTTCTTATACTTATGTCTATCTTTTAATGTTTACAGACACAAGGAGCGATTGTCCCACACTGCATCGTCCCTCTCCCAAACTCCAATGGAGTTCAGTTGTTGTTATGCTACGATAATGAAGGAGTTTATGTGAACACGTACGGACGAGTAAGCAAGAATATTGTCCTCCAGGTTTGTATTTTCACCACATTCGTATACTTGCGACAGGTATTTTAATAAAATTTTAAATGATGTATATTGGTCTTCTTTCAGTGGGGTGAAATGCCAACATCGGTAGCCTACATAGGCACGGGACAGATAATGGGTTGGGGCAATAAAGCGATCGAAATTCGTTCAGTAGAAACTGGTCACCTCGATGGCGTATTTATGCACAAGAAAGCACAACGACTCAAATTCTTATGTGAGCGTAATGATAAAGTGTTCTTCTCTTCCGCCAAAGGTGGTTCCTCTTGTCAGATATACTTCATGACGCTCAATAAACCCGGCATGGCCAACTGGTAGTGCAGGGGCGCGGCAGGCGTCGAGCGCGCCGCTCATCTGTGATTGTAACCGCACGGCGTCCCTTACTAAGTGCATGCCCGTACTGTACAAGATAATGCCAGTAGATTAGTCAATATTACAAAATCATATGTGCTTTGGCCACTCGAAATTCAAAGACTTGTGATAGTGACAGAGATTAGTATATGTGCTCAAAAGACAATCCACAAAATAATATTACATTCAAGTATTCGAGGACCTTCTAGTAAATGTGGCATTTTGTACTGATGAAGATAATTTTCATTACAAGCTATTATGGAATATATATTATTAAGCAATAACCTTTAGGATAAATGTTTTGATATTGACAATTATGCGTAAGTAAGTTAATGTGCTTAGGTTTTATATTATGTTGCAATTGATAATTTCTAAAAGAAAATGTAATTGAAATCAACTATTAATTCATATATGCCATATTGTTTATAATGTTAAGATAGTTGGGTGATGATTATTATTAATTGGTTACATAATAATTTTATGATATTAACAAAGAAAAATGCCATGTCTGACAGGTTATAAGTAATTATAACAAACATTCAACAAAACACAATTAGAGGTAATGTAAAATTATTCTTCAATTTACATTTGTAAGGTTAATTCACTTAACAAATTGGCATTTAGTCAAGTCACTTTGTATCATAATTATCACACCAAACTACATTTTTTATTAATGGATAAATCCTAAAAAATTGGTAATATTTATTATTTATTTGTTATGTACTATATTATTTACATGTATAAAGATATAACTGTGCATATTGAAAATATATATTTGACGACTTTTATTTGAATTACCTTAGCCCAATAAAATTTAAAAACATATTTGAGGTCCTTTTATTGCAAACTTTGTATAGAAAGCTTATTTTATTCATCATTACATTCATTACACAGCTTACTAAGGCCTCATTTACGGAGACGCGGGGCGTCGCGCGTTGCGTTGAGCGGCGCGGCCCGCACTGAATTCAAATATATGGCGTTGTATGAGTGCGTTTACGGAGAAGCGATTTTAGTCGCGTTTGTTTGAATTAGGGCGTTTTTTGCGGCCGAGCCCGCGGATGGCACCGACGCGTCCCACGCGGCGTTTATCGCGGCGGCGCACGCAGCGGCAATTCTCGATGAAGCTATGTCCGAGGCGGAATCTTCTGTCGTCATTCATGCTGCAAGTTGCGACACGTGCGCTCCCATCTCTCGCCAACATAAAACTAGTCGATTTGATCGAGGCGAGCGTGCGCCGCCGCGATGCCCGCCGCGTGCTTCGCTACACGCTTGAGGATTCGCCGCGGGCGCCGCGGCGGGCACCGCCACGCTTCCCGTCTCGCTTCTCTATGAACATGGTCGTATATTGCTATAAGTTTGTGTTTACGCGTGCGATGATGCGTGCCGCTTCACGCGCCGCCCCACCGTAAACAGAAAAAACGTCCGACGCGCCGCGAGACGCCCCGCGTCGCGGGGCGTCGCGCGTTGCGTTGAGCGGCGCGGCCCGCACTGAATTCAAATATATGGCGTTGTATGAGTGCGTTTACGGAGAAGCGATTTTAGACGCGTTTGTTTGAATTAGGGCGTTTTTTGCGGCCGAGCCCGCGGATGGCACCGACGCGTCCCACGCGGCGTTTATCGCGGCGGCGCACGCAGCGGCAATTCTCGATGAAGCTATGTCCGAGGCGGAATCTTCTGTCAGTCTTATTTAGAAATCGCGCAACACAGATGTAGTCACCGTCGCAATGGAGTGAGCGTGCGCCGCCACGATGCCCGCCGCGTGATTCGGTACACGCTTGAGGATTCGCCGCGGGCGCCGCGGCGGGCACCGCCACGCTTCCCGTCTCGCTTCTCTATGAACATGGTCGTATATTGCTATAAGTTTGTGTTTACGCGTGCGATGATGCGTGCCGCTTCACGCGCCGCCCCACCGTAAACAGAAAAAACGTCCGACGCGCCGCGAGACGCCACGCCACACGCGACGCGAGACGCCCCGCGTCTCCGTAAATGAGGCCTAAGTACTCATAAACTATATTGATAGGCAATGTTGAGGGGCAAAGGCGGACTTTTCCTAAGGTTACCTACACCTGCGGCTGGCTATATCTCGTTTTCTAGGGTGCTAAAGCTGATAGTGGGGTCAAAAATTTTAAAAACTTTAATTGTTTTGGAGGGTGCTAAAACCGATAGCGATGTCAAAATGTAAATCCAAGATGGCGGCTGCGAAAATTTTGTTTTTGTCTTAAATCCTATGTGAGAAGGAACATCGATCATGACGGGGGTCCCCCGACCGCTCACGTTTTTTTACTTTACAATCAGCGCATCAGGAATTTTGCAACACAGATAATAAAGTAAAAATTGTATATTATTCAATTTGTGAATAAAGGAATTAGTGATTAAGCAAGGGCCGTAGATGAATCACGAGCAAGTGAAAGATTCTAATGACTAAATCACGACCATAGGGAGTGATTCATGATGATTGAGTAAGAGTCCTGGCGAGTGATTCATGGCCCCTGGATATAAATCCGTTTTATCCAAGAGTTATACTATATTTTATACCATGACTACGAGAAAAAGAAAGATTTAAGCGAAAATAGAATTAAATGAAGAAAAAAGGAAGGTTAAAATTAAAATGCACATTAAAATTGGAACTATTTGTTTTCGTACAACTTACAGTATTCAAAATAGCGCCAATTCACTAATGACAGCAAAGAATACAAAACAGTTTTTATCCTAAACTAGCACTCCACAAGCACATGCACTCAGTCACAAGACGAAGCACACTGACAACAACAAGATAGCGTACTTTTGTAAAAAACGCTACCCTCTTAGTAGTCTGTGACGCTAACGCAAATTAAATTTCTTTGCAAGCCGTACTTTGTACTTTTCAAGTGGCAGTTGACAGCATAATATATATATATAATACATTTAAAGTTGACAGCAATGTACTATCCAGATACAAATAAGCCGCGGCTTACGGACGCGTCCTATAATTTGTTCCCTGCTAGCGCGCTTAAACCTTGCCCTCAGACCAAATATTTTTTATTTGGTCCGAAAAAAAAATATCAACATTGAATAAAATCGAAAAAATCTGCGTACCTTCGTATCCGCGTCTATGTTATCTCAGGCTTTTGGGCCTTCATTTATTTTTAACTTACTCCGGGTTGCCAATGAAAACCGAGCTGCACTGCGCCGGTCCTTGACACTTTTAGGGTTTGAGAGACAAGTTAGCTAAGAGTTTTCACCATGTCTGTGTATGTTGAAAAACTTTCACAGCTATGACACAGCTCTATTCTATAGAGCTGAGTCCATAGAACC
The DNA here is from genome assembly GCA_949128155.2 of Xanthia icteritia. Lineage (NCBI taxonomy): Eukaryota > Metazoa > Arthropoda > Insecta > Lepidoptera > Noctuidae > Xanthia > Xanthia icteritia. The sequence goes on from OX421934.2 coordinate 11,012,865, forward strand.
AAACACTGGTCCGTTGAGATGAGTCAGGGTCAGTATGGGAAAATCCTATTAAACAGAAAATTGTACTACGGAACTGTGGGAACTAAGTTGTGAAACTTATTAACTACTCGAACAAATAGTAAAAGTATTATTTTTTTTACAATTTAAATCCATTTGAAACATATTTTCTGTAGAACAAACTTGGTAATTGTTTCAGACTTTTCCATTACATACAGATCAGCACATAAGCTCTACGTAGTTGTTAACGACTACACTACAGCAACTGTTATCATCACAAACATGTTTTATTCAAAGAACAGACATGTAGAAGAAATAAAATGACAATACCACTGATTTAATTTTTAATTTACCAATTTATTCATTACAAAAACATTAGGAAGGAATCAAGTTTGAACTGGAGAGACCTTCAGTTTCTTTTGATGACAATGGAACTAGCATCAGTCCAGGTACGGGCGGCTGCATTTCTAGATCCCGTAAATTATTAACTTTAACTTTGAGATCACTACGGAGTTTGTTTATGTCAATATTTAACTGTTTTTGATCAGCTTCTAATAGCAACTTCGTCGCACCGATATTGTGTTTTATTAAAACGGATCCTACAGTCACCCAACATTTGTTTTGAGACGACTTAGAAAGATCCCGCAGCGCCTCACGGTTATGATTCCTTCTTTTATCCAACAGTATAATTTCACTCTTATCTGATAAGATTTCATTCGCTAATTTTTCGACTGACACTAAGTACTTCAAAACATTCTCTTGATCCTGCATTGCTTTGTTAATCTTCGAGAAACAAAATGTGTAAATCAGAACTTTATGTGGAAACAACCAAATATTCTTTTATTTTTAAATAGTTAAAAGTCAAATGAAGCAACCAGACATTAACAAAATTGAAAGTACACTTGCATTAAGATTTTAGCTGAGATTTCAAGGTTTGTTTTGTGGCTGTATAATACAATTTATAATTATTTCTTTCAGTTTGAGACGACTGAGCCAGAAGAAGTGCAAATCCTAAATTTCTAATGTCATGTCAATCAAATGAAATATCATGTCAATGTCAATGCTTGCTTCTTGTCATTCAGTTTAAAAACAATTTTTCAAATCAACAGATTAATAATCACTGCGTTTGCACTGGCAAAACATTCACTTACATGTTGAAATCTCTATTTTCTGTCAAATTCCGAAACAGAAAATGGAGATTTCAAAATGTTTTTGTTTATGTGAATGTCTTGCCAGTGCAAACGCACAGTTAGGCATCACAGAGCATGTAATTATTAGGCATCTGCCCAAGGAACATATTTACTCTATCCCAGATCCCAGCATCTGCCTAAACTACAACAAATGCACAAACGTGTTCAGAATGCATCGCAAGCTTCCTCGATCTCATCGGCAGAAAGCGCTGCAAGCCAAGCAGAGGATTGGCAAGCGGCTGGAGAGGCATAATGTTTGTTTGTGAATGAGTATGCAAATACATAAAATTTCATTTTTCAAATGTATAGGAACTGAGATAATGTATTTATTTATTCTGTGGCCCCTGCCCGTAGCGCACCGATCTGCAGCGCTAACATGGCAATTCACACATGGCAACTACTCACTCTCGCGTCGAAGAGACGTCATGTCTATTTCTGTCACGTTCCTCGTTACCATGTAGTCTGTGCCTGGGGCAGCGCTGCCTTCTAATTAGGCTATAGTGTAGGTTACGACACGCAGACGTTAAAAATATCGGAAAACGCAGCTGTGTGCAAGGAATCAGGACGCATAATCGCAATAACGCTTCCGTAATTTATTATCGACCGATAAAAAAGGCACCTGTGTGGAAGAGGATTTATAGGGATTTATGGCTGCATCAAACCATCGCAACATAATTACTAAATTCGCCAGCTAATTTCCCAAGGGTGGTGATTAGCTTCCAAACTACAAAATTTTACCTACTAACTCCATGACAGCGATTCAGTGATCAGGGCCAAGCTATCATTGTTCCATTGTGAAAAAGCTGGCATTGGCTATAAAGCTTCGTGCAGACTAGCGCGACGCGACACCGGTTATTGTTATACCGTGAAGTTTTTTTAGAAATTGTATTGTTCGAGTCGCGTCGCGCTGGTCTGTACGAGCCTTAACATGTCATAGTACTGCCCCGGTACATATTAATTCCATGCGCACCGCAGTTGACAGAAGGGGTGCGCACCAGGGGGGAGACAGTTAGAACAAGCCCTACTTCCGTAAAGAAAGAGCCGCCATCTACTTTACTTAACTGAGAAACTATTCGTTTCTTATTTATCAATAGATGTCTCTGTAATCCCAACTTAACGAAAATAAGAAAATCAAATAACTAAGTTCTCTAATTTAGTATAAAGTATTTTTCTAGAGAATAATTGTGATATATTTCATCAAAATTATGTCCAGTTATGTTATTTATTCATTATCAATTATGGCAACCTTGTCACGTAAATCCATATTGTGTGACATTATTCTGGTCTGACAACATCATCACATCACACATTATGGCCGCCGCAACTTGCGTCTGCGCTTGATTGTGTTTCGTGTCTCCATTTTGTGTTTAAATATTAGTTTTTGAGTGTTTTATCTACATCAGACGTCGAGTTGAGTTTCTCCTCCGTCCTGTTGTTGGATTACTACCCGGAACCTAATATTTTTCAGCTGCTACGTTGGGTTAGCAACTTCACAAAAATTGTGAAAAACTTGATAGATTTAGTTAGTGGTATTTTGCGAAAAGACGCTATTTTGTGCTGTGTGTGTACATCAACATAATACAATGCCTCACCGTTGCGCTTTTGGATGTAAGGACATTGGTAAGTAATTTTTTACACGACTGCCCAAAAAGGAGTGTTTTTTTAGTCGACCCGGCGAACTTACCGTACCGCCTTGAAATATTTTCCTTTTTTTTCTTGAATTTTCCCATGTTTAAATAGTTATTCTGCTATTCGGGGCGTAGAAAAATCCAATAAATCAAAGACCATAAAGAAAATCGGCCCAGCCGAGTTAAAAATTGTGTAACTGACCCGACTTTGTTAAATTTCTTTATTCGGCCCGCTAAAACAGAACTCTTCTGTTAGCCATGAAAATCCTTTGTTCTCATATTTAATAACATAATCTCAAAATATGATATTCTAAAAATATGTTTTTCGAAAAACATATTAAAAAGTCTAGATTTTTCGTTAAATACTCTAACAGATGTAAATCGATGATGACTGAAATGATGTCCACCTATGCCAACTGCCAGATGACGAGCTCAATCGAGTTCAATCGACTGCCTTTTTCCAACAGATTTGAATGAATATTATTTTGCATAGAGGCCCGCTAATGTAAATTATTTTAGATGTACATGTTTTTGCAGTTACATTTTATTACAATATACATACTTTTTTAGTAAATATAGTACAATGAACAGCCTTATCACATTCAGCAATCTCATACGACCTTACGATGGACTACATTGTGAAAAAAATACAATATTATTTCCTTTGGTTTCAGGCAATGTGATGCATTCGTTTCCGAATCCTGACAAATTTCCTGAGCGTTTCAAAGCTTGGGTTACTCTTGTTGGAAACAATCTGGAAACATTAACAGACTATGACATTTATAAGAAGAAGAGAATATGTGATATTCACTTTACTGATGAACACCGTAATCGCTTTAAGCGTCTAAATGCATTGGCAATGCCAACTCTTTATTTGCCAGGTGAGTTGAATATTAAATTACTTTTTCATTTGCCTGTGTCGCAACACAATGCAATGTAAATTATTGTCTTTGGTCCCTAGCCCTATCATTAAGCAATGGAAAAAATAGTTGTACTTTTATTGCTTGAATACAAAGCTTTTGGCTACTTTGTATGTATGTATTTTATGTTATTAATTTTTTTTGTAATGTTTGTTTTGTTTGTGCAGAGAAACAATTTTTCTTTCTTTTATTTTACTAACACTAAATGTAACCAGACAATAAATCAAAATATTATACTGTTCCTCTATTCTAAACATGTTTATTTTTGTAATTTATCAATTAACTCAGTGTTTAACTACATGAATATTTATAATATAATTATACATAATTTAATAATTCTTTCAGGCGAAAGTCATGGCATCACTGCTACAGCTGGGCAATCTGAGGCTAACCTAAGTTTTAGTCACCCTACCACTAGCATTTCTCTTCCTTCTATTTCCACTTCAGGTAAGTTTTATCAAATATTAATTAGGTACATGTCTTTGATATTACCGCATTTGGTGTGCATCCACTTCTGTTTGTGCTGTCCGTGTGGTGTCAGGTGCAAATAGCACCACACCATATCTTCCCATGGGTGTCATAAACTGGACATCAACAGTTTGATAAAATTATATTGATAAATAAATAAATAATAAATAAATCGTTTATTTATAAAAAGGGGCACGTTTACAATAAGTAACTTAATAATTAAAATAGAGCACAGTTGCTTATTTGCCTGAACTAGGTTGAACCTGTGTTTCAGGCTAAAAAGGCGATCAAATGGTATTTATTAGTTTTGCTAGCCATCTTTCTGAATAACCACCTTTTAATAACTCAACCCACGTTATGGCCCATCGGCTTTGAGAACAATAGGACTTTTATTGTGTCTGCTAATTGCTAATCAGAAGCATCAAAGCTATTATGTAACTTGACTAAAAAAAAATTATTAGTATGTACTATGTAGTATATTTATTAACATGTAATATAATTATTGTAATTTTTTCAGGTGAAAATTACAGCATCACTACTAAAACTCAGCAGTTTGAGGTTATCAGTGCTAGTCATCCTTCCACTAATACCTCTCTTATTGCTACTTCAACTACAGGTACTGTAATTATTAGTTTGTGTTCCATCAACATGGTCCAGTCTCTTGCATACTAAATTATTCATGTATTGTCTATAATGTTTTCAGATAAAAGTCTCCGCTCCGCTGCTACAAATTCTGTGACATTGGACCATAATTATAGCGTAATAAGCAGACTCAAACAAAAAGGATTACTCAAAGGTAATTTATCTTCAGCATTATAATTAAAACCTATTACTGTGCCATTGTTGAGCTTCGGCCTGCACAAACATTGAAGTTCCACATGAGTGAAAATAGAGCTATCAACGAACTACATAATTTTATTTGTGTAGAAACAGTTTTATATTAGAGGGATTGAAACAAAATATATAATTATTATGTTTTGCATTTTTCAGATGCTCGTGAAAGGAATGGGGTGCGGTTCAATTGCATACAAATGAGACCACTCCAGAAAAAAATGAAGTATCTTCAAAATGAAATAGGTCGTTTGCGCAAAAAAGGACAGACATTCAAAGCACGATTGGCTAATGCAGAAAAGTTGTCCAATAAAGTTGCATTTCAACTTGTGACAAAAAACATGACTAAACCAGCACAACTGTTTGTTCACATGCAACTGCAGTCTAAAAAGAAATCCAAGGGGAGACGGTTTTCAATTGAAGAAAAAGTGATGTCCTTGTCACTCTTCAAAAAGAGTCCAAAGTGCTACAGGCTGTTGCACAAATATTTTGCGTTGCCATCAGCAAAAGCTATGAAGCGTTTGCTGAGCCAAATTAAATTAGTACCAGGCATAAATCAGCTCATCTTTGAAAAGATTAAAAAAGGACTAGCTGAAAAGGATGTTCCAGATCGACTCTGCAGCCTCATGTTCGACGAAATGTCAATTACGCCACAAGTTCTGTATAATGCACATAAGGATGAACTGGAAGGGTTTGCATCAAATCAAGAGGCCTCATTTGCTGACCATGCTCTAGTTTTTATGGTGAAGGGTGTGAAAAATAATTTCAAACAACCAATTGCTTACTACTTCACAACTGGATTAAAAAAACATCAACTGGAAATTTTGATAAAATCCGTGGTCCAGCACGCATTGCTAAATAGCCTCATCGTGGTTAACACGGTATGTGACCAAAGTGCCGTTAATGTTGGCGCTATAACCGAATTGGTTAATAAAACTAAAGCCGCCTATCTTCGTCGAGGCAAAGAGTGGCGTCATGAAATATTCCGATGTAATGGTCAGAGCATAATTCCCCTATATGATACTCCTCATTTAATAAAAGGTCTGAGAAATAATTTGCTGACCAAAGATATGACATACGTCACATCTAATGAGAGAAAATCTATAAAATGGGAATATTACCAAATGGTCTATGCTGCCGACAAATCGTATGGAGAGTTACGTCTCCTTGACAAAATTACGGAAGAACACGTGAATCCGGAGAAAATAAATAAAATGCGTGTGAAATCGGCGACACAAATATTTAGTCACAGTGTTGCTGTTGTGACCGAACACTTGACAGCAAGGAAGGATCTTCCTGAAGAATGTCGTCAAATAATAGACATGACTCTATTAATAGATAATTTATTTGATACATTAAATGTTAGCAGTATGTCCATACCAAATGGTAAAATCTATAAAGGGCCTGTGAAAAACAATTCACCTCATCATCAACTATGGCAAAAAGCAATACAAGTTTTTACAACTGTAAAATATATTAAAAAAGTTAAAGTTGGGAACAAAATCCGTCTGACTGAGACAACTATACCATCTGTGACAAATCTAATTAAAACTATAAAGGGCATGGAATCTCTTTGGACAGTGTTGTCTAGTAAATATGGTTTAGATGCAATGTTGACACGGAACTTCAACCAAGACCCCGTCGAAAATTTTTTTGGGAACATCAGGAGTTACGGGGCTAGGAATATTGCACCTAATACAGTGGCTTTTGAAGGAGCATTCAAAGCTCTATTATTAAATAATTTTAATTCTCCTCATTCAAGGAGGGCAAACTGTGAGGAGGATGCAAATGAGTGCCTCCAGACACTGGATTTTTTTTTGAGAGAAAAGATTGATACTCCCGATGTTCCTGAGGAAAGTGAAATAATTCATTTTAATAGTGAAATTTGCTTTGACCAGTCAAATACAACTGATGCTGGTCAAAGCAATTATGTTTGTGGTTGGGTTTTAAAAAAATGTTTAAAAAATGTTGTAAAAGGTTGTCAAACTTGTAAAAACACTCTACTAGAGAACACAAGTAATGCAAATAATGTATTCATTAAAGCTAAAGAATATCAAAACAAAAAATGGCTTTGTTATCCCAGCAAAGAAATTGAAAATTATTTCAATGAAATTCAAAACATTGCAACATCATGCCTAAAGAGAAACGTACCCAAAAAACGTGTGAAACACACAATAATTTCTTTTACGGATATGTTTGGGGATTGTCCAAATAAATGTCCAGCTCATAGTGATACATTTAAGAAATACTTTTTAAATGTGTCAATAAATGTAATTATTTACAGTTGGTGTCGCTCAGTTAATCGAATTTTGGTCGGAAAATTAATTTATGATGGTGAAGATGAAACCAAAACTGCAGCCCAAAAATATTATAATAAGCATAAAAATTATAAAAATAGAAAATAAATGTGATAAAATTCTAACGCTGACAATAAATTTATACTTTTATTTTTCTGTTTAATTTCTTAAAGTAATGAGCAATTTTTGTATAGTTATTTATTGTAATTTGTAACAATAATAATTTTATTAATTTTTATAATAGTTGTCTGAACAATCTATCTCTTTTCTGAGAAACATTAAAATGTTTCCCAGTAAAGTTTTATTTTGCTCTCGTAAACTTGATATAAAATATATCCATAACATAATAGTTACAAATTACAATGCCAATTCTATTCAAGTAAATGTAGCGGGCGAAATTCAAATTGTCTTATGTTTTTGCAAATAGAAGCTGTGTCCACATCGATTAAAATGCGATTCGCTAATGATTACTCGTTTACTTACTGAATCACGGTCATTAAATATCAATAATAGCTCCTTCAGACAGTAAATTTTAATGATTGTAATTTAGTAAATGTATCGTCATTATATTCGCAAATCGCATTATAATCGACATACAACGTAAACACAGCTGATATTTGCAAAAAACAAGAAAGAAAGATCACCCATACATTCAAGCAAAAAGTATAGTAACCTATATATAAGTAGGTGTCTATACATTCCTGTCATAGAGCCTTAGTTCCCGTTAAGATATGTAGATGGCGTTTCGAATCTGTATGCTTCGAAATGACACAAGAGGGCTCTCTTCTGCCGTATTATTATTATACTCTTTGGTGCGCACTTAGAGCATTTAACCTAATGCTCTAAGGGTGCGCATGACGCAGTCCGTAGACTATAAAATTCACTGAATATCCGGCAGAGATGCCAGAAGCTCTGTGGCCAGAAGTATAAAAAATGTATCGAAAAATGTTGTATCGATTTTAATTTCAATTTATTTTATTATTCCAAAAAAATATCGATGGTTCTGCAATTTTCTTATATAATTTTAGTGCTTTTATTAAAAAAGAAGTAGTTTGGCAATAGAATAACTAAATAGGCGTACAAAAACTTTAACTCTTTTTTTTACTTGTTCAAAATATGTACACTATGTTAGCTTGTTCGTACTAGCAATGTTACCGACCGTACGTAGTGCAAACGCTTTTTGGTGAGTTACTAAACGTTTGGTTACTAAATTACTAACATAGTCCGAAGCTAGGTTTGGAGTTGATTTGTGACTGCAATAAATTTTGAGCAAGCAAGAATGGAAGACTGCGCTTTACTCGACGGTTACGGAGCGAAGTCATTTTGAAAAAAGTCGATTTTACGGACATCGATTTTTTTTTGACAAGCATAATATCCGGTAGGTACCGGACTACGGAATACCGACCATTTGTGTAGGTACCGAACTACTACCGGTTGCCGCCATTTTGATTCGGCTCTACATTTTAATGGCCGCCGTCACCTGACGCTTCCGCGTGAAGAGTCGTATTTCGCATTCGTGTTATTTAAATAAACATCAGATTCAGCCGCTTCCTAATACAAGTTCTGATTTGTTTTAGCCGGGTTGTCAGGCAATCTTTAACTGTTTAGTTTCTTGACTTTATTTGGCGACTGCATCCATAAAGATGGAGGGGCCGCCAAACCGGGGCTTTCGTGGTGGTGGTCGTGGAGGACCACCAGGTCTTAATCCAAGAGGAGGAAGAGGTGGTTTCGACATGCGCGGGCGGTAAGTTATTATTAATTTTACTAATATAAATACCCACCAAAAATTCATCCGTAAACCCTTGTTAAATTTAAGGTTAAGTGACCCCGTTAGGTCTAAAAATAACCACATTATTATGTACTACAACAACACTGATGTTACACGTACCTAAATGATTGACTCGTTACAGGGGTGGTCCTGGCATGAGGGGCAGAGGTGGCCCGCCACGAGGCGGCCCTCCGTTTCGTGGTGGACCGCGAGGTTTTCGTGGCGGGCCTATGAGAGGTGGTGGTGGCGATAGAGGAGGTCGCAGTTTTCCTCCAGGTCCTCAAGGCCCGGGACCACACCCAGTGCCCACAATTGAATCACGTGGTGCACCACCACAACGTAAGTTTTACCTGATAATATTCCTATCAACATGTTTTTAATTAGGAGGTTATGTTAGCTACAGTGTTACATTTGAATATAACACAATCTGCCTTTAATGTTCCCACTACTGGGGGTAAGAGAAATTTAAATCAACTGTCTACATAGACAGTTCATTTTTAAATTTCTCTTAAATTTTACCAACACAATGTAGTAAAGAAACATGTTTGTAAAACTTTTTGTGTTAATGCTCATGTGCTTAAGGACTAAAATTTATGATTTGAATATATATTCTTACTTTGTGCCCAGGTGGCGGGTTCAACAATCGTGGTGGCCCTGGTGCCATGAGAGGCCGAGGAGGCCGGGGACGAGGAGACTTTGGCCAGCGAGGTGACAGGGGTGGTGGCCGTGGGGGTATGCCAATGAGAGGTAAAGAGTTCATGATAGTACGAATCTATTTCTATACAATTATAAAGGAGTTTGCTAGCCATTTAGTCTAAAGCCGGCGCCAGACAGCAACAATATTTGAACACATGTGAGGCACGGGTGTTTCAGTATCTGATCAAAGATTGATCACTTATTTCAACTTTGCCATTAGGTGTCGGTTTTTCGAGTGCACATTAAAGCTGGCACCAGACATTGCAATAACATTTGAACACTTGTTTGATACATGTGAGGCATGGGTGTTTGGGTATTTGATCATAGTTAGATAACCTATTTCAACTTTTCCATTCATCGTTACAAATGAGTGAGTAGCACATATCAAAGAGTACAAAATTCAAATATGTGTATAGGTCCAGTGTCTCGTAAATCACTGAGCAGAACAGTCGCTTTGTTCAGTTGCAAGATGGACTGGAGCAACTAAAGTGTCCTGGTATTTATTGAGTTGCTTGAAGGAGAACCATAAATAACGCGGTGCCGTACGTACTTTGCCAGTTAAAAGTCAAAACATCGTTAAAAAATAAAGTTATATTTTGTTTAAATTATTTTGGGGTTAGAAATATATATTTTTGGAATATGCTAATAAAGTCCTTTTTTTATACCCAATATGGAATCACTTTTTTTATTATTTATTATTTTATGTCCTCTAGAGGGCGTCATATTATTCAATTTAATGTGACGACATAGCCAGCGGACGATCAAGACGCTTCCAACGATTCCACATTTGTCAAATTATAATGAGTATTAACAGATGAAGATACAGACATGCATACATACATACCGGTTAAAACCATAACCCTCCTTGCGTCGCCGTAGTCGGATAAAAATCGAAATTTGGTCAATGACGCCTGGATCAGGATAAATAGTAAATTGTCCGTATATTGCTCTATCTTAGAATTAAAAACTGGCAAAGTGCGTGTCGGACCACGTACTTGGCCTAAAGGGTTTCCTAGTTGGGATGAATTTATCGCAAGAACAAACCGGAATAGTATGAGAATGTATGGTAGAACATGTTTTTGTAACCGCAAATGTAAGTAGGTCGATTATAACTTGTTAACTTGTAAAGCCTACTTAGCTGTGATAGTTTTCCTTTTAATCTCGTAATATATACCTACTACTGCCGTGAATTTTTTCATATATTCAAAACCCACCATTTAGTTGGCAGGGTGGGGGGACACTAGACTCTAACAAAAAATTGCTCTTTAAAGCTTAATATTTCGCTAACCGATCCCTGAATCCTTGCACAAACTCATACTCCGAATGGTTTGCACAAACTCATTTTTGAACGACCTTTCCAACGACACCCTACACCATGGGATAGACAAGAAAAAATAAAACATCCCCACTTTACATGTAGGGGATGTATTAAAAAAAAATATTTTTCCACTTTGTCGGCGTGATTAATATGTATACCCATGCGAAATTACAGCTTTCTAGTACAAAGAGAGCTAAGCCACGGACAGACAGACGGACATGGCGAAACTTTAAGGGTTCTTTGTTTACTACGGAATCCGAAAAAACGTGTTGTTTCATGTTCCTTTAATTTTTTACTTTATTTTATTTTGGGAACCCTAAAAATATGTAGTGTTAAATATTCTACGGTGATATGGAACCCTTCATGTGCGAGACCGAATCACACTTGGCCGGTTTCTAGTTCAGTTAAATGAAAATAGTAAATGAATTATATTTTTCATCTCAAATTAAAAAAATCGCAAAGATAAATTTGTATTTCATAATTATACTGTGAATTACAAAGTTATTTTTAGCAGTTGTGGAAAATCGCCCATATTTAAATATATGTACTTATACCTTAGGAATCGGCGTTTTTAATATTTGTCGATTATATACAGCATTTGGTACATGACACACGGACGGACGTCCGTCTGTCTGTCGGTCGGACGGACAGACAGTGGAGGCTTAATAATAGGGTTCCGTTTGGCACAGTTCAGGTACAGAACCCTAAAAAGAAAAGAAACACGTTATTGACGAATTACAGGGATTGTTAAAAAAAAAAAAGTAGTCTGCTGTTTATTTTTTGTTTTAATTAAATGTAAATTGTATGTAAACCGCGTTCACAAAATCGTCGTCCATCCTATTTGGTGTCAATTTGAGAACTGAAGCGAACGTGCTGCAAGCATGGCAGGTAAAGCAAATATGTGACTGTCTGGCGCCCGCATTAAACAGGAAGAAGGCAGAGGATGCAACACCTTTTGTATTGTAAATAGTCAGATAGGATACTCTTTAATATGTAAACCATATAAATTAAAGTTATTTAATTTAGAAATGAAATATAAGTATTTCACGCGGACGGGACGAAGTCGCGGGCAGAAGCTAGTACAATATAAATATATACAAACTTCAGAAAAATACTTATTAGGTCTTCTATTTGCTTAAATAAATAGGTCTTCTTCTTTGGTGTCAGAGTTTTAAAGCCGCCCATGGACCTCTAATTGGCATCACATGCCGTCGAGACTCAGGCATATCCTCACGATGTCATTAGGAGGTCACATACGTGAAATTTTAAAATAAATATGAATTATTTGAAAATTAATTTGTAGGACGTGGTGGTCGCGGAGGCCACGGAATGCCGCCGGGTGGACCTCCCGGTGGGCCGGGCGGCCCGCACTCGGGCATCGGCCCCTCTGGTCCGCGGCCCGCACCGCCGCACGTGTCAGCTTCAATACCACCGCTGCAGTCACAACCTCAACAAGCCTTCAAAAGGGGTGGCCCACCGCATGGAGGACCTGGGGGTCCACCAAAGAGACCAAGGTTTGAAATTGCCATTTATATTCTGATTCATCCCCACTTAGTTTTTTGTGTGATGTGATGCTGATGAGTAACATTTATTTTACTTTACTCAGATTCGACGGTCCTCGCGGAGGCGGGCGGCCGGCGCCGCAGGGCGGCTACCAGCAGGCGGCTCCGCAGCATAACATGCCACAACAAAACAATGGCTATGGACCATCGTACGTATTTAAAACATGTCGGACTTTATTCTAAAGCTGTCTCTGTTGTTATACATGATGATCCAAGAAAACGATAGGAATGTGCCGTCTGAAACACAAATGACGATTTTCATAATCTGATATTATACATTATTTATTATTCATGAGTTGCCCTATTTCATTTTGCTCAGCTAGATACAATCTTTACAGACACACTGGATATCAACCTTATGAGCCGCCTGCAGCTGATCCTTATGCCCAGCCCTCATACAACACACCTAGGTAAGAAAATTTAGAAGAATTGAAATTAACACTACTTTGGGAGTAAAGTTTATAACAAAATTAATAAAATAGGTTCTTTTTAATGGTATGATTAAAATACGTTGTCATATCAAACGATGTGAATAATAAAATTATCATAACTCTTTTTATAACTATGATGAAACAAATCTATCAGATAGGAATTGCCGTCTGAAACACAAATGCAGATAATGTAGATTCTGAGAAATTACTACAGTTCAGGTGTAATTTGTTGTATGGATACAGATTTACTAAGCATGTTGTTCTTTTATTTTACCAGCTCTTATCAGGGTAACAGTTACTCAGCTCCAGCTCCGGCTCAACCCACCTCAGGGTACAATTCTGGTAGCTATGGCTCAGGTTACGGTTACTCAACAGGCGGCCAAGGCAGCTATGAAAATGAAGGATATAGGTTAGTAAACCTTCATAAATCTTCTAATTTAATAAGCAACATTACTGACAGTGTTTATTCCAATACATACGGCCGTTTTGCGTGGATGTGACGCATATTTTCCCCCAATTTGTTATTCTCGTTTTTTTTTTTTTCTCTTTTTCTTTGCGTCATATTTACCGCAAATAAACGTATTTTCTTTCTTTTTCTTCTTTCAATAGAATAAACAAATTACATTGATAAGCACAAAATTAACACAATTATTAATCATTTTATTTCAGAATAAAAATGAATTATTTATGTTTTATTATTTACAATAGGGATCATAAAAAAACAAACATATTTAGTCCGTCAGTCAGATAGTAAAAAAACGATAAAACACGTAAATTTTGTTTTTTCATATAAATAAAAAATGACTTAGATAAAATGCTAAAGTTAAATGTTAAAGTTGGGGAGTGGGGGTCGCTACGTCAAAGTCAGTATAAAATCTACATACTTGTGACGTCATGGCACATTTGAACGCAATGTATCGCTGTAATCTTTCCATAAAGTAAAAAAAGAAAAAATACTTGTCCAATATTTTTTAATAATACAACTTACGGACAAAAAAATAATGCAAAAGCTAAGCGACCCCATCGGCATCCTAAAAACCATTATTGTACAGGGCATAATATTGGAATTAAGATTAAAAGAGAATATTCAGGCCTAAGTCTTCAACAAGATTTGTAAAACTTGTATCATAAATAATTTTATCATATTCCTAAATCATAGATTTCTACAATTTTTGTATACAACTTGTTTTAGGTGTAAAGGCGTTTGCCCACTTATCCATATCCGGTTCGTATTCGATTCGTGAAATATACAGACGGCAAATTCACTCCCTAGCGTTTGCGCACCTATCCGAATTTGATTCGTTTGGTTCGATATACTCTGTTTGGTTTTGGTCCGTCAAAAAACGACTCGAAGTGAGAATTTACGAATCGAACAAGAACCATATACGCATGACTGCACAAACATCCATACAATTACTAGGATGGCCAAACCGGATCAGACCCGAATACGAATTTAATATGAACCGGATAAGTGGGTATTCGCCCTAAACTATAAACGAAAACACTATACACAATAATGTACAAAATAGTTATACTGTAGAATACATGTTTTTTAGATTGGTGTAAACGCGGGCTTACAGGTAGATCATAATTATATGGTTTTGTGTTAATATAATTAATTCCCATTTAACCTCAGCGGCAGTGGCGCTGGCGGTGCGGGAGACGCCGGCTACGGCGGCACCGAGCCCGCGTACGGAGGCCCGGCGCCCGCCTACGACTCATACTCGCAGCCATCCTACAACTCCTACCAGCAACCGCAGCCGCAGTATAACAATAACTATGGTAAGTTTCGGAAATATTGAATCTGTGTAGAAGCCTACTTCTGCTACATTCTAGTCAAATTTATGTGATATCTCCAATTAATATTTCTAACCCTGCGTCCTAAATGAGCGAAAAGTATAATGCTAAGTATAAAGCCACACAAGTAACTAGTGTGACTTGTGTTTGAGGAAATTTACGCAAATTTCTTCCAACACGTAACGATTTACTTGCGCAATTCTAAATTTGCGTAAGTAAATCGTTACGTGTGTGGCTAGCATAAGCCACGCAGTGTAGCAATTGCATACAATCGTAATCGGTAATAAGGGAATATCAAATTTTATTATCTGCCTGATCCACGTCGCATCTTCAAACAGCTTTCTTTTGTATACATTTGACTTGCTTTCACATGCTCTTATTCATCGGTCACTTAGGACGGGGGTGAGACAACTTGTGTCACTACTATGTATTCATTTCTTTGAAAATAATCCAAGGAGGTTATACAATCTCTCTATAAGCAACAAAGTCACGAAATTTACTTAGTTTGCCTCAAGTAAAACGTACATTAGGTATGATATTTAATGTTGGCAGTAAATAAGTAATTTATGAAAGAACTAGGTTAAGACATAATAAGTAATGAATGCAAGGGCTACAACCAAAAAATAAGTATTCATAAACCAGCAAATGAAAGCATAACTTTAAATACAATATGAATCTAGGATAGTTGAAAAATATTCAAAGGATGTTGTGTAATACAATAAAATTGCAAAACAAAAACATTACATTTTTAAATGTAGTTGGCAGTTTTCTCAGATTCACTGTCAAAGAGTGAGATTGGTATATGAACCAATAGAAATGTGGTTTGTAGAGTGGAAGTAAACAACCATTTTGTAATAATAATATGGTATCATCAACATTCAGTCAAAAATTTGAAAAATTTAATAAACTTGGATGAAAATCAAAGGAAACTGTGAATGTAACCCATTTCCTTTCATTTGCTACAGAACATTTCCTTTAAGGATTTGTTTTTAGTTTTGGTATTGTTGTTTTTATAGTGGATTAACACTGACGTTTTGATACGTCAATGTAGATAAAATATCAAATCCTTTAAAGAGTTATGTAGTGAACTAAGGAAAAGCTATTTTTCACATTTATTTGTACCATCAGTTTTTAATGACGTCAAAACAAAAATGGTCGAGAATATAAAACTGTGTAGTATTTCTTAAATTGCAATCTTGTTAGATAAAAACCTGCTACCATAAGGATAAGCGACTGAGCTAAAAATATTAACAAACCACGAAAGTTAATACCTAATAAAGTAATGAGTTTAAAGCTATCATTTCATTTACACAATAAGTAATAATAATAATCTTACAATAAAAATAAAATATTTATTTTGATGATGTAAATCTGATATATTATGCTATTAATGAATTAAACATAAAACAATAATAAAAACAACATGTAAGGTATTTATTTAAACAGCGTAATGCTATTAAGGACCTTATGGCTTACAGCTACATAGTTTTAAGTTTAGTGTATTTATTTGTGGATAAGTTTTGACGTCTATTATGATTGTTTGCATTACAGGCAGCTGGTGATCTGTTTGACTATACAGAATATCATTAACGTCTTTATGGTACACATTCAAAATAAAGTATCTGGATCAAATTATTGAAGCTAATGGATGTACTACTATACAATGCAGTTTGCGATGTATACGTCACATTTTAGTTAGGTGAGAGTTTGGACAGAGTGATAAATATTATGTAAATGACTGAATGAGACCATTGAGAAGAGACAATAATAAATATATTGGGGTGTTTTTTTTTAACTTCTTGTTAGAAAAGAGTAAGTTCCACTTTCACAAAAAAATTACCTCACAAAAGAATCTATTATTATTAGGATTGTCACTATTTTACCAAGCGAAATTAATATACAATTTAAACTGTTGTAGCAACTTCTACTTTGGCTCATTTTTTTGTAACAATGGTATAGTAAAGTACCATAATGTTTTAGTTTTAAGGACCCAATTCACAATAAAAATATAAACTAACATATAAATGTGTATGCTTTATTCCAAAATGGGCGAGCTCATGCTTGCATAGCACCAGTTTCAAGATAATTTTAGTAATTAGATAATTATTGTAATTACACAATCTACCGACCTGATATACATTTGAGTCATCCTTAGCCATGCTTTAGAAAAGTAAGAATACAACCACAGTACTTATTATGATAAGGTGCTATTTTTTCAATGGTTACCTAATAGTTTTATGCTCAACATGCTTTCAATAATCTAAACAGGACGATGATAATATGCGTGAGACAATATTACATCCATTGATAATAACTGACTATACACGACATTCTGTACACAGACAGCTTAACATAAGTACTTGTAAAAGTCCGGTTAAACTCGTCTAGGCTAAACTTTACAGTCACGAGCATAAATATATTACTATGGACAGCTCGGCAATAATATCAGATTTCATGATACATCCATCAATATATGACTGCAAATATGTGTGATCATTTGTGGAAGGCATCGGTTTTTATGCTGCCAAAGAGATGTCAGATATTTTCGGTCACAACAAAGTATCACATTCATTTGAATTTAACTGAGTAGGATATTTATGACGTAAGACATGTCCGTTAATATAGCATTGACACATATTTTTGAAGTCTATGAAGTATCCTATATTTTAGTGTCACTTGTCTTGCTAGATAATTTTGGTGTTCTTTCGATATCACATATTTGTGCTGCCACTTGTATATATCTTCCACAAATGATCACATATATTAATGGATGAATCATGAAATCTGATGTTATTGCCGAGCTAGTAATACATTTATGCTCGTAACTATACATGTCCACATCCATGTTGGATGGAAAAAATATCTTATCCAATCTTTTAATGCAGCAGTTTCTGAAGTGGTCAATTGCTGAAAGACATGGGCGGATAGGCCTTTTCCCAACACTTGGATGCAGGTGGACTATGTACAAACAACCTATATACTGTAGAAATGCTAGGCTAACAAATTAATAACAGACGACAAAGTTATTTAAAACTAACATTCTATAGGTACTGTTTATACCTACTGCTTTTCATTTTGCTGGTAAATAGTCTGTTTTGGGCATACAGAATATTTGATTCACCTTTCATTGCTGAATCCAGATTCCGAACAAATAATACCAATTATGTGTATTTCCAAAGTATCCAAAGCATTCGTTCGAATTTAAGAGTTCAATTATTCGTAAAATGAAAATAACTAGAAAATTCTGACCAGAGGATTTACAGGATGAGCAAGGCGATTTATTGATGTTTAAATGTTATGGGGTTTCTAATTGTCCGTACATTCAATATTACCCTATCCACAATGATTGGGATGTGAATCCCCTTTAATTTATAAATGTTGAAGCGTACGTTCAGAATTATTTTACGCCCATAAATACAGAAGCCCAGACAGCAAAAAGTCTTGGTAGATTTCTTTTTTTTTTTACTTTTGTTTTAAAGGTGTAAAATATATTTTGAATTACAGAAAAATGTATTGTATGGAAACTCATAAAGGGAATGCTTTAAAAGATTAATGCTCGGTTCCTATAAATAAAAACAAATCGTTATGCTTACCAGTGGTAAAAAAAAAACTGCCAAGCTGGGTATATAAATAGATTTGTAAGCTAATTTTACCTGTGATAGCTACTTCCATATGGGAGGGTCTACTATGCTAAGCTCTTTTGAGGTCATTGCTTCATTTTTGCTTAAGGTAAAGATACAAGAATCTTAATTTTAACCAATAATAGTCCGTCCATATATTATAGGAATCGGCCATTAATTAGTAAGTAACAAAAATGAGTCAAGAACAAAAATGGTCGGGTTATTCATGTAACAGATAATATGGGCTATATTTTAATGATTTAATAATAAACTAGGTAAATATTCTCTAGAACAAGGTATTTGGTCTGCAGAACGAGAGGAAAGTACACATGCCTCTTCTTATTTTTGTCTACCTGCTTTGAAGATTCATTTTTAGAATACAAAATAAAGACAAACAGGTAACAACATATTTTTCTTAAACCATGATTTTGCACAATTTATTATAGTAATAAGGTATATTAGTATAAGCATAAGTAAGTATATTAGTTTTAACCTTCATGAGAGAGGCAAATTTCAATTCCATACTTATAGCTCAATAACTTTAAAAAGTTATGATTACAAAGAACATGATAAATGAATGTTTTGAGTTCCCTGAAAGGGTACGCAGAGAATGTACACATTTTCCTCTGATATTATAGGAGCGAGCCTATTAGGTACCTTAAGAATAATAAGTCAATGGAAGTGGTATAATATTTCTTAACAAAAAGCCCATGCATCGTTATTTCATAAGACAAGACGAATCGAAAAGGTTGAGAAAAACCCGAAATTGAGCCAACTTAGACCTGGTTCTAAAGTCAGTTTTTGGATTAAGAACTTTACTGTAGTGTAAGAATAAAGTTCAAAATACAAAAACTGGCTCGAAGTTTTTAGCTGTGACTAAAGTTAGATCTCGATTTGTAATGAGATATCTAACAGGTAAACTAACTTAGGTCAATTGCCTTAATATATTTATTGCAATAATAGCACTTACAGCAGGCCATGATGAAACAGAAATAATAATTAGTTATGTATTTTACTCAAAAGTAAAGGTTATTATGAAGGTAATAATTTCATGACTACATTGTAGAAAGGCAAAAGGAAAGTAAAAAATAGTGATAGGCAATTATTACTATGCTGACACTCTTAAGTTGACACCCTGAGCCGGTCATGCTAATGTTGATTTTTGTTCGAAAAAACATATCATATATAAACACCATTCTTTGCAGCAACTTGCACATTGCATATAAATGAAAATAATTATCAGAACAATTCTTTCGGGTGCAATATGGTATGCATACTAAGAACAAAACACAAATACTTTCAGTAATATTATACTTACCTTTTTTTTATTAGGAAATTAATTCTAAAAAATATACACTTGACACCACAGTTATGTTGAGATGCAGTATGATGTAGATTGATTTTATTTGCATAAATGACTAGTAATTAATTTTATTTTAATCCTTTTACTCACTTTTCAGGAATGGGATGAAATTGATCAACCCACTTAATCAACTGATATTGTTAATATTGAAAGGCTGCAGTCGATAGACTGTAGAAGATGGGAATTCTTCCTAATCAGGTAAGTCACAAATGTATTCAGCACATTATTAAAAATAATATCTACAGCCATTTGAAAAGTGTGTGTGACCTGTCTTTAACTTTTTGAGTTATTGCTAAGAAACCAGAAAAGCTAAAAATCTTTCCGCACACATCGTAGACTTCGGTAATATTATCTAAGACCATTTATAACTTGAAAAGAAAATAAGGGACATTGTGGCGGGTGTTTGTTTGTAGGGGAAAATACAGATGGAAGTCGCAAGCAAAGCACGTTGAAGATATAAATTGGTTACGTCATGCTCCCCAGCAACCCCATCACCTGTACTTTTTCGATTAATAAGTTTATAATACTTTTGTATCCAATATTTACTCAATTTATACATACTTTAAAAAAAATATACTTTGAAAGGTTAAGAGTACAGACACTTCGTTTTTATTACGCTGTAGAGCATCTCTCCCCCAACCCCAAGTTAAAATGTGAGGAAACTTACGTAGATGCTTATTGTAGTAACAAAGAAGTCTAATGTGACTAATATTATAAATTCGAAAAACGGCTGAACACATGTGGTTACTTCTTGATATTAATGTACCATTGTTGTTCCCAGGTTTGGCAGTTCCAGGGGAGAGACGGCATGGATGTGTTACAGACAGTGTATCACTTTTGAAATAATAAACGCATTAAAGTTTCCTTCATTAATTTCATTTTAAATTAATTACCACTTCTTTCAATTATTGATCACCTATATGAACAGTCTCATTAGTTGCTTCAACCTGAAGAAATTACTCTTTCACTATTGGCTGACTTATTAATGATTGCCGTTACATTTTGACATTGCTTGTCGAGATTGCGACTATTGGCCTTTATATTCGTGCATAACGCATTTGTAACCCCTTTTAGAGAAAACGGGTGTACAGTCAACCGCAATCAGTGGTAACAATTTGACATTGACACCGCCTTTACGTCGTAGCAGTGAAAGCGGTTTTCGTAGTCCAACGGTACCTCCCGTTCTTTGGATCAGGGTTCATTGGGTTACCAAGAATGATAAGTGGGTTTGAGTTTGAATGGGTCATGCATGTCATGTTTTACAAGAAGTTAGATACAGTAAAAACCGTTCGTCACCGTAAGGTTTATTTTTTAACCGACTTCTAAAAGGTGGAGATAGTTCGGCCATAACTCCGATGAATAGACGGATTTGCAAAATTCTTTTTGTGTTTGAGATTCCGAGATAGTCCCAGTATCATCAAGTTAGGATTTGATTATCCTGCAGAAATCGAGGGATAGCAATTTGGATATTTTTTATAGTAACTCGTGCAGTTGCTGTCGGAATGCATCATTTGATGAAGTGGAACTGATAATGAAGACCACAGATGGCCACCGGAACTACTGAATAATAAGTATTTCACGGGTTACGATTCGATTACTTTAATATAGTTGCCAAGCGATTTATGCTCGTCACAATGCATATGGAGAAGAGGGATTGATGGTGAAGTACCAGGAAAACTCAACGATAAACGTCCAGCCCTGTGTACGTTACCCCAGCAGGAAAGGGTCTCCTAGAGTTATATGAGTGGAACGTTTAATTTGTGCCTTAGCTGCTGTAAATGTGCCCCCACATAAAAAATGTGTGCCCCCTGCGCAGGTGTATACCTGCACATCTGGGATTGAGCCGGTTCCTTGTATTTTGCCGTCAAAGTTATGACACCATCGTTTTGACTTTTAGCAAGATTATTCAAAAACGCATGCATGAACAGTTTTGAAACTTTGTATGGTTATTATTAGCGTCAAGAAGGACCGAATGCAGTTTTCAGCCAACTTATACCTTGTCTCATTTAGGCGCTGCGATGTTTTTTCGGGTTTTCATAAAACCGCGATAACTTGAAAACTATAAATATTTTCTTAAATCTAATTGGGGCACTAAGGGGCACACATTAAGAGCTACTCGTGTATGTTTATTCTACAGGGGCACATGCAATGGTTTTAGAGATATACGATTCTGCAAAACGTTACTCCAGCAGGAAATGCAATATCTCGAAAACCTGAAGGGGCACAGATTTTATTTTTGGGGGCACATTTTGGCACACATATAAGCTCTCTGGCCGTGCACAATTTTTCTCTTTCCGATCATTCGTTTAGAATTTTCCTGCTAGAAAAACGTTACCCCAGCAGGAATCGTTTTTTCCGTTTTTTTCCAAAACGAGAGGGGGCACACATTTTTTATGTGGGGGCACATTTACAGCAGCTAAGGCACAAATTAAACGTTCTTCTCATATAACTCTAGGAGACACTTTCCTGCTGGGGTAACGTACACTCCAGCCCTGCATCGGGAAATGCAATATTTTTATAAAGGTGATGAGTAGTTGATATTGAATATTGTAGGCTTAGATAAATTACAAACTGACTCACTAAACAGCGAGAAATAAAAACTTTACAAAAAAAAAAAACAACCGACTGTAAAAAAAAATACTACATTGATAAATTACTTAAATTTCGGAAGTCTGTGGCAAATCACGAAAATACAAAACCAGAGTGACTGAGTGACTGTGCTTATGATAAATAAATAAAATTTTCATTCATCGCAACTATCAAAGTAGGTCGTGTGTGCGATAATCGTAGTCTGTGTGTCCGTGATTGAAAGTTCGGATGAAGAAATGATTTTATTTCGATTTCCCGCGCCGAGTAGAGTCGAAACGCGACGGCGCGGCGCGGCGATGAAATTCGCCGACACGTTTTAATGGTGTGCGTACGCGCAGCGGAATGTTGTTGAATTTAAAGATTTTAATTATGCAGATATTTAGTGTATGACGTCGTATAATTGTGTATGGTAAAAAAAAAATTGTGCACGCCACCATTGTGGAGAAATTCACCAAAAACTGATTCCGCTGGGCGAACGTTGTCCTGGCGGAACTTTTTTTAATCCATAGACTTAAGAAGAAAAGAGATGTGTCCAAAAATTAGTGTGTATTTGTGTGTAATTGTGTATGTATGAATAAAACTAGTGCATGCATAAGCTTCGGAGAAATTCAAGTTTCCGCTACTCGAACGTTTGGCCATTAGCTAGTTTTCATATAAAGCGCTTACATAGAGAACTGTAGATTTTTACATACGTTGTTTTGAATTTGTTTATATTTGTTTAAAAAACAGATTTAGAAAAAATCGTAGGGCTTAAAAGATAAAAATATAAACGTAAAATACGCTTATTAGGTCTTAGTTCTTAAAGTATGCACTTTGGGGTCTAGATTTTCACGTTTATACAAACCTTGTAAGTGTCTGCAACATGTTGCCAAGTATCAATGATGTTCCGTTAGTAACTAAAGAGTTATAGGACAAATTTACCATGAATAGATCACTGTTTACAAAGCAGTCAAATATCATCGAAAACCTACATAACCCGACCAAGTTCGGATGGCTACAAAAAAGCGGCCGTGCCATATATCTAAGAAACGTTCTTAACCTTCCAATATAGTATTTATTAATATGGTACAGTTGCGTACACAAGCGTTAGGAAAAAATAATATATAATTAAATAATATAATAATAAATATTATATAATTGTTTATAATTTTACTTTATAAGTCAATTTATTTTATTTTAATTTATTGTTGACATAATCTACTCATTACAATGTTTTTTTTAATGAGTTGTATTGCAATATGTTAGCTAGCGTCCTAGTTTATCAATTATAACTTCTAGTTACAG
Organism: Xanthia icteritia; assembly: GCA_949128155.2. Classification (NCBI taxonomy): domain Eukaryota; kingdom Metazoa; phylum Arthropoda; class Insecta; order Lepidoptera; family Noctuidae; genus Xanthia; species Xanthia icteritia. Next base: position 11,036,624 of record OX421934.2, read on the forward strand.
CTATTTGTAAGCGGGCACGCCCTTTATGCCTGGAGGCTTTTATTTAGATATTGTTTTCGTTATTTTTATTTCTGCTTGAGTATAGTTCTCGATGTTTTTGGTTGGTATATTGGCGCGTGCTAGCTTTCATATGGCTATTAATTTTATAATTTAAATTATGTTTTGTGTTGCGTAATGTAAATATCATTTTGCATACTATTATATAGATTCATTTTTTTCTAACTGAACAGACAGCAGCTGTGCTGCTGGGGAGTTTGTTGCGCCACTTCTTCTTCCCAGCTAAAGCACTAGGAAGTGGTGAAGGGTGGGCGTTTTGGGGGACTGTCTTATGTAATTTTGACGTTCAAAAAGTGCTGATTCTCAGCCTAGTTTGAATAAATGAATTTTGAATTTGAATTTTTTGAAAATTTTGAATTTTGAATAAAACAATTGCATTTCTTGAATGAAAAATTTTTTTTTAATAATAACGCCACTATCTACGATAAAAACAAATCTTCAATTAACAAGTACTTCTCTATTTAAATATCCGCGAAATCTTCAATATGAAATCTTCAATAGAAATTAGCTGTATGAATTTTATTTGTCTTATATAATATATTTAGATTATATCTCAAGTCTCAAGCGCATACTTAAATAAAGTACCTACGTAAATAGTACCTACTTTTTGTCATAGTCAAATACATTTAAAAAAGTAGGTGTACAAAAATAAATGACCTATAAATTATATCGAAACAACAATTATTGTGTTATCACCTATACCAATTCAATACCGGTATTATACTGTAAATTTTGGGATGTTACCTAAATATATTGCACGGCCGCTTTTTTGTAGCCATCCGAACTTGGTCGGGTTATGTAGGTTTTCGATGATTCGTCAGTATTATAATTGTTTTTCTTTAATTACTGAATTTAATGACATGAAATTTTGCATAAGAATAGTTGAATGAATACACTAATTATTGACATACATATTACCATGCAATTCCTTCAGAACGTCGTGATATTTGACTGCTTTGTAAACAGTGATCTGTTCATGGTAAATTTGTCCTATAACTCTTTAGTTACTAACGGAACATCATTGATACTTGGCAACATGTTGCAGACACTTCAAGGTTTGTATAAACGTGAAAATCTAGACCCCAAAGTGCATACTTTAAGAACTAAGACCTAATAAGCGTATTTTACGTTTATATTTTTATCTTTTCAGCCCTACGTTTTTTTCTAAATCTGTTTTTTAAACAAATATAAACAAATTCAAAACAACGTATGTAAAAATCTACAGTTCTCTATGTAAGCGCTTTATATGAAAACTAGCTAATGGCCAAACGTTCGCGTAGCGGAAACTTGAATTTCTCCGAAGTTTATGCATGCACTAGTTTTATTCATACGTACACAATTACACACAAATTTTTGGACACATCTCTTTTCTTCTTAAGTCTATGGATTAAAAAAAGTTCCGCCAGGACAACGTTCGCCCAGCGGAATCAGTTTTTGGTGAATTTCTCCACAATGGTTGCGTGCACAAATTTTTTTTTACCATACACAATTATACGACGTCATACACTAAATATCTGCATAATTAAAATCTTTAAATTCAACAACATTCCGCTGCGCGTACGCACACGTTTTAATGGACGCAGTTTAATCTATCTATATGTAAAAAAATAAATTGCCGTGTATTAGTCTCGCAGACTCGAAAATGGCTGGACTGTTTCTTTTTCGCCATACTCTGGGGTGGTTTAGGAAAAAAAATGGAAGAACCCAAAGGAACGACCGAAAAATCTAAATTAAAATTTTTACAGGACGTCCGATGGGTCAGCTAGTCGTAATTATAATTATAGGAGGCAAATTTGTGCGGTTCAATTCGCCTCGACTCACCGAAGCTAGTCTTTAGTCCAGTTATGCACAAAACTGGTATGTCCTATAAACTTGCAAAGAAAGAAAGAATAATATTTATTTGGACACAGTTCGTGAAACACATAATACAAAAATAAAAAGTGAAAATAATCATAAAGCGATAATAGTGTGTGCCTCGCGGCTGCGCCAAAAAGGTTCATTTCAGCATGAATGCCCGACAAATGCTGTCTGACGCTGGTTTTCTAATCGACCCTTATGGACAAGTGACGGGGAGTACCAAGTTTCAACATACCTAATACATAATTTTTATACCTCTAAATAAATAAATAAATAAGGTCTATTTAAATAATTGTTTCGAATCAATGTTATTTCCACTTAAACAAACATCAACTTTATGTTAGTGTAAATAAAATTGATTTTAGACTGACTAGTACTGTTGAAAGTCATAAAAAATAATATGAAGTTGCAGTTATTTTGCCTCTGACAGCCTGCAGCAACCCAACAACAACCATAGGAGCTTTTATTCTAAAAGTGGGCACAACGTCACAAACAGACGTCAAATATTTCGCTGTTTTAATTAATTTGGCAATACTACAAATAATAAATATGAAATGTGGCTAACCAGCGAACTTGTATTTGAATGTAATGTATTGCAATTAAAACACTATAATTATTTGATGTTGTAACAGTTTTAGTAGTATAAACAATGTACCTATTTACAAAAAAAAAAACAACTACCAAAAAAAACACTAAAATAACTTTTTTACAAAACAAAAACCACCAAAGTCCACAAAAATACATTTATAAAATAACTAAAGCACACCATAACAAAAAAAAACTAAAAACTTGTTTTGTAAAAAAGTTATTTTAGTGTTTTTTTTAGAAGTTGGTTTTGTTTTTTCACTTTTTAGTTGTGGTACACACGGCTACACATTTCCAGTATAAACTGACCTCGCATTGTACGGAAATCCTATGCAATGCGAGATCAGCATAAACTGGAAATGAATAGCTTGATGTGTAGCCGTGTGTACCTACTCCGCACATATTTTGTATGCCAGTCCAATTGTGTATACCACTATGGTTGGCACCTTAGAAATGTGTAGGTAGGTACGCTCGTATTTTGTATTTGTTTGGAAAATAAATAAATGTATAGTTAAGTAAAATATAACTAGGACGTAACGTTAGACTTACTTAGTACATACCTAGGTAGTGTTTTTATTAAATGAAAGTAGAAACAAGAATATTGTTTGGTAATTTAGTATGTCATGATGGCCCAGCGGTTAAGGCCTCGCCTCTCATGCCTGAGGTTGTGGCTTCAAATCCGAGTAAGTACCAATGTGACTTTTTCAATTCATATATACTTTCTGGTTTATCTTGGACATTATTTACATCGATGAAGGAAAACATCTTGAGGAAACATAGACTTATTTATAAATAATATAAGTCTGAAATTACCAACGCGTCTTGAGCGTCTTGAGCGTGGTGCTCAATGCTCGTGCCTTCTCTGTACGAGAAGAGGCCTTTGCCCTGCAGTGGGACAATAATAGGCTGTTATTATTATTTTATTATTAATTTTTATTTACTAGTTGTTTCTGGAAGGAATCGGGTTGTAAATCACAGTAAATAAAATCAAATCAAAGCAAATATAATTATTAGTTACATTTTACTTAGATATACATTTCTTTCTTTTCCAAACAAATATAAAATACGAGAATACCTACCGAAACAAATTCTAACCGACCCTAGTGGGGAAAAATCCATGCCATGGGGCAGAATGCATTTGCCCCATCAGTGGGGCGACTTGGTGGGGCAAAGTGGAATGATTTAAATTAACCTCTTTGTGGTTGAAAAGGGGGGATACAGTTTGGATGAAAGATATTATTTATTTGGTTTAGGATGTGCCTACGCAAGTAGTCTCGACGAGAACAGCCAATAATAATGTGTCGGATTGCTTCCCCCGGACGGTGGCATGCCCGAGAGATGTCAACCGTGCCATCCTTCACAATATATTTCCGGTAGTTGTTCGTCATCATAACTTCATCCTTAGTAGCAAAGACAAAACCTTCGGTTTCCCCAAAGAGATCACCCAATCGCAACCAGGATATGGACGCTAACAGGTCTACATCGGGCCCATGTAGGACCCGGTAAACGCGCCCGGGATGCTCTTTGCTCTGCCATACCTCCCTGTGGTCATTGGTATCTAACACTATTAGGTTTGCGCCAGTTCTCGTTAGCCAAGGAGAGCGGGGTGAGGCCCTTGTCTACTGAGACCACATCTCGGTGCATCCCCACGTCGGCTTCTAGGAAGTATTCCCTGAGACTGCATAGGTACCTCACGTTTGTGCAGGGTCTTAGCATTTAAGAAGCCTCGACCTCCGCACTGCCGCGGGATCACCGATGACGAGTCTCATCACCGATGACCGTGGGTGATCATCCGATTTACCGTCAGCAGTGTGCGGACTCTCCTATCCAGGGCGTCACGTTCCGTCTATTCACGAGTCCATTTAACACATTCAGTGCCGAGAGCCCTTCTGGAGGGTTCACCTAGTCGCATACTGGATGCCGGGAACCCTCGCGGAAGGCTCATTTTAAATGTAGGTTTTTCTAAGCGAATACAGCATTATAAACCGTGAAAATAAAATCTGATGTATATTTTAACATTTTAAAATCCAAGATTTCTTTAATTTTTTTGTTCACGGTTACAAATATTAAAAAAGAAAAACAAATTGGAAACTACGTATGGCGGCAAGACCCCCTGAAAATACAATTTTACTTCGTTTTACAGTGTTTTATAACACTGTTTTAAACCTAAAATGCCGTTGACCGTCCGCGATCGATAACTTTAGCGCAAACGTAATATCGGTAACCCTCCCGGAGGGCTCACTTCCAATATGTATGGCGGCATGGCGTATGAGTTCTATGAACATGGATGGAGTCGAAAGTGTTAAGGGTACGCCAGTCGGTCATTCTTCCATACAAACGTAGTACGGTGATTACTGGTCTGTTGTACGTTCAAAACTAAAAATTATAACAATTTGTCTTGTCATAATCTAGATCTGTAAGTACCTACCTATGGAAGCAGAAATGAAAAAAAAAAATTGGTTTGGAAGTTATGAGCGTCGAAACTTCAACGTATTAACGTAGTATAAAAATGTGAAAATAGAAACCGTACAGGGATAGATAATTTATTCACACAGTACAGGGATAGATAACAGTTCAAATAATTTTATTTTGAGTAAATACATCCAGTAGTTTTTTCATAACATCTACCTATACGCACAAAGGTTTATTGATGAAATTGTACGCGCTCATTTTCGTTATAAATCAGCGTCAGCGTAGCTTGCATCTTAGTCACGCCCACCAATGAGTTCCGAGCCGTCGACTAGTGTACCCTTAAGTATGCCGAAAGAGTACATAAAAACCGGCATGACCCAACCGCTGAAGGCGCGCACCTTGCTTCCGCCTGATAAAAGACTATTTACCTAATAATTTATTCAGAAGGCCGAAGAAGCGCTTCCTCAGCGATTGTATCATGTCAGCAGCGTTGATGCAAAACGCTTCCGACGTACCCAAATACTTCTAGGTTTCTCTTGAGAGGGATCTTTGGTGTATGGAATCATCACATTTGTCCACAAGAAATTCCATCCTGATGGCGCTACTGAAACTTTCGGTTACCTTCAGTAGCTCCACCAGTTGCAAATTATTGGGGGCAAAAAGTTTCAAGACATCCATGTAAAGGAGGTGAGATATAATATGATAATTCAGCCTAGACCTGAATCCTCTAGCAGTGTACTTAGAGGATTCAAGGCTAGGCAGAACCAAAGTGGACTCAAACTGTCGCCCTGAAATATACCTCGCTCGATCCTTATCGGCTCGCTTTTCCTCTGGATGTGTCGACCCCCTGGATAGCGAAGGACTGTCCTCCATCCACACGACATCAGGAAATCGCGCAGAGTTGCATCTAGTTTATACAACTCCAGCATCCTCATGCGCCATGTAGGTATATGGCACCGAGTCATAGGCCTTCTTATAATTTATCCAGCATGTCGACAGATCCCTTCGGGAACGACGAATCTATTGGTTAGTGCCCATATCGATAAGAAGCAGCTCCTTAGTAGGTACCGCGGAACCTGTTCCTACATCCATTTTGAGAAGCAGACATGATGGTATTGGTGTCTTTGTTGATTTAAGCTCTCAACATGGATGTAAGGACTTTATAGACCGTCGGTAGACACGTGATTGTTCTAACCTGCCTCCATGCGAAAGCAAAAACACCTTTCTTGGTTCACTGGTCTGTTTTTTACGTTTACGGTTTTATGGTTATCGCCTACGCAAGCATAATTGCAATGTTAAATAAGAGTTTTGCTTTATTTTTTTTGTCAGGCACTGAAAATATTGATAAACAACACTTTTGTCGATATCTTTATTGCCGTGATAGTTATAGTATTATCGTAGTAAAACATTGAGAGGAGCAAACGGGTAGTAATTAATGGCCACCCTGAATTTCTATAATTCTATTTATCAGGGACGCCGTCCTTTTTTTTTTTGGGTGGTAAATTATCAAATAACTTCTCCCGCTCTGGGCGGAGCAGGAGTGCGTGTCAGACTCTTACTGACTAAAACCCACCCGTGTTCCTTCCGTTGCCTGTACGTTGCCAGGGGCCACATTATCCCTTTCGGACTTTCCCGCAACCCCGGCAGGCATCGGTCCTATCGGACCCCTTCACTTGCTGACATCTCTTTGAGGCGCGCTCCGTACCATGGCCTGGACTAGGGCCGGACGCGAGAGATCCCCGCCGCGAGGACACGGCGATGCTCTGCCCAAGCCGGACAGACCTTCACCGTATGCTCAACCGTGTCCTCCGGGCGATCCACGCAGTGATGACACCCGGGCGTTTCCTCCCGCCCGATACGAAACAGGAACCTCCCGAAACAACCATGTCCGGTGAGGACCTGCGTCAGGCGGATGGTGAGGACGCCGTGGCGCCTCTCCTCAGAGGGGACTTATCGCCGCAATAGTGGCGTGCCCAAGGGACGCCGTCCTAACTTCAGAATGAACGGTCACCCTTAGTTTTTTTTTTTCTTCAAGATTGAGATGGAAGTAATTGTTTGCGAATAGGAAGCAATTCTTGGGCATAAATTCAACGTTAAATACGCCTAGCGACCGTTCATCCTGACGGAGACCGACTGGTTTCTATGAGTATGGAGCTCGATTTTCGGACCAGTGCGGCGCAGACCACTGCTAGAGACGTTAATATCGTCTACTGCGCAACTCAAATCATGTGCTGTGTAAACTCTCATCTTTAGTGGCACACACTGGTGCTGAGCATAACCGAAAATATAATGGGGTTTATTTATAAGCGTTGCAAAAGTTAAATGACGTTCAAACGTCAAAAACGTATGATTAAACAGTCGCTAATGATTACTTAACCGCCGAAGTTCCCTAGTGCACCGCGTTATTTAACTTTAAGTAACGTTTATAAATAAACCCCAGTATTAATTATTAATAAGAGAACAAAGATATGTATCTATTGATGTACTCTGTCTAGGGTTAGTAATAGTGCCCCCATCATCGAAATAAGAGAGCTCAAGAGTCACTTGAATGGGTAAAAAAACACCAAAATGATTTTTTAAATTATATTAAAGATACATCTACACCTGCGACTCAGGCAGTGTGGTGATGATGTCAGAATCACCAGGGTCGGTGATTGCGAGTGTGCACACCCTGTAGTACTTTCCACATGCTGTGCCCAATTCAATGTTGTTTCCACTGTAGTGGTGGACGCCAGTCTTGGCCAGAAGTGCGTAATACTCGATTTCCGATTTCCTATAACAAAAGTATATCATTGTTACAACATGAAATACACAATACACATTTGTAGGCAATCTTAAATAAATTATTCATATGCAGTAGGTAGTACATAACCAGTAACTTATAAGTGCATTAACACACTGATTAATATTGAAATAACTGCTTAACATGCTCACCTGTCAAAGTTCAGCAAATGAGTTATGACTACTCCATAGGTTTCCCATGTGGATCAGAAACAGTCATGGTTATATTTGCATTTTGTGATTCAATTTCAAATTGTAATAGCTACACATTATTAACCTGTTGAATGATCTCACGAGAATCAGTAGGAATTTTATTGTCTTTAGAAAAAAATCCTTGGTCAGTTTGTTATATTTTTCTAACTTCATAGAAGAATTGACTCGAGTAATCAAATTCTATAATTTTAACATGACTGCTTCTTGAAACACTATGAGGGAATCCATACTTCTTAGTCCAAAGACTCCATATGCTTCCCTTTGACAGACACAATATTGGGAAACTCTACTTCTCAGTAGTCTCACCTTAGAGGAGGAGCATTTTTAGCAATGATGACCAGCTTAGCTTTGCCCTGGCGGAGAGTCTTCAGTGTCTGCTTGTAGCCAAGACAGTACTTGCCAGATTTCATAACCAGGGCCAAGCGGGAGTTGATAGACTCGATGGTCTTTTTCTGAAAAAGAAAAAAAAGTGAACTCATTGTAGGACTAACATGTCGAGTTACTGATGACGCCTCATTTAGGATTTAGATTAGTTTAGTCATTTATCTGCATTCATCAGAACTCATCGGCGGCTGGCGCCTAGAAAAGCCTTATGATGTTTGTACAAAAACAATTTTTATTTAGTGATTTCAATATTGCCTACTAAGTACAGTTAACCTGCAAAATTCATATAACATGTTTGATACTTTCTCAACCTTACAAATTATGAAATAAGCAAGCCTATCTTGTATCAATTGATCTTGGACTTTAACATATTTAGGATTATTAAATAAAAAAGATATCAAATAACCCCGTTCAAGTCCAACTATGTTTCTAACACGTGTAGGACACTAACCTGTTTCTTGGCCGCAACCATTGTGTTTGTTGTTGTAAGCACGAATTACTGAAATAGAAAAGGAAATATAAGCTTTTCTATGATAACGCAAACACTGTAAATATGATTCCAATGAAAATATATGTAATTTTTATGAGAATAAAATGTAACACACCTCTCGTAAAAACGCGTTGCAAAGAAAAGAACGAATGAGTTAATAAATCAATGAATGAATCAACGTTCAGGGAATGAATGAAGTAAATTATCTATGAACGAACTATTTGGAAATGTCGATACCATGGAAACATGGAATTAGTATATACTATGGCCTGTACCGATCTGCAGTACCATAATAATAAGTCAAACTTAGACAAACCATTTCAACTCAACTCAACTCAAAGCATTTATTTCAATTAAACCATTTACAGGCACTTTTGAACTGTCAAGAAGTCGGTCAGTCAGAAATATGAAGCTAGTTGCCCATTCCAAAGCGTAGTAGGTACCTATGGAGAAGAACGGGCAAGAAACTCCACGGACACTCTTTTAAATAAAAAAATTGTTACAAAATATTGGCTACATCATCAATGTTGAAATTATACATGTGAGGACAATGTAGAAAGACGTGCACGTTAAAAGCGTCCGTAATAAAAATATAAAAAACAAAGAACAATTCAAAAATTGAAATAAGCCATGACAGCTAAGAGATGACCAGTCTCTACTGACGGCGCCCGTTCACGAACATGACGCATGGATTAGCACCATTCAGCTCAACCATTTTGAAGGGAGCTAAATGATCCAACACACGCGCCACCGCCAGCGAGACATTAGAGTGAGCATGACATAATCTTAGCCGCCAGGGCACATTCAAGTCAATGAAAGACATAACCAAACCAGTACCTAAATGGTAGCTTTATAGTCGGTACATAGTACTCACACATGTGCTATGCAATTATACAATGCTAAGACATTGAATTTATACAATGCAAAGATAGTTTTTTAAAATCTTCAGCAGCTCCGACGGTATTTTCAAATGCTATTAGTTTATGCTTGTGGAGCAGGACCAGCAATGAGCCAAGCATTTTTATCAATTATGTAATCCCCCAAATTATAATATGCCTGCCTACATATATTTATTTGAACTAGACCAACTACAGGCACTTTTGAATTGTCAAGGTACTATACTGAAGACCTCGTGCATATTTGGGAGTGGCGCGAGGAGGCGAAACGCCGGGGCGTAACTGCCGCGAGAAATCACGGCACAGCGGACAGAGCTCCGGCCTGATCTCATGGCGTCATGGAGAGTGCGATTGGCGCAACCCAGTGCTGGGCCCAGTGAACGCCACAATTGCGGTGATAAGTCCCCTCTTTGAGGAGTGGCTAGAGTGGCGCCACGGCGTCCTCACCTTCCACCTGACGCAGGTCCTCACCGGACACGGTTGTTTCGGGAGGTTCCTGTTCCGGTTAAGGAGGGAAGAAACGCCCGCGTGTCATAATTGCGTGGATCGCCCGGAGGACACGGTGGAACATACGGTGGAGGTCTGCCCGGCTTGGGCAGAGCATCGCCGTGTCCTCGTGGAGGCGATTGGTGGTGGTCATCTCTCGCGTCCGACCCTGGTTCAGGCCATGGTACGGAGCGAGAGGGCATGGGAGACTATCACCTCCTTCTGTGAAGCAGTAATGCTCGTGAAGGAGGAGGTGGAACGCGTGAGGGCGTGTCAAATTTGGTGCCCGGTAATCGCAGGCCGATTCCCGGCCACAATAGGCGCGGGCTTGCAAACGGTGAACAATGGGTAGTTTGCCGTCCGATACGGACCAGGCCCGGGTCGACGACGCATTGTGTTCCACGCGCGCCTCAAAGAGGTGTCAGCCGAACTGGTGGGGTCTGCTTGGCCCGATGCCTGCCGGGGGGGGGGGGGGGGGGTCGCGGGAAAGTCCGAAAGGGATACCGTGGTCCCTGGCAACATACAGGCAAAGGAAACTGAACACGGGTGGGTTTTAAGTCAGTAAAGAGTCTGACACGCCCTCCCGCTCCGCCCAGAGCGGGAGAAGTTATTTGATAATTTGACACCCAGAAAAAAAAAAGGTACTATATTGGGTTACATAATTTAATACCTTAACCTTGCTTATCACAGACATGGATGCCAGTGCAGGGCCTGTAGCAAATTCAACTGAGGGGTCACCTTGGTGGAATTTTTCAGACAAACCGTACAGTAACAGAATTTACTTTGTCAACTTAAGCAAATAAGTTTAGGAATTAACTTAGAATGAAAAGTAACCAGGATGCAAGAACTGGCGTACTGTACTGGAGCTTAGTACTGTTTATTTTATTTTACTTTATTATATACTAACCCGCGACTTCATCTGCGTGAAATTTTTTGTTCCTGCGCATCGCCTGCCTGCGCTGTTACTTCGTTTTTGCTTGGCGTTCTATCTAACTTTTTACTTTTGCTCGGCTCCTAAGGGTCATAGGGTGATGATAATCAACCTTGATTATGAAACTACATAATTATTTAGTTAGATAAGGTGCATAAAGTGACTTATTAGGAGCATAAAATGACTTATTTGAACAGAAAACGGTTATTGTGACTTAACTATATTTTTTTTTTAATATGACGTGTAAAAGTGATTGCAATATCCTATTTACAGAATAAACAATTTCATTTCATTTCATTTCTATAATTTTTATACTTTAAGCCTCCCGGAATTTGTTCGTGGGTAATGATGAGTAGGTACTAGAAACATGTAGTACAGACGCCAGCACATCAACCTACTACAATCTGTCAAATTTCTTTAATGGATTTTCAACTTTAACTCTAAAGAATAAGGTTCAAAGTTGATTGGGAAACTTTGACAGTTTCGGGTAGGTTGACCTGCTGGCGTCTGTACATTATTTTATGTCATTATTACAAGGTCCCATTAAAATATATGGACAAATTTGAACCAAAAATCCAAGCAAAAAAAAATACTGATTAGTGATTTTATTTTGACCTAAAATAATAAATGGCATTGGGTAACCAACATTTTTTGTGTATTTTCGTTAGCTGATTTTTTAAGTATCTAATGCGTTTTTCTTAATATTTTTTTACCATTGTCCTTATTTTGGTGGTCTGAATGATTTATAAAATTTTGTCCATCTTTTTTAATGGAACCTTATATACTCCACCATACATATGTACACATTTCTTCTTGTGGTTTCGGGACCACCCACGGAGTGGCGTGGCAAACGGGCGTATTACGCTAAATATGCCCTGCGATAGTCGAGAGGCTATTACTAAAAGGCTTGGTCAGCGTTATCGCAAGATTGCGCATGTCATGAAGTCATCTATTACGATTCACGGGACATCGTTATCGCGTTCTCGCTTATTCGGTACGGGTGTTATCACGCTCAAATCGATTACAGCACAACTCGGAACGCAGCTAAGTTTTTCTAGCCCAATGCAATGTGTCAGACTCACAGGGTCAGTTGGGGTCAGTCTCACTCATGTCACTTTGCATTGGCGAATGTAATAAAGTAGAAAGTTGTGCTTCATAAAGTTTATATATTTTTATTAATTAAAAGGAGTTCTTGCTTCAAAGTTATAAGTCACTTTTTGATAACATGTCCGAAAAAACTGTAAAAAAAGTTAAAAGTTCAGGACCCTCCGGTATAGGAAAATTCTATCTTTTAGCGTATAATGGTATCCAAACTTTAGGGTAAGTTGAAAGTTTCAATATTTTCTACCTAAATACAAATAATATACCTATAATGTATTGTAATATCACCTAGTATCCAAAAGTAATTGTAAGCTATTCACAACAACCAAAGCGCAAGAAAATAAAAACTGTTACATAGTTGGTTATGTAGTACTGTTTTATGTGTAATAATCAACATATCAATTTGAGAGTTTACTACCCCTCGCGTCGCAAGATCGCGATATCGGCGAGACACAATGGCCTTTTAATTGTTTCTTTAACTACGGGATTGGATAGCATAAAGTTTGTGAATTAAAAGAATTGCTTCTGAAATAATTACTTATAAATAATGAATACCTATTGTAAATATTAGACTACTTTATCAAATGGCACATTTTGTTTTTTTTTTGTTGTGATTATTTAATTATATTATTAAGGCAGCTGATAAATTATTTTATTTCTGGATAGGTTTGTACTAACACTTTAACACATCAATAAAACTAGATGAAGTCGGCATTTCCTATCTGAATACTCGGAGAAGAAAGATCGAAACAAACTCAGAGGTCACAGTCTCTTTAAAAATGTCCAGACATAATCTTTGGAGAATTGGAAGGGGTTGTCTCTGTGTCATCATCACTGATCGGAGTAGGTAGATTGATTTTTGGTACTTGTATCATAAATGCACACAGACAAAATAACATGGATAAGCCATTTTTCCGGAAAGCAATTCCGGTATTTCCGGATTCAATTAGATATTGTTAATGTTGGTAGTGATATTATTACTACTCAATTCAAAGTTGGTGATGGTATGTTCAACAGCTTAAGCAAACAAACACAATACTAAAAATATTCTTATAGTACATCCAAACATGCTTAAAACTCCTTGTAACAAGTAAAATATTACTTACCAAAGCTTGGAATCGTGACTGTGAGCCGTTAAAAAAAATTATGAAGAATATAATATTGCTCATTTTAATACAATTCCTACCTAAGTTCCGTTTTTTTTTTAATAATCAACTAATTCCGGAGGAATGTCCATATTAATATATACGTTTCGGATCAATGACCCCAATTCAATCTACCTACTCCGATCACTGGTCATCATCATTTCAGGCGAAAGACGTCCGTGTCTCTGTGTGGCCTTTGCCGAAGGGCACACAGAGACTAACTGAGATTAAATGTTATCTAATATACAACTATAACTCTGAAAAAATGCTATAAATAAATAATAGAATAACGGTATTTTCCACTAATACTCCTTCTAATATTCTATTCTGTTTCAGAGGAGAACAAGTACCTAAATAGTAAAATTTAGCTAACATAACCTATGTTTGTTTCAGATGGTCATATATGCTGTTGCAATCATTTTCACATTTCCTAAATCGTGGGAATTTGGACAACTTCTGGCCGATCATTAATACAACTGTGGTTATATTCCAACTTGCTGCAGTACTTGAGGTAAATTTATAGTATTAACAACATCTAACTAGTGTTTTGCATGCAGTAAGCATAGTGTGGAACGCCCCCATCTAGATGGACCCACAACCTTGAAAAGGTGACTGGGACAGACTAGTTGCGGAAGGCGGAGGACGATGTTGTGGTGAGCCTGGGACAGGCCTATGTCCAGCAGTGGACTGCTGATAAGCTGTGTTGATTGAACTAATATTTGCTGTAGTAACCTTCTTTCTATTAATAATACAGCAAACACAACCACTTCAATTTAGCAGAATACTGCATGTTGTTCAAGTTCGAAAATGGTTGACATTGGCAGGGGCGAACAGGGGTTGCAAATGACCTCTCCTACATCCCCTTAACGGATTGCCGACATATAACCAATAACCCTGTATATAACCATGTCCACAGTATTTTTCTCGAAAACTGTGTGATATTGACAACAGGGTTAAAAATGTAAGGAATATTTTTGTATGCACTATTGTGTTAATGCTCACTCAAATTACAAAATAAATTACTGTTTAGTTACTGTTTTTGTATTTAGTGTCTTGTCATTGTATTTTAAATCATTATAATTATTTAGAATAATGTATGGTTTGTACTAAGTATCAAAGTACATTTTAAGCAAAGCATTATTTATAAAGTAATATTATAGAAATATATAGCAGCCTTAGACAGAGGGAAAGAGAAAAAGAAACCTTTTGCTCTGTTCTGGGATAATTTTATTTCATATTATTGTATTTCTAGGGTTGTCTTATAAGATCACTTGTGTGTCTGTCTGTCCCTCTGTCACAGCCAATTTACTCCGAATCGAATGGACCAATTAAGATGAAATTTGGTACGCATATGTATTTTTGTGACCCAAACACGGATGTGTAACGTAAATAAATGAATTTTGAATAAGGGGTCACTTTAAGAAAATTTAAAAATAAAGTTTTGCTAGCTGTACCATGTGACATATCAAATGAAAGGGCTTGTTGGGAAGACCTCATTAAAAAAAAATACTTTTAAAAATAATTAAATTTAAAAGTATAAAAAAAAATTGAGATCCTCGCAATAAGCCCTTTCATTTGACACGATACAGTTTGTGAAACTTTTTTTATTTTCTTGTTTGCCCCCGTAAAGTGACCCCCATATTCAAAATTCATATATTTACGTTACACGTCCGTGTTTGGGTTACAGAAATACATATGTGTACCAAATTTCAAGTTTATCGGTCCATTCGAATCGGAGCAAATTGGCTGTGGGAGACAGACAGACACGAGTTATCCTATAAGGGTTCCGTTTTTTGCTTTTGACTTACGGAACTCTAAAAATAACAAAAATCTGACTTACACAAATATCAATAAGAGGTACCTACAAATTAACCAAAATAAGCATTCAAATGACCAATGCCATACCATATTATGGCATGACATTGGCCATTTGAATGTTTGTTTAAATTACTGCGCAATAGGAGAATTTCGGCAGGGAACCCAAAAACACATCCAAATTAGGTAGTTTTGAGATGAGTTTGTTCTATTGAATACACATCCTAAATGTTGGCGAGTGCAATGCAGGGCAAACAGATAGGCTTACCATGATATGTTCCAAAATCCTTGATGGGCCCTTTCATACAAGCACTATGAGTTGCTATAGTTAACCAGTACCTATGCCCTTTATAGTCTTACAGAATATGCTTGGTATGTTCAAATAACAACAAAGTATAGTAGGTATTGTTTACGATAAGTACTTTTTTATTATTTACTTAGTTGATAAAGTTGACAAATAACACAAATCCTCCTTTAAAAAGTCATGTGTGGGGTTATTTAAATACATAGGTACTCAACCTTGCTTTTCGACAAAACATTATTCATGAATGTGTAGGTACCTAATTAAACATTGAATTCGCTCTGTCATTCTCTCATACCGAACACATATTTACCTACATATTGCATCATTACACAATATGTACCTCGCTGTAGTCGCCACGAGCCTCGCCAATCGCGCGATTGTGTTCTGATGGTTTAGGTAACTGAAAAGGTGTGAAAATGCAAAGCGAATACGATAAATAACAAGTTTTTACCAAAAAGTAGGTACGATACGTCACTAAACACAATAATAAGTAAACTTTTATTGAAAAACTTGTTTCGGATGGAATTTGGCACAAAAACATGACCTCCATCGCTTTATATTAAACATCAGCAGCTATAGGCATGTATAATATTCTATTTATATATTTTGGAGCGACGGGCTCACGATCGTCGTCAGAAGGGTAATTATCAATTAAATTGTTCATTATTTAACTGTCTGTTTCAGTGTTGAGAAGATTTAAATCACCTGACTTATACTTCAGAGATATAAATCGCGATTAAAATAAAGTGATTAAAAAAAAAAATCTGATTTAAATCAATACCTTTTTAATGCAACAAAATCAACCAAAAAGTGTCAAGGGTCTTCCCCGACATAAACTATGGCCAACCTACCCGAAAATGTAAAATTTTCCCAATCAACTTTGAACCTTATGCTTTATTGATAAAGTTGAAAATCAATTAAAGAAATTTGACAGATTGTAGTAGGTTGATGTGCTCGCGTCTGTACAATACTGTATATCTACACAGTTCGTGTATTCCCCGGTCATTGATTAGTGAAAGTGCGAATACAACAAAATGGCTGTGATTATTTAGGTAACTAGTAAGAACATAAACAACAAAACATTGTTAAGTGACTGCGACTGCGGCAATACCCAAACGGTTAATAATAACCGATTTCCAAATGAAAAAAGGTCGGAATATGTAAATAAACAAAAAAAACTGATTTAAATCAAATAAATCCGATTATTTTTATTTTTTTAAAATCATGATCAGCATTATCAACCCTAGTCTGTTTACTTCGTGGGCAAAGGAAACGCATGAGGTTAATATAATCACTCTAACTAGAAAAGTCTGCATATAACTTATTAGCTTTTGCGCGCGGTTTCGCCCGCGTGGATGTCGGAAAATATCCCACGGGAAACGTACTACCGGGATTCCGTACCTAATAGCCGAGGAAAAGGTCATTGACTCCTACCTCTGCACTCGCGTTGCCGTCAACCCTAATTACCTTGTTAAATGTAATTTTGAATCTTTGGTATCTTTTAAACTATTCATTTAAATGATATGATGTTAAGGCATATTTTAATCAAAATTTTATGCCCAATTTATATAACATATTTTATTGGATAAGGATTAATATAATACCGGTAAAAATAGCTTCGGAAATAAGAATGAAACTTTTATCAAATTCTGAAAGATTTAAAATGGTTATTGTGGGTCATCCTTAGAAGATAGACATAATTATGCCATCGCGGATTTTATGTTAAACTTTTTAAGTTATACAATCCTGTAAAACTAAAATTATATTTATCTCACGGTTTACGCGGCGGACGCTAGTAAAGCTCCTAGTCTGCATTATTTTTCCGACATCTTCAACAATAATCGTCATATTTCAGCTAAACTTAAACTGCTTAGATCACACTTTTTTGTAAACCACACATAAAGTGGTGCATGTGACGGTAAAGGTCGTAGAATATAATAATCTACAAGTAATTTAAATAAGCAAATGGTACCTACGTAAACAATTTCAAGTATGTCTACCTACTGTACCTTCATGTTTTAACGTCGCCTACAAGTATATACCTACCTACCTAATGTTAAGTACAATAATTAACCGTGGACTCAGCAATTGTTACTTTGGTAGGTAGGAAACCAACGCAAATTTCATAATTACATTAGGTATAGGTAGGCCTATTTATCGCTCCATAACCGATAACATAACTCTATGCTTATAATATGCCACCACGCTCGGCTGGTCGCGCTTCACCACATAATAACACCGACTATGCATTTTGCTGCTAGAAAAGATTAGGCAACCAAATTGAAGTGGTAAGTGTTCTCAAAACATTGTTTGGTACCGAAACAATAGAAGTATCGATTATCAGTGCTAGCTGACATATGGCTGTTAATATATTATTTAAATTATGTATTGTGTTGCGTAATGTAACTTATTTTGCATACTATTATATAAAATCAATTTATTTTAACTGAACAGACAGCTGTGCTGCTGGGGAGTTTGTTGCGCCACTTCTTCCCAGCTAAAGCACTAGGAAGTGGCGTTTTGTGGGACTGTCTTATGTAATTTTGACGTTCGAAAAGTGCTGATTCTCAGCCTAGTTTGAATAAATAACTTTTGAATGTTGATAGTAATTACTATATCGACACTAGTGATACTACATATTTTAGGATCTCTAATTACAACATTATAAAACGATTATTTTGTTCCATCATTAGGGCGTTTGCCCACTTATCCGTATCCGGTTCGTGTTCGAAAAGTGAAAACGACGGACGGGAAATTCACGTCCTAGCGTTTGCGCACTTATCCGTATTTGATTCGTTTTGTTTGATCGACTCGAAGTGAGAATTTACGAATCGAACACGAACCGATTACTCGTGTTTTTTGACGTTTTTTTTTTTTTGTTTTCAGGTGGTGCACTCCCTAATAGGCCTAGTACCGTCTGGAGTAGCCGTGGTGTTGCCACAAGTATATTCACGTGTCTTCCTGGTATGTGGTTGTCTACTAGCCACTGAAGCAGCCCCCGTCAGCCCCGGCCTACCGCTGTGTATACTTGCCTGGTCCATCA
The DNA here is from genome assembly GCA_949128155.2 of Xanthia icteritia. Taxonomy (NCBI): domain Eukaryota; kingdom Metazoa; phylum Arthropoda; class Insecta; order Lepidoptera; family Noctuidae; genus Xanthia; species Xanthia icteritia. The sequence continues at coordinate 11,055,124 of OX421934.2, forward strand.
CGGAAATTATAAGATATGCCTACTACACACTCAATTTGATTAATTGTGTGCCACAGTTGCTGTTGTTCCTCAGGTAACATAATTTGTTTAGTACTTAAACTAATAAAAATCCCAAAAAATCGGATAAACCAGTTTTATACTTATGCAAATAATGCCATTTAAATGCGTATAGCGTAGTAACTGCACTCAAGCATTACTTAAAACTAGTTTCAAACAATCAAATGGCGTTAAAAGAGCGTGCATTCTGAAAGAGGGAAACGTCGCAAATAGCTGTCAAATATTTCGCTGTTTTGATTAATTTGGCAAAAATACAGTATGGAAATAAGTAATATAGCTAACTGGTGATCAAAAATATTGATTATGGAATGCAATCATTAATATCGCAACATAGAATATTTAGATTTCGATTTAAAAAAAGTATTTGGAAACTTTCGAAATATCCTTTTTACACCTAAAATGGTTATCAAATTCAGTGTTATTATTGCAATTCATTATTAATATTTTAGTTCACTAGTTAGCTATATTTCACACAAGCTGCGCCCCGCGGATTCGCGCGCATAAGTCTCGATCCCGTGAGAATATCGGGATAAAAAGTATCCTATGTCCCAATCCAGGTCATGGTCTCCCCATGTGCCAAATTTCATCCAAATCCGTTCAGGCGTTAAAGCGTTATGCTGCGGCTGCTTCTGCGTCTATTGTGACAAAGCAATGCATGCCGAAGGTTCGTATGTTTTGCTCGCTAAAAAGTTATACGCTAATGCGGTGGTCACATTAGCGACTTCGACACGTTTATTATGTACCCGGGTGATAAGTGCTACGCAGCCCGAACTATCGTGATGATAACCGATATTGGTTGGTCACATCTGCGTGGATCGTATCACTGTGCGAAGCTTCGTCAAGGTAGACGCAGATGCGGCCGCAGCATAACAAACAAAACTAACTTTCGCATTTATAATAAGTTAGGATTTCCATACACTAATATTGCCAAATTACTTAATACAGGTAAATATTTGACAGCTATTTGCGACGTTGCCATTTTGTAGAATTAACGCTCCTTCCTGGTGCCGAACACATCAAAATTGTCTAGGGATCAAGTAAATTTTTAACTATAAAAAAATATCCATTTAATATTTACCAAATCTAGTCTTCTAGACTGGCTTCTTACTTTAATTCCTATGTTTAAGTTAACAACTTATTCCTATATTTTGTAATAATTATGAAAAATTGCAATTTGTGCAAATTGTGGGAAATTAACCTAAGTTAATGTCGTCAATTAAATGGCAAAAATGAGTTTATTTTTTATGTTATTGTAAATATTAAAAAAAAAAAAAACTGAATTGACACGAATCATAAAATCACAGCGATTTGGCATGCTTAAAATCAGCTCATCAAAATCACTCGAGGAATGGCCGCCCACGTTCTTTTTAACAAGTAAAAAGTTGTGGAGTATGCACAGCATCCATATTGCGCAGAGCTCTTCTTTGGAGCATATCCCATGCGTGCTCAATTAGGTTGAGGTCTGGCGATTGAGCAGGCCACGGCAGAACGTTGATGCGAGCATCGGCAAGAGTGCGTGTTACGACTCTAGCCGTGTGTGGACGTGAATTGACGTGCATTAGTCGAAACGAATCTCCCAACCGGCTTCGCAAAGGGATGATCACGTCTGAAACAATCCAGTCCGCGTAAATCTGAGCATTGGTTTTTCGAATGTGAAATGAGATCGGTTCTTCCACCGATCCAAGTACCGGCCCAACCCATTATTGTTTCCCCTCCATATGAATGAACTTCCTGACAAAATTTCAAACGTTCTTGACGTCCAGAGGTCCTCCAAACACGAGTACGTCTTGTATCCGGCCTCATACCGAAATGAGATTCATCGGAAAAACAAAAACAACGCCAGTCTTCTTCATCCCAATTTCTGTGTTCGCGAGCCCATTGTAAACGGGCCTTACGATTGCGGGGTGCTATTGGTGGAACTCGGCTCTCAGCGGCCTTCGGGAACAGAACGGACTATTTACGTAAATGATTTCAGATGGTTGGCAATCGCGTCTATCGCGTTGCACGCGATTCAGATGTGCCGTCTGCGAGCGTGTCGGAACATGTTTTGTTTACTTCACATTGTTTCTTGATTTTTGCTTTTGCACGAGTCAGAGCGGTGTATTTGTTTAAAATAATAAAGACAATATTGTTAGTGTTCATTAAAGTTTAATCATGTCATTATTCAAAGATAGTCTCGTGTATGGATTTCTTTTTTTACCAATTGGACAATGATTCCCGTAAAGTCAAGTGTAATCACTAATCAGTCATCATCATCAAGTAAGAAGCCGGATAGTCGGCGCTCTTTGCCAAATAGTTTAATGTTCTTGTAATTAAGTGAGATAGAGCCTATAAATAAAAGTTAAACAAAATTTAACTCGGTGTCATTTTTGCCTATTTGCCGCTATTGCAAAAAAAACTTTGATTAATATCTTGCGCTAGTACAAAATGTTTAATATTGTTGGATAGCGTATAAAAATATTTATAGGTTGAATGAAACAAAAAACCGCTGTTAATAATTTTTCTTGAGGTAAAATAAAAAAAAAATCGTAATTTTATTGAAATCTAAAAATCGTCTCAGTCCGTGAATTAATTTGTTTAATTTTCTAACCTACTTGTTATAACTCATCTCTTCCACAAATACTCCATACAAATATATCTTTTGATTATTTTTTCTATCAAGTAAAATTGAAACAACATGTTTTCTTTAGAAAAACGTACACGCGGGGGCGAACTTCTCCTTACAAGTTAAATGAAAAAATCGCTGTTTTAAATGAATGCAAAGTTAGCCTAAAATTTAGCGTAAATTTCCCGGACTAACAATGAAGATTTATAAATAACAAGTTTACAGCTTATTATCCCTCATTCCGACCGAGGTGCAACCCGTAATGTGAATGGACTAATAAGTAACTAAAGGAACATTTCTTTGTTTGCAGATATTCCACGTTCTTAATACTCTACCCAATTGGAATAACAGGAGAGCTCCTGTGCATGTACCACTCTTTGGAGGAGATCGACCAGAAACAGCTTCTGACAATTTCTATGCCTAACGCGTGGAACGTAGCCTTTAATTACTATTACTTCTTAGTCTTCTACATGTTCTTATACATTCCCATTTTTCCCTTCTTATTTGGCCATATGTTGGCTCAGAGGAGAAAAATGCTCGGCAAAGACGCAAAGAAGTCAAAATAATAATTACTTCTTATAATTTTAATCTTACTTATCACATTGATGAGTTTTATATTACGGACATAGCTAGGTCTTTATTTTCATTCAGGTGCCCTTTTGGGTTATAATAAATACTGACTAAACGAAAATCGCACTGGCTCGCGCCACAAACGCTTCATGCAGCATATTTTTCTGAAGGCTTTGCTCACTTTCTATCCACATAAACATCATCGCATTCGTGTATTTCTTTCGTAGTGAAGGTCACTGCGGCATCAGGGGGCCTACTCTCTAGGTCCTTCAACGAAGATACAGACTCGTCCGAAAGTAGTTTGAAACTTTTGAGTATACCATACCCCCTATTAATTAATTTCGGACGGACAAAAACTCATCGTGAGTAGCGACAACTATCAAAGCGTGTTGTCATTCATTAGTAGTTCGGGCCACGAACTAATCTTATGTCTGTATCTGTAAGTGATACCGAGTAGGAAATGCCCCTAACTTCGGCCGAAACTGCGGACTTCGTGCTTAGGGCGTAGACCGCACCGTGCGCGTGATCTGATGACGTCAGTAGCACGCATATATAGGGTTGCCAACTTTTTTTTATATGAAACATAGTGTTTTTGAAGCCATTGCCTGTAAAAACATAGTAGGTATGTCTCAAGAATATATTATTTTTGAAATGCTTATTTTTTGCTATTTTGAGCCATTATTAACAGGTTTTATGGCGACGAGAACCGACATTTAATGATTTTATACTGAAGATCACGTCTAAACGAGTAGTGTTGATGATGTGGAAAAAATATCTGTTAAATTAGAGCATTTGCTTAATAATTCAATCTGTGAATATTTTAGATTATGTTTATATTACATAGTGTAATTAATTTATAAAATTATGTCTAACGCGGATAGAAAACTGAAAATCATGCAAAAACTATCAAGCGTATTTTTTTTTTTAATTTATTAATTTTATTGATAATTTAATTATTTCTCTTTTAGTATACGTGTTTTATTAAAATACCTTTTGCTTTATGTATAATAAATTAATAATGCGCCTAATTTGGGACAGCGCTACTTGATGGGCGTGTCCTATTACTGGCTGGACGTACGATGCGTTGCGTGAGCTCAGCACAAAACGCGCAAGCTAACCACTCAAGGCCACTGGCAAATATATCGGCATCTTCATTTTTTTCAAATGTCCTACGTCTATTATTAATTTATCATACTCTACATTAAGGTTACAAAATACCATTAATCCAGCTTTTATGGGATTAATACTGGCCCTATTGCGCGTATCTCGCCATGCCAAAACTGAAAATATGCCCTTAGTAAAAGCTGAAGTTTCTGGTTGCTGGAACGAAACTTGAAAAGTTTCGGTAAAAAAAAGTAACATAGTGGCCGCGTTTCGTTTTACACTTATTTTAAAACAATAATGTTACTTAATTTTTCATCAAAAATTATAGTAGTAGTAGTTCGCCTACTATCTTTTTTATTAGAAATATAGTATTAAGGCTTTTAATATTGTAGCATCATACAGTAGGGTTGGCAACCCTAATATATGCGTAATATATGATGCCGATCATGCTGATCGGTGTCTATGGGTGTACGTGTATACGTTTTCAAACAAAGAATTCTTAAAAACCGTTTCATGCGGGACGTGTAGGTGTAAGGTCAAGTGCGCATCCATTTTAATTACTTGAATAAATATATCAGTTTCTGATTGTGGTCACAATAATTTATTTGTGCTTGCTCAATGAGCGGTAAAAGAATACTCAAATAGTTGCATTTCATTCCTATAATGTACCTAGGCATAATAATGACGTGAGAATAGCGGTTAGTTTTAACTTATTTTAAATATTGGGCTGGGACATAGATTGTTATTTAATTTATTCTTGGTTGGGTTATGGGCAATGACATGGTAATAAATCTATTATTATTAATTACATACTATCGTTTTATTTTTATCGCCACTGATACTGTGTAAGAGGCTCAAGTTTACAGGGGCCACAAATTTTGTCAAAGTTGAACCTACTCCAAAAATGTAACCGGAGGATGATGATGTTCAACAAAACCCTGGTATGAAAATATACCATGTATGTAAGTTTTACCTACACAAAATGATAAGACACAGCAGTAAAATCTAAAACGAATTATTTAGTTACTTGCAAGCATGGGCGCCGCGCCGGATGGTTTTTTTTCAGAGTTGATCTTCAGCTCCACGAAGCGAGCTCGATCATTTTTGCAGTTCACCTTGGATATGTTAGGTTATCATTTGTCCATTCATACAGAAAGAGGACTAACTGAGATACAGTAGGATGCAAGAGCGAGCGAAGCAAGCTCGATAATGTAAGCACCCCGACTAGGAGCGATTCGATTTTCGGAAATAGGAGTTTGGTACTTTGTCGACTAATGCAAAGAAGCTTTATAATTCAGAGATTGTAGAATGCAAGAGCGAGCGGAGCGAGCTCGAAAACTTTAGGATCTCACCTCGAATATACCTAAAATAGGTTAAGTTCTCAATTATTGTGTGAGGCGTTTTCGGAAATTTCTTTAGTTCTGAATGTTTTTCACCTATATTTTATTTTGAAGCCAGGCTCGTGGCCCCATGGGCGTAATACTAGTAGTATTCCATCAGCACAAACTATTAATTATTATAATTACTGGATTGTTATTGTTGATAACATTGGAACAAACAGATTATAATAGCGTAAACCTCATCAATTATGATCAATATCTGCAATGTCTAATCGGCATAGATTAGTAATAAAGACTTTGATACATAAGTATTTGGTAATCTCTTTATCTTCTTACCTGACTTGGTCTATTAAAATATTCAAACTATTAAAGAAATCACAGTTGATAAGTCGTGCTCGGAGCATCATGGATAAAAAATATACAGCCCTGGTGTTAGCTTTCTTGGTAGCTGCGGCAGATGCCAACTCTATCAACCTGAAAAGTCAGCCAACATCGAAGCTATTGGGAGCGAGGTAAGTATTTTTTTTCCAAAAACATTAAGATACCAAACTAGGCTGTGCAGACTAGCAAGGCTGGCTGCTGGCTGTTGGTAGACTGTGGGTTTTACCGGACTGCGGCGAAGCAAAAAGGAGGGTTATGATTTTGACCGGTATGGATGTATGTATGTATACATACGTTCATCTGTTACCTCATAACTTCTAAACTACTCATCATAATTTGACAAATGCGGTACCTATCGTTGGAATCGATCGTCCGCTGGTTATAGGCTATGTTAAGTCACATTAAATTGAATATGAGGACATAAAGTTACGAACTAAAAAGAAAAAAAATATGATGCTGTTTTGGGTATCAAATTAAAGGGCTTCATTAGCACATTTCAAAAATAAATATCTAAACAAAATAAAAGTTATAAAACTAAAACCCAACTACGACAAAAAGTAATCTAAAAAGAGGTATAAACAAGACAATCACAGACAAATTAAAAATCCGGAGTCACACGTAATTTGTTCGATTTATTAACACGTGTGAGTCCGGATTTTTTATTTGTCTGTCTGTGGACATTATAAACAACAGGACGAGAAACTTTTATCTCTCTAATCGATTCGCTCGGTACGGATCAAGGCTCGTGCAGACTAGCGCGACGTGAGGGCGGCGGCGGCGGCGCGACGCGACTCGAACTCTACTTGAAGTTTTCTTAGAAATTAATACAATTTCTAAGAAAACTTCACGGTATTAACCGATGTCGCGTCGCGCTAGTCTGCACAAAGTTTCAGTTTTGGCATAAATCATATGAAAGTTTGCTAGATAGATACCTACTTTGAGCTTTTTTTATTTAGTAATATTCTTGCAGCCGTGATTGGGGTGATCTCGGTCAAGCTGCTACGGTGAACGACTATGTGGACAACACCATTGACACGCTCGTACCCTTCATCCAGAAGCATGGCCTGGACCCCATGGACCTGCCGGACGTTATCGAAGGTTTTGAAGTGGTAAGTTATTTTTTCTTCGGAAGGCCGAGAACTTGGTATTATGGTAGGTACACCCAAAGGCTTAGGTAGCTGAAAGATCGATCGAACAATTATTTGCCTATTCGAGACATGCTTGTAAAGCCAGCTATCTAATTACGCGACACATTTTCGTAAACGATTACGACAAATCTGTTACATTTTGACAGTTCAACAACATTGCGTTATTTTATTATTTACGTTGTGGAGCAGAAAATTGTTTCGAACATAAGAATCGTTTTGAAACAGATTCTGATTGATCGTGTATTACGCAATTAGGGTACCTACAGATTAACCAATGGCTTCCAACTAGGATACGTTCATTATTTTTCACTTCGAGAGTCGTGTCCTCTTCCCATATTAAAAGCTTATCTTTAGTATTAAGATGTTAAGTATTGATAATAAATACCTATACCTACCTAATTAACGTGACCAATGTTTTTCTTCTGGTATTGTTTTAGAGGCCCTTGCTGATTACATACAGCGCGTGGTTGAAGATCCACGATGGTCACATGACTGGTCTAGTGAACGTGTCCCGCTCCGGCGACCAGCAGGTTAACTATTTCGCCAAAATGTTGCGCGTGCGCGTGCAGCTGCAGTTTACTGATCTTCAGGTTAGATTGACTTTTTTTTTACATTGTATTTGAATCTCCAATCCTTAACAAATAGATGTAACGACGCGAAATCGCCTGGACTCTGCACGAGCCCTAGTCACATAACGGCATAGCCATTGTTACCAGACTCCAGGAGATTGATTGATTGGAGTCTTATTTAGTTTTGTTCAAAAATACCTAGGTACTTAGAGAAAACATGTTTAATCATTTGTGTTTCACTCGTTGCAGTTCATATACAAGTACCTGGTGAAAGTGATGAACCTAGGACCTACAGGTGGTATCATTGCTACTCTCACCCGCTTCGTAGTCATCGTCGACATACTTCTTGACTTCAATAATGACGAAATTCAGCTACAACAGTTCAGCCTCACCGACCTCGGGTTTGTTCTTTTTAAATATTGTATCGTTATAATAAAGTACCTCCTACTTATACAGTGTGCCCAACCCGTATGGTGAATTACAGCTCAGTCCCTCTCACTGAGAGAGGTATGAGGAACAGGGCTTAAAGTTCACTCATCCTCCATAGAAAAGGTAGGATTCTCCGACCAGATGGGTGTTGTCTGGTGGGCAACTACCCGTCGATTGATGTCGGGACGTTGTATATATGCCAGTCGCGCGGTAAACTTTGGTTGCGCGATTCAGGATTTTGCGTGACGTCATTGTGATGCGACGTTTGCATGTGGGGATGTAGATCCCGCCACAATGTGGCCATGTCCATGCAGTGGGAAATTACCTAGCTTATGCTACTGAGTGCCCACTATATCTTGGTAGACGGTCGAGCCGGTGGTGGTGGCGTCCTAAAGGAGTAAGGCCGATATTCCAGATAAACCGAACCACTGAAATTGCACATTGGCACCTTTAAAGTAGTTTTACTACAAGGGTCACCTTTATTTTTTAACGTACCTATTGTTTTTCCTCAGCCGTCTTCGCGTGCGTTTCACCGGTAACATTCTCACTGACTGGCTGGTGAACCCCGTACTCAACGTGTTCCTCAGAATCTTCGATACCATCATCATAAAGGTTGTGGAAATCAACATCCGAAGAGCTGTTCAAGATGAAATCGATTCTATTAACTCCAGTGTCAAAGATGTGATCAAAGCCCTTGAAGCATAAACTTAGTAATTAGTAACGAATTTCTGTTCCTGATTTGAAACTGTTATTAGGTACCTACCTGCTACTTAAGATAACGATGCTGATATTATTAATTAAAATTAAACAATAAATGAGAATAAGTATATGTGTATTTAATAAAACATGTACCTACCTACTTATATAATTGAACATTACCTAATAATGATTAGCGAGATGAAGGAATGGAAGCTATACTATTATAACACTGGCCGCGCCACTTCCTCTCCTATAGATTTCAAAAACTATTTTATTCTAATCATTCCTAAGTCTGCGGGCACGAAATTAGCGGCAGCCGAGCGATGGCGACAGCTGCCTAGGCGGGGGCACGAAACCGGCGGTAAAAAAAATACAACGTTTTAATCAGCCATGCAGTCAAACTAAAGACAGTCATGTTAGGTACTAGTTGTAAAACATAATTTAATTCTGACGTAAATACTATCTCAACCCGGAGTTTCGGACAGATAGTATTATTATATGAGATAGTATTTATGTAACTTTTCATTATGTTTTGCAGTCTAACAGTAGGATTACTGTTAGACACCTAGCTTCTGACGTTTCATAAGTGCCCATGTAGGTTTATATGAAATAAAAATATTTTGAATTGAATTGTATTGAGACTGCAAATGATTAAAGTTACATTCAAACATTTCAAAACATGACTAACGATGGGCCCAGCTTAACAGACCACAGTTAATTCTTACAGCTCCCAATTTAGGATCAGGTTCTTCCAAATTCATAGTAATGGCAGCCGAACGCAACAGAGCATCCGTCCCACATCGTTAGATCATGCTAAATTCATAATCTCCTTTCAACCCCAGACTTGAACAATAATTACCGTCTGATAGATGGTAATGGCTATACTTTATAACCCTATTTACACCCCCAGTAACGATATTGAAGGATAAGGAATCGGGAAAAACATGATATTATTATGGTCTTTAGAGTAATAATGGCTAGATGGAGCATGAATGAGGGACACAAGAATTATGCTGTATTATAATAGCACATTTTGTCCGTTATTTAAATGTTTTTGTGTGTTTCACAGCAAGTGTAAATACTTACATGCTACTTGAGGTTGAAGACAAATAGATCGTATTGCTTTTGTTACACTATTGACTGCTGAGAAATTACATGCTCTGTGTGCTGAGCGTGGTTATCAATGCAACATATACTGGAACTCTGGAACGAGCGGCCATCGAGCGGTGAAATCAAACAAGTTTGTTCCTGTCGCTTGCACGAGGCTACCGCCACGCCACCGCCCGTCCATCGCTCGCAATTTGCCAGTATACTATATACTTTGCTCGCAATGCTATATGATCATTTTGATCTATATGCTTTTGTTTACGACGCCGCGCCGCACAGTGGGCCGAAAATCGACTCTCATAGACATTATGAGATGCTCGATGCTCTCTCACAATATCCTAACAGTTTTGTCATGCTGGGAACAGACGAATCTGAATTGGATATTTTGATCGAGAAACTGAGAAGCGATTGTGTGGTGGGTTCTGATGGCATATCAGGCACATTTCTTAAGAAATTTAAAAATCATCTCACCCTCCATCTGACTCACATATTATGTAATTTAGCATTTACCTCCGGCATCTTTCCAAATGCGCTTAAGTTGGCAATAGTGCACCTGTGCGTAAGGGCGGGGACAAAGATCGATCAAATAACTACAGAGCTAAGTATATCAACTTTGCCTACATTTTCAAAATTAGTCGACAGTTTCATTACAATTACCCCCCGCCTTTCCCACTGTGTACTTAGAAATTAAATTAGTGTGATCAATAAACTAATTTATTCACTACCCTCATTAGCTAACTCGTAGATTAGATATGAATAACAATATTACTACTCATAAAATAATGACGATAATAATTAAGATCGTTACATAATTAGATCTTTGAAACTAATTTTTTTATGATTATGTGGCGTGTTTAGGTATAGGTATAAAGTAGTGGGTTTCGCGATTTTATCCCAAAATTACCTAAATCCCTGTAAAAATAAAATAGCCCTAAGCCATGCATAGTATTAATCATTTTACCCTAAAAAAGGGAGAAATTCCTAAAAGTCGAAACATTTGTTGAATCTGCTGTACTATAAAGCAACTCTTTACACAGTATACACGATCCAGCACGCACTAAATTCTATGCTCTGTGGCACGCACGATACACGATCGCTCTGACGTACGTCCGCGTTATTCACTGTCCATCTGCACGACGCTGACGTTCGTAGTGGTGGGGGCGCTTGCGAAATGAAATGAAATTGTTTATTCTGTAAATAGGATATTGCAATCACTTTTATAATTGCTAGATGTGTTCGGCGTTTCCTATCTGACTACTCTGAGAAGAAAGACCGAAACAAACTTAGAGGTCGCAGTCTCTTTTATAGTCCAGACATAATCTTGGTCAGGCCATATGAGGACCATGTAGATGATGTAGATTAGTGTCTGAAATGGTCTTTTGAGGAAAGAACCACATAGATTTGAGTGGACCTGTCCAGTCAGTGCAAGCATTTGTCAGTAATCGTGGAGCTCAACTCAGAACTTAAGGAGCTCAACTCAACGAACAATACCAAAGAAAGGACATTTGGGTAGGCCGCATAAAGTACTCAAACTGCCAGACCATCATTAAAACTGAGAAATAAAAAATTAAAGAAAGAGGAAAACAAATAAAAATAAAATATCCACATAGTCCTCACATTCACAATAATTAAAACCATATAATACTTTACAAAGTAATCATGTTATTTTGTTTATAATTTTCAATGTCAATATGTATATAAAACTAGTATTTTTAATGATTTACGTAATAATAATAATAACCTCACCGCTGTATCTCTACGTTGACGTATCTCTACTTGCGCGCTCCAAATTCTAGATCTGTGCAGGTAGAGTTTACTTTGCCAAAACAGGTCTAGGATGAGGAGCCAGACCAAGAGAGATACAGAAACCCGCAGGGTAGCATGTGGCGAGCTGTTGGGCAGTAGCGACCCCACGGACCCTATCTCCCGGGAGAAATCTTGTTCCTCATCTCTGGCTTGCCTTTATTGGCCAGCCGGAGTGAATACTGACGAGGAACAGACCTCCCAGCTCATTCTTGCCTTAATTGGCCGACTTGAGTGGAGATTCGCAAGAGCAAACGTGCTCGGAGGAAGGAAGTATTCCAGTAAGTGCTCGTAGGGATCTTGACCATCTTCCGGGCTGTGGGATTGTTCTGAAAGCCGTGGAATACCACTCCACTCCTTATAAGCACCTCAGGATATGTTGCCTCCTTGTCGTTAAGACACTTTGTGCTAGCGACCGTTTTCGGGGGCCCATTATTGAGTGTGCAAGTCACCCCCTGCCATTTTACCTGTGTATTATCATAGTCTTTCCATAGTTCTAGATAACCAGTTCACTTAGCCACCCAAACCCATAATCCAATATCTTTATTTCCATATCTTGCAATAGTCCTGCACCAACCGGGGGTTGTCCTTGGGTGCATTAGCATAGTGTGTACAGGGATAATCGTCGGTTGGTGCCTCGTTTCATTAAACACATCTGACGGGCCTCTGCGAGTTGGCTTCGGCCCCTCGTACGCCTTCCAAAGTTCCGGGACCCTAGGGTCCCGAGAAATGTCAAAGACATAAAAAATAATAATAATAACGCGTTGGCGCTTGATGAAATTAATTTGTAAAGTTATGTCTAACGTGGATAAAAACTGAGAGCGTATTTTTCTGAAACCTTCACCTTTTTAAAGATTAATTATTTGGTTTTATACGACGCAATTTTACATCCAGCAATAGCCACCGCGAGCGTAATGCATTTGGATAGTGAATACCACGGACGTACGTCAAAGCGATCGTGCAACGTGCGTGCTGGGTCGTGTAGAGACATGCTGTACAGTAGATTCAGCCAGTTTTTTCACTTTTAGGGATTTCTCCCTTTTATAGGGTAAAATGATTAATATTATGCATGGCTTAGGGCTTTGAGTCATTTTATTTAGACAGGGATTTGGGGAGTTTTTAGGTTTTATTCAAGTAAAATCGTGAAAAAAAACCCCAAAAACACTGACCGCGGCATTGAGCGGACGTACAGCACGCTGGATGCGCGCGAACGTGTGTACAGACCTTGGCGGGACGCACAGACGCTAGCGCGTCAATCTACTACAATCTGTAAAATTTCTTAAATAGATTTTAGAAAGAAAATACGTTTATTTGCGGTAAATATGACGCAAAGAGAAAAAAAACAAAAAAAACACGAGAATAACAAATTGGGGGAAAATATGCGTCACATCCACGCAAAACGGCCATCGCTCAGCATAATGCTGCGACCCTATGCGAGACAGAGCCCCAGCGCTGGTTTTCAGCGACAGCCGGCGTTGACGTGATGACGTCAACTGGTGCAGCATATAGTGAAATAACATAATTTTCAACTTTATATCTAAAGCATAAGGTTCAAAGTTGATTGAGAAAATTTGACAGTTTCGGGTAGATTGATGTACTGGCGTCTGTACAGCAAGATGGATGGTGAATCGCTTAAGTTACCAGTGAGATGACTCGCGGAGGGGTGGACACACATCAAACGTGTCTAGGGATCAAGTACATTTTTAACTATAAAAAATATCCAATTAATATTTACCAAATTTAGTCTTCCAGACTGGCTTCTTACTTTAATTCCTATGTTTAAGTTAACAATTTATCCCTATATTTTGTAAAAATGAAGAAGCATTGTAATTCTTGCAAATTGTGGGAAATTAACCTAATGTCGTCAATTAAATGGCAAAAATGAGGATTTTTTATTAAAAGATTTTAAAAAAAGCTGTTTCCACCATTGACATGAATCACACAATCGCAGCGATTTGGCATGCTTAAAATCAGTTCATCACTTTGAGGAATGGCCGCCCACGTTCTTTCTAATAAGTTAAAAAGTTGTTGTGGGGTATGCACGGCATCCATATTCAGCACTTCGGCAGAGCTCTTCTTTGGAGCATATCCCATGCGTGGTCAATTGGGTTGAGGTCTGGTGATTGAGGCAGGTTGATTCGAGCATCGGCAAGAGTGCGTGTTACGACTCTTACTAGCCGTGTGTGGACGTGCATTGTCGTGCATTAGTCGAAATGAATCAGTCAACCGGCTTCGCAAAGGGATGATCATGTCCGAAACAATTCTCTCAGCATAAATCTGTGCATTGAGGTTGCCCCTGATCCAAATGAGATCGGTTTTTCCACCGATCCAAATAGCGGCCCAAGCCATTATTGTTCGCCCTTCATATGAATGAACTTCCTGACAAAATTTCGAACGTTCTTGACGTCGAGAGGTCCTCCAAACTCGAGTACGTCTTGTATCCGGCCTCATACCGAAACGAGATTCATCGGAAAAGCAAACACAATGCCAGTCTTCTTCCTCCCAATTTCTGTGTTCGCGAGCCAATTTGTAAACGGGCCTTACGATTGCGGGGTGCTGTAGGTGGAACTCTCATCGGCCTTCGAGAACGCAGACCCACTTCACGTAAACGATTTCGGATGGTTTGGTCGCTTATCAGCAAGCCTGAAGAGCTGTGAAGCCTCGTAGCCAACATCCGTCGAGCAGTATTTTGGATGCACCGGTACTGTCGGCGAGTGGTAATGCGAGATTGTCCTCCATGTTGCTCGGCCGCGCTGCCCGTGATACGATAGCGTGTCCAAAGGCGGCTTATGACGCTCTGTGTAGCACCAAGAGCGAAAGCCACAGTACGTTGCCTGGAACCAGCTTGCAACATTCCGACGGCTCTCATCATCTCTTCTCGTATCAAATGATGTCGTCGCTCCATATCGATGCATTTTGTTTCAGTTCCGATCCAAAAAATTTAAAGGTTTTGTAAAAACGGTATTAGACCATTGAGGTAATATGTACTTATAATGTATTACACACTTTTATAGGAATCCTGATTGACAGTTGATTTTCTATTTTTAATCAAAATTCTTTATTCAAATAGCGAAATTCACAAAAAAAGAATCAATAACGATCCAAAAAAGTTAAAATAATAATCCTCAATTGCGGCGATACTCTAAAACACGTGATCCCTTGTGATTACCTACGCGTTGCGACTCTCTCTGTTATTACTGTACTCTGTGGGTGCGACGCCGGAGCAGCACCGCTCCGGCGGCGTACGTTGTATCTCTATCTAGTCTGTGCACCGCTCAATGGTTTGTGCTCAGTAGCAGCGTAGAGTATACAGGCTGGAAACAAATAGACGACATAAAAAAAAAATATATTCCACATGGCTAAATCGTGTTATTATTTATTTTGTAATTTTTTTGAGTTTGCTTCCGGTGGAGCTTCGAAAAATTTTTTTTTTGTTGTGTGTATTTTTCAGTATTTTTTTGCGACTGTATCTTCTTGAATGTTACTTTCATACGTAAAATAATAAACTTCCTAACATTAGTGCCAGTTATTCAAAAAAGTATAGATAGCAGGAATTTATGTTTTTAGTGGTAAGAGTGAAATTTTCAACTTCAATTTTACAATACAAAAATAGGGTTCCAATAGATTCTAGCTGACTTTATAAACTATAAGCTACAATTGGCCTTCGAAGGTGGATAGGCTAAAAATCCTTTTAAGCTTTAAAATAGATGGTCCAAATAGTGACCACACGGAGTTTCTTGCCCGTTCTTCTCCATAGATACCTACTACGCTTTGGAATGGGCAACTAGCTTCATATTTCTGACTGACCTACTCCTTGAGAATTCAACAGTGCCTGTAAATGGTTTAATTGAAATAAATGCTTTGAATTGAGTTTTGAGTTTTGACATCATAAAAAAAAAAAAAGATTCCTCAGGGCATGTCAATCAATTTTTTTGTAGGATGTCTCTTTTTTGTCCACCTGTATATGTTCTGTGAGTAGCAGACTGTACTGTACTACTGTCTTAAGTCACTGCTGTGGCGCGGTAGCAACGACGTTGCGATACCACACGTCACCGTCTTTGTGCCCGCCAATGCGCCGCCATACTTTAAAAAGTATATTAGAATGTACTCTGTGCTTTAAAATTAATGCGGTGCAGTGCCGCAACGCATTGTATAGAGAGACCGGGGAGACGGGTTCTATGAACGGGACTAGGTTACACGCAGGCACAACAAAATATCCAACTAAATATCCTTCTGTCTTAGACCATTTGACCAATACGGTCAGAGCCTTCTGTAGACGTGTATCTGATTATACTAGTGGTGAGACGTATATACTGGAATAGGTTTTTGGCTGGACGCGTAAAGACTTATTCCGTGCTCACCACATAAACGCGTCTCGAGTATTTAGGCGTACGACGTTTGACAATTGACGCGAACTACCACACTCGTGTCTAGTTGGGAGTTTGCGACTCACTCACACCAAAGAATACTATAATACGTATGACGTATCACACAACAAGCTCGGGCGGTCAGTTTCGGTAAAATTCGTCGAAACTCGGAGACGTTCGGTTTGGTACTCGAAGATTGTGAGTCGATTTATTACCTTTGCGATTCTAAACCTTATAACAATACATTTAGAGTTACTATTACTTTGGCAAGCAGTGTTCATTATTGTTTGTTTACATTTACGTACGTACTTACAAAAAAAACTTAGTAATGTAAATATTTAGTACCTAGGTATTAGTACAGTAAATTTGATTTTGTAAATAAAATCAATTATTGAAACCTTCTAAATACGCCAGCTTTTCTGACAAAAATTGTTGGTACGTACCTATTTGAAGTATTTGATACGTACCAACAATTATTTTTCTATTAATACCATATTATGTTATAAAATAAGCTGACAGTCCTAAGCCTGTATAAAGTATGAAGGGAAGTTTTCAATAAGATTTACTTAATTTAAAATATTTTAAAATGAAGAATAGCTATGAATACCCCTAGGTACACATAGTCTGATTAAGTCTGAAAGACGTTTATAATCCATAAAACGAAAATACTCCATTACTTGCGAAGACTCGCTAGTTATGAAACGTTCATAAACTTGAGACGCCTAAATACTCGTGGACCTAGTTTTTGGAATAAGTATTTAGACGGACGCGTACTTCTAAGACTCAGTACGCATTTTACCTAGTATATCTCACCTCTAGATTATACTATGAGGTTAAAGATCTACTGAAATGTTCCTAAACGAACTGCGTCAACTGTCTGTCAATGTCATATCTCAGATTGTCAATGCCAAAGTGCACATGTTTTCAATATAGTTTTCACTTTAATTGAAATCTTTTGATTTTGCTACTTTTTCCAGCAAATTGACTATTTAAATATATTTAACTAAAAATTCCTCTCAATATATTGTGTGGGTAAAATTTGGTTATAATGGGAAAGGCAAAAAAGTTTAAACCCTCTCAAGTTGGGAAGAATTTAGCTTTAGCAGATCAAATCGAATCAGAAAAATCGGTGAAAAATAAAAACAGAAACAAAGAAAGGACCAGGCAAGATGATGACGAAGAAGTAAGTCTTAACTTGATTAACAGACCATCTATGATACTCCGTTTAACGTCGATCACGAATTCACGTTTCGGAAGTATTCATACCTACATAAATCCATTGCTTGACTAAAGTTTGTGTTACTAACACAAACTTCACTTTAATGATGTTTTTTTGTTCTTCAGTTCGTAAATGCAGACTTGTCAAAAAAAATCTTAAAAGCCGCAAGAAGGCAACAAGCCGAATTAGGGGATGCTGAAGAAGGCCCATCTCCTGCAAAACATGTGACACTTCCTGCAACATTCAAAGGTGAGCTAGGTACCTGAAAAATTAGGATTCTTTGTAAAAACAACTTGAGAACAACTTAGTAGAATAAAAATGCTGTGCGGACTGCACAGCATTTTTATTCTACTAAGTTGGTTCCAAGAAGGCATGAATTAGAAACCATAAAAAGAGCATTATTTATTTTTTTGACGTAGTAACAGCAAGAACAGAAATATACATACTGTTTAAAAAAAAAGAAAACTTCCATAAATTGTTTTGTTTAGGGCAATGCCAACAATAATTACAACAAAAATTATAAATTCTCCCGCAGATGCAGACTCTGATGATGATACTGGATCAGATAGAGATGACTTGGAGCCAGACACTTATTATGATAATATAGAAATAAATGAAGAAGATGAACAAGCACTTAGAATGTTCATGTCAGCTAAACCAGAGAGGACTCGCACCCTAGCAGATATTATAAAAGAAAAGATCACCGATAAGCATACTGAGCTACAGACTCAGTTTTCTGATGTTGAAACATTAAAGTTACAAAACATCGATCCAAGGTAAGCTTTTTGTAAGTCAAGTTTAATTATAAAAGGCAAAAAAATATATATTATATAGATATTAAAAGAAACTGTTGACTTCTTTACCATTTCAAAATTAGATAAGGTGTTTTTTTTATCTTCTTCTTTTCATGTGGTTAGTAATGTAGCTGGTGTCAGAGTTTTAAAGCTGTCCACAGACCTCTAACTTTGCTTCACAAGCGGTCGAGAAATTTCTTTCAGGCATTGGCCGGGCCTGGGTAGTTTTAATTTAGGGAAGGCTATTTTTTAATAACTGATTGGAGTTGATAACACTTTCCAGAATAAAAACAATGTATGAAGGTGTCAGAGATGTATTGCAAAAGTACAGATCAGGAAAACTGCCAAAGGCATTCAAAATGGTTCCACACTTACAGAACTGGGAACAAATATTGTACATCACAGAGCCAACCACCTGGTCTGCTGCAGCTATGTACCAAGTAAGTTTATGATTTTTTTAAAACTTTCTCATTTCTCTTTATCTGAGATAATTTGATAACCAAAGATTGTTTATAGCAGTGGATTTCTATTAGCAGTCAAGAGAATGTTTAAATGCAGCTTTTTTTTAAGATGAACAAAACCTAATCTTTTTATGTTCAACTGTTGGCACCAAAACTTACCTTACACCTTTTATTTTTAGGCTACCAGAATCTTTGCATCAAACTTGAAAGAGAAGATGGCGCAGCGATTTTATAATTTAGTACTGCTTCCTCGCGTGCGAGATGACCTTGCCGAATATAAAAGATTAAACTTTCATTTATACCAAGCATTACGTAAATCACTCTTCAAGCCTGGCGCTTTCATGAAGGGTATACTATTGCCCTTACTGGAGGTAACTTAAAATTTGCGTTTTATTCTTTAGTAATTAATAACTTTGGTAAACTAATTATTTGTGGTATTTTCTAGGCAGGAGATTGCACACTACGTGAAGCCATCATAGTGGGTTCAGTATTAGCACGCAACTCGGTACCGGTGTTGCATTCCAGTGCAGCAATGTTAAAGATAGCAGAAATGGACTACACTGGAGCAAGTTCCATATTTTTAAGAATACTCTTTGATAAAAAGTATGCATTGCCATACAGAGTTGTAGATTCAGTTGTTTTCCATTTTATAAGGTGAGGATTCGTAATTGTTTTATTTTAGCCTGAAAATGAACATTTTCAATCAAAGAGAATTGTATTTAGTATAACTCTGAAACAGAATATTAGAACACGTGTCTCCAAATCACATTGCATTTTGCACTAATATTTGGGTTTGACCACAGAGCAGTTTAAATTTTTTCAATGGTGACATGCATGGTTTTCAATAGTAGGCTAGTTGAAATAATATGCCTTAGCTTGTATGTGTAAATTATTCCAGTAAACTTTTGTTCTTTTTAGATTTCAAAGTGAACATCGCAATCTGCCAGTTCTGTGGCATCAGTCACTGTTAACATTTGTTCAACGTTATAAAGCTGACATATCTACAGAACAGAGAGATGCCCTCTTGGAATTACTCAGGAAACAGTCCCATCCCACTCTCACCCCAGAGGTATCATAAAATTAATTATATAATAAAGCACTGTAATAATTAATAGATTCCATGTCTACTTTAGTGTTGCAATTGTAAAATTTTCTGTTTTATTGTATGTTTACAGATCCGAAGGGAATTACAGGCTGCTAAATGCCGCGATATTGAAGTTAATGAATCAGTAACAAGTGCAATGGTGGTTGAATAAATATTAATATTAATGAAATAAAATACAAATTATAATCAATCTGTTTTATTTTCTTTACAATATATTTATTTACAAGTTAGAAAGTGTTTCCGAGCATAATAATATCATATCCTCAATATGTTCATATTTTGAATTTTTATCGGCCTATCAATTTGACTGGTCACTAAATGTATAGGTGGTATAACCGATGATCCACATTCACATTTTCGCCCTGATATGTAGTCAAATGAGCCGATTCTATTGTTACATTTCTGACAGTGTAGTTTACCCTTAGTCCATTCCTCATTTTCAACTTTTTCTCTAATCCATTCAGGCACTTTGTCCTCACTGACATATATGAACCTCTTTATATCATAACTTTCACATTTTTTTGGATCACATGCAAGAGAACTGTCCAGGATGCATGTATCATCAAATAATATGTGGCGGCATTTGTGGCACTTTATTGCTTGTGAACTCATATTTCATCGCTTCATAAATTGTTTTTTGTAAGGTTGTACAGCGGCGTATATAAAATAAATAACTAAATACAGATAAATGGTAATTAGAAAACGAATATAGGAAATATTGATTTGATTTGAATCACATGGCTTTCCGAGTTTCCAAAGTCGAGCTTAATGTCAGTCAGCAGTGGCTCGGAAATCTGACAACTGATTGACATTGACACTCATGAGCCTATGAGCCTCACCCATGGAATTAGTATGTACTACGCACACGATATAATTCAATGCATATTTCAATCGCTCAAGCTACGGTTTCCTAGAAAAGCGGTGGCCGCACTTGACGGCCGCAGTGACGGCTGTCATGAAAATGATGACAACCGCAAATATTTAAATTGTTAAATTCGCCGTCAAAAGATAGTCGCGTTTCGTTTTGACACCTCTAACACACAATGACGCAGTGACTATACTTGTTTGTCATGGAAACGCTATTTAATAATGTGTGAGTTCAGTCTTCTATGTTCTATGTTAAGGGGTTTGGTTTCCGCACTTAGTCCGTCAGGTGGACCATTGTGCGGCCGTTTGGTGGTTATTCCAACCAGCCTACCTCCCTCCAGAAGTTGATTAAGTCTCCTGGTCTGTTTAGAACATCTGTCTATGATCTGGGTGACCCGAGCGTTTCTGTTCTAATCTGGGTGACACCCATACATTCGAAGAGCACGTGCGCAACGGTCTCCTCAGCCTCCATGCACGCCCTGCACAGAGGACTGTCCGTTATGCCTATTGTGTGGAAGTGCTTGTTTAGCGAACAGTGTCCCGTGATGGTCCCCATCACCAGGCGCAGGCCGTTCATGTCCAGGCGTAGCAAACGCCTGGTCAGCCTGCTGTTCAAGGATGGCATAGCCTCTTTTGACTGCCTGCAACCTGATGTCGAGGTCCACTAGCGTTCCGCTTGTGTGTGGTTGAACTCCTGCAGCCACCTGCGTATTAGGTTGAAGGGGATGGGTACGATAGGATCGGCAGTCTGCGGAGACTGCCGTACTGGATCCACATCTAACAAGTTCGTCAGCCGCGTCGTTACCTAGTGATCTGCTGTGTCCTTTTATCCATTAAAGTGTCACCGTGTTGCGGCTAGATACCGTTATTTGTTCTAGTGCATTGTGACATTCTAGTGTTAGCTTCGAGGTAGTATATTTCTTCCGTAAGGATTGGAGAACTGAGGCGCTGTCGGAGAGTATGCGTATGTGGGTATCCTTAACCCTCCTGGCTTCTAGGGCGTGGACCACTAGTATGATGCCCACACACTCCACCTGATAGACGGTGTTGAACATTCCCAGCGGTCTGGATATATTTATGTTGAGGTCGTGTGAGAAAACTCCGACTCCGGTACCGGAGTCGGTCTTTGATCCGTCGGTGTAAACTCTCATCTCTTTTGGGCCTGAGTACTCACACTGTTCTTCTGTAAGTGTTATATTGTTGTCGTTACGTCTGCCCGTATAATTTTAGATTCTATTATTTAAAGGACTCATGCAATGCTAGAGTATTATATTGATCTCTTCCGAGTGATGTAACCTTAGGCAGACGTAGCGAATGAGAAAAAAAAATATTGTGGGTAACTTTTACCTCGGTTCACTTTATCTGCTTCGCATGTTGATTCTTTATGGAGACAGAGCACGAAACGCAGAGCATCCAGACTCGAACACAGGGGGCAACTTTCACCATCTGTAGATATTTATCATCGATGAAACCGACACTTCGATGCACTGAGTCTACAAACTCAAATCGTGGTAATCCGCAATGTTAGGCATGTTAGATTATTTGTATTTACTGAAACCAATCGTCAAATATTAGCTCTTGTTATTACATTACTCAATAGCTGGAAACTGGTATGGTTTCCACACCCTAGAAGCTCACTTCCAAAGTTCCTAGGACACTCGTAAAGGCTTTAAGGTCAAACTTACCTTTAGATAATGGTGGACATGACTAGACCATTCGCGCTGTATCTTTCTCATTAACAGCAGGCTCTAAGGTCAAGCATAACTTTGGATAACGGTGGATATGATTAGGCCATTCGCACCGCATCTTTCTAATTAACACAAGGCTATAAGTTCAAGCCTGACTTTGGATGACGGTGGACATGATTCAGGCCATTCGCACCGCATCTTTCTACACACAACTACGGATAGCAGTGGACATGATTCAGGCCATTCGCACTGCATCCCTCTACGCATAACTATGGATACGGTGGACATGATTCAGGCCATTCGCACCGCATCCCTCTACGCATAACTATGGATAACGGTGGACATGATTCAGGCCATTCGCACCGCATCCCTCTACTCATAACTACGGATAACAGTGGACATGATTCAGGCCATTCGCACTGCATCCCTCTACGCATAACTATGGATAACGGTGGACATGATTCAGGCCATTCGCACCGCATCCCTCTACCCATAATTATGGTATATAACTACAGCTAACTACAAGTTAGTAAACCAAAACCTCATCAGTTTGCATATACTTAATCATTATTCAGTATTTCGGTATTCTCAAGAACACTGGGATCAGTAAATAACATAAATAATTACTTCTCTACTCTTAGTCGTTTGACACCAAACATCAAAGGTGTGCAATGTGTGCATACTCCACTCATGGAGTAAATGCAATTGTACTCGTTAGTTCACAAGGATGTTATACTCGTAAACACAAATCCTTATAAAAGTATTGCTATAGTCAGGAATATTACTCTATATTAAAGCGTTGAATACTAATGCTCATCAATAGGAAAACATTAGTTGCTCATAAAGAATTACTGGTTTGAACAGCATATCATACTTAGAAATATTAATTAATCTTAAAACATTAGATACTCAGCTTTCAATCCAGAGATCGGCTGACTCCAACTCCAGTACTCACTTCGAAACTAAACACAACAAAACAAATTACTGTTTCTTACCGGATGGGACAGTTTTGACAGGTTCGCGCGTATTTTCTCTGATGTACTATCGATGTTGCCATTGCGTAAATTTATTTATTGTAACGTTGCCATATCTGATTATTGTTGTATTTACATTCGCGGATTATATCTTCTAAGGTCCGCGACACTCCCGGCCGGGAAATTAAAGTAATGTCATTAGGTTTTGCGTCCACTCTCTGATCCTCTGCAGAGCTCTCGTGGCTGCACCTCTTCTTTCCTTTGGTACTTCTTTGTCTTTTTTCTTATACTCATTATTCTTATCCTCATCAATATTATCGTCATCTATCTCAACGTCATCTATCTTATCGTCACTTATCCTCCCGTTGGTTTCCACACGTACTGATTTATCTCTGACACAGTTGGTTTCGCCTCTTTGATCATTTATAGTTTTACTGATTATTCCTATATCTATAGGTTCCATAGCTTCGTCTATAGATTGAATGTCCTGTGTGTCGAATCTTTCACTTCCACTTCCACTTATAGATTCGTTATATACTCGATTAGATTCGCTTTCACCGTCTTCTATTTCAAGAGGATATAGATGTGCTAAGGATCTTGTGAATTCTGTGTTACCTATTTTCACTTTAGCTACTCTACATTGTCCATCTATTCCCTTTTGAAGTGAGACTATCGTTCCTACTTTCCAGGTTTCTCTATTTTTAGAATCCCCTCGCAGCTGGACGATCTGGCCCACTGCTGGTGCAATTTTCGCAGTTACTCTTGGTTCTTTGTGTGAGTGCCAGTATCTCTCACGAAGACTTGGTAGATATCTGTTTTGAAACATTTCTTTGAATTCTTGTAAAATGACTAATCCTTTCTTCCAACCTTTAATAAGATCGGTTTTGGTTACGGTACCTTCGTTGACAAAGTTTTCAGGCGAGCTTTCTACCGTTATACATTTTCCCATTGTAAGAAAATCTGCTGGTTTTAGAACGTGTTCTAGCTCTGAGTCTACGCTAGTAAGTGGTCTCATGTTTACAGATGCTTCAATCTCTTTTACAACTGTAGTTAACTGACTGTGTGTCAGCATGTGTTTTCTCAATGTTCTTTTCATACAATTTTTAACTATACCTATTAGTCTCTCGTAAAAACCACCAAACCACGGCGCCAGTTGGGGTATGAATTTCCACTGTATTTCTTTATTGATACAGTATTGTTTTGACAGTATTTCAGACATAAGTTTGAAATGCGTAGCATTGTCTGATGTTATGAGTGTTGGAATGCCTCTGGTAGCTATCATTCTCCTCAATGATAGTAGGCCTTCTTCTGCCGTTAGGTCTTGAACGACTTCCAGGTGTATGGCTCTTACTGCTAGACAGGTGTAAAGACAAATCCAACTTTTGGTTTCTCCGTTTTCTCCTTTCACCAAAAGTGGTCCCATGTAGTCCACTCCTACGAAAGTAAACGGTGCACTATAGTTCACTCTTTCTGGCGGTAGCGCTGGTGTAGGTGGGAGCTTAAAAGGTCCCCCACCATGTTTCACGCAATTCGGACATTGTCTCAGAAGTTTCTGAACTTGACCTTTTCCTTGAGGGATCCAGTAAGATTGACGTATGATGCTCAAGGTGTGATTTACACCCACATGATAATTTTCATTGTGTGTTTTCATTATGATGTTATTGGTAAATTCACTCTCCTTTGGTATGAGAATAGGATAGCGTTTTTCAAAGGTCCAGTCTGCATTCATCAAACGACCTTTACAACGTAAGATGCCATCTACATCTTTAAATAATCTCAAATTGCGACTTAAATTAGTTTCCTCATTTTCGTATTCTTGTGGGAAATATTCGGCTTGTAACTTTTTAATCGTTTCAAGCTTGTTTGACAATCCACTCATTTGGGCTTGCAAATTTCTTTCTCGTTCTCTCGACTTGTCAATATTCTTTTCCGGTGTATATTGATACTCACTAACATATCTTTCGACTCGAGGTTCCCTCGGGAGACCCTCCCGGGACAACAGGTTTATGGACCTCACCTCGCTTGTAGGCCAAGTTTCGGATCCTTGTGTCAAAAACTGAGGCCCTGCTCGCCATTTATCTCTGTCCTCTTTTGTGCTCACCGGTCTTGTGGCAACATCTGCAGGATTAAGTTCGGATGGAACATATCTGACAGTCATTCCTTTGTTTCTCTTGATTTCTTCAATTCTCCGTGCAACGAACGGTGGCAATAATTTATCTGAATTAACCCAGTCGATAACTATTTGACTGTCAGTCCACAATATTTGTCGTCTTACTTCTAGTTTTAGAGAATCGACTACATATCTCATTAAACGGCTTCCAATCAGTACTCCCAGTAATTCCAATCTAGGTATCTTTAGGTGTTCTTGGTCCTTTATTGGAACTAGGCGAGACTTGCCGATTACAAAAGATATTTCACCTTTGGATATCAAGTAAATTACTGCAGCGTATGCTTGCATAGATGAGTCTGTAAAGCAATGCAAGTCACAGTTCTCTCTAGGCAATCTGGTATAACGTCTTGGTAATGCGATTTCAGAGATCTCGCTAAGGTCGTTGTTGATTTCTTTCCATTTTGATGCGAAACTTTCGGGTATGGGCGTATCCCATTTTATCTTTTCTTTCCATAATTCTTGTAGCAATAGCTTTCCTGGTAATAATGTAGGCGTGGCGAAGCCACAAGGATCATAGACTGAAGCTATTACTCCTAGAATGTCTCTCTTAGTATTTGCATTAGGTTTGTTATTATTAAAACGTATTCGTAAGGTATCTTCTTTTAGATGCCATTCTAAACCTAATAGTTTTATGGTCTGATTTTGGTATGTGGCAGAAATCTCATTCATGAATTCTTCAGAGTTAGAGGTCCATTCTCTTAGATTCATAGATATATCGTGAAATGTATCTTTACAGTGTTTACGAAGAATCAACGCTTCTTGCACTGTCTGTGCACCAGTCACTAGGTTGTCTACGTATATGTCATTAACCGCGCTCCTAATGACAGAATTTTTTGATTTCATGAGATGGTGTTTGATAGTGGCGTTAAGCAAAAAGGGACTTGATATTATTCCAAATGGAACGCGAGTAAATCTCATACATAACAAGTTATCCTCTGTGATTGGTTTAGAAGTATCCTTAAGCCATAGGAACCGTGTAACGTCCCTGTCTTCTTTATGTAATCCTATTTGTAGGAATGCCTTTTCTACGTCGGCTGATAAACCTATTTGATGCGATCTGAATCTGACTATCAGTTTAGTTAGGTCTTCGAGCATCATCGGCCCACAATATAAACATTCGTTTAAGCTTTTATATCCATTAACTTTAGCCGAAGCATCGTATACGATTCTAGTTGGCTTTCCTGGCTGTTGAACACCGTGATGTGGTAGGTAGTGTACAGGTCTATCATCATCTGTAATTTCACTGAATTCGGGAACTATTTCAATTATTCCCTTCTGTCGCTGATCTTGCAGCGTTTCATCATATGACTGTATTGATTCGGAATTCATTCGTTTGATTAGGCTCTTGAGGCGGCCGAATGCCATTCCGAAGTTAGTGATCAGATTAGGCGGAAATTCTTTCCAAGGCCAGTGCACGTAATACCTTCCTTCGATAAGTTCGGTAGTCTCATTGAAGCTTCGAATCGCTTCTTCTTCCTTTGTTATCTTCGGTGAATCGGTTATCCCGATGGACTCAAGATCCCACAGAGAGGATATGTTTACTTGATCCATTGGCAGGTCCGGTTTAGTTAACTTCACATCTAGCTCCGTTTGGAAATATGTAGTGACTGTTAAAGCCTCTTTAGTTTCCGGATTCATTATTCCGGATAATATCCAACCGAACTTGGAATCAACTAGATACAGGTTTACTCTGATTTGAATCTTCTCAGTTTTCATAAAGCTGTAGTAGTAATCGTTGCCTATAAGAATATCAACTTGGTCAGATGAACCATCATCAGCTAGTAATTCTTTCCGTTTCCAGTTACTAAGTTCACGTGGTGCAACTGGTATTCCTTTACATATCGTTGGTATTACATTTGCATAAATTAATTGTTTAGACATGTCTCGGGTTTGTAAATTGAGTTTAACTACTGTACTTTTGAGTTCTCGGGGAGCTTCTGCTCCAAATGTAAAAACAGATAGGTTTTCTTCTTCCTCAATTGAAAGATCTAATTTACGTGCAATATTTTCAGTGACATAGGATCTTTGTGACCCAGAATCCAGCAAGATTCGACATTTAAACTGGTGGGAAGTATCTCCTTCCTTTGAGGCTATAGCAACTGCTGTTTGCAGCACAGTGTCTCTTTTACTGTTTATTGCTGACAGCGTGGATGACTTTACTTGAAAGGGAAATTGATTGGGACACAATGCTCTATTGTGTTTCCCGCGTTCTTTACAATGAAAGCATGACTTCTTTGATCTGCAATTTCGGATGCTATGGCCACGACGAAGGCATAGATAACAACGGTTTATGATTACATTCTTTCTGTCTGTAGAAGTTTTATATTTATCGCATTGGTCGTTGAAGTGGCTACCATCACAGAATATACAGCTTAACTTCGCCCCTTTCCTTTGAGGTTCTCCTGATGACTTGACCTTTGATGACCTTGTTTCTTTATTATTGCTCACATTTTCCTTTGCTTCAATGGGACGTTTCCTGTTCTCTTGTGTAACATGCAGCGCTTCCACAGAGTAATTTTCAATTACCTTAGGGTTTCGTTCTTGTGTTATTCGACTCGCATCTTCACGGGCAGTAATGATGATTTCCAAGAGTTTCCTCAACTCTTGAATAGAGTTCTCAGTCGATTTTATCTTAAGTTCATAAATTATGTCTTCAGGAAATTTCTCGAAAATTAGATGCCTCAAATGATTATGGTTTATATCTTCACCAAGTGACTCTAGGACTCTTAAATGTTGTTCTACTTTGTTAAGTACTTTCCTGCACTCATTTGTTGTTTTATCAGCAGGTTTTACTTTAGACAACGCAGAGTAATGAGCGTCGACTAAATGGCTAGTCTTCCCATATCTTTCTTTCAATGTTCTCAACGCGATCTGGTAGTTGGTGTTGGTAGTGTCGAAACCGTCAATAACCTGCTTGGCTTCTCCTTTTACAGATGCTTTTAGGTACAGTAACTTATCGACCTCAGTGATGTTTCTAGCGTCGATATTAGAACTAAATTGGTCCCAAAATTGATGCCAGCTCAATACGTCCCCGTCGAACTCAGGTAAGTTTAGTTTTGGCAGGCGACTAGAAGTGCTGCTGGCTTGGGTGGCCCCTTGTCCGACTGTATTGTTTCGCGTAGAAAACA
The DNA here is from genome assembly GCA_949128155.2 of Xanthia icteritia. Taxonomy (NCBI): domain Eukaryota; kingdom Metazoa; phylum Arthropoda; class Insecta; order Lepidoptera; family Noctuidae; genus Xanthia; species Xanthia icteritia. Next base: position 11,083,709 of record OX421934.2, read on the forward strand.
TTTTTATTTTCACATTCAATTCGGCGAGGTTCTGTTCAGCTTCAAGTTGAACTTCGCTCATTTTTCCTATGTCGTCAGCGGAAGGATTATTAACCACACGAAAGTAGTTATTGAGGTCTTCGTTAAATCTCTTTAACGACGATTCAAGTTTAACTTTTACAATTTCTGCGTCATATCTTGTCTCATCGTTATGTATAGAGAGGCGGGAGGATAAGATAGACTGATGTTCGATTTGATTTGCTAATAATTGCAAGCGGTGCAACAATAATTCCTCCATGTGTGCACCGGTCCTGTAACCGATAAATTGTATCACGTACGTGTTGTTTACTAAGATGCACAGCATAATCGTCTTTGTGATATTGTTTATAATATTATTATTATTATTTTTTTTTATTTTTTTTTTTTTTACGACAAACAATAATAAGACAATTCCTCTTATCTCATAGACTTACTCTAGAATTGTACGAGTTTATGTAATAAATTAAGCCAAACATTGTGATTTGATGTCATCACCTCATTCGGAATAGTCCCTCTTCAGATGTTTGTAAAATTCTATCAGAGATACTCTTTGTGTACATACTTGTCACTATCACTTAGTTTGTCAAAACAGTAAATTTATCATAATTATTACGTTGATGTGTAAAGGTAATCATTTCCACTTATTTTCAGATGCCTTTAAGTTTACACAAAACATGAATATCCGAGGTGTGTTAGCAAATGTAAGAAGGGCCACGCTTTGTTTATAAATTAGTAAATGTATTTAAGAGTTTAGATTAAATTTCATTTTAATCCTGAAAATATAGTGGAAATGTTTCAAATGTGTTCTAAGGTAAGCAGTGTAGCAAGAACTTAAAAAGTTCCATATTTTAATATTAAATTTGTCTTAATTAATTTACTGTAATTGGTTTCTGAAATATTCAAGTTATGAATAACAGGTTGAGAACAGACAAGTTAATTTCCACAGTGAGCAAACGCATGTCATTTTAAAGAATAAAGTTAATATATGAAGAAGTTATTACTCCATACTAAAGTAAGTGTTCATGATAAATTACTGCTATAGTTCATTAATTAATGTATCTTTGTGACGAGATGATCTCACATTCTAAATTGCTATACCATCAACTATTCTTGGGTAACTATAATTAAATGTGTCCAGGCATTACAATATTAATAAACAAATAGTTAAGTTCTTAGGTGTGGTAGGTACTCAATAAATACTGGTACTCACTATCTATTTTGTTTAAAGTAAAGTAAATGTATTTATTTCCAAGTATATGGTATTTTGAGATCTTACACTAATAATGTTCCACATATACTACCATTGCTGGCGTAGAAATATAAAAAAAAAGGTTAAGCACTTTCAAATCATCACTAAATTAATTTAAATGTCAAAAAATAAAATAAAAATTAATTTGTTATGTCCAAAATACAAGTTCTAGTCTAATTAAGACAGTGATATTAAGATTAATTGCAATGTCAGAAAATATAATTAAAAAGTTTCCGAGTAAGAGACATTTACTTTCACAAGATATAGTTATTTAACTAAATATTATGTTGTGTTATATCTCGCTTTTGGTATTTAGGTGAGGTGTAGTATCATTTATGCATGTTAGTCATATTATTCAACAACCTTATTTAGGTACTTGGTGCTTACTGAACTTTCTAATGGGTATATCATCAAAATTCCGCCGGTGTGAGTTACTTACTAAAAGTGTGTAAGTAAGTAGGTAGTCTTTATTTGAAGAAACTGGTCTCTGCAATTTGTATGCACACTCGTGGCATACTAATATATAGTGTACGATTTCATCTACCTACCAATCATAATAAAAGTCTATTTACCTCGTAGTTGTGTAGGTATCCGTAGTTTAGTTTACACAGCGGATCGTACTCGGAGCTGTCCTTTCCTATAGTTAAAAGGCCGCAGATACTAGCCCAAGTTGGTCGATGTGGTTTCTGTAAATCCCCGATTATCGCTTCAATCCTTGTAATTTTTTCAAAGGCAACATGGCAATTTTCATGGGCCATTCGGTATTTATTAGGATACGATCATAGATGACGGAATAAGTCGTTATATGGATTAATCCTACACATTCAGATTAAATTCACAATATTCATTTACCTAGTTAGATCAACAAGAAGTTCAATCGTTTAAAACTATATTCATAGTGATAACTTACCAATAGATTCTAACTTTCGTATTTTACAGCAGATGCCAATACTTCAGCAAGACAAGGTATTCAAACTTTTCTCGTCGGTACCTAATTCGTTCCATCCGCCACAAGTAAAACTTTGCCGCCATTAGTGCTGTGGTAGTTAACCGTATAAATCGCAAAGACAAACGGTTTTTTTTTTTTTTCGTAATCGATCTATCATTTATCGATTAGATTAAAGTAAACTCTTCAATTCCTTGTCCAAACCTTGTGAAATAAATGTTCTAAACTTAAAATTAACAGTATCTCACTCCTGATTTTATATCAGATACATTAGAAATCATGTTCACGATAATCAAGTGTTAAAAACAAAACATAAATAAATCGGAACCACAATCGATTTCTGCGAGTGTATTATGAATAATGCTAAACTCGATTCACTGCCGCACGTCTCTATGAACTAATACGTCAGCGGAAGTACTCTTAATTTTTTCCTTTTAAACCTATTATTCATAACTGATAGGTAACTTTGTATGAGCAACAAGTAAATTAATTAAGAATTATTTGATTCTTTAGTGCGGTATTTGATCCAGATAATTTCTTAAATCTATTCAAGAAATTGGCACTTCACATTGTTATTTGACAATGATGCTTACGGAATGGACGAACTTCCGGCTGGATCGAAACAATCCTCAAATTATATCATTGATTAAATGATATGTTATAGTTCAATAAAAATAAAATAATTTTATAATTTTTAATTACGCCACTTGATTACACTATTTTCCTTTGAACGATGGTTCACAATAACCATTTACACATTGAGGCAACTAGCGTCATCTAGCGACTCATTCGGAAAATTCAGTTACAAAAAGTGTTATTATCAAACTTTACGATTTATTAAAATAATTTAACAAATGGATCTATAATTCGTTGTGGTGTCTGCGGCCCCCTGCTCAATCCTGTGTGCTCTGCTTACATTAGTGCATACTGTAACTAAATCTTCATTCACAACTTCTAGTGTGGTCGAAATATCTAAATAATAATTGCTCTTCTCCACTGTTGGTGATAGGGGCTGTGTCAATTCAACTCTTTCTTACTCATGGTACTGCTGCCATGCCTGTATTAGGCTCTCTTGGCACTCATAATATTCTTGAAACCATTCATATCCCAGCATCTCCACCATGTCGTTACGTCTGCCCGTATAATTTTAGATTCTATTATTTAAAGGACTCATGCAATGCTAGAGTATTATATTGATCTCTTCCGAGTGATGTAACCTTAGGCAGACGTAGCGAATGAGAAAAAAAAATATTGTGGGTAACTTTTACCTCGGTTCACTTTATCTGCTTCGCATGTTGATTCTTTATGGAGACAGAGCACGAAACGCAGAGCATCCAGACTCGAACACAGGGGGCAACTTTCACCATCTGTAGATATTTATCATCGATGAAACCGACACTTCGATGCACTGAGTCTACAAACTCAAATCGTGGTAATCCGCAATGTTAGGCATGTTAGATTATTTGTATTTACTGAAACCAATCGTCAAATATTAGCTCTTGTTATTACATTACTCAATAGCTGGAAACTGGTATGGTTTCCACACCCTAGAAGCTCACTTCCAAAGTTCCTAGGACACTCGTAAAGGCTTTAAGGTCAAACTTACCTTTAGATAATGGTGGACATGACTAGACCATTCGCGCTGTATCTTTCTCATTAACAGCAGGCTCTAAGGTCAAGCATAACTTTGGATAACGGTGGATATGATTAGGCCATTCGCACCGCATCTTTCTAATTAACACAAGGCTATAAGTTCAAGCCTGACTTTGGATGACGGTGGACATGATTCAGGCCATTCGCACCGCATCTTTCTACACACAACTACGGATAGCAGTGGACATGATTCAGGCCATTCGCACTGCATCCCTCTACGCATAACTATGGATACGGTGGACATGATTCAGGCCATTCGCACCGCATCCCTCTACGCATAACTATGGATAACGGTGGACATGATTCAGGCCATTCGCACCGCATCCCTCTACTCATAACTACGGATAACAGTGGACATGATTCAGGCCATTCGCACTGCATCCCTCTACGCATAACTATGGATAACGGTGGACATGATTCAGGCCATTCGCACCGCATCCCTCTACCCATAATTATGGTATATAACTACAGCTAACTACAAGTTAGTAAACCAAAACCTCATCAGTTTGCATATACTTAATCATTATTCAGTATTTCGGTATTCTCAAGAACACTGGGATCAGTAAATAACATAAATAATTACTTCTCTACTCTTAGTCGTTTGACACCAAACATCAAAGGTGTGCAATGTGTGCATACTCCACTCATGGAGTAAATGCAATTGTACTCGTTAGTTCACAAGGATGTTATACTCGTAAACACAAATCCTTATAAAAGTATTGCTATAGTCAGGAATATTACTCTATATTAAAGCGTTGAATACTAATGCTCATCAATAGGAAAACATTAGTTACTCATAAAGAATTACTGGTTTGAACAGCATATCATACTTAGAAATATTAATTAATCTTAAAACATTAGATACTCAGCTTTCAATCCAGAGATCGGCTGACTCCAACTCCAGTACTCACTTCGAAACTAAACACAACAAAACAAATTACTGTTTCTTACCGGATGGGACAGTTTTGACAGGTTCGCGCGTATTTTCTCTGATGTACTATCGATGTTGCCATTGCGTAAATTTATTTATTGTAACGTTGCCATATCTGATTATTGTTGTATTTACATTCGCGGATTATATCTTCTAAGGTCCGCGACAATTGTAGTGCCTTTGAAAGTGGTGTGTTTTCGGGGCTTTGTCGCTGGGTGATGCCATCATGCGTGTGTGCTTAACTCTGGAGTCGTTGCATAGGGTTCCTGTTGGAAATGGAGCCTAAAGGTAGCCAGGGCCGCCTCCTCCCGCACGATGGGATGGAGAGGTGGCAGTCCCAGCATTGCCTGTAGGGCGGCGGTGGGTGCAGTTCTCATACTACCAGTGATTTCGACGCAGGCAAACCGCTGTAGTTTTTCGAGATCTTTTTGGGCTGTGCACCGGTCTGCCCTGGACCACCAGACCAGTGAGCCGTATGTGATAATCGGTCGGATGACTGTGGTGTATAACCAGTGGGTGACCTTGGGGCTGATTCCCCAATTCTGGCCAAGCAGTCGCTTGCACTGCCACAGGGATATGCTGGCTTTTGTAGTGATATAGTTCGTGTGTTTTGCCCAGTTCAGTTGTTTGTCCAGATAGATGCCCAGGTATTTGGTTTCAGTTGAGAGGCTTAGGGTTGTTCCGAAGAATCGTGGCAGTTGTAGTGTTGTCAGTTTCCTCTTCTTCGTAAAGAAAACCATTTCGGTTTTTGTAGGGTTCACTGAGAGTTGGTGCTTGTTGCAGCATTCCTCTACTATTTTCAGGGCATGACGCATGAGGTTGCATATAGTGTTTTCGTGGGTCCCGTTAATTATTATGGTTATGTCGTCGGCGTAGCCTACCGTGAAATAACCTTTGTCGTTGAGTGTTTTGATGAGGCTATGTACTACCAGGTTCCATAGGAGAGGCGAGAGGACTCCCCCTTGCGGGCATCTCTTCGCAACGATGGCTCTCGTAGTGTCATTTACTGTGACTTGTACAGCCCTCAGTTTGAGCATGTTGGTGGTCCAGCCACTCAGTGTCGAGTCTATGCTGTGTTTGTCTGTTGAACGTGGTTTTGTCAAAGGCGTCCTCGATGTCAATGAAGGCAGCCAGTGTCGAGTCTTGATCCTTTGGGGTCCATTCTGGCTCATCCTCCCATGTCCTGTCCTCCAGGACTCTACAGTCTGGGAAGTGGGTTTCGAGAAGGACCTTACTGGTTTCATGGTCAGTCAGTGTGTATGAGTTGTCGGGTTTTTAAAGCGCGCCGAGGGTTCGGTCCTGATCGGTTGACAGGATCTTCCTTACCCTTGCGGCTTCATTGTTTGTCTCGATGGATTCACAGAACTTACGCCATGCTGTCCTTCTGGCGGTTCTGATCTGCTTTTTGTATATATATTGGGTTTCTTTGTATATCTCCCAGTCGTCCGGAAGTCTAGTATTTTTGGCTTTGTTAAATTGCTTACGTAGCGCATCTCTGAGTTTGCTAAGTTCAGCGTTTCACCAAGGGTTTCTCTCCTTCTTGGTCTGTGGCGCTCTTAGTTTACAGCATGCGTGGTATGCTTCGGTTATATATTCAGATAGTTTTGTTACGGTGTGTTCTAATTGTGTTAGGTCTCTTATGGTAAATTGTGTTAGGTGTTTAGCCAATAGGGAGGCCAAGAGGCATTTGTACCCGGGAACATTGGTGCGCCTTGGGTTTCGCCTCGAATCGGGTTTTCTAGTGTTGGTAGTTAGTGAGAAGCGGATACTTCTGTGATCAGAACAGAAAAGTTCGTGCCAGTTTGTAATAAGGTTTGTCGCGTTTTCCGTAGCAAGTGTACGTTGTCCACGGACTGTAACCCGAGTGGGTTCTGAGCCGCGGAGCTCAGTCTTCTCAGTATGGACCCTTTTTCTTGTGACTGAGTACGATGAGGGGAAATCTGGCGATTCATTTTTTTAATATAGCTCTGACAGGCCTGCTGACATCAACCGCCGACGATGACGACGATGCTCCGGAGGTGACCGAGGTAGACATGAGAGTGGCGGTACGTAGGCTCAATCCCAAAAATACCGCCCCAGGACCTGACAGCTTACCTGGGAAAGCCTGGGTCCGACCTATCTCTGTCGTGTGGTTGAGGCTTATTTGACGGACAGGGCCGTCATCTACCCCGGTCACCAGGGAGAGTGGAACCGGCGAGAGATGTCGTGCGGTGTCCCACAGGGTTCGGTTCTAGGGCCGCATCAGAGGGACATCGGATACGACTGGGTGCTGCGCGCCGACCACCCTAGCGGCGTCAGCGTCGTTTGTTACGCTGACGACACGTTGGACCTGGCGCAGGGTGGGTCGCATCAGGCGGCGGCCAAACTAGCGACACACGGGGTTGCGACAATTGTTGACAGAATCCGGCAGTTGGGACTCGAGGTGGTCGTTGGAACGCGCCACCGTCGGTTTCCCAAATAACGGTAGGAGGAGTTCACATCGGCATCGAGTCGACGATGAAGTACCTTGGACTCGTCCTCGACAGCCTGTGGAACTTCGTGGAGCACTTCCGACATTTGGCTCCCAGACTGGAGCGGGCCGGGGCTGCTTTGAAGCGGCTCCTGCCCAATCCATTTAGTGATTATGTAATTTAATTGAAATGTGAATGTTTTTTTTTTTCTTTTTGCTAATTTTAATTGTATAATTTATGTGTAATGTTCAGATACAAGTTTTTGTTAATGAATAAATGACTATGACTATGACTAATCTAGGGGGTCCAAACGCCTCCTGCCGGGCTATACGCGGGGGTCGTGCGGTCCATGGCCCTTTACGGGGCACCGGTTTGGGCGCGTTCATTGAGGCGGCGGCGGCCAGCCCGCCGGTTGAACGCGTCCCAGAGGGTCATGGCCACCCGGCTGATCTGGGGATACCGCACGGACTCCGGTGAGGCAGCGAGCCTCCTTGCCGGATTACCACCATGAGATCTGGAGGCAAAAGTCCTTGCGCACATCTGGGAGTGGCGCGAGGAGTCGAAACGCCGGGGCGTAACTCCGTTTCCGCGAGAAATCGCGGCACAGCGGACAGAGCTCCGGCGGGATCTCATGGCGTCATGGAGAGTGCGATTGTCGCAACCCAGTGCTGGGCACGCCACTATTGCGGCGATAAGTCCCCTGTTTGAGGAGTGGCTAGAGAGGCGCCACGGCGTCCTTACCTTCCGCCTGACTCAAGTCCTCACCCGACATGGTTGTTTCGGGAGGTTCCTGTTTCGTATCAGGCGGGAGGAAACGCCCGGGTGTCATCACTGCGTGGATCGCCCGGAGGACACGGTGGAGCATACGGTGGAAGTCTGCCCGGCTTGGGCAGAGCATCGCTGTGTCCTCGTGGAGGCGATCGGTGGCGGGGATTTCTCGCGTCCGGCCTTCCAGGCCATGGTACGGAGCGAGAGGGCATGGGATGCCATCACCTCCAACGCGTGAGGGAGAGGCAAATTTCGCGCCCTCACGCCCCTAGCCGCCGCAGGAGACGCCCTGGGCGTCGGGAATCACAGGCCGATTGCCCGGCCACCGTAGGCGCGGGCTTGCGGACGGTGAGCAATGGGTAGCTCGCCGTCCGATAAGGACCAGGCCCGGGTCGACGGCGCGTTGTGTTCCACGCGCGCCTCAAAGAGATGTCAGCAAGTGAAGGAGTCCGATAGGACCGATGCCTGCCGGGGTTGCGGGAAAGTCCGAAAGGGATACCGTGGCCCCTGGCAACATACAGGCAACGGAAGGAACACGGGTGGGTTTTAGTCAGTAAGAGTCTGACACGCCTTCCCGCTCCGCCCAGAGTGGAAGAAGTTATTTGATAATTTCCCACGCAAATAAAAAGGTTCTAGCTCATCTCCACTCTGCGTCGTGTGTTTTTCTAATAGTAGTCCCGAGAGTAGTATGGAAATGTGGGGGTGGTCCCAGACCTTAGTTGAATGGGACCACCCCCACACTGACTGAAGCTAAGTTACAGCTCTTAAAATTCTCTTGACGGTCTTTTTGGTTGATAACCAAGAAGACTTATCAAGTAGCATGCAATAGGTGGCTCACAAGGACAAAAAAGCATAAATTAAACCCCTTCCAACCAACAGGTCAAGTTTTGGCTCGTTTTCTTGCAGATTTGAGTTTAGCTTATAAAAATATTTTATTAAATAAATCGGTGGTCTGCACGCTAAGCAACCCTGAAGAATCTGCCAAATTAAGTTCCCACGTTTTATTTACTCATATACTAAATTACATTAAAAACCCAGTAGATCAAAAATCTGTAGTCCGAAACGTCGACAAACTAGCAGAATATATGGGAAGCTATTCTGTAGACGCAAATAATGTAGGTATTTGCTACTTAAGACATACGGCAGCTTTGTTACTCCTTTGTTCCGGTAGAAGAGTTCATGGTCTAACTTTACTAGCTGTAGACTCAAAACACCTGTCAAAAAATAATGATTGTCCAATCCTATGGCCAATATTTGGACCCAAAACAGATACTGCCGATTATAGACAGTCTGGTTGGAGACTATCTCCTAATCCTACTAACGAGAACTTAGACCCTGTACTTTGGGTGAAACGAACTAGCTACCGTAAACTGCCCTAACTTTGCCTGGCGTCCTAAGTTTGCCTATAATGAAAATGATGTAATATCTTTTTCATTTTACTTGTATGGCAAAGGAAACTTTGAGATTTTATAGACAGCTTTAAGTCTCGATTGCCATACAAGTAAAATGAAAAAGATATTACATCATTTTCATTATAGGCAAACTTAGGACGCCAGGCAAAGTTAGGGCAGTTTACCGGTATACTAAAATATAAACGTTTTAATAATCTGTTTCTTAATTTTAGAGGAAACTCTAGGGTCGCTTCTCGTACAGTCATAGTGGTTTGCCAGGCAGTCTTAGGTTTGCTGTAGGAACTGGGTTAACAATTATTCTTTAGATGAAATACTCACTAGAGGTAATTGGCGATCGCAGAATACCTTCACCCGTTTTTACTGTAGAGAAGTGATGCCCTGTATGCCAACCAGTTCTAGTTGTAATGTATCTAGAACGTTTAATCCTATTACTTAGTTAAGTTACATAGAGGTGTAAATTTTTGTATTATTTTCCTAAGTAGATATATGATTCCTCTCAAGAAGTGTTAGAAGTTTTAAGAGGGAACAGGGCCTGCGAGCGAATGCGATGAATAAACGTTTTTATAATAATAAAATTTTTTATTCATCATTGTGTAAAATTACAAGAATAAATAGATGAGAATTATATACTAAACTGATATACTTACACATATAATTATAGTACTTTATTGTACTTATTAAACTTTTAAATCCTAAGTTTAACTTTGGCACGCACTCAATTAATTTTATTTTAAAAACATGGATTTTTTTTTCAAAAGTAGTCATTTGTTTATTGATTAGTGTTACATTTTCATCGCATTTCAATCTTTTCCGTCATCATGGATACGTTAAAAATTCGAGTAATTATGGAATATGAGTACCGTCGTGGCAGCAACGCGGCACAAGCGGCACGCAACATCAACGACGTTTAAGGAGCTAACACTACAAACCAACGCACCACCTGTTATTGGTTTGTTCGCTTTCGTTCTGGAAATTTCGACCTGAAAAATGAACCTCGCGGTCGTCCGAAGACTTTGGTCGACAATGACGAATTAAAGGCGATTGTGGAAGCTGATGATACACAATCTATGGCTGAATTAGCAGCAGCTGTCGACGTTAGCGTCAAAACAATATTGGTCCATTTGCGTCAAATTGGCAAGGTAAAAAAGCTTGACAAATGGGTGCCCCACGAACTCAATGATCGCCAGCGCGAAGTACGCGTCGAGACGTGCCTTGCACTGCTCAACAGACATACAAATGAAGGAATTTTTAACAGCATTATTACCTGCGATGAAAAATGGATTCTGTTTGATAACCGCAAGCGCTCAGCAAGTTGGTTGGATCCTGGTTCAGCACCTAAACAATGCCCTAAACGAAAACTTACCCCTAAAAAAGTGATGGTCACTGTTGTGGTGTCTAGCGCCCGTGTGATTCATCACAGCTTCTTACCAAACGGGGTGAGCATTACTGCAGATGTGTACTGTGAAGAACTGAACACAATGATGGAGAAGCTGGCACATCTCCAACCAGCATTGGTCAATCGCTCGTCTCCGCTGCTCCTGCACGACAACGCGCGACCTCATACTGCACAGCAGACGGTCTCCAAGTTGCAAGAACTGGGGTTGGAAGCTCTCCGTCATCCGCCCTACTCACCAGACCTTGCGCCTACAGACTACTACTTTTTCCAGAATTTGGATAACTTCTTGGCGGGAAAAAAATTCAATACCCGAGAGGCAGTACAAAATGCAAAAGTCAAAGTCAAAGTCAAATCATTTATTTCAAGTAGGCCCGTATAAGGCACTTTTAAACGTCAAAAAATGCCTTTGAAGAATTTGTTGCCTCCCGTCCAGCTGATTTCTTTAAGAAGGGCATCAATAAACTGCCACTGCGTTGGCAAAGATGCATTGATTGCATGGGTGATTACTTCGATTAATACAAATAAAAAATACATGAAAAAAATTCGTTTAAATTTTTTCATACAAAACGGCTATTTCATAGGTAAAGACCTATTATTACTTGAAGGTGCAAATAAACTATTTTTATTTTTTATTTTATATCACAAAAACAATTTACGAGATCGACGTTTCATATTCCCCGTTTTTCTCTTCGAAAACTGAGCTGATTCAATTATTTTTAACATTTAATTTTTAAGAAAAAGTATGTCTGTTCCTATCATTTTCTTTTATGTTAAAAACTTTTTGAATTTGTCTGGTAGTCCTCTAATCACGGCGGTAAAAATGGGGCATTTTTTTAATTTTTGGAGGGTCATATTTTCTTTACGAATAAGTTGCTGAAAAAGGAAATAAACATCAGATGTTGATTTTATGAAAAAAAAAAGTAATAATTGTTCTAGAGCAGTGGTTCTCAAACTTTTGTGGTGACGGAACCCTAAAATAAAACAATAGTTTTTAAAAGTACATTCTTTATTAATAAGCATAATAAAAGTACACTGTAACAGTTACTAGTTATTACTTACTTTACCACATGGCAAGTACAATAATAGAAGATATTAAAAAAGAAAAAACCTAACTAATGGGAGGTATAAAACTGTTTTTTATTTTTCATCAATTGGTTGATATCAGGTTTGATAGAAGACAGTTGAAGTCTCATATCAGGTTCGGCGTCCAGTCTATTGCGATATTTTGTTTTCGTGGCTGCATAAGTTGAGAATCCTGTTTCGCACAAATATGTTGTTGGGAACGGGAGAAGAATATTCAGAGCCATTTTGCCAAGCATTGGATATTCATCACGGATTCTGCACCAAAAATCGTTGAGAGGCGTCGTTTTGAACAGTGACTCCATACTTGTGTCTGATGACATTTCTAAAAGAGATTCATATATCTCGTTTGACATACTTTAGGGCTTTTCCAAGTTGGGTAAAAAAGGATTATGAATCCATGAACAGTTTCATTTTTGTATTCTGTTCTTCGGGAAAATACTTTTCAAAAGATGCGCGCATCGAACTGAGATATTGGACCAATTCTTCAAACACATCATCTTGAAACATTTCTGAGTCGTTATCGCTAACAAACTCACTGAGTGACGTAAAGCGCTCTATTTCTTTCTTACCAACGCAAATAATCCAAAAATCTAATTTTCTTTTGAAGGCAGTTATTTTGTTATAGGCCTGAAACACTGTTGTCTGTTTACCTTGCAATGATAAATTCAATTCATTCAGCTTTTGAAAGATATCCGCCATAAAAGACAATCGGAACAACCAAGTTTTATCATACAAACGGTTCTTCAAATTAAAAGAAGTATCTGCTGAAAGAAACACTACAAGTGTTTCTTTCTCGGCTCTAAGTTCAAATAGCCTTGTTAAAGTTTTACCCCGAGCCAGCACTTCTGTATGGAGCAGCAGTGTTTAATGTTTGCTGCCATAAATCTTCACACAATAATGAGAACAATCGGGATTGTAGTGGTCGTGATTTGATAAAATTAATTATTTTTACCGCTTCATCCATAACTAATTTTAGATTTGACGGCATTTGCTTCATCGCAAGTGCTTATCTATGCAGTATACAATGGCTGGAACTACAATTAGGCGCTTTATTTTTTATTCGTGACACTGCTCCTGCTGTTTTACCTGTCATCGCTTTGGCCCTATCTGTACAAATGTCAATGCAATTGTTCCAACTGAGATTATTTTCTTCAAAAAATATATTTATTTTATTAAAAATTTCTTCCCCGGTAGTGTTTGTGAGTAGCGGTGAACACATAAGCATGTCTTCTTCAAAAGAACTTTCATATGGATATCTCACGATAACCAGCAAGATAGCCAAACAAGCGACATCAGTTGACTCGTCCATTTGCAAGGCGAATCGTGTTTTTTGTAGACGTGTAACTAGTTCTTGTTTGACGTAGCTTGCCAGATCATGGATTCGCCGTGAAACAGTATCGTTTGATAGCGGCACAATAGAAAGATGCTTTGCAGATTTTTCATCGAGCATACATTTTGTTATGTCTAATACACATGGCTTTATTAAATTCTCAGCGATAGTGTGCGCTTCACCTGCTTTTGCAATGCGATAGCTAACTAAATATGATGCCTCCGTGGCCTTTTCGTTGATAGTTTGTGTTACATGCATCATATTTTTTTGACTTTCCAATAACTGATCTTTTTTACGAACAAAAAATTCTTTATTCTTGTCTTTAGACTCGGGGTGTACAGTATCTAAATGTCGGCGCAATTTGGCAGGTGCCATGGAACTATTAGGAAGCAGTTTACTACATAGCATGCAGAGAGGTGAGCCGTTGGAATCAACAAATCCGAAACTGATATATGATTCATCATACTGCCTTTTGTTCGTCTTTGAAACCGTCGAGCTTGACGTCGTGGCATCATCGTCTGAATCGGTGATTGCTATATTCTCCGCGCGTACTGCTTTTGAACATTCAGCGTCATTAGAAGATGTTGTTGCAACACGTTTAAGACCTTTAAGCCAACGTTCCATTCTTCATTATTCATAATGTTACACGTCAGGATGGTGGGGTCTGAATAATGCACAATCGTTACTGCGTATAAGAGACTAAGTTTAGTACAATGAAGAAATGTATAAAACTGAGACAACAGAATACAGCAGGCAGTAGAACAATGAACACTAGTTTCTCGCTAGCGAGCTTGTAAGTAGGTAGGTAGGAACTTATCGCTCCGAACGCTAATCGTCAACTGACTGACGAGGCGCGACGCGCGATCGTTTTTTTTATACTTAGTCCTAGACTCGATCTCGAATATTCTCGAAAATAGTCGGCGCCTTTGATAAACAAAAAGCAAAAATAAAAAGAGAAATATAAAAATTGCGTTGTACACAATCTCGACTTTATTTTTTGACAACAAGCGATTTTCCACTCTAACTAGTGGAAAGTCGCTTGTTGACAACTATAGCGTCTAATTCAGAGGCGACTTTTATCAAAGGGACTGCGGGCTCACAAGTATACAAGTATACATGTTGATACCAAACTTATGAGATATTGTACCAGCTATTGTAACACATGTTTATACAAATAAATAAATAAATATACCTACGCGCGGCCGTGGAGTCAAAACGTTCGACCAGAGAGAGTTGTTTTGATTTTTTTTCTAAATTCTTGAGGAACCCCTACAGAGGTATCGCGGAACCCTAGGGTTCCGCGGAACACACTTAGAGTATAGCTGTTCTAGAGTATTTTTTTATTGCAATATTCAGGAAGAAAAAAGGGGAATACATTTGTAATATTTTGCAATATTGCATTATATTCTAGAAACAAATTAAGGTAGCTTTCATTCAGTCTATCCTATATTGTGATTACTTATTAAAGTTATTGAGATATGAATCAAAATTTTGTTCATTTAATTATTATGAAGATTGTTAATCATTTTCTATAATAAGTATCTATTACCTAATATAATTATATTTTTCTTTGTTTTATGTATGATGTACTATTTATTGAATAATTCATTCAATTAAAGTGTATTTCTCTTTATGCGCATCTAGTTTTACTAACCGACTTTCAAAAGGAGGAGTGGTTATCAATTCGAACATTTACATTTTTTTTTTGTATTTCCGTCTGCAAATATTTTTTGTTTTTGTTTGAAAGGGTATACTTCCGAGATGGTCCCATTGTTATCAGGTCAGGATCTGATGATGGGATCCTGGAGAAATCGAGAGAACTCTTCAAATATTATAGGCACAGCTATAGCGATTTGGGTATTTTTCTATTGTATCTCGTGCAGTTGCTTTTGAAAAGCACCATTTGGAGAAATGGAAGGAAAGGAACTAATGATGAAGACCACAGATGGCGACTGGATCTGCTCAATAATAAGTATTTCACAGGTTGCGATTCGATTTCTTTAATATGGTTGCCAAGCAATTTATGCTCGTCACAGTGTATATGAGAGAGAGAAGTGGAGCTGATGGTGAAGTACCAGGAGAACTCCTCAACGATAAACGTCCCTGCATCGGGAAAAGCAATATTTTGTAAAAGGTGATGAGTAGTTGAAATTAGGCTATTGTAAGTTAGATAAATTACAAACTAACCCAATAAAAAGCGAGAAAAAAAAAACTGTCTTCCTAAAAAACACTACACACTGATAAATAACTTAAATTTCGGAAGTCGGTGGCAAATAACGAAAATACAAAACCAAACACACCGACGAAGGGACAGGTAGACCACCCGTCTCCCCAAAAACTACTTAGGTAGGTACAGGGCGAAAAGGTTTTTTCTATCCGGAGAATCTGATAATGATTTGTATGTAGGTAGGTAGCTAACCTAGGTACTTTCACTTGAGGGAAGGCTTCTCTCAGCTGATGAAATAAAACAATATGTCGCATGTGCGTGATATTTTATTCCACTGAACTTATTCCACGAGAATTTTGCGCTGTTCAATGAATGCAAACTTTTGATTAACTAAGTGACTAATGTGCTCTGTTTATAATGCTCTAAGAACGTACATGTAAGTATTTAACATGTACTGTTTACGCATATTATAATAACAATAATGAACAAACGTTCAATAATTTGTATAAAAAGTATACCTAAAGCAAAAATTTGTGGCTTATAAATTAACTGTCATAATATAGTTCCAGTCAGTGCTTAGAATAACGTAGATGTAAATAAAATATTGATCGTTGTCACTATCATTATTGGGTGCAGAAAATAAATAATTGCTTTAAGTAGGAGTGAGAACCCTTAAAAACAAGGCGTTTCATGCGGGTTATATCTATACACTGAACATTGAGTAGTTATAAGTATAAAATTGAGTCTGTACTGTACTAGCTGGGCAAGCTAAAGTCCTGGTTATGTGGGTCCTATATAGAAAGGGCTGCATGTACGAATAACTTGTCAACATGTGAGTAAATTTGTATTATTGCTTAGTATAAACTATTTAGTTTGATTGCAGCAATAGACGTGCTTCCGGGCTCTAAAAAAAAACATTCGGATTCAAAGCGTCGTAATTAAACGTGATAACAATAACTCAATCAGAAAAATATACTTTTTTATTGCCCCTAAATCCACATGTCACTTTATAATTTTCAGCTTAACTTAATAATTCTTTAGTTTTATTATTATTGTTGAAATTAGTATGTACCTACACTCCGACTGTTGATTTTCAGATAAGTTACCTACCTATACATTTTTATACATGCCCAGATGGTCGATAGACCTATCGACAGGATACAAACACTTTACTAATAATGCCCGTTTTCGCCAACACTAAGTGACACCTAAATGTAAGAGTTTTAAATAATATACTCTTGCCCATGTTCGTACGGACGTAATAGAATAGCGGCGATTTTTTTTCGTGCACTGGATTTTCAACGCTCTGCTTAGCGCCGAGAGTTAAAAATCCAACAGTGTGTTTTTTCAACGCGCTGGGACGAGAGTGCGTCCCAACGCGTTGGATTCTCAACGCTCGGCTCAGCACCGGAGAGTTGAAAATCCAGTGCACGATAAAACCCCGCCGCGATATTTTTTCGTCCGCACGAACGTGGTCAAATAACTTTGCCGCTCTGAAGTTAGGTTGCGCATGCGCGCTGGCATGCGTGCTGGCATGCGTGCTACTGTTTTCCAGGTAAGATTGACTACTGCGCAGTCATTTGTAGCATACTTCAGAGCGGCAAAGTTATTTGACGCGAACTTTACTTCCAGTTGTTCGCATAGTATCTTAATACTCTACTGCTCTATTTCTAGAACCATAGAGAAAAGGAAAACTCTAATGCAAAATAAATAACTATAAAGTTCCATATTACCTATGTGGTAGGTAGGTATAGAACGAGTCTCTTATGTCCCGAACACAATCATTTATTACTAACGGCAGACTCACATAAATAGGCATTAACTTATTACCTATCCTTTATTGATAGATCTTACCCAACAGTTCACACATTTTTCAATACAGCAAGTAACTCAACAAGTATTGTAAGTACATTAGCTTAATATTAGTTGTCACGATTCGGTAGACACGCAACATGCTTTTGTAAATAACAGAACTTGTTCATAACATAACTAAATGTACACTTTTCATATAATTAGTGAGATATTTAGTAACAATAAGATATCTGAATGGTTAGGATATATTATACACGTGTTCCTATTTGTATTCACCCATACATTCTGTAATGCTTTTTGATAATGTATCAATTAATTTATAGGGACTTAGGTACAAATACTTGAAATGTTAGGAGTATGAAGGCAAGGACGCTTTATTGTCGATATTTTCGAGTACCTTTTTAATCATTTCAAATTTTCTTTCGGTTTTTGCTATTTACAGGTCAGTCTCAGATTATATGTTGATTAAAATATGATTCGCGACCGTAACAAATATGGCTTTACAGAATTATAATAATTAGAATAGCAATACGACTCCTTAAGTTAGCATAATCCTCAAATGTCATGATTTCATGAAGTACCTAGTCATTCAATAGGATTACCTGAACTTAGAGTTAGTCGAGTCGTATTGATGACTTTTATGATTATAATTCTATAAATAAACATTTGATATGAGCGCAAATCATTAGATCAATATACAACTTGATACTGACCTGCAAATTGCAAAAAACGTAAGAAAATTTGAATTTCGCGGACTACCTTCACACTTTCGCCTTAAAGAGGCATGCTGAGCATTAAAAATATACCTAGGTAGTACTGTTTATCGTAGGTAGGCACTGGTCATAAATTCATAAAATTATACCTACATTTAGTTAAACATGATACATTTTACGATCAATGAAAGATATCATCAATTTGTTCTGTAACAAATTTAATCCCACATAAAATAAGTGTGTAGATCACCTGCAATATGAAAATATAATAATCAAGTAGTTAGGTAGGTATTTATTTATACATAATTATGTGCCTATTAGAGTTTAGTGGGACTATGTACTTGAAATGGACAACGGACGACTAATTAAAGCACACAGAATGTATGATGCAATACGTTCAGCATTTCAAAATAATTATACGTGCGCTTAATTTTCAGCTTAACAATATAAAATTTCGATCACAGACAAAATTACATAATACAATGCACGCGTTAACTTTGCGCTTATGTTCTTTGAAATATAAAATACTTAACTTATCGTTACAATATTCTTATATAATTGTGAGATTATTCAAAGCTGAAACAACCAGTTTTCTGTGACTAAAATATTTCAAGGCAACAATTTTTAAATGATTAAGCCAACATCTTTTCGCAAGGTGACGACTTAAACTACACTTATATCTATTGAATTCAGAAGGGCATTCTCAGCTAAAACCACGGCACCTACATGCTAGTTTTATACAACAATTCATTACATTAAGTATAGTCACAGAATAAATAATAGTAGGTATATCTAGTACTAGTATAGCACGGCTCCAAATTGCTTTAGTAATTAAAAGTTTATTTGCGACAAGTTAATGTCTTTCTCAGTAGCCAAGTACCGATCGATGATACTTTTAGTTAATGATGTCTGCTTTAGTAGGCGTGAGTGCTACCGACGTGGTTAAAAGTAGTAAATTTGTGGCTGAAAGATATTTAAGTGTCGCAAAAGTCAGTTCTGTGTACTTAGGTTCACAAAGTTGTAAGTAATGCATGAAATAATGAAACTGAAGCGCATGCGCACTATTTGGAGACGAGCGACTACAACTTCATAATTGTACCAGTAGTAGGCCTTTAAGGTTTTGAGTAGTGATCATAACAAATGATAGGTACCATAAGTTCTAACCCACGCACATGTCAATTTGAATTAGCAACAATTCATCGTAAATGTAATAGAATTACCTATATCGGAGAAAATGACCAGTGTGCAATACGAATAGACTATAAAAAAGGTAACACAAGTGCCCTGTTCAAAGAGTCGGAACACTTGTGCCGGCAAACATACTAAGCGTTCGAAACTCTACGTTAATCAACATTAATATAGACAATAGATTCCTACGTTAACTTTATCGATGGTAAGTAATAATATTATTTTAGTATTAATTGTCTAGGATCTTAAGTTATCATTATGACTTACGAACAAAATTACACCCTGTGCTTAAGCGCTATTAGTCAAACTTCTAAATCATTCTAGCGTGTTTGAAATGTATACACTTGTGACGGTTCTAACGAGGTTTAGAAAATATTGAAGGGATCTCTAGCCCAAGCTTACAACCAAAATAATGACAATAGCTAATGATGGAGGTACGCGAGGATTTGTACACGTTTGCACTCTGTTGTGTACTATTGAAATAAGTTCTTAGGGAGATATGTTAAGGGCAATGGGAGAGCATATAAATTAAATTCGTTGTGAATAGTATTTCATAACGAACCTACTCTTAAGTGACCAAGTTACATAGGTATGCGTATTTGCGTAACAGACTTGTAAGTACCTAACCATTCCACATTTTTACTCAAAGTTATTGTAATTTTAATTGCTCATAATTAAAGGGACTTGTTGTACTCATAATAATATTAATCTAATTTCACTCGATTTTATTTTATTTATAGTGCTTATAATAATAAAGTCTGTATTGTATTGTTATTATGCAGTTCTTCTATAAAGGAATCTGAAATTTAATAAATAATGAACGTAAATGATTAACATCAACTGTTTTTATTTGTAAATACATTTTAAACTTGGTCTGTATTATTTTCATTTATTTATTTATATGAAACCTCTGTTTATATACCTACACCAAAGCGTAAACATAAAATAGGGTATATTTTGATCTCAGGAAATATTTAATGAATGGAAGAACGAGACCTGCCTCATGCTTGCTCACGTATTTAGTTACCTTGATGACATCTTTGAGTTTCACTAATGACCTAATTTTAATGTTTGTTTTTTTTTTAATTTACATAATGGTTTTTATTTATAACTGTTTAATGAAATGACATTCAGGCAAATTGTAATTCTATAATGACTAAAGCAAATAACAATGCTTAAATGTAGATCTAGAATACTCGGCATATAATGATAGTAATATAAAGCAAAGCTATTAATTTGATAAACTAGATAGATTGAAGAACAAGTATAACATCTCTGGAATTGACCAATTTACAAACCTAAGTCTACCATATCTAAATATTTACATTAAATACAACCTACTACGCGCAGAAAATCAACGTCAGACATAATGTGCGATGTTACATGCTCTTTTCAAAACCTATGGTTTATTATTATCATTTATTTTAAGTCAACCACTGAACTTTCTATTACTACTTTTCTTTAAACAATACCTATAATTATTGTAAAATAAACATAATAACATAACGAATGCGTGCATTTTTAAAGGTGACTTAAAATGCATTTTTTTCGGGATTGTTATTGTCTTAAGTTTATCAATAAACAATAATAGCGTGAATCATTCCTCTGTTAACACAGATACTGATGTTTTTAAATTTGAATAAAATAAACTACTGTTTTTTAAATGTAATCATGTAAAGTGATCAATTTGGCAGTTTTCATTTCACAACTATGTTTCTACCGTTTGTCGTCATCAACTCGCTATTTAAGTTAGTATTGCCATGCGATACAGATGATGGTAATTTCCTAAAATGATCGAAGACATGAGGCAAATAGCACTGTGTACAAGTAGTATATATCCAAAGTTATAGCTTAGCTAGAAGATTGATGATGAGTTATAATTCACGGAACAGTGCTCGGCTTACATAAATAAACCTACAGAAGGTTGCTCGTTTAAAAGTATAAGCTGAAAAACAGAAATTTTATTTTATACTCGCGGTATTTTATACAAAGGTAAAAGAAATGTACCTATCGTAGATTCAAACGGAACGTTGATAAAAATGATAATTCTATAGGTATAATCTGTTCCAAAACTCTTTTATGAAAGTTTTAATCCTTACGCAATCACACACTAAATAGAAGAAAGTAGTAACACATGTATATTTAGTAGGTTCCAACTTTATATCTCACCACTTTTTACAACAATTGTTGTTTGAATAACAGAATTGAAAATCTTCGACGGAAGTGGAGGTTATATAATAACCTCAATTAAATGAAAAACATTTTTAAGGCGAATTTAAATTAGATTTGTGTTAAATTAAATAATAGAATTATAGTCATTCAATTTGAAAGTGACACTACTAACTTGCACCCACAGGTATGTTTTCTAACCCATGTTTACATTTTCATCAAATTAATTTGGAACAGAATATACTTTAAGGTAGATATTTGTAGGTACTAAATTGAAAGCAGCTGTCTACAAAAGACAGAGAGCATATCAGGAGGGTTGTTTGAGAATATGATGCAAGTAAAGAAAACGAATTATTATGTTTTTTTTAATTGACCGGTATTTAAAAAGCAAACACCTTAGTTAATTATAAATACCTACGCCTTGCAGGAATAATTGAAATGTGAAGTTAAAACTCTCATTTGAAAAAAAAGATAACATTTGATTTGAATACATTGTAATATGAAATGGTTTAAGAATGATATGACGCAGTACGATATGATGATTACGGAAACGGTAGTATACTTGAGAGTCCTAAGTGCGGCGACAAACAAACTGTAGCTCTATCTGGTTACTGTACACCTAACATTGGGTGTTATGAGCCACTTACGTAATAATCACGATGTACATCCTAAACATACGGTGGGCTTTATTATTGCTTATAATGATATATTGGCGAAATCTCTTACTCCATAACTAGGATACACATTACAACATAAAGTTAATAATTTGAGCCACAATTATAGTAATTAAAGTAAAGTCGGAAGGGACCCAAGGGTTTTAATATTAAGTATGAGTATTGAATGTTCGTAACCACTTGTCGTCAATCATTGCGGAGTACTTGACGCCAGTGAGTCATAAATACTTTAGTAAACAAATACAAGAAATCGAAAATAGTTTAATAAAATATTTATGTAGTTATGCATCATTGAAGACAACGCGGCAAGTAATGTGTGTATACGTGTGTCGAGTGAAACCTCAGAAGCGCACTTCCACAAGGAGCAGTTCATAATGTCGTCATAGTAGTGTTACACATACCTAGCTACTATGTAAAGGCAAGGAGCAAGGACGGGTAGAAAGCGTTTATCGTTTAGGTACTCGCTTCTGGAAATACAGTTCACGGTATTTACGTAGTCTCTCAGTCTTATAAGCCTCATTCTGAATTAGCTGAAGTCTAGAATAGAATAATTACGTAGATACATTAATAAGTCAATTTGGATAATATATTTGGATTCATTAACTTAAACACATTAACCGGAAGGGTTGATGAAAAATACGGTCAGATAGTGCTATTGTACACATACCCATACGTAATACATCATGTAAAAATGTACTTCTCTTAAAAGCCTGTAAATTACATACGTAAAATTAAAGCACCCAATATATCCACCACTTATTGCATTTCTAACCACTCGTGTAGTCGTACACTACCATTATAATGTGAAACGGCTTCGTGTCTTTTTGTCGAATCAACCGGATCCGGCCCGCTGGACAATCTTATAGTTTTACTAAAGCGAACATTATTGAAATTTTATTACAAATGGACTCGGCACGGGCGGGAGAGGCCGCCCGCTCGCGAGATCGCGAGGACGTGTTTATTTAGGCGTTAACGGAAGTACAAAATTGGTCCATGCGTCGGGTGAGGGCCGCGTCAGAGGAAGCCCCGGACGTCGGCGGGCCGGCAGCGCGCGATTCGCCGGCAGAAGTGGAAGCGCGCGCGCGGCTGCGACGGACGCGTGCCGCCGGGCGGCGCCTCCCCGGCCGGCGAGCACGCCAGCGAGCCGCACGACGCTGACTCGGCGAGCGAGTGGGACGACGGCCGGGAGCGGGGGGCGCTCGTCTCGCGCGCCTCACACTACCTGTAGAAAGAGTGAGAGTGCGGCGGCGGCGGCAGTGCGGGCGGCAGCGGCGCGTGCGGCTCCGACGCCGAACGCTGCACGCCCGGCGTGCGCTCGCCGCGCTCGCCTCGCCCGCACCGCCCGCCGCGCTCGCGCTCCCCGTTCCAGTTCCACTCCCACTAGAGACATAAACAACGCGTTATTCACGGGTTAGGGCATACAAGTACCACGTGGAGTTGCGATTCTCAAATTAGATTTTAGTTGTGTCATAATAATTTTTAAATTTAGAGATTTATTTTTGTAGAATAGTTTAAAGATTCTCATAACCAATAGTAAGGAATTTCAGTGATAATTTAATTCGGTGTACAAGAGAATCGGCACCATTGACTTGTCATTATATTGCTCAGCAATTGGTTGCAGGTGGTGAACGTCACCTCATTCGTTTGAGGCACCGAGAGAGACGCTTTGGGTAGCACTGTGGAAGGGGTATGCGCTGGCTGCGCGTTGTGGTGAGTCGTGGCCTCACGCGCCTGCAACAGCTGCAGGATACGTCGCACGTCTGCGGTGAGCCCGGACTCCAGCACGGCTACACGACGACTTAACTCGTCTAGTCTCGTAAGTACGGTCGCTACCGATGCTGCCGTCGCGGCGGCTCCTACGTTCTGGTACTGTGGCGACATGCTATCCTGTAACACGAATAGTCTTAGTAGGTACGAGAGCCGTTCTTAGGTTCAAAAAGTTCCGTGTGTTTAAAAGTTACCTGTGCGGTTGCAGCATTTTGTACTTTGTCATGAGACAGAGCGAGTGCGGCGGGGCGGCCGTTGCAGGCGGCCTGGTGCAGGTTAACGGCGGAGTGCGGCGCGGACCGGCAGGAGGGGGTGCGCGCGGGCGCGGGTGCGGCGGGGGCGAGGATGTCGTCGCACGACACATGCTGGTGCGCAGGCGCCGGCGGCGAAGGCGATGCGTTGGTGTAATACGAGCTGGGGTTGGTGCTGAGACTGGACACGGGCAGAGTGGCGCTGTGCGCGGGCGTGCTCACGGCCGGCTCGCCTGCCGCCGCGCACGTCAGCGGGGACGTATCGTTGAGTGGGCCCGCCGACGACTGGCGCCGCACGCCCGCGCGACTTCTATACGTTTGAGGCGTGGATTGCGCTGGAAATTATGCACGTGTATAGTAATTTATAGTGACTGTTACCATCTCGGGATACATACGTAATTCATCGAATTATAATTAAATTAGTTAAGTAGTGGTATGAGAATGAATAATTTAGCACGTAGCGTAGCGTAATTATTGATTTTTCTCATTTAAATTATGGTTTGATGCATATTGTTAAACTAGGTGTTGCTGTGTTATAAAAATTGTTCCAAATATTAAATATAATATAACCAATTCGGTTATAAT
The DNA here is from genome assembly GCA_949128155.2 of Xanthia icteritia. Lineage (NCBI taxonomy): Eukaryota > Metazoa > Arthropoda > Insecta > Lepidoptera > Noctuidae > Xanthia > Xanthia icteritia. The sequence continues at coordinate 11,108,271 of OX421934.2, forward strand.
TTTGGGTGAAAGTTCCGGTTGACAGTTGCGTGCCCATATTGTACAGATGAGTATGTTACATGGAAACCATTCAACCGGTACCTTGATGTGACTAATTAGATTTTTATAAACCATTTTTTATGTTGATTCATGCACTACAAAGTAGTATAATATATATGCATACTTACAGTACTTGTTGTGCAGTGGCTGATGTGTTTTATGATGGTAGAGGTCTGGGAAGCTCCGTTTAAGTTGCGCTAGCATGCCTGCACACAAGGGCCGCGCTCAGAGCGGGGCGGGCGGTACCGGGGGTGCGGGGTGTGCGGGGGCCGCCAGGGTCGAGAGCTACGCGTCATCACGAAGCTCTCTCCTATCAGAGCCACTGGCTGCCACTGGCGGCCACTGGCGGCCACTGACGGCCACTGGCGGTCACCGTGAGCTCGTCAACAGTGCCGATACTAAGTGATAGCCACACCGCATCCCCTCCCACGTCACCAGTAAATAGGAATATAAATAAATAAGGAAACAAGCGTAACACATGCTGCCCTAAATAAAATAAACTTTAATTAGTCGCTATAATTTATATTCATGTCCAAATTGGTTGATTACAATGATATTTGTACATTTATAGAAATTTTGCAAAAAGTTAAAAAATCGCATAACACACTTTGCCCGTATAGTTGATACCGATACGATATAACTTAATAAAACTTTTTGCAAAATATACAAAAAAAAAAAAAAAAATGAAATTATTAAAATATCCCAAGACAAAAATTAACTCCCTTAACGAATCCAACAGAAAAATAAATTGAAATTGTAACGGATCACAAGGTATTACAGTAAAGAAGAGACTTAAACATGGCGAAGGGAAATGCATATTGGTCATCCATTTACTATAATGTGTAGGTCATCTACTCTATGAATAGAGAGGAAGGTACCACAACATGCCGCCCGGGGTTTCTGTGACTTTTATTGAACGGGCGTTTGCGGTAGGTCGTAATATTAAAGAAACAAAGGGTTCATTCCTCGTGTGAGTGCGTGTGCTTACCGGTGATGGAGTTGAGCGTGGTGGAGCGCTGCTTGCTGAAGTTGAAGTTGAGCGGCGTGACGTCCTGCCCCGCCTTGTCCGCCGAGAACTCCAGGATGCCGCGGCTGGCCGGCGACTCCGTGTCGTCGTCGCTGCACTGAGAGTCCTGCAACAGCGGTGGAGTACTTCAAATGTATCTGAAGCGTAAACTTATGAATGCATTCCATTGAGAACTTGTACCATGTTTCTTTTCTCGCACAAAACTAAGCCCGCTGCCACCCAAATAATTAAATACGTTTATCACTTCTATCATTCGTTTGAAGATATCAGAGACAGAAAGATATTTTAAATATGTTTAGCGCTAAACGCATTTAGTGATTTGTGGTGCAAGTGGGTCTAAATGACGAACAAAATGCCAATTTCAGAAGTTAAATTTTGACTAAACTTGAACACATCGTTTAAAAAAAAGCAAGAACGCAATAATGATTTAGTAAACAGTTAATTAAGTAATTTAAAAAGTTTAAATAATAACAGAAACATCTCGATTTGATACCGCCAGCAAAAGGATTTACTCACCACTTTCTCCGCGAAGGTTTCAGTGTGCGGTCGACGCGTGGTGCGCGCGTACGCTTCCCGCAGCAGTCGCGCATCGCATGGGTTCTCATAGCGCATGCGACGTTTTGGCTCAATACCACCTAATTCTTCCTGCAACATAAGACAAAAAAAAAACATCACATTTCTGTCTTTTCTGCGGAGGTTTCTCCGTGTTATATTAAGTCTACATCGTCGTAGCCGTGCTACGGTCGTAGCCTCGTAGCGTACAATAGAAAAATATTTTATGTGTATTAAGAGACATATTCTATATACCTATTATTATATATGTATTATTATAATATATTTTTTTATTTTATAAAAGACTAAAACGTCTTTTATAAAAGCTTTCTCACTGCTACGTAGTGTCTACGCCGTCGTAGACGTGCTACAGTTGTAGCCTCGTAGCCATAATCGTAGCGCATAATCGTGCTACAATTTGCTACGAAACTGACTTGAGATTGCTTTAATTGACATCCTGGGAAATTGAATGACTATCATTGTAATGCAGCCCTATCATCGTAATGCAAGTTGTTTACAGGTTTTTATCATTATTTTAGTATTAATTTAGCTTCAATATTTTCGATTTTGTATGGCGTTATTTTATTATCTCAATTTATTACGTGATACTGACATCTCTCATGGTGTAGGTGATCTCGAGGTTGTTGACGAAGGAGGAGCGGAACTCGGGGTAGAAGTCGAGTACGTCTAGCAGGTCGTCTCGATGTACTCGGTGCAGGTCGCAGTAAGTCAGCGCTCGCACGCGGCAGTTGCTGCGGCCCACGGTGCCGTAGATGCACGGGTTCTCGCCGAATATGTCATCTTTTCCTGCAAAATACAAGACGTACATTAATATTAGGTAAGAGAAATTCATAAAATATACGTATAAGTATTTTGATGTCCTTTAGAGAATTATTTGATTCAACTTAAAACTAAAATATATATAGTAAAAATATATATATAATAACTTAAAAATAACAAATGGGTAGCCCATTTGATAAATTTTTATACTAAATCAACCTTACTAAACGGTTAAAAAGGTTCGTGAATCTGTGAAAAGTCTTTCATCAACAAAACAAACTTTTCAATCAGACGCTATATATCAATGTTTATTAGCCCGGGGCTGGACAGAGAATTTGATTGTTTTCTTCAGAGGATTAATAAAGGTAACTTAGTAAACTTACCTAATATGGCCATAACAATATCGTCCTTCAGGATTTCTATAGATCCTCTGGATATAAAGTAAAGGGAGGTGAGGACATCGCCGCGATGCACCAGGGTCTCACCGGGGGGCGCATGCGTCGTCTTGAACCTCAGCGAGAGGGCTCTATAAACAAAACAAAAGAAGTCGGTTAGAAAAAGGAACATAATACATATGTGGGAAACGCGTTGGAAGCTATTGCGTGGTTTGGAAGTTGGTGGAATCGTTGGTTGTGTTTAGGCTCATTCAGAAGTCAACGTTATTTTATTAATTTTGAAGTTGATTTTTCTATATTGATAGACAATAAATTTACAATGAAGGCGTTCGCAAAATTTTCCCACACACGTGAACTAACGAAATCTAGTGTTCTAACTTAAGAAAAAATATCCAGTAATAAACATATTCATTTGATGATTTGTATGGTTTATCTTGTAGTAGACAAAGAATGGTAATAAAAAAAAAAGAACACTAATTTTTCACCATAATTCAAAATCCGGAGTTACCTTAAGCATCCTGGACTAGCACCATCAAAAGCTGAGCAGTTCGCGAGCAAGTTTCTGTTGAGGTGAAGACATATGTCTGCTTGAAGGCACTCCGGGAATCCCTTGAGTAAGCTGGAAGTGTCGATACCGTTCGTGTAGCTCCAGGCGTGTTGGAAATATTCCTCCAGTCTTTGTCTTAAGGGATTCGTTATCTACAAGAACAGTCAACAAACAGTTAATATTTATGTTATGATGACACAATGGGACATCAGGACGAGATAGCGCTATTTATCTGATGAGCACTCAAAAGAGAGCAAACATCACGGAGCTACCTATCGTTAGTGTCATAACTAAAAATGAACTTTATGTATATTACATGTAAGTTGGAAATAGTGTTCAAATAGTAGTCAGTCTCGTACCTGATGAAAGCGAATAAATTCCCGTACTCTTAATATCTGTGTATGATAACGAGCTGTTCCTGAATATAGTCTTTGTATAATAGCTGATACGTTACCGAAGATACTGGCATACATGAGAGCTGCAAGAAGAAAGTTTTTCATGTGATTTTGTCATGTCCTTTCGTCGAGTGCAGTGATAACCACTTTTCTGACCCGGTGGTGCAAAAGTTTTTAATTTTCCTACTAAAGCAATAAAACCTCTTCACATATAGATAAAGACCGAGCATTGACTATGTTTTTGTCTATGTTTCAGGAAACTGAGTTGCTTCCTTTCGTAAAATACCTGCTTATTTATAACTGGAAAGATCGTACTTTGTAGGCTTCATGTCCTCAAGCCTCCGGGCTACCACGAACCTGCTTAGTGGCAACGTGAACACCGGGTCAGAGAAGTCGGTGGTAAGTTACTAAGTCAAAAGTACTTACAGCCAACCAGCATAACAAATATCGTGAACCCTTTCTCCATGTCAGTATTCGGTGCAACGTTCCCAAACCCAACGCTTGTTAGCGAAGTGCACGTAAAGTATAAAGCGGTTATATATCTAGATCTGAAAAGCAAAACTTCATATTAGTTTGACATTTCAATTGTTTATTATGACGTCATTTTTTGTACATTACCTCATGGATGGACCAGTGGAGTTGTCATAAGAAGCTTGGACATCATTCGCGAGAGCGTCCAGCCAGCCTATTGGCGCGTGGAGCTGAGGGCGTTCCCAACTGCCTATAGCGTACCTGGGTAACAAGACGAGCATTGTAGGACAGACAGATGAACAGGTGCAAGTAAGCTAAAGGAGGTATAAATGAAACCTATTGAACCATGGGCTTGTCTCACTTGGCCTGTGTAAGTATGGGATTTTTATGGTCTTAAGTAAGACCTAATTCTATAAATGGGGCTGTTCAAATACAACGAGGCCAATTTGAATAAGATTTACATTACATAAAATGATTGACCGGTTGTCCATTGATGATTACAAAGATTACGTTATAATATTCAGAAAAATGTGGGTCTATTATAGCCTCGTTGTTTTGAATTGCCCTCATGGTACAGTATTCCTAAATACTCACCATAAGCAGGCCAACCAATGAGCAATAAGAACAAAAGTGGCCATAAGTAGAAGTAGTACGGCGGTGCCATATTCGGAGTATCTGTCAATTTTGCGTGCGACGCGCACCAGCCGCAGCAGACGCGCCGTCTTCAGCAGACCGATGAGAGTCGTGGTCTGCAAGCACCACAACCACACCTCAGAACGATCCGTGAGCCGCTGTGCAACGCAACTTAGCCGCAAACCCAACTCAAGCGTTATATGAAACGTTCGCTTAAAACTAAATAGCATCAACGAGGCCTCGCAGCGAAAACCACGCTAACTAAGCAAAAACTGGCCTATGAATGCTGCTGAGCTCAAACTTAGATATATGTATGTAGTTTGCAGAATTAAAAGCGATTATTTGAAACTATAAAATTAGCTGGCTTCGTACATAATGCGGTGCATAATACTGTTTGATTACTGATATCACTTCACTGCCAATTACAAGTCCCTCTACGTTTATCTGACCACGGTGCCTACACCATGGTGTTGAATTGTGAATGTTTAATGGTCGTGTGAGTTTAAGTTTTAAGCGAATACAATAATAAGAAATATATAATATATACAAAGATTAGTAATTTTCATACAACTCGGTGCATTTAAAAAAAAATCTTGGCAGAAATGTTTTACAAATATCCGAATTTAGAGATTTTGTGGACTTACCTAAAGTTATCGACGGGTGTATGATTATATACCACAATATAAATCAGGTATTTTTTCAAGTTTTGCCTAGAGGATTTCGTATTAATTAAATTAATTTATGTTTTAGAAGAACTCTTAAGATTGTGTAACAAACGATATACGTAATGAATAGAAACATTTAAAAAATTGTGAACTTATGTGTTTAATTTAAATAGAATAATTGATATTTATTCAAAAGCTTTAGATTGGCGGCTATAATAAAGGATTCACAAACAGATTTGAGTTAAGTTTATATTAATATGTAAGTTGTAACATTCACACGTGTGGTCGTTTTGTGCTGTATTTATCATGGGAAGCTTTGCTTGTGAAGCTGATGCTGTTTGTCGATGGATTGCTCTCGATGAGTGACTCAAAGTATAGGTATTGAAACGTACCCCCCATCTCTCATGGGTTCTCAGTTTGAACCGTGCACTGCGGGTAGTTTTAGGTTTGATTTAGTTTTATTAAGTTTGGATTTGGAAAAAAGGAAAAACAAAAATAAATAAAATCGTTTCAAAACAATTTATTTAAATTTAAAATAAAAATAGGTAATCCTTATGTATGTAAGAAAATAAATAACAATGTAGATGATAATTTAAACCAATTACAAAATTTTAACAAACACAAATTACGATGAGTAAATAAATGTAAGTGGGTATACAGATCAGTGGCGGATACAGTATCGTACATCAATATATTGATATATAGCTTGATGTAAGGTGGGTGCTTCAAGTAGTTCTGTAAGTTCGGGACGGACACTATAACTTGGTGCTTCTTGTCGTGAATAAAGGCGATCTATTGATCGGTAGGTACATAAAGTCTGGGAAGTGTGAGCGTAATTGCTACCAAGCTCTGTGCATATCGTGACTCGTACGTACTTTTACTAAGAAAAGCCAATGAAAAATGTTCCACCATGTAGTTTCGCTATAAAATCATATCCGCATGATAATTATATATTTAATATTTAATTTTCCACATCTAACTAAATTACCTACTTGATGACTTCTAAAATAATTTTTGTTCTTGATGCTATTTTAGTGAATCTAATTAGTGGTACTAATCATCAGTACGTACATATATTATGAGGTTCTCAACTATATCAGTAAGTAATTATGCAAGTAGTATATCATTACAAATCTAAGTATATAATGTTACTGGTATGTGCTAATAAAGCTAAAATATTATGCTCAAATATAAAAAAAGATGATACATTTCTGATTACCAAGACGCATCTATTGCCACCACTGTGTGGTGGTATCATGTAACACTATTTAATCTCGGCTCTTTATAGTTGGAAGGAGCGACCATTGAGACTCACATATATTTACTTATGATTTATCAAATAAACGCTACGCAGAGCGACGTTCTGCTCGGATCTAGCCATGTGGTACATGTCGGTCGCTACCTGCGGCAAGCTCGTGATACAACTAGTGAGCTCGGAACATGTCGGGAACGGTGTACGACTTGGAATGATTGACATTTTGCTCATGGGAAGCGTCCAATCTTCCATTAACGCATTCACTTAGTGGATTCAAAATGGCTAGTGGAAATTAATGAATAAAATATGTCAACTAAAAATATAATAAAATTGAGTGGCAGCAACATAAAAATAGTTCACAAAGATGGTATACCTCATCACTTTCCAGCCCCTGCTGTAACAAGAAATGGTATTACAAATTCAATACGCACCCACCTTCGGGCATTCTCCACAACGTGACTATTTAACAAATAATAAAATAAATCACGACTGGTTACTAATAGTCAACAAAATCAACAGGTAATAAGTAAGTAGTTGTCTTAAATCAAAATAAAATCACAAATCAACTTTGCTTACGAACAAAACATACTGGATGATATGATTTTAGTCGGTTTTACACAGTTTGATTGTTTTTAAAATAATTTACTATGAATAGCTAATTGATTCAAATACAAAGTGGGATCTTTAAATGATCAGCTGTGGTAACCTAATCGATAGTGACAGTTGCATTGACTGCATTCCACAACTACGTGACTCGCTATAATAACCAGAACTTCATTTGTCCGAAAGAACCGTTCATCCCGAACGAAACAATCTTTAACAGTTCAAACACTGTATAAGTATTTATTGTTTCTTCTTAAAATGTTTATCGTGCAACCCTAATTTGACCTAGTTCGCTTTCATATTCTTATGACCTATTTCACCCTTCACAATGCGGAATGTATCGTGCTTCGCCACCCTAATCTTGTTGTACTGTATGGCCTCCACTTGTGACCACTGTGTTATTTTTATATACTAGTCTAACTGCTAACAACTTGATATTTTGTGAACTCTCAGTGTATTAAGTTCGGGATTCCGAGAGCTGTGACACCGTTTCGGACAACTGATCGTCTGGATATCCACCGTGAAATGCAAACTTACTTAGTTCACGCTCCAAAAACGAATTGAATCGATTCTCGCTGTTTGGCGAGGGAGCCGTTAGTGCAACTATCGATACGAGTTTGCGAATCACGGTAAGGCCGTTGGTGTTTTAGTCTTCTATTCAGCCATTCCTTTTTGTTGTCTAATTCTAAAATTAAATTTGTGTAAGTATCGTATGTGAGATGAAACCAAATGTGGTGTATGTAGGTGGTAAAGCAGCTCACTTCGTCGGTGTCGGTGCCGAAGAGCAGCAGATCGAACGGGATGGCGGCGACGAGGTCGATGAGGAACCAGCCGCGCAGGTAGTGCATGGCGATCTTGGCCGGGTCCGACTCCACTTCATCGGCCACGTTCACGTACGTGGTGCGGAAGTTTATTAGGATGTCTATTATGAATGTGACGTCCACTGGAAATAAAAGATACTGCGTTTATTTTACTGTTCTAGTTTACACTGAATATGCATGCAATGTACAAATTAAGCAGTTACTGTACATATGAATCAGAAAAAAAATTACACATGGTTGACAGAATTGTTTATATGGAATTGAAGCAGAGCCCAAGGTTTTGACCTTTCTTTGGCTACTTTAACTTTATTCAAGGGGTCTAGTAATAGAGAAAAGTATGTCGCTGTGTCACTGTTTAATTTATTTGACTGAAACCTTCAGTTTTAGAGTTGAATATTACCGATCATGTCGATGACTACTATGGGGTCTTCGCCGAAGCTACGGGAGCGTTTATCAAAGTCGGGCTCGTTCAGTTGAAAGGCGGCCACGTAAGGAGTAAATATTGCCGTGTAGATCACCAATATAAGGATCAACCAATCCCAAGCGGCCTGTAAAACAAATTTTTGCAAATTTAATAGACTACAGTTTACGATTAAAATATTTTACAACAAAACTATTCGGAATTGTAGCGTGTTGCGTGTCGACTGTGTCGAGTAGAACGAGGTCAATGCGACGAATATAATTTATACATTTCTTATGTGCAAACTACAATATGAACAATTTAAACGCTACATTATAGTTGTTAAATAATTATAGGGTAGATTAGATTTGTGGAGGAAAATTGAATAATCGTTGTTTTATATTAACATGTGGAATGCCATTCGAACACATGAATATGCTGACGTAAATACAATTCTTACCTTGTAAGGAGAATGGTGGAGGATAGTGCAGGGGTGAGAAGGCTGCGTGGTTCCCTTGTGGCCGCCCGTCGCGCCCAGAGACAGTACCTGCGAACAATGACGTCACCACTGTTTATGTGAGCCTACGAGTAAGGTAGCTGTGGACTGGCGTACGTGGGCTTACGGCCAACAAGCGCGTTCAGGACAATGGAAATATTCATACGTTAGGTTAGCTATAAAAGTTCCCGTGATAATTATTTGTTGTTCAATTATACATTGGATTATTGAAAGTTAACCCCACTGAATATTTGCTCAAAATTAAACTAAAAGTTTTGCCAGTGGGATCATAGTGGACTTTGTCGAAACAATACACTGTTGAAACAAAGAGTAACATGTTTTTATACATACAAACACAACATATCGAGGATGTTAATCAAATCACTTGCATAACTACGTCGAATTACCGGGTAGGTTTATTTTACGATTCAATTTGCTTAATAGCCGTGATTTATAACAAAATACGTCGTATATAACAATATAATCGTATGGAACGTTTTTGTTTAGGTGATTTTTTTTTTCCTTTTCTGTTATTTACACGAAATTACCTACATAATGATTACAGATATACATAATTTAAAACTACTAGAACAGGTACTAGGTCATACGTGCTATAAGTAAGTTTAAGATAAAGTAGGATGCATTATTAGGTACGTCAGCAAAGGCATTCCCGATGAAATGAGGAAACAAAATCCATTCTCAAAAGCTAAGATTTATAACTATGAAAAATCAATGGATGAAGTATTCGTGTATGTACCTACGAGTTTGTATGCAGAATGCAGACTAGTGAAAATTTGTGGTTTCAGGTCGATTTAATTTTGTGTTAGCAATGTTTAACAAAAGCCTTTTTAATAATTGAACACATCTATTGAAAATAGTGTTGAAACGTTGTTCTCTAATGTTTAACGTTCCTATTTCAAAATACTACTGTAATATTTTAAATGAATGAACAATAATGATGAATAATATCGTGTATCGGGATGGTCCATAATCCACCGCGGGCTGTAGAGGTTGCAGAGCTATAAAACCTGTGAATAGTTCATTCGGTGCTTCACGTTGTATGCGTTATTACTTAGTATTAATTACGCAATCGTTTTCTCCCTATTGTTGCAGCCCGTCTGTCACAGAAAATATCATTTAAGTAAGTATCAAATAATTTGACAAGCAGAGATCGGAGTAAATTAAACCTTCTGATTTACAACATTGAATTTCAAACCTATTATAATCCTACATAGTAAAAACGGTGAATCGACAAATGGCCACAGGCCATTTTAGATCGCTTAAACTTAAATGTAATAAACACTCATCGCAACACATTATCTGGCAAAGAGATAAATGGATTACCTCCTTGCCGATGGCGGGCAACCCGTTGAGGCCATTACAGGGCGGTTCGAGGCGAACGACACTCTTGCGTGAGCCGCGGAAACCGGTGTCACGCACGCGCACCGACGAGCGCCACGTGGAGTGCGGTGGGTCGTCGCGGGAGCCGCGTGCGGAGGCGGCGCGTCGCGAGGTAGTGAGCGCGGCGCCTGCGCCGGCGCACGGCGGCGACACGATCAGCGGCACGTCCGGCGCGCGCTCCTCCATGCCGCTGCCGCGCCAACGTCCTCACCGGAACCCGCCGTGCTCCGACGCCTCCAGGTGCTCACATTCCAGCACGGCTCGCTCGAACGCCGACGCCGACTCCAGCAGTGCGATTGCCGTGTTTTGCATAGATGATCGATCTATCCCCACGTACACTTTTCAACCCTCGTTCTCTTCTAATCCGGTAATCGTATTTATGTATTAGTAAACAATCTCAGTTACTGCATGGTAGTGTTGACGATATTAGTACGATGGTATGGTTTTGTATATTTTTTATAACAGCGAAATGGTATAAAGATGGACAAAAGGAAACGCAACTATATCGTATAAGTATTTGGAAGCACCAGCTTAAGTTTCCACAAATGTCGGCTAAGACTGTAGTTCAAGTTATAGAGCACGACTAATAGGCATACAGTTACGAGCGCCTGAAAGCGGAGAACGAGGCCGGGCTCATTCAAGACCCTGTGTCAATGGGAGGCGGTTCTTTTCATCTTTTTGTGCACATGTTCAATGTGCGCAAGACGTTCTCTCCGTTGTTGGAGCTCGAGAATAATGACGGACACGAGGAAACTGACATTGAACGACAATACAATACGAATATCGAATGAAACGTCTTGTTAAACCAACCCGTGCCGCCATTGTGATCTCAGCATTATAGAAACTGATACTTTAGCCAATTCGTGTATAGATCTGTATGTTGTTATCTTTTACTTAACATAAGGCTTAGGTCTGTGTCGATAGCTAGTGTGGAATTATGAGATTAATTATAAGTAACGAGTAATTTTGAAAAAAGCTGCGTAGCTAGCATTAACAAAGCTGAGTGAATATGCATTTATTAATATTTTAGGATGTTTCTGATTATGAAAGTACAATCTGGTATTTAGAGAGGAAAATGTTCCCTAGTAGTAAATAATTTTGGACGAATGAAAAAACATGGATATTGCCACGACTAAATCAAATACAGAAAATTCCACTCTTAAAGCATTTCCTTTCAAAATATTGATTTAAGTCTTCAAAATATTAAAACTCAGTATAATATGGTTTATAAAATGAATCATTATCATTTTTACTGTTTAAGAGCATCTATTGAATTTCGTTATGTGATACAGCTTTAAAGATCTAACATTTAACACTACAATAAGCTTTGAATTTTATGAAAATATCCCAGATTCTGTTGATTTAAAAAGCAAAAAATCTAAAGGAGCTTAGTACCTTGCTGACACTCAGTGTTAGAGATGTGTACCATTGAGTGCCATATTACGTAAACTAGCTTTATGAGGCCCAAGGGACGAGCGGCGAACTTGAAGCATACATACTATGTGCACGTTCTCAGAGGAACATGATATACGCACATACATAATTCATAAATTATGAAGGCGCATTGTTTATTACAAAACACATCATACCCTTCATAGAAACTAACTTAATATCGCCACAAGATCTTCGCCTCAGATTCCCGTTGATAATGCCAATTCAGAGTTTTTTTTCTTGAATAAATTCCTAGTGGTAGGTACCTATTTGCGAGAATAGAGGTAAGTCATAAGCATTTATTTCCTTTGCGACTGTATTTCTTTGTTATTAACAATGTTTTATTTTAACAGTGTAGAAGAACATAGAAGTTATTTTAACATTTTGGGTAATGTACTTAATTATGTTGTGTTACCGTGTTCTGGAGTTATTTAATTTTATTTTTATATTCTGTCTTCATACCTATGTAAAATAGTGAATTACTTATTTTAAGTTGCCAGTGTTATGAAATTAATGAAAAGAAACAAACGACCTCTGCAGCTGCACTGTCACTTGTGATTCAAAACGATAATGTAGCAATAACCGGTGAAATATGTCACGATACAACAAAGGACTTCAAGTATATAACGTTATGTAATAGTGTCCAGTAGCAAAACGAACTGATGTGGCTACAGATGAATTAAAGCTGTGCGTGACGCCAACAATGCGAGTTTTGATGGATATTGTATGTAGCGCGGCTCAAGCCTGAACTGAACCCCAGGGAATCCTTCCAGAATGTGAAGTCGTGGGAGGGGCAGCATGCTCTGCATAGTTTTTACAATAGCATCACCGCCATACTACGAATAGGTAGGTACAATATAGCGTCTGTAACTATCGTTACAATGAAGCTTCCAAAGCGAGAAGCACGGCTTTATTATAGAAATACAATGATAACGACTAAATAAAATACAAAATAACTAGATAATGGCTAGATATAAACTACTCAGTCAGAACCAACAAACCCTACAAGAAATTATGAAAGAAGAATGGTTCGATGATCTTTCATAAAATGTTGTAACATTCGTTAAATCTAAAAGCATCAATATGTGATAATGTATGTGAACTAACTTCTTTTACTAAGAAGAGAAAAATTAGATAAATAACTTAGACAAAGGAAACCATACCATGGTAGTCATAACTCCAAGCATGGATCGCGTTTTTCCCCACAAGTATAGCAAAACAAAGCAAGAACCAACCGAAAGAATATATAATGCTAAGCCCGCAACGAAACGAACGAAGAAAAACACCTCGACAATTTTGACGCACTGATGTTCACTGAGCAAACTAAGCACCGGACGGCACCACACTCGGTATTATGGACTAGTCAATAAGCCTAAGCAATATTTGACCACTTTTAGCTATATGTGTAAAATTTAAATAAAATACACCTATGGCAGCGCAACAAAATCCGCAAAGGTCGACTGCAAAACGATAATAATAATTTTTACTTTTTAATGCAGTCGATCGATTAAGCGCTCGACTCGTTTACAGCACGAACGGCCCGTTTTGTGAGATATGCATTAGGTTCGGTGTGTCGTGTTGCAATTATACGTTTTAGCTAAGATTCGCGGCGGTCGTTCATTAAAGGCGAGTCGCCTAGGAACGATATTAAGATAACAATTCGATGGCAGTGTGAGAAGCGGCAGAGTCCGCAGCGTGGTCGCTGGACGTAAACTCGATGGGGCACTGTAGCGGCGCACGCAAGAGGTCGCTGTGCGCGCGTCGTCCCGGCGCGGCCCGAACGGCGGCGGACGCGGCCGGAGACGACCGAGCACAGGCGTGACCTCGCACAACCTCCCCTTCTACCATCGAATATTTCAGCTGAACGCACGGTGTCGCCTTGTCGCGCCGTGTCGTTGATGAACACGCTGCGGCCCACGATCACGTGACACGTCGATATTAAGCCCCCAGAGCTGACACAACTAACAAATAATTTTATTTATTTTATCATCTTTTAAGCGTACGTTTTGTAACGTATTTATTGATCCCTAGCAATGCTTTTTCATAAATTAATATAATTTGTTTGTATGGGGACGATAATTGATTTGCTTTATATCTAAACCATGTTGATTTGTCACCATCGTATTATTAATGACTTATTTTTTTTATTCTTGTAGAGTAACAAATGATTACGACCCTCTTGTAAATTGGTCGCTTCTCACACAGAGAAGAGAAATACGACCATTGATCTCGACGCTGACGGATTGTTGACGATTTTGCTTTATCAAGTGCAAGCTTCGTTACGATTATTTCCTTTGCTGTAGATCATCATCATGTTCTTGCCCTTATTCTAACTTATTTAAGGTCGGCGCAGCATGTCTTTTTCATACACATCACACACATCTTTATTAGCCTTCATATCAGTAGTAACTCCGTTGATAGCCAAAATCCATCATTCGTTGCTATGGTGTCCACTGTGGGTCTTCCCCTACTCATATGAGGGAAGATTCACTCATCAAACTTTTCTCAAGACATATTCCTCATTAGTCCGAATCCCGGTTGGAACCACTAAACCAAGGAGACAGTCCTTGGTTTAGTGGTTCCAACCGGGACTGCTGTTCGTGGGGTTCACGGTTCAAACCCAAGACCTGGACAATTGTTACAGTTTTTTTAATTCTTCGGAATTTCTATGTAAATTGAGATTACTTTCTGATTTAAAAGGGATTTTAATAACATCAAGTTAGTCCCGTGGATAGAGAATTTATCAGAAAGTGGACGGAGCTCTTTGCAGGTAACAGCAAAATATCCGCTCCTATTACTGAAAATCTGAGAACTGACAACCATGTCTTTTTGTGTTCCTGAGTTTATTAAAATGTCAAAAAACTTAGAAAAAAGGGAGCTTAACAGATTCTTTTAAACGTAAGTATGGTTTACTTGCTATGATAGCTTTAATTAAATGCTATGATTCTAAGAATCCTGACACACAAATAAAGATTTATTCATTGAATGTTTTGGAAACATAAAACATAGTGACTGTACTCATTCATTCATAAAGTATTTTCAAAATAAGGTTAAGAGGAATATTAAGTTAATGATGCCGATTCTCTTGTACACCGAACTAAACTAACTAAACTATCACTAAAATTCCTTACTTTTTACTATGAGAATCTTAACGCTATTCTGCAATAAAAAGTCTCTAAACTTAAAAATTATTTTGACACAACTAAATCGAATTTGACAATCGCGACTCCACGTGGTACACACTTGTTTGCCCTACCCCGTGAATTTTTTATAGCCGGAGGTGCGCAGGGGGGGCAGCCTCGACGTGTTTTATATGGAATTTTTCACGTTTTGCATGGAAAAAAAAAAATATTACCTACGTGTTGATAATTAGGGGTATAAGGGTGTCATAAAGGGGGTCGAAATTTTCATTATTTTTGCGATAGGACACACCATTTTCGAGTTATAAGCAAAAGAAAAGAAAAAATATATATACAGTACTGTTTTTGCATCTGAAGTCGAGGTGTTCGTGTGAATTTTAGTTCATGACAACTAATAGTACTCCACACCATATTTTATCGCGATTAAAAATGGTCAGATTTAGGTAGACAATTAAAATTTTAGGTGAAAAACGTCAAATTCAGAATAGCAAAATTGTCATTATCACTAAAATAAAATCTCAGTGCCATCTTAGTGCTGTCAAACTAAAATATAGTTAAGTTGTGTCACTTTAGTCTATTTCAGAATGGGAAATCATCGTTTGACAGGAATAAACTAAATTTTAGTGATTTTTAGTCTAGTTTAGAGGCATTTGTGACAAGAGAATCGGCACCATTGTTTATAGTATTTTGAAAATAAAAAAGACGTTAAAAACCATTGTCAACACAAAATCAATAATTTCGAGAGATATTTTGACTATGTCCGCTAAATTAAATAAATTCAGGGTGTCTTCCTAATATGCAGCGAAACGAGTGTTGCATTGCGTCGAACACGCGTAGCATCGCGTAGCACCCGCGGCCGCGTGGCAAATCCATAGCACGCGCGTAGCATTTCGTAGAGGTCTCGTTGTGACCGTGTAGAACAAAGAGTTTTCAACGAGAAAATACTGTGTTATTGCTATAAAAGATAAGGATCAATTCAGGCTCTAGACTTTTTCGCAAGATGGCGCTAAAAGCCATTTCTATTCGCATAAGTTAAAACCTATGTCCAGCAATGGACGTCTTTCGGCTGAAATGATGATGACGAAGTTAAAATCGTTATTTATCCAAATATTTTATAATAATCTGATAGTATGATGTAACGTAAAAACAAACAGGCGCTAATAAAGGTTTTTGTTAAAGATCTTAACAACTGGAATTACTTCAATCAGTTGTGCAATACAATTTTACAGCAGTTATGGATGTAATAGGCGCTTATTAAAGACTATAACGTAATAAGTGTGTCATATAAATAGTGAAATAGACAGAAATAGAGTAAGTGGGGATAATGTATAAATTGTCTGAGATTACGGTTTCAAGTATCTAATTAATTATTTATTTTTAAATTCGCTAGTTCTAGTTTATTTATATTTTATTCTATCTACTTTGTAAAAATTCTGTTATTAACAGGCTCTGTATGTTGTATACATAGTTATGGAAGAGGGAGGTCTTCTGGTACAGGTATCTCCATACTTAAAAGAAGGCCTCTACAACTTATTTGTTAAAACCTGTTGATTATGAAATAAACTTTTTATGATTATTTTTATTATTATATGAAAGACGGTCATATTTAATTATTCACTAGAACAGACCACGACCATTAAACATAATGATTTAAATTGGCATAGCAACAACTCTTCAAATATTCATTTAACGAAGGCGATACAAGACTACCGATCAAATCGATGCCATGAGATTTGGCAGCAGATTAAATTGGCTTTCATCGATCGGGGGTCAAACTCACTTTCTTCGTTAGTTAGTGAAAGTGTTGCAATAATCTATGTAAGTAGACGGTGTAACTGCGTGACGGGGAAGATGGGCGTTAGATTGGCGAGGGCTGCGAGCTGGCCTCGACGCCGATTAGCACGCGATAGTTCAAGGACTCGATACACAAAAGATAGCCACAGCACGTATAGATAACTCCTTCACGTTACGCAACTAACCTTTCAGATTCACTGGCGTGGGAACACGCTGATGTGGCTTCGAGGCTGTCGGCTTTTGAAAATATAAAGCTCGTTTTGTTTCTATGTAGGATTGCATGTGAGTGTTTGTTTGACAAATAAGCTGTAGTAAAAATAAGTACACAATAGTAAATTATGAAAGTTTGTAAAAGTAGAGGATGATGAGAATGTGTAATGTAATGTGTATTATTTTACAAATGTAATATGTTTTTCGCCAGCTGTTTCAATTCAGCTGTTAACGTTATTCATTTGTTATCCAAATAATGTGACAACGTCAAACAAATTATTTAACATAATGAATAGCTTGCCAGATTTTCCGGATTTTCTTATGCAAGTAAGAAACCCTATTTAAGACGTT
The DNA here is from genome assembly GCA_949128155.2 of Xanthia icteritia. Classification (NCBI taxonomy): domain Eukaryota; kingdom Metazoa; phylum Arthropoda; class Insecta; order Lepidoptera; family Noctuidae; genus Xanthia; species Xanthia icteritia. Next base: position 11,125,677 of record OX421934.2, read on the forward strand.
TAATCTAAAATGAAATGCACCACAAATGGGAAATCTGTAATGTTGCATTTGAGAACTATAGTCGTAGATTGTCTGCGACTCTCTATTGGAAGTGTAGATTGTTTCCGAGAACTACTGTTAACTATCACGATAGAAATAGTTCTGTAACCTCATCACTGTGTATGTTCTGGTCGCCATTATTACCGTCGCCGACAAACAATGGTACTAGGCTGGTCAAAAAGTAATGATAATGGGTTCATATTTTCTATACTAATAATAAAGCTGAAGAGTTTTTTGTATGTTTGAACGTGCTAATCTCTAGAACTACCTATCGGATTTGAAAAAATCTTTGATTTGATGGCCCAATTGTTGAGGAAGGCTACGGGCTATTTAAAATCACGCTAGGACCCATAGGCGCCGAGCAAAAAGAAAAATAACCGATTACCATTACTTTTTGAACAGTCTAGTATTTGCGTCTCTGACTTAACCAATAAGCGAGACAAATAATTGCAAAGCTTTCGAATGAAGGTATTTTGAACAGAAACTAGATATTTTAGGTATTAAGATGATCTAATGAATTCATTATGATGCCACTCCCTACCTCAGTAGCTGAATGTCTTCAAGTTCTAATGAAATATGTATAATTAAGTACAGCGTACGACGTCTTGGCGCAGCATGAATACGACTCGGTGGAATTGAATTTATGCATGAATTCCTGCGTGCACACACGTCTCCATTTCCATCATGAGACTGGCAATACCCAGGTGTAGCTATCCACGGATTACGTTTAATTAAAGAGGGATTATATCAACACTGCTCTCATAACGGTGAAAGAAAACATAGTGAGGAAATCCTCCGGCATATCCCAGCCCCTATAATTTGAAGACAGGTGACAGCAACCAACATTACATCACACTGGTGGGACAATTAGCCTGTAACGTACAAATACAAATAGTTTATTTTCTTTAAAAAGCATTTTAGTACATAGCTAGTGATAGAAGTGCCCTCTGCTGGGACTCAGGGTTCCCCTCGCTGTTACAAAGTGTTTCGATAGTTCTGATTGGACATGTATAGAATCAATTTTACTAAACAGTTATTTAAATGTGCAGAATCAGTTTTAAACCAACCGATAAAAAACCGTTTGCACATGGTGCTACTCAAAATAAGTTACTTACATTAATTTAGGAGCTTGGTTTTATTTTTAGCTTTTCAAATATTTTTTAATTTATTCAATTTATGAAATTACACACGTATTCTTCCCAAAAATAATGTTAAAAGCACAATAAACTTTTCTAGTTTGTCTTTGAACGATGGGAGCAATATGACACGTTAACACCTCACACATCCTCGGTGGACGTGATCTACGAGTTACAGTGGTAATAGGAAGAGTTTACGGTTTTATATGAGGAGAGCAAGAACTGCTGACACAAAAATGATCGCAAAATGTTGACGTCTTAATTTTAATAATGGTTATTAAGGTTCGTATTACTAAATCGCTCCCTTGAGCTGTCATTTGAATGCCTTCTTGTAGATTCTTTTTTATCATATTTTGGATGCCGATGCTGAAAAATTAATCTTAATAAGCCTGATTACTAACTTTATTTGTATAAAACTTGGTTTCCTTGTGTGGTGGAGAAGTAAAAACATATGATTATTAAATAATAATAATGTATAATCTACTTTAAGATGGTTAATTTAATTAACATCAAGTACAATAATGTTGATATTTAGTGTCATGGCATGTGCACCGCCGGCACGTACCGGCCGGTAGTACGGCTGTAGACGGTATGATAAAATGTATGGGATTTTGAAGTGACATATCATGACATTTGCAAGTAATCAAATGTCCCGGAATGTGTTAAGATGTGCAAATCTGTAAAACATAAATGTTATGTATCTCTAACGGTTTACGCGGCGCACGCCAGTAAAGCTCCCATTCGGCCTCATTTTTTTCGAAATCTTCAACAATAATCGCACAACACATTTCAGCCAATTTATACAAAACCTTAATAAATTATACACTAAAACCTTCCCCGTCTCCCCCTCCACCGTCCATTGGTGAAACCCGTTTGAAAATCCGTTCGGTAGTTTTTGAGTTTATCGCGTTCAGACAGACAGACAGACACAACAGACGCGGCGGGGGACTTTGTTTTATAATAAGTGTAAAAACGTTTAAAAAATATTATTACTATAATAATAGTAATAATATTTTTTGAACGTTTTTATATATATTGTATTACATTGTGTATATTACTCGGAAAAAGTTAAGCGACATAAAGATCGATTAACTAAAATTGAACAGTCAAATAACTAGTTATCACATGGGCATAAAATGCAAAAATGCAATAACTCATGCCCAGCTGAAAGTTGATTCAATGCATTGGTTATGGTAATCGGAGTTCTAGATCTGAAATAACATTTCGTATTCGCAAGGTAAACAAAATACTAAGGAAAGAAGAATAATCAATATCTTACATCTAAGTTTGTCAAGGTGGACTAACGACTGGTGAAGGTCGTGGAAAGCTACTGGACGAGGGAATCACAGGACTGGTTGCTGTGGTGATGCTTGAGGGAGACTATATGTCCAGCAGCAGCCGTCTTGTGGCTATGATGATGACTATTCGTCAAAGAAGGTGATATTTCAAATGTTGCCATAACTTTTATCGTTTGTGGTAAACTGGACGCAGTGAGTGTTGAAAAACTTGTTATGCAGTAAACTTGGAAGTCCATTTTGTCCGACTGATTGGTAGAGGCAGGCATTCAATGTAAAAACAACGGAGATTTACCCTGGACTTAAAAAGTAACCTTAAATAGGGTTGGTTTTTAAAGGTTATTCTTTAAATCGTATTTCTTCTAATAACTCCTAAAACTGATGTCCGAGCTGAGCGGCAAGACCATAGACGCCAATATTTATAGAAAAAAAATGACTATCGGTGATGTAAGCTTCTTAAAGTTACTTCGCGTAGAAAAACCGGCCAAGTGCGTGTTTTCCGTAGTTGGGATGAATTTATCCCAAAAACAAACTTAATATTGTAGTTGAAATATATGTTCTCCCATACATCGATAAACTCGTACGTCACGGTCAATCCTCCAACTGCAAATGTAAGTCTGTAACAGCAAAAAAAAAAGATAAAACTACCATATTAACGATTTTCAGACTTTTTCATTTACTTGTACTATAAGACCTTGCTTCTTGGCGAATTTCATGATTCTAGGTCAACGGGAAGTACCCTTATAGGTTTTGATTTATTTGCGAGTATAAAAATATATCGCATAAGTGTCCGTATTTTTTATTTGCGTTGACTTTGCAGCTTGATTTTTGTAAAGCTCCATGGGACCGTAGACCTACGTAGTTATTTGATATAAATTTTAATTTGATAGCTCCACGCATTGTTGAGAAAAAGGGATAAACTGACAGACGGACGGACATAAGTGATCCTATAACGATCCTAAGTTCACATGTGGAAGCTATAAATGTATTGACTATTGAGTAAGGGTTCAGTTTTTCCTTTTGAGGCACGGAACCCTCCTAGCTAGTACGGAAGGCTCGGAATTTTCGCCTCCAGATCTCACATATGGGAGTGGCGCGAGGAGACGAAACGCCGGAGCGCTATGCCGTGATTTCACGGCATAGTGGACAGAGCTTCGGCGGGATCTTATGGCGTCATGGAGAGTGTGATTGTCGCAACTCAGTGCTGGGCACGCCACAATTGCGGCGATAAGTCCCCTCTTTGAGGAGTGGCTAGAGAGGCGCCACGGCATCCTCACCTGCAGCCTGACGCAGGTCCCCATCGAATACGGTTGCTTCGGAAGGTTCCTGTTCCGGATAAGGCGGGAGGAAACGCCCGGGTGTCACCGATGTGTGGATTGCCCGGAAGACACAGTGGAGCATACGGTGGAGGTCTGCCCGGCTTTGGCGGGACACTGCCGTGTCGTGGAGGCGATCGGCAGCGGTAGTCTCTCGCATTCGGCCCTGGTCCAGGCCATAGTACGGAGCGAAAGGGCATGGAAAGTCGTCACCTCCTTCTGCGAAGCAGTAATGCTCGCGAAGGAGGAGGCGGAACACGTGAGGGAGAGGCAAGCTTCGCGCCTTCACGCTCATAGTCGCTGCAGGAGACGCCCAGGGCGTCGGGAATCTCAGGCCGATTCTCGGCCACCTTAGGCGCGGGCTTGCGGATGGTGGGCAATGGGTAGCTCGCCGTCCAATAAGGACCAGGCCCGGGTCGATGGCGCGTTGTGTTCCACGCGCGCCTCAAAGAGATGTCAGCACTAGTGATCGCTAGGGCCAATGCCTGCCAGGGTCGCAGGCAACTGAAGGAACACGGGTGGGTTTTAGTCAGTAAAAGTCTGACACGCCCTCCCGCTCCACCCGGAGCGGGAGAAGTTATTTGATAATTTCCCAACCAAAAAATAGGGATCCCTAAAATCCACTCTCTTTCAGAAAACCGTGAACTACTTAGCAAACTACTAATCAGAAAGCTTTTCTGATAATCTACTTAGCTTTCGTTAGTTCTTAGTAGAGCCACTTTCAAATTATATCAGTTGTCGATTTCACAATCGATGACGAGTATTTACCAAGAAAATGTTCGCTAGCGCAATTATTTTCTTCCATAATAAATGAAGTCACTAGAAGCTTGTTGGCTATAGATCTGTTTGTATTGAGAAATACCTTTGAAAGGGCAATTCTGAAGACGGAATTCTTAACTTGAAACAACCTTAAGAATGAATTTTCTTGAGATCAGATGGAAAGTAAGAAAGGATTTTTTCTACAAGACAAATGTTTATTTAATACGCTTTCAGATAGACATCAAAAGCCTCGTTAAGTATTCCTCGGGCTCGGATTTTAAAACCCCTAGTTATTTTTTCAACTGACATTCTTATTATCTTATAAGAATTAAATATTTTCATTCAAAATTCAAATCAACCTTTATTATGTTCAGGCTACAAGGCCGCAAAAATGTTACCAAAGTAAAGAATAAAATAATGATTTGAACCTTTACTATATATAATCATGCGCCGTTTATATTCTCTCCTGCTGTAAGTGCTGAAATCTCAAATACTCAATGAAACACGACAAATGTGTACAGATTGCCCGGTATATCCTGACGATGAAATATCGAACTAAAATAAAATGTTCTCAAATTTCCAATGTTCCAATATATGTTGGGCACGCTGTACAACTGTTTGTTTATTATTGATAAATTATTTTGACGGGCGCACGATCTCTTAGCAACGTGACTCGAAGGCGCAATCAGGTCGTAAATAGACGGATCGATACATTCTTTAATACTTATTTTGCTTTGCTATCTCCATAGGCACAGGTTTTTATGAATTGCAGTTTTGTTAGAACCCATAATCACAACGGGATTTACTTAGATGTTTATTTAAGTTATGTGGCTGATATGTTATGACTGAACTGAAGAGATAGAAAATACAATAAATAAATCTATATGTACAAACTTATCTGAAAAGTTGGAAAGAATTCTTGAGGGAGAAAGAGTAGCAAATACTAGTAGTAATTATTACACAACCTATCGGAATTGACATGCAGTTGGACGCTATTATCATTCATAACGACTCCTTTGAGAGATAAAAGTTGCTTTTGCTAGTCAAAAAGGTAGATTGTGGTAGGAACTATTTATTGAAAATTTTATTCATAATTAAAACAAAAGAAAGATTGATCACATTAATAATCTTATAATTTAGCTTTGTTAAGCTATTCAAATGATGTATGCCTACGTTATAGTATCCCAAAAAGGTCACAAGAAGTCGGTGTCTTCATCGATCAAAATAATGTTTTATTTAAAGTTTAGTTTGACTACAAATCCATCTTAGATATTCAGAGAACAGAGAGCATTCAATCAAATGCTCTCTTGAAAAGTATGAAAGTTACACGAACTATACAATCGTATAGTTCGTGTAACTTATAGTGAAACTTCGCCGGGCAAACATAAGTTTTGAAGTCGCATTTTATTTGTCTGTCTGGAACCTACTCAATTTCTTGAGTGTGGTTGGTGACTTTATGTACCGACTAACGTTGTGATTGAAATATGTAGATAGAAGCCTGCACAGGGAACATGAAAAAAATAGAGTAAGTTCATATCGTCTCTAGCGAAACGATATGAGCTACTCGACTTGGCTGTCTTGAATAATATTCAATAGGATTATCTAACAATGGTCTGCCGCGGTACGACGTGCTTCTGTTCATAGTCACTCACTAATAGTTTCTCGTTGGTATATGTAGGTGTATTATAAAGCACTGTCTGAAGAGTTTCGTCTTAAGACTGCACACTAACACGAGTGGTTAAGCCACTTGAGTAGAAGTTCTTATCACCATGACCCAGCTGCGTTCTGGCTATGAGCGCTCATTAGCAAATACGCTGATGAATGAATATAAGCTTCTAAGGAGTGGAAACATATTCAGACCGGTACCTAACCCGTACCAAAAGCAATGTTTCAAAAAATAAACTCTGTGGGGTTTTATATATCTTTTCAGCAGTTCTAGAACCAAAGCGCATATGTACCGTCAAAGAAGTTCATATCTATACACCGTAAGGACTATTTCTGCTTGCAGCGCTCGGCCGCTATAGAACCGGGGCCGTAAAAGATGTGGTCATCTGTTCACGGGATTTTGTTGTCAAACTGCTTAGAAGTTCTTCAATAGTATAGTAACTTAGACTAGGAAGATCAGGATTCCAGTCCGTACAAATGTTTGTTACTCGTGCCATTTTCTCAAACACTGTCTTACTGGAGCATATTTTACTTTAAACGAATAACGTGGCTAACGCTAAAATAAATTATGTTATAAATAGGCGGGTACCTTATGGGCAAAATTGTAAACTTCGTACGCTAAGCGCTAAATAATCGTTCGGTAGTGGTGTATTTTATTTATTATTTGTTACTTAATTCTAATGTGGTGTAAGACTTGAGAGAACTGATTGATTGAGCGACTGATTAATATATTAACGCCAAATCTAAGTGGCAGAAACGTGTAATTTCTATGTATAACATAAGGTTCAACTAAAGAGGCATGATTGGAAATACGACTTAGAAGGGGGTGAAACGGGGTGAAACCATTAACCATACGGCCGCAGAAGAGAGTGAAAGCGAGTGATTAATACAACCCACGTTGATGAATGACTAAGAAATTGTGTAGTAAGTATCAAATCGTTCATTGAGTCGCGAAAGATAACACTGTATTTGGAACTGACTACTTTTTAATAGGATAGTCTTAATCCCATCAGATGGTGACAGAGTACCCAGTTTTCAGTGTGAGGGTACGGGATTACGAGCTTAAGAAATACCTTTCTTAAGCCCTTCAGTAGTACCTTCCATCTTTCTTAAGCTAGTTAAAATCAATATTCCTAGCCTTTTCCCAACTATATTGGGGTCGGCTTCCAGTCTAACCAGATGCAGCTGAATACTAGTATTTTACATGGAGCGACTGCCTATCTGACCTCCACAACTCAGGAACTGGGTAATACGATACTGGACTTTGACTGGTTTCTTAAGCTAGTTAGTATAACAATATATTGCTTTAACCGAAACTTATGACAACCGAGGTGATCATGCCAATATTCAGACCGTCCATAGAAACACATGTACAAACACAGTTTCATATTTAGAATGTTTAAAAGCCTAATATAAGAACTAGATGACACATTAAAGGGTCTATCTTCTACAGTATTTATAATCATCCAATTATCCAGATAATCTGCACTTTAACGGTTTGCCGCGCTTTATACTTTAATATCGGAAAAGGTGACAAAACACATAATATTTGTGTTACAAGCTGTCGTTGTTGGAGTATTAAGCTTGATGGTCGTAACTCCTCAGGGACCGGCGGCAAAATGTCAACAATATACTTATACACGTTACAGGAATATTCAATTCTTCCCCACTTTCATTATGGTTTGTGGTTTGTTGCTCTAAAGAGTTGATCGAGAAAAGATTCGCATAACTTCTGAGAGTGGTTTAAATTAAAATAACAGGCAAAGTGTACAATACTGAAGGTTTAGTATGTTGCATTTCTACCCTTATTTCCAGTGGTGTCTAAATCTTATATCTATCTATACCTATTATAAATTAAAGTCACTTCTCATGTCTGTCTGTGTGAGCGCGTCGTTCTTTTAAATGACGCATCGGATTTTGATGCAGTTTTCACCATAATTTGTACACATACCTGTTAATAAATAATTAATTTAATATGAATTATGTATACACAGGTATGTTTATAAATCATAAATATTAAACTAACATATAATAAAAAATCTTAATGTTTTGTCGAAACTTAAAAACAGTGCGAAGCAGTGGCGGGTCACTAGTTCATCATAATCAAAACTATCCAGCTAATCTCACGATGAAATTAGCGACGGGCAGCTGGTCTACTCACGGATATTGGGCAGGTAGATCTTATTTTTATCACTGTACCAGTAATGTCCAACACATTAAAAAAGAAGGAGAGCAATAAAAGAAGAACCTAACGTACTAAGTAAATGGAATACCGGGTAGTAACTGCACCAGCGCGCACGTTTAAAGTCCCGCGTGACAGCTGTAATGTGATTTATTTTTAAAGTACACAGTTTAATGTGAGGGTATTTTTATACTGGGAATAGAACATGTTTCAGGTCATCAACCTCTAGAATTACTGTAGTGATATTGGCCGTGTGTTGACACGTAAACTTATATTAAATTCGTGATTATGATAACTCTAAATTTATAAGTAATCAAAATGTCTACTAAAATATGAAAATAAAAAAATGCCGAAAAAAAAATGATGATTATACGCATATTTTTGACAACCATTGCTGGCAATGTTTTCTTGCAACTCTCTATGAGTTGCAAAAACATCAACGCGGCTACGAGCGTAGGCGCACGGCTACGTGCGTAGCACGGTCTACGCGGGTTCATAGTTCATAGCTTATTTGCGCGTAGTCTCACCGGCTTATTATAATATAAGGCTTTTGTATTTATTGCTATTGAATGACAATATTATTTGTTCCATGAATTTAATATTTAATAATCTCGAGTAAATTAATAATGATATAAGAAGCACAACCTATTATAAACACGCCTTTATTTTTGAAAGCATGGATTAACAAAGTAAATGTAAACAATTACGTAACGTAAACATTTTAAGAAATGTTGAGATTAATTTGGCAGTTAGTGACACCTTGGTCACTCAAAGTACTTCAATCGATGAACACAAGTGATGTGTAATGTAATGTGTAATGGTGAAGAAAATCATGAGTAGATTTAGTTTGCAAAGAATATACACAAATGAATTTTAATAATAGGTAATTTATAGGTACTCTAGTAAACTCATTTGTAAAAGGTAATAAAAAAACTCTATTTTATATTTATGCATTCTGATATTAATATTTGACGCGTTTTGATAGTATTTTTTTATTGATATGCTTAAGAATTGTTTTACAGTTAGATGTTTAAGGTAATATAATAAATTCAACCATTACAGATTAATATGTAGATTGCTTTTGATAAAAAAATCTTCTACAGGTGTACATGCATTTAAGATCACATCATTCAATTTGAGATCCCGTAACAATCCGTCGCCGTGGCGTCCATATATTTTAGGCTGTGTGTTGCATACGTAGTACATATAAGTTTGAAAGTTGAAAAGCGCGGCTGTAGAACACAAGAGGGTCTAAGAGTGAAGCTAACGAAGTACTCACCACCTTCTCCTCAATGATCTCATTGTTGTTGTTGTTGCTCCCATATTTTAAGGCACCGTTTTCCATGACCACAACTGATCGTCGTGTGTTTAACAATATTTTTAACACTATTTGTCCTCATTTACTATACATTTTTACAATATTTACATATGTTCAGTGATATCAAATTACACATCGTCCTTATGTATCTAACATTGCTATGTGTTTATTATGTTACTGATATATCGTTTTGTTTGTCAGTAATTATTATTATACATTTCATTGGACCTGAAATTAAAATACGCGTAGATTTAAATGATCTTCGGATGTTTTATGTTTAAAATTATTTGTAATTAGTTTTTCTATCAGCATTTTAATATTTACTAAGAATGTGCAAACTATTTATATAATTTTGATAAATGTTGTTAGCTTAAATTGAATTAGTATTAATCACACACATTGCACTTTACAGTATTTTAATATAATTAGTAAGAATTACTATGTAACTACTATGTACTAAATATGGACTATATAAATCTGTCATAAAACAAAGTAGACAAACAATAGGATCATTACTTATTGTAGTAGTTCGTAACCTACATTTGGTTAGTTTGCCGGTTACACATGAAATATTTCTATTGTTATTGATTTAGACTTCTACGCCAACTCTTCTTTTAATAATTCGCCATGCTGAATTAATTAAAGACGTTACATAATTTTACTGATATTAATATGACATCCGTTGCTACGTTACTTTTCTTTGTAAACACATTTCTTTGTTCGCCAAATCACTTCGACAAAAATATCAGACAGCGATTTATAGAGTGTGTAGAGTGTTAAGACATTTTGCAATATTCCAGCTCAACTTTTATAATTTGATTAGTCTTTCTAACTCCACTGATGAACATTCACTTTTACGAAAAGTTTTCGCATCGATAGGTACATAAAATAATTAACTAATGATTTTATTTTTTTTAATTGAAAGGCACGATTGTTTTAGGACACATGATATATGTTTAGTAGTAGATGCAGTTTGTTAACATCGTGTCGGGTGTCGGTGAGCAGGTGACGCGCGGTGCCGATGTCGGTCGGGGCGCGGGCGGGCGACTCGCGGGCCGCGTCATACTGCGGTGCGCGGCGAGCGGCCGGCCCCTCAGCGCCCCAGCGCCGCATACCCGCACTCTGCGCTCGCCCGCTCGCCATCGCCGACCACCATACCACCGATACGCACCATCCTTTATTATTGACAGACGACCTTGCCCCACATTATATTTTCTCCACTAAAAGGATTTATTAGGTCAATGATGGACGGATGTTGAACATTTGTGTTAAATGGAAAACAATGACTGGCGTGATTGACCCTGCGTGAAATAGCACACCGAGTATTATTCCCCTTCTTTTTTATTGATATTTTCTTTTCATTGAGAAGTTTTGTTGACGACTACTTTCTTATAGGTTACCGCTATAAAAAAGTTACCACATACCTAACTTGTTACAAGTTTTATGAGTTGTTATAGCATTTGTAGGCGTTTAACCTATTTCTACGTATGCATTCGGTCTTACATAAAAATAAACCTGATACAGAACACATTGAAAAACAAACTTATTTAAAGAACATGTATGGTAGACAAGTGGTAAGAAAAATAAAGAATATGCACAACTGTTTACCGTCAATAATACCTACAAACATTCCCGTCCCATAAGAGTGGAATCATTAAATAAATATGGAACTACAAATATTTCTTAATCAACATCGATACCCAGTCGAAGCAGTGAAACATAACTCAAAGCTTATAGTGACGACAATTTTAAGCACCACAGGCTAAATATTGTCGCATAGCTTTCGGCATTTCGTCGTTGAAGTTAACGATGCTTTTGTAGTAAAATCATAATCAAGTACTTTATTTTTACTAGGTACCTATAAACATTCCTTCCTGCACTAATTCCGTTGCGAATGTTTATAAAAGTTACACAATTTGTTTTAGATTAGTTACAAATTCGCAATAAATAAACAAACAACGCAAATATTTTTTTCAATAGATTTTGTTGTGATGATTTTTAATGTCACAAATATTATGCTGTCTCCACCAATTTATATGACCAACCGAAGCTCATTTACAAACATTCGAATTTTAAAGGGAATCTTGCTTTTCAAGACGTTATGTCATAATAATAAAGTCTGACAACCAGTCTTACCAAGGGGTATCGTGTTACCCAGTAACTGGGTTGTGGAGGTCAGATAGGCAGTCGCTCCATGAAAAAAAACTGGTATTCAACCAAAAATAAAGCGACTTCTGGTTTTCTGGTATTGGGTGGTTATGTGGTTAGACTGGAAACCAACCCCAACATAGTTGGGAAAAGACTAAGCAGATGATGATGCGAAAAATAAAGTGAGTTTTCACGGATCACTGAGTTCAATTGTATAACATTACACTCACACTCACTCTCATGCTGTTTTCTCTGTAAACGTTGTTAAATAAACTTAAAAAAATAATAGGTCTTTACCTATGAAATTGCCGTTTTGTATGAAAAAATTTTAACGAATTTTTTTCATGTATTTTTTATTTGTATAAATCGAAGTAATCACCCATGCAATCAATGCATCTTTGCCAAAGCAGTGGCAGTTTATGGTGCCCTTCTTAAAGAAATCAGCTGGACGGGAGGCAACAAATTCTTCAAAGGCATTTTGTACTGCCTCTCGGGTATTGAATTTTTTTCCCGCCAAGAAGTTATCCAAATTCTGGAAAAAGTAGTAGTCTGTAGGCGCAAGGTCTGGTGAGTAGGGCGGATGACGGAGAGCTTCCAACCCCAGTTCTTGCAACTTGGAGACCGTCTGCTGTGCAGTATGAGGACGCGCGTTGTCGTGCAGGAGCAGCGGAGACGAGCGATTGACCAATGCTGGTTGGAGATGTGCCAGCTTCTCCATCATTGTGTTCAGTTCTTCACAGTACACATCTGCAGTAATGCTCACCCCGTTTGGTAAGAAGCTGTGATGAATCATACCGGCGCTAGACCACCAAACAGTGACCATCACTTTTCTAGGAGTAAGTTTTCGTTTAGGTCATTGTTTAGGTGCTGAACCAGGATCCAACCAACTTGCCGAGCGCTTGCGGTTATCAAACAGAATCCATTTTTCATCGCAGGTAACAATGCGGTTCAAAATTCCTTCATTTGTGTGTCTGTTGAGCAGTGCAAGGCACGTCTCGACGTGTACTTCGCGCTGGCGATCATTGAGTTCGTGGGGCACCCATTTGTCAAGCTTTTTTACCTTGCCAATTTAACGCAAATGGACCAATATTGTTTTGACGCTAACGTCGAAAGCTGCTGCTAAATCAGCCGTAGATTGTGTATCATCAGCTTCCACAATCGCCTTTAATTCGTCATTGTCGACCAGTCTTCGGACGACCGCGAGGTTCATTTTTGAGGTCGAAATTTCCAGAACGGAAACGAGCAAACCAATAACAGGTGGTGCGTTGGTTTGTAGTGTTAGCTCCGTAAACGTCGTTGATGTTGCGTGCCGCTTGTGCCGCGTTGCTGCCACGACGGTACTCATATTCCATAATTACTCGAATTTTTAACGTATCCATGATGACGAAAAAGATTGAAATGCGATGAAAATGTAACACTAATCAATAAACAAATGACTACTTTAGGAAAAAAAAAACATGTTTTTAAAATAAAATTAATTTGAAATTAGAATTCTTAGCCAAACAAAAATTATTTTGATTTGAAATGGCCAGTACTGCAGAACGGCAATTTCATAGGTCGGCAATCGTTTATTAAATATTTTTGTAAGAGAAAATGATTATACTTACGAGTAAAAAGCGAGTAAGGTTCTTTCTTAAAAGGATGTTTCAAGAATTTTATTAATGTTTTTGTTACTAACCAAACCATGTGTGTTTTCTTGAGAATCTCTCGTGAAACGATTCTCAATTATAAAATAACATAGATGTACCTACGTTTTGAACCTCTACGTAATAAAAAGTTATCATAGCTATAGTTTCATGTTGAAATACTGAAAAACAAAGGACTGTCTAAATCGATTAAAACTGTGATTGCCTATCTTCTATAATATTCGCCGATAAGCACCTTCTTTTTTTTGGGTGGTAATATGTCATATAACTTCTGCCGCTCTGGGTGGAGGGTCAGACTCTTACTGACTAAAACTCACCCGTGTTCCTTCAGTTGCCTGTGTGTTGCCAGGGGCTATGGTGACCCTTTCGGACTTTCCCGCGACCCTGGCAGGCATCGGCCCTAGCAGACCCCGTCAGTTGTGCTGACATCTCTTTGAGGCACGCGTGGAACACAACGCGCCGTCGACCCGGTGCGTTGTGTCCTTATCGGTCGGCGAGCTACCCATTGCTCACCGTCCGCAAGCCCGTGCCTACGTTGTCCGGGAATCGGCCTGGGATTCCCGACGCCCGGGGCGTCTCCTGCGGAGGGGCGTGAGGGCGCGAAATTTGCCTCTCCCTCACGCGTTCCGCCTTCTCCTTCGCGAGCATTACTGCTTCGCAGGAGGCTCGCCGCCTCACCGGAGACCGTGCGGTATCTCCGGACCAGCCGGATGGCCATGACGCTTTGGGACGCGTTCAACCGGCAGACTGGCCGCCGCCTCAAGGAATGCACCCATACCGGTGCTCCGTAAAGGGCCATGTACCGCACGACCTCCGCGTAGAGCTTTCGGCAGGAGGCGTTTGGAACTCCTAGATTGGGCAGGAGCGGCTTCAAGGCAGCCCCAGCCCGCTCCAGTCTGAGAGCAAAATGTCGGAAATGCTGCACTAAGTTCCACCGGCTGTCGAGGACGAGCCCCAAGTACTTCATCGTCGACTCGACGCCGATGTGAATCCCTCCTACTGTTATTTGGGAACCCGACGGTGGCGCGTTCCGAGGACCATGAAAACACATGGCCTCGGACTTGTGCAGGGCCATCTTGAGTCCCAATCGCTGGATCCTGTCGACGATTGACGCAACCCTGCGTGTCGCTAGTTCGGCCGCCACCGTTGAGCGTCAATTGTACGGAATAGTTAGATATGAATCCAATATTTAGCAGACGACGACAGCGGCTGATATTATCTTTATAATTATTTTAAGCATTTACGCTACACATTCGATTAATGTTGGCGATTAATAAAAAGGAAATTGCTATCTGAACTTTGCCAATCACAATTTTATTTTCCGTAGTTTCAGGTAAACAAGCCAGTAACTCATACTTGTGCAATTATCTTTCGTTACCCACTTCCTAAAGTAAATAGTTCTGACGTGGATTGCACTGTCTGATAGCAAATTAATCTCATATAGAGATACTAAAAGTTAACACATATTGGATTAGTCTGCAGTGTTTGTTTTCAGCGTGGTTGTAGTTACAGATGTGATGCAATTACACTATCTATTACGATATAATAGATAGTGTAATTGTATAAGAATTGTGCATTAAGCAAATTTTGCATAGGAATTATATGATTGGATGAATGAATGATAATATATTTTTCACCTCAGCACCTCAAACAAGCAGGTTTTGCTGTCTAAAGACAGTGAGCAAAATTAGATTTTGCTGCGAGCGTGAGACAAAGTACTTAACTTTTTGATTAAAAAAATTAAATGCCGAGAACAATGCTGGGTTAACTCACAAAATTCTAAAGATTTGAACTTCGCTTAGTTTTGTCACTTTCACTTAGATACGAAAAAAGCGAGAGATAGAAACAAGTCGATTCGAAGTTCGATTTTAAAATTCCATACCAAAACCCAAAAAAGAAACAATAAAATGTTTGGATACATATAAAACCTTAAAATTGCAAGTTATCCGTTAAGGTTTTATTTAAATTCTGTTTTATTAAATTTTTTGTAACGAAGTCCTTTAAGCGGCTTGCGGTAAGAGTGCACTGGCAGAAATTGTCACGCGAAAAGGCGCTTGCGACTGTCTTCTTATAATTCAAAGAGAAAGAAAGATGGAGAGAGATAGAAAGTGTGAATTTGGTCAAAAGGAAAATCCAAGATGGCGGTTGTGTAAATTTTCACATTTTTCGTCATGGGTGTCGTTTACATAGTTTTCGAGGGTGCTAAAACCGATAGTGACATTAAAATGTAAATCCAAGATGGCGGCTGTGAAAATTTTCAAGATTTTCATCATGGGTATTGTTTTCTTAGTTTTTGAGGGTGCTTAAGTGCTGCAACAGTGAGGTCAAAATGTAAATCCAAGAAGCGAAAATTTTGTTTCTGTCTTAAATCCCCCGACAGCACACGTTTTTTTCTTTCGAATTAATCGAATTATATATATTTTTTTATAATCTTATAAAGAGAATGTTGAAGAAAAAAATACGAAGTTTATCATGTTGTATTAGGATATACAATATGTAAAAAAAAAACTCTTATACCTTTAGGGATATACAATATGTAAAAAAAAACCCTGTCCGATCCGAAAAGGGCACATGGGTACTACAGTAACATTACCAAAAAGTTAAAAAAATATATTATTATTGAAAATAAAGAAGTTATTGCTATTTAAAATTAACATTTTTGGTTCCACAATTGCCCCAAATCAATTAAAAATTAGTACATTTTCAACAGAGATCATAATTTATGACTTTTAGACACCCGCTAAACGACGGCCGCTCGCGCTCAACGTAACAACACGGTAAAATTTCCCATTGGAAAAAAATGTGGGGATTTTTTTCTATTTTCCTGAAAATTTCCACATAAATATACTTTCAGTACGCTACCTAACAACACCCTCACGGATCGGACAGAGTTTTTTTTACATGTTGTTTGTTTTCGCTACTGCTGAGGTGAAAAGTTGTATAATAATATGCATCTCGTGTCTTTGAATCAAAATTAACACTCGCAGCAAAAAACAACTTTGCTCGCTTGTTGCATAAATAACTATTTTCATTTCATTTTTAATTCCTGCTATATAAAATTGTACGTACATGAATTCAATATACGAGCATAATAAAATTGTTAAAAGTCAGATCTAATATTTTATTTTATAAAAAACAAAATGCAATGTTAAATGTAAATGCAAGGGGCATAGTGTCGAAATGACAAAACTAAATCTCTTTCTGACAATTTCATATCCTCAAGGCAAAACTACCTTGTCTGACGGCGACAGTCTGGTTGGTTGCAACTTGCATGCAATGCGTGCCGTCTGATACCTACGACCTCTAGCGCCGTCCTAGGCCTTGCGAGTCTCAACATGCATCACTGTCTTGCCCTGTCCGACGATGCCGTTTCCCTTATATCAACCTTGTTTTGCTGAGTCAGCATTTGAATCAGCAAAAAATAAAGCGATTGTAAGGACTATCATCAAATAATTATAACACTAACATTAATCATACCTTATTATGTTTATGCTGTCTTTAAAAAGGACTGTTGTAACTCGAATTAATTTTATAAAATGATACATATTATTATATAATGAGTTATAACAAAAACTTCTAGCTTTTATTTAGTTTAAAATTTGAGACTGGTTTGAACCAATCAGTTTAAAATTCTGTAGCAACAATTGCGTTACGTAATACAAGACGCAAAATCTGTGAGTCTAAATGCCTCCCTCCTTTCCACAAACGTTTCCCGCCCCCATTAGCTTCCGAATTTTGTAAACAGTATTTACTTATGTTATTTACTTTTCCGTACCCTTATGTGTTCAGCAAAATGAAGGTCGATTCAACGTTTAATTAAAATGCACAAACCATTTGGTTTTATCTTTATACTTATTGTGTCGCTCTGCGCGTTATTGTGCGCGTTTCCCGAATGCGTATCGCTTTCCTGTAAGGGTGTTATTTATTTCGTGAGTTGCGTTAAAAGTACGTTGACAGTCAGTTGACCGACGCTCGCTGTAAACGCAATAACAAGCAACGCAAAAAATAATGAAATGAACCTTTTACGGCCCACTGGACGAAAAACATTTTTAAATTGTTGTCGTTTTGAGAGCACGGGAGCAGGCTTACGAGGTGGGACAGACAATTCATTTTAGAATTGAGGCCAATGATGATTTATATGAAGTATGGCGTGTGATTATGTATCGTCACGCTCCCTACGTCCGCTAAGTGTGCAGAAGACCTAGTGCTACGAGCTAGAGTCGCGTTAATACCGTTTCTTGTCACGATCAGCTAACGTAATACGTGTAAAGCTAATAATAATATCAAAGTAGAGGAGTAACGTAACTATGTTAAACTAACATAAATAGCTATCGCGGTGGTTCTGCTTAACCGTTTTAAAATGAAGACAGATTAAAAAGTAAACGATTCTAAACTATCTCGGTATAGTTTGCGTAGCAATCATCAATCTGACGAAAAATTGTGAAGGTTTTATGAGGATACAAATCTTGATTGTCGAGAATTCTGATTTAGCTTTAACAAACTGTAACCACAAACTTCATACGATCTTGTGTTACAATACAAAGAAGTGCAGTACAGTTTTTAAGAGAGTAGTTTTTTAGGCGCTGAGGAGTTGGAGTTACTCATCTTTTGTCTTCCGCCCGACGAGGATCTAAGAAGAGTCGCTATGTTCTGCTGTATGTTGTACAGCCAACAAAGGAGATAGTAACTAGCCAACAAATTAACCTCTTTGCACTACTTACTTAATTCAAACTAATTATGGACTTACCAACTTTTTACGTACATTCTACAAAAAAATGGTTTGTATGTATTGTGTCATGTTGCTGTGCCCGCTACTTCTTTCGCGTACTGTAAGTATCTAGAGAAACCTGTCCAAAGGTTCCACTGTTTGTACCATCACTAGGTAGGATTAGACATTACAGTATTAGGTGATAATCTATTCTACCGTGACATTATCAAATCTTTGTTTTTTACGGGATAATGCGAAAAGGGCAAATAAGGAGCTCGGGCTTAGTGAGTTTTGTTCACTATGTTATGTCACCGAAACCACATTACAGTAATGGATTCACGTCAATCCATTCAGCCATTCGGATATTTTCCTATCCCTTTGCTTTTTTTGCGTAAAACGTACTTACTCCCATTTGTGTTTTATTGTAGTAGTGAAGATAAAATTAAATTACATACGGACATGTAGGTACATATCAGTCTATTTTATCAAATACCTTTGTGTTGATAATATAGATTAGTTTAATCTAAATAGAAATTGTTACTAACTCTTAATAGTGTTGATGTATTGCTAAGCAAGTAAAACACTCGAACCATTGCATTAACATTCATCAGGTTTACGTATCTAAAACAATCCTGTCATTACAATGGCAATCATAAATTATATGTGCATGTAATTTTCTGAATGGATGAATCTTTCAAAATCTTTGAAAAAGAAATCGGCTAAGCGGGCGTTGGACTCGCGCACACAGCACACCCCTCGTTTTTCTTTTGGGAAGCCTTGTTTTAATTTATAAGTTTCTTGTATGGTTTATATACCTGAAATTTAATTTCAACTCTTTATTAGTGGCTTTTGTGGACATGATAATTATTCAGATTTGATACAGCTGTCAGCAATCACGTCATTTCGTTTAAAATACGTTTTTTATTTATATTAACTTATTTATCTTTATATAGATTCTTTTCAAATTTGTGAATGTGAAAACGCTGTAGGCCTAGTGGACTGTAGATTTGTTGACCATCATTATTCAGCTAAGTACCTGGTACTTGTTGAAAGACCTATACCTTCCTCCCATACCTAATAATACTGTTATTTGAAAATATTGTAAAAGCCCATTATTTTTAAAAGAGTAACCGTGGAGTTTCTTGCCGGTTCTTCTTCATAGGAAACAACCAATTGGAACCGTGCACCTAGCTTCTGACGTTTCATAAGTGTCCATGTAGGTTTATATGAAATAAAAATATTTTGAATTGAATTTTGAATTTTTGTTTCGTGTCATGACTTCACTCTCCTTATCACACGAGCGAAGTTGCAGGCCTAGCTAATATTATATAAAATGTGAGAAAAATACTATCTAAACACTTGACGGGGATCAATTTATTGATACCAATCACTTTAAAAATAACCGTAAAAAGATTAGATATAACATGTAAATACCATTTCACTTCAGAATCGCATACTCGTATATAACAATATCTATTATGCTATGGATTGTAATTTTATGTGCTGGGTGACACTTATTTATCATCAGGACAGATGGGCCAAGATTGCCACACAGTAGGTGCCGGTAGAAGGGCGTCGGCCGACCTAAGAAACGCTGTCGTGATTTCCTGACGGACTTGTTCCTGACTGGCCGGAGAAGGCAACCTTTGACCAACAGTGTGACTAAATAGGCTAAAACAAAAAAATATGGTTAACATCTTCTGTGGAGAGCTCCGACTTAAGTGGCAGGAACCCCGAAGGTTTTAATTGTTGGTTATTATACATATAATATAATTCAGACATAGCCCTTTGAATTTCCCGGGTGGAGGTATATTAAACAAGATTTTCTTCTTCCTATCAATTTTATAAACAATTTGCTAGACTAGGTAGAACGTATTTATTAAGATAATAATATTATTTTTAACAAATAAAAACTCACGAAGAATGTGTATGTTCTGCGTGTGCAATATTTGTTAGGAGTGGAACTGACAGCTCATGCTGCTTTGGTAGAATATTTCGGAATATTTGATATCCATCTTAGCTATATGGAGACAAGAGCTGAACCACAGTCTAACCGACGTGACGTCATGCAATTTCGAACGCGATTTATATGTGATGTGCGATGTCTTTTAATTTTGGGTAAATATGCGAATACCATTTTTATTCAAGTAACTGACCCGACCACCGTTGTCCTGTCCAAATTTCAATAATTCATGGAAAATTCCCATAGAAAATGCACGTTCAGGTTTTCAAATTGTTCTTTCCGTAAGAACCTGATTCGGACTATTACGAACATTTTATAACAAATATTTGCCAAATCGGTCCAGCCATTCTGAAGTGATGCAAGACCAACGAACAGCACTTCATTTTTATTATATAGATATAGAAGATATATTATACTTTTTTTATTTAGTACTTAAATATGTAATCCACAGGAACTTTAGAAATATATGAAGATATCTGGTTTTAATTTGCCGTTTTATAAGAAACAAAGTGACTTCTTTACGTTGTTCTTGCTCTCAATTTTACAACTTAGGCGTTATATAAAGTTATATAGCTCTGTAAAGGATAACTTTCATCTCAAATAATATTTAGTTTTTGAAAGTGAGAAGATTAACTTTGCTGTCTTTTGTTGTCTTTCACCACACCTTTACAACCCCTCGCGAACATCTGCGGAAATGATCAAATATCATAATTAGTTAAATTGCTACGTCACGATGTATTGTAGTTTAAAAAATATCTGTCATTGCCGCGCCTTAGATTAGGCGGTTAATAAAGATTATAGTCGTATTCACTATAAATAATAATTATCAATAAAGTAGAGCGTAAAGGCCGCGGTTCAGTCGCGCGCTACCGTCCGCGTCAGTCTGAACGAAACGCGCACGCCGTGCGCAGGAGCACGCTCCACGTATCTCTCGTCATTAATATAGTATGCTCACAGTTAGATGATACTATTAAATTAAATAAGTTTGCGTTATTGTAAATTATATTAACTTAGTGATCGTTAAGATGGGTGCAGAGAAAGATGCGAAAGACGCTAAAAATGCGGTACCTCCGAAGAATGTGCCGCCTAAACAAAAGAATGTGCCAAACACTTTTATTAGGACGTTTTTCTGCTGGATGTTGCCTATATTCTATTTTGGCAATAAAAGAGACTTAGAAGAGGCTGACCTGCCGCCTCCTAAAAATATTTATCAATCTAAAGCGGTCGGAGATGCATTGGAAAGGTGAGTTCAAAACAATATCTTAATCACAAAGGGGTTGTTCGTTATGGCTGAAGTGTTCACAGTATCAATGTGTTTTTGTGATATGTAATTCATTTCATGTTGATTTAATTCCAAATTGCCTGGACAAACAGTTTATGATAATATCGCGTGAGATTTGATACTCTGTTTATTAAACTTTTATCTAGTCAAAATTGCACTTCCTGATGATGTATGATTAGGCATTTGTAACAGTAACAATGACTGAAAAACCTTGAAGTATTACCGGATAACTGGATATTTCATTTTATTTTTGTCAATAAATACCTCGTGCAACTGTGCAAGAATAAGCACCTCATTGTATTACTGAAAATGGTGAAAGAAATATAATTTTCTCATAATATAGGTAGACCAAACAGTAAGAGATCAAAATAATCTAGGCATGTATTTGTTTCATTTTTAGATAATCGAAATAATTTTTCATATTATTAATATTTGCGTTCTGTTATCATCGCGTAGCTGAAGTAAACACATGTTTACCCAAGCTCAGATCTTTGTATTAAAGTTTCAGCTTATGATATTGAACAGACTATGCTCGTATCCGATTTGCTCGTATCGAGTTTGCGTGTGTAATATAAAATTCTAATACAAAGTTGTAAAGAACAGTTTCGTTTAAAAGTGAAGAATGCTGCGCTTCGCCGCGTAGGTACTGCTCGACGACCGATTCATGTTATGTACACAATATCTATAAAATGTGTACGAGATTCAGCTTCTTTATTTTAAAGTTTCGTACTCAGAAAACAAAAGGCCAACAAAAGAACAGAGGGACAATTCCCGTATTTTTTAAAGTAGTTCTCGTATTTTTTTCGCATTGTAGTAAAAAAAAATGCTCAATGCGTTAAAAACAAACTCTTTTTTTTTTTTTGTTTCACCTATTTTTGATATTGATGAGATGAATTTGCGACTAGGTTTTAATTACGGGATTTGGCCAGCTGGTTCCTTCTCCTACTCTACAGTAAGGGGAATCTGATTAACAGTATCAATCTATCTACCCCTAGAAGTGTCCGGGATTCTGGCAATGTTACGTCACGACACGCATGCCTTGTACCTACCTACCTAATATTTATCGTTAGCAAATTGGGCGGGGCTTTTTTATGATTTACCTTTTTTTTGGAAACGAGGGTCTACGAATCTTTTATGTAGGTTCATTTACCTATCGAATATCAATATTGATTTATAAACAAGTGCACAAGGGTCTCATTTGCCCCACAAAACAGTGAAATATCCCTTTGCCAATAAACCGTGATACACAGCCTGATCTATTTTCAGTAAGCCAACCTCAATTTCACCTTAACGGACCGCGGTCAAAGTTCTCCTATAATACTAGGCCGGGTAACAATATGTCCCCATAACCTTAGATTATATTAGTAAAGGTGAAACTATTGATTTTCTCCAGTTATTAAATTAATGCGCATACTAACATCTCTAGCGTTGTACAGTCGCGGTCTGAAAGTGCTTACCACCTTATAAGGTATATAATTGCATGCACACATCTATGTCACAAGGTCGATGATTTATGTGATTTGACTAGGCATAATATAGGTGGAGACTGACTTGCAACGTTTGTTTGGAATATATCATTCGAGGCGAGACACAAGACGCGGCGAACGCTTGCCTCGAGCGGCTCTGCTTGCTGCACTGACTACTGTAACGCGTTACAAAAATTCGATACATTACAAACAAACGTTGCAAGTCAATTTTCGCCTGTAGAGCATAGTTTTTTTTTATATACACGTCGTCTAGGATAGATATAGAATTTTTTTTTTGTAAAAAAAAAAACGATAAAATATTAACTGGCACATACGGACATTTACCGAGCGAGGTCGAACTTATTACTAAAAATGCAAAAATAGGAACAAATAATCAAATACATATTTTTTTTTAAGGACATCCATATGTGCGACAAGGCGCGCGCATAAATCAGTCCCTCTGATATCATCCCATACCTGTGTATAATGTGATCTAAGAGCTTCAGGGTTTCTTTCGTTCTGACAATCCCAGCGTTGAACCACTATGCCCCACAGATTTTCAATCGGGTTCATATCTGCTGACCGAGCAAGCCATTGAATGAGATGAATGTCACGGTGCACGTTGAATCATACCATAGTAGACCGGGTCCAGCATCTCCGTGCATTACCCTGAACGTAATCAATTTGTGGATATTCTGCTGCAGGATACACAATGCGCACAGTAGGCAGCATCACCTCTTAAAGCGACATATAATTATTCGCAGTAGCTCTACGTTCAAAGGCCGTCAGTTCTCCGACGTCGTCCTGGCTCACCCACCACCATCTGTTGATTGTTATGCGACCGGATTCATATTGAGGCACGATATGAGCATCATTATACCGAGTGCGATTATAACGCCATATAGTTCATCTTTCGATTTGACTTGATTTAAAAGATTTTTCGTCGGTAAATATAGCAATCGACCAATCAAAATGAATATATTGTCGCGCAAAATTAATCGGGCAATTTTGTGGTGAGGTTGGAATTCCACTTTAATAGCATGATGTTTGTTACACGTACATTATTCAAAGTAGCAAAATGACTAGTTGGGTGGGAAGCCGTGCTCTTCGTAATGTCAAACCATATCATTTATTTGCTCGGCGGTTAGTATCGGCCGTTCGTCCTGAGTTGCGTCTATGATCACTTGTTTGCGCTTCTTTGCCATGACGCTGAATCTAAAATCTCACGGTGAATCGAGATATATTGAGTTCTCGTGATATAGCACTAATATTCAAGCCATCTTCATGGAGAAATAATATTTCAGACCTTTGTTGCAGGGTTAACTAACCATTTTATTTCAATCAAATAAATTTTATTACATTCCACACCAAATATTTTTGATAAATGTCATTGTAACAAATGCAATTATGTTAATGAATCAACTTTTAAATTAAGAAATGAGTTTCACCATTAAACAGTCATTAATAGATATAGTCGGGACGCCAAATAAGAAAAAATGCCTGGATCTTGAATGAGGGTACAACTATTATTTTATGATTAATTCTAGTATAGTTTGATATACTGAACCATAATCCGGGGGTGCCAGAGTAGCACCCTTGGGCTATTTAAAATATCGAAGGTCAAAGGTCACGACAGTCGAAAAAGCTTAACCACCCACATTTTATTGCGAATTAAGGGAAATCGGTCCACCCAAATCAAATATTTGTAGTTTGATATAATAATATATATTATATATATTTTTTTTTTAACTAAAACTATAATAGTTAGATATTATGTGCAGATTTTTGTAACGTTATTCGTCAGAAGTGGACATTTCACTCTCACTGGTCATTAAATGGAGCTTCCTGAGTCTTCACATTGCGTCTCAAATGGCCACCTTCACATGCGCAAAATTCTTTACAAGGAAGACCTGCATGGTCACAACTACACCTTGCTGTAGAACATGGCTTCTCACTTGAACAGCTACATCTTACTCTTCAGCAATTCAGGTGGTGCTATTACCACGGCTACAAGAAGGACGTTCGCAACATGACAAATGTTGGATACAAAGTGTCTAAGAAAATCCCTCCTAAAATTAAGAACCTCCCTCCAACAACACAGGTATTTGAAAACACACTCTTTGGTACCTACATATTTTACTGTCAAGTAACAAAGGACTGGCGCCACCTGAATAGCTGACGAGTTTAAGATGTAGCTGTTTAAGTGAGACGCCATGTTCAACAGCAAGGTGCAGTTGTGCGGGTTGTGCCCATGCAGGTCTTTCTTGTAAAGAATTTTGCGCGTGTGAAGTTGGCGATTTGTGTGGCAATGTGAAGACTCAGGAAGGTCAATTTATTGACAGCGAGAGTGAACTGCAAAAAAGCGAATCAACATTTGATTCTGCCTGAAATAACATGTTGGTAACACATCTTCTTTAAAAAATATGTATAATAATGTATATACATACATAAACTCACGGCTCTTCCCACGGGGGCAGGCAGAAACTACAGAACGCCACCTGCAGCGATCCTTACATACTCCTTTTGCCTCGTTTACGTTCATACAACTGGTCATACACGCACGCCCGTTGCGAGCATACGCACCTGAGCTTTTTGAAGAACATCGCCAGTAAGGTCAGTATATGTCCTCCTAGGGTGTCTCCTCCTGGCGTTTCCACTCACATCTACCTTGTAAATACATTTTGTTAGTCGCCTTTAATTCATCCTCTCAACATGACCAAACCATCTATGCATACCCTTTTCAATTTTTTTCACTATCACACCGTTGTCTTATCACATCATTCCACCATATACATTAGCTTCTACCCGCGACTTCGTCCGAGCCTATAACCTTCCTCAAGAATTCGGCTATCCAATGCACAAAGATTTTTTCAAATCCGACTGGTAGTTCCGGAGATTACCCCTACATACAAACTTACATACAAAAAAACAACCAAACAAACAAATTTTACCTCTTTATAATATTAAGTATAGATACTAACTACAAATATTTGATTTGGGTGGACCGATTTCCCTTAATCTACATCGACACTAATGTAGAGAGAAAAGATTTGTATTTCTGTTTGTAATGAATAAACTCAAAAACTAGAGCATCGATTTTGTAAATTATTTCACCAATAGAATGCTATATTATCACTGAGTAACATAAGCTATACTTTATAAAGATATCACGCGGGTAAAGCCGCTGGCGGAAGCTAGTTCGCAGATATAAGATTAAAGACTACGTTGAAGACAAGAAAGTTTGGCAATAATTCCTTCTGCACATGTGGCTTCCCTGGTACCTCATTAACGGCATAGCTATGTAAATATCTATTAGCTCCCAAATTAAGATGATTATTTTATTTTACCTTTTTCTTTTCTTTTACATACTACCTTGACATATCTCTTCGTTATTTGACATAATATTATATTTTTTATAGTAAATTTCATTTTTTACATACAGCTGTAGTGGCAATTATGTCATTTGGTCTAAATAGCCTTTTATTTTTATTATTTGATTTTGCTATTATATAGATTCTTTTCTTTTAGATTTTGTGAATGTGAGAACGTTGTAGGCTTAACAGACTGTAGATCTGTCACCATTTTCTATTTTGCTAAGTACCTGGTACTTGTTGATAGGCCTACACTGTCCTCTCATACCTATTAACACTGTAATTTGAAAACATTGTAAATACCATTTACTTTTAAAAGAGTAACCGTGGAGTTTTTTGCCGGCTCTTCTCCACAGGAAACGCCCAATGGAACTTTGCACCTAGCTTCTGACGTATCATAAGTGCCCTTGTAGGGTTATGTGAAATAAAATATTTTGAATTTGAATTTGAATATTCACAATAAAATGGGTGGTTCAGCTTTTTAATCCCCGTGACCTTTGACCTTCGATAGTTTAAATTGCCCAAGGGTTCCACTCTGGCACCCCCCGGATTATGGTTCAGTATATCAAACAATACCTGAATCAATCATAAAATATAAGTTGTACCCTCATTCAAGGTTACATGGCTCGGCGACCCGAATAATATAGCATTTTAGACTTAACTGCGCGCATTGTGTTAGAAAACCTAATTTGAAAACTGATAAACATTTTTAGACCGCGACTGTACATAATTTCGTGGTATGCCAATTTATTTTTAATTAGGATTCCATTACAATACCGAGGGCTAACATATTCGTCGTACTGGTAATGTTTTTGTTTTTGTAATTCATATTTGGTTTCCCTTTATTTATTTATTTAGAGGTATAAAAATTACGTATTAGGTATGTTGATACTGTTGGTACTCCCCGTCACTTGTCCATACGGGTTCATTAGAAAACCAGACTCAGACAGCATTTGTCTGGCATTAATGCTAAAATGCACCTTTTTGGCGCAGCCGTAAGCCACACACTATTATTGCTATAAGATTATTTTCACTTTTTATTTCGTTGTTATGTTTCAGGAACTGTGTCCAAATAAACATTATTCTTTCTTTCTTTTTTGCTTAATCATTGCTTTTGATTTATGTATGAGCAAATGTAAAATCAGCGGGGAAGTTTTTTTTTCATCCGTTCTATTAGTAGGCGTATTTGAGTTTAATGATTTTATAATATCAGCTTGTTATTTTCTCACTGTAGACGCTTTGATTGATTAGTAGTATTCGTTTGTTCATTGCGTGCTGGCACTACAGAGCATTAGGTTCAGGTAGGTCAGGGTGTCTAAAGATGGCTTAGAAATCACCTTCTAGACAATAAACACTGCATTGGTACGTAATATACCTACTTATCAGCTTTTTACCCTGCAACCTACGTTAAGTCTATCTGTTTGGTGAAAAACTCAAGTAGCTCGTATCAAACTCAAACTCAAAGAATTTATTTCAATTAAACCATTTACAGGCACTTTTGAATTGTCAAGGGGTCAGTCAGTCAGAAATATGAAGCTAGTTGAACCTAAAACATAAAACCTTCATATCTACCTCTTTAATATCAGTAGTAGGTATGCGGCATGTGAAGCATGTGTAGTTATAGAAGCCGTTTCGAACGAACAAAGCCGGGTCCATGATATACGACTCAGTGCAGCCCAAAGGCTTCCTCTTGGAATAAGGAGAAAGTCTATTACGTCATACATTAGGTACGGTTTTAAGAATGGCGTTTTCCTTTGAACTGATGAAAATAGGGTTTTTAAATACATAACGTACTACTGAAGTTTCAGGACAATATTGTTACAGAAATCACATGGACTTTTCTAACAAGAAAAATATAATGCGATGTTAAATAGAGATCCTAGATTACCAATATTATGAAACAATTAAGATTTAAACACTGATAACAATTTAATAAATGTGAAATATTATATAGTTAGGAAAATAACAATGAATCTTGATAAGCCGCTAACTATTTATTGCATCCTCAACAAACATAGTTATGTACCTACTGAATTTAACGAGAAAGAAAATAGAAAAGATAGTTCAAGGCACGTTGGCCCTCGTATTGAAAATAAAAATACGTTCTTGCAAAAACAAATGAATTCGTGCCTGCGAGGCTAGGCAAATTTGGTGAAAGGTTCGGTTTTAAAATTCGTTTGATAAATGCTCAAATAAATGCCTGCGACAGGTTTTGAAGAAATAGCTGTAGACGCTATGATGATTCTATATCATCCAATCAATCAGTTTATTTGTGAAAAAAGTAAGTCCATTCAGAGTATATAGTCAATTATTCTGTTTTCTTTTGATTGTGCTTACAAGCAAAGTGCTGCTGTGCTTGCTTATACGTTTTATATCGGCAAAAGCTTATTTCGTGGCTGGTGTTATTTTCACACGACTACCTCGAAAGTGTCAAAAATGTTAATAGATTAGATATTTATAACCACAATTTCATGATGGTGGCTTTGGTTGCTTCATCTGAGATCCGTACCACATGCAGGCACCATCACATTTCTTTCTTTTTTTATCTCGCAACTTGTGGCCATACAGGAAATACTCGTCCCATTATTTTGGTTTCCTGACTATTGCAAATTATTGTTTACCCAGCTTATACCCATTTGTTGGCTTGCACATTCAATATATAATTTTATCCATGTTACCTCAGGAAAAATACAAAATTTATAATACTATGATATCCATTTCCAGACGGATTAACTTTTTCGATAAACTGTGCAAGTAAATAAAAGTTCTGTTTCTGTAACCGGATTAATAGTAAAGACTACTTGTGTGCATGTTAAGTTATCAGAATCGTTCAGAAGCCATATAAATTATTATGTTACAATTGGACGTGATCGGATTACTTAAGGTACCTAGTTTACAAAAGATTGTCTGTAAATATATTTATATTGGGTACTTTTTGGTTTCTGGTAAAGACTGACCTAGGTATTGGCTAGGTATAATACTAGGTACTGTTATAGTATTAAATTAATCCGTAATCCGATAAAATTAAACATGGAAAATATTTAAAAAAACAAAACGATATGAGCATGTTACGCAGTGGATATTTACGAGGTGAGATTGATAAAATGTACAATGTGAATTTGCGGTTACATTGACCGAAATTCGTCGGGAGTAGGGATCAAACCATTCGAGGTAACTAGATACCTACACATAATTATAAGCTTTAATTTAATTATGTTTTTGAATATTTAAAAGCTGTTGTTATTTGAAATTTTCAAATCATGCTGATATTCAATTATTATTCACCTTGTCGCATTATGGTGATAGGATAATCTGACAAACCGATGATTGTGCGCAAACAGGTAATTCCAGAAAGATGCGAATGATTCCGTTGATCTCCTTATATGTAACCAAATAAGAATTGAAATGGTCCGTCAGCTGGTTGTTTTATTTTTTACGACATCAAATTGTTATCATGTTATCAGGCGCCGATAAATAAAACGTTTCAATGATCGATCGTAAATGAATCACTAAGCTTGAAATCTGATTGGTGATCGCAGTTTGTATTGCCATTGTGGATCATTATTTGTTGATGGAAATCGTAAGGGATAGATTAATTGAAATATTGAGATGTAGAGAGATTACGAGGTCACATTCAGTGATAGACTGGACACTGACAGTTTTTTAGCAAATATGCATCTGCAGTCTGCACTAGCATTAAAGGACAAAGCTGCGGAGACCCCACATTTTTTGTAGGTATTTATGGATAGTGATTAAGGTTTCTTTTGGGATCTTCTTCCGGCTACTAGGTTCTTGAAATACTATAGAAGTACGAGGTAAACTTCGACTGATTCATGCAACATGTCCGCTGAAGACTTTTCATTTTAGTGAAAGTCTTCGTACAATTTTTTCATTGAGTAACCCCCATGATTAGAGCTGATCTGTTTGTGATAAGACGCACAGTAGTATTTTGTTTTAATTTTTCATATAAATTCAAGTACATTGTATATAACCTCAGACTTTGAAATAAAATCGAAACGTCTGAATGATTAAGAACGTTATTATTCCATAATTAATTGAAAAATGTAACTTGTTGACTTTGATTGGTGAATAACATTGGCTTAGCGTGTTGTTGGTCAATCGATGATATTTTATGACTCATGCATGTTGTTCCTTATCAGACTTGTTCCGAATATTCTTCGTCTGTAATGTGATGTTCCAATTAAAGGACATTGACTTTAATTGCAACTTCCTTCCCTTAATTTTCAGTTCAAGCCTGTGTTATGAGTTTATTTGCTGGGAAAATTATAGTGTAGGTATAAAAAAAAAAAAAAAAAAAATATTTTTTGGAACAATAATACAGGACTAAGTACAAGTAAAACGATGATAGCTGCAAAAGTATAAACTGTAGCGCAGCTAACAACGCCCTTCTCCAGATACAGGGTGGAATGATGTTCCATGCAAAAGTGCTTAAAAGGTAATAAGTTAATAACATTAATTTAATTTAGGTATAATAGCTACTGATAATACCGGTACCTACTTGTGATTTTATTTGGGAAGTAATCGACTGTTTATATTTAGACACATGACTTTCTAGACCTGACAGCACGCCTGTGTCGGAGGGCACAGGTTTATAAATACATCTTTTTTTTTTCAGTTATGTTAAAGGCCCATGTCGCGACATCGTTTAAAGATTATCGATCACTTAAACAAATATTATTAAGATCATTTATAAATATTATTTTTTTAAGCCAAGAAAATCTTCCTTTATAATGAGCCAAATTGATTCGAGAGCCCAATAGATTTACTTTATCTCACTATAAAACACAATTTTAAACAGTATAATTGCATATCATTCGATTAAATATAACAAAGAAATAGGTATCGATAAGATAAGAAAAATAACAAAAACGCGATACTCACTAGATACCTATTATATATAGGTAATGTGTACTCATTCCGTACGATTAAATTAGAACACTGGTTTACGTTGCAATAATGCTTAACCTTGTTTGCGAAGTAGTAAGTAAAATCAGCATTTTATTAAGTGAAAATAGAATGGGACTGATTATGATCCTTTGTCGAGAAAATAATCGAGAAATAAGAAAAATGTAATTGTAGATTATTTACTAAAGGGATGAAACAGTGTCTTATGTCGCCGACGCTATATTGAATCCCGAACGCAACGTAGGGATTCTAAGACTCCCGAGCGCAGCGAGGGATTCATGTTCGCCTTAGACTAAGACGCCTTTATCCTCGAGGAGAATATTCTACTTTTCGCACTTACTGTAAAGTAATAAAACCAATTCGATTTTCGAATTAGTAGGTTATGAAACTGTGTTAAATAACCGGGGAATGCCTAGTTATGTGCAGTTAATAAATAATATCGTAAATATGACGCCCAAATCTAATATTGTAACGCGGGGATACGCGCCTCAGAAACCGATTCAGCTGATGGGATGACATGCCGTATATTTTGTTGCCGTTTGGCAAGTCTAATATGCACTGTATTCAATAGTTTTGGACTTGACAATTTAAACAATTGTTTTTTATTGTTGTATTTATTTTTGTTTTATTTATTTAATTAGTATTCATTATTTTTACTTAATACTCCACTATTGTTATTTTGTTTGTCGAGGGCAACTTAAACCTATGAAGTTAGAACTCTTTGGTTGAGCTGTACTTTAAGAGAAAATAGTAGATTGTTTGCCTAAGGAGCAAACAACTATTTTTAAGGCGAGAGTGTTTTGAATCCAAGTAGTACGTCACTCGAGCTTAAAATAGTGCTGCTCCCGAGGTGAACACTCTACTTTTTATCACCCTCTATGAGAAAAAAAAACGTTTGCGGTCCGACTTCCATCAGAAACGAAGTTACTTCTCAAGCACGGTAAAAAAAAAAAAACAGCTGCCATCTTGGATTTATATTTTGAACAAATTCACACTTTCTGCCTCTTGCCAGCTTGTTACTTGTTCATACAATGTTCGTAATTGATCTCTTTGGTGATTGTAACTTTTACTAACAAAATCCAAATTCCAAATTCAAATCACTTTTCGTCGCTAGGGACTAAAAAGCTATTTTGGTTCCTGTTTACGAAGAATAAACAAGCTCTTTTTGAATGTATGTGATAAAATAGTATATTATGCAATTAGTGAATAAAGGACGGATTTAAAGCGCGGGCCATAGATGAATCACGAGAAAGTGAAGGATTCTAACGACTGAATCACGACCGTAGGGAGTGCTTCAAGTGTTAGAATCCTGAGCGACGCGAGTGATTCATGGCCCTCGATATAAATCCATTTTATTCAAGAGTTGCATACTATACTTTATACCACGACTACGAGAAAAAGAAAGATTTAAGCAAAAATAGACATTTAACGCAGAAAAAAGAATGGTTAAATTAATTAAAATGCACATTCAAATTGGAATAATTTATGTTCGTACAACTTACAGTATTCAAAATAGCGCCAATTAACTTTTGACAGCAAAGAACATAAAACAGTTGTTATTCTAATTCTAAACTCCTTGTCGAAAATGTCGACAAATCAAATCTCTAGGAGTTATTTGCACAAGGTGTTTGTATGTCAAGTATTCTTTGCATAAGGAGTTTGTATCGAGTATTTTTCGCAAGGAGGTTGTTCCATTGAGATGGAGGTCGAATATATTGGTGTGTTCTAAATTCAAACACCAAAACAGTGATTAAAAGTGCTTTTTATTCACTGATAATCTTTTTAGAGGGGGAATTTTATAATAGTATATTATGCAATTAGTGAATAAAGGACGGATTTAAAGCGCGGGCCATAGATGAATCACGAGCAAGTGAAGGATTCTAACAAGTGTTAGAATCCTGAGCGACGCGAGTGATTCATGGCCCTCGATGTAAATCCGTTTTATTCAAGAGTTGCATACTATACTTTATACCATAACTACGAGAAAAAGAAAGATTTTAGCGAAAATATACATTTAATGAAGAAAAAAGGAAGGTTAATAATTTAACCTTCCTTTTTTCTTCATTAAACTGCACATTCAAGTTGGAACAATTTGTATTCGTACAACTCGTAAACAGTATATAAAATAGCGCCAATTTACTAATGACAGCAAAGAACACAAAACAGATTTTGTTCTAATGCTAAAGTCGACCAATCAAATCTCGAGGATTAATTTGCACAAGGAGTTTGTATGTCGAGTATTCTTTGCACAAGGAGTTTGAATCGAGTATTTTTTCGCAAGGAGGTTGTATGTATGTATAGCATTGAAATGGAGGTTTAATATATTGGTGTGTTCTAAATTCAAACACTGATTCAAACAGCTTTTTATTCACTGTTTTCAGTGAATAAAATAAGCTTTTTAGAGGGGGAATGGTATAAAAGTTATTATTTATTTTATAGTTAAAGTTTTCATATTTTTTTTAGTTTAGGTTCCAAATTCAAATATCATTACTGACCAGCGGCTTATAATGATATTCAGTACAATATTATTGCCCGGCTAGTGGCTAGGGCTTGACTTGCTTTAGGTTAGGTTTGCATGACATTTAAGTTAACAGCAACGAGCAGATGGTGTGGCGTGAAAAATGGCTATAGAATATACATTTTCTCTATAGTACCTACTGTAGAGAAAATCTATATTCTATAACCATTTTTAGTCTTCTTACCTAAGAAGACGATAAAATGTAGAATAGTAACAAACAGGCATACTAACTTTTGCATTTTTATGATTAAATTAGGATAACTTATCCCTTTTAATAGGCCCTGATAGCTTAGTAGTGTGACTATCGGACTGCTAAGTCATAGGTCGTTCGAATTCAAGGCACGCACGTCTGACTTTTCGGATTCATGGCGTACCTATTGTAAAATGATCACTTGCTTCAAAAACGGTGAAGGAAAACATCGTGAGGAAACTGCTGCTTGAGAGATATTTCTCGGCATTTGAACCCAAGTTAGTCGTCGGTCGGTTGTCGCTGGGACTGTAGTCCCGGCGACAACCGACCGACGACTAACCACACAAAAAAGAAGAAAGAAAGATCCTTTTTAATTAATGTGAATCAAGATACAACCTGACACTGACCTACTAATTGCAAAAAACTTAAGAAAATTGGAATTTCGCGGGCTAAAACAACGGATCCACCTTAACAAAAATGTATAATTTCGCACATGATGGCGTCAGTAGTAAAACCAGCAGGTAGTAAAAAAAAATGATGATGCCATAAAAATATTAAATGATGCACTAACTTTGTTTTAATAGCAATTTGCGAAAAGTGCCGGGAATGTCGATCTTTAATCAGTGATCTTTAAGGTCAAGCGTAAGCGTTCGTTGACTGCAATTTCGCAGCACAGACGTTTTCATACCAATATTTATTACAGTCTTGAAATGTCTGGGATTATATTAATAGCACAAAATAACATATTTTTATCCATATTTTATTTTGCAGGAATTGGCTGAGAGAAGAACAAAAAGCAAAAATGGCTGGACGAAAGCCGAAGTTTGTGAAAGCTCTTTTCAGAACATTCTTCTGGTCTTATTTGCCAGGAGGTATTATGCAATTCACTGGAATAGCTCTTAGGTAAGCACATAATGAACCATGATTATGAATATCAAAATTGCTTATAATATTACTCGTAACTTGGAAAAATAAGCAACATTATTTATTTATTTATTTTATTTTAGGAAAGCTTACAGTCTAATAACTATAATTATAACAATAATTTATTATATATTAT
This sequence comes from Xanthia icteritia, assembly GCA_949128155.2. NCBI lineage: Eukaryota > Metazoa > Arthropoda > Insecta > Lepidoptera > Noctuidae > Xanthia > Xanthia icteritia. The sequence goes on from OX421934.2 coordinate 11,160,665, forward strand.
TTTATTTATTTATTATTTATTTGACTTTTTATAGTCACAAATTGTTATTTTGTTATTAAGTTTATAAAAACAAAAGAGCATCAGATGTAGACCCTTATGAATGCAATTTTCCTCCTAGAACGGTGTCACCATTGCTGTTTAGTCGCTTGCTTCTGTACTGGTCAGCCGACTCGGACATGTCCCGAGAGACGGCCATGTACTACGCCATCAGTATGATACTGGTGAACTGGGTGGCAGCATTCATGAACCATCACGGAGTTCTGTACTGCCAGCAGTTTGGTATGAAGATGAGGTGCGCTGTCGGCTCTTTGATGTTTAGAAAGGTATATGATTGTTTTATAAATTAGCATTCCAATAGTAAGAAGTAAAATGGCTAAACGGCTAAATTAAAACAAAGTTCAGAATAAAAGCTATTTCAATTTTGGTCAGTCTACAAGAGCAGCTTTATCTCATTGATAACGTCGCAACTATGGAATAGAAGGCCCACCTTTTTTGGTCGCAGAAATCTTGACGAAGTGAACAGTTTTGACGTACCTAATTACAATTGCATGGGTCTCCTCACCCTTGCCTGTTGTCAAAGTGGTGATATATGTATAGGTACTCTATCCTGAAAGACTCTAGAATTTACTTCATAAAACCCTTGCAGTCACACTTCGGCATCCATGTTGTAAAATGGGATTATTTTTAGATAATGCGCATGAGCAACGGCTCGCTAGGCGAGACGGCAGCCGGTAAGGTTGTGAACTTGCTGTCGAACGACCTGCAGCGGTTCGACCTGGCCCTGATGTTCCTGCACTACGTATGGATCATCCCGCTGCAGATTGCCGCCGTCATATACCTCGGTTACTTGCAGGCGGGGACGGCAGCCTTTATCGGATTCGCTGCCTTGATCATCATTGCACTTCCCTTCCAGGGTAATTTTTGTGATTTATTTATTCTTGTTTTAATGTAGTACACAATATGTACAATTTACTTGCATATTTATCATCACAAATAGCGCATGCAAAATTGTAAACAAAGATTCAAGAGCAACCCACAAACAATAGAATTATTAAACTATGCTCATTACGAAGGCTAAACATTAGATATTATTATTATGTCAATAAAATAAGAGGAGAAAAAGATTTTCTCAAAAACGTAATTTCTTTTATAAGCAAATCAGATGATGTTATCTTTTTCGTAGTAGTGAAGTACCTACGTCATAATTTTTCACCGTCAAGCAGCATGTTTGCTTCACAATTTGAAATGGCACATGAGATATTGCACTTGGTCTCAAGGGTTGATAACGTGTTTCGGCAAATCTCTAAAGGTTTCAGAGTTATAAAACCACAAAGTAAACAATACAATGAAGCTACATTTTCACGAAAATAAAAGGTTTTAAAGCACAGTTATTTTTCAGGTGGTTTGGGTCAGTACCTAGGTAAAGTTCGACTTCGCACAGCTGAAAAAACAGATAACAGAATTAAAATAATGAGCGAAGTTATTAATGGAATACAGGTGAGTAACTTTAGACGTTGTGAATTAAATACATTTTGTGATAATTAATATACCTACCTACATAAATTATACATTATTAATTTTGACCTGAAAAAACCTGAATAAAGAATAGAATTTCCTGACGTTATGTACCTACCGCAAGTTTGTATTTACCTACATTGAATGAAACGGAGCTCGTGGCTAAGTAATAACAGCCGCACGGGTCGATCCATCAGGTTAAGCTAAGCTCCATGGATGGATGACCATCATTACATACTGAGATTCCTCCGTGCCTAGGATAACACGTTATGCTGTTGGTCCCGGCTGTCATTCGTAGATTTTTGACAGTCGTTACGGGTCGTCAGAAGCCCGAGAGTCTGACAACCAGTCTTACCAAGGCGTATCGTATTACTCAGTTACTGGGTTATGGAGGTCAGATAGGCAGACGCTCCATGTAAAATACTGGTACTCAGCTGCATCCGCTTAGACTGGAAGCTGACCCCAACATAGTTGGGAAAAGGCTAGGCAGATTGAATAAAATTAATCATGTTTATAATAGCTTATTCTTGATTTTTACACGAGACATGTGGTGATTGCTTGTCTCGCATAGACGGGCGACAAACGCTAATGTGCACGAAGCTAAGAACCACAAAATATTTAATAAAGTTATATTCTCCTTAAATCAGTGGTGCAGCTTCATAAATTAGGGAAATTCCATTTTTTTTTTTTTTTATTTTCCTTTATTGGCCGACCAACAATTGTTTACACTCATAACACTTACAGTAAGTACATAACATCTAAGGTTAGTGTAACAATTAATTACAGGTTAGCACCGCATGCATAAAATTGTTATTATGTTTTAGGTAATAAAAATGTACGCATGGGAGATTCCGTTCCAAACCGTAGTGGGTCAGAAGCGTGCGGAAGAGCTGAAGGAAGTAAAGACGGCCACACTTCTGAGGACAGTGTTCCTTGGGTTTATGATGTTCACGGAGAGAGCTGCTCTGTTCTTCACTGTTCTCACTTACGTCTTGTTAGGAAACGTTATGTCTGCTAATGTGGTAAGATTCGCTATCCTTATCCTTACATATATTATTATAAAACAAAGTCCCCCGCCGCATCTGTCTGTTTGTCTGAACGAGATAAACTCAAAAACTACCTAACGGATTTTCAAACGGTTTGTTTGTTGTTTTCACCAATGGACGGAGTGATGAGGAGTGATAGGTTTTGGTGTATAATTAATTAACGATTTTGTGTAAATTAGCTGAAATACGACGATTATTGTTGAAGATGTCGGAAAAATTCAAGCCGACTGGGAGCTTTACTGGCGTGCGCCGCGTAAACCGTAAAAGATACATGAAAATTATGTTCTACAGCATTGTTCACCTTAAAAAGTCCAACTCCACGATAGCATATGTCTATCTTCTAAGGTCATCCTTAGAAGATAGACATATGCTATCGTGGAGTTGGACTTTAGTTTCACAGTAACCATTATTATCTTTCAGAATTTGATAAAACATTCATTTGTTATTTCCGAAGCTATTTTGACCGGTATTACGAGTATATTAATCCACATCCAATGAAATATGTTATTTAAATTGGGTTTTAATTAAGATTAAAATATGCCGCGACATCATATCATTTAAATGAATAGTTTAGAAGATGTCACAGATTCAAAATTACGCGTAACAAAATAATTATGGTTGACGGCTACGCGGGTGCAGCGGCTGGAGTCAATGACCTTTTCCTCGGCTATTAGGTATGTAATTCCGGTAGTACGATCCCGTGGGATATTTTGCTACATCCACGCGGGCGAAGCTGCGGGCAAAAGCTAGTCTAAATATATATTCTAGACGTAACTTCTACGGCGTTACGTTCATAGACGTTATTCATACGTTTAGATTTTTCAATGATCCTTATCTTTCGGCATTTTGTTTTATACAGCAGCGTCTAGAAATAATTTATCCTAGACATTACGTAGTTCGTACAAACTAATATTTGTAACAAACTATTAATTAGGGTGAACTTTCAGTATTTCATAATTTCGAAAAAGCTTGTGCAATCCACAATGTTTAAGTACTTATAAATATTTTATTTGTACTGACTGACTATACGACTAGCAACATTGCAAATCGTCTTTCGGCTCTCCACTTCGTATTTAATCATTTCAAAATCCTCACTTCAACCTGAGACTTCAACCACCTCTATATTGTTTGAGTCTCCTCTTATATTCAAGATCTTCGTAAGACTAGCGAGTGATACATAATTACTAGTTGAAGTGATGTCAACATCAGGATTTGTCTGTGCCTTCGTGCGCAGCAGCCAAAGACATTACAATAAAATCACAAATCCCGTGGAACATAAAACGTTATCTGTGGTACATTCGCAATTCAAGATTGGCTGCATTTTATTGTCTCCGTGTTGAAGCGGCTTGCCGATGTAGGGCACAGAGGCTTTTTTGATTTTGAACATGCATTTTACCCAAAAAGGATAATCTTAGATCAGAAATGTTTTCTCATCGCTTAGTTTTATTGTTCCTCTGACCAGCTACAATAAATTCCTAAGTAAATAATAAAAAAACAGAAACCGTGGAGAGTGTGAAGTTCGGCCCCAGACTACCTAGCTAAAGATTGTACACCATTTGGATAGTAACATTAGTGTTAGGTTTACATTATTACTTTACTAGAGACCCGCCCCTGCTTCGCAAGGTTTAATTACGACTTGACAAAACATCGAGATTTCTTAATTATCTATACGTTTAATATTATTGTACTTAAACCTTCCGGAATACATTCTCTCAATTGTGTTGAAAACCTCATCAAAATCCGTTGCGTATTTTAAAAGAACAACGTGGACATACAGGCAAACGCGAAAACTGACTTTCAAAGTCAAAGTCAAAGTCAAAAAAGGCACTTTTGAACGACATTTACAAAAAAAAAAAAATTGAGAATCAATTATTCTTTTTTTGTAAATGTTGACGTCGCCCCTTCCAAAAGGTAGTTTTCGTATGGAGAAGAATGGGTATGAAACTCCACCGTTACTCTTTTAAAATGTTTTCACAATATCTTGTGTACATCAATTATATAATTATATGTGAAGACGATGCACCTAGAATAAGATTACTATACGATAGGTAAAAGTAATGAAAGATTATGGAATGACAGATAAATTAATTATGTGATAGACGCACGGTGCTCACATATTTACAAACATTGTAAAATTATGCGATATTCCTAACATTTTAACAAGTAATAGGTATTAATAAGTCAGTGTGTGAGTTCAAGTAATCACAGAATGTAAAATCAATATTTAAAAAAAATATATATTTATACAATTAAATTAGCAATCATTTAGATTTCGTCTAGATTCTAAATTGTCCTATGGAGCAGGACCAGCACGTTTCCAAGCATTTTTATCTTGGATATAATCCTCTAATTTGTACTTTGCTTTATAATATGTATAGATATAGATGGATTCTCTTTGGTCGGAAATAAAGATTTAAATAGTTATGTTGGAAGTTGGAACATAAAGCTGGCGAGTTATCAGAGTGTGAGACCGGTGCGCACTGCATCCCATTCTAATCGGACTGTCGTTATGACTTAGATGGATATATTCTTTCTCGGAGCTGCTCTGTGTACAACTGCTGTAATAATTTTGCAGTAAAAACCGTATTTGCATATCGCCCTTTACCCTGCAGTACAATATGTTAGGCTGCATTTATTTGCATTATATTTCATATTGATGGTAAATGGTATTCCAAAGCTTCTGAGAAAAAACCTGGAGTTTATAACATACCTACTAGCGAATCGCTGCCTGTTTGGCACGGGTGCAATGGTGACATCGTAAAACATAAAAAATTCTGCGCTATTTATGAATGTATACACTCATAGCCTTTCGGAATAAATGCTCTAAGTAAATGATGATGAAAATCGCTTCAAAATCCATTATGTTGTTTAGAAGATCTAAGGGGTCACACAGACCGACACGAAAGGCGACTTTGTTTTATGTATAAATATAGATGTTTGTTTGTAAATATGAATGCCTACCTAACATGGTTTTCTTCCAGTTCTACCCGTTACAACAGTTCATGAGTGCGGCTCAAGTGAACATAACATTAATCCTGCCGATGGTGCTATCTTTCACTGCAGAACTTGTGGTGTCTCTGGGAAGAGTTCAAGAGTTTCTGTCGCTAGGTATGTCTTATACAAAGTAGAGTACTTCTTAGTACATTGACATTATGCGTTATTAAATACACTTGAATGTTGCTTTTTACTTCAAGAAGCTATCTTGCATGGTTTCGGAAATATTTCATGATAAGTTAGTGGCTTTTTTATATTGCTCGTCAGTGCAAACAAAAAGTGTTTTGTTAATTTATTTCTTTTTTCATATCAAGATGTTAGATGTACCTAATTATGTTCCTATTTCTGGGACAACGACCATATACCGACTTATCAACGTTTAACACCACGCTTACCAAAATCTATAAAGTATGGGGAACGAAAATAAATACAAACATTCGAAAACATAACCCTTTTCTCAGCGAGCGGTTAGGTAGGAAGAAGTATCGACTCCTGGGCGTCGTAACGCGACTTGAGCTACTTCTCGGCATATAAGTTAACGCATACCCAGCCAACGAACAAATATATGCTTAGTACTTAATGCACGCAGCATTATTTATATAATTTATTCGTTCATTTTGTAACTATTCATTTAATATCTTATTGCCTAATGTTTAAATTTTATCAGGAATCATTATCTCTATAGGTTAATTTGTACCTATCTCAGTATTAATAACGAGCAACACTGTTATCATAAATAGAACAGGAATGACAATTTTAATTCTTGAAGAATGGAAAAGCTAGAATGGGCATAAAAAATTTGAGTCGTTACGAGGGTTCACACTTGACCATTTCATGTTTTTTGTATGAGATTTGACCCATATTATGAATTTCAGCCGCTATGCGTCACTGTAAGCCCTGCATTCCACTGTGGCGGTATTCGTCGCATGTTGGGAAAATGTGAATGAGTAACCTTGTAACCTGAAATACTTCTTATAAAGCTTAAACATTTTTTTGGTGACGTACGTCATAATGGTTTGTTATTAATTTTAGTAATCTGAAACTTGAACGATTGACCATTTCATATTAAGACTTTTAGTTTTACAAAAATTACTTACTTGATGATCGTTAAGTTCCGTTATGTCAGTCATCGTCTAATCTTATTTATGACGATCACATAAACGTGTAGAAATGAATAGACGAGAACTAAACAGCATACAAAATTCAAGTCAAGTTAAAACAATCTTCAAGTTTATTCATTCAAGTGAATTTTACGTTACGCTATAATGCCTCATCATCCTAATATTCACGTAGAGTTGCCAAAACGATGTGTTTTAATTTACAGAGGACAGGCCAGACTTGGCGGGGCAGTCGGAGGAAGTGTCGTCCAACTTGTTCCGCAACTTGTCGTTCAAGAGCGACTTGGGGACGAACCCTTCAATCCGACCGCTCTCCTATCACCGGAAATCGGATGGACTGCCTCCCGGTAAGATATATTGGAATAAAATAGGGTAAAGTTAGATTGACAAAGGAAATGGGCTTAGCAATTAACTTAACTCGCTTTATCATTATGTTCTTAAATTCTATTACATTATACCAACCAATTGATAATTTTCCTACATTCATCAATGCAACCAATGGTATGCGGTTAGAACTGATATCATATCATACAACGGTTTTGTTAAATTGGTTGGTGATTTTATTTTTATTTTTATTTGATAACGATGCCTATCATGTCCCTGAAATTTTACGAAATAGTAAACATTGGTAGCACTTAGCAATCAACTAATCAGTTTCCCGTGACATTTACGTGCACATTTTTATCAACAAATGTTATCGATATTCAGACAATGTCGTAACACGTCTTCACCTGTTGGTTTCAGAAAACTTTTCAAAGTTCAATAAAATAGTTCGAAGTTCAATTCATATATACGTAGGTAATAGTTTCGGCGGTTTGATAGTTTTGTGAAATATCTATCATAGTTCAATTACCTCACTCTTACGTACGTTTTTTATGCCCGTGAAGATTCTGAAGCATAAATCAAACGTCTTGATATTGCAACACAGAATAAACATAATTTCAGGGCGTCATATTTTGAATTTGCTTCCAGACCCAGCTTTAGATGCACAACTCAAAACGCCGGCAAATCCCAAGTTCTTGCGAAGCATGTCGCATCAGGATGACTCGGCCTTGGTGTTGCATGACGTGTCGGCCAGTTGGACAGGGGACCCCAACGTTATGGCGCTCAAGAATATCTCCATGCGGCTGCGTAAAGGGAAACTATGCGCTATCATTGGAGCAGTCGGATCTGGGAAGGTAGATTTAATTGATTTTGTTTAGAATAGATACCTAAGTATGTATGTATGTATGTACGCGAAATGTTGTCATGTACCAGATTATTTATCTCACAATAAAATTTCAGTTGATTTTGTATGACATATAGTCACATTTTTTGTTATTATGACAAAAAGTGTTTAGTGCTTATAAATCTTGAAGGTCATATCAGTAAAGATAGCAATTAATTTTTATTTTCCGATATTTAGTCTAGATAGAGAAGATTACGCCATGAAGTACATTTTACTTCTAATTTTTATATCTATAATATTTGGAAACAACTTGTTCATATGATTTGTTTTTCATTCTCAGTCCTCGATTTTGCAACTACTACTAAAAGAATTGCCTTTGGCCACTGGCACTGTTTCAATATACGGCAAGATATCGTACGCCTGCCAAGAGGCGTGGCTGTTCCCTAGCACCGTCCGGGAGAATATACTTTTCGGTTTGCCTTATGAACCCGGAAAATATAAGAAGGTACGTAAATAAATCTCGATTTGCATATAATATGTATTTTTCTCTTATTTGTTCACTTTATTTGGGCCATCGATAGGTTTATAGATAGGTGAACTGGGTCATTGACACGCATAGTTTCACCGATAAAACTAATTAATCATAGCAATAAAGGATACAGATTAAAAATATATTGTTTTGTCTGTGTTTGTGGCAGCATTCCAAGAGAAAAGAATATGAGATACCATATTGCCGCTTAACGCTCCGAAAAGCAATACGGTGCGGAGTTTTAAAATTGTACCCTACGGCTTGGTTGGTGCTAATATCAGCATTGCAATTTTTTCAAAACATAGGATTAAATGCAATTAATTCTGTTTAACATTTACCTTGCAATGGCACGAAATAAAATGTGGTTTTCATGTTTTTAAAACAAGTAAGCCTTTTACTATTGAGGAGCACTGAACCGTGTCTATTTATTCACATTTCGGTCGTGTGCTCACATACTTGTGTTGTGTAGGTGTGCAAGGTGTGTACACTCGAGAAGGACTTCAAGCAGTTCCCCTACGGCGACCAGACGCTGGTGGGGGAGAGGGGGGTGTCCCTCTCAGGAGGCCAGCGAGCCAGAATCAATTTGGCGCGCGCTGTTTACAGAGAAGTAAATTGATTTCTATTTTGTTGCTAAAATATTGAACTAATCACAGCTGGGAAAGCGGGAAATGAATTATTTTTTATGGAGTCATTAACTTGACTGAAAAGTTTATTTTCAATATTTTCTCAATTTCTTTTAGGAATACTCCTTCTAATATTTTCAAGTTATTATCTAAATTAATCTTGGTACAAACAAAAATATCTGCCCGGTACATTTTAGCTAAAAATGTAGGTATTTCAAGAAAGATTCGTTTAAAATTCACACTGACGCAGTTCCTACTACATATAGCATAAAGACCTTGAATATCCGCAAAATAATGGAATTATACGGATATTATCCATTTAAACTGAAGCACACTTTCCATGCAATTCCTCATTAAAATATTCAGCTTGAATAAACAACCTTACATAGTCCATATAAGTGTAAAACTCTGCTCAGCTGTTCTATTTTTGGACTTCATCGTCTAGTGATGGATTTTATACATTCAATTTCAAATTCCTAAGAAGTGAATTCAAAGAGACTTTTTTCTTTTTGTTCTCTCACAGTCTGCAGAGCATTTGTCTGTCGGCAGTCGGCACTGAGGGTGTGGGTGCCAAAACTTAACTACGGAATAAATGTAACGAACTTTACGAACTAAAGGAGGAAGGAAATGAATTTGTTTCAGCAAAAGATTCATATATCGTGCCACATAAGCTTTGCTCTGGTTTCCAGATATTTAATTTTGCTTCTTTCGGGTTTTATGATGTTTAATTCGAGGGTTCCCAAACAATTTTTAACACAGATCATTTTAAAAATGTATGGTGTACCTCTGCGCGGCTACCGTTTCCTCAATCGCTTTTAATGATTCGCACTGGAAAATGAGAAGAAAACGCCGTGTTTTTTCGTTTTTACTTCGGTTTAAGGTCGGAGCTAAATGTAGGGCAGCTTTACTATTATGCATGGACCCCATGGCATATTCATAGACTTGAAACAGCGTACTTCTTCGTTATGGGAGGGGATTTTACGCGTAACAGAATACAGTTCCAACGTAGAGAAAATTAACTTTACTTAAATTGCGAACAACTTTGAAATCAAATCAAAACTGAAATCAACGTTAGCTATAATTTCGTTATCCAACAATATACATAAAGATATTCTTTTTTATTTTACTAGCCTGTTTTTCTCGTTTGTCCCGTTTTTCTTGCTACAATTAAACTATGTCTAAAATTTTTTTCTTTCTAGGCCGACATATACCTTCTGGATGACCCGCTATCCGCCGTAGACGCTAACGTAGGTCGTCAGCTTTTCGAGGGCTGCATCAACGGTTACCTGCGCGGACGCACTCGCATCCTTGTCACTCATCAGATTCACTTCCTTAAAGCAGCCGACTACATTGTTGTTTTAAATGAGGTTCGCACATATTTGTTTTATTTATTTATTTGGAATTTGTATTTTATTGTTTTAATTGCTTTTATTCGTTTCCAAATAGCCTACCAGAGTTATTTTCCTTGTGATCATTTATATACTTTGCATTTGTCCTGAGAATTTTATTGTTCGATAACTTTTTTGTATTTTATTCAAAAGAGTGAGTCTTTATGGCAAATCTCTTACTAGTCAGTAAGAGATTTATATCGTGTCGTATGTCTTCTCTGACCAAAATATGTTTATAAAGTTATACTAGTAAAATAATTATTTTGTTATAGGGTCGCATTGAAAACATGGGGACATTCGACGAGTTGGTTTCATCTGGCAAAGATTTCTCTATGATGCTGTCCCAGCTACAGGAAGGCAAAGACAAAGACTCTGACAGTCTTGGATCACGAGTAAGTTAACCTTATGAACTAGGACAAAAACAAAGGTGATGTTCATCGAGGATCGAGTTTAATGGTGTGCCTTTGAAGAGACCTATGTCCAGCTATAGGCCAGTCCTATGTCCAGCTATAGGCCAGTCCTATATCCAGCTATAGGCCAGTGGACTGTTATAGGCTAATGATGATAATTCCAGCTACTCAGTTTGTGTGGAAGTTCTTAAGTTTTTATGAATTAAAAGAACACGCTTTACGATAGGTACATTGTGCTTTTGTTCGTATTTCTAATAAACAATCAACTTGTCGCGTTTGCTAATATCTATTCGAATTATGCATTCCAATCGGTGCGGTTGATACAAGTTTATCGATCACTGTTCTGGACGGCCGTGATATCGACCTCACTCAGCTGCTAAAGTTACGTTCTATTGTCGGGCCAAGAATATATTATGGTAATTTATGTAATTGTAGTCTCCCCAGTACCTAATAGAAAACTTAATTTCCCAATTAACATTTCTCATAATGTCCTAATTAAAAAAAACAATTTTTAACAGCACGCAGGATTGCTACAATATTTAATTGGCATTTAATTTATCTTGCATTTACACCAAAGGTAACGACCATAATAATCACGAGCTACCCCGTTATCATAACTTCGAATAATTAGTGTCATAGAAATAAATCTCTCCTAATACGTTATACTCAGAAGTGTTTACGAAGCAAACGTTCCTAAGTAGTACCCAAGTACCTTTTGGTACCACATATTATACTGTTTATGCCTTCATATTTTATGAGCATCTCAGACCGCACTTCGTAAAAATACAATTTATCCCCACAAGGTCTGAAGGAATCCCTTCATAGTGGCAACTAGCTTCTTCAAATATGTAGAGGGTATCACATACCTCTATAAAAATGAGCTTGGGTCATTCGTTTACTGGCAAACCTGGACTTTAATATTTTTCGATATTTATGTGAATTTTATGCCAGCACTTTGCTGAAGGGGGTTGCATCCTTAGCGGCGATAAACTATGAAAAGATTAATTTATGAAAATAGCAGTACCTACAAATTTTCACATTTTCATGGCGGTTCATAGAGGTTTCCTAACTTTTATGAAAATGAAAGTCTTGGAGTTACCTTAGCCTACCGAAACTAGTGGGTATATAAATAAGCCACGTTGGTATTTTCAGTGTGTACCGGACACAAAAGATATTGAAGTATCAGTAAAAAAATTGAACAAGTGAATTTAAAAGAATCTTATTGTTCAATGTTGGTATATCCCATCTATTATAAAGTTTCCAACCTCCTCAAGTAGTCAGTTTATTTTTTGCTCTTTATTGTTGTCAGCTTCATGAGATGAGGTTGGGAGGTCGCCCGGGGCCCGAGACTTGAAAAAGAAACAACACAAACTGATGAGCGAACGTAAAATTCATAAAAACCGTTCATCCTTGCTAAAGCCGATATTGCTCGTACCTACTTTATTTGTTTCAAAGTTTCAAAATGGTAGAATGTACAGGTATTTAAATCTTTTATTATGTACCTACACACGAAAAATACGAAGTTGTGTTTTTACATAGGTATCAAGGAAGAAAAATCATAACACTTTTTTCACGAGCCTCGACTATTTGCACGAATATGTAGTATGGTAATAGTAGTACCGAGATGCCAAGATATTATAAAGGTATTTCAAATTACTTTTATGTTATTTTCTACCAGAGCTCCGATGCAAAAGACAAACCTGCTTTAAAAACCATGGCAAGCGTGACCGAAGGCGAAGATTTACAAGAATTCGAAGCTCAAAAGATGGAGGAAGAAGAGAGACAGTCAGGCAACCTGCGCTGGGAGGTCATCTCGGCTTACTTCAAATCGGGAGGAAACGTCTGCTTCATTATCTTTGCTCTCTCGATTGTGGTCCTGTCCACCACTGCTGCGGCTTCGGTTGACTACTGGGTCAGTTATTGGTAAGTCGAGTTTTGTTTATTATGTTAATAATAAACAAAACATCGAAAAAATCGTAAATGTTTGTAATGAAACATTTATTGATTTATTATTTATTTATAGATTTTTTCCAAAATGTTGCTTTGAAAGGAGAATAAGTCCACCCATTGCCTTCAACTGCAGTTTTATAAATTCCCCCGTGTTACGACTCACGACCGATTAGAATTCTTGCAAACATTTTCATTTTTCAGCAAAAAAATTGTCTTGCGTATGCGCTGAAAGCTTAATGTTATCAGTATTATTCGTCTATTTTGGACAACATTTTGGTCTAGGTGCATTCTAATCGGAAATTTAAACTTTTAATTGTTTTGTTAAAGGACAAATCAAATGGCAGCGTATGAGGAGTCCCTGGGCGGCGATGACATTGGTACGTACTATTTGATATCCCAATGATGTGACTAATCCGTTAGATAGCAAAAACACACAAATATACAAATATTCGAATCGTTTTTATTTTTATATTTAATAAAAATAAAAACGATTCGAATATTTGTGTTGGTTGATAGCTCTTAAGATGTTTGAAATTATAATAACATTAAAAACAGTTTAACAGATAAGCATTGCATTCAGAATGAATGCGTCATGAGCAATTATGTCGACGTATCATTCTAATTCAATATAATTATATTACCGATTAAAGGGTGAGTGATGGGCACCGGTTTGGGCGCGTTCATTGAGGCGGCGGCCAGCCCGCCGGTTGAACGCGTCCCAGAGGGTCATGGCCACCCGGCTGGTCCGGGGATACCGCACGATCTCCGGTGAGGCGGCGAGCCTCCTTGCCGGATTACCGCCATGGGATCTGGAGGCAAAAGCCCTCGCGCATATTTGGGAGTGGCGCGAGGAGGCGAAACGCCGGGGCGTAACTCCGCACAGCGGACAGAGCTCCGGCGGGATCTCATGGCGTCATGGAGAGTGCGATTGTCGCAACCCAGTGCTGGGCACGCCACTATTGCGGCGATAAGTCCCCTCTTTGAGGAGTGGCTAGAGAGGCGCCACGGCGTCCTCACCTTCCGCCTGACGCAGGTCCTCACCGGACATGGTTGTTTCGGGAGGTTCCTGTTTCGCATCAGGCGGGAGGAAACGCCCGGGTGTCATCACTGCGTGGATCGCCCGGAGGACACGGTTGAGCATACGGTGGAGGTCTGTCCGGCTTGGGCAGAGCATCGCCGTGTCCTCGTGGAGGCGATCGGCGGCGGGGATCTCTCGCGTCCGGCCCTAGTCCAGGCCATGGTACGGAGCGAGAGGGCATGGGAGGCCGTCACCTCCTTCTGCGAAGCAGTAATGCTTGCGAAGGAGGAGGCAGAACGCGTGAGGGAGAGGCAAATTTCGCGCCCTCACGCCCCTAGCCGCCGCAGGAGACGCCCTGGGCGTCGGGAATCGCAGGCCGATTCCCGGCCACCGCAGGCGCGGGCTTGCGGACGGTGAGCAATGGGTAGCTCGCCGTCCGATAAGGACCAGGCCCGGGTCGACGGCGCGTTGTGTTCCACGCGCGCCTCAAAGAGATGTCAGCACAACGGAAGGGGTCCGATAGGACCGATGCCTGCCGGGGTTGCGGGAAAGTCCGAAAGGGATACCGTGGCCCCTGGCAACGTAAAGGCAACGGAAGGAACACGGGTGGGTTTTAGTCAGTAAGAGTCTGACACGCCCTCCCGCTCCACCCAGAGCGGGAGAAGTTATTTGATAATTTCCCACCCAAAAAAAAAAAAAAAAAAAAAAAAAGGGTGAGTGATGCAATATTTATTAAAAAGTTGCTCATTAGTCAGCCTACAATAGCAGCCTTGCATAATAAATGTCCTAAGCCCAAGTTTTCTATAATCACATAAATATATACAATATAATGTACTACACTCGTCCCAAGTGGTGGGTCCTAATTAAAGTAGCTAACTAGCAGGGACCACTAATTAATAACAAGCACCGTTAGGTTTGTTAGGTAACTTGAATCGCGCCATAAATCCTTGAGCTCAAGAGTCAAGCTGTTTGATCGAATGTTAAACTGCTACAAACACCTTAATAGGTAATATGTAGGTAGTTGACATTAGGTAGTTGGTACAACTTATTTTTTTAAATAGGGAAATCCCTTTTATTTATTTTACTCCAAAGAATCTATAAATGGTCTTTTTGGAACAAATGATTTGACTTTGACTTTAACGCCAGCATTAGAACATAATATCTTTTTTTTTGATAAAATATCGTACATAAAAAAAGATTTTAAATACAGAGTAGCATCCCATACCGACGCGCATCCTGTTACCATGGAATTAGTACATGTTTCCGACGAAATATTTCGAAGGTTATTCAAAAAAAAAAGCAGTTCCATACATTTTGACCACTTAGGTATTGCACTTTCTATGAAACAGCAGATTTTTTTTTGATAACCGGCAAATAAATTATATGCTAAGGGGTCTAGAATCATGTGCTGAATTAAGGCCCTACCTTGAAAATAAATCGTTGCAGTTTACGCAGCGATGTCTGCCACCCTGTATATGTTCCATGTATTTTGGTTTCTTATTTCAGCATGCAAAAAGTACCTTAAAATAAAATAATAAATAAAAACACTTATTATTACTGAGATCATGTGTATTTTAGTTCATTTAAATACCTTTTAGGTATCAAAACAGAATTATTTTTAACTTTGCCTAAAATTTAAGAATTCACTTATAATGTTAGAACACATTATTATATGGCCATTACTTAAGTTTCGTTTTGACATAATTTAATGGCAGCGCTCTGATTTGTTTAGGTATTTGGTAATAGATTTTAACAGACATAAAAATTCAGTTAAGCCATTCAGACTATTCAGAGGTGTATTTTTGTACGTCTTTTACTGACGGTGTTAATTAGTATTTCGTAGTAACTGTCAATCAATAGTAAAATAGTTGTTTAATAGCATAGACGACACCAAGTAATAACTTCGTGGGATTCCACAAGTGTGCTTCACACTCCGCCGCATGTACGCTGGCCGTCGCTGAAAACCAGCGCTGGGGCTCTGTCTCGCATAGGGTTGCAGCATTATGCTGAGCGAAGGCCGTTTTACGTATAGGCATATTTAGCCCCAAATTATTTTTTTGTGTGTTTGTTTCTTTCTTTGCGTCGTGTTTACCGCAAATAAATGTATTTTCTTTTCATTCTTTCTTTTCTTTACATTATTCTTATTAAAGATTCAAAGTGTAAATCGAACGTAATGATCCAGTTCTATTCTACTAACATGACCCAATAGCTGGTAATTTCATATTATAATTTTTTACTATTTAATATTTTAGTATGGAGAGGGTACAATACAGGCTGACGAGACGTACCAATGTCGGTCTTGACTGTTTTAAAACAGTATTGCGCTGTTTAAAACTTGGGGAAAAATAGAAGAACTTTTCATAATAAGCTTATTATTTTCTCTAAGGTGAATAAAAAAATTCGTTCTTTTTTCGCTCTTGATCATATTCTACCACAATCTCCTTACATCTATGTAATAGAAAAAAAAAACAAGTGCGTGTCGGACCACGCACAATGAAGGGTTCGCGCGTAATTGGGATGAATTTATCCCAAGAAAAAAATTAACATCGTAGTTGAAAAACATGTTCTCCCATCCATCAACTGCAAATGTAAGTTGGTCGATTATTACTCGTTCACTTGTAGAGCCTCTCTTAGCGATGATAATTTTCCTTTTAATTTCTTTATATATGTAGTATATTTGAGAAGGAAAACTGAAAGTGCATTTTCTTTGGAAATTTGTATGAATTATTGAAATATGGACAGGATAATGTCTGTCGGTACAGTTAGTAAATAAATAATGATACTCTGAAGGTGGAAGCTACGTAGAATACAATGCGGTATCATGTAATTACATCATAAGCTACATACTTAGCCAGCAAGCCGCGTGGCATAGCTTGAAATTCAAATAGCCTCAAGAAATGCAATGCCAAATCTCTACTGAAACCACGTACAGGCTATAAAGAGACTCTCACATATGTAGCTGGCACTGGAATGCTACGCAAAACTATCTCATGAAATACACTAACCAAAGTAGTGGTTTTTATTTTCATTTCAAATTGATATAAGTATTATTATAGCAATATACTATTGAGTAATTCTTGTCTAGGTCTTGTGGCAAGCACTTGAGCCGGTACTGAGTTCTCTCCCGGGTCGGGCAGGGTTATCAAGATAAACAATTAGGAAATTCTCAGAAGTCCCCTTTAACATGGGACTTACAACATAACTGGTTGAATACGGTCGTTCCCTTCAAGGACGACTACAGGAATAGTATGTATCTATTATTTAGGATATGTGTATCTGTATATCTGTGTATCTATTTTAGTATATTGTATACTTGTTATTTGCACCATTTTATGTCCAGGTAAATCACTGTCCATTCCAAGTTTGCCTGGAAGAGATAGCGGAAAGCGATAAGGCCTGCCCATTGTATATTTTGTAGTGTTAGATTTATTATTTTGTTATGTATGTTTGTGGTATACAATAAAGTATAAATAAACAAATACAGGCGCCATGTTGAGTACAGGAATATCAGCTTAACGATATTAATCAGCTTTGACCCATTAAATGAGATTTTTAATCCGAAGACCGGGCACTCAAGAAAGGTTTACCTACACTTATTACCTACATATCTACTGAAAAGGATTTCGAAAGTAGGAAGCGACTGTTTCAGCAATCTTATTAAAAGTTTCAGACAATTAAGTAACAAAAGAAGGTGAAAACGGATAGTCAGATGTTTTTGGGCCTCGTTTTCTGTTATCTAATTCAAAAGGAGTGTACTCCTTTTACTAAAATGTAAACTAGATGTTTACATTTAGTAAAACGTAAAACATAGTAACGTAAATATTTAGTTTTATAATGAATACTAACACGGGTCAATAGTGTTTCATTCATAACTCACGGGGTCGAAGTAATAACTCTTAGCTAAATGCTGTAAAACAATGTATTCAATCATTTTTTATCAGTTTACATGATATGTAAAAGTAGCAGTGTTTTATTTTATTCGACTTTTGATGCTAACTGTACCTACACATAGTTTTAGTTCGCCAAAAGAACACCAGCTTTTAACGCTATATTCCTGTCCATTCAGAATCTGGTTTGGACGTGCAAGTGGGTCTATTCACGGTGGGCCAGTACCTGATGATCCACGGAGGTCTGGTGTTGATGTGCATTCTGATAGTGAACCTGCGAGTGTTCCCCTTCGCCTACCTCTGTGTCGCCGCCTCCAACAAACTGCACAACACCATGTTCTCCACCATGCTGAGGGGAGTCATGCGCTTCTTCGACACCAGTTCTTCAGGTATTTTAACGTATATTTTGAAAGCAAAGAAAATGGGTGTCCCCTAACAGCTCAAAGAGTCAATATTTAGACAGCGCGGCGGCGTTCAAGTCTTGTAAAGTCTTTAAGGCCAGTAAGATTTATATATTCTAATTGCGGAAGAAGTTTAAGCTCTCGAAATGTTATTAAAGTAACAAAATAAATTGTTTTTGCTTTAAATCTATTGAGAAAATGAGTCTAAAATTTTGTTTTTGATACCATTTCGAATAAATTATAAACTCCGTAACAAATGTGTCAAAATCTTTTAGTTTTCACCTGATCATTTTTTTTCCCACAGGACGCATATTGAACAGGTTCACAAAAGACATGGGTTCTCTCGACGAGATCCTGCCGCGAACTCTGCTGGACGTGCTACAGATCTACGGAACCTTAGCTGCTATTCTAGTCCTCAATGCTATTGCTCTGTACTGGACCTTGGTACCTTCAGCCGTGCTTCTTATACTGTTCTTCTTTTTGGTCAAGATATATATGAAGGCGGCTCAAGGAATCAAGCGATTGGAAGGCACAAGTACGTATTGATCAAAGATTGTTAAACTTTCCTTAAAAAGTGTAGGAACACGTAACACCTATTAAAACGTCATAACATAAATGACGCCATCTGTCGTCCGGACGGCACGTTAAAATGTTCACAGCGGCGTAATGTTTTGGCGGTACGAACCTTTTTCCTTTGACAAAATATCTGAAATCTTTTCAATCACTAATGTTACCCTTACTATGCCTTTTATCATAAAGAGCAAACATTTTTCATGTGCAAAGTATGATTGACGATTTAGGAGTAATTCATATCATGAGCATGCTGATTATTTATTTATTATAGTTCTGCCCAACCCTTCGGGGAAACAAGGCGTGATGTTATGTTATGTGTGTTATTATAGTTTATAGCGTTTTGATGTTCTGAATTCCTCTTTCAAGTTTTCTAACAATTTCGTTTATTACAGACAAGAGTCCCATGTTCGGTACAGTGACGTCATCGCTCAGTGGTATATCTACCATTAGGTCAGCCAATGCCCAGAAGAGACTCATTGAACAGTTTGATTCTAACCAGGTAATCTACATTTACGTTTAATGCAAATCTCAAAGATTCATCCACTTATTTGATTAACATGAGGATGAGCATTGAACAGCCCTGATATTGTACCTTGCCTTACCTGTGCTTAAAATAGTGTCTTACATTTCAAATACCTATAGTAAAGAACCTCAGCTCAGATTCATATGACTGTTCAATATTATTGGCAGCCATCCAAAACAAAACCGCGACATAGGTACACAACTCATCCATCTAAAAGCCCGATAAAGTCGCTAAACGCCAAATTTGCGGAATACCAATCGTAATTTCCAGAAAAAACAAAAGCAAATAAAGTCACAAGGTGAAAATTATATTGAAGAGGCATTCCTAAACCTCATTTTCTGAGATAATTATGATAGGTTAAATCCCAAGTTAACTTACATATTATATACCCGCCTCTCCTTCGTACGGTTTTTATTACAAAACATCGAGATTACTTTTTATATGTAAGTTTAATAATGTATATTATACACATAAATTATCCGGGATAAATTTCCTGTGAAAACTGCATCAAAATCCTTTGCGTAGCCTAAGAGAACAACGCGGTGACCCAGACCGACATGAAAAGCGACTTCATTTTATAATAAAATGTTTGTATATCATATATAACTTGATACAAAAATCACTATCGGAGATCAGTAAATTAACTATTTTGTTTGTTTTGTATCCTAGGACTTGCATACAACTGCATGGAACAGTTACTTGAACGGAGGCACCACGTTTGGGTTCTACTTGGATACCATGTGTTTGGTGTACCTCACTACTGTGATATTCGTCTTCCTCTTCCTTGACTTCGGTATGTATTCACAAGCTTACCTATTACATTCAAGACTTATATTTCAGTTAGCTTTTGCGTAAATAGGTTTTTAGAAAACAGAGCCCCGAGTGGGCTTACGATAACGTTACAAAAATTCTCCTACTACTTAGTCAAGTAACTCTAAATTAAAAGTGTCTGGGATACCGGTACACTAAATTTGTGTTAAGTTAAATTAACCCTATAAGGCCCAGTGATACGCTATACGTAAAGGGCTTTCGGGGTTGCTAATGTAATTTTCGAACCTACCCATAAAATAGTTTCGCGAATGATTGACTGACAGAAAGCGTACAGGCCTAAAGAAATAACATGAAACAGGGACAATAGTTACGTCTTCTCTTATCAAAGTGTACTAAGAAAGTATTTTTCGAAACTTTGCGTCTAGAGTGGATCACCCTGAGCTGGAAATGTTGCCTACCAAGTAGGCAATAGCACCTTTTGAATAATTGGGACCTAACCTCTTCGTAATGGTACTCGTCCGGGGAAGTAATACTACAATACCTATTTTCATCGTCAATCAGCATTCTTATGGTTTGTAGGGTATATGGTGTCGGTAAAGCTACAACAAAGTCGTTTCCACTTTGCTTCTAGCCTCTGTGATTTTTTTTTTTATTTTTTTTTTTTTTTTAAAAACGTTGCCCCACACTAGGAATTTCTCCTGTGTCGTGGGTGCGTTTACAAACATTTAAACTCACATACACAAACAGCCAGACCCGGAACAACTACTTGTAGGTCATACAAATATTTGTTCCGTGCGGGAATCGAACCCGCGACACGCAGCGCAGCAGTCAATCGCTTAACCACTGCGCCAATCGTGCCGCCAAATTTGATTAGATTGGAAGGTCTTTGACGTTGCAGATGTCTAACGGCGGTGATCACTGACCACCAGGTGGGCTTCCTGCTTGCTACCCAATGTTAATGTATGTTTTGTTGCTAGGTGACGCGATCCCCGTGGGCAGCGTGGGGCTGGCGGTGACGCAGAGCAACACGCTGACCATCATGTTGCAGCACGGCGCGCGCATGCTGGTGGAGTTCCTGGCGCAGCTCACCAGCGTGGAACGCATTCTGCAGTACACGCGCATTGACACCGAGCCCGACTTGTTCGAAGGAAGTGAGTGCATAACCCACCACCTTGTATCTTCTCAAGGGCGAAGTTGCCACGTTATCAGATGTATCAATGATACGGATCCCCCAAGCTACAGCGGCCTCTACGTGTGTAAGCAAAAATTCGTAATATTTTATCCAAAACCTCAAATTCTTATTGATAAGGCCCGTAATTAATGAATACCTAATGAAAATATGAAAAATTATGTGATTTGTTTATTTAAGCTCTTGCATTTATTTAGTACAACACAAAATATCTAACCTATCGGAGTCAGGATGCGCCAATTTCCTAAATAATCAATAATAACAAATAAAAAAAAACCATGTGCCCGTGCGCGCCCATGCGACCATCTGAAGCGCTGCACTAGCAAGGCAGACGCAACATCGCTCTGAAAGCGTTGTTAAATTGAATGCGGAGGGTGCTGTAGCTTTTCTGCGTGTAATTAGCCCACAGGCTGCAGGTGTACATGGTCGTGCAATATGCTCGGAAAAGAGTTAAGTTAGTTAAGACGCCATCCAAGCAACGCGCGAACCTGCGGGCCAGCATATTGGCTCTTTTAGACACAAAGTCCCCCGCTCCCGTTCCAATTCAGCGTGATCCCTGAGGTCACCCGCGACCATATGTCCTAGGTATTTAAACTGATTCACCCTGTCTAAGGGTACACTATTTAGACGTATAGGTGGTACATAGTCGGGGCATATAGCACCGCCGGCACCTCAGAGACCATGTAATGACAATAGGGATGTTGACTGTGGAAAAAAAACTATATACTCCGTCAGTCAGATAATAAAAAAATATTAGACACGTATTTTTTGCTTTATCATATTAATAAAAAATGGTTTAGATAAAACGCATTAAAGTTGGGGAGTAGGGGCTCGTCAAGTCACAAGACAGTATAAAATCTACCGGGCAGTGACGTCATGCCACATTTTAACGTATTGCCTACTCAATGTTTTGCGGTAAACTTTTGATTAGTGAATTGAATAGTGAAAACTCGCAAAAGAAAGTTAGTAACCAAACCATGGATCACTAAAGGGTTATTGCGATGTATGAGAAACCGTGACAATTTGCATAAGAAGTTAAAACGAAATCCTGCTGACGAGACTATCAAAACCACCTACAAACGCTACCGAAACTTTTGCAGTAATTTACTTAAGAAAGCTAAAAAGAAACACGAAAAACAAGAAATTGAGAACGCTAGGGGGAACAAAAAACAATTATGGGATGCAGTCAAAAGAATAAGTGGCTCTGATAAGAGGGTCGATTACTCATCATCACTTTTAACCTCTAGCAACCGCGAAAGTGAAATTAACAATATCAATAGGTTTTTTGCCAGCATAGGTGCAAACCTAGCAAATAAGATCTCCGCGCAAATACGAGTTCCTTCTTCCTATTGCTTTACTCGACCATCTGTCACCCCATTAAATTCACTTGTCTTTCTCCCCGCTGACGAAGAAGAGATTTTCTCACTTATCAGCGGTTTAAAAGATAAATGCGCAGTGGGAATCGATATGATTAGTGGAAAAATAGTCAAGAGATACGCTAACCTCCTTACTTCTCCCCTAACTTACATTTGTAACCTGGCAATCTCCACAGGGGTGTTTCCAGATGTTTTTAAAAAAGCTCTAATCAAGCCTGTCCATAAGGCTGGGGGTAGAGACTGTGTAAACAACTACCGGCCCATCTCCATCCTCCCAACGCTTTCCAAGGTCTTGGAACGCTTAATAAACAAACGTCTAACCAATTTTTTAGAAGCTAATAATCTACTTTCCTCTTCGCAATTTGGCTTCAGAGTGGGCAAGAGTACTGCTGATGCTGTACACGAGCTGGTTGACTCTATTGTTGCCAACCTTGACAGTAGAAAGAAATGTCTAACGCTCTTCCTTGACCTTGCGAAAGCGTTTGACACAGTCTCTATCCCACACCTTCTTAATAAATTGGATCGACTTGGAATAAGAGGAACCCCTCTTGAATTAATGGAAAGTTACCTCACTGGAAGAAAACAGAGAGTCAAAATAAATGATAGATTAAGTGATGAATTACCTGTTGATTTTGGTGTACCTCAGGGTAGTATTATCGGCCCAACGCTCTTCTTGGTGTACATAAATGACCTCTGCCAGCTTTCACTCCACAACGGAAAAATAATCACTTTTGCTGACGATACCGCCTTGTTTTTTAGTGGTGATAGCTGGGATGAGGTTTTTGATGTTGCCCAACAGGGCATAAACACTGTCAGCGAGTGGTTACAGCAAAATTTACTGACTCTAAACGCCTCGAAAACGAAATTTATAGCGTTCGCACATAGATCTAACCTTCTTCCACCATCGTCTCTCACTATTACTGCACACACGTGTAACAGTGGAATCTCTGACTGTTCTTGTCCCACCCTTGAAAAAACTGAATGCATAAAATACCTCGGGATTATAATTGACTCCCATCTTACTTTTAAACCTCATATTAATGCACTTGCACCGAGGCTCCGTAAACTCATCTACATTTTTAAAATCTTAAGAGATAATGTCGATCGTAAGACTTTCAAAATGATCTATTTTGCGCTATGTCAGTCTTTAATCGAGTACTGCATCACCACGTGGGGAGGTGCCGCCAAAACTCACCTTATAGAGGCGGAGAGGGCGCAGCGCGCTATACTTAAGGTTGGTGCAGGTCTCCCTTTTCGTTTCCCGACGGTCGACCTTTACAAAGAATGGGACATTCCTACGGTCAGACAATCATTTATCCTGCTAACTGTAGTTAAAAAACACTCCCAGTTACAGTTCGACCCCAAGCGCATCCTGGATAAACGGCGTAAGGGGAGGATATGCCCCTCTACAAACTTCAAATCTGCTCTTCCTCAGAAGTTCTTTTGTTTCCTTGGTCAATTTTTATACAACAAACTTAATGTCACCCTGAACATATATCCCAAAACTAAAGCTAATTGTAAGAAATCTGTAATAACTTTCCTCAAAACACTTAATTATGAAAATACTGAGAATCTTTTAAAAATTGTAAAATAGCCCTCGTTCCTCACCGCCCATCCTCTCACCGGTCCTCTTTCCAAATTCGCTCTCGTACATTCTTCCACTCATACTTAAGTATCACTTGTCATACTCGCTCTTGTACTCTCTTTCTTATCTGTACATAACATAACTTACACCGTTACACCACAAATTACTCATTTCGCATAACTCAATCCACATTTCTGCTTTTTTGTTCCTGTTTTTATTTTAGTTTTTATATTCCTTATATTTCTTGTTTATGTTCTGATCACGTTGCATGTTCTTACTTGCCTCACGCAAGTCTATAAGTGTTTAATTTTTTCCAAGGGGAGGTCCTGGTGACCTGTATCACAGGTCTTTCTACAAAAACCTATTTCAGGCACCAGTCTCTTACATTGGTGAATATGGTAATACTTTTGTCTCAATTATATTAATTTTATGGCAACCAATGTGAAGAGAAAAATAAATGTTTTTTGAATTTGAATTTGAATTTGAATTACGTAAAAAAAGAAAAAAATACGTGTCCAATATTTTTTAATAATCTAACTGACGGACAAAAAAAAAAATGTTTTGTCCTCATCCCTATTAGCTTCGTTCTCTTTTGTATTCTCTTAGTAATATCTCAATGACAAGCTAACCTATCGAATCAGGATCCTTTTTATTTATTTTTGAACTTCGCCGCAGTCGGGTAAAAAAGGTCCAACAAATTTTGATACAGGGCTTTAGGACTAACTAAAAGGACTGTTGTACACACTTTTCTTTTTTGCGTAGTTTTTCACGGCATAAAAACGTGATTGGACGGACAACCTCCGTAGGTCGCTTGTACACATCCGTTTTTTTCGCCATCGCTATATATTTTCATATTTGTATGTATTGGACACTCGTCCGGCATCAGACGCATGTAGCTACTTAAACTTGCATTGTAACCTCAGAACCACCGCTTGTCCGGTGAAAAAAACGGGCCGTTATCCGTTAAAACAGATGTGTACAAGCGGGCTTAGGCTATTCACAAGCTGGTTGGATGTACCTATTTGAATACACAACCAACAGTTTACTAATCTTTGTTTTTTTCAGAGATAGCCATGCCGCCATCTTGGCCGTCACAAGGCAGAATTGTGTTCCAAAACGTTTACCTTCGATATGCTCCGAACGAAGAGCCAGTACTTAAGAACTTGAATATTACAGTCGAAAGTGGACATAAGGTATGTAAGCCTACTATATACTATTCATTCCTATTATATATACGAAGTCGTCAAATATGTTAAAGTAATTACTTTTATACCTAGTAGTAATATACGATATTTGTTCGTTCGTTCAGGTCGGGATCGTGGGGCGGACGGGCGCTGGAAAATCTTCCTTGATATCAGCTTTGTTCAGATTCGCCTACCTCGACGGATCAATATCGATTGACGGACTCGATACTTCCATGGTCTCGAGACAGGTACGAATTTCACGGTTACGGTATTACTATGCGAGTCCGTGTAGGCGGCCATTATTTTCAAACTTATGGTTATTTTCAGGGGCTGCGATCAAAAATTTCAATTATTCCTCAAGAGCCGATCCTCTTCTCTGCAACAATTAGATACAATTTGGATCCGTTTAACATCTACAGCGACGAGGACCTTTGGAGGGCCCTCGAGCAGGTCAGACTCGATGTACAATAAAACGTGACTGTGTTTCGTTATTGATTTATTACAGTTTTTATTACATTTGAATATTACAGGTTGACTTGAAGTCGGCTATTACTTCGTTGGACTTCCATGTAACGGAGGGCGGCGCTAACTTCTCAGTGGGGCAGCGACAGTTGATGTGTTTGGCGCGCGCCGTACTGAGATCCAATCAGATATTAATTATGGACGAAGCTACGGCGAACGTAGATCCTCAGTGAGTATTTGAAGAATTACATGCATACTTAACAACAGTGGGGGCAGTGATTGACGTTCGGGGTTGTGTTGCAGGACGGACAACTTCATCCAGGAGACGATACGGCGTCAGTTCGTGTCGTGCACCGTGCTGACGATTGCTCACAGACTCAACACTATCATGGACTCGGACAGGGTGCTGGTGATGAGCAGCGGCGAGGCGGTGGAGTACGAGCACCCCTACGTGCTGCTGTCCGACCCCGCCAGCCACTTCTCCGCCATGGTGCGCGAGACCGGCGACAAGAACAGCGCCAACCTGTTCCGGATAGCCAAGGACGCTTACTTCCAAAGCAATCTAAAAGAAAACGCGAGATAAACCAAATACACAAAAGAAAGTACTAATAGTTACTATTAGAATAAATTGTAAATATTTGTTAATAAAAAACTACTACTTTCTCTAATGCTCGATTTTTAACGTACCTAACGTTAAAAGCGAGCATTACATTAAGTAGTAGAGTATTGCTACAATATTTAAGGTGAAATAAATTAAGAAATGTTGTTATTTTATGATTTTGAATTGTACCTCGTTATTCTTTTAAATTAACGAGCAACACGGGCTGAATGTCGGCACCGATACAGTTTATACGCTAACACGAATGCAATGCCTAATAGACTTAGAAGAAATCCATGAACTTTGTGGTCATCATAGAACACTTCCCAACCGGTATCATTACAGCCGTAGCAACAACTTGCACCCATCTTACATTGTTGGTAGTATGCATCATAACTCTTGTCTATTTCGTCTGCTTGTTATTTTATTGTAATTCTTTCATGATGTGATATTTTACGGGAATGCATATTTTTGAGTTATCATTTGTCAAACATGACATAGAACCGCAAAATGACAGACATATTTTTTCTCTCAGAGCTTTGTATCTAACACATAAAGAGGATGCATTATTATCTTTCACGTTTCGAGACACAAAACGCATATATCGTTTTTGAGTGGAGCGTCAGGTGTCAGAAATCGTCTACAATTTCACGAAATAAAATGCTGAGTTAAGATTTATACTAGAACTAGGACCTCCATTCAACATAGTTATCGAATACTAGATACTACGCTGACAAGACCATGAGATGCGTGATATTTGACCTTCTCCTTAATTTTAGGGAACGTGACGATGACGAAAGCTGCTAACAGAACACGTTTTATCATGCGCCAAACTTACAAGTTTCAGGATTGTAGACCGGCAATCATGCTATAGAACGCGTACGTTCGCAGCCGGTTAGAGTATAATGCTCTCATTTGGGACCCGTACCTGGCCAAGTACAAACTTATGATAGGAAAAAAACACAAAATACACAAAAAAAAACTACCGATACATAAAGAGAAGAAGTACGGATATATACTACCCATTTCTTTATACCTCGCTTTTTGTAACGGGTATACTCGGACTCAACACTCTAGAGCTGAGAAGGAGCTTTCAGGCAATTATACACTTTTACCATGTTTACTCACCAAAAAAAAATTGATAATCTCTCAGCACTGATAGATATAAGCCTAAACGGCCTTATAAGAGTCATGCGGGTGCGGGGAAGCGCGGCTTGCTTCGGCGGCGGGCCCTGCTGCCTGTGGCCGGTTCCCGCGCCTGTGCCACAAAAAATGCAACTACGCGACGTACTCTTTACGCTCCTCAACTCGATCATACTAACTCAACCTGTTTACTGACAAACTGAACAAAATTGAATCTGCGGTAAATGTCCACCTCACACACTGCCATACAAGTTAACTCATGATATCGACGAAACTAAGCTTAGCTGTATTCATTATAAGTTAGAAGTAAAGCATTAGTATCCAATAATAAAAATATGTTAAGAACAAATTGTAATTGTACGCGTTTATTACGAAAATGTAACTTGTTTGTAAACGCCTTGGGTTGACTTTTTAAGTAAAAAAAATGTTTAATAAATAAATATACATGTGATAACAATAAAACTTCTGTTTTGTCTCGTTTAGCGGTCGCATAGTGTATTCATTGGTAGACTTAAAGAAAGATCGTAAGATGTTCAGTTAACCAGCGAAAACCTGTATAACCACGACTATAACATACCTACATACACCACTTTTAACGTAAACACTATTTCTATCGAACATGTATGCATTCATTGGTAAACACTGAACAGTACAATACTGAACGAATCACACAGCAAGAAAGATACATTGAGCATCAGCACATCGTAGGCAGTAGAATGTATATAACTACACAGTTGATAGATGGTATACCAGTTTATAAGTATTTAGATGTTAACGTAGAAACGTGTTTGTGTGGTTTCTTCTGGAGGCAGTGCACGTGAGTTCTGTATTTCTTAAAAACATAAATAGCAGCTTAGCTGCTGCTATCAGTACTTACAAGTACAGTGCGTTCATTATATTTTGACCCGTGACGCGATTGGTAGCACTGAATTTTGCAGTCATGTGATTGGTAGTACCTACTGTTCTGTCAGTCGTCATTTTCAACTCTATTGGTATTGAAACTAAGACTAAAAAACTCAGTGATACCAATCGAAATTCGCATCACGGGTCAAGTTATAATGAACGCACTGTAGGTACAAATTATAATAGAAACTTAAAGGTACCATTCCCCACTCGACCGCAGGAGGCAACTGCAGGCAACTTGTCGCCGCGACACGGCTGGTCTCTATGAATTTCTATGAATTACCTTCCGTAGCTAGCGACACGTCGTTGGCAGCTACGGGCGAGTGATTACACGTGCAGCCCGACCGTAGACCAGTAGTGCCGCCAAAGCTCGAGCGATAACACGTTTTTCTATCTTCTTTCTACCGGCTGGTATACAGGCTGCTGCCGCCTGCGGTCGGGTTCAGAATCATGACGGAAGATATTTCGTAGAAATTCATAGAAACCAGTCGAGCCGCGGCGACACGTCGCATGTAGGTGCCGCCTGCAGTCGGTTACGGAATGGTTCCTTTAAGATGATTTTCAAAGACCTATTCAATGATACCCCACTTGACATAGTTCGTCGATTTTTTTTTCTTTTTCAATATGGCGTCTGGTTGTCGCTATATTGAATTTTGATTACTGTCATGTATTTAGTGACACTCACAAGATTAAGACAAACCGATTGACGTAAGAATCATCAAAATCAGGCTACGCGTTTGGTCTCTAGAGCGCCACAAAGGAACAAACATACGTACATAAATATATAGGCTGATAAACACATTACCCTCCTTTGCGTCACGCAGTCGGGTAAAAAGAACATTGGCAGTGTATTGGAAAGATGAATATTTTTGCCTGCATACCTAACTATTTCTTTGACTATGTAATTATGTTCCTTCATTCATTCAACTGAAATACGTCCACTGCTGGACATATGCCTCCTCCAAGCACCGCCACTTCGACTGGTTTTGTGCTTCCCGCATCCAGATTCCGGATTCCTTCATAAGGTCACCCGTCCACTTTGTGGGAGGCCTTCCAACGCTACGTCTCCTGGTTCGCGGTCGCCACTCCGAACCTTTCAGCTCCATCGGCCATCTGTTCTGCGAGCAATGTGCCCTGTCCATTGCCACTTAAGTTTGGCAATTATTTGGGGTATGTCGGTTACCTTGGTTCTCCTGCGGATCTCTTGATTTCTGATCCGATCACGTAGAGAAACTCTAAACATAGCCCTCTCCATTGCCCTTTGGGTGACATTTAGCCTTCTAATAAGGCACATTTTGAGCGACCACGTTTCAGTGCCATAGGTCATCACTGGCAACACGCACAGCTCATAGACTTTCGTCTTGAGACATTGCAGTATGTGGGACGACAAGATATTGCTTGCCTCCCGAACGCTGCCCAGCCAAGTCGGATTCGACGATTAACCTCTTTCTCGAAGTTGGACCTACCTAACTGGACAGTTTGTCCTAGGTAAACATGGTCTCCCACAACTTCGAGAGTAGCGTCTCCGATCTTCATGTGAGTGGGTGTTACATGGGCATTTGACCTGACCTTTGTCTTATCCATTTTGATTTTAAGACGCACTCATTCGGAAGCTCTACTGAGGTCATCGAGCATTGTACTGATCCTCTATTGTCTCAGCCATGATAACTATGTCGTCGGCAAACCGAAGGCAAGTGATATACTCACACCTTGCTGCAGAGGGATAGGTTCCCAGGTCTTGTCCTGGAGTCGGACTGACATAGTGGCGTTTTAGTACAGACACTTCAGCACCTCAATGTACCGATAGTTGATCTGGCACCGTTGAAGAGACTGCAGTATAGCCCATGTCTCGATCGAATCGAAGGCTTTCTCGTCAGTCTTCTGTATAATTTAGTATAAAATGAGTTAATTTAATCCTCTCATTAGTACTCGTATATTAATTCTACGTTTTCGAAATTCTACAAGCCAAATAACATGATTATTTTGTAACGGAAATATAATAAGTTAAACATACGTAGTCTATTTTGCTTTATTCATTGGTTTGTTTGAACACAAGGCACGCACCTCTGATATTTCGGATTCATGTGCGTATTGTATAATTATCACATGCTTTAAAAACGAGGAAGGAAAACATCGTGAGGAAACCGGCATGCCTGACGGATATTTCTCGACGGCATGTGAAGCGAAGTCACTAACCACACGAAAAAGAAAGCAATATTTGCTTTGCCAGATTAGTTCTAGTTTAAATCAGGCTCGAGTATATATATGAGCGCCTTTTCTACACATATAAACTCTCCGCAATATTCAACGCAATGCAACGCGCAACCACGTGGTGACGTGGCTAGAAAAAAGGAGAAAGGGCGTGGTGTAACTGTGCTCTCTCCGCCAGAAAATAAATATAAAGCTTATTAGAGATCTACAAAATTAAAGGATCTCGAATAGTTAGAGTATTCAGATCACAATATTAGACAAATAAGGCCCCTTTTTAGGAAGAAAATTATAAGAAACAAAATACGTGTTTGCCTCCAGCAGGGGATTCAAAACAATAGTACCTATACCTAATGTTATACGAAACAATCTGTTACAACGAGCTGAAACTCTACTAGAAATATTTTAAAAGATATTCGTGTCTGGTTGCTGGTTGGTTTATGTCTGGTCTAGTGGACTAAATGGAATAGGTATATATAGGTCTTTTAATGATGTTATACTCAAGAAATTCACTTACGCTTCAATAGTGTTAACGACGGCCTCTGCCACAAGACTGCCGACTTCTGCCTGCTGACTGTCTATGTGCAGCAGCAGAGCCTGAGCAAGAGCATCGGTACAGGGCCACCGATAGGTACATGATGATCATGAGCAGCGAAACAGTCGCGATCAGCACACGGGGGTTACTGAACATGGAGTTACTACAGCAAGGATCCGGCCCCTCGCAGCATCCCATTTTCGTGAATCAACATTAGTATATATTAGTCCAAATATGTGCCATTTTATTTCATGTTATGTGTTTCATGAAGCTAATAAAACTTTATTTACAAATATTTATCATGCTTTTCGTTGTGTCATTTTGATTTAGTTTTATGACATTTTGTAAAAGTTGTACAGAATATAAATACAGCATAATTTCGCTTATTCTACTCATTCCTAAATATTTGAATGTATTGTATCCTTTTGCCAATTAGTACATATTAATTCCATGACTCTTGCTTAGACCAATCTACCTCTAAGTATAGGGTCTAAATCTAATTTCTAATCTAATTTTGACGGCAGGTGACGTCACTGAAACGTTGATTATGAAAGTAAGTTGGTGTGGTTATAGAGAGCGTTGTTGACACTGTAAAGCAAATTCCGCCCCCCAAAGAGAATCGCTAGATTTGCTCTCACCGTACTCAGTCACAAGAAAAAGTGTACATACTGAGAAGAGTGAGCTCACACATTATTAAATAGCGTTTCCATGACAAACAAGTATTGTCACTGCGTCATTGTGTGTCAGACGTGTCAAAACGAAACAGAAACGCAATAATAATCAAATAAATATCTTTTGACGCGGTAGGGCCAATCTAACGCATTAAATCTTTGCCGCTGTCATCATTTTCATGACAGCCGTTAATGCGGCCGTCAAGTGCGTCAAACCGTATCTTAAGCCCACGGGACAACCAGTCAACCAAATCAAAGATCTACCTTTTCCTTCAGAATTAATTTCTGTTGAGAATATACTACTTATTCTTTATAAAGATACGGTAAGAAAATAAAAAAGTTTTAGCGGTAGAGAGATAGAAGAGTTTTGGTAATTGTGTCACAGTTCATAAAAGTATGTAACGCAAGGTATAGGTTCAATAGGTAAACTGTTTTGTATTGTACAAATTATTATAATACCTATTAAACGGGTACGAAGTTTTCGCAACTGCGTAACTGAAGCAGGGAAAGATAGATTGTATTTACAAAACAGTTTCTGGCAAGAACGGCTTGCGCTTAAGGTAGCAGACTTCCATACCTACTAATGTAGTACGAACTGCCATTCATTATTTACAGATATGTGTAAATCCAACAAGCCCCGTTGTACGTGGCTTACCTTCTCACTTGATTGGTTATTTTCGTGAAAAATATGCCAGTTCTGCTCATTTATTTCTGGCTTGCCCGGTACGTAGTTAAGCTTCGTACACACGGTGATGATCAGATAATTTTGAGATCACATGGCACTTTCATACTGCATCTGTTTTTAACCGTATGAACCACGTATGAACAGTGGGATGTTGATCATTACAACTTTTTATGATCATGACGTAATGTGGCGGACACCGCTCTTCTAGGTAACCGTAGCTTTACGAACTCGAATGCAGTCACGAGCTCAAAGTATTGCAAGGAATATTTTGCAATAAAAACGCAATTAAAAATATAAATAATATATTATATTACACTTAAAACTAATAATTGATTAAGCTTCCTTATTATCACTATCATATTTCGTTTTAGCGACTTCAAACAAAATCTTGGACATGTTATCCCCTGTTTCTTTGACCATGGATGTGAACTTGCTGTTGGGGTTGCTCAGCAAGGTGTGTGGGTGGTCGAACTCGGCGGCCACTCCCTGGTCCATGACCAGCACTCGGTCCGAGTCCATGATAGTGTTCAGACGATGCGCGATGGTGAGCACCGTGCATGACGCAAACTGACGACGGATCGTCTTCTGGATCAAAGCGTCAGTTCTGTAATGGAGAAATGCATTATTAATTCACATAGTGATTATATTCCACCGGCTGTTACGAGTTAGGAGCCAGGATTAAGTAGCTAGGTATGAATAAGATGTAAGTAACTTAATAACTTAATTTTCTTAAAGATAACCAGAATTATTTATTTATTTAATTATAAATGATTGAATAAACAATCATTTTCTTTTTCAATCTTGTATTTCTAAAACAGTTTAGATAAATATTAGACATTAAAACAGGATTTTCCTTAATAAACTCACTGAGGATCGACGTTGGCGGTGGCTTCGTCCATGATGAGAATTTTATTTGATCGCAAGATGGCGCGCGCCAGGCATACCAGCTGACGTTGTCCCATCGAAAAGTTGCTGCCGCCTTCAGACACTTTATAATCTAGTGCCGGAATCCCCTCTTTAAGCTCCACCTTAAATGATAAATTCATTTAGTAATTGGTTTACTTCGCAGGTCGGGTTTCTGTTTAAAATATAATTAAATTAATGTTACCTGCTCCAACGCCCTCCAAATATCATCGTCACTGTAATCGTTGAACGGATCCAAATTATACCGAAGTGAAGCAGAAAACAGAACTGGCTCTTGTGGAATTATTGATATTTTCGATCTCAAAAGCTGGGAACATAAAAAGTTATCGCTGCATTAATGTTCCGAATTAAAAAATAACTTGCACTCCTGATCTTGATAATGGCCCCTGAACAAACTTGCTTGAATTAATACTACTTTGTACTTGATGGACCTTTTGTAAATTAATGGAGCGTCTCTAAATATTGTTTAAAGAAGCCATGATATTTAAACATAATTCTTTGAATTCTTAGTAACAATATGAAGTACTTTTACTTACCTTTTTTGCTATTCCTTGCGTATCAAGACCGTCAATTTTGATGCTGCCCGTTATATCGCTGAGCCGGAACAGAGCCGCTATTAGTGATGATTTACCAGCTCCAGTTCTTCCTACCACTCCAACCTACAAAATTATTTAGTAAGCGTTAATTACAACGTTACACGTTATTTAAATTAAATTGCACAGAATATAGTGTTATTACCTTCCATCCGCTTTTAATTTCAAAGTTCAAATCTTTCAGCACTGGTGGGTCTTCTGCTGCATACTTCAGGTATACGTTAGAGAACACCAAATTACCAGCAGTTGGCCATTCTTTTGGTGGTTGTGTTGCTGGAAAAAGTATGTTTCAAATGAAGCACAGTTGGCGGAATCAATAGAAATGTTAATGAGCCCCTGAAATTGCAAGTTGTATCTTAAAAATAATGACTAGCACGATGTTCTTACAACCGTCCTCCATATATTCCTCTGTGGGCAGTTTGGTGTACTCTAAGACCCTCTCTACTGCCGTCATTTGTCCGAGGAAGTCGGCAGTGAACCTCGCTGCCATCTGCAACATCATCGTCAGGACCATGGACTGACTGACGGCCAGGCCCACGTTACCAACCGGGATCACATCACCTGGAGAAAGAGCATATTATATGAAGAACTTTAAGCTAGGATATTGCACGAATTGTGAGGAGGTTTCTCTCTTTACAGTCCTAACCACCGTTACTTGTATTCTTTGCTTTTTATTATTTGAAATATGTGTTTATGAAATATACATCGTACATTTTGTTTCACTTACCAAATTGCATAGGTACCTAATCTCAGCGATATTATTGTACGATGTTAACGTATTTCTTCTCTTACAAATCTTTAGTCACGGCGAAGTTAAAAAAATAAAAGTTAAACTTTTTGTAAACAATATCTCACGTGTTTCAATTAACCTATACGGAGACCTACTTACAGGTTAACCGAAATCAAAATCAAAAGTTAAAAAGTACATACCAAAGTCACCCAGAACAAAGATAGCCATCACAATTCCGAGGTAAGCCAAGCAGAGAGCGTCCAAATACAATCCGAATGCGGTAGAACCTCCGAGGAACGTGTAGAAAGCACTGGTGTGAAGATTCTGTAATATTCCAAGAAGCAGTAGTAAATAGGAGCGTATTAAGCGTAGCGTGGCAAGGAAAGTTTTTAAAGAGGTCAAATCTAAACCTCGATTACTGCTTACCTGTGCCTCATCAAATGTTTTGAGCAGTCTGTGCTGGGAGTCCGAACTTCTAATGGTGGAAAGTCCGGAAATAGTTGAGTTGATCATTCCAAATACTGGACTTTTTGCTGTGGGAAAGATTTCAGATTATAAAAGGTGTTTCAGAAGAAGATTTTAACAGTTGAAGTGACCATAGTCCGTGAATTCTATACTTACTAGTTCCTTCCAATCGTTTTACAGCCTGAGCTGCATTCAGGTACCATCTCAGTAGAAGAACGAAGACTACCATCAGCACGGAAGTGGGTATCAACGTCCACGGTAACGCTATGGCGTTCAACACTAGCACACTGGTCAGCGACAGGTACATTTGAATGGTTTCCAAGATACTTCGCGGTAGAAGCTCATCCATTGCTCCCATATCCTTTGAGAATCTGTTAAGGACACGACCTGTGGATGTAAGACTAACGTTTGATCGTAGCACAAGCCAAAACAATGTTACTATCTCATTTCAATGAAGTAGGTACTTCGTCGTTCTCAAGCAAGTTACCCATAATATGGCTGATTGTACCACTTTACCGCACGAAAACAAAGCCAGAAAGGTCATTGAAGATGTCAGTAGGTATTACGCTGGCTACTTTGGCTTGGCATAAAAGTTAAGGCCTAATGACCGTAATCTTGGCATATGGCCAGTTGTAATTACTATTTATTACAATCAGGGAATCGTTTTATATTTACTTAGTAGGCCTTATAACCACTCACTATATAGAAGCACTTTTTGAGGAAACCCTCGTTCAACTGTAGTCGACAATTGTGGTAAACAGATCGAACTGATGTTAGGCGCTTTATAATAACTAAGACCAAGACCCCTACGGCAAGAAAGGTTCACTGTTGATTTTTACTTACCTGAAGGGTTAGTATCGAAAAATCTCATTACGGCCACTATCAATTTCTCGTAAATGATATTATGAAGATTTTCCGAAGCTCGCATAGTCATCACTACGAAGGCCAAAATTCTAACATGTGTCAAAATTATGATTGTTAATATCACTCCGCCGTAGACATAGAGGTACTGGGCTGTCGTTAGTAAACCGATTTGAGCGTTCATATCCGTATCTGGAACACAATAAAAGAAATTAATTTACTATAAGAAGGTTCCTTATTATTTGTCTATGATTATTTTATCCACCACAACAACAACAACAATAAGCAAAGTTAACTAGCCTAGCCACAGCTAGGTTAGTATACTTTGCTTATTTCCACCGTATTATGTCTAATGGCGTTCTGCAGTGGGGATCGGCAGCTGACGTAGATTCAATTTTCATTTTACAAAAGAGGGCAATCCGCGCTATCTATAAAATGGGTCCTCGCGAGTCCCTTAGAAACAAATTCAAACAAATTGATATACTGACTCTGCCTTCTCTTTATATCTTAGAAAGTATTTTATATGTTCGTAGAAACTTAGGACTTTTCAAAATAAGAAGCGATTTCCATAACATAAATACAAGTAGTAGACATGAAATTGTGATACCCAAATATAGGTTAAATAAAACGAGCAAGTCATTTGTTATAAAAAGTAACCGATTTTATAACAAGTTGCCGAAGCCGGTTACAGAATTTAGCGATGGGAAGTTCAAAACCCACATCAAACGTGTCCTAATCAAAGCATATTATAAAATTACGTTGAAAATAAGGAAGTCTGACAAATAATTCCTTCTGCACATTTGGCTTCCCTGGTACCTCATTAACTAAAAATTATATAAGAGTCTATTAACTGCTCCCAAATTACCATGTTTTTTTTTACATTCTTCTTTGACATAATCATCTTATTATTTGACATTATATATCTACAATTTAATTTCAACTCTTTATTACTGGCTTTTGTGGACATGATAATTATTCAGATTTGTTACAGTTGTAGCAATCATGTCATTTCGTTTAAAAAAGGTTTTTATTTTTATTTATTAATTTATCTTTGTATAGATTCTTTTCTATTTTGTGAATGTGAGAACGCTGTTAGTAGACTTTAGATTTGTTGACATCTTCATTTTTTTTTTTGTTAAGTGCCTGGTACTTGTTGACAGACCTACACTATCCTCCCATACCTATTATTTGAAAATGTTGTAAAATCCAATTTTTAAAAGTAGTAGTAGTAACTCTGTAGTTTCTTGCTGGCTCTTCTCCATAGGAAACAACTAATTGGAACCTTACACCTAGCTTCTGACGTTTCATAAGTGCCAGTGTAGGTTTATGTGAAATAAATATTTTGAATTGAATTGAACACCGCTCTCGTTAGAAGCTTGTTAGAAGTAAAGCAAGTGGAGGGTCGTGAAGGTTTGCGGGAAAGTCCGAAAGGGATACCGTGGTCCCTGGCAACGTACAGGCAACGGAAGGAACACGGGTGGGTTTTAGTCAGTAAGAGTCTGATACACCCTCCCGCTCCACCCAGAGCGGGAGAAGTTATTTGATAATTTCCCAACCAAAAAAAAATAAAGGGGTCGTGAAGGTCGTCATTTTTTCTAAGTTTAACTAAGAAGATAGGCAAAAACCTGTGTTTTTGCAAGC
This sequence comes from Xanthia icteritia, assembly GCA_949128155.2. Classification (NCBI taxonomy): domain Eukaryota; kingdom Metazoa; phylum Arthropoda; class Insecta; order Lepidoptera; family Noctuidae; genus Xanthia; species Xanthia icteritia. The sequence continues at coordinate 11,198,332 of OX421934.2, forward strand.
ACAAGAACTGTCACATCAGTAACATTGTGATGTTCCTTTAACGTACCTGCAACTTGTCCATCAGGTAATCCTTGTTCATGAGCGTCCACTTGGTTGGTCCTGAAATCAAAGTTTTCAACAAGTAATTATTACTTAATTAAAAGTGCCGCTGAGTTTTTAAGTTCTAAAATAGAGTCATAGTCTATTGACTGAGTTTTTAAGTTCTAAAATAGAGTCATGGTCAATAGACTATGACTCTATTTTAGAACTTAAAAACTCAGCGGCACTGGGCTGAGCGTGGTGGCATACGCTGTTTAACTTTTAGTAGATAATGTGTAGGTGTATATGTGTCTTACCAGAAACTCAACCAATAATCTGTGGTTGTGGCAGCAGCTTGCGTGATGAGCAGAACCATGAAGGCCATGCACACGATACACCAGGAGTCGACCGCGCTCAGGTACTTCTGCAGTACCTCCCACTTTAAGCTGCCCGATGCTCTCTCTTCTGCCTCTAATACTTGAGCCTTCTCCTCCCCGTCATTGTCATCGCTTCTCACTGAGATCTTTGATATTCCTCGCATAATTGATGGCCTTTCCTTTTAAGAAACACAACAAATATTTTTAAAGGGTCTCAGTATCACTAGTACTTCAAAATTACGTATTCAATTACCTGTGGTTTGAAAAATAAATTTAAGTGTGTAAGAATAGGTATATTGTGATGATATAAAAGTCCACGTATCTCTCGTCTACATTCATATTTTTATTTGGTTGTGTTTTAGAAGCATGTTCAACGATGTAGACAAGATAATGTTGAAAGCTGTTTTCTGGCAAACGTTCCAAGTCGCCAGTTGAAAAGGAAAATACTACATTTTGAGTGTGTACTTACTTTTTTTTCGTTATCTTCGCCATCGCTAGCTTGGTCGGATAGAAGGAGTGAGAACTCTGTTCCAGACTTGACCAGCTCATCATACGTGCCCATATTTTCAATGGAGCCCTGTTATAATATCATAATCTATATAAATAAAAATAAATTGCCGCATGTATGACAGATCATTACTTGAACGGCTCAATAGATTTTTGAGTTCGTAATTGTAAGGAGAAGGTTTGTATAAAAGATTTGTTTTGGAAAAAACACCCGAAATGTCGGAAATTTTAATGAAAATAGAGACATAAAATTCACCCGGACGACGGCGGGCACGAACAGCTAGTTTAATAATCGTTCACAGCTAATCAAGTGCCTGTAGTGATAACTAGAATGAAAGAACTCCGTAGATCATTACCACCATTCTTGCTTTGTGCTTGCTAGATGGATTAGTGATCGCGGTTTGATGTTCTTAAAAGAGAAAAGTTGATACGCATTTTCATTACTTTTTTACATTACAAAGATATCGTTTCAGTAATAAAATGCAAGAAATTATTCGTACAATATTAAGATTCAAAACAAGTTAGTTAGACAATTTTTTCAGAAAAAGTTTTCAGGTTAGAATTCAAAGACGCCGAATATTATTTACGAGGTTGAAATTCATGTAATGCCATTAATCAATTTCGGCGTTGAAAACCTGCTGTGCTAGAGTGACTCGTCCGTTGATAATAGTTTGTATTGAAAAGATAAGTTAAATACTTTGCTTATCTTTCTTAAAATTACTGTTTTGCTAGGTTATTCATTAATTGAGGAATCCTTTGTAAGAAGCTCGAACGGGGTTTTACTATGCCTACTTCTATCGTTTGAAGGGGTGCCTGTGGGTGCCGATGTAATGTAAGTATAGGAACATGAGACATTACAAAGTTGGGAATGCAGTTTCGGTGCCCTTGGTACAGCAGCGAGATGTCAACAGGCGGCGGCGATGACCACTTACCATCAGTTGAATTGCCTCTATGTTTGCCACACAACAACATAATACGTGCCGGATTACCGAGCGCCTACTGTATATACAGTAGGCGCTCGGTAATCCGGCACCATTTTGTTTTCGCTAATGCCGGATTATCGGAAACGTCGTACTGGATTTCTATAGGAAATTTCAGATTTCAGATTTCTAGCTAGTAAGAAATAATTTTAACACAGATTTGCAAAGTAAAAAATCTTTATTAGTTTTGTATTAACTCCTCGTAGAATCGGACAAGACTGTAGAACGACAGCGATCAATGCGCGCGCTCTGTAATCCGGCGCTTTTGTATTAAAACTGCCGGATTACAGAGTAGGAGACGGATATCTATGTAGGAGAGCTAAGTTAGAAAATGCCGGACTATTGGACGTGTCCGATTAGTGAGCGCCGGATTATCGAGCGCCTACTGTATTATATATAATGTTGCATATTTTAAAAGGGAATCAATTTTATTTCCACTTACCTCATTCAGAACTACAATAAAATCAGCAGCTTTAAGGTAGTGGATCTGATGGGTGACCAGCACACATGTCCGTGCACCGAGGTAGCCTTTTATGCAGCCGTCAAACAGCTGTCTGCCAACGTTTGCATCTACTGCCGACAGCGGATCATCCAGCAAGTAGATATCAGCCTGGAAAAGTATCAACGATTTAATTTGTCATACTACATAAATGATTCATTTGTAAAACATGTAACGTTATTTTTTGTGTTTTATGACCACCCAAATGTTAAATATTTGTTTTAATTGTACAGCTTTAGCTATGGCTACTGCCAATCATCATTGTAACATCTTCGCATCTTCATATTCGTCGACTCTTAAGTCAGGAATTTCAATGGTATGAAGATAGGTAAGGGCGAGGAAGGAGATAGAACATTGTAGTTATTGCTACCTACTAGTACAACATTTCCTTCCTTGAATTGTTTTCTAATTAGGATTATCAAATAATTACATTAGTCTTAAGATATAACAACGATATATTTATCTATATTCAATGTCTTTGATAAATAATTCAGATATTGAAACAATATTATGATGTAATTCGTCATCTTTTTAAACACGTTGTACATTCCACGATACGATTAGCAAAGGTTCGTAGAGATTGTTTCTTTATCTTATATATAAAATTCTCGTGTCACAATGTTCGTTCCCGTACTCCTCCGAAATGGCTTGACCGATTCTCATGAAATTTTGTGAGCATATTGAGTAGGTCTGAGAATCGGCCAACATCTATTTTTCATACCCTTAATATGGCAAAACAACGTTTGCCGGGTCAGCTAGTTAACTTATAATACAATCAATACTTCAGAACAGGTAACATAAATGTTGGTAGGTTCGTCTTATTATTGTCGTTACACGTAACTGTACAATCCAGTTATTAATAAGACTATAGATTTACCGTATCAGTGAATACCCCGAAGATTAAACTTATGAGTGAAATATCAATGAAATAGACCTACCAAAATAAATAATAATATCAAATATCTACTATCAAACATGTAATAATTTGAAAACACCTAGATTTGAAGCAGATTAAGAAAAAAATAAACACACTTCTTCATACCATTATTAGTCCACCTGGACTATCTCCAAACCAGCTCCAATTTGACAAAGATAGATAGGATACCATAACTTCAAGAAAGAAAGTTGACTGAGCTAAGAAATGACAAATATTCCAAGAAATATTAAATTAGCCTGAAAATTAAGTGGCAGTTGTTCGCAGTATAGGCAGAGGTAAAAGAATTGGTCAATGTAAATGAAACGTTATTGTAAAATCAGTCGTTAAGCGTGTAAATTACCTCACGATAAATGGCTCTGGCTAAGTTAATCCTGGCTCTTTGACCTCCTGATAGAGAAACTCCTCGCTCTCCAACCAAAGACAAGTCACCATACGGGAATTGTTTGAAATCTGGCAGCAACGAAGACACTTTGCAAACCTGCAAGCAAATAATAAAAAATAAAACAAATGAAAAAATTTAACAAAACATGCCAGCTCGGATTGGTGTGAATTAAATATCAGCGGGAAAATTGACTCTTGTTATACAATTTTAACGTCCTTCGCACAATTTCTGTTTATGGTTTTACATAATATTTTTATTTCTGATGAAGTTGATAGATTAAAGTTTTTTTGTGTTGTTTAGGAACCTTCATTTGTCTCATTTTGTTGCTTGCTATATTGTATATTGATTACTATATACATATAATATAAATATTTAACACGTGCTATTATAAATCAACCATTTATGACGGGGATCGGAACTGTTTCTACTAAACACAGGTTATTTTGTAACCTATCTAAGAGTACAGCACCCAGTCAGTAGTCAGATAGGAAACGCCGAACTCATCTAGCAAAATTCTTTTAATATGACGTGTAAAAGTGATTGTAATATCCTATTTACAGAATAAACAATTTCATTTAATTTCCCACTAACTAGATTAAGAAAGTTTATGCTTGTGCTTTATATTATAATTATTACCTTGCCATGTAATCTAGTCCTAGTTTAACAAAAAATCTTTATAGCCATCGTCAACAATCCGCATCGATGAACAAAAACTTTCCGATACATGATTTTTTCTTTACAATGAAAGTACCCAATCAATCAAACACGTCGTCAACATGTGGTTTACGGTCAAAATATTTAAGTAAGTACCTCTTTGTATTTCGTAACATCGTAGGGTAGTCCAAATATAATGTTTTCCCGCACAGTCCCCGGGAATAGCCACGACTCTTGACAAGCGTAAGAAAACTTTCCAGATATGTTTAGATTACCACTGGTCACCGGTAATTCTCTTAAGAGCAGTTGTAGTAGAGACGTCTGTAGCGATAATATATAATTAATTAAACACCGTGCAAAGGAACGCAGACAAGATCAAAAATAAATTAAGGTTTGATCATCACCTTTCCAGAACCTACGGGACCAATGACAGCGCACAATTTGCCCTTGCGAACACGTAACGATATATTTTTAAGCGTCATTTCCTTAGTATTCTCATTACCGGTCCAAGATGCGCTAACTTTATTAAGTTGTATAGGATAGTCTGCCATATTAGGGTCTTCAGTGGGTTCTTTCGGAACCACAATGTCGGTAGAAGAGTACTTCTGAGGTAGCTCGATACGTGATTCGTCCAATCCTCCTTTCTTGGAGTTGAACAAATTTGTATCAACACCATTTTTATTCATTCTTGGCGTAACTTTCATGTCTGTTCGTTCTTCTGTTTACAAAAGATAAATAGATATAAAAAATGAGTGAGCCTTATAGTAGTCGCATATGATGTGTAACATCTGACATCTTGGCTGACAGTACCTCTCGGAAAATGGGTTGGTTGGTACCATCCGACGGCCAACTCTAGCACCGCGCGCTCATTGATCAAATCAAGTAGCGCGCTGTTCCCCGGCTTCCTGGTACACACTTCCGTTCCTTTTCACGAAATCACTCCTACAGATTGCAGGAAAGCGAGAGAAAAGATGTTACACATCAAAAACAATTGCAACTGTACAGAAATTAAGCAATGTGGTCGTTGGCATTCGTAAAGGGGTATGCCTGAAAGTCACACATCGCTAGAAATGTAGTCGTATCTTTTATTCAACACGACGCGTCGCGAATATCAATGACCTTATTGTAGGATCTACTTTAACACGATATTTACCCATAATGAGGAAGCCCTGGATACGCTCGAGAGATACCAACATCTCGGAGAAACTTGCAATTGCCATAGGTAAGATCATTGTAACGTTCATTTGAATAATACTGAAGAACTGCTGAATAGGGTAAATCTGAAAATAAGAACGTTATATGAAAGAGATAGATAGACAACATTTTGATTTTCCAAAACTACACCAGCAATATTTAAGTAATTACCGTCGTAGCAGTAATCATGTTGCCGGTGAGTGCGAGGGTTAATACCGTGAAGAACATGATAGTGCGGTCAGTGAACAACATAAACCCGAGGAACATGCTCCGAATGAAGATAGATTTCCTGAGGGCACTCATTTCAAAGGCCCGCGCCGCCTTCACGACTAGCTGGAAGGGTTTCTCCCAAGCGTACATTTTAATGACCTGAAATGTAAATAACTTGGTGTGAACTCGTGCCCAATGGTACGTACTTCCGTGTGAGTATGAATATTTTTTATCCGCTGAATACGAAAGTACAAATATTTTCAACTAAAACTTTATTCATATTTACATAGTAGGTAAGGTAAGTAAAAGCCAAGAGCTTTCTTATGTACCTGTATACCGTTAATAATTTCACTCATCAATTTAATTCTTTTATCGGTTCGCTTTGCTGTAGATCGTCTAACAACAGAAGTGAGCTTTGTCAAGCCGGCTACAAAACAAAAGAGTATCGATTAATATATTGCTGACAGACTTCAGCGGGATTTTAAACATACATTCTATAAGTTACACTATTTACCTTGGAGAGGTAGAATTAATAAGACAACTCCAAACAAGCCGACAAAAGGCGCCCATCCGGCGGCTTCGTACAAGAAGTAAAGGACGACGGCGGCTTGAATAGGGACCACCCACAAGTAGTGCAGGAACATGAACGCGTAGTCGAACCTCGTGATGTCGTTCGACAGCAAGTTCACTAGCTTACCTCCTGCCACATCACCCACTGACACTTGACTCATGCGGAGTAACTAAAATAAAAATAAAAGTCATGCATTTGAGCTTCATAATGTGCATCCGAAATGAACATAAGCTTAGTCTGGTCAATGTTAACCTAAAACCCACTAAACATGCATTTGAGTACCTACATGTCTTTGAGAGAGTTAATTCTGATTGTTACTACACTTGCTGTTAAAAAACCAGAAAAATAAGTAAATTAATCTGATTCTTACTTTTCTATACAAAAGCGAGGAGCAGGCGATCTTGACTTTCATACTGAACCGCATCACATACAATGAGCTGTGATGCTGGCACATCATGGACACGAAGTTGAGCCCCAGCATGGCAAAAGCATAGAACCCAGCCTCCTGTTGAGTCATCGAACTATCTACTGACCAGTAGGAGAGGAGCTGGGAAAACAGCAAGGGTTGAGCTGTCCTGTGAACATATAATTGAATTTTTTATTTGTTATGAAAGCCGATTCATTGTGATGTGTTTGTGACTGTTTGAGGTTATGTCAGCAAAACAATAACAAAATAAATACAATAATAATTGAAAGCACTTTTACGTAATCCATTTGTTGATCTTTTACGTAAACCATTTGTTCATCAATAATTTTGTTTTGGTACAGGATATAATCAAGGATATGTAAGCTTATCTATCTACGCACACTATTAAACGATAAGTAGTTTGATCTCTTTAATAATAAAAAGACGCAACTTTACGACAAGAACAATAGCTCCGATATAACAAGGTATCAGTAATACGTTCTACGAGCCAATGTCACTTTATAAATGCGCTAAAAACGCAGTTAAAGAAGTTATAGGTACAAAGTTTAATTTAAATAACTGAAAACCTGAAAAGCAAACATTTGAAACAACTTTTACTATTAGACCAGCCCTGAAATCGAGAAAAAAAATCAGCTGCTCCATAGATTTATGTTCACAAAATACAGGGAACGTGTCTTTTTTATCCGACTGTGGCGAGGCCAAAAAAGGAAAGACGTTTTGCATGCTCAAAATGAATAAATGAAAACGAAGGATAATTGTGCATACCTGGCTGCGGATATAATAAGTACGAATATTGCTGCAGGCATATAGGCAAGCCAGTAGGCCCTCCTTAGTGCCTTCCATAGCGATGGCTCCCGGTTATTTCGTGTTGCTTCAGCTAACTCCTCAAGCCAGAATCTAGAAAGATTAACAAGAAAAATAATACATCGAACCATACCCCTATTGAATGACTATTATCCCTGTTATACAAACCGTAAGTCCGTATAAGAGTACCTCTAAAAATCTTTTACTACGAAAACCATAAAATTTTATTTAAAAAATCATAAACTATCTTGAAAATTGTGTTAGCTCACTAAAGTAAACACGAACATATTGAATTTTTTGAACGTGCTACAAATACTTATCTGCAAAGTTATTTCTCGTTAATATGGCTAAGGTACGAAGCTTTTAACCAATTTACGAAATCTCTCAAAGGCGAAAAGAGATAGACGAAATATCTTTCTCCTCGCTCTTATAATCACACAAGAAAATTGCGTTACTCATTATAATTTTCTTTGTTGAGACGAAGTAGAACAAATATGTAAGTGAATATGTTGATAGTCCAGTTTTGTTAGTTGTAAAGTAGCACCTACCTACATACTCGTAAAGTTGGAACAAAATTATAATGATTAAAATCATCAGTTCAACGAGTACAACTCGCTCCGTTCAAATTGCCATAATGAATGACTAGGTACATAGAAAGAAAAAAAATATATATATCCCGAATTGCACAGGAAAATCACAAATTAAACTAAACACAATCATAGAAACATAAAAAACAAAAGCATTTAAAAATAAAAATGTATTAAATAAAAACAGAAAGTTGGACAATTTGAGAATTAGATATTTTGACCCTGATCGTCCTGTACGAGCACATTACGAGGCCAAAAAAGGTGTACTAAAACCAAACTTTGTAAAAAACGGTACTATAAAATTTCTGATTATTTAGAACATAAAAAAAGCGTGGGATTGAGCTGCTCGCTCAGCTAAGCCTTGTGATAAAACCATACAATTTGACATTTTAATTATTATTTAAAATCATTAAAATATATCAGTTTTATAAACATAAATATGTTGAAAATTATATACAAAATAACATGATTACTTTGTAAAGTATTATATTGTTTTAATTATTGTGAATGTGAGGATTATGTGGATATTTTATTTTGTTTGTTTTCCTCTTTCTTAAATTTTTTCTTTCTCAGTTAGTTGTAATGATGGTCTGGCAGTTTGAGTACTTTATGCGGCCTACCCAAATGTCCTTTGGTATTGTTCGTCGAGTTGAGCTCCTTAAGTTCTGAGTTGAGCTCCACGATTACTGACAAATGCTTGCACTGACTAGACAGGTCCAATCAAATTTGTGTGGTTATTTCCTCAAAAGACCATTTCAGACACTAATCTACATGGTCCTCATATGGCCGGACCAAGATTATGTCTGGATTTTAAAAGAGACTGTGACCTCTGAGTTTGTTTCGGTCTTTCTTCTCAGAGTAGTCAGATAGAAAACGCCGAACTCATCTAGCAATTTTTTTTTTATATGACATGTTAAAGTGATTGCAATATCCTATTTACAGAATAAACCATTTCAAAGGCTCCTACTTACGTCATGAAATCATGACATTTGCGGATAATTCTAACTGAGAGAGTTGTATTGATGATTCTTATGATTATAATTCTGTAAATACAATATTTGTTATGGTCGTGAATCATATTTTGATCATCATAGGTACAACCTAAAACTGACCTGCAAATTCAAAATAAATAAATGAAAATTTAAATTTTGCGGGTTTCCATAGCACATTCTCCTTAACGTAGAATGGTTAAACAAATACCAAAAAGGCCTATCCGTCAATTATCCTGTAGTTTATTAATAAATAATTAAAGTAGCTTTTAGAGTTGGACTGTTGTGACTTAATGACGCTTGAGCTTCGTTTGGAGTAGAACGAAAAAAACCTTTTTTTTTTTTGCGCGCTTTTTTTAAACTGTATTAAGCCGAGCATTGAGAATCCAACAGAGCTTCAAGAAAACACACTAAAGGATTTTCAACAAAAAAAAAGCGCCGCGACAATCACAATCCACAGTCCATTCGACGTCACAACACAATGTCATCACCTTTGGGTACAATATTTCCATTACAAAACATGTTTTACTTTATTATTACTTTTTATCGATAAAACAATATGCTCACAAATACCTCAACCATTATCACTTCCTAACAAAGATAAAATAGCAATATTGTAAGTTTTAACTTAGGTATTAGTTACTGAAGTTAAAAATATACAACATTTAATTCAGTTTTTAAATGAAGTATTTACATAGGTACCGTACGCAAATATTTTGTTCTCTAAATGTTCATTTATATATTATGTTAAGCGACGACCAAAATATTATGTAATTATTTTTAAAGTATATCAGCACAGAAACAATGAAACCTAAGTAGCGTCTATGCGTCTTTCTGAATTTAATACTAATATCTAGTTTCAGCAGAATTTTGTAGTCTTCATAAATAAGTCTGGTTTTGAAATGTTTATGCACTTTGTTTAATGGACCTATCTATTGCAGAAAGTGCGTAAAGATAAACAGTAAGAAACGTAGGTAAGCACAAACAAATTACACGTGGTGCAGGCTCTCTATACAAATATTTGTGCGCATGAAGCTAAGGCATGAAGGGAGATACCAATTGAAAGACGGAAAACACGACATATGCATACAACGGTATCGATCCGTTCCGAGCGGTTCCCTATTGTTTGCAAACATTTTCGATAGCCGTTCCGGCGATCCGCCGATCCGTCGATCCGTATATTCTATTAACGTTAATTAAATTGTGACGATTAAAATGTTATTTTTATTTTCAGCAGTTCATATATATTTTTTCAGTAGTACCTACATTCCTATTGAATAGGTTACATACACAAGTTATTATTTAAATTCTTACCTTTCAAAATATTCTCCTTGTTTCTCAGAATTGTATCGTTTACCAGGAATGATTAGATCTTCTTCTTCCACGTCTCTTCTATTTCCATTAATGAGCACAGGGCATATCCACCAAATAAAAATACGCGATAGTATGTTCGGTTTTTTTCTTTTTCTACGGTTTCCTTCGTCCGCAGTATTTTGTTCATTATTTTTATATTCTTCGTTCATTTTTGATTTTTAATATTATTTCACACACTTATACACATTTGTATTATTATCGTTATTACAATATTCTGAACATGACGCTAGCTTAATGTGAGCAATTATTGCAGAGTAAATATTAAATACACCCGTCTTTCGACTAGGTGTCTAATCGTGAGCTATATAGTGATAACAATCATAAAGATACATGTACACTACAGCAGTTATCACTCTTTTAATACGTAAATTCTGAATGATTATAGCTTTGCTATCGATTATTTATCGCAGTGATTAGCCTAAATAAGCATATTGTAACTGCGCAAGCTGGCTATGTGGAAATTATTGAAATTCTCTATTTAACATTACAATATGAATGTCCTGTCTTAATGGGTTGTCCTTTGTTTTTTTGTGATCGATGCAGGACTGCGGGCAGATCAGGTGAGATCCGAAGCATCATCAGACAAAGGCAAACATAATCAAAGGTAAATAAAATACTGTGTAAATATTGTCGCAATTGTAACAGGAGGGGTGGTGTTATCTATAACATTGTATTGTTTAAATAATTAACAGAAACTCAATTTGAGATTGACAAGATTTATCTAGGATTAGGTCATTGTTTAAACCTGATGATCTAAAATAAACAAACCAGACTTTTTTTATCTTAATTTGCTAAGCATCCTCTTTCTATTTAATATTCATCGATGAATAAATCATGGTTTTATTAAATATAGCGACCTTTTGCATCTCATCTTCCATCAGATATGCGTACCGCGTGTTAACTTAGTTTAGGATTACCAAGTAACCAATTAGTTGTAGTGTATTTTTAATGAGTGTACATCAGTGAACCTTGCTTCAATAACAATTGCGATAAGGCAGATATCTATGACGATCGATGACAAAGTAAATATTGCATTAGGACTAGATACCAGTGCACCGTGCGCGCCGTCCACGACCACCTGTGGTCGTGAGACAGACTGTTACTTTACCTATGTAGTGATATTTATGACTGTTTAGGAGTAAGGATATCATTCCAGTAGTTTTCAAGGGCACTGATTTCAAAAAGGAGTTAATCAACATTAAAAATTACCCAAATCAATAAATAACCAAGTCTTACAAATTTGAATAGAACCTCTGAGATATATATAGAGGTCTCAGCATCCCGACTCATAGAAAATAACAAACTACTCCAGTCTAACTGGATGCAGCTGGATACCAGTATTTTATATGGAGCGACTGCCTATCTGACCTCCACAACCCAGTTACTGAGTAACACGATACCCTTAGTAAGACTGGTTGTTAGACTTTTGGGCTTCTGACTACCCGTAACCACTGTCTATGACCTACGAAACAGCCGGGACCAACGGCTTAACGTGCTTTCCGAGGCACGGAAGGGTATCGATATGTAATGGATGGTCACCCATCCACGAACCGACTTCGGCAAGCGTAGCTTAACCTTCGATCAACCCGTGGGGCTTGTGGCTAATTATTAAGTAGGTTCCTATTAATACATATATGTGGAAAATTAATAAGAAAATAAGGCTTTGCTGATAACGCTAGTGGGTTATTGGGTTACAGTAATCCAGCAAGACATTTCATGAATACCTAATACCTATAGTTTCTCGTATATATATGTTTATTTCTTCTGTACAGTAGTTATCAATTTGTAATGTATATAGTTGCTGTCAACTGCTCGACAAGGCAGTGTCAAGCGAGCAGGCTTACGTCTAGATTTAGACGTTGTAAGCCTGCTCGCTTAACACTGCGTCTACCAAAAATATATTTATAGGCTGCAGTGCCGTGGATGACTAAGAGAATAAACACTTAGCCAGCAATGCAGCTGCTGCTCTCGGAACGGTTAATTGTGGCAAAGTATTTTTTTAATATAATCGATGCCCTATCGATGAAGAGCGGCCACAGAGAGTAGACGGACGGGTAAATCTATTTCGAAAGGCAGATACATAACATTGTAATAGTCAATCTAAATTTCACCAACAATCAAAGCAGTAGGCAATATCCCTGGGTCGATGGGTCGGTCGGTGGTCATCCATTATGAACTCTTATTTACAGGCAGTTTACGGCTAAACAGAACTGCCTGCAATTTTTTATTATGAACTCGTCAAACAAGCCAGTTAGCAGTCACGTGACACCTTTTTTTTTGGATAGGAAATTATCAAATAACTTCTCCCGCTCTGGGCGGAGCGGGAGGGCGTGTCAGACTCTTACTGACTAAAACCCACCCGTGTTCCTTCCGTTGCCTTGCCAGGGGCCACGGTATCCCTTTCGGACTTTCCCGCAACCCCGGCAGGCATCGGTCCTATCGGACCCCTTCACTTGCTGACATCTCTTTGAGGCGCGCGTGGAACACAACGCGCCGTCGACCCGGGCCTGGTCCCTATCGGACGGCGAGCTACCCATTGCTCACCGTCCGCAAGCCCGCGCCTACGGTGGCCGGGAATCGACCTGCGATTCCCGACGCCCAGGGCGTCTCCTGCGGCGGCTAGGGGCGTGAGGGCGCGAAATTTGCCTCTCCCTCACGCGTTCTGCCTCCTCCTTCGCGAGCATTACTGCTTCGCAGAAGGAGGTGACGGCCTCCCATGCCCTCTCGCTCCGTACCATGGCCTGGACTAGGGCCGGACGCGAGAGATCCCCGCCGCCGATCGCCTCCACGAGGACACGGCGATGCTCTGCCCAAGCCGGACAGACCTCCACCGTATGCTCAACCGTGTCCTCCGGGCGATCCACGCAGTGATGACACCCGGGCGTTTCCTCCCGCCTGATACGAAACAGGAACCTCCCGTCTCTGGGCGACCTCAACTGCCATTAGCATGTGTTTAGTAGTGTATTGCATGTGTTTTGCGGACACCTCCCCAGGATGAAAGGCAGTAGGTAAGAAGCGACTGAAACAGGGCCTGATATATTCGCCTTAGCCTTGGGTTCGCGACATGACATAGGTTTTTAAAAACATAAATTTATTTTCGTACTCTATTACAAAGAATTTTGACATGCTGTTTAAAGTTGAAGTTATTGTCTAAAGTAATACCAAGGTACTTTAGAGTATTGACGCGTTCCAGAGGTGAACTGAGCAGAGCGCAACTATCCGCAGAATTGCACTCATGTGAAACAATTGGAAGGTCGCCGTGAATACCCACCGCCTGTCTAATGCTGAAGCAAATATATTAGGTCTTTACCTATGAAATTGCCGTTCTGCAGTACTGGCCATTTCAAATCAAAATAATGCTTGTTTGGCTAAGAATTCTAATTTCAAAATAATTTTATTTTCCAAAAGTATCATTTGTTTATTGATTAGTGTTACATTTTCATCGCATTTCAATCTTTTTCGTCATCATGGATACGTTAAAAATTCGAGTAATTATGGAATATGAGTACCGTCGTGGCAGCAACGCGGCACAAGCGGCACGCAACATCAACGACGTTTACGGAGCTAACACTACAAACCAACGCACCACCTGTTATTGGTTTGCTCGCTTCTGTTCTGGAAATTTCGACCTGAAAAATGAACCTCGCGGTCGTCCGAAGACTTTGGTCGACAATGACGAATTAAAGGCGATTGTGGAAGCTGATGATACACAATCTACGGCTGAATTAGCAGCAGCTTTCAACGTTAGCGTCAAAACAATATTGGTCCATTTGCGTCAAATTGGCAAGGTAAAAAAGATTGACAAATGGGTGCCCCACGACCTCAATGATCGCCAGCGCGAAGTACGCGTCGAGACGTGCCTTGCACTGCTCAACAGACACACAAATGAAGGAATTTTGAACCGCATTGTTACCTGCGATGAAAAATGGATTCTGTTTGATAACCGCAAGCGCTCAGCAAGTTGGTTGGATCCTGGTTCAGCACCTAAACAATGCCCTAAACGAAAACTTACCCCTAGAAAAGTGATGGTCACTGTTTGGTGGTCTAGCGCCGGTGTGATTCATCACAGCTTCTTACCAAACGGGGTGAGCATTACTGCAGATATGTACTGTGAAGAACTGAACACAATGATGGAGAAGCTGGCACATCTCCAACCAGCATTGGTCAATTGCTCGTCTCCGCTGCTCCTGCACGACAACGCGCGACCTCATCTGCACAGCAGACGGTCTCCAAGTTGCAAGAACTGGGGTTGGAAGCTCTCCGTTATCCGCCCTACTCACCAGACCTTGCGCCTACAGACTACTACTTTTTCCAGAATTTGGATAACTTCTTGGCGGGAAAAAAATTCAATACCCGAGAGGCAGTACAAAATGCCTTTGAAGAATTTGTTGCCTCCCGTCCAGCTGATTTCTTTAAGAAGGGCATCAATGAACTGCCACTGCGTTGGCAAAGATGCATTGATTGCATGGGTGATTACTTCGATTAATACAAATAAAAAATACATGAAAAAAATTCGTTTAAATTTTTTCATACAAAACGACAATTTCATAGGTAAAGACCTATTATTTAGTTTTATCTACGTTCAGAGTAAGTATGTTTTTCTGCAGCCATCCCTTAGTCATACCAAAGCCATTTTGTGCGATAGTGAAAAGAACCTCCTCCCAACTATCACCCGCAAACACCAACGCGGTGTCATCCGCGAAAGAGATAATTTCACCTTTGGTAAGTTTAAGACAAGTTAGCTCATTTATGTACACGAGGAAAAGGGTGGGTATACTTCCCTGAGGCACGCCGTGTGTAACTTGAAGGTGTGTACTTTGTGATTATCCACTCGGACACACTGAGTTCGTCCAGAGAGGTAGCTTTGAAAAGTTCAAGCTGAGTGCCCCTGATCCCCAGTGCCTCTAATTTGTTGAGCAAGTGATATACAGAAATCGTATCAAATGCCCTTGCCAGGTCAAGAAAAATAGAAAGATATTTATTCCCCTTGTCCAAGTTAGAACGGATAAATTCAATAAGTTTATTCACTGCCTGTTCTGTAGATTTTCCGTGCCTAAACCTGTATTGGTTTGCTGAAAGCAGATTATTTTTTTCGAGATATTTTACTAGACGGATGTTTATAATTTTTTTCTAGAGTTTTGAGAATTGCGGGTAGTATAGATATCGGTCTATAGTTGTTTATACGACTTAAGTACGGTGGAGTTTCTTGCCCATTCTTCTCCATACGAAAACTACCTTTTGGAAGGGGCAACTAGAATCAATTATTATTTAAATGTTGACGTTCAAAAGTGCCTTTTTTGTGCCTAATTGAAATAAATTATTTGACTTTGACTTTGACTTTGAAACAATTGGTGAAAGTTTAATATTACTATCATGTTGAAAACACCACCATACATCACCAATGCATCCATATCCATATTTTTATTTATACTCTGAAACTAGTAATTGCGAAGGAATCTAACATATAAACAATACGTTATTATTCTTAGTTTGTGCAACAATATGGCCATGAAGTTATCAAATTTCCCGCTAAACTTCAGGTGAAGTTCGTTCGGAAACTTAATCTCGCGTTACAATAATTACAAACACAGAAAATTATAATGTGAATTAAATATATATGAACGCAATATACATTGCGTTCATATTTTAACCAGTCAGTGAAATGATTGCCTGGAATTTGCCTGGTTTTTCTAAAGTTCGAAATAGTCTCCCAGTATACTTTCAGCACCTGGTAGGTACTTTTAAAAGTTAAAAAGTGGAAATCTGCAAGGCTAAAATAATATGTGTGAAAAAATGCAATAACATCATTACTACGCGAAAATTATTGTTGTAAAAATACATTTCATATCGATGAATTATCTTTAGGTACACGTGACGCAGAACTAAGTAAGTAGCAATATTATTAGTCTTCATAATTGAAATCAGCAGCCTGAATTGCGAAACACGGTTTCAATCACAATCCAAAAGTTTTGAAGGAACGTTGCCCCACACTTGGAATTTCTCCTGTATCGTGGGTGCATTTACAAACATTTATACTCACATACACAAACAGCCAGACCCGGAACAACTACTTGTAGGTCATACAAATATTTGTTCCGTGCGGGAATCGAACCCGCGACACGCAGCGCAGCAGTCAATCGCTTAACCACTGCGCCAACCGTGCCGTTAATTCCTAATCCATTGCTTCAAAGTTTTGAAAAATTCTTCAGATCAACAACGTAAATAACGCAATGAACGTGTCTGACCTTTTTTTTTTGAATAGTTGATAGCCACACTATCGAATCAGGTTTAAAATCTGTAAAGATAGTTGTAAGAGGTAAAATAAATAAAATAAATATTGCATTTAAGCCGACCTCTGTCAATAAAAAAAAACGGCCAAGTGCGTGTCGGATTATGGATAATTAAGGGTTCCGTAGTTGGCATAAATTTATCCCAAGAACAAACTTAATACTGTAGTTGAAAAGCCTGTTCCCCCATGCATTCCAACTGCAAATGTAAGTTTGTTCGCACAATATTAAGAGATTTGCCATGTTCTTTAAAACCGCCAGACTTTTTCTTGTAATAAGTATAGAACTATTTTCTGTATTTTTTTTTTCATAATTTTAAGTTCAGTAGTTTCGGAGCTATGGGCGCGGAAATAATGGTCGATTTTCATACATATATATTATAATATTATTTAAAAATATAATAATATAATAGATATGTACGTACCAAATTTTAACTAAATTGGTCCAGTAGATTCGGGAGAAACTGCCTGTGACAGAAGACACACGAGTGATCCTATATGGGTTCCGTTTTTTCATTCGGACGTACGGAACCCTAAAAAGAGTTAATATGTTTTCGCAACCGTCTGACTCTTATCGCGGTTAACCTCGACTGTCCATTTCCGAAAGCCAGCGCCTAAGACGTTTGCGGAGGTTTGGTGAGTGCTAGACCTGACAGCGACCAGTGTAGTAAATGGCCGAGTCGTTGGCGAATAAAGCCAACAGAGCCTTTCTACTCTTGGGAATGTAGTTGGTGAACAGCGAGAAGATAAGTGAAAATAGCACGGAGCCCTGAGGGACTCCCGCGCGAATGTGGTGAAGGGAGGAAAGTGAACCCGCGATGCGATAGCGGAAGGTACGATCCGACAAAAGGTCTCGTAACATGAGCACGAGACGGTCTCGCACTCCGAGTTGGTAAAGCTTATATTATAATAAACCGTTGTGCTAGACGTCTCGTTGAGGATGAGTCTTTTTTTCGGCATCGTCTTTGAGACGCTTCTAAATTAGCCTCTAGAAGATTTTGCCGAGAATATTGAGGAGACTGAACATGATGAAACGGTCACTCGTGGGAACAGATTTGAGCTTAGCTGGCTTAGGTATACCGATGACGGTGGCCTCTTTCCACTCTTGCGGAAAGATGTCGTTGCCCAAGGTGCCATTGAAGATGGGGGGTCATTAGGATTATGATAGGAGCGGGGAGGAGTTTGAATTCCTTATTGGTGATCCCTTCCGAGCCGGGGGCTTTTCGAGGGTGATACTTTTTAATGATGTCGTGCACTTCGTCTGGAGTGACGGGAGGCAGAGGATCATCTGGGTCTTCAACGGGTGGAAGGGAAGTTCTACGTTTGACTTCAGCGTCACCCATGGCTAGGTGCGCTTGGTCTACTGGTTGAGAGTTGGGAGAAAATTGGGACTATAGGTCTACTGCACTATACTAATTAAATGTGTGGTGATACACTTTATGACACTTTATGTTGTATATTTTTGAATAAATAAATTATACCTATTATACTTTTTCGCCGCAAGTGTGTTGAAAAAGTCTTATGAAACGACTCTCGACTCGGCTGGAGCTGCAATCCTGCCTAGAGTGCAATGACAAACTTTGCACACTTGCATCATGAGTTTGCTATTGTATTTTATTTATTTATTAAAACTGTATGCACAAGTAAAAAAAATACTGTACAAAGGCGGACTTAATGCCTGAGGCATTTTCTACCAGTCAACCTTAGGGTGGTGCAGAGACAAAATATGGCAGGTGCAAAGTAAGTGTGATAGATAACTTGAAAATGAATACTTACTAATACATACATACAAACCGAATAAACTTTGTCAGGAGCAATAACGATAGGTAGAGGAGAAAACAAATCCAGCAAATCAGCGCTGCAAAGATTCTGCCAACTTTTCACGAATATGTTCACGTGCCTTCAGTTTGAAAGATAACCAACTGGTTGCCATCCTGATGTTCAGAGGAAGCGCATTCCAAAGAAATACCGCCTGGACAAAAGAAAGAAGAGTGAATAAAACCAGAACGGTGAGAAAGACATCGTAGAAAACGATTGTTGGTAGAACGAAGATTATTACTATGGGCAGAGCATAGGTATTGAACATGGGAAGTCAAGTAAGAAGGAGAAGTGGGTTTTTCGAGTATATAATACAACATAGACAGAGCCCTCAACTCTCTGTGCTGACGTAAGAGTAACCATTTTAAAAGCAATCGATGCGCAGACACGTGATCATACTTACGAAGATTGAAAACGAATCGAATGCAGAGTATTTTCTTGCCAAATTAACTCAATATCGATTAGTTAGAATATATGTACTATGTATATTAGTTTATTAATATTTTTCTTTGTGGGTCTACCTCGAGGTACACCTCGGCGTGATGTTATGTTACATGTAATTTTAGTTTATTCCATAAATCAAATTGTCTCATCTCACGTAACGCAAATGGTGGTTACAATAATCTTTCAATGAAACTGATATTATTGTTACGATTTATTATTATTAGTTATTAACAATTTATAAATTTAATAGTAGACATAATGATCCAGTACAGCAGAAAATGTTTCGTTAGTCTAGATATTATACTTGTATCCTCTGTACACACACACAGTTAAAGAAAGATTCAAAGAAATCTTTTGGAATGCACTGGACACACTTTTGATATCAATGAGTCGCATGTGCATTTAGATTCTACTAAATTTTTCTCTATATGCTCTACCAACATCTTGACGTGACAAATAGGGACTTTATCACAAACACATGTCTCACACGTTTTTTCAGTATCGGGATCTGAGGCAGTACCGCTTTTAAAAGAGTTCTTGTCATTATCTATTGGCAGCCCTGGGAAGTAAATAGAACTCGTGAGTTTACTGATATTTGATCTTTCGGAGTTAAAAGTGTTTTCATTCCAGTCGATTGGATAAATGTCACTATTACAATACGCCGTTTCTAAACTCATACTTTCGGCAACTGTATTTGCGTCATGGTGAATTAAATTGACATTCTCGAGGGAATATTTCAAAACCATATCGTCTTCATTACTTTGTACTGCAGATGTTGACATTTCATATGTGAGGACATCGTCAGGAACTGAATGACAATTTAAATCGACGTCACTATTTTTGTTTTGAGCGCCATGCATTATGTAAGGAAAATTTTGATTGTTATTATTGTTAACCAGAAACCCTTTCCAAAGACTATCAATTTTATCATTATTGGCCTGAACTATAGATTTCATGCAGAAGCAAGAACCAAGGGCATCGTCGCAACTACAGTTCACCGTATATCCAATGTAAGGCGCACGAGGAGTCTGTCTGTTAACCACACGGTTTTGTGCATCTAGTTTGCTTTCATCAATTTCACTCATTTCAATGTTTGGTATCGGCTTCATACTCTCGCCTGCTGAAAGGCACCTGGGTGGTTCTTGGTCAATACCAA
The DNA here is from genome assembly GCA_949128155.2 of Xanthia icteritia. NCBI lineage: Eukaryota > Metazoa > Arthropoda > Insecta > Lepidoptera > Noctuidae > Xanthia > Xanthia icteritia. Next base: position 11,218,546 of record OX421934.2, read on the forward strand.
TTTTGGGAAATTCACAAATGTCACTTTTGTTAATAGCTTGATCTGCGTAAAGATTTAGAAAGACTTCTTTAGTTCCAAACAAGTCTGGAAATTTTCCAATGTCCACTTTATCCGTATTGTAACAACAGTCACAAGTATTATACATGACTCCATTAGATTTGCTGTCTGTAGTAATATGGTCCGTTTCTGTAGTTCGCGCGTTTTTAGTACTTTGTGGTCGCATGATGTCACATGATTTGGCTACCATTCCTAAATTAGGAGGTACTTGAGATGATATGTTTTCTGTAAGAATCATAGAGTTGTTCGAGTTCTGTTTCGAGAATTTTGTGACCACAGAAAAGTTTTGAACTTCAGCATCGTTGTACTTTGCTTGTGAAATATTTGTGTCTTTTTCGGGCAATTCTGTAGGAGGTAATACACGTTCTCCTAAATGTACAATTTTTGTACGCGTCTCAGTACTATTTTTGCATGTGCAAATATCTTTCAACCGTTGAAAATCATTTTCAATTAAGTTACATACTTCCTCTAAGACTTCCGGTAATATGACATCTTTTCTATTGTTTAAAACACATAAACATTGGACACGTTTTATTTTTATTTTCAAATATTCCTGTAAAAGCCCATAAGCTCTATTCCAACTGCCTTTATTTGGTAAACCTCCCGGGCAACCACATTTCATTTTATTAGCACAATCTGAAATTACTTGTTTAACTCTTTCCAAAATAGTCGAAAATAATTTTTCTTCTTCTTCTGGAGGTATACATTTAGATTTACATGAAAACAATCTAAATTCTTCAAATTTTTCTTTAATATGGTCCTCTAATAAATGAAAGGCATTTACTTCTAAATCTCTAGAATCATCCACATTAACATCGTCGCAACATACACACGATTGTATTGTATTATGTTTAACATTTTGTGAATCAAAGACTTCATCTTTATATGTATTTTCGTGTAACTTATTATCAAAAAAGTTGTTCTTAAAACTTGTAAATTCTTGAAATTTAGCTTTACAATCACATTTTGTGCAATCATAAAATTTAGATTCGTCATTTTTTTCTCTTGTCAAATCATTTGATTTTGTTAACGAATCAGATTGTTCAATGCTAGATAACTTTGGAAGTTTCCTTCGACATTCAACATATTTGTCTTTGGGAATCATTAAGCCATCGACATTATGATCAACGGTTTTTAATTTTCTTTTTGTTTTTTTATTGGTACTTAAATCATCTAAAGTAACACCCAAAAACTTGATTAAATATTCACTATTACTTGAAAATAATTCTGTCTTTTGAGGTAAGTTGCGCATGTCTGATTTTTGTGTCGTTTCATTTTGGATATTTATACAATTGCTACTTTTTGGCTTGCTATTAATTTCATTTAATTCTAGAAGATCTTTCGATCGCAATTGGCACTGATTTGATTGAATTTGTACTTCATAGAATTCTTCAGTCTGAGACCTTTTATGATCTTTTTGCATTTCTTGATATATTTTACAGTCACAAATATTGGTATTTATATACTGAAACGGAATATTCTTGTTTCCATCCTCGTATTTTGACTGGTTATTCTCCTTGTTGGATTCAATGTTAGTTATACATTTACAATTGTTTTCAAGACTTTTATCTAAATAAACGGTGCCCATATATTCTGATTCAGTGGTGGCAGGAAGTTTTAAAAATGATCTATGCTGTTTATTGGTCCTTATTGGAGCGCTTTCATAAATATCACTTACATTTACTTGCTTTTTATTATTTGTTGTTGAGGTTGGTAAATTAATTTTTGAATCATTTTGGTTAAGAATACACATTACCTCTTTGATTGTACTTTTAGAACATTTACATAGACTGCTTTTAATAGTTTTCATACCTTTCTCTCGGGGAACCAAGTCATACTTCCATGAAGCTAATGTCTGTAAAAGTCTATCAATAGAAGTATTGGATGGCATTTTACGAAAGCATTTGCAGTTACTATTACAAGTTCCAGATGTTATGCTGCTGTTTTCTAGCAGTTCAAGAGATGGAAGATTAATGTGGATAGGTTTTGTTTGTTTTACAATAGAACTGTGTGGCATTATGTCTTTTAGTGACCTTTGCTTCCATGAGGATCTTTTATTGTTGTATAACTGTGCATTCTGTAAACTTTTACTATTTTTTTGTGATCCACATAAACATAGGTTAACTGCATACGATTGACCATTAACTTGTTTTTTGCTTTGTTTGGTGTATTTTTCGTTAATTGAACCTTTTTTAAATAAATTTTTACTATCCTTCCTCCTAGTAGCTCCAAATTTGTTTTGATTTGAAGTCTTCGGAGATTCATCTCTCCTAGTAGCTCCTATTTTGTTTTGATTTGAAGTTTTCGGGGATTCATCTCTTCTAGCAGCTCCTAATTTGTTTTGTTTCGAAGTATTCGGGGATTCATCTCTTCTAGCAGCTCCTAATTTGTTTTGTTTCGAAGTATTCGGGGATTCATCTCTTCTAGCAGCTCCTAATTTATTTTGATTCGAAATATTTGGGGATTCACCTCTCCTAGTAGCTCCTATTTTGTTTTGATTCGAAGTCTTCGGAGATTCTTCTCTCCTAGTAGCTCCTAATTTCTTTTCATTTGAAGGTTTCGGGGATTCATCTCTCCTGGTAGCTCCTAATTTCTTTTCATTTGAAGTCTTCGGAGATTCATGTGTCCTACTAGCTCCTATTTTGTTTTGATTAGAAGACTTTGGGGATTCATCATTCCTAATAGCTCCTATTTTGTATTGATCTGAAGTTTTTAGGGATTCGTCACTCCTATTAGCTCCTAATTTGTTTTGATTCGAAGCCTTCGGGTATTCATCTCTCCAACTACCTCCTAATTTGTTTTGATCTGAAGTTTTTAGGGATTCATCGCTCCTATTAGCTCCTAATTTGTTTTTATTTGAAGTCTTCGTGGATTCATGCCTACTAACAGCTCGTGAAATTTTTGTTTCTTTTTTTATACTTTCTCCGTAGTATTTGGAAGTATCTCTTGTGATAGCTGAAGGATCTTCATATTCTAAGACCTTAAATTACAAAACATTTTATTATTATTGGGACCTGAATCCTAATTGAAATAAAATTAGTCAACATAATATTTCAGATGCCTATAACGTAGCCACTTACCGAAGCTTCTCTGACTGATTTATAAATATTTTCTTCCATTAATTTCAGATCTTCTTTTTTAATAGAGTCCTGTAAAAAAAAAATAAACAAAAAAATCAATACAGTGAACATATTATACCTACCGCCTTATTCATCTATCACTGTTCGTTTATTCCCATTTTATCATAATTACTTTAAAACAATCAACCCTGTTTATGGTGTACCCCGACAATGATCTAATTTTTAATCATTTTAGCCGCAATATTCTACTAATTTCACGTCATTACACTCACTACTGTGTCTACAGGAAACTAAACTGAAATCACTAATTGACCGCTGCGATTGGCCGGGCTGCGATGACGCGACGACTAATCGGCCAATCAGAAGATAACAAAAACTTTTTTACAAAAAAAAAACAACCGACTTCCATAAAAAACATAAAAATAACTTTTTTACAAAACAAAAACCACCGAATTCCATAAAAATACACTTAAAAGAGAAAAATTACTTGAATTTCGGAAGTCGGTGGCAAAAACAACAGTATTTTATTAGATACATATATACTAAAATATACCTACCGTAATATATATGAAAGCAATTCATAACTATTTCCCTAGGGATATAACTATATCACTGCTTCAACTATGCGAACTGCGAACCATCTTAAAATAGTATATGGATCTGTATTTTCGTTTTGAATCTGTATTATCGTATTTTTGTGGAATTCGGTGGTTTTTGTTTTGTAAAAAAGTTATTTTTGTGTTTTTTTTGGAAGTCGGTTGTTTTTTTTTTGTAAAAAAGTTTTTATTTTTCACTTTTTAGTTGTGTTTATACCTACCCCGCACAAATTAACGAATCATTCCACTTTGCCCCACCGGGCCGCCTACGCGCCCCGCTGGTGGGGCAAAGAGGAATGCCTAAAATTTTTCAGTGGAATATGCCCCACTAGTTCGACTTGGTGGGGCAGATTCCACTAGTCTAAAATCTTTATGGATTCTGCCCCACTAGGGTTGGCACCTTAGAAATGTGTAGGTAGGTATGCTCGTATTTTATATGTGTTTGGAAAAGAAAGAAATGTTGATGGCCCAGAGGTTAAGGCCTCGCCTCTCATGCATGAGGTTGTGGGTTCAAATCTGAGCAAGTACTAATGTGACTTTTTCAATTCATATGTACTTTCTGAGTTTATCTTGGACATTATTGACATCAGTGAAGGAAAACATCGTGAGGAAATATGGACTTATAGTTAATATTAGTCTGAAATCACCATCCCGTTTTGAGCAAGCGTGATGATCAGTGCTCGTGCCTTCTCTGTATGAGAAGAGGCCTTTGCCCTGCAGTGGGACAGTAATAGGCTGGTATTATTATTTTATTATTAATTTTTATTTACTATTTGTTTCTGGAAGGAATCGAGTTGTAAATCATACGTTAATTACACGATATGTTACAAATAAAATAAAATCTAAGTAAATACAAGTCCTAGTTACATTTTACTTAGATATAAATTTCTTTCTTTTCCAATCAAATATAAAATACGAACATACCTACCTCCACAAATTCTAAGGTGCCAACCCTAGTGCATTTGCCCCACCAGTGGGGCGGCTTGGTGGGGCAAAGTGAAATGATTTAAATTTACCCCCTTTGTGGGTGAAAAGGGGGGATACGGAATGTATGAAAAATCTTATTCATTTGGTTTAGAAAACGCGGTATAAACTTATCTAGGTAATAATAAAGATGGAATCATAAATTTTTCCAAACTGGCTTGAAAGTGTAGAAAGGGGGTTACAATTTTTTTTGCATCTCAATGACATCTATTGGCCCAAAATGGTACACATTTTGGAATACATTTTTCTACGTTCAATTTAACAGAAATAAATTTTTTAAAATTTAATTACAGTCCTATTAAAATTGTAAATAGAATATAATCACGATGTAACATTTAGTGTTTGTTTCATTGCAATCATCTCATACAATAAAAAGATATGCCGGTTTATAACAACCGCACTACATCTTTCACGACAAACTTTTAAAGGTTAAAGTTTTCAAAGTGATACCCATACCACCAACAAGCACTACGTTCCAGGCAGCAAGGGGTAACGGAGATGTGGAGCGTATGCTGCCTCTAATATTAAGCTGGGTGGTCACAGTCCATAAATTACAGGCTACCACCCTGGAAAGAGCTGTGATCGACTTTGGTAAAAAAAACTTTGCAAAAGAGCAAATATACGTCGCGCTTAGTCGTGTCAGAAGTTTGGAAGGCATTGTTTTATCAGAGTTGGACGCCAACAAATTATTAAAGCAACCACACGGCCACAGATCATTGACGGAAATAACGAGGCTACAAAATCTGTCTTCTGACAATCAAGGCCACACATAATATACGACTCAAGTAGCGCAATTTGATGCCGGGATATTACCATTAAAATCATTTATCGCTAGAGTACATCTCATGGCAATTCAAATAAGCCCAAACACGGCTAGGATACATTGTTTTATGACGGAGTTCCGGTGCCGTCCTTCCGGTTTCATCTTCAGATCAGTTCGATGGTCATAAGAATTATTTATTTAAACGTGCTTCACTGTTGCTTAACTATCTTAATCGAGATATCTTATCGCCACCCGTAAAATACTTATCATTGAGTAGTACCGGTGGCCATCTGTCTTCTTCATCAGTTCCATTTCACCAAATGATACTTTCTGAATGCAAATGCTTAATTTGTTGCTGAAAATACCTAAATCGCTATGCGTGTGCCTATAATATTTGAAGAGTTCCCTCAATTCGTCATGGATTCCATCATCAGAACTGTTTTTTTTTTTAATGGATCCAATATGGGCATATATCCTTTCAAAACAGAAAATAATTTTCCAAATCGGTTCACAAATGGCACCACCCGTTTAATACCTATCATTGAGGAATTCCGGTGGTAATCTGTGGTCTTCTTCATCAGTTCCACTTCATTAAATGATACTTTCTGAATGCAAATGCTTAATTTGTTGCTGAAAATACCTAAATCGCTATGTGTGTGCCTATAATATTTGAGGAGTTCCCTCAATTCGTCATGGATTCCATCATCAGAACTGATGTTTTTTTTTAATGGGACCAATCTGGGCGTATATCCTTTCAAATCAGAAAATAATTTTCCAAATATGTTCATAAATGGCGCCACCCGTGAAATACCTATCATTGAGGAATTCCGGTGGCAATCTGTAGTCTTCTTCATCAGATCCACTTCACTAAATGATACTTTCTAAATGCAAATGCTTAACTTGTTGCTGAAAATACCTAAATCGCTATGTGTGTGCCTATAATATTTGAGGAGTTCCCTCAATTCCTCATGGATTCCATCATCAGAACAAAATTTTGATAAAAATGGGACCAATCGGGAATCCAATCCAAGGTGTATCCTTTCAAATAAAAAAAGAATTTTCAAAATCGGTTCATAAATGACGGAGATATGAGGTAACATACAATAAAAAAAATAAAACAAAATAAAAAATACAACCGAATTGATAACCTCCTCCTTTTTGGGAAGTCGGTTAAAAAGTTTAGTGTTTGTGGTCTGTGTGTGGACGCTATGACAGTGACACTTATAAAAACTATCGAACTGAATTCACAAGTCGCAACAGAACGTGCTCGTTCTAAATAATTGGCTAAACTCAAAACTGTAATTTTACCAATACACCAGTTACTCGTATTTCTCAAAAAGTTCCCAGTTATTTCACCGGCCTCAATCCACTAACAGTAGCAGGTACATCATTACTTTCAAGTCTTTGCTATTTCCAAACTTCTGAATACCGACAAATCTTCACAAAAATGCCAGCTTCAAATTGTAACAGAAATTAACAGGGTTTGTTTATTTGAAGGTAAATGCAAAATTATAACCAGTTTTGGATACTTTCCTAGAACTATGAAATCCTAACTAATAATAGGTATTTACCTATGAAATTGCCGTTTTGTATGAAAAAATTTTAACGAATTTTTTTCATGTATTTTTTATTTGTATTAATCGAAGTAATCACCCATGCAATCAATGCCTTTGCCAACGCAGTGGCAGTTTATTGATGCCCTTCTTAAAGAAATCAGCTGGACGGGAGGCAACCAATTCTTCAAAAGCATTTTGTACAGCCTCTCGGGTATTGAATTTTTTTCCCGCCAAGAAGTTATCCAAATTCTGGAAAAAGTAGTAGTCTGTAGGCGCAAGGTCTGGTGAGTAGGGCGGATGACGGAGAGCTTCCTACCCCAGTTCTTGCAACTTGGAGACCGTCTGCTGTGCAGTATGAGGTCGCGCGTTGTCGTGCAGGAGCAGCGGAGACGAGCGATTGACCAATGCTGGTTGGAGATGTGCCAGCTTCTCCATCATTGTGTTCAGTTCTTCACAGTACACATCTGCAGTAATGCTCACCCCGTTTGGTAAGAAGCTGTGATGAATCACACCGGCGCTAGACCACCAAACAGTGACCATCACTTTTCTAGGGGTAATCTTTCGTTTAGGGCATTGTTTAGGTGCTGAACCAGGATCCAACCAACTTGCTGAGCGCTTGCGGTTATCAAACAGAATCCATTTTTCATCGCAGGTAACAATGCGGTTCAAAATTCCTTCATTTGTGTGTCTGTTGAGCAGTGCAAGGCACGTCTCGACGCGTACTTCGCGCTGGCGATCATTGAGTTCGTGGGACACCCATTTGTCAAGCTTTTTCAAAATAATTTTTGTTTGGCTAAGAATTCTATTTTCAAATTAATATTATTTTAAAAACATGTTTTTTTTTTTCCAAAAGTAGTAATTGGTTTATTGATTAGTGTTACATTTTCATCGCATTTCAATCTTTTTCGTCACCATGGATACGTTAAAAATGCGAGTAATTATGGAATATGAGTACCGTCGTGGCAGCAACGCGGCACAAGCGGCACGCAACATCAACGACGCGACGTTTACGGAGCTAACACTACAAACCAACGCACCACCTGTTATTGGTTTGCTCGCTTCCGTTCTGGAAATTTCGACCTGAAAAATGAACCTCGCGGTCGTCGGAAGACTTTGGTCGACAATGGCGAATTAAAGGCGATTGTGGAAGCTGATGATACACAATCTACGGCTGAATTAGCAGCAGCTTTCGACGTTAGCGTCAAAACAATATTGGTCCATTTGCGTCAAATTGGCAAGGTAAAAAAGCTTGACAAATGGGTGTCCCACGAACTCAATGATCGCCAGCGCGAAGTACGCGTCGAGACGTGCCTTGCACTGCTCAACAGACACACAAATGAAGGAATTTTGAACCGCATTGTTACCTGCGATGAAAAATGGATTCTGTTTGATAACCGCAAGCGCTCAGCAAGTTGGTTGGATCCTGGTTCAGCACCTAAACAATGCCCTAAACGAAAACTTACCCCTAGAAAAGTGATGGTCACTGTTCGGTGGTCTAGCGCCGGTGTGATTCATCACAGCTTCTTACCAAACGGGGTGAGCATTACTGCAGATGTGTACTGTGAAGAACTGAACACAATGATGGAGAAGCTGGCACATCTCCAACCAGCATTGGTCAATCGCTCGTCTCCGCTGCTCCTGCACGACAACGCGCGACCTCATACTGCACAGCAGACGGTCTCCAAGTTGCAAGAACTGGGGTAGGAAGCTCTCCGTCATCCGCCCTACTCACCAGACCTTGCGCCTACAGACTACTACTTTTTCCAGAATTTGGATAACTTCTTGGCGGGAAAAAAATTCAATACCCGAGAGGCAGTACAAAATGCTTTTGAAGAATTGGTTGCCTCCCGTCCAGCAGATTTCTTTAAGAAGGGCGTCAATAAACTGCCACTACGTTGGCAAAGATGCATTGATTGCATGGGTGATTACTTCGATTAATACAAATAAAAAATACATGAAAAAAATTCGTTTAAATTTTTTCATACAAAACGGTAATTTCATAGGTCAAGACCTATTATTTGGCACATGGGTAGACTATAATCTATGTTAAGACATGGAATACCTACTTTTTATCCCGATATTCCTACGGGATCGAGACTTATGCGGGTGAAACCGCGGGGCACAGCTAGTTTTATTATATTTCCCAAAAGGCTCCATCAATCTGCCAAATATTTATATATTCACTATCTGGCACTACTGCACAGACTTACTTTTATACGCGCTGAATATCCTTTTAAAAATCAAATTTGACTATTTAAGTCATTATGCGCCAGGCCGCACACAATCATACGAAAAGCAAAGGCTCTGAAGATCACGTTATTTTTTGTCCATTTTGGAAAGCTGTAAATTGATCCCTGACGGGACTCGTATGTAAATCTTTTCAAATATATTTTCGGTGTTCTGTCATCATGCTGCACCTACTCAGCTATCAACTTTTCACTTTGCATATGCTTACTCAAAAATCCTCTAGGTTACCATAACTAAACTATTTACGGCCGATGACCAAAAAAATCATAAACCTTTTTTTTAAATATGATATCGATGCCCATCACAACTGCGAAGTTTACACAAAAAAGAACAGATTTAAAAAAAAATGAACAAATCTTATTTTTTTTGTATAAAAGACACATAAAAAAAATTGAATGACAAAATGACGATCTATGACCGGAGTAGGTCACCCAGCAGAGAGAAAAGTTCATACAAACGCACACAAAAAAATAGTTGAAACTGCCTCTGTGGGTTACTCTGTGGCGTGGCGGTCATGCTAATTCGGAAACACGAATATTACCGAAGCACATATTTTTTCTGATTTAACTGGACATTGTTTTTATTAGTAAGCGGGCGCAAGAGTGACCTTAGAATTATGACTCAAAAGCGAATCCGGTACCCTTCTCTGCATTCATATTAAGAGGAAACTATCACAACAATTAATGTTACCTTCTTTAGGTCTTCAATCTGAAGTTTTAGCTGTGTAACGTCCTGAATGGTTTGCTTCCAGAAGGCCGGTGGTGTCGTCTCACTAGCCTGCCGGTTGACTGCCAGCGTTTTTGTAGTTGATGCCGGATTAAACGGTGAGTTCAGAGGCATCAGGCACGGAAACATCGCAGCTAGAGAAATATCACCAACATAATTAATAATTCATATTTGTATGGGAAGTGGTCTATGAACCAATAGCGATACGGTTTTGATATTTGTGTACCTCATCTATACCCTTGTGCAAAGGGACATCAAAATCTGACCCGGCAATTTCGAGATAAATATAGTTTTAGAATTTACACAATTTTCAAGGGCAGGTGCCTTAACCGTTGTAGCTACTGGAAAAACCATACTTAGAAGACTGCTCTTAATGATAAATTATTTGTTTCTATAAGTAGGTTTGTACAAACACTTTTACACGTCACTCAAACTTAACTTTTTGAGTAATTGCTAACTGCATTCACAGATTTTGTAAACCCATGTTTATAAAATCTGTGAATACAGTCAGCTAAAAAAATTTCAATCCTTACGTTTTATTTTTATGGTGTCAATTGATGCAGTTTCTTATAAGGATTAAAAGACTCTTCTATACCTACTAAGGTCAGAGTGCTAGAAAAGTCGCAAATAAAAAAACGTTCCCATCATGTATATTTCGTAAGAAATTATCGTGTATAGAGATACAAAAAATTGTTAGAATAGATGCTATTGAAAGTTTAAAAATACTGACCCCTGTAAAACTGAAAAACCGCTTGATTCTTCATTACCCCAAAAAAAGATGTTTGAAAAAGAAAACTGTACAATAAAATGACTTTCTTTTTTCAAAAATAATGCTGGATGCATTATTTTTGAAAAAAGAAAGTCATACTAATATTAGGTCTTTACCTATGACATTGTCGTTCTGCAGTACTGGCCATTTCAAATCAAAATAATTTTTGTTTGGCTAAGGATTATAATTTCAAATTAATTTTATTTTAAAAACATGTTTTTTTTTCCAAAAGTAGTCATTTGTTTATTGATTAGTGTTACATTTTCATCGCATTTCAATCTTTTTCGTCATCATGGATACGTTAAAAATTCGAGTAATTATGGAATATGAGTACCGTCGTGGCAGCAACGCGGCACAAGCGGCACGCAACATCAACGACGTTTACGGAGCTAACACTACAAACCAACGCACCACCTGTTATTGGTTTGCTCGCTTCCGTTCTGGAAATTTCGACCTCAAAAATGAACCTCGCGGTCGTCCGAAGACTGGTCGACAATGACGAATTAAAGGCGATTGTGGAAGCTGATGATACACAATCTACGGCTGAATTAGCAGCAGCTTTCGACGTTAGCGTCAAAACAATATTGGTCCATTTGCGTCAAATTGGCAAGGTAAAAAAGCTTGACAAATGGGTGTCCCACAAACTCAATGATCGCCAGCGCGTAGTACGCGTCGAGACGTGCCTTGCACTGCTCAACAGACACACAAATGAAGGAATTTTGAACCGCATTGTTACCTGCGATGAAAAATGGATTCTGTTTGATAACCGCAAGCGCTCAGCAAGTTGGTTGGATCCTGGTTCAGCACCTAAACAATGCCCTAAACGAAAACTTACCCCTAGAAAAGTGATGGTCACTTTTCGGTGGTCTAGCGCCGGTGTGATTCATCACAGCTTCTTACCAAACGGGGTGAGCATTACTGCAGATGTGTACTGTGAAGAACTGAACACAATGATGGAGAAGCTGGCACATCTCCAACCAGCATTGGTCAATCGCTCGTCTCCGCTGCTCCTGCACGACAACGCGCGACCTCATACTGCACAGCAGACGGTCTCCAAGTTGCAAGAACTGGGGTTGGAAGCTCTCCGTCATCCGCCCTACTCACCAGACCTTGCGCCTACAGACTACTACTTTTCCAGAATTTGGATAACTTCTTGGCGGGAAAAAAATTCAATACCCGAGAGGCAGTACAAAATGCCTTTGAAGAATTGGTTGCCTCCCGTCCAGCTGATTTCTTTAAGAAGGGCATCAATAAACTGCCACTGCGTTGGCAAAGATGCATTGATTGCATGGGTGATTACTTCGATTAATACAAATAAAAAATACATGAAAAAAAATCGTTAAATTTTTTTCATACAAAACGGCAATTTCATAGGTAAAGACCTATTATTATAAATTTGGAAGTAACTCTTTTTGTTTGTCTGTTTGTATGTTACCTTTTCACGGCTAAACCACTGAAAGGATTTCGATAAAACTTATATTATATATTTAAAAGGAGATAGATGGCTTCTTGGAGAAGGACATAGGGTACTTTTTGTCTCAAAAATCCTCAAGGAGGTGATAGAGGGGATTAAAGTTTTTATGGGAAATCCAGCATTTGTTAAGTTAGGGATATGAAAATTCTAATTTACGTTTTTGGTAAGAAATAAAGAATTACGCGTATCAGTGTTTTTGTAAAATCATTCCCCCAAAGGGGTACCTACAATAAAGGTTGATTTTAAAATTCACATGTACTATTGATTTTTTCTGTTTTTATTTTCAAGAGATTTAAAAGGATTGGATTAATTAAAATCTGCCCACTCTGTCAAAAGCTATTACAATTTAACGTCACCAACAAGCCTTGTTAATATGTAGGTATTACGTGGTCAATGGCGTCACTGAGTAGGTATTACAAATTAACGGTGATAATAATAGGATAGTGAATAAAATCATATAAAACTGTTTTTTTTTTAAACCGAGCAAGTTTGAGTAGCACTTGCGCCCTGAGGGTTCCGTCTCAAAGGTGTGCTTGCTCGACTGTCCAAATTTCCAAATCTGAATTGAAGAACAAACGTAACTTTTCGATTGAAAAAAACCGTTAATAGAGTAATGAAATACAGACTAAATTTTACTTCAAGGCTAAAAATTCATAGGCTGTCTATGAATTTTTGATCCCAGATTGAAGAACAAACTTAACGGTGCAGTTCATACATAAATTACCAATTTACGGATTTTCCTCTTCGGATCTTCCTCGTACCATTTGCCAAATTATCGTATGGGTTAGCAAGTCTGTGAACTACAACTCTTCCAAGTTGCTCGCAGCTAGGCAGGCTATTTAGTATTAACGCTAGGTGCGTTACTCCACAAGGAAGTTTGATACCAGTTCACAATTTGTCTGTTTCCCATGGATAGGTTATAAGCTCCCGCAAAATAATGGGTTAAATTATAAATGGTTTGTTGCAGTTCACAATTTTTCGACAGTTTATAATCTAACGGAATTAATACCGATAGGACAAGCAACGAACAAACGAATTTCATAATTTGGATTTGGAAAACGGTGAAATATATATAAAATATCGTGGAGAAAATGGTTGATCACCACGAATTACTTTTATGATAAGTTTTTTGCTATTTATGGTCCCTTAAAGTTTTTTGATCCTTATTAGAAACGAGATAGAAGGGCAATTTTTTTTTTTAATTTGAACATAAATATATTTTTTTTAATTACTTAAGTAGCCCATTTTCTTGCTGACTGTATTTTTTTTTTACTAAATCTGTAAATGTGGGTCAAAATGTTTTAAAAAGTAAAGGAGAATCTTCTAAGAATGTTTTCCTCTAGCTATAACGGTTAAGGTACCTGTTATTACGACCCGTCTGAATATTCAGCCTGTACTTATATTATAAATGTGTATTTTTCTGAGAATTGCCGAGACAGATTTTGATACCACTACATTTGTATCCCTACACAAATATCAAAACCATATCGCTATTGGTCCATAGACCACGTTTACTCAGTCTCCTTTATCTCAAGTTTAACGTGGCGATGTGGAAATGAAAAGCATTCAGAATAATCAAGTCGAAAGAAAACGCATCGTCTTGACATTTGATATCTTTTATGTTTACCCTAAGTGTACAAATCTCGCAACTGGAAAAATAAAGTTTAGTATGTATGAGCTCAGTATACATAGTTTATGCATTTTACATAAACATCAAGTAGATTCGATTTTGGTGAGGAGATTCTGGTGCTATATACACGACGAAAGAAGAGCATCTGTACATTACTATAATTTTCATATTATTTATGCTTATTATGTACATTTATTGTTTAGTACCTACTCTATCTAATTAATATCATTTCCTTAAGTCAACACAATATTTTTCCAAAGGCTGCTGCATTTTATGCGTTTGCGCTCTCCTGTCAAATCGAGTTGGAAGCACTTACTTGGTTTTGATTTGGTGGAACCACCAGAACCAATAGAACCACCTTGCGGTGGTTTACATTCACAAGGTGGTGGTCCTGATGTTACGATGTCCTTGGCCCGCTGCTCCACCTGCAAGCTTCGCTCCCGGAACAGATCCTCGGCAAGCTGGTTGGCCATCTTCTGGGCGCGTCTCTCTATTGCTCTCTGTTGCCATCCCTCTTTCAGGTCGTCTTCTAGAGTTGGTGTCATCTTTGCCTTGTCAGCACACGTTTCTCCAACCCACTATTGTAAATAGATATTAAACTTTTAAACAGAAAAACACATTTGAACAGTATAAAAAAACTGTTTTTTTAACATAAATAGTATTTTCAAACAAGAATATATAGTTATTTTAAATATGTTACCGTGACATGGTAGTTTTCAATACATGTAGCAATAGCAATATCTAGTTCACTCTTTAATAATTTTGAGAAGAAATTTCTTAAATTAGTCTTGGTAACACTAGGTCGATCCCAGTTGTGTTGGTCTTCGAGACACTTCAGCAGCTGGCATGGCATCTGCGACCCGGAACCGCTCAGCTCCGCCTGTAGGCCTCCGAACAGGTCCGACAACAAGTTGGACAGTATCCTACCCCGTAACGACGTACACGAACAGGATTCCTACGAAAGAAAAATCCGCTTTACCATTTTTTTTCTCTCTATGTAGGCTACATATAGTTAAGTATAAATTGGGTGATTGATCGACTGACTAGCTTTTTCGCCCATGTGCCACCCTGAGTACGGGAACTTAGGGGTGCTACACACTTGTTCGGGTTGCATGATTTGACACTATGGGGCGGCAAAAACGATTATATATATTGCCGTCCGGCTGTGCCGAATCATGCCGACCCCGAAAAAGTGTGTAGCACACCTTAGATCCTATCGCTGACTGAATGTGTAAGACTCCATAATAATGTGTAAGACTCATTACTCTGGTCTCCTCTTTGAGGAGTGGCTAGAGAGGTGCCACGGCGTCCTCACTTTCCGCCTGACGCAGCACCTCTCCGGACACGGTTGCTTCGGGAGATTCCTGTTCCGGATAAGGCGGGAAGAAACGCCCGGGTATCACTACTGGGTGGACCGCTCGGAGGACACTGTGGAACATACGGTGGAGGTCTGCCCGGCTTGGGCGGAGCACCACCGTGTCCTCGTGGAGGCGATCGGCGGCGGTGATCTCTCGCCTGGTCCAGGCCATGGTACGGAGCGAGAAGGCATGGGACGCCGTCACGTCCTTCCGCGAAGCAGTAATACTCGCGAAAGTCAGTAAAAAACCAATTCGAATTGAATCATAGGATTCAATTAAAACCAATAAAAATCCAAATTGATTTTTGAATTGTTTTTTTTTAGGTACCGATTACCGGTAAACCGAATTGCATTAAACGGCTAAAATACGAACAGTGGCACGTGGCTCATCAATTAAAGTTCGTGACTGTACATAATGAACTTCTCGAAAGAAGAAATTATTATGATTAGTTTCTAAGGACTTGCTTATAATAATGGACAAAGGAACTTTTCCACTGAACTACATATTTTGCGATACTAACTTTGCTAATGGCCATATCGTACGATGTTTTGGTATCTTTCAATTAAGGTTGCACTAGTCGATATTTTTTCCATACAAATTTCGGGGGGTATTACTTACTCCACAGTTTGACATTGACCGTCCATTAATTTTGTCTGTACGGAAACAGAATAGTAAAATAAAAAGCCATTTAAAAGTTAGGAGCCAACAAAGATTACTTTCTGTTGCTAATTTTAACGCAACTTTGGGCGTCAATAAGTAATAACAGAAGTGTAAAATCTCCAAAACAAAGTCGGCACCGACGAAACTCAATTACCGAAGAGTTCAATAAACTTTATTTGTAATTGATTTATGCAGTGGTTTTTTCATAAAACTCGATTTTCCAATGGACTTTTCGTAATTTTTTACGCGCTCGTTTTACTAAAATAGTTTGAAACGGTGTTTGTGTTTGTGCGAACAAGACGTTGTGTATATAGAACAGCGTCTTACTGCTCATCACTGATACTATATCTGTCGGAAATGATGCCAGATGAGAAAGCGTGCTTTTTGGGCAGGCCCACCAGTGAGTTCGAGCCCGCGACTAGTTCAACCTTAATGAAAGATACGAAAACATCGTTTAAATCATGCTTCAAAAATGTCCCAGACGCTTTGATATTTTCAAGCGGAGCAATATCCACCATTTTGATCACTAATATTATTTAACAATATATATTACCAGGAAGTTATCTTCGGGCGCACACATACAAATAGCCGCCAGTGAGGGCGTACGCTTAACTTGCATCTTCTGATCTACGGGCATTATGCACCGGCACGCTAAAACCTTTTCCTGTAGCTCAAGCAGGTTTTCCTTCTTCTTCATCAGCTCATCCAACTGTCCCTGCATCTTTTTGTCGCAAATCGCCTTGCATCCATCTAAGTCTTCTACCAATTTCATCTTCTCTTGCCGTAGTTCATTATGCTGCGAAAATTACCGGAATATGAAACCATATTTCCTGTGGATGGTGGTAATTAAAAGGTCATAGTGCTAAACCTAAACCACTTAACCCGAAGCTAGTACTGTCCAAAATCTAGTCGTTTTTGCATGATGAGGAAACAGAATGAAGGACACGTTCCCGAAAAACAAACTACAAATGTCAGATTCCGTACAGAGTGAACCACAATTAAAATTTCGATAATACTAGCTTTCTGCCTGCGACTTCGTTCGCGTGGAAGTCGATAGACACCACAATATACTAAGACCGTCCTTCACCCATTTGTTTACCGGATGAAAATTATTTTTTATCAAATATAATAAGTATGTTTACAAATACATTGAAAATGGGTTGCCTAATTAAATATGTTTATGGCTATGCCTACCTTTTTCTGGTCCCCATTAACCTCCTGTTGATACCTGGTGACCCGGTTACAGGTGCTGTGTCCAAATACTTATACTAATATACTATGATATTATAATTCGAAAGTAACTCTGTCTGTCCGTCTGTCTTTATGTTACCTTTTCACGCCTAAACTGGACGGATTTCGATAAAATTTGACAAGGAGATAGATGGCATCCTGGGGAAGGACAAAGGGTATTATATTTTTGTCTCAAACATAATCCTATAGGAAAAAATCAATACAACATGTTAATTTTATAATCATCCCTTATTTTATCCCCTCGGGGGACGAAGTTTACAAAAACATTGAGACACGTAATTCTTAGTTTCTTACCAAAAACATGAATTTTCATATCCCTAACTTAAGAAATGCAATAACATCAACATGGGAAACCCAGAATTTCTTAAGTCAAATTGATAGATGATTCACATGTAATATTGTTTATTTTGTGTAGGAGTACCTACAGAAAAAAAAACAATAACAACAAACAAACTGCTTAGATATGAAGTTCTTCGATAGTAATCGAAGAACTTCATATCTAAGCAATTTGGAAACAAAATTCCGTGAACACGATGACCACATGTGTTACCGCCCCGGTTCTATAGCGGCCGAGCGCTGCAAGCAGAAATAGTCCCTACGGTGTATAGATATGAACTTCTATTGTACTTCGAAGCCGCGGGCAAAAGCTAGTGGTTTATACTTTCAATTGGAATCTAATTCGTTTGGTAAACAGAGGGGTGAAGGATGATCTTACTTCAGATCTTGGACTATAACTACCTGCAATATTCTAATATACTACCGGCTACAATGAAGACTGGTCGATAATGAAAAAATCAAAACGATGTTCGAACGAATATGCGTTATAATTACCCGACTGCGGTGAAGCAAAAAGGAGGGTTATGATTTGGACTGGTATGTATATTAATCTGCTCCCTCATAATTTCTAAACTACTCATTATAATTTGACAAATGAGTTATTGTTGGAAGCATCTTGCTTGTCCGCTAGTTATAAGATATGTCACGTCAAATGAAAATGAATATGGCGCCCTCTAGAGACATGAAGATATGAAGTTAAAAAAAAAAAAACATTTTGGTATCAAATGAAAGGGCTTCATTAGCACTTATCAAAAATATGTAAATTATACCCCAAACATATTTTAAATAAAAATAAAAAGTTATAAAAACTAAAACCCAACTACGACAACAAATTCAACTAAAAAGGTATAAATAAGACATCAGCGACAGACAAATAAAAAAATCGGAGGCATACGTTTTAGGGCATAAATCGAACAGATTACGTGTGACTCCGGATTTTTTATTTGTCTGTCGGTGATTGTTTATACCTTTTTAGTTGAAATTTTGTCGAAGTTGGGTTTTAGGTTTTATAACTTTTGTTTTTATTTTATTTACTTTGAGAACAGCCCATCTATTCTGTAAAAATCTTGCCGTGAAAAATTAGGTGAAGTGAGCTGTGAGTCGTGGCAATCCCTCAAGCATCCGGTGGAATAGCTCACTTCACCTAAGTTTACAAGGTGACACCTTTACAGAATGGACCGGCAGAAATTAGATAGTTTGTTTCAATTCTGAGAAAACTGTCCTCAATCATTTAGAATGGTTAGACTTTTATAGGAAAAGTTTTTAGCGATTTCTGACTTTTGTAGCGGTCAGCATATCCATCATAAAAAAGTAAGTTGGATTTTCATGATTTAAGTTTTTTGCGATATCTGATTTTTCTAGTGCTTAAATCTCATTTGGTCCGGTAGAGTTTATTGATCTTTATAAGATCTTTACAACAATTTTTTTTGACAATATGTGAATGTGAGATCACAGTGTCTCAAAAAGTTAAAGACAGTCTCATATGACCGTTTTCCTGTAGCTACAACGATAAAGGACCTGCCTTTATTGCCCCATCTCAAAAATCCACCCTGTATGTTATCATTGGCTGCTCGGCTCCATAAAGGTATAGCGTGATGATAATTTAAAAGGTTAAATCTGTAACTATCTGCAATATTCTCACCTTTTGACTCGTCTTTTTACAATGTGCGGTAAGTTATAGAAGAATACGAACAGCGCGGTAATTAATAGCATACAGACTGAGCAGACCTATAGGGAATATCTATGCAAAAAATGAACAGAATCTATCTGGTAGTAATTGCGTGATGCTGGAACATACATTCAAACAAACAGACAAAAAATCTAATAACTATATTTTTGGCATTTTCTGCGCGTACAATATAATAGTGGATTTAGGATGCTGATGAGGCTTCCGCGCATCTGCAGCGCTTCGCAGATGTTCGAGGAAACCTGTATTGACGCTATTATCAGGAAGAGAACAACGTCAATAAGGGGTAGGTTGCGCGGAAGCTCCATCAGCATCCTAAAAACATTATTAGGCAAAATAGACAGTCCCTTTATAAGGCACTGCGTACGGAGGCACGTGCCAACGTGTGTTGGACCACGTCAGTTTTAGTTGTTTCGTTTGTAAAAGTTTACTAACATAGTTTTTAAGTCATTCTTACTAACCCTATGTGGAATGTGTGTACTTGAATGTGTAGTCCGAAATAAAGAATATATTATATTATTCTTATTTTTATTATTAAAATCGCTCCCAAACCTCGTAGTACTTTTGTCCAAAAATATTCAATGTACGGTTTTGACTTCGCTACGATTTTATTATCTAAAGTATAGATGTTCCAGGCACATACAGACTTAGTTCCGTTCAGAAGATCGACAACAATAATTTTTATCAAAATATACCATCCAATCATAATAATAATTTGTTCATAAATTGTAAACTCACGCTTTGATGACAATTTTGTTAATCTAATCTAAATAGTATGACAAGGTCAATTAACTAATTGGTAACAATATTTCGATGGATGACTAATTGTTCGACTACTTTCCGTTTTAACGCTTGATAAACGTTACGACAACGTAAATATGAGTAATACAATAAGTCAGTAATAAATATTTTATCACCGCGTTGCCGTTGGTGACACTCATCGATCATAACTTCCTATGTAAAAAGCATCACTTGTATCAAAACATCGACCTGCCGTCACCTTAGATAAAGTCTTCCAACTATTTATTTTAGCATAATTATCAAGAGAGTCGAAACTTATCACGAAAACTTTTCCAGTTTCTGTTTATTATGTTATGTGGTAGTGAACAATGCATTTGTTCTTTGTATAATTATATACGGTTTCTATTCTGGTCTCTACATAGCAGCAAGCTTAATAATATTATAAGTTCTGTTTATACGTGCTTACATGATTCCTTCAACCACAGTTTCATTGATTGTTTAGGTGTGAATACATAGCCTTGAGTATTGTTAGTGGTTTCGGTAAAGCTATGTTTTTGAAGTCTCGAGAAACTTCAGGCTCATTTACACGAGAAGAGATTCTTGCCCGTTGAGAAGCTAGAAGGATAGAATGTCCATACGAGTCTCGTGGGCTGGGCTCGCAGCATCGTAAGTTCTTCTTATCTCCTTTCGATAATATATATTCGAGACGTGAACCTCGCCTTGTTAAAATGAGCCTTTATCAGTCTCATGGAACTTCTCACAAGGAAGGTCAAATACTTCAGATATCTAAAATATAGGAAAACTTGATAAAAAAATAATTTATCCAAATAATTAGAATCTATATTTATTGCCAACTTATCAGTTCACTACGAACCTTTTCAATTATAAATAATCTATTTATTATAAGCATATTTTCTGTAAGCTATAGAAGAATACAAACATAATGTAATATTGCTCATCCCCCATAGAAAATAGCGTGATAATATATACCCTACCGACTGACCAGACTTATAGGGAATATCTATGTAAAATTTTAACAAAATCTATCCTGTAGAATTTGCGTGATGCTGGAACATACATTCAGTCAAACAGACACAAAACTATATTTTCGGCATTACAATCAATTCAAGACCTCGAAAAAAAATATTCAACAGTTTTGACTTCGCTACGATTTTATTATTTGTATAAATATAAATAACACTATAAGTTGCAAAGATCATAACACGACTACTGTAAGACCACACTAACGTCAGATAGCGATCGCGCTACCACAGAAATACAGGCGCTATCGATAAAACCAAACCGACATGTAGTTGCAATAAGTGGTATGAAAATAAAAATATGGTAAAGTAACTCATTTATTCCACTGACGATGAGTAACTTCTCGGATAGATACATTGCTACAACAGTATAAGAGACAAAAAATACTAATCAGCCTCGGAAGCCTGATTTTCAACCGCACTGCGTTGTTGTTATCCAATGAGTAGGCGCAATTTGTATAATATCTTATTTAATCGAACCCAAGAAATTCATTTAGAAAGTCGTGGTCTTTTCATTAAGCAGGTCATCCTAATGAAGATTTATACATACGATGGGTGGTATTTAAATTAATGAGTACTTAGCGTATTTTAGATAGAACTCACAAGATTCACGATGGCTACACAAATGCTTCTTGCCGAGATAGACGCCCACTAGAAAGCTATAAAGAGTGAAGAGATCTTCGACAAAAAGTAAAGAACACTTATCTGTTTTAGTCTTATTTAAATTTAAACGCAAAACTCTAGAAAGAAGAAAGAAAGAAAGAAGAAAGAAAATTTGTTTATTCTGCACAATTACATGCCGTAAGTAAAGGCTACCTTTTGTTCTCTTCACTTTTCACTATGGGACCAAATCTGTAGGGCCTGAGGCCTGGGGCCCTGCGCTGTTATATGAGATTGAAACATATTATTTTCAGTATATTTTAGTTAAAAGGATAATAATAATATGATTATAGTAATAGCTTGTATGCCAGTAAACATTACAGTTATAATTTTTTACTGTGAAATGCTCTACGGTTTATTCTCCACGTAACTACAGTTTGCGAAATAAAGTTTTTTTTTCAACAATATTAGTATTAGCTGATTGAAATAGGTCTATTTAGTGGTTTCTATTTACGAAAAAACAGTGAAATAAATAATGGATGTAAAAAGAAGCATAATGAAGCCAAGAGTCATTACTCCCCGTGTTTGTGATTTTGTACTGGACTATGGTCCAGTATGTGCAGATATGCCTGCAGGCTAATTGAGTAACATATTTTCTTTTAGAATGCGAGGCCAAAATGTAGCAGTCGCAACAGCTTGCCATATTTGGAATTACGTAACAAACATTAAGAACCTTCTGGTTACGGAGACAGGTCAAAGTTTCAACTTTTATTTACTTACTTTTTTCACGAAAACAAGTTTTAAATGTTATAACTTCACTTAAAATACACACAACACACAACTCCTGTATCGTTGCATGCACCTATAAACACAATCGCTAAACTGCGTCCAGATATGTTCTTTTGTCCGTACCGCACCTCCGTTTCGTATCAAGTACCTAACTACTTACCTAGTGGAGTCTTTGGGATAATTAAAAAATTAAATGTTTTTATTTCTATTAGTATTTTAGTTCATACATATTGTTCATAGTTGTTTTTTTTAAATTTTAATACACTTTTACACATTTCAAAACGTGGAACATTTCGCAGTCCTGAGCGATTCAACTGGCCGAGCTGGTATGAACCGGTTTCTCTTCGTACGCGACGAAGCCGCTAGTGGTACGCACACACGCGCATCATGCTTGTAGTAGTGTACCTATCATGGCGAGGTTGTATGTAGATTACTCTCTGTTTGTTTCTTTACTCAGGTGATATTATACTGTGGTTATTCAGCGACATTATTTGCTGGGTTATTTCATGCCACCGAATAAAACCAAATATCAATTTATCTATATAAAGCTCAACAACGCCCAATGCGACAACGACTGTTGCGTAGTTTAGCGTAAGCGTTAGCCAGGCGTCGTCTACGTGGCATAGACGTCGCATAGAAGTAAGTTGCGTAGACTTTCTATATACGCCAGCAAAGGGCATCTTAACTTGCTCGCTTCAATAAACTCACCACTGATGCGCCATTGCTTAGACAGACAAGTAGGTAATGCGAAGGCGATTTTAATTTTCAGCTTTTGAAGAAACAATATACATATCGGCTGTAACACAGGCAGGCAGCCATATGCCACAACATAGTCAACACAACATAGGAGGGTTCCTACAAAATACTGGCGACTGACAACGAATATCAGCCAAATGTCGCCATGCCAAGTCGTCACTGAGTGGACAACTGTGACTAAATAAATGACTTCAACAACTGATTCAAGTGCGTTAACCTCATATTATAAAGGCGTCGTACCTGCTCATTACAACAGTTTGAAAAGTTTTACGTTCCGTACCTAAATAAATAACGTCTGTATTGTCTGGTTAAACCTACAATAAACAAACTTGGTTATTAGGTAATTGAGACAAAACAGCGAAATAAATTATTGTTCGTCGATTTGAATGTCAGATTAATCTACTATTCCAGACCAGTATTTACTTTTTCCTATTTTAATTTTGAAATATTAAAGAATATTATTTCGAATACAACATGTACAAACATTTGCTCATTTTAATTTAAATTTCGATCATGAAAACAATACCGTATTGTAACATGTATTCATTAAACGTTTGGCTAAATGTGTTAAGACTGATTTTATATCAATATTTAACAATAAAGCGTTTTGTGTAAACATACAGAAAACAAAAGGTATGAATTTCAGATAAATTTTGTACAATAAAGTTAGCGTAAACTACTTACAAGTTTTATATAATTTAGCTATCATCAACTATATCAAAAATCTTTGAGATTTAATATTATTATTACTAAGAAATGAGTTTCTCTAGTCATCGTTTTGCAAAAAAATTAAAAAAGTTAAAAAGTATGCCTTTATAATCATGATATTATTTTCATAATTCGCGTACGCGAAATTGCAGTCACAATTTCACAAACCGTTAAGCATTTGTGCGTGATCACGCATTACAGGTGCAAATTAAGTCGTACTCGTTATAAAACCTGACTTAATGAAGACTAGTAAAATAATACCTTTGTTTAAATCGGGCAGCACATCAGACCCCACGAACTTTAGACCAATTTCTGTGCTTCCCACCTTTAGTAAAATATTTGAAAAATTGATGCTAGATCAATTGCAAAGACATTTTAATAAACATAAATTATTAAACAGTAAACAATTCGGTTTCACAAGGGGTCGCTCGACTTCCGACGCTGGTGTTGAGCTTCTTGCACATATTTTTGAGGCCTGGGAGAAGTCACATGATGCCCTAGGTATTGTTTGTGACTTATCTATTGTGTTTCTCATGATACATTGGTCAGGAAATTGCATCACTATGGTGTTAGAAACATTGCTTTGGATCTTATTATTTCTTATTTGGATAATACGATCCAAAGAGTGGACGTTAACGGCAAGCGATCCCCAGGTTCTTTTGTCACTATGGGAGTTCCTAAGGGTTCAATTCTTGGCCCTTTTTTATTTCTCGTATATATTAATGACCTACCTTGCCTTGTAAAGAACAGTCACGAAATAGTGTTATTTGCAGATGACACATCACTTATATTTAAGCTTAAGCGACAACAGCCAGTTACCGACGATGTAAATAACGCTCTCTCTAAAATAGTGCATTGGTTTAGTGTTAATAATTTACTTTTAAACGAGAAAAATACTAAATGTATTAGATTTCTGACACCTACCGTTCAGCAGGTGAAAACCAATGTATGAGTAAATGGGGCGGAATTGGATCTTGTGGACACCACTGTGTTCGTAGGTATTACCTTGGATTCGAAGCTTCAGTGGGGCCCTCATATAACCAAATTGTCGAAGCGGCTAAGCTCTGCAGCCTACGCGGTCTATAAAATCCGTCATTTGACTGATGTAGAAACAGCTCGATTAGTATATTTTAGTTATTTCCATAGTGTAATATCTCATACGCCATTTTGTTGTGGGGAAATGCAGCCGACATTCAGACTATATTTGTGCTGCAGAAGCGAGCCATTCGAGCAATTTATAACCTAAGTTGTAGGCATTCACTGAGGGATAAATTTAAGGAAATAAACATCATGACAGTCGCATCTCAATATGTATTTGAGAACCTGATTTATGTAAAAAAGAATATTAATTTATATTCTAAACACAGCGACATTCATAGCATAAATACTAGAGACAAAGATTTACTTATTGTGCCCAGGACTAGGCTCCAAAAAATTAGTAATTCATTTAAGTGTCAAAGTATACGTTTTTACAACAAACTCCCAAGCCATGTTAAAGAACTGAGCCTCAATAAATTTAAATCATTTATTAAACACAAACTATGTCAAAAAGGTTTCTATAAAATTAAAGATTACTTAGGCGACAAAAAGGCTTGGGACTAGCTCCACACTACTCCATACTAATTTAACTGTTTAGTTCATTTTATTTGACTGTATAAGTCAATTTATTTCAATTTTGTTTTCATTTATTATTGACGTAATCTACTCTTTACACAGTTTTTATTTTTTATCTTTATGAGATGTATTGTAATATGGTCAGCGACCTAGAAAATTGATCATACTAATCTTGTCTGAGCAACCGGCAGCAAGTTCGTCATGCTCCTTCAGATGTCACTGCTTGCGGTAGCGTCGGGGGTCGGGTTGCCTCCTTCCCTCAAATATGGCGAGGAGGGGGTAATGGCTGATCTTTGCGTTATGCTCGTGAACGGGTGCTGCTTGTGGTGACTGGTCGTCTTGCTGACCATGGTATTTGTTGTTGTTATTAGTAATTAACTGTTTATTTATTTTACTTCGATTGTTAGCTAGTTCGCTAGTTTATCATTTATGATTTCCGAGTTACAGCTTTAATTGCTATGTGTAAACGGGCACGCCCTTTATGTCTGGAGGCTATCATTCGGATATTAAGTTCTTTTTACTTTTTTGTTGTTGGTATATTGGCGTGTGCTAGGTGACATATAGAAAATAATTTAATTTAATGTTTTGTGTTGCGTAAAGTAATTTATTTTGCATAAGTACTATTGTATAGAATCATGTTTTTCTAACTATTCAGACAGCTGTGCTGCTGGGGAGTTTGTTGCGCCACTTCTTCTTCCCAGCTAAAGCACTAGGAAGTGGTGAAGGGCGGGCGTTTTTGGGGGACTGTCTTATGTAATTTTGACGTTCGAAAAGCGTTCGATTTTCAGGCTAGTTTGAATAAATGACTTTTTGAATTTGAATTTTGAGTTTTAAACGTCACGTACCTCTCCCTTAAGTTTCTCATTCTTCTCTTCTTCTTGAAATAACTCTTTAGAAACATGTGCTTTTTGCTGGCGCAACCCGATCAACTCCGCTCGCATAGCTCGCTCCGCTTCACACGTCAGCGCCCGCGCCGAATCGGCTTCGTTATGTAGCAATTCCAACTTACGCCGTGCTTGTTCTTCTTTGAACTAAAGGGAATTTACAATTTCCTACATTTAATTTGGCACATTATTAAGAATTTATTCATCACCAACAGTGCGTGTGGCACTATTTCTTGTTATTCACTGGTTTCTCTCGCATTCAAATTCCCGCAGGAACTGTACATTTTTTGTACAAAAAGAAAATAGTATTTAAGTAGCTCGTGCGAATGAAGTAGTCACCTTAAATCCTTTTCCGCTTCCCGCGCGAGGTGACTAGTGAATTCGGACGGGTAGTACTAAGCTGTCTATCAGTTAAATAATGTTTGTAGTTGAATCAGTATTTCCAGATATTACCCTTAGCTAAACATACAAACTTAGAAGATGTTATAGAGAGATATAGATAAAGGATATAGATAGATAGAAGATAATGAATGGATAATATACAGACATAATATGTAGTAATACCTATAAATCTACACCATGTAACCGCATTGACTACTTCTCATAGTATCTTAACGATATCGCGTTCATATAAGGTTAAATGTGATAGGTACGACCAAACAATGCATCACAAATAAAATTTACATTTAAAATTCAGTGTCTTCTAAATAATGGGTATTTAAGCATGTAGCATGAATGAATCCTCACTAAATAAATCGTGTGTCAACGATTAATGTTGAATGTATAGTCACCTTAAGGTCTCGGTCGTACTGCGCAGCCTTGCACAGTTCCTGTGCCAGGGCCGCTTCGCCCTTCGCTGCCTCCATACTCAAGGCTAGCCTGGTGCTCGCTAAGCCACACACCTGATTCTCCAGTATCTTTAGATTTCCCCGCACCGTCTCCACAGCTGCTCCCTTAGTTTTCAGGCCATTAGCAAGAGGGTCACAAGTGCCCTTAAAATCGTTCCGCTCTTCTATATTTTTTTTAATCTGAAAAAGTAACGAAATGATTGAGTGAACTTTAAAAAAAAAGATTTTCTGTGATTTGTCAATTTACTATAGTAATACAAGAATATATGTATATAAGAATATCACAATAGATAGCACAATGTTCAAACTTGTTTTTTAATATCATCTTCTTTTTCATTGGCTAGTGCGAGTCGCTTCTGGTAGCCTATTTCGAGGTCCTTCCACGCAGCCTCGGCGCGTTCCAGAAGCTCGACTCGCTTAGCTTCCCGTCGCGCCAGCTGACTGGCGCGAGTGCGCAGCTCACTTGTCTTTGTATCTACTGCAGCTAGCTTTTCCGCGCATTGTGTATCCAAACAACATGCCTATGAAGTTACAAAACTGAAATTAATACTTTTATGGGCATGCACCTAATGCCTATATCACTCTATCGCTCTATTTGTTTAAAAGGTCTGATACAGCACTCATCTTTTTAAAGGTTATAACGGTAACGGGTAACTCGTTGTAAACGTACTGTATTGATTTTATCCAGGGTTTTATTTTCTGGTTGTTTTGGTGCTTGTCTTTTCTCGGGTTGGCAACAACCATGTCGTGGTCCGTTATTGTTAAGTACCATCATTAATTTCGTTTCCACCGGTAATTTAACAACGGGGCCGCTTGTGTGCAAACCGAAGCTTCCATCGACTGAAAGGTTAGGAACGAAAGCTTTCCATGCGGCGTGTTTTGGAATATTTGTTGTACTATTTGGCTTAGGCACACACTTGGCAGCACAGGAGATTTCTTTCGTCTTAAGTTCTACAAATCTAAAACATAAACATAACAATGACATCATCATTTGGTGATGTAAATCATAAGTACCTCTGTCCTCTACGTATACTTGGTGGGTAACCTGTGAGATAATTAAAATTACCAATTTATGCACTATACATTAGTAAGTACTTCAAACCCAGTATCAGTTGCAAAGAGCATTATCATAGCAATTAAAGCATTGCAGGGCAAAGAAAGATGGCGGACCTATAAAGGCTATCTGCGTCATGGTGTCCGAGCCGTTGCCAGGCGAGGAGCGCACAGATCAGGTGCTGTTGCTCCGGTCGCTTTTCGCTGGCGAAGCTGAGGTCGCGCTCCTCGGAGTCCAGATGCCGCTGCGCCGCCCTAATGGAACCCTGCACACAAGCAATCGATTAAACAAGAACAAACATCAAACTTTATATTGATAACGCAGATTAACGTCGCTATTCAGTTAATACAAATACTTTTTTACAACTCCTAATTAAAGATTACGTGTTTTATTTAAATAGGATGATGAAATAAAGCTAGTAATGGCTTCCCCCCGGCCGATGCGGACTGTAACCCTAGCGGTATTCTTTAGTTTTACAATTGAAAGGTCAAGAGCTCAATGAAGCACAAAAGTAGGTAATAGATCACTCACAAGAGAGAAAAATAGCTCACTCTTAATTTCATAAAAAAAGTGTAATCTAGAACTATATTTCTCTCGTAATAAAATCGATCGACCCATTTTTCTCGTCGAACCCCAACCCTAAGTTACCTGCAGCTCCAAACAGGGTTTCAGTTCAAGAGCCTTCGAAACGTTCCAGATTATGAGACTGGTCATGGACGATGATTGATCCAATGGGATTGGTTTATTTTCTGGGATTGGTTCCTTTTTTGGCATTAGTTCCCGCAATATTTCTTTCTGCCTGGGGATCTACAAATAAGTGCATATTTATAATCACCTAAGTAGCGGTTCACCTTTCTTTTCACACACGAGAACATGCATTTCACTGTTTGTCCACCGCATCGTGAACGGGACGTCAACGAGAAAAGAGATTATTCAAACCGAACGTGACGTCCTTGACGGCGATCGTTTGTCCACCGCGACCGTACTCAGCGACTCAGTTTGATGTCGCTGTCGTGCAGGGTAAGCGCGTTTTTGTAGAAATAAAACAAACTAGGAGGATGTCTAGGTTGAACTAGCGACTACTTCTTCTGCTTTTGTAAGTTCGAAGGCGTAAGCGTGCTATGCTTCATAAGCTTTTCTGCATTAGCCGAAAACTAACTCGTAATTCTGTGGGAATGGTCAAAGAAAGTCCAACCTATGAGCTGGTGCAAACAACGAAAACGCGCTTACCCTGCACGACAACGAGTTCAAACTGAGCCGCCGAGTACGGTCGCGGTGGACAAACGATCGCCGTCAATGGGACGTCACGTTCGGTGAGAATAATCTCGTTTCTCGTTGACGTCCCGTTCATGGTGCGGTAGAAAAACAGTGTAAGTCTACTTCGTCATTTCTTTTTTTTCAATCAATAACCTTTTGGAACGCTTCATTATCACGATGTCAGCCGAAAGACGTCCACAGCTAGACATAGGCCTCCTCCAAGCGTCGCCACATCGACCGTTATGCTTCTTGCTTCCAACGGATTCTCGCCGCCTACACCTCCACCAAGTCATTGGTCCACCTTGTGTGAGGTCTACTCACAAAGCGGTATTGGTTCATCAAAAGGTGAATGTGTACCTACACCGGGAAAAATAATTAAGTATGCAGGAAAAATAACACAAAATCAGATTTAGTTGCCTTTTGCCTCCCGTATCTCGTCTGGATATATTATACTTTCATAAAAGGTTAATATTTTAGTTAAACAGACATAGCTTAGCTATAAAAACAATCTTTTGTCTCACCCTCTTTATTTTCATGATTCTGCGCGGTGCAGGTCGCATATGGTTTTCCTTGTGTATTTCGCATAATATTTCGTTCAATATGCTCTGGGAAACCCGACGAGCATCAAAATTTCGTCGTTTCTTAAAATATTTGATAACCTACTATTAATATTATACCAAATTGATTTTTTTGCATTTCTTCAACTTGGGAGTATAAGTATTTTTATACCTAATTATCTTTTTTATCTATTGAAACTGTAGAGCTCTATATAGAAATACTAGCTGATCCAGCAAACGTTGTTTTGCCATATAACATTTTTTGGGGTGGACCACCCTCATCGCTTAGGGGTATGAAAAATAGTTAACGTCCTATTCTCAGACCTACTGAATATACACACAAAATTTCATAAGAATCGGTCAAGCCTTTTCGGAGGAGTTTTGTTACAAACACTGTGACACGAGAATTTTATACTTATATTAAATTAGAAGAAAGAAGTAAATTGTTGCACTGCCTATCCTTACAGATACAGCAGCTTAGTGCAAAACAAAAGTGATTTATGTACCTATATCTAAAAATATACAAGACTTTTACTATGCGGATAGGATCAAAAACCATCATTCATTACTTTCATATTCGTATTCTTCACTGTTGGGCCAGTCCTACTGATAATTAACCATTTCTTCATTTTCAATCACTGCTCAACTGTATTGTTGACTTAAATATTGTATATTTTTACTACTCATACATAGGTACTCTATCATTAGGTACCCACCTATACATAAATCAATGCATATAACATACCAATTCAGGTTCCTTTTTGTTATCAGTATTTCTACTATCTCTATATTCTTGACTATAATATAAAAACTGGTTAGTTCCCATTGCAAATTAGTCTGACTTTTGATTTTATATGATTTACTATATTTATATTTGTTTCAGAATTTTTTATATGGTGCTCACATTACGGAAATTATCATTTAAAATTTTACACATATTTTATTTCAAAATTCACTTGATAGTGTGCTTGACAATGACACAATAAGCTCTTGTCTTTGAATCTTTTTAAACTTCTACTCCGGTCATACCAGCCATTCCATATTCTCCTTGAAAATAATTGAAAAATCTTTTTGTATTAGCCTTCCTTGGAAGGCAATAAAATTCAATCCATAGGATAATTTAGGATCAAGACAAAATCAAAATGGTTGCAAATTTAATTGTATATTTTATTTTTTTTATTATATGACACTGATTTTACATTCTGTGACCAATTCCACGCACACTGACTTATTAATTGTAAAATTTTAGGAAAATCGTCTACTTTTACAATGTTTGTAAATATGTGAGCTCCATGTATCTATCACATAATTAGTTTATCTGTTGTTGCTTCATTTTTAATTCTTAATTCTTTTTACCTATTGTGGTATATTAATTTTATTCTAGGTGCATCGTCCTCACATATAATGATATAACTAATGTAATTATACAAAATATTGTAAAACATTTTAAAAGAGTAACGGCGAAAACTACCTTTTGGAAGGGGCGAATAGAATCATTTCAATTTTTTTATAAATATTTGACGTTCAAAAGTGCCTTATAAGGGCCTATTTGAAATAAATGATTTGACTTTGACTTTGAATTAAATTATACTTGAAAGTAAATGAATGATTATGCAAACTTCAAATAAATGATTCTTAGGTAGTAGGTGAAAGTCCGAAAAGGATACCGTGGCCCCTGGCGACGTATAGGCAACTGAAGGAACACGGATGGGTTTTAGTCAGTTATCTGACACGCTCTCCCGCTCCGCCCAGAGCGAGAGAGTTATTTGAAAATTCCAATCCAAAAAAAAAAAATGGTAGTAGGTGAACCTAGGCACAAAAACAACCACCTCAAATGTTAACATACGTAAATGATATTAGTGTAGTGTTCCTAGTTAGAAATATTATATATCTTACTATATTTATTTTTATAGTATAAATTGCTTTCGGAGGAATGAGGGAAATGTCGTCAGGAAAGTTTTGAGTATGAATGTGACGGCTATACGAGTTGGGGAAGACCAAAGACCCGATGATGGACTGTGTGAAAGATGATATGGCTAAAAAAGGAGTGACTACCGAGATACCGACTAATAGAGAAGTATGGACGTACTGTACTTTTTAGATTGCCAGCGCGCGCACAGGCGACGCGACGCACGGTGTGCTGAAAATCGGCTTTCATAGACTTAGGGATTTCAATTTGCAAGTGCCAGATTTCACTTCTATTAGTTAATGCTATATTCAAAAATGACACCCGAGTTATATCTGCACAAAAACGAATGAATAATATTTTTTTTACGAAAAATTTGTATGAAGGTAGTATGAAAAAGCTAATTATCTCTTAAACGGCAAGGAAAACCGTAATATCCTTACAGGTGGTTATAGTACTAATTATTTATGATTTTTTGACATACGTCACATAACGGTTATCGCGATTCTTACGGTCGTTTCGGGAGCGAGCTCCGACAATTTTTTTTTTTTCGTAAACATAAAATAAATCTTTTATGATACGTTTGGGGCAGCGAGCTATGCATATGTGGCAAGATCGCGTCGCTTGCCGGCGAATTCGAACAGTGCGTTGATACTGGTGTTTTATATTTGTATTTTGATAACCTTACTAGTCTAACTAAGTCCGTTGATCTCAGGCGAGCGTTCCAGAGCATACAAGGAATCCAAGCTGATCTGGTGAAAACTTTCTAGATATTTCAGGGCGCAAAATAGGTATTTTATTTGATAGATTAAGGTACAACATCGCGAGCGTGCATTTGCAGTGGTGAAGTGCCGAGCACCTGATGCCAAGCGTACATTCAACTTTTATTTCCTAAGTTAATGTTAACAAAATAGCGGTATCGCTTTAGATTTCATACAAAACTATTTTCTCATAAAACTTCTGCAAGACCACCTCAGTTTCTTCATTTTAAGTCACTAGTTTACTTTGTCCCTACAGGTTTCATTGGTTTTATGGGCTAAATAATGTACCCAACTTTAGATATAATACGTGTGTGACAATTTTAATAATATTTTGTACTGTTTATAGTGTTCCAAAAACGTTTTTGGAAATCGGAGCCATGTTTTGTGAGTGTTGCGTAGTATTTTTACGATCCCGGGCACGCGTTTTAACAACTTGAAAATGGAATTCCGTGCACTCGCTGACCGCATCTGCAGCGTACAGCGCCTTTTGCGCCAGATGTGCGCCCGTGCCGGTCTTTAGGGCGCATAGCAATTGGTTATTTAACTTTTATGATACTCACTATTTGTGTATATTATGTAATGCCATAACGGGGTATCTCAATACATGCGCTGTATAATCTGACAGTGAAAGCGTAACTGTACATGGTGTTAAATACAACATACTTTGTTTTTATCATTTAATCTTTTTATTTATTATTTACTCAAACTGATGTCTACAGGATGATGGTCAGATGCATTCCTTGAAAAAGGGATATACTCGAGTTAATTTAAAATAAATATGACGGGTAGTTATCGGATTCGGTCGTTGGACGTCGTAGAACACGCCACCTTTCCATACATTTCAGGGCGCGCTTCCCTCTGCAAAATGGTTATTTTATTCATGAGTGGATCTCATTATAAATCCATACATCGTATATGCTGTAATGATAATTTGTTCGACTAACTTTAAATTACCTATGTGTAGTGCAGTGTACAAAAACTATTTGGCTTTTTTTTTTAGTCAAGGATCGCAGGTAGTTTTAGACCATCAAAACATTTCTTTTAGATTCTATTGCTCTTGACTCTGACATTGGATTTTGAACCCTATATCTTCGAAGCCAAGTGTAGTTTTTTGTGTTTATTTGGGTGGTAAAGTTGTTTTTGTGAAGTTGTTTTGTTAAGTTTACATATATAATTATTTGTGAAGTTGAAGATGGCAGAAGACCGAGATAAGAGTAAAAAGGCTCCTAGCGAGATTTACAGAAACCTGAAATGGATAGAAGCCAGACGAAGACAATGGAAACAACAACGTGTAACACAGCATAGCAGTGACATAGAAAAGAGTCGAGAAAGCAGTTAACCCCGCCAAAAGACGACGGTGAAGCTGGACATCAACCAATCTGGTGGCGACGTCGTTAAAAGATGATCCATAGATCAATATTTTCGTTGCGTGTTCAGTGTTTCAAAATCATTTTAGAGTTCAAGGGAGTTTTTTTGTGGGTGGTGTTTTTACTATCCGGGGCACGCATACCTCAACTTTGAAAACAAAATTTCGAGCAGCCCACCAGATGTGCGCCCGCGCCGACCCTTAGGCTAGCAATTGGTATTTTAACATTTAAGATATTCAATATTTAGTTATATTATGGAATGCCATAACGTGGTATCTCAACAAATGTGCTGTATACCTTAACAGTGAAAGTGTACAGACGGTGTAAAATACGACATACTTTGTTTTTTATCATTAACTATTTTATTTATCATTTACTAAACTGCTGTCTACAGAGTAAAATAATTGTTATCGAGTTTTTACGTTTTTAAAGTTTTATGGAAAGTTTCCGCCTCTCATCCAAAAACTGCTAATGTGAGAAATCAACTCTGGACGCAAATTTTATACTTTTCTGATAGCATAGAAAACAAATCCATAAAAATAAAAACCCGTACCCTTTTATCGATCATGCTCGAACTACGTCCGAACGATACTTTCGTTTATTTCAATGCAAAAAACGCACTACCTCTGCGGGTTTTTTTACGATCTTTTTATTTTGCGTTTTCTAAATCAAGGGTCTTAGCAAAAATCGAATACTGCAATGCTATTGATTAATGAGCGTAGGTAAGCGTTACTATAGCGGTAGAACGCTGCAAGCAGAAGTAGTCCTCACGGTGTTCAGATATGCGCGCCCACAATAGTACGAACATAAAAACAAGAATTCGCGCGATGCTGGTCGAGTTTTTTGTTGGGGTCATAATAATTACTTGTGCCAAATAGTGTGTATAACTCACAACTATATTATTTGCCATCGCTTCAACCTGAGGTGAACAGCGGCGAGCTACAGGTCGAACTTGTACCACGTTTGAGCTGAACATAAACTACGAGAAGCGGGCCGATCGCGTCCTGGACACTGCTGTGGACAACTCATCAGAACGAAGAAGAAAAGAGTCGAGGAAGCAGTTTAACTCCCCAAAAGATACACAGGTGAAGCTGGACTTGGACCATCCTGGTGGAGAAAGTTATTATGAGAGACTTGATTAACCACGCTAGAAATAAACCAAGACAAAAGAAAATGCATAAAATGTTAGACGGAAATACCGTAATTAAACGCATCAAGAATCACAGGATGTGCTATCTCGCACATGTTCACAGGCGCAAACCACACCCGTTGCATGCAGTACAAAACTAAATCCAAGAAAGCCGGCTGACCTATTTACACATGAAATGACAACCTAAAACAGGACATGACTGCTAGCGAGACAAGAAACCTGAAACGGATAGCAGCGAGAAATTTAGACGAAGATATTGGACAGCAAAGCGCACAACAGTAGAGATGCACCAGTGAAGCTGGACCTGAACCCGAACCAACCTAGCGGCGCTGAGCTTTCGTAAAAAGGTGCCCATCCGTATATAAATATCACCCGTCTCTCCACTATTCCATTGCCTACTCAAGGATGCATATCCGGTACGGCTCGCAAATCCTTCCTTATCCTAAAGGGCACGGTCCTACCATTACCGCACCTCCCGGTCTACTCCTTGATATGCAATGGCTTCTGTAGCCCCCTGAAAGATGAAGCTTCAGGGGCTAGTGCAAATCTCGGGGTTCATTCGATTTATCGAGTCTGGTTAAACCACGCTGGGGTCGGTGCATTTCATTCATTCATTTGTCATAGAACGGTTATCGATTCATTTTTTTTTTTTTAAATCATCAATTTTTTTAATTTTTTTTACATATGAAATTTTAGTGTTTATGTTGAGGAACACCGACTTTTAACAACACGTAACATAAGATAGCATTACCCCTATATTCCCGAAGGAGTAGTCAGAAGTTTATAGTACATCCACACTTAGACAAATATGTTTGAGCTAGATATTTATCAATAAAAAATGAGTTTTAAAACTTTAAATACAACCAAAATACCAAATAACAAACTGTTCGCTATAGTGAGTCTGAAAATAAGTAATTAAGTAATTACAATGATTTAGTCTTCTAATAAGTCTGAATAGGTGATTAAATGATTGTTAATGATTTCTGATAAGTAAGCTAATTTGTTGTTTAGTTGTGTTATGAGTTCTAAGAAATGTTTTTGACGATTATAAATTTTCATTAGCACATGTTTTAAAACTCTAACGACGTTTTACAATAAAAAGGCTAAAATTTTGCTTTATAATTTAGATTGTTCACAACAAACTGTGTAACTGCTAACACAAAATTTTTGCTCTGCGACTATAAAATCTTAAAATGGAAAGTTTAATCACCAATTTAGACTTGTTTGTTCTTCTAAAAAGTGAGAGTACTTCATTTAATAATGTAGTATTGTTTGGTGCAGTTGTATCTCGCATACGCGATTGCCTTTCTGCCGAAGATCAAGCAACTCTCAAAGAATTTTGTCAGGAATTCACGCGAGCTGCTTTACAGAGGTGGCAGAAATCCAACCGATTCCTTTATCACTTCAGAAGGCTGTACAGAAATTGGCTACAAGCAAATATTGATTGGCCAAGTTGTGTGCAAACTTTGTTAATCAAGAACCAACTGTTGATGAGATACCAAGAGCACAATCAGACTCTCAAGAACCGTCGACATCATCGTCCGACGTTGGAACAATAACAAAAAGGTCCCGAAAACCATTCGAAGATCTGGGAAGTAAACAGAAAAAGAGAAGATCTGATGATCATACAGATGAAAACTCCAGTGAATTGGCATATGCAGCTGCAGCGCGTTTAAAAGAAGAAGGGCATGAGGATATCGCATATGTGATCGAATACATGATGAAAAATCCTGAAGCAGCCGTTATAATTAATGAAACGCTTAAGAAACCAGTGAAAACAGTCATATTTACACCAGAGAAAGCGCTTGGATTGTCTCTTTCACTAAAACTGTCAAAGTGGCAATATATTACTTTGCGAGAGGCTGCCATTCGGGAAGGTGCTAAGGATATTTATCCATCCTACTATAAAGTGCAACAAACTAAGCTTGATTGCTACCCTCCCAAGCAATCAGTGTCAGTTACGGATTCCTCGGGTAGGATTACACTTCAAGCTTTACTTAACATCACGGTCACGAGGATTCTTCAAAGTCTTTCTGACTATGCCGATGTGCAAAATAAGCAGCTAAAGCTTATCAGCTTTAGCTTAACCATCAAATCCCCACTTTGATATCTCAAAGTGGGGATTTGATGGTGCTTCCAACCAAAGCCGATACAAACAGAAAATAGAGGGTGAGCAAGATGATTCAAGCATTTTCATGACCTCCTTGGTGCCACTAAAACTGACAGATGGAGGTAATACTGTATGGACGAACCCAAAACCATGCTCAGCTTTGTATTGTCGTCCAGTTCAGTTTACTTTTGTTAAGGAGAGCGAAGCAGTTGTCATTGGTCTGAAAAGACAAATGGATGATGAAATTCAGGCCCTTATCCCCACAGAGTGCAGTAACAGGGTGACTCATCAACTAATGATGACAATGATCGACGCCAAAGTCTGTACGTACCTTTCTGAGGCCAGATCAAATGCATCGTGCTACCTGTGCTTAGCAAAACCTACGGAAATGAACCGCTTAGATGTTGTAACATCAAAGACTGTGTGTGCTGACTTATACGAATTTAGCTTGTCATCCCTACACGCACGTATAAATTGTATGAAATGTCTGTTACACATTGCGTACAGGCTGGACTTCAAACGGTGGGCAGCGATAAGTAATGAGCACAAAGAAATGGAGCAGAACAGAAAAAAAAACAAAATAAATTCAAAGATCAGCTCAATCTATTGATTGATATTGTGAAACAAGGCTCGGGAACTACCAATGACGGTAATACCGCAAGAAAGTTTTTCGAGTTTCCCAATAAAACTGCAGTTATTACCGGGTTGGACGAAGATCTTATTAAAAGATTTGCTGTGATTTTGCAAGCGATAACATCTGGTGAGAAGATCGACGTAATCAAATTTAAAGATTTTGCCCGCAAAACAGCAGAAAAGTACGTGGAATTTTACGACTGGTACTACATGTAGATAGATAGATAGATAGATAAATCATTTATTTAGTGCACACAAAAAACAGCACAACATACAAAATGACGATTAAATTATTACTAATTAGCTATTAGGAAATAGCTGCAAGGTGCCAATATAAAAACAAATAAAAAAGGAAGAAAACAAGACATTGTGATGACACTATTGGCTATGACACACTTTAAAATTATGGAATGACAACGAACATAAAAAAGTGCGGTGCCGTACATAATTAATAATTAATTCACGGGGCAGACATAATCGAGAAAAATGATATTGTGCCGATTGGCACTCTCTCGGAAAAAGCCTCAGAGTCTCGAAACAAAGATTTTAGGAGGTTCCGGGAACATCATTCGCGGAAAAGAAGCAGGCAAGATTCTAATCAAGATATCTTAAATATGCTTGTTGTTTCTTCGGACCCTTTCCTAAGTGCACAAAGGCTTAAGTTAAATGCCATAGAAAGCAGTTTTTGCTGAAACTCTCGACTTAATTCAGTTTCAGGAAAGTGAGTTCGAGTTTTTAGATATATCCAATCTGGATTCTGACTCAGAATTGGAGTCCGACAACCACAGTGATAAGGAAAATGTTTAATATTTGATATTAAACATTTTTTCTATTTTTTTTTAATATTTTATTTTCAGAATCAGAATCAGAATCAGAATCAGAATTATTTATTTGTTAAACATAGGTGAAGAACATATATACATTAATCATACATGTCAAGGTCTTAAATAGATAAGTGTTGCACTATGCTTTGTCATTGTTGACATACAAATATTAAAGTCAGGTTCGTCAAAGTTAACAAAATTTTACGTTAACAAAATACATTAAAATAATCAATTTAATAATGTCCATGTTAATAATATGAATTAATAAAATTACAGAATTTAATCAAATAGTCATCCAAAATTAAAATAGTCATCCAAGTCAACATTAATAATATAAATTTATAAAATTACAGAATTTAATCAAATAGTATTATCATTAAAATAGTCAACCAGGGTATAATAACATTTCTCAACTAATAACTTGTGAAGACACTTTTTGAATTTCTTTAATGGCATACATTTTATAGCATCAGGTATTTTATTAAAAATTTTTGGTGCAACACCAAAGAAGCTCTTTTTCATTAACGCAGTATTGCATTTCAACGTACATAGTTGATTTTCATATTGACTCCGAATGGGGGTCTTCTTAACTGTTGAAAATTTTGTAAATAAATGTGGATTTGATTTTATAAATAATGCAGTTTCTAATATATATATAGCTGGTAATGTTAATATTTTTAATTTCTTAAAGTAGGGAACGCAACTATCTCTCTATTTTGTTTTATATCTTCTTAATATTTGGATCAATAACATTATTCATAATTATCGATGTTCTTAAATTAGACACTAAAAGGAACCGTTTCATATATAAAATAAATAAAAATATTTTGACGATTAAAAAAAAAATAGCAGCGATAACCGTTATGTGACGTATGTCAAAAAATCATAAATAATTAGTGCTATAACCACCTGTAATATTACGGTTTTCCTTGCCGTTTAAGAGATAAATAGCTTTTTCATACTAGCTTCATACAAATTTTTCGTAAAAAAATTATAATTTCGTCGTTTTTGTGCAGAATTAACTCGGAATTTTTGAATATAATAACACAATAATAATAACTAATAGAAGCGATATCCGGAAAAAAATCCGGCACTTGCAAATTGAAATCCCTAAGTCTATGAAAGCCGATTTTCAGCCCATCGTGCGACGGTGAGGGTGGGAGCGAGACAGAACACTGGATTTTCTCGTGTAATGCAAGTATATACATTAATTATGCACGCACGGATTAATATTTAGGTATGTTATTTAATCATATTCATTCATATAATTCGTTGCATATATTCTAAGTACTGTTTATTTTATTTTATTTTGTTACTTATTTATTATGAACAAACAAATCACTGAACCTGACTTGATTTCCGTACATGTTTTTCGGGTGCCCACTGAAAATCAGCGCTATGGTGTGGGTCCCCCATAGCACAGCATTATGCTGAGTGGAAGCCTTCTTGTCACAGTCATAACATGCAGCTGCCGACTATTTATGTTATGTTAATTAATATTTATAATATTAATATATTTTGTTCTCTGCTTACCTACTCTTGTCTTTTTTAAATAGGTTTATTTGACAGGTTTATTTGTCATAGGTTTATTAGTCAGGTTTATTTGTCATAGGTTTGTTTGTCTTTCTTTCTTTCCAAAAGACATTTTGCGCCGACCCCAAATAAATTGGGCTAAGGGCAGTAGAATGATGATGAAATTACATACGAATTTCATTCATATACCTTAATATCATCAGTTCCAAAGAAATCACTTTGCAATTTAAACAAACTATACGAAATCAGTTTATTAATACGACCTTAGGTACCTACCTACTTTCTGTTCGGCAGCTACTGGAGCGATATATTGGCGAGAATTGAAAGGAGCCTACACTTTTTCTCAGTTAATGTGGAAAGTACACATATTATATACTTAGTTCGTATCGTTTTCATATCGATAAAAGAAAAGTACTGGTACGTTTTTAAAATAAATCCGGGCCAGTCTTGAACGACCGACTCAAAAAAAACATTCCAGAGACCAGAAAAGATTGTCATCAATGTTTCACGCAACGATTATCTCAATAAATTGTCATCGTTACAAAATATCATGCAGGTGATTCACCATTACGTGCATTCGAGCACAATGCACCGTGGCTGAAGATAAAACGAGAAAGAGTAATCGCACCCCGTCGCCGGCGCCGGCGCCGCCTGGCTCCCGCCGCTAACGGTCCTTGCCTTCCAAGTACAGCAGCATTAACTACATTGATGCTATATTTAGCACATTCACCATGCCATGTACAGCATTTACCTGTATCCAGTACCAGTTGCATCTAAAATAGATAAACTAGACTCCAGCCAAGTCACACGCCTCTGCGATGCTTTTTTAATCATGCGCTGTAGGTATTAAAAGGCAATCTAAGTACCTATGAAATAAACTGCCAAAATGTGAGAAAAACTGACGGACTTGTAGTTCCGGTTTTGTAGATAGGTATCCATATATACCTATCTACAAAACCGGAACTATAAGTCCGTGGTATATATGGATATATACCTATGCTATTGTTCCTAAATGTAAACGCTGAAGACGAATCGCATCTATGCATATATCTGATTGATTATGCCAAGTTTCTTTTTTGTACTCAAGTATACTCAACAGAAAATCAGTATTTTGAAATTACTTACAGCCACACATTTAAGTTAAATCAAATAATTAGACTCAATAAGTAATGCGCATCGTTAATGACTCACTCACCTAATGTAAGTTTTAATCAATGAAGAAATAATGGACATCAACATAAATACAAAAACTTTAAT
Organism: Xanthia icteritia; assembly: GCA_949128155.2. Lineage (NCBI taxonomy): Eukaryota > Metazoa > Arthropoda > Insecta > Lepidoptera > Noctuidae > Xanthia > Xanthia icteritia. The sequence continues at coordinate 11,260,109 of OX421934.2, forward strand.
TATACCTACTTGGTTTCTAATTAAACTGCAAAAAAAACCATAAAAATATAAGTACTTTTAACACTTGAAACACAATTATTTCGTAATGGACATTCACATAGGTAGGTTAGGTAGTATGGTATTTATATTGCGGAAATAAGTACCTATTTGTGGGTTGAATTAAGTTTTTGTCTAAATAATTAATGAGATACGCTACCTCGTTACTGAACAAAAACTTTATAATATAGGTAGGCAGTAGTTAGTAGGTACTTGATAAGTAACACTTTCCTAAATTTGAAATATATTTAAATACTAAACTATTTTAAACTATATCGGTTTTCTAGTACGCTAAAACTATATTACAGCGACATAACTGTCATAGAAAGAAAACAGCAAACAAGAGGGAAGTATCAATATGGAGGAAAACCGAACATGAATTACAGACGCACTACTCTCTAAATCCTATTTACCATCACCAAAGTCGGGAGACTAGTACATTGGATGGTAAATCAGAGAGAGACTAGACTAGAGGTGTGCAGCAGAATGCAGTTAGGCAAGCTAACATAAAGCTAGTTTTGTCAATTCTAACGTAATGAAATAATTGTGGTTTTCTAGTAGATGTATGTAACATACGTGCCACTCGAGATCAATCGACAACCTAAATCAAAGAAATGACTAAACAGCCATTAAATATCAATCAGTTATCTCAGTAGAAAATAACAAAAAACGGGGTTTTTAATATTAATTAATAACGCGTTATTGTGGTGACGCTGGTACCTAATATCTAAATCTGTTACAGAACGAGTGGCACGAGTCACGCTGATACAGAATGTACATATTTATCATTAGTTTTAAACAAACCACGACGCTTAATGCGTTTCGACATTACTGACTTGTAAATGCATCATTTTTTCCGGAAATAGAACAAGTACCTAGGTATGTGCCTGGCTAATATGGATTTGATTGATTTACTTAATATTGATACCTAAGTGACATTCATGACTCGTAGATACTGCGTAATACTTAGTTGTTTTGCCTATTTCATGTGGAATTGTGGCGTGTGTTGTAACAAACATGTCACAGTCAGCGAGCACCGCATTACCAATTGGATTAACTTGACAATCGAGGGCAAAAATTAATCAACATGAAGATCCGTTATTTGAGAATGAACAAGTACCTACCAATACTGGGTCTCGGTTTTTTCCAGTTCGATTGTACGTATCATTCCACGGCATGCAGCGGCCGGCGCGCGCTGCGCACCGAAACGCGGACACTCGTTCAGACAAAACAAATTATGAAGGCCTCGGTGTACTACCAACTTGTTTACCTTTACAATATTCATGTTACTGATCAGATTTGCATAAAAAACTTAACTAGAAACAAACATATGGATTTTTTAGACGGGCCACCAATGTTACATCATTAAGAAGGTATGTGGTAAACGTAGGTATTTGATATGATTTGAATTGATTTTGGTATGTCTTTGACCACCATTTACAAACACACTCCTGCAACTGAATCTCTATCAGTAAGAGTATCCAAAGATAATGCGAACATCAGTCATAATGATATTATGCCGTTTAAGCTAGCGAGCTGAAAAGTGAAGCACCATTAAAAAAAAATACCACGTAATAGAGGGAAATTGCTGATGTAAACAATGATGATTATGGAAAAGACAGTAAAGTCGATAGAAAAGATAATTAACCTAAGAAACTTCACAAAAGTAAATGAACAACCATGAGCAAAATCGTTAGTGCGTGAGTCCCGAGCGCAAACCTCGGTGGCGCGGGAGAGTGTTGGTCGCTGGTCGCCATTGGCCGTCATGCGGCGTGTCAATAGAGCCACGTATTGTGTCCGACGCATTGTTACCGGCCGGCCAGATGACCCCACTGCACGCCACAATAACACTTCAATACGCTGATCACATGCCACCGGAACACTGATCTACTCCGTCAATAGCGTCACCGTGTTGTTAAACCGTCTCACAACATTCTGACGATGCGTAGCGTAGACTCTGATGATCAACGTGAGAAGCTTGGAGGCCTGTGACGTAGACACCACGCCTTCCATCGCTAGCTCGTGGGTAACCGCATATATTTTTCCAGAAGCTAACTTCTGGAAAAAATTATGACTGCAACGTCACACACAATCGAAGTGCGAAATTAATCTTCTCATATGGCATAAGTACTTTATAAACATAATTGTGTGTTATGCTCACCTACATTTAAACTGCTCGTAAATGGAAAATCTTAAAAGTCTTAAAACTGTACACGCTTTAAAATTTTACCTTCTCTGATTAACTTTTGATGGTAAAATTTTAAAGCGTGTACTTCAACCATTAGTGACCTAAGTAGTATCGCTTAAACAACCAATTAAAGTTAATTTCTTCTTTTCTGGTAGTTTAAATAAATAAACAATTAGGACAGTTGAATTTTAAAACGTCTATCGATATCATTTATTACGAAAACTTCATGCTCCTTATCTATGTCTCATCGTTGGTGCCTTTCGAGGAATAAAATTATGATATTTTTAATTTGATTTTGTTAGCGCACCTGAATGGTGCGTTTCGAGGAATACCCCATAATGACACTTGTCTAAAATTTATGACTTTTATGCAGCTTCTAATCCAGTACCTACCTACTTATTACAAAAATATAAGTACTTACAAGAAAAATAGTACCTCCTTGCATAACCAAAGTCCTCGTTGAATTTCCCTTTATATTCTTGCATTCTGTTAATTGTTACATTTTATTATTCTAGCAAGATCAGTTTTATTGCATTTTTTTTATTGTTACCGATATTTTATCTTCGAGATCTTAGGATGAGTTCACATGAAAAGTTAAGCAGAGGTTAGCCTAAACTAGTATCAGGGTCAATTATATGTTTATTGCAAATTTTACAATAACTGGGAAGAAGCTTTAAATGTGACATTTGTCCAATTAGCATACACCTATAGGTATACTCAATTTCGTGTCTACCGTGGTCTAATTGTCTTACATCTTCGCCTACAATGTGCGATTGTACAACATTATAACTACCGCGTTTATACAAATCAATTACCAACTGTTATAATTAATAATGCAACGTGATCATCAAGAGGACCTTGATCAGTTGCTGTCAGTAAGTCAGTAGTTACCTCCGATGATAGTAGTGGTCACTTTTGCAATCGATTCTTCAAGGTTTTCTGTGCATCAAGTAAAAATTTTCCTATTAACTTTAATAGTTTAATATTTCGTCCAGCTATCTAATTACGTAACACATTTTCGTAAACGATTACGACTAATACGTTTCATTTTGACAGTTCAACAACATTCATTGCGTTATTTACGTTATTGAGCAGATTTTTTTTCCAACTTATGAAGCAATGAATAAGCAATCTGTTTCAAAACGATTCAAATTCTGATTGATCGTGTATTACGCAATTATGGTACAGCTTCAATTCGCTCTTTCGTCTAGTTACTATTAAAGCTCGTACGAGGCGAGGATCCATGCCATGAGTATCTGACATTGGGCTGGTCACCTAGTCAGTGAACCCAGTCTATTCTACTTTTTCTGTTTTTAACTTAGTTTGGCTACTTCCAGGACTATTTTCCGCGTCTCGCGCTTCAACAAATTAGTCAATGAATTCAAATAACGGATATACTGAATTCTAAACAAAGGCACCTTAATATATAATAATGTTTATATTGCCTGTTTATAGCCGATCAAGCCAAGTGATCAAGATGAATAATATAAGGTCACGGGTACCTACTATATTAGTTTCACACGAAAATTAATGCCCTATTCTCAGCCAAACAGCACAAATAAACTACAAGCCAAATATCGGAAAATTAAATCTTTTTTTGCAATCCATCTTGATGGCCGCGCTGAAGGGACTTTTTGCCCCTAGAGGCTAGAATCTTGCTTGAGAAATAAGAAACAGTGAACTTTCATCCGGTAGGGCAAGTATGGCAAGTACAGACACAGGTTTGTCAAGTTCCGTAGGGCTTTATCATCGAGTCGTAAAATGAAACACAACAGAGGCGATGGCTATAAAACCGGAATAACTAGAACATATAAGTTCACTGTTGAGAGCTTTGATGGCCATTGGGTTCAAGAGAATCGAAACAGTAGTGCCCTTTATTGTTTAATTAATTACGTAAAACTTTATAAAACGTTTTAGATGTTTATTTTAACAATGTACTTTTCCTTATTCCAGACGAAAACCAGATACAATACTAGCTAGCTATAAATAGGTATATAAAATTAAGTAGGTACCTAGTGGGAGTAATAGGAGACAGTACAAACCCGAGACAATACCCACGAATTCAAGACCCCGAATCAACTCAACCCGAAAAAAATCAACGCACAATATTCAGAGCAAAAAACTCAAAACTCACAAAAAAACTGTTTTACAAAAAAAAACAACCGATTTCCAAAAAAAAAACACCCATAAGTGAAAAATTACTTTAATTTCGACAGTCGGTGTCTTTGGTTCTATATTTTCGTTTTTTGCCACCGACTTCCGAAATTAATATAAATTTTCAAAGATTTTTTATTTTTAGGATTTAGGTTGTTTCTTTTTTGGTATAAAGATTTATTATTTTTCACTTTTTCGTTGTAGTAGACCAAGGTTTTGAATGTTTTCCCATTGACACCACTCCCGTAGCTCGTATCAATAAGCCAGGCCGTCACACTTACACGTATTGGTTCATATCTTGAAAACTACTGAACCCATTTTATTGAAACTTGCACTGTTCCCTAAGTTGAAGTAAAACACACAATCCAATTATTAGTTTCGGAGAAATGCGTGGGCAAACATACATACATACATCACCATCATCATTTCAGCCGAACTTAAAGACGTCCACTGCTGGACATAGGCCTCCCCCAAGCACCGCCACTTCGACCGGTTCTGTGCCTCCCGCATCCACGGATTTCTGCCGAATTTGCAAGATTATAGGTACATACATACATACAAACATACACATATCTTTAAAATTGTATACTTATATTTATTTGGAAGCCCTTAACAGATATATGTGAATATATTGTAGTTCCAATAATATATACATACATTTCAAATTGACAACCTCTTTTTTTTAAGTCGGTTAAAAATAATTAAAATCAGTAATTATTATTATATTTATTATACTGTTTCTGAAAAATGTCAAGCAAACCTTTAAAAATCCTATTGATTCTTTGAAAAGGAAAGCTGACGAAGTCACAGATTTTAAGATTCCTTGTCCGGAAAATTCTTGCCACCATGTTTTATCTGCCGGGCGCCGAGCAGCATTCCTATGATCCTATTAAAAGGATGTGCGTGCCGGCAAAATTGCAGACACTTATGCATTGGGCCATGGGGCCCAGCAAGCTGAAATGTCTCACGCTTGCCAACCCTATATAGCTAATGTCCATAGACAGAAGAAGCTGTCTAGTAATTCAGGTAGCCCTTGGGTCTATATCATTGCCAGCTAACTGCAAAAAAGACTCTTGTATAAAAACACAAATATTTATTGGCATCCATAAATCAATTTATTAAGTACTGCTAAGCCATGCATATCTGATACAGTTTCAGTATAACTGAGAATGCCTTCTTTACCTATGTAGTACCTATCAATTATGTGATATGAAAATGATTTTCCGGAACTACGTGTACGTAAGTATAAGGCTCATTAAAAGCTTAACGTGACGGGGACGAACTCTGGCGCCGTGAATTCGTAGCGCTTTTAAGTAGGTATTAATACGCAACGACAGCGCGCGCGCAACTCAGTAGGAGGCAGCTTGCGCTCGCTTCGTGTCGTTGCTAATCAGGCGTTTCGCCTAGTTGCCGGCTAACGTGCTTCGTCCGCGACTATTACTGCACCGACAAAAATGACGATATTCACTCCGAACTAACTTTGCGTGACTAAATTCTAAACACGAGGACTTTAAGACTCTTTATTCGTATTTTAAAATATTTTAATTCCTAATTCAAAATGGTTAGTGGCAATAAGGATCCGTGTGATCTAAAAAAAGTGCCACCGAAGAACCGTGAGAAGAAGACGAACAACTATAAGAGAGCAAATTGGTTTTCGAAAACATGGTTCGTCTGGATGATGCCCACTTTCTGGAGAGGCTACAAGCGGGACCTGTACGACTCGGACCTCACCAAACCTAAAGATAGCCACCTCTCCGACAAGCTTGGCGACCGGCTCGAAAAGTAAGTACCGACTGAAAATATTTTAACACCTTTCTTTCACCTTTTTTTTTGTATTATTACTAAAGTCCCTGTGAATGTTGACATTTAGCTTCACAAGGTGAGACGCAAGTAAAAAAAACCCACAAAATAATTTGTGTGCATATACTCCAGCGGCATTTAACAAGTAAGACATGTTAATAAAATCCGTGCGACCACGGCCGAAGGTACAATACCACAATGAGTAGATAAACACAACTATATGATTTGCGTAAGTGATAAATTCCAGGTGCTGACAATTTGTATTGTATCATGCAAATTGTTCAAGACAAAGCAATTTTTCATAGAGCCCTTTTTATAGTTGTATGACTGAACGGCATAGAAGTTTACACGTCGGATCGGGCGATGGTGTCAAATTAACACCTGCGACACTAATGCACAATAATGGAATCATAAATGTTTGTTTTATTTTATATACTGAAGCTATTCTCTAGCAAAACTATTTTCAGCTATGCTTTTTCTTCTTCTTTTACCTACCTACTGTGCAGATAATTCTTTTTAATTCTTTTTTTTTTCATGAAAATTCTTCCATCATGTAAGGAAACTTAAAAACATTTTGGTAATTGTAGTATATATATACAGTATAATATTATAATAAAATATTTATTGCATATAGGGTATTTGTGGTACGTACATATTAACGTTAAATAATTAAGTAAGCGTAGAACTTATGCTAACAAATATTTGTAGGGGTGAATTACTGTTCTCCTAGCTAGTTAGCTGTGCAATCTGTATTAAGGAGAAACAGTTTGCTTCCCTAGATAAATATTATAAAAAATAAATTGAGCATAGTGCTACGTGTTGTCTCCCAAATCAAGTCGTTAATTAACTTACGTACAGTATGTTAACCCACGATAAATAACCATTTCTTTACTCATTCCACTCCCTGTTTATTCGAACGTACATATAATCATTTATTTGAATGTGAGGCCACATTCAAATAAATGATCATAATGTACGTACGAAAGCCAAACATAAACCCCTAAATTGGTAGAAAATTAAATGACGTTTAAACACGTATGCAAGTAGTGCATCCGAACCGTTTTAAGATACCTACTTTCACAATCACATAAAATATGCACTGCGCCCAATGAAGTACCCACATACTACCAAGTACGGCACCAGAAGATTCACTGACTGGTTAAAGCAAAAGAAAATAAAAATATCCTAAGAGCTGCTACGTCTGTTCTCAATATAAATAGTAATTACCTTTATCTACTTTCAATAAAAAATCTACGAAACCTCACAAAATTATGTCTATGATATTGTGTTTGGATCCAACCCAATGTAACCTCATCAAGTTTTCCCACAATTTTTTTGTATTTTCCGTAAAGTAGTTATTTGCCGAAAAAAATGAATAATTACTTACCTAACTGTTTATGACGTAGATGCCCAATAGAACAATGGATAAAACTGTATGTACCTACTTATAATTATAACGATACTTTAAGAATTATCCCACCGATAACATAACAATGTAATTAATGAACATTTAAATCACGCTAATAAAATCTGAATTAATTACTTAGAAGTTTATAATATTTCAAAAATATATCTAATAAAACTTTACTATTCTATTTAAGTACAGTACAGTATTAGAAGAGTTTTTTATAATTTCTTTAATTTAAAGGTATACTTACCTACTTACGTTAGAAACTATCTTCGTTCGTTGACTGATTTTTTCACTGGTTTTGTTACCTATAGCTTTATATATAGGCTTTCTACCGTACATTTCATAAACTGAATGTTATTTTACACCGTTTTTTCTTTTCAACTCCTTACATATTGAGATTTTAACCAAAAAAAAACTTAAATTAAAATGAACACGAAACACTATCTTTAGGGTAACCTCTTGGTATTTGAATATTGAATTAGACATTGAAAATAACTGTGATTGTATTTTTCCATATAAGTTTCGACAGGAAGTTGTATTTCTTACTTATGGTTAATTTATCATCAACGTGTCAAGTGAATCTAATACCACTTCCAATATATATATTTTTATTACCAAAGTCGTTAAATGCATTTGATTGTCCTCAACTCATATTCCATTACATTATTCTTAGAAAATAAAATATAAGTAGTTAGATAATTAAATACAAGATACTGATGACTTTAGTGGTGGCAATAATTATAGAATAAATATAATAATTATAATAAAATCGTAGCGGAGTCAAAACTGTACATTACATATTTTTGAATAATGTTATTACGGGCCTGGGAACGATTCTAATGCCGAAAGTATAGTTTTTAGAATTTCTGTCTGTTTATTTGTTTATCTGAATGTATGTTCCAGCATCACGCAAATACTACCGGATAAATTTTGTTCAAATTTTGGATAGATATTCCCTATAAGTCTGATCAGTCTGATCAGTCTGTAGGCTATAAATTATCGCGCTATTTGCTATGGGGGATGACCAATATTACATTGCGTTCGTATTCTTCTATATGTATATAGTTTACCACTAATTGTAAAAAGACGAGCTAAAACGTTAGGATATTGCAGGCCGTTACAGATTTAATCTTTTTAAATTATTATCATCACACTATACCTTTATGGAGCTAATCAGTCAATCATGACATATATAAGAACGCCTATTTTAGGCAACTTTGAACAAAGCAATTAGTCAACGACTGCTTGAGAAACTTGTGATGATAGTAAGTTCGATTCCCAACAATAGATATTTTTGCAATTCCTTTCGTTTCCATGTTGTTATAGTATTATTTATGACAGTTCGTAGAACGTACATAGAAAAATATGAAGTATAAAGGCCACTTCTGTCATCTATGGTTATAATAAAAATCTAAGGTTAAGTGACTGTTAGTGAGAAATCCCGTGTGTTTTCAATCTACAATTATATTATTTGAGCCTTTCGTCAGGAATAATCATCAGTCAGTGTACCAGTGTTGTGCCATTAGGTAGTATATGCAGGAACGAGTAGAGAAGTAAGGAAGAAAAAGACATGTCGCCAACCCCAAATAAATTGGGAAAAGGGCAGGGGAATGATGATCATGGAGGAAAGCAGGCGTTCATTAGTTCACTAAAAATGAAAAACTTCGCAAGCAATGGGACTATGATACAGAAGGCTGCGGGTGTTGACCTCAGGACGAGCTCGGAGCTGATTCTCACTCGGACAACTGCAGTGCTATTCTGCAACCATCTCACCGTGAAAACTTAGGTGAAGTGAGCTCGGAGTGAGCTGTCAGTCCCTAGCAGCACGTGGAATGACATCTCACTCCGAGCTCACTTCACCTAAGTTTTCACGGTGAGATGGTTTCAGAATAGCACTGCTGTACCTACGACACGTCGCGTCGCTTGCTCCCGGGTCACCAGTCTTGACTCTCTGTATATTTTGGCTGCTGAGACCAAAACTACAAACGTAGTATAGTAGAAGGGAAGTTTTATAAAAATGTGACTGTTATTTTGGTATATTGTGGTGTCTTACCACTTCCACACGAACGGAGTTGCGGGCAGAAGCTAGTATTAAATGGAAAGTTTATAGCTGCACGTTTCACGTGTCCATGCAAATATGGAGTAATTTTCTCCATGTCGAGATTCGTAATCTAATCCCGAATAGCATGAAATTAAATAATACACACATTTTATACGCATTAGGTTTATTTTACACTAATTTAAATATGATAAAGATATTTTGTGCCATTTAGCTTGAGATTACTTCTACATTTTACTTCTACATATACAAAAAAAAAAAAGATACAAAATGTTTATTTCTGTACCAACTAGTTTACATTAGTTTATGATTGGAGCCTCCTTTTAAGCATGATGACGCCTGTGTTAGGAGACTCCGCACTTCCATAGCTTCGGCTGTTTGTACACTTACAAAATTATATAATTATTAGTTACTTGAGATACACTTTACATTAATGTGAGTGTGTTGGGTGTGAGGAGTGTTTGATGTGTGAGAGGTGTGTTAAGTGTGCCGAGTGTGTGTGGTGTGTGATGTGTTTGGGGTGTGCAAGGTGTGAGAGATGTGTGGTTGGTGTGGATGTGTGTATGATAGGATGTGCTTGCGGGTGTGGCGGTGTCAGTTAACTAATTTCCACTTATTGTAACAACAATTCAATATCTGCGTAGGTGCGTGATTTTAACCATTGTATTAGCATTTTCTTACATGACTTGATAACCTGACTCAAGTCCACAGGCACGATGTTGATATCAAAATTTGTAATAATTCAAACTATTAGGTACTTAATTTAGCTAACAGTCTTAAAATAATAATATTACTACCAGCGCCCCGCGTTTTCACCCGCATAAGTCTCGATCCTGTAGGAATATCGGGATAAGGGGTCCTAGGGTCCTATGTCCTTCTCCAGGTCATGGTCTACCCGTGTGCCAAATTTCATCCAAATCCGTTCAGCCGTTTTAGCGTGAATGCGTAACAAACAAACTCATTTTCGCATTTATAATATTAGTTAGGATTACGTAAGTACGAGAATATAAAAAAGGAGGGGAAAGAATCATAGGACATCAAAATATTCAAAAAGAAAAAAAAGAAAATAAGGAAAATTGTCAAAAAGCGTAGCGTAATTATTATCTTGGATATTGAAATAAAAATGTAACAGTAAAAAAATACTGAATTACTCTACCCACACTTAATGACAACTAAATTAACCCATACATAATAAAGGTAGGTAGGTAGGTACATTATTCCTTATATACTATAAAATAAAGTCGAGAGGTGTCGTGGGCAGGGACCATTTGGGTTACCCATTGAAAGGGTTTTCGATTGGGTTTTTCTAAGCAGTTATTTAAAAACCCATACGATGTGGGTAACCCATTTGAACGGCTTAATTTAAGCCATTCAAATTTCCGTTGCCCATTGAAAGGGTTTTCGATAGGGTTTTTCTAAGCCGTTATTTAAAAACCCATACGATGTGGGTAACCCATTTGAACGGCTTAATTTAAGCCATTCAAAAGGCTTACACTTTCAACTCTCCTAAAACGATAACAGCGTAACATTCCGACTGACGGAGCAATTTAATATGATCTCTCTATGATGGGCATAGGTTGCAAAATGGAATAGCACGCGTTAAGCGGCCGCGGCGGCGCCTTTGTGCCTACTTACCGAGCGGCTTCTAAACAGGGATCTATGATCATTATTGCATGTAATATAGTGTTTATTTTAGCTTTGCTGCCCGGATATCGAAATTACATAATATTATGATTTTTTCATGTCTGGACTTGTTACTTACTTTATTGCAGGCATTTGCAGGGACCGTACAATTGTCATTCTTGCTGTTTGATTTTTTGAACCCGGGCGTCTTTTGCGATATTATTAGGTATTTATTAGTCAGTGCGTATTTGTGAATTTTGAAAAATCGCTATAATGCCAAAACCAAGACGAGATGCTGTATATCGCTATTATTTATATGATGCATCAAATAACACAAGTAAATGTAATTTATGTGGAAATTTCTTAAAGGTCTGCTGTGAAAAATCAAAACCTAGCAAGTGCTTCAAGGCAAATTTTACAATAGAGCAAAAAAACGACTTGTCTACTTTAAGGGCATGCCATTTTATCTTAGCTTGTTGGGAGTAACTCCAAAGTTTGCAGTATATGGTTGGCTATGAGAAACAGTATTAATATTGTGTCTGTACTGTTAATTGTGTGTAAGAGTGCAATTACTTAAGAATAAATTGTTTTATGAAGTCAAAGTATGTTATTGAAGCAATTTAAAATCCTAGCAACGTACTTTACTAGGTTTCTACATATTCTCAATGAGTGATAAAATAAATACTACTACAATTTCATAAACCTAGTAAGAGTTATTTGAAATAAAACAAACCATCAGAATAATAATAATAATGTATATTTATAATAAAATTTCAATCATCTACAAAAAAATTTTTTAAAGCTCCGGCGGGATCTCATGTCGTCATGGAGAGTGCGATTGTCGCAACCCAGTGCTGGGCACGCCATAATTTCGGCGATAAGTCCCCTCTGAGGAGTGGCTAGAGAGGCGCCACGGCGTCCTCACCTTGCGCCTGACGCAGGTCCTCACGGGGCACGGTTGTTTCGGGAGGTTCCTGTTTCGTATCAGGCGGCGGGGATCTCTCGCGTCCGGCCTTGGTCCAGGCCATGGTACGGAGCGAGAGAGCATGGGAGGACGTCACCTCCTTCTGCGAAGCAGTAATGCTCGCGAAGGAGGAGGCGGAACGCGTGAGGGAGAGGCAAACTTCGCGCCCTCACGCCCCTAGCCGCCGCAGGAGACGCTCTGGGCGACGAGAATCGCAGGCAGATTCCCGACCACCGTAGGCGCGGGCTTGCGGACGGTGAGCAATGGGTAGCTCGCCGTCCGATAAGGACCAGGCCCGGGTCGACGGTGCGTTGTGTTCCACGCGCACCTCAAAGAGATGTTAGCACCTGAAGGGGCAATGATAGACGTAGGAAACTCTAACGAAGACAGGGAGAACGTTTTAATATTCACTCAAATATATTTACAATTCAACGTCTTGATCCTTCAAAGCACTCATTATTAACTTAGATCTATAAAATTTTCGGTTATTCATCTCAAATGGCAAATTATCGATTAAACAAACAAAGCCACAGCGCGCACGTTGGTCGCTCAACGCATACTAGGGTGGCGCGTCAATCCGCGGGTTTTTTTAAAGTGAATGTTACCATTTTAAAAATCTAGCAACTGCAGTCACTTGCTAGGTTACCAATTGGTTGGTGTAAGATGCTAGGTTATAGGTAAGTTTTTTTATACTTGTTTCAAAATTGTAGTGTAGTTGCTAGGTTTTTGATTATTTACAACTTCGTTTGCGAATGATTTTTAGATGTTTTGAGAAGCACAATATATCGGAAAATATCTAGCAAGTCAAATATTGTAAAACACCGATTTTTTTAGAAATGTCAGTTGCTAGGTTTTAAAATTGTACAGCCGAGGTGATACCTACTTAATTATTTGTTATAATTTGCTTTTACTGTAAAACCTTACAATAGTTAGATAGATTAAGAGTTTAGATTGTTAAATTACCTAAGTAACTATCAAGCTTCGTGCAGACTAGCGCGTCGCGAAACCTGTTATTGTTATACCGTGAAGTTTTCTCAGAAATTGTATCGTTCGAGTCGCGTCGCGCTGATATGCAAGAGCCTTAACTCCATTTGAAATAATATTAGACATTTAAGTAAACCTTTATTACAGTCCGTTCAAACGAGTTTGACTTCTATTGCGTTGGTGGCATGACAAATGGCAGCTGCAGTAAACAGTTGGTATTGTAACCACTTTTTTGCTTTTAATGCTATCCTTATGCCTAAGGTATAGAAATCAGAATCGGTTGAACGGACTGTAAAAAGGTTTGTTTAAATGTCTAATCATATTTCAAATGGACTTATACGTAATTTATGAATCTAAATTTTCAAAATATCAATTGTATGGTAGACTTATCAATAAGTTACGTAATATAACGAAGCCATGAACTCAAAACGAACATTCTAATAATGGAGAAGTTTATTAAATTGGCAAGTAGGTAGGTATGTAGGACAATGTGCAACGACGTTATGTCTTATAAATACCTACCACTTGATTGTTAAATGATCATTCGTGATTTGTGTCATGGATAGATTAATAATGGGTTACTAAACGTATTTTTTTTAGTTTATGCCAAATATTATGATCGAAAATAGATAGATTTCCTCTCGTGTGGCACGAATAGAGGCTCGTGCAGGCTGGCGCGAAATCGCGGGCGCAACAAGGATCGCGCTGTCTCACAGTGGTCTGAAAATAGAGCTCCATACTCATAGAAACTTAAAGAAAAGAATAAAAAAAAAAAAATTGTAATGTCACCCTTTGTAGGACACATCACCTTACTCCGTGTGTTTCGTCTACAAGCCTACGATATCTAGTGAAATAAAAGCAATGCGCGTGGTGCTCGCCCCACCCCACCATCACCTATTTAGCACAATTTTATTGAAAAACCATATTTTATTGGTAACCCGAACAAAACCCTTATATTATATGGGTTATCATAATGAAGGGGTAACCCTTTCACTGCGGTTCGAGTATAGAACCCATTCAATGGGTTATCATGTAACCCTTTCACTGGGTTTCAAGTATAGAACCCATTCAATGGGTTATCATGTAACCCTTTCACTGGGTTTTAGGTATAGAACCCATTCAATGGGTTATCCATATTGAAGAGATAACCCTTTTAATGGGTTTTGAGCACAAAACCCATTCAAGGGGTTACATCAGATAAAGGTAACCTCATAAATGGCTTACCCTTTCGAAAAGCTTAACTCTTAACCGGGGTTGCACGGTCCCTGGTCGTGGGCCCCCGGTTGGAACGAAGGTTCGCCTATTATGTATAATAGGCACAATGAAATAAATAAACAACGTTTAAGATTTAAAAATAATTGTAATTTTTTTGTCTAGCTCTCATTCGCCAAGTGTGCAGAGTATAACGTGCGATAAGGAACTTCGTTACAAAAATAAGTTTCAAAACTGAGTCTATCGGATTAACAATTACTAAAACAAACGTTTTATTTGTAACTTTCTACTCCCCAACGATTATAAATTGACCCAACTACTAGAAATATCTCATAAAAAATGTAGGTCGGTATCAACATTTTTAATAATAAATAATAATATTTTGATTAATGAACACCACCTGATTAAATTTGGTGACAAATATGTGAATAACCAAAACCGTTTCTATTGCAAATAATTTACATAACATACTATTAAATCTATATTATAATAATTATATAAAACAGTGATGCTAAAAATAGCGAGTAGGTACCTACCGTTTTTATGTTGTTCCAGGTATTCTGAACCGGTTGTACATAAGGACTTCGACATACATTTCCGCGTTATCGTTCTTAACTACTTTAGTGGTACCTTGGCTCTTCACTAAAAGATTCACCTTGTACGCAGATGCAGCATACAGACTTACCTAATTAAAAATATTCATAAGTTCATTTCCCGATGTGTAGGTACCTCTTTTATCTATTCCGTGAGTAAGGGTATTTAAGTAAATATAAAGATATTATTAGCTACCATATATGTTCTTTTAAACGGATTCTAATTTTACACACAAAAAATCTGTGATATACAAATTATTTTTTAACGATGCCCATTATGTTTTTGTATGTCAATATCACTTACTCAAACATGTATCTGGCTTTGTTTTAATTGCAGTTCGTTAAGCATCGTTCACGCACTTGACGGATATGAATCTATAAATTACTGTCATCATGATTCTTGTTTATTTTTTCAAGTTTTATGTTCCTCTATTTACAAGTCTTTCTCACTATCCCTGTTTCTTAGAAAACAAAGGCTACCTTAACTTACTTATTGTAACACTTTTGAACAATTGTTATTATTGCAAGTTGCAAAAAAATATATAAAACTGAAGTAGTGTCGATACGTACGTACGCGACTTGTGCTTCGAAGAATTATTTGTATGTATTTACACATATTGAATATTAATAATTGTCGTGCTTGATTAATGACGACATACCTACACCCAGCAATACTCATAACGTAGTGGTTTACATAATATAGTTAATTGACTTCAGAATCTATCCTAAAAGCTTAGCTAAACACAAGTTTTGTCCCGAGGGACGCGCTAACTTTCTGCCGGTCTCCCAGACTCTTCGGCGGTTATCTGGTAAACTATACAAGGATGTAATAATCTGCTAATGTTTGCTACTACGGGTGTAGATCTGCCTCACCGTAGCTGCATATTGCGCGATACTCGAAGTAATTGACTAAATAGCCACGTCTCGAGCGAGGGTCAACTTAAATTGAGAACCGCTTTAGCAATATTCAAATATTCGTTTTTTTCCATGCACATGAATGTTAAATGTCTCGAGACATTTGAACCGAATTCGCAAACCAGTACCAATTTATTACCAGATGAACGCATGCAGTACCCGGTGCATTCCTTCGCGAATTCTTTGGAAGTCATTCATTCAGTTATTATCAAACCAGTTAATCACGTGCTGGTTACGGTGCATCGGAAAAAACAACAAAAATATCTCCGCGTGAGATCTTACAGAATGCGTGCCAAATCTTTTAGGGTCATTAATTATATTTACTTATTTGATTATAGTTTTTGTCTTATCTACATTGCCACTAGTAGCTAATTATCCGTGCAATTTTCATATTTATGCATAATGGCATTCTTCTATGCGTCTGAGCACACGTCTGCGTTCGCTTCGCATCGTCCCCTATCATTATGTATTTCCATAGAGCATGTGTTACCCTTCACCTTACCCCACTTGAAGCTATCCGCGCCGAGTATTTGCCACATTCACTTACCACGACGAGCGAATGCTTTGACAGTGAGACGGAGTTATAAACAACGTTCATACGCAAAAGTATGCGGAGAAGAAGCTTGGCCGCAAATTAATATACTAAGCCTTGACTTGTTCTAGAAACAAGCAGAAAATTGTTAAATTTCTTAGTTAGAATTCAACACAAACTTGACTGGAATCATTAGCAATTTTTTACACCTATTATCATAAGTTAATTATTGTAAGTCCGTGATGTAAATAATTAATAAAAACAATTGCACAAATTGTTTATTACTGTAATTTCGAAGAAGTCCTTGCTGACAAATGTGTTGCTGTAAACGGCACTACAGCTACTCAACAAACAAAGCATAATACATAGATTACAGCGCAATAAAAAGTTAATTTGGAAACTATTCACACGACTTCCTATGTTTTTTACAAGAAACGAATAGTCAAAAAGTCTGGCACCCATTTTACAACATGACTACAGAAATTAATAGATACAACTATTAATAAGTACATATAGTGTACTAATTATGCAAATGAATAAGTGAAGTCTGTCCTACTTTTCCGCATATATTTATAGATGATTGCAGTTAGGCAACCCTCAATGCTACCAGAGCGGTTGTACCTACAGCACTTCACAATACTTGACCAGCAAGTCACGTGAAGTCACGCATTGATCACATCCATGACTTTTAAAACCGTGATCAAGATAAGTAGGGATTAATAAAAAATATCAACACAAAAGAGTGTGCATTTAATAAGTTGTATTTAAATTTACCACTTCATTAAAACGGATCCCTGATTCATTAAATTCTGACAATGATTCTGACGCAGAAGAAATATATAATTATGTATTTAACAAATCATAATTTTAAGTTAATTTACGTACAAGATTTATAGTTTATGAGATTTTGATAAGATTGTAACTTATTTCTGAATAATCTAATGGTTTTATTATTACGTATAAATTACTTAATGTTTTCAAAAACATTAAAAGCGGCCAAGTGCGAGTCGGACTCACACATGAAGAGTTCCCTTCCCTACCACCGTACAATATTTTACATATTTTTACTTATTGCCATTATTAAGATTGAGCAATAACCGCCGAAAAAAATACGTTTCTTGCATGGCACGTCAAAGCATGGTCTTAGAAATTAATTAACAAAACAATAACAATGATAAGTAGGCATAGTTTATTAAAGAGATTAATAAAAATACATGTCTTTGATCGCGTCCCCAACCACTTGTAACAAACATGAAAAACCTTTTCATCAAAGAATACATTATGTGGTTAAAAAAATATACTAATATTTATTTCGTAATACATTGGTTTTTTTTATTAAATGACTTTGCCAAACAAATTCAAATTATTGCGAGCGTACCGCACCGAATGTTAATACGCATGATAGAATCCACCTACCGATTCATAGTGATGAACACGAACTTCGACAAACAACGCAGTCATGTCGGGTTAAACGCCTCATTGATGGCTAGTGACAATGATGACATACCATATTTACAAAATAAACACACACATTTGTGTAGTTTCCAATAAAAGGTAAATTGTACTAACTGGGTAGCATGTCTAAATATGGAAATGGTCAGAGTACCACTACCTTCATGCGTGAGACCGAAATACCCATGGGTTTCTACTGGGTTTTCATTCCATAGATATTCTAGTCATCGTTAAAAAATCGATGTACCTACTCGTAATTGTCATTTCAAAGATCATTATTTAGTTGTAATTGGTTCCGATTAATTTACGTTACTTGTGGAGGCAGCACGTTCCGCGTATTGCTCAGGCTTGACCATAAACTCCTTATCGAAATTTCCATAGAATTATCACGTTATTCCATAAATATCCATAGTTCTATTAATTTCCTAACAAGAAAAATAAAGTGCCATTATTTTATTGTTAGAGGATATAATTAAATAATAATAGCGGTTATAATTCTTCATTATTGTTATAGGTAAAGGCCAACGTCATTATTTTATTGCCGATGGTGCAATAATAAATAGTTAAAAAAAAAAATGCTTACCTGTAATGTTTTAATTCCATAGCTTAAGAAACAAAGTATTTTCATTTTCCGTTTTTACTAGAGACTTTCCCTCCTGCTTTACTAAGATGAATATAGGTACTTACAGGGAAGTTATGACATAATATGTGGGTTATTTTAATCCTAAATACCATTTGTATAAGTAGTTATTGTGACCTATTTGAATAAGCCACTTCCTTATTGTATTGACATTCATAGATATGCAGCGCGCTGGCTACAGATTTTTCAGGATATGGTATTTCTCAAGTTATCTTTACGATTCTAATGAAACAGTGGTGGAAGTGTTAACACTCCCTTTTATGTCACTTTGTTTGCACACAACGCTTAACACTTTAACAAATTAATGATAACAAAATACGTGATACAACTGTTTGTTTACCCTTCAACTAGGTCTAAACGCCATTTTCTCAGAAGCAAGGAACATTGTATTTCCCAAGCAAAGTTTTGTCATAGTATTTTTACAAGTAAACATGTGCTAAATAAAGGAAATTACCCAAGTTTGGGTAATACAGCGTTGTAATCAAATTGATGAAATTCATGTATGCAGAATAATTCTAAGTCGACGTTTACCCGATACAACAATGCGAATATTATAAAACATTCTTCTCCATACGAAACTGCCTTTTGGAAGGGGCAACTAAAATCAATTCTATTTTCTTGTTAATTTTTGATGTTCAAAAGTGCCTTTTATGTCCCTATTTGAAATAAGTAAGCAAACGATGACTTGGAATTTGACATCTAAACGATCCTGAAGACGTTATTCTCAAACAGGGCACGTTCTACATTCGTTATTCTAATTGTCAACATACTAGACATTACGTAATAGCTGTTACAAGTTGCGTTTCCTGTCTAATTCAGCGTTCCGGGTAATTGTGATTATGTACCGACCTTCTCATTGGCTAATGTGCACGATGACGGCGGCACATCGATAACTGTCCCGGACGACGGGAACAGACCGTTATTAACCAATTCAACATCAGACTTTGGACCCGTTTAACGCTTCCCCGAATATTAACAAAACCTGTTCTCCTTGTAACACCTTCCCGCAGCGAGCTCAGTCGTTTTAGTTAGTTCGAAAATTCTAATGAAAATCGTAATAAATCAATCAACACTGTCTAAATTAAGTTTTTTTTTTAATCTCAGAAGAACGTAATACGAAATCTTTTACAAAATGAGTATAAAACATCCTTTTTATGCCTGAATCGGTCAGTATGCATAGTGCCATGAGCTTGAATACACCCATGGATGGGTGTGTCTCGATGATGTTCACGTCAATAGATCATTGGAATCGATTATAATCTTGGGAATCTGACAAGGTTACTTTTGCATGCCACGCCTGTATGAAAGCATGCTGTCTGATTTCCATTTTAATATAAATCTGGCAATGCACGTAAAATGATAAATGCACTCATAAAAGTGTTACACCAAACAACTCGACTGGTTTCAATGACATCGACTGGCTATTAGGTTAGTACGACTTTCGTTTGCACAAAAATATTTATTAAGAGCCGGACATATAATTACTAATTATAATTTAATGTTTTTTAAAAAGTTGACGGCTTAACTTATATTATTATATGAAAAATATGTAGTAGGTACTCATATATACACATCAAAGTTGTCTAGGGATCAAGTACGTTTTAGAGTTTCGTCGCAATTGAGGATTATTATTTTAACTTTTTTGGATCGTTATTGATTATTTTTAGTGAATAAAGAATTTACACACTATTTGATTAAAGACTTTCGTAAAATTTTGATTAAAATTATAAAATCAACTGTCAATCAGGATTCCTATTAAAAGTGTGCATTAGCATTTTTACAAAACCATTACAATTTCTGCATCGGAACTGAAAAATATTGCATTGGTATGGAGCGATGACATCATTTGATACGAGAAAAGATGATGAGAGCCGTTGGAATGTTGCAAGCTGGTTCCAGGCAACGTACTGTGGCTGTCGCTCTTGGCACTACACAGAGCGTCATAAGCCGTCTCTGGACACGCTATCGTATCACGGACAGCGAGGGCGAGCGAAATGGAGGACGATCTCACATCACCACTCGCAGACAGGACCGGTACATCCAAAATACTGCTCGACAGAATCGTACCATGACCGCCATGATGTTGACTACGAGGCTCCACAGCTCTAGGCTTGCTGATAAGCGACCAACCCATCCGAAATTGTTTACGCGAAGTGGGTCTGCGTTCCCGAAGGTCGCTAAGAGTTCCACCTATAGCACCCCGCAATCGTAGGGCCCGTTCACAATGGGCTCGCGAACACAGAAATTGGGAGGAAGAAGACTGGCGTTGTGTTTTGCTTTTCCGATGAATCTCGTTTCGGTATGAGGCCAGATACAAGACGTACTCAAGTTTAGAGGACCTCTGGACGTCCAGAAGGTTCGAAATTTTATCAGGAGGTTATTCATATGGAGAGGAAACAATAATGGTTTAGGCCGGTATATGGATCGGTGGAAAAACCGATCTCGTTTGGATCAGGGGCAACCTCAATGCTCAGATTTATCGGAGAGGATTATTTCAGACGTGATCATCCCTTTGCGAAGTCGGTTGGGTGATTCGTTTCGACTAATGCACGACAATGCCACATCGATGTTCACCACCACACATCGATGCTCTGCCGTGGCCTGCTTAATCGCTAGACCTCAACCCAATTGAGCACGCATGGGATATGCTCCAAAGAAGAGCTCTTCCGAGTATGGATGCCGTGCATACCCCACAACAACTTTTTGAGTTGTTAGAAAGAATGTAGCGGCCATTCCTCAATCTGATTTTGATGAAATTATTTTAAGCATGATGCCAAATCGCTGTGATTGTGTGATTCGTGTCAATGGTGGAAACACAGTTTTTTTTTTATCTTTACACAAAAAAAATAAAAACCCCAAGTTTTTGCCTTTTTTTGCCATTTAATTTACGACATTAACTTAGGTAATAATTTTCCACAATTAGCTAAATAAGCAATTTTTCTTAATTTTTACAAAAATAGGGATAAGTTAGGAATTAAAGTAAGAAGCCAGTCTAGAAGACTTGATTTAGTAAATATTAATTTAAAATATTTTTTATACTTAAAAATGTAATTGATCCCTAGACAGTTTTGATGTGTGTATAATATAAATGTATATAGGCATCACACCAATGTAGTCAAACATTCCTTTCATAATAGTCCGAAATCTACATTGAATGAAAACAGTGAATAACATTCGTGTAAAGTATAATATAGTATTGCATGCAAACTCAAACGAAGACAGACAATAAAGTATATATTTTTATTATACAGAAAGCTCAAGGACTAAAAAGCTCACGTACACGACATCTCGTAAACATCTTGCGAAGGCTTTGACATTAGAGTGCCTACACGTTAACTTCTTTGTTTCCTTGCCCACTCGCTACGAGGACATATTGATTCATTTTCACGCCTCATAATTGTACAGTACCCAAACCAAGTGTTTAAAAATATTGACACTGTTTCTTAGTTTGTGCAAAAAGGCCCAAGAAGTAACACATTTTTTTTAATTCAATATCTCTGCTGGGCTAATACAATACCGAGATAAATTGAAGTCTACATGATGTTGAAGTCTGCGAAAGAACTGAATAGGTAATTAATGAGCGGATATTGTTGCACGAACTAATCAATAGTCATGCGTCACTTTGATATGTAAATAATTAAAGGAAACCATTGATTGTGCAAACGATTTTATCGACTTCGATGATCGGCCGCAAGCCACAGTTCTCACGTGTAACCGGTGTTGTACTTAATGTGTTTGCTTAAATGTTCGATTGGGAATGGTGCACGTTGCCGTTATATGAGCCGAGCAGTCGGCCGCCAGACACGCCGCATGCGTGATGCGACGGCGCGCGGGAGTTGTGCCATGCATCACACAAAGGCCTAGAATCTCTGCAAATGGGAAGTATCAATCAAGGCGACGTAAGACTTGTTACGCATTTACACTTTACACACACAATTACATTGTGTACACATGTCACACATAGCTGTTTAAGCTTACTCACCATTTTATGTGACAATAAAGAGCAATTGCAAATCCAATTTTTCTATTAAATCCACTTTGAGAGCTGTTGCGTTAGCATTCCGAATTTTCAATAAACATTCGAGCGTGTTATAGGTACATGTGTCTCACCAAGGGCACCAGCAGTATCATCCAACATGCGCACGGTTCAAGTTCTTTGTGCAGTGTTCATAAAATTTTACCGCTTTAAACGAGTCTTCGTGGATTTGTACTGCAATCCTTTCTCCGTTTCTCTGGATGTTTTGGTCGTTTAATGACTTTGACATGATTACATAATTTAATCATCATCACAACTAAGTACGGGTTGGTTCATGAGTCGTCCACATGGTCAATCAACTATAGTCATGTGTACGACACCATCATGATTCACGTTCACTTCTATATACCTTACTGCAATATAATACATATTCGCGAATGATTTGCATTGTATTTAACACCTGTCATACCTGCATTATTTACCCACCTTTAATGAATACATACTTTTGAAGAAAAAAATTGTGGTATGCCTTATTACAGAACAATAAAATAATTAACTTTTACATTTTAAATGCTAGTCCAAAATCTTGAAAGCAGTTTTTGAGATAACAACCGAGTTTGCAGGCACGTAGTCGGTCACACGCAGTGGGAACGAGTTTGCATTGCACCTGCAGTTGCAGTGGTTTATAAATAGATGTGAGAAGTTAGAAAAACTTCTACAGCCTATTGAACATGAGACTGGTGGACAATCTAAATAAACGGTTTTCTCAATATGAAATCTGTGAGGTTCGCGCGTGAGTTTGCATAAAGTGTTAGTGGTCGATGGTGGCCTCCACAAGGTACAGCGACACTCATAACACGACACATTTCTGCATCCATTACTTATCACTGGGGATTAATTTTAATCATTTGAAAGGTTTCGTGGAATATGGAAATGAATAATTAATTATCAGAGAAATGATACATATTTTAGAAAGCCCATGTTTCGAGCCTTATATTCGAAGATATCCAATAAGTATATACCTATGTATGATGGTGGTGGCTCGTTGTTTATGTGAATATGACTAAATTACATAATTACCTACCTGTATTTGATTACTATAATTTACTGAGACTGTCGATGCTAGTGCAGTCTTTGTGGAGCTTCAATAGGTACAAGGTTGGTGTGAATTGCTTGGCCAACTTCCTTTGTCACAGTGTTGATCATCAAGTAATTATGAACTGTGTGAACAGATGCCGCTTGCCGAGTTATCGCACGCTAGTCGATGACCAGATAACAGATAACTATGTCATCTGCAAAAGAAAATTGTTTTAAAAGTGGGACATTGCCATATTTTCCATGATGATATTTTCAAACAAGCAGACTGTTCTATCATGTTTTGTAATCTTTATTGTTAACGTCGTTTTGTTTTCTAACAAAGCCAATAAGCAGCGTAGGAAACAATTATTAGTGAGTACTTAACCGCACTAATAACTTTACCACTAAAAGCGTGTCCAATTAGTGGATAGCTTAGAAAACAATTGACACCTAAACCTAAAGTCAATTTACCATAAAGTTTTATTGTTTTGTGTTTAAAACTTTCCTCCGTCTAGGCTAGACTCTCAAGGCATATTAACCTAGTAGATAAAGGCAGATACTATTGGTCTTTACATTTAACGCATGCCACCTGTTACTTTGTAATGAGCATTTCTTTATTCACTATTGATCCAGTGTAGTGCGTCAATATTACAAAATAAATACCTATTCATTAAGTTAAATCAAATAATAGGTACCTAAAGCGTGATATCAGTTTAAACTGATAATTTAATATCATTGAAGCCCTGTAAAAATAGTGTTACTTATAATTTGAATTTCAAATCAATGATTTCTTTCATTTTCAAATAGCACACTGTTTGATAAAATTAAAACCCTCCTTTCTTCATTGGAGCTCGTTCTCGGTAGTGCAGAAACAGATGTTCGAAAAACCCTTTCACGACATTCTGTATTGTGAAACTCGAAAGCTCTTGCACGCTAGTGCGACTTGTAGATGAGTAGATCAACATACCGAACTTTAGCTCGACACTGTTTCCTATATTCTTATAATTTATTAGTTTAGTGTTTAAAGAAAAAGTTTGACACTTGAGACCTTTAAACTGACTTTTTCGGGCTAAACGCTTTTTCATTACGTGACGATTTTTACCAGTCAAATATTACCGCAAGCCGCATTAAAGAACTTAATAAAAATAAAAATAAACGCTTAGGAAAAAAAAAAAATGTTTATCAGTCCTGCCGCACTGTGGATCGAAAAATGGCTCTCGAAGACATTGGAGCTTAAATGTTTACGTGTCGGTTTTTTGCTTGAAATGGCTTCTAATATTATGCTTATATATCAATTTATGTTTTGGTCCTTGTACTCAATAACTTTTATGAACGTGTAAACTAAGCAAAAGGAGTACATGTAAGGATGGTAGCAGGTGGCGTTCTGTAGTTTCTGCCTACCCCATGGGAAGGAGATGTGTTTATGTATGTATGTGTATGTATGAACATGTTGTAACTAAGAAGAATGAGTGACAGGCAACTGAAAAAGTGTCAGCTAAGGCGCGGGACATACATAAGTGGCGAGTGGTGCGGGCGTGGCGACGGTGCGGCGCGGGCGTTGTGTGCATATTCCACATCACGTTGTTCCTATACATTTTGTATGAAATATGAAACGAGTGGCGCAACGCCCGCGCCACTCCGTCGCCACGCCCGCGCCACTCCGTCGCCACGCCCGCGCCTCGTCCGCGCCTTATGTTATAGGAAAACTGCTTGATTTGCACAATAGTTACGGCCACAGTTAGTGTACTTATTGCATTGCAAATATTATGCAGTAGGAAACAACTTAAGTTTACTTAAACGTTTATTGTAGGCGTCTACAGCAATTAGTGCAAAGTTATAATTGTACAATTAACGGTCCTTATTTAATGACTTGCATTGTCTTATAAATTATTAATTGCAAATTACTATAAAATAAGAAGGAAATATGGAGATCGTCTGTAGGAGTAACCAATGTTAAATATCGCAACATCGTTGAGCCTTTGATTATTTATAGGACAAGCACCGTCGCCTCGCCCGCGCCCCGCCTCATGTGTATGTTCCGCGCCACGTCCTTCCTATACATTTTGTAAGAAATATGAAACGACTGACGCAACGCCCGCGCTACGCCCGTGCCACGCCTGCGGCACGCCCGCACCACTTGCCACTTGTGTATGTCCCGCACCTTAGCTGACACTTTTTCAGTTGCCTGTCACTCGTTTTTCTCACTTACAACACGTTCATACATACACATAAACTCACGCCTCCATGCCATGGGGTAGGCAGAAACTACAGAACGCCTCAAACTCAAACTCAAAGCATTTGAGTACAAGGACCAAAACATGAATTGGTTACGAAATACAAAGTATAAAATCTTTATAGTAAACTGATTAACCAGAACCAGTCACTTCCTCTTTACTTCCTCGTTTAATTAAGTCGATATATGTACATAGTGTAATTGTTTACATCAAGTGATGAGACTGTAAGTTTGCACACGGTAGTATACCGGTAGGTACTGTCGGCCGCCTGACTTGTCGGGTCATAGCCTTCGGACCGAGCCAGTTCATACTGCGGTGTTCATATCCTTGTTTACATCTTTAAATAAGCCATGCAACCCTGCGATTCTCTGATCATTAATGAGGATGATTCAAATGATCAAAAGTTTTTATGCTTTTCAGTTAATCAATAATGCAGGAACGTTTTCAATAAGCTCTCCTATAATTTCAAAAGCTTTATGTTTTGTAATTTACCTACTATTAAATACATGCAAGAAGTTTTTACGAGGTAAAAAAGCGATGTTATTTTATGACCAAGAAACTATTATATTATTATCAGTTGATTGTTACCTAAATTAATCTCAAGTGCAGGTACGGATATTATATTAGGTATGTTTTGTGTCTTGTTCAGAGCTTTCATATAACCTTGACCAAGAGTCCAAGACATTGGTAATGAAACTGCCAACACTTCAAAAGTAACATATATAAGTAAGTAGTGGTTGTTGTTTTTTCTTGATAAATGTTTGTACATTTAAAGGTCTACGTCAATTAAGTTTGTTTGTAGTTTTAAATATTTTTTATATATTAAATACTTATGTTTATATTTTTAACAGACAGATTAAGATAATAATCTATCAACGTGCTATACACCTTCAGATTTTATTATAAACTTGAGCTTCAACTACATATGTAATACGTAGATAAGTATGTTATGAAAATTTTGAAGACTTGATACTGTAATACAAGCCGTAAACGGGAGCTCCTGACACGATTCAAATTTCAATATCTTTAAATGTCTTTTCGTGCCCTTCTTTGGTGATAACAATTTAGAATAAAACCACATTCCTTTACACTTCAATCTGGTTGCGGATTAAAGGCACATTAAAAGTTGATTTCTTTTTATTAAGGTCAAATATTGTCTTTTAGGTAGTACAGTCAGCAACGATTAACATTGTAGGTATCTTTTACATAACATTTAATGTTACAAAATGATTTGATACATTGCTTTTCTGCATTTCATGTAATAACTCACAGTTCATATTCTTAAAATTTTATATCAGTCAGTACCCCGGTTTTTATGAATATTTTCTCAATAATTAAGATTCAAAAAACTGCCGGTCTATTCTGTATAAATCTTACCGTGAAAACTTAGGTGAAGTGAGCTGACAATAGTGTAAATCCTTAGCATTGGGTGGAATGACTGCTCACTTCACCTTAAATTTCGCGGTGAACAGATCGGTGAAGTTTTATTTAAACGACTTTTGTCGGTGACTGTACCTACTAAAGACTTCTGCAAAGTAAAGGAGGTGTCAAAAGTCACGGTACCTTATAATAATAATAATCAATCATTAGACAGCTTGTGTAAAGCGACGTAGATGCTTGTGATGGGCTGAAATAAGGACAAGGCGAGGTGCCTGACACGGCCGCGGCGACGGCCCCCGAGACCGTAAGGAGGACGGAGTCTCGTGGTCACATGACTACGAACATAGATCAACACATCAAAACATTTACCTACAACGGTACAAATATCTTTTGGCGCGTGGCTGAAATCGGAACTAACGTCGCCATTTTGTATTTTTAATACAATGTCATTCAAAGATTCTTGTAAAACTTTACCTAAGTACACGACACGTACACATGAACGTTCGTGTTATTCAATAAACCAGTAATATTTAAACGAAATGAAACTAGAAATAAATAAACCATCTAAATTTAAGTAAATAATCTTAAATTGCATTCATCATGAATGCATTGAGAATATTTAATTACTGTAAATTGCGTTTCCTATGTCTTGATATCCTTATTCATACATATTTATTAGTGCGTTTTGCATAATATTTTCATGTTTGAGTATTTATAAAGTAAATAGTGAATTTACACGAAAATAATCGGCTATTCTGACGAATAACACAATTTGCGTCTAAAACCTAGGAATGTCCAGCAAGTTCTGTTTTTATTTTGGAGAATGTAATATTACTTATTATATTTAATATTTTATTAAATGAAATTATCTATGATTATCGATTATGAAACGACCAATTGGAACCGTGCATCTAGTTTATGTCGTTTCATAAGTGCCCATGTAGGTTTATGTGAAATAAAATATTTTGATTTTTGATCTTATGGACACGGCTGTACTATTTTTGGAGCGAAAGTGATGAAAACAATGTTTGCGTGATGTCGTGCCCAAACATATACCATAATTCCTTTATGAACCTTCCACATACCTACTTGCTTTACAATTACAACGCACCGTTAATGAAAAAATACTCGTATAACCACATAACTCTTCTTTGCCGAGCAAATTGTGTATTACAGAAATATGTATTTGGCCATTTGCAGGATGAATGTATTTTTTAAGGTTAGTAGGCCTACCTACTACTATTGTAGACAGCCAACCTATAGGCAACTGGTGATTTACAATCACATACTTAATAACATGAAACAAAATTTACATAATTCTAAAAACAAAAGATAACCATAAGTTCATTAACTGAATTGCATAATAACGAAACTCAGTTTTTTTCTTATACAAAACATCCGTCGCCTCGAGAAATAAGATATCTGCATCGGTCTTCATAACTAAATTAACTGCGCGTGAGTTCCATCCAGTTTCTTCCATCACATTGTGCATCTGAACGACGACACCCTTTGATAGCGCTTATTCAATTCAGTCATTGTTATAACACATATTGTGTACCATTACAATATTATGTCCATCCTGTATCAATTTCACTCACTTTCACACGCATCGATGTAAGATAAATTACAAAAGAAAATTATGTTGTAATAACCCCGTAACTTGAAGGTGGGAAACGTGAGAAGATCACCGGAACAGGAAGTCAATCGTAAACCATTAACTGATTACCATAGGAATGCCACAGAGATATCATTCAAAGTTGTTAATGAATGACACCGAACGTAGAGAGTGTTATCTGTGAGAGATTACACTCTCTACGTTTTTGCCTACTATTATTTCTGACTTCTATACCGTAGGCATTTGTCATGCCTCCAACGAAATAGAAGTCAAAATCGGTTGAACGGACTGTAAAAAAGGTTTAATTAAATGTCTAATCTTATTTCAAATGGAGTTTAGGTATAATTGATTGATGGAGCCTTCAAATTGATACAACGGTGGTTTAAGGTTAACTTATGAAGTCACCTTTTTTTTAAACTGGGATTTTTGTACGATTCAATTTGATTATAAAAACAACGTACATAAGTCGTAATTAGTAGGTACGTAATTATCTATTCTGGTGTTTTACGACAACCTCCCAGTTCGTAATTCGTATCCGCAGATAAGACAGTCATTAGACTTATATACGGTAAAATACTTACCGCAGGGTTAATGCAATGTAAGTTGTGCACTACATTCAGTACTGTCTTGTTTACTAAGTGGTGGCTGGGAGTAGGTACCACATGAGTGTCATCCTGACGCAGATCGCGTTAGTATGTCAACGATCGATACCGGAGTGCGTACCGGTTAGCTATCGATTTTATTCAAGAACACCGGATGTGCTTTCACTTGTCTTGTACTTAATTGAGATAGTAACGATAAGATAGTACTTTACGTACTTTATTGCAAAATAATGTCTCCTCGATTTTTCTATATATTTTTAATTCTTCAGTGTAACTAATATTTATTTACAAGTGTTGTGGATTATTTATTGCTCATGCCGACATGTTGTATAGAACATTCCAGTTGTGTTTTTGATGCGTTATCAAAGTCAAAGTCGAATAATTTATTTCAATTAGGCACAGGCACTTTTGAACGTCATAAAATACAAAAAAAATAAAATTGATTCTAGTCGCCCCTTCCAAAATGTAGTTTTCGTATGGAGAAGAATGGGCAAGGAACTCCACCGTTACTCTTTTAAAATGTTTTACAGTATTTTGTATACATTAATCATATAATTATATACCACAATAGATAAAAAGAATTAAAAATTAAGCAATAACAGATTTCCACACCAGTAAGACCGGAATCACAAAATAGTCCCACCTTGGTGCTTCTGGCCTTCTCTTATATCAACTTTCTTTCATAAATTATACAGCTGGTACCAAATAGAGACTTAAAAAACGTCGACGTCAAAATATTAAATTCCATAAGCCCAGGGGTATCGGAAAATACCCCATGTTGTTGTTCAATGTTCAAAAAATAAATAAACAAGCCTTGGTTTTTTAAATGATTTTGGAACCAGCTATCTAATCACGCAACACATTTTCGTAAACGATTACGACAAATTTGTTTAATTTTGACCGTTCAACAACATTCATTGCGTTATTTACGTTGCTGAGCAGATTATTTTTTCGAACTTATGAAGCAATGGATTAGCAATTTGTTTCAAAACGATTTAAATTCCGATTGATGGTTTATTACGTATTTAGTATGTATTTATTTGGAATAGAAATTTCGACGCTGTATCATCATTCGAAAATAAATTCATCCTTTTCCATCAAGATTAAGAATTAATGATAGGAAGATGATTATTTTATGTCTGAAAGAATACAATGAAAATTGCAAAAAACAATGTGAAAAATCCGTGTAAAAATATTTTTTTTTTTTAAAGTGGTTACCGTAAAATATTCAAGAAATTTAAAAAAGTACTTTTTCCTCGAAAACTATCAACAATCGCGGAACATCATCGGACATCTCTGTCCAAATATAATAAGTGTTTATAAGATTCAATTTAATTTAATCTCTAAATGTTGTATTTTCTTAATTGTTTAATGTCCTTTAAAAAATAATTTTATTTTCCGTTTACCCATTATTATTGTTTTAACTTTGTTAGCTTAGTTTTTAACGTTATTGTGGATGCTGTGGCCTCCTATAAGTGAAGGAGTACACCCACTTCATAACCGATGTTGCCCATTAATTATGTGTCATGTATTGTGTACATATTTTGCTGGAGATCCTAAATAAATAAATAAACATACACGGGGTACTTTCGGATATATATAAAATAAAGAAATTCCTCATGCCCCCGGGCATGAGGAATCTATTTTTTTATGACGTCACTATTTGGCCCACCCTGTATCTTTCTTTCTTTTCAAAATCTTTCATTTGTTAGCTCTGGCCCCTTTGACATGGAGCCCGATTTCATTATTGGCGTACTGCCATCAATTCACAATGTACACTAGGTGAGATAGGGATAGTGGTTAGTGGTGTGGTCAAACGCGAGCCAATCCAATGTAAAAGGTCGTTTAATACCCATCTTGGTAGCCATGGTTTGACATGATATTCTGACATCATTTTCATGGTGGCAATACCATAACAAATGCGATCCTCTTTTCTTTGGTATAAGGTAAATGCTTTTTTTGGTATAAGCTATTAACGACCCATCCGAAATCCTCTCCTATTACCGATCCATCCCATTAATTTGCAATTTTTACTCTACTGGAACGGTTTATACTGAAGACACGTAACGAAACACGCATGTTTGTTCATTGACCATCACAAAAACTTACGTTAGTGTGGCATCTCGGGAAAGAGACAAAATTCGTAAGTTTCTGTGACGACAGCGAGCTCACCGGCCGTGGACAAGTCCTTGTTCCTACAGGCAACCATATAAAAGTTTTGCTTAAAACTTTATACAGAAATATACGAAACCTTCAATGGTTCTGTATGATTAAATGTATTCATTTAAGTGTAAATTCTTCATTTCGTTTATTATTTTACAAAGTTTAAGTAATTTAATAGGATAAACTTGAAATTTTAATAGAGCGGATTGATTTTAATAGTGGCAGCTGTTGCTGGTCCATGGTCGATAATTGCCCTGCACATTATATTCAGTTTTAACACTTTCCTGTCATATGTGACAGTAAAACCATTATTTAAATATGACATTTTAATCACAAACAATCAGCCTTTGTTACACACCGTTAGCGATCTATACTATTTTGTCCAGTTTACTCGTTTAGCCATTTTATGTTTACCACGCATTATAAAATTATTCATTAATTATTATTATCTTGTTCTTCATGTGGTTAGTGTCATTGTCCTTCCTTTACATCCTTTCATTGTATCACAATGTGTACATTCATTAATATTATTTGCTAAATCAACTATGTATTTACAATCTCCGATATAGTTAGAAAAAAATAATAAATACATATTACCAAGTTTTTGTGAGTCGGTGAAACATTTTCATATTTGTACATGCATCGCTTAATTAATATATCAATATTAATTAAGCGATGCATGTACAAATATGAGTCGGTGATAGCAAGTATGGGAATCTATTACCGATGCAATACAGATCATACTCCTTAATGTTACGTTACACTTACACTGGTTAACCAGTCACAGAAAATGTAAATGGAGATACAAGCAATAAAAAAGGAATGATTAAATAAAAATTGTATCATTTCCTTTTAGTCACAATCGTCATCATCCTCCTGCTGTCATACCAATTTCTTTGAGATTGACGCTCCATATCATCTCCTTGCTTAAATCTTTGTCAGCCGCTATTTCAGTCATCATTTACTTTTTGAATTGACATAATTATTTACACAATCCACTAATGTTTCACTTACATTGATACTCAAAAGGAAATTGACAGAGTTGTAATAAATTGTACCCGAAATAGTGTGCTATCTGGCGCTATGGTTCCGGATACGTAGAGAACGCCGAAATTGCAGATCATATTTTCTATTCATATTTTTTGTTTTCTGTTGATCATATTGACTGCCTCGTTGGTCTAGTGGTCGCAAGTGCTACTGCTGAGCATGAGGTCCCGGGTTCGATTCCCGGGTTGAGCAGTTAGTTAGTTAGTTACTGGGCTTACCATCTAGAATTTCTCAGTAGCAGCCCGGGGTCTGGATTTGTGCTTGGTTGATGGCAATAGACTCGCCCCCTATTACATGGGACTTAAACATAACTGGCGAAATGTGAAAAACCTCTGCTTAACCCTTCGGGGAAATACAGGCGTGATGTTATGTTATGTTATTTTCTGTTCTGGTTCTAATGAATTCTAAACTAATATTCTCCAGCATATGTTGCTATTGCTCGACTTTTCTCTGGATCTTAGGTCTATATTCGTTGACAATAATGTTTTCTTCAAACAGAACACACCAGGGTGGATAAGTAGCTTTTCCTATGGCGAGTGGTATGAAAGTGGTAAGAACCTGATGCAAACCTATATGCCTTTCTTAATCCATGCTAATTTCCTTCACGAAACCACATTTGCTTGTCCTTAAATGAAATGAAATGAAATTGTTTATTCTGTAAATAGGATATTGGAATCACTTTTACACGTCATCTTAAAAAAAATATTAAAAATTAGCTAGATGAGTTCGGTGTTTCCTATCTGACTACTCTGAGAAGAAAGGCCGAAACAAACTCAGAGGTCACAGTCTCTTTTAAAGTCCAGACATAATCTTGGTCAGGCCATATGAGGACCATGTAGATTAGTGACTGAAATGCTCTTTTGAGAAAAGAACCACACAGATTTGAGTGGACCTGTCCTGTCAGTGCAAGCATTTGTCAGTAATCGTGGAGCTCAACCCAGAACTTAAGGAGCTCAACTCGACGAACAATACCAAAGAAAGGACATTTGGGTAGGCCTCATAAACTACTCAAACTGCCAGACCATCATTAAAACTAAATAAGAAAGAAAAAATAATAATAAAAAAAAACTTTTCAAAGTAATAATGTCATTTTGTATGTAATGTTTATATAATACTGGTATTGATTTTATGACTTTAGCACAAGGCTTAGCAGAGCGAGCAGCTCAATCCCAAGCTTTTTTATCATCTAAATAATCTAAAATTGTATAGTACCCTTTTTTACAAAGTTTGGTTTTAATACAGCTTTTAAATCGTTTAATGGGTAAGTTTCGAATGTCGATGGGAAGTTTGTTGTAAAAGCGTATACATTGAACCATGAACGAGTTGCCTACTCTGTGGAGACGAGTGCGGTGTATAGCGAGGTTGTGTTTATTCCTCGTATTTAAACTATGAATATCGGAAATCTTTTTAAAATTAGATATATTTTTGTGTACATACAATAGGTTTTCAAAACTATATTGTGACGCTACAGTCAGAATATTTATTTCTTTGAATTTTTCTCGAAGGGAATCTCTCGGACCTAGGTTGTAAATAGCTCGAACAGCCCTTTTCTGTAGAACAAAGATTGTATTAATTTCCGAACAAGTTCCCCAGAGAAGAATACCATATGACATAAGACTATGAAAATAACTAAAATAAACAATTCGGGCTGTATCTACTTACGTCAGTTATCTGTCAAATTTTTTTAACAGCATACGCGGCCGATCTTAGCCTTCCTGACAATTTTTCTATGTGTGGGCCCCACTGTACTGTACCGTCAATAGTGATTCCAAGATTATTTAAACAAAATACCAATCTATACATACTCCTCGTTTCTTACACTCGGTAATAGCTTCATAGCCGTTCCTATGGGACGGTATTACAAACAATATTTATATTTTATTATTTATGTACACACAGAAAAATAGATACAGATAAGACATAATCATAATTATGAGTACAAAGGTACTGCTTATTTCTTAAGAAATTTCTTCCAGCAGACCTGCGATAGGAGAAATGAGAAAGAAATGTAGACAATAGTGTGTGAGAACAAGAAGAGAAAAATATAAGTATGCGAAGTCTTAAACTAAAATCAACTTGTTCACTTAATATTTTTTTATTTTAAGAAAATATTCTATTTTAGGGTATTTAGGGTTATAAAATATAAACTAGACAAGCAACAGTTTCATATAAAAACTAAAACCTGCCTGTAAAAGCAATCACCAATCTTAGTAATTATCATCGATTTTAAAATTATCTTAACAGGGTCAGTAATAGCTGCATTTACCTTAGTTGACACCAGCATGATAGTCCGCAAATTATCACGCGGGTCATGATAATCTGTTACATGATTGACGTCAACTGGAAAACAGCTGAATTTTTTTCTTAAAATAAAATATGGCAGTTTCAATAGTACATTATAAAGGCAGGTTTATACGAGCCCAGTAATGTGACAGTACAGTAAGTCAGTCCAGCGCTGACTTGCAACTGGGCTCGTGTAGACACGTGTTAGCTTCAACATAGTCCAGTGCTGTCGTCACGCCCTCAAGTCAGTCCAGTTGACTAACCTACCCACCTACTTTTAGGCCCAGTAGCTTCCCTCGCCTGACTTATTGACTTACCACCGATCTCGTCTACATGAACCGACTGACTGGGTCCGAAATTCCGAGTCACTGGGTCCAGTCACTGCCATCGTATAAACCAGGCATCAAGCGCGAGGCTAGCCTATAACCAAATTCCTTCGGAAATTCGAAACACAACCACTCTATCGTCATTGAATAATCACACTATAAGTATTTGATACCTACACCACAAAATTAAAACATTACAAATTACAAAACGCCTACATTACATTTTTTGCCTTTTTGTCCCAACAACAAAACATTTCGCGCTAAAATACAACTCGTAGACGCGTCCGGCTTATCGTGAATTCAATATTAATTAGAAAATAATAATTCTTTAGAAATTAAAGTCCGTCATGACGTCACTTCGGTTACGTAACACCGCGGTTTCTTAGCAGCCGGGTAGCCCGAACGAGTTACGATAGGGATAGAAGCAGAAAACGCGCGCGCGTGAACTAGAAACAGCTATTACTATTGCTCCACCTCGTTCACGCACACTCATTTGATTTGGTTGTTTTCGTTGAATTTCGAAATGAGTTCGGCTGTGAGTTCGGACATCATAACATATCATCATTCGATTGACAATGTGTGGTTATTTTTTGACGTAATCGCATTAAAACCATATAATTTGTTTTCATTAAGTAGTTAATTTGCATTTTGTACGCTCATTATTCATTGAATGCATTCGTTTATCATTACTAGTAAGAGTAATATTTGTTTGTAGGTATGGAACAGTGATTTACTTTTTACTTACAAACGACGTGTTTAAGTGTTTTGAGTTTAGTGAAAGTAAAGTACGGTTTAATTAGGTATTTGGGGTAAGTAGATAGTTTATTATGTTGAAACTACTCATTTAGAGTAGATTTGAAAAGTAATTAGCACGATCAGTAGGATTAGGATGGCGGCATCAAGAGGGAACAAGGCCTGCGATTCTCCATACAAATGTATTCCCCTTTTTTCTTCCTGAATAATGCCTCTAGAGCAATTTTTTTTTTCATGAAATCAAGGTCTGCTGAAGATACGTCACTGTTATTTTCTTTTTTCAGCAACTTATGAGTAATGAAAATATGGCCCTCCAAAAATTACAAAAATGCTCAATTTTTACCGCCGTGATTAGAGAGCAACCAGACAACGAAAAAAAAAAATATTATAGAAGAAAATAATAGGAACCTAGACATTCACTTTCTTAAAAGTTTAATGTAAAAAATAATTGAATCGGCTCAGTTTTCGAGGAAAGCGGGGAATACGAAATGTCGATCTCATCAATTTATATTTTTGTAATATAATCGATCTGAACTACAGCTGTCCCTATCACACTCTACGGAGGCAGACTTGAGGTAAGACGACGGCAATAGTTTCTTCAAATATCTATTTTTCAAATTCCTGACTGAAAAACATATTAGTAGCTGTTTTATGAGTTTGGGACTGGTAGGAATAGAATTATTTTCACTAATTTGCATGAAGCTCATAATAGAGAAGTAGATCGAAATAGGAATTTAAACGGTTTATTGACACCGTTATTTTGTTAGGTAAACAAGAAGTAACTTTTCGCGGCCACGATGAAAGTCCGAATTGACGTCATAACAATTTTAATATGACAAGGTTTTCTTTTTTTATTGTGCTCCGCCTTACCTCTCTCGTTTTACCACGCCTTGCCACTGCCAGGCATTATAATCGAGATTACTGACATTTTTATCAGAATCAAACATAAATGTAGCTGGTATTCAAGCAATTATTACATTTAAATCAGGTAGGTATGTATTATTGTGTGCTTCACTGTGTAAGCATAAGTTGTACCTACACATTGTCGCTGTACATATATCGAGAGACAATATTTATTTTATTTTATTTATCGCTATGGTAAAATAAATACCTACAACTTGATAATTTCGTCTTCTCTCGGATCACAATGATCATAGAGGTTATTAGGTGTGGCACAAAAACTGTTAATAGTTAATCTGCAGCTTTACTCACGTATTTCCCATTAGGTACGTAGGATATTGTGATGTCACACTAAAACCTTTGAATGGTAGTTACCTAAAGTCGTTAACAACCGACATTTCTTTTTTGCCACCTTTAATGTGTAGTAACGATGTAGACATAATTAGTGCTAATTTTTATATAGCATCTACCGCATCTGCTTCATCTTCTGAACATGTTCTAAAAATAAAACAAAAATGTGTTCAAAAATAAACAGGTCAGAGTGAAAGTTATCCATGTCTTTTATTTACTAACACTTTAGAATCTAATATAGATGTATTTTTTATGTAAATAAAAATATTTATGGAGAACATCTTCAATAAATCAATAGGTAAACGTAGATAAACGCTTTTAGAACCTTCTTTTCATCTTTTTAATTTTTTTCTTTCAACTGGTACACTATGCACTTCTGGGAAAAGATCTTCCCGTATTTTTTATGCTTGATATTGAGAATTTTAAGATGGATATATGCAAGTATCTAATACCTGGTCTACCTGGGTATATAGGCAATGACGATTACATTTAAAGACCACTGTAAACTTCGTAATTTTTTATGATACAACCATTGTAATCATTATAAATAATTTCATTTAATGCATGAGCAATCTAGATAATTAATTCAGTCGTGTGGTATTTATACACGTGGCAATAATCAATTTCCTGCATCTATTAAGTTCCTGCTACTAATATCACTGTGAGCGATTGAACACCTTTGTTCGTGATTTATGATGTACTAGCCTTTGTCCGTGGCTTGCCCGCGAGGAGGTTGCCAGTTATCCCACGGGAACGTACTATCAGGTTCAAAGTATCCTATCTCCTAACCCAGGATGGATACACAGGTAGACCATGAGGTGTACCTAATTGTTTTTTTTTTTCAACATGTAAAATCTCCTATACTTACTTACACATTCAACTACGCGATCTCGCGGCATTATGTAGGTAGTTTATAAAATATCTTATTATAATATATTTACTGACTGACTGAGTTTTCGTAAAGCTTGCCTTAATTACATTCACGGTTTCCTTGAGAAAACAAGTTTTAATAATAGTTAGTAGATTTTTACTTAGGTATACATTACGTATTCTACGCATACATGTTCGTTCAACAATAATAGGAGAGAGAGACTCTCACGATCAACGAGTTGTCGTATTTTATAAACAGTGTCACGATCACGAAGATACTATTCGCGTGATTCTGAGCGCGTAGCCCCGAGTAGCCCGTACATATTCCTTAGGTAGTGCGTCGTCTGTAGGCGAGGCACCCTGGACTGCATATCGCACTATTAATGCCACCAACGAAGACTATTACGTAAGTTATAGTAAGTGCACCGGTCTAGCTTCTTAGATACTGTA
Source organism: Xanthia icteritia (assembly GCA_949128155.2). Taxonomy (NCBI): domain Eukaryota; kingdom Metazoa; phylum Arthropoda; class Insecta; order Lepidoptera; family Noctuidae; genus Xanthia; species Xanthia icteritia. The sequence goes on from OX421934.2 coordinate 11,298,699, forward strand.
AAATGACGCATACAAGCATCATACAAGTAGTAGAGTTTGTAGGTTCACGCGTGGTAAAATAATGTAATAATTACTAAGTTATACTTATAATTAACCCTTTCGATCTAACTAACTAACGTAGTCGACGTTATAATCATGTAAAGTAGGAAACAAACATGCAAATAAGGACATCAAAATACCAGATGTGTAATGATGATATCATTGAAGATTAGAAACCGTATTGATATTGAAATGCTAATTAGGTACCTACGATGTTATGTATGTCAGCATAAGGTCAAGATTGTACCAACAATGTAGGTAATGGGTCCATGTTAAGTTGTCACGTGAGTCTTGCCAATTTTTAACTGCAAAATTTATTGAATGAATTGGATGTTACAACCGAAGCGACATTGAGCAGTTCACGTGATCTATGATATGAAGAGAAACATTACAATTAACACAGGAAATGAAAGCATTTTTTATTTAATAACAACAATATATTATAGACTAGTTGCTCTACTAATTACTAATGAGACACTTTGTTACAGAAAATGGCTGGAAGAAATTGCACTAGCGAGCAAGCAGGGCCGTAAACCATCTTTACTTCGTGCAATGACCAAGGCTTTCTGGATGAGTTACGCTCCTTCCGGCATTATGTTCCTCATACAAGCACTCGTACTCAAGTGAGTAATTTTGTTAACTATTGGCAGTAGTCACGCGAATGTCACATTATGCCAATTACTAATCATCTGGTGGTATTTGTGACCTCCGTGTCATGGGTTGCACCTGGAAAATTTTACAGTTCAAGGCTAGCTATTACGGAAAAATCTTGATAAGTCACACATTTATAGTTTTAAAAGTTTTTATCACAGGATGTTCGTTTATGGCTATTTAATGTGTCGTAGACGGCTGAACTCTAGAACTCAATTTCCATAATTATGAACGAACACGTCACAAAATTGTATTATTTATCTAACAGAGTTGTTTTCACTTTGCAACCCCAGGCCTTTCCAACCGGTAGTTTTGAGCTGGATGCTTACATACTGGGAGCCAGGCTCGACCATGACCTACGAACAGGCAGTGTACTGCGCAACGGCCGTCATCATGATGTCGCTGGTGATCGCCTTCCTCAACCACCACGGGACCTATTCCACGCAGCAATTCGGTATGAAAGTCCGCATCGCCGCCTGCTCACTTATATATAGAAAGGTAAGATAAAACTCACTTTAACAGAATCTTATGTAGGCAATTACTTATCTCAACGGAAAGACTTGTTTAAAAATAAGCACCATTGCGCCCGATATTGCAAAATATGACGTTCATTGAGAAATCTATTGACTATTGACACTGTAAAGTTTCCTTCAAATTCCAAAAACAATTATGCGTCGGTGTGATAGGATTATCACTTAGGATTTTTGAGTAAAGAGTGGGCCAACTTTATTTATTTGATCCAAAAATTATGAGACCATGCACTTATCATTATTTTGAAAAACATTATTTATTGCTACATGATAGTGGGAAGCGATGGGCTAGATTTCACTAACGCTTGGGTGTAAAACTATGAAAGTATATTTACAACAAAAGAAAATTCATCCGACCATTTCAATTTGAATGACCATTTGACTGGTGAGAGTTGGACGACCATCGATCTATACATGAATAAAAATATTTTATTCATAAGGGAATAGGCTTCAAGTTTTATTAAATTACATTATTAAGGTACAATTACGAATACCACTATTGTTAAATGTTAAATGAATAAGGTTTTATCAGGATTCCGGTTCAACATATTTATTTCCCTAAAGAATTACAAATTCACTTGAAGAGAAACCAACCAGAAATAGGTTTAAACAATATTTTGTACCATTAGTAATTTGACATTTCAAATCTTTGTTGTTTGTGTTTTCAATTTGGAGTTTGACAGTAGGTACCACCTGTCAAATTACTATCTAGGATTAAATAAAACCGGCCAAGTGCGAGTCGGATTCGCACACGATGGGTTCCGTACCACCTTACATTATTTGGAAAAAAACTAAAATACAAAAATAAACAAAGAATATTATTATTTTTCATCTTAATGAAAATCGCAAAGATAAATTTATATTTTATAATCATACTATGAATTACAAAGTTATTTTTGCAGTTGCAGAAAATCACCCATATTTAAATAAATACCTCATGAATCGGCGTTTTTAGTATTTGTTGATTATATATATAGTATATGATACATGATATACACAAGTTTCAAATTCCTAACTTGTTTAGTGGTTGAGATAGAGCTCGTACAAAAATGGTCTAAAACTGACAACTTTTACGGCCCCCTATTTCATCATTTTTGAAGATAAAAACCCTCGAAATGTATGGGTTGCAGTTGGTCCAATAGTTTTTTGAAACAGGATCGATTGGCATCAATTTTTTTTTTTGTGAATTCAGCCTATTTTCTCGCTGACTGTATTTTTGTTCAAAATCTGTGAATGCAGATCAAAAATTCTCAAAAAGATAAGGACAGTCTCATAAGATCTTTTTTTTACCTGTAGCTACAACGGTTAAGGTAGCTGTCCTTACTGCGGCATCTCAAAAATCCATCCTGTATATATGTATATATTAATTATAATAATATTTATTTGCTATTAATAATATATATATATTTTATTTATTTATTTATTCGATAGACCGGAAAAGATCTTTTAGTAAGCATATAGTTTCTTAAAGTTTTCTTGTTAATGTGAACACTTTCGAATCCCACCCACTTTTCATAGAACTCATATGCCATGCTGCCATACATATTGGAAGTGAACCCTCCGGGAGGGTTGCTGGCATTACGTTTGCGCTAAAGTTAACCACCGCGGACGGTCAACTGCAATATGTGTTTTGTATATAAATATATCATATATATAAACTCTATACAGTATATATATATAATATATATATATATAATATATAAAAACTCTATACAGTATACACTGCCTTTCTTTTATGTCCTTAGGCAGTTTATTTTAAAAGTTAGCCACTCCCTACATGATGTCCCTTTTTCCATATTTAGTCCTAGGCAGATATCGTTAGCCTGGATTGTTTTAAGTAAATGCGTAAATGTTAAAAACCAGTTTTTTTAAGTATTTTCCGGGTCAATAAAACATTATAATTAAGGCAGTAGGTACACCTACTTACTTAAATTTTATTATGAACCTTTAAACTTGATATAATACTACCTACCTACACTGCTTGATGTGGGTAAACCCCTAATGATTGTAAAAATGTTAATAATCGTATATTGTTAGGGAAAGACTAGTCAGAGGTTGACGATGCAATTAAATTGATGTAAATTATTTTATTTTTTTCAATAAAAAAAATATTTTATTTTTCTTCTTCGTGTCAATCAGGTAATGCGCATGAGTTCCGGTGCGCTGGCGCAGACCACAGCGGGACAAGTCGTCAATCTCTTGTCGAACGACGTAAATCGTTTCGATTACGCTTTCATCTACACGCATTTCATCTGGCTACTCCCACTTCAAGTCGTCGTCGTCTGCTACCTCATATACCTGAAGATCGGCTACGCAGCCATCGTAGGAGTCATCGGTATTGTGTTGCAGACCATACCGGTTCAGTGTATGTATATTTTTGATGCCGTTGTTTTACAAGATGTTGAAGCAATTGTTAATTTGAAACTGGGAATGGAACAACCAAGGCAAACCAAATCAGTAGCGGCACTTACTTTTGTGATAAATTCACTTTTACATAATTTGTAACAACTCAAATTTTGGCTCCATGAAAGCTAAAGATCCCACTAGCGTAACGGAAATCATACAAAAAACCAAACATAAACATTAAACTACAAATAAATAATAAAGATAATTATGGATTCCAAAGCTACCGCTTCCTGGTTATGCAATTACAGTAAAAGAAATTTAGGGCCCATAAATTCCTGTCGCCCGATCCAATCAGTGGGCAGTGCATCTTTTAAGAAAGGCAATAAACATAAGAAACCTTATTATTATTTTTGCAGCTTACATGAGTAAATTGGCTGCAAGGTTGCGAATGAAGACCGCGTGCAAAACTGACGAGCGCGTGCGCATTATGGACGAAATTATTAATGGCATGCAGGTATGTTGATCTGGATTTTCAAACGTGCTAATTACATAAATATTGTATTTTGAACTAGGTCAATAAGTACTAACAAAAATGCTGATGCCGTAGGTACTGAGCTATTATTATTCATACTGTGTATTTGGCAGAACGATAGATCAAGCTATCATCTCCATTTGATCTAAGAGACTAATCGTTTTATTGGCCTACATATACCTACGTTTCGAAATGTAGAATTTGATTTGAAAAATGTTTGACCCTTCTAACCTAAATATGTGTCGAGCTTTCGATTCTACTCGAATAATAACAAAATAAAAAGATAAGGAAAACTTCGCGTATTTAATGCCATTAAGGGACATGCATGACTGCCCAAAAAGGAGTGTAATGTTTTCAGGGTTCATGTATGTATGTATGTATGTGAGTTTCATTGTTCCACCATAACTTTTAAAGGCCTGAACAGATTTAGATGTATGGAGTATCGATAGTTTTTTGAAAAAATAGAAAATGGCGGCAGTATGGCTCCATATTCAAGTGTGTTTAAAAATAAAAACTAAAATAAAAATCAAGTTGTATTAGTTAATCTGTATATACAAAGCAAAAAGGTCACTCATTTACTCGCTGACTAAAAAGATAAATAAAATTATTGATTTATTTATTTTTTGTTTTGTTTTTTACTTTTGAGTTCGTTTTTTGGCAGGGCAATAGTGTTTTTAATTTTTTCTACAACTGTATTTAATTAATTATTGAGCTTGGTTTAAATATTAACCGAAACTTATTTTTGTACGTTTACTGAAAAACCGCAAGAGAATAACAAAGTATGAATACATGACTTTAACTACGTACGTCAATAGGTACCTACCTTCAATTAATGGGGTTTTCAATACAAATGTCACCTTCAAGTTTTTTTTGCCGATTTCAAAGAAAAACTATATAATTCATAATATTTTTTTAACTTAATAAGTAAATATTTTTAGGTGATTAAAATGTACGCCTGGGAGAAGCCATTTGAGCAGGTAGTAGCACTGGCTCGAAAGAATGAAATCAAGCAAATCACGTCAGCGTCTTACCTTCGAGGGGTATACCTCAGCTTCATGGTGTTCACCGAGAGACTTACCCTGTACATCACTCTGCTCTCCTACTCGCTGTTCGGCTACCAAGTTACTGCAGACATTGTAAGTACCTACCTCAAACTAACCTAAAGTAATTTCTAGGTTCAAGATCTTTTTTTAATGTAGAAAATTCCAGTTTATTTCACTACTTTTTACAATTTATTTGTGGTCGTGATGAATACTGCATTCTTCGAAATGTTAAAATTCAAGTCAATACATTTAAACACATTGGGCAAAAGCTCAACCTTTTAAAAGCCCTATAATATCAAATTTATCTGATTGTTTAATAACTTTTCTGGACAAGTGCAGTGTACGTATGTAATTTACAGGTGTTCCCATTGGCGCAATTCTTCAACACCCTACAAGGAACGCTATCGATAATCATGTCGAATGCCGTGTCATTTTTGGCAGAGGCGCTAATATCAGTGCAGCGCCTCGAGGCATTCATGTTGTTCGGTACGTGAGACCACATGGTCTCGACCTCGCACTAAGTGCATGCCCTATCGACACTATCTTTCTTCTACGAGTCCAAATTATAACTGAGACTCGACGCTAATAATAACACTAATACTTAAATTATCTAACTCTCAAAACTCTATTTACGTGTATGCTCCGTACTACTGCCTGTATTGGCTAAATTATTTAGTCAAGACATCTACCTAACTACTTTTACCCACTTCGAGTCAATTAGTTATTAGAACGTAAACCGTGTAAGGACATGACATTTTGGTGGCGTTTGGTTAAGGGATTCAACAAAAATGAACGTCTGATGTTATTTGTGTCACAAGTTATATTTTTCTATTTAAACTCTAACACATAATGTTTGAAGGATTAAATAACAATAGTAGTAGTATGATAGGAGAGATGATACATATCACTAACATTAACTTAATACTGCAATAGTCGATGAACGCTACTGCTTACAATCATCAGAATCAATGATTCAACAAAATCAATGATTTCCACAGGCGTTCCCGTTGGCACAAATGTTCAACATACTACAGATGACTCTTGCTGTCTATTTGCCGTCAAGCCTTTCATTGACCATGGAGTCCTATTCCTCTGTTCGCCGTATTGAGGCAGTTTTACTCTTGGGTACGAGATTAGTCAGAATAGTTTTGGGTGTAAATTTCGTAAACGATGCACTTGATGCGTCAAGAATATTTGATTAACCGACGTTTATTGTGTTAACACGCATCCTGTGATGTCATTTATTCTCGCTTCTTATGCTTAAATATACCTACTAACAATGGCTTATGGACTAACCTAAGGAGTGCGCTTTTTGTTATAATTACATTTATGTTCCGACTATAATAAAAATGAATTTATGTTTTACACTATTTAAAAAGAAAATAAATAAATAATAAGAACTAATCAAAATAAAAGCTATTTGATACACACAGGTTTTCTCTTCGCATTTCATAAAACCTAAACGAAACATGCCTTATGATAGTAATTATTGCCAATAAGGTCATGTATGTCGCTGTGTAGTATAATAATGACTGTATACGATGTGGATTCCATTAACGCAAAGTCCTATTATAACAGATGAGCGGGAGGACCTTCGCAGTGTTCCGGACGTAGACATCGCTAAATTAGTACAAATGGTAGAGAATAAGAAGAAAAAGAATAATCTGAGCGAAGTTGACTTACGTCCTAACACTTTCAAGAAAATCGACGAGGAGGGCATTTATAATCCTGGTAAGTTAGAAATTACTGAACAAAATAAAATAGAAGAACAACACACACACGTTGAAACATAGGTATTAGCCTTGTTTTTGTGTTACATTTCATGTCGCATTGCATATATTTAGACAGCATATTCGTCTCAACGTATGTTACATTTCAGGTGTTCCCTTGTTTCGCAGACAAAAATTTCATAGAATTTCGTTTTGTAGCAAATGTTTCATATAATATTTGGTCCTTGTATTCTTTTACGAATATTATTGTTTTATCGACTATTTACTTCAATGAAACATATTTGATAGAAACACAATTCAATGAATTTTATAATATATATTTTTTTAATTTAACTTACTTATCAAACAGTAGAATTATTTTTGAACGAATATTGTGTATTTTTCCATAGTATTTTATTTGAACGAAAATGTAAAAATAGACGTTATGCTATCCATACTTTTATAAATAAATATGGGTTTACGAGCTATGATACGAGTACGATCTAGTAATATAACTATTAGGGCACTCCGACTAAATAGGTTAGGTTAAAACTGTGACCATATACGCGCGAGCCGAGCGAGCGAAGCGAGCCGAGTCGAGCGAGCGAAGCGAGCGGCGTGCTGCGGCAGCGGCTGGCGAGCGCTACGTCAAAATTAGTCCCAATAACAAAATAAGGGGGAAAGTTATGAACCGCTTTCTTATAACTATACTACGGTATATAGTGTCAAATATAAAATAGTCCAAGTAAAATAATATTTAAAGGTGTGCAAGTTTTATACGCATTTATTTCGAACAGTAAATTACAATTTTATATTTTTTTCCGATTGCTTGTAATTTTATAGGAGGGCAATATTTTGTCAAAGGTATGAATGGAAAAGTTTAGAAACTGTCACTCGATAAAATGTTTTTCTTGGTAATAAGTTTTATATTAACTAAATAATATGAGGATAAAGAATATTTCATTCTATGATATGAATAACGAAACATAAAATTTTATTTGTAACAAAAATCAATTATTAATTTTTTTTCAAAGTAAGTATTCTGCGGATTGATTATTCTATGAAATGATAATATGAGAAAAAATGTAAATTAAACGAAATTCTATAAAAGTATTATCTATAAAACAACTACCTACATTTCATCATCATACGTTTCACATATTACATGTACCCACCATTAGCTTTCTCCTTGTCATCTCATAATTTTTGTTTTATGTTGCTAATCACTCGCACACACTCATTTCCAGCGATATAGCAGTGATAGCCTAGTGGTGTGACCGCACCTCTGACTTTTCGGATTCATGTGCGTATTGTATAATTATCACTTGCTTCAAAAACGGTGAAGGAAAACATCGTGAGGAAACCGGCATGCTTGAGAGATATTTCTCGCTGGCATGTGAAGCCAAGTCAAAGACCCACGGGTGGCTGGCATGGCTTTGAAATTCTGACACCAGGTTAGTCAGTAACCACACGAAAAGAAGAAGATTTCCGACCTGTGCATGATGCAGAATATTTGTCTCAATTTTAATAGATTAATATTGTTTTTTAATGAAGTATTTCAATTGCCTGCATTTATCCATAAAGCCGTTTCAAGCCCTCTCGTTCAAGTTCCGATGAATTATATTGTTTCTGAGAAAACAGGTGTGCATGAATACAGATATGCTGATAGTTGACATTTTATTTCATCATTCAGATTGCCATTTTATTTCATATCAAATTCAGAACAACATTTGGTGATGCCTGTACAATAACTTGTATACTTATATCTAGATACACATCTATAGTGCCTAGGGATCAAGTACGTTTTAAAGTATTGCCGCAATTGAGGATTATTATTTTAACTTTTTTGGATCGTTATTGATTCTTTTTAGTGAATTTCACTATTTGAATAAATCATTTTCTTTAAATTTTGATAAAAAATAGAAAATCAACTGTCAAGAAGGATTCCTATAAAAGTGTATAATAGCGTTTTTACAAAACCTTTACAAGTTCTGCATCGAATTGAAAAAAATTGCATATGATATAGAGCGATAACATCATTTGATACGAAAAGAGATGATGAACGCCGTCGGAATGTTGCAAGCTGGTTCCAGGCAACGTACTGTGGCTGTTGCTCTTGACATTACACAGAGCGTCATAAGCCGCCTCTGCATCTCGCATCATCACTCGCGGACAAGATCGGTCCATCCAAAATACTGCTCGACGGCATCGTACGGAATTTTGTCAGGAAGTTCATTCATATGGAAGGGGAACAATAATGGTTTGGGTCGGTATTTGGATCGGTGGAAGAATCGATCTCATTTGGATCAGGGGCAACCTCAATGCTCAGATTTATGCGGAGAGGATTGTTTCAGACGTGAATATCCCTTTACGAAGCCTGTTGGGTGATTCATTTCGACTAATGCACGACAATCCATGCACAAACGTCACGGCACAAACAACACGGACGTAGAGTCGTAACACGCACTATTGCCGATGCTCGCATCAACGTTCTACCGTGGCCTACTCAATCGCCAGACCTCAACCCAATTGAGCACGCATGGGATATGCTCCAAAAAATAGCTCTGCCGAGTATGGATGCCGTGCATACCCAACAAAAACTTTTTGACTTGTTAGATGAAACGTGGGCGGCCATTCCTCAGAGTGATTTTGATGAACTGATTTTAAGCATGCCAAATCGCTGTGATTGTGTGATTCGAGTCAATAGTGGACACACAGATTACTTATTTTTTATCTTTACAATAAAAAAAATAATAATCCCCATTTTTGCCGTTTTTGTTATTTAATTGACGACATTAACCCCAATTTGATTAGTTAGGTTTCATTATTTTCGGGTTCCTAAGCTCAAAAATCTTATTTTGAATAAGACTAACGTCGTCGTTGCGATAAAAATGCAAACCAAAAATGTTTACCAGCCATGCGATATATATTTGGATGGACGAGCTATTTAAGTGTTGCTCGCAAATCTGATAGATCAAATTAGTGCAACATCATTTATTACTTTTAATGACAATTTACTCGTAATGAGATATTTGATCTTGTTTTAGGTGCAAGCTATTTTTTTAACAAAGTATGTGCTAGGCGTTAGCAATAATAGCAATTTTAGCACAACGGATATGGTTCGTCAAACATACGTCGACTTCTCGTTTGCCAATCAATTAACCACTGAGCTGTAACCGTTGTTTGTGTGTGTTTGTATTAATAAAATAAGAAGATGGTTATTAGCGGCTTGAGTGTTTGACAGTCGCCAAGAGGCGATCTCTGCACTTGCCTACAATTTCTTTCACTGAAAAATTAAAAATGCAAAGGAAAATTCCGAAACACAAAATGTTGATAAAATAAATTCTACGCCGATCTGCCGCACGTGTTTATCAACAAAAAACACGACGACCGGCCTTTGCCGCATTGAAGGGGTTAACCTTATTGAATCAGACGGCAGGACTCGTATTATTAATCCAATGGTTTGTAATCCTTTGTAGTCTAGTTGTGCAATCACGGACATTCGGATCGATTTTACAAACTATTCTGCACGCACGTTTCAAGTACAGTATTGTACACTGCATTGTTAAACGTATATATTATAATATAAACCTAACCTACCTTATGACCCACGGGTTTAGTAAGATAATGGTTTATTACGCCTTAGAGCGACGTTTCAACTTTTCAATAACCGTAATTTTATGAGCCCCATCTAACCGATCATTTTCTACCTCAATTTTTAGGATTTGAGTGCAACGAAAAAGGCTTGATGAGTTCTACTCTATGCCCGATGCCAGTGAACCCAGATGTAGGCATTCTGATCCAGAACGTGAGCGCTAGTTGGGTTGACGACGGACCAATGACTTTGAACCAGCTGAACCTCATGGTGCCTAAAGGAAAGCTGTGTGCCATCATCGGCTCTGTCGGATCTGGAAAGGTTGGTTATCTGACAATTAATTTTCTTGCTTGTCATTATAAAACAATTATATTTTACAAGTTTTGTCCTATTTACTTACAACATAAAATTCTTAGCTAGATAGACACGATAGAACTTGAACTCTTGGAAAGTTTCTTCAAATCTTTAAAACACGTGAGAAAATCAGAAACCAGCCAATTGAGGCTTCTAGGTAAACTTACGCAACTGTAAACATACGAGTAACTTATTTCCGCACTTCACAAGTACCTTAAAAGCTACTAACGGACGTGAATTCACAGTAAACGTTAAGTAAACAACACTACCAAAAATATACGATACCAGTTTTAAATGAGTAAACAAGTTAAACGAATCAAATGACCGGTATTGATTTAAGTACACGAATATTTAGCACATCCCAAATATGAATGATTGTATGACAAATGTTCCATTTACACTACATAGCAAAATACTGATGCTTACCAAGTTTCAAGTGCAAATTAACATATTATAATTATGCCTACTTAGGTCCTGATATTCAATGTCCTTTATGTTTGTAGAGTTCAGTTCTTCAATTACTCCTAAATGAACTTCGATCGACCAGTGGCCGGATCTACCTGTCTGGGCCTCTATCTTACGCATGTCAGGAGCCGTGGCTGTTCGTGGCTACTGTCAGACAAAACATCTTGTTTGGCCTGCCCTACAACTCCAAAAAGTATAAAGAAGTAAGTACCTAAATATACCTACCTACTATTATTTAGCATGCTCAAAAAATAGCGATTAAATATTTTTAAATACCTAACAATTTTGTCCGTGAAATAAAAACAATAAAGAAAGGAGTCTGCATAGTAATGCTCGATTTAATTCAATTTTAATTTGTTACCTAAGAGCCAAATATCTGTATCTAAATTAAATTCTCATTTTTCCAGGTGGTAAGGGTATGTGCTCTCCAGAAGGACTTCCAACAGTTTCCTCACGGAGACCAGACGCTCGTCGGTGAACGAGGAGCCTCCTTGTCAGGCGGTCAGAGAGCCCGCATCAACCTTGCCAGAGCTGTTTACAGACAGGTATATGCAACTTAATATGTCATAACTCGCTACAGAATCCTTCAGGCCGACTTTCATGCTTTGCAAGGAAAATAAGAAATGTATTTCGGAAAATGTGAACATAAATGTATTCATAATTACTGCTCGATATTTTAGACCACACCAAAATTGAGATAATAATGCGTCTGTGAGGACTTCGACTAAAACGCAAATAATACCATTATGAAACACTTGGATCTCTTCACTGCAGTTCTAGAAAGGCAATACTAAGATTTTACACCCTGAGATAATCCCAGCGTGCACTGCACTCTAGCGACATCGTGGTAATACGCCAGTAAAATTACACTCTTCCCTGAAAGTTAACCGACAGAGCTTACCATTAACTTTTACTACCACTTAGTTTAAGCCTCGCGAATGAACTGACTTTTAATTTGCACTAACGCAAATGACGATTTAATGTAAGTTAGTCAAAATGCAGCAACAGATATGCATAATGTCATAATCCGTTTAAACTTCACAAAATCCTCGAAAAACCCTATTGGACACCTTATTGGGTCCCTCTGTTCTTACTATTGTTTGTGTGAAATTATATCAAACAAATAAAATATTGTAACAGTGTAACAGTGCAACAGTTTCTAACGAAGCCTTTTAGGAAAAACCACCTTAATACCACATTGACAGTAGACATTAGGACTCTTTTCATGGAGTCATAATAAACGCTCACTTTTGTTACCAGGCTGATATCTACCTGTTGGACGACCCCCTCTCTGCAGTGGACGCCCACGTGGGTCGCCAGCTCTTCGACGAGTGCATCAGCGGCTACCTGCGCCACACCACGCGCGTGCTGGTCACGCATCAGCTGCACTACCTGAAGGCCGCTGACTACATCGTCATCATGAACAATGTAACCTTACATTTATTTATTTAGCCACTACCCTATGTATCTGTCTCTATCCTAGAAGTTTCGGAAGGAATTGTCAGCATTATTTCCGACCGTTGCCGGTCCTAAAAATGGTCGATGCGCCACACCGCATGCGTCCTCGTCACGCATCAGCTGCATTACCTTAAGGCCACCGACTACATCGTTATCATGAACAATGTAACGTAACATTTATAAAGTCATTGTCCCCGTATAATAGCACTCTCTGTATCTGTGTCCAGCTACTTTTCCTCGTTTTATCTCCTTCTGTACCTATTATTATTATGACTCAATTCGTCGTTGGTCCTGGTGGAACACCACACATGTTTCTCGCATTAGCTGCACTATTACTACAACGGTAACTTAAAATCATTGCCAGGCTAGTCTGACATTGGTTCAAGTTCAAGGTGGGATCGAAGATGTACCTAGGTACATCTTCGATCCCACCTTGAACTTGAAACCTGTGCTGTAGGGACTGCTAATCTTTCTTATTTGTTACGAGAACTAACTGGCAAAAGGAATCACTACGTGCGGCACAACATACGCGTACTCGCCACGCACCATCTGAACTATTTCAAGGCCGATGATTACTTACATCATCAACATTAACAACTTAACTTATACCGGTTTAGGTACCATGTAGAAACCCGCTAGAAGTCCATGCTGGCTCAATGGAATGTCAGCATGGACTTCTAGTGGGTGTCTTTTTCAACGTATTTACGAAAAACCATTTAAAAGATGTCGAAGACTACATTTATCTTCTATTCGTATTTATTATGTACTCACGCAACAGCTGCACTACCTCAAGGTCGTCGTCTACCTCATAGAAGACGTAACATAAATAATTCTAACACAATAATCTGATGTCACTGAACTCCACACATTTTCTTTACCTATGCCGTGTTACTACATATATTGTTGGCGGTTGTTTGTTGTTGTTTATTCATTGTCTCTGGGATTCGACAAATTTGACGAGAGTATTTATTAAATCAATGTTTTGGTTGAAGTAATTTTTGTTACAATTATTTTCCATTAGCTTACCACATCATTTAGGTCTTTGAATGCGATAAATTATTCAAACATAACGCATCAGGATGAATGATAGAATGCCACCGCTCGAGAATTCCTAGATGGACATGATATGCATAAATACCATTCTCGACCTCAGAAAATTAAATAATCGCTTAAGAAATAAGCAATCACTTGCCTTAATTAGCTTTTTGTTTTAATAGGGGTATGTGGACGCTAAAGGATCATACGATGAGTTGGTGAGCACGGGCAAAGACTTCGCGAAGCTGCTGTCGTCCAGTCATGATGAAAACGACGACAAGAAAGACGTAGAGAAACCTCTCCCAATGTCCCGACGAACGTCTGCTAGAGTAAGTGAAACAAACTAAAACTTATATTCGTAACGGCAAATAACATAATGTCACAATTAAATATAGCCTTGGGTACTGATATAACTCAAGAGTTAAAGCAACAATAATGTTTGTAATTTGAAAAGTAGGTTGAAAAGTAATTAACATACTTAAAGTTACAATGTAATATTTTTCACAAAAAAAAATATTACTTTACTATTATCATGAGTCTTTTATAGGCGAAAAACTAACAGGGAAGGGGAACCAAAATAAATAGTAGGTACATAATACTTTCAGCTTACTTCGTTGATACATTTGATCATAAAATGTGTAACGGATATCTCGGATCCCATCACGCATGACGCAAATCCGATATAACACACTACGTTATTCATTGCACGTGACAAGATTTTTTCACTTCAAAGTAGAACGTGGAATCCTGAACTTCTACCCCTTTCAAATTCTAAGACCAAATACTTAAAATCAAACCTTAAATCTTTGTCCCTAAGTTTCAATTCTGATAAGAATGCTGAAGCAAGATCTTGATTGAATTTAAATTTATTGATTGGGCCTCGGAAATGGTCGGAATGGTGTCGATCATATGCGGTGTAAATTCTTATGATTGACTACTTATTGATTTTGGTTTGTAAGCTTAATTTGATTTTATACATAAATTCGTAAAGCCATTTTGATTCTGCATTGGTACTTGACAATCGGTATTTATTATCATATCATAGACTTCATAATGCAAATTCTATTGCAACAAATACGATACGATTAACTTTGAAAAGGTCTTGACCTAAAAATTATGCTATGTATTTCCAATTTGAGTGCAATAACCACTCGTTCCACTACTGACGAGATTTTATGCCATTAAAGAAAATTCAGCTTAGTCGAAAGGTTTTAACGGGAATGCTATCGAAACCGCGAGTTTTGACGCTACTTGTCGATACAAGTGGGGTACAGTAGTGTAGTGTAAAATTATTTTTAGATAAAGCGGCTAAATCAATACTTATTCCCCCCTATTCCTAAAAATAATTAGCCTGACATTTTTCTACATGGAGGTTTACGACGACGCTATTGACTTCCAAGTTAGAATATAATAAGTCACCGAGGTTGCTGTTATGAGTTGGTAAGTCGCCCACGCTAGACCTGACCATTTGTAATGTCCCTGGTATTATCACCATTAAACATTATCCAGCTGTCAACAACGCGTCGTCCGTCACTGTGTGAGTCCATGGGCGGCTGCGAGGTGGCGCAGGAGATGGAGGAAGAGGAACGCGAGTCGGGCTCGATGGGCTGGCGAGTGTACGGCGCCTACCTGCGGGCCGGGGGGCGCGCGCTGCCACTATTCTTCATGATCGTACTGCTTGTGGTCGGACAGCTTTCAGCCACGCTTTGTGACTACTGGGTCACCTTCTGGTGAGTTTAATGGCACCTTTAATTAATAGTAAAAGGTTACTATTAGGATACTAACATTAGTTTTAAGTTTGTTTTTTCTAACAATACTGTATGGATTCTCTGTGGTCTGAAATCATTACTATTGACTGAGGGTTATCGTAGTCCATAGCTGGACACGTTTCTCTGTGAACGCAGTTAGTTAGCAAACTAAGTCAACGTCATCATTGACAGTATGACTATTCCAACCAAAAAAAATATTATTAGAATTAGCGAATGTGTATCATATTGAATGGAGAAAAACTGGAATTTATTAATCACGGTTTTCCTAGGAATCACGCTAGACGAGAAATTACATTGGGGACCTCATATAACATCTGTTGCGGGGCGGCAAAGCTAAGCTCGGCCACTTATGCTGTTAGAAAGATAGACGAGAATGTAATGATAGATGAGAAAGACAGTTAACAGATGTAGAAACCGCGCGTTTGGTCTATTTTAGCTACTTCCACAGCATTATATCGTATGGCATTTTACTGTGTGGTCGGGCCTCTGACATTGAATCCATCCAACGTCGTCGCGAATCTCTCAGGGAAGTATTTAAAAAGATTAATATTATGACGGTACCTTGCCAATAAATTTATGAAAATATTATGTATGTAAGAAAAACTCTACATCATTTTAATAAAATAAGTGATATACATAGTTTTAATACTAGAAATAAAGATAAAATAGATTAACCATGTTAAAGATTATCTAAAGTACGTACATCTTTTAGGAGGTACTGTGTTAAATGTAAAAACAAAATACCTTGTGATATAGGTATTGCAATTAAATGAAAATAGGAACTCAGAAAATTTCAAATTCATATTAAAAGTACACTTTGTAAACAAGCATATTAAAAATTAGTGGATTATATCCAAGATAAGAATGCTTGGAAACATTCTGGTCCTGCTCCATAGTACGGACAATCTAGAGTCTAGACAAAATCAAACTGGTTGCTAATTTAATTGAATAATTTATTATTTTTATGACATTGATTTTACATTCTGTGATTACTTCCTCCCACACTGACTTATTAATTGTAAAATTTTAGGAAAATCATCTACTTTTACAATGTTTGTAAGTATGTGAGCAACTGATCACCATGTATCTAGCACATACTTAACTTATTTGTCATTGCTTCATTTTAAATTCTTTTTACCTATTGTGGTACAGTAATTTTATCCTAGGTGCATCGTCTTCACATATAATTAGATAATTCATGTATCTATACAAAATATTGTAAAACATTTTAAAAGAGTAACGGTGGAGTTTCTTGCCCATTCTTCTCCATACGAAAACTATCTTTTGGAAGGGGTGACTAGAATCAATTCAAAGTTTTTTGATTTTAACGTTCAAGAGTGCCATATACTCGTAGGAGCCTATTTGAATTAAATTATTTGATTTTGACTTTGAACGGATGGCACAAAGCGGCCAAGGGAAGGTATGAAAAATCCCAGATTTACAAAGCAATATGTATTCTTCATAACTTTAAATAACCTTTATTTAGACATAACACGCCATGTTTCCCCGGAGGGTTGGGCAGAGGTGCACTTATAGTAGATACACACACATTTCGCCAGTTATGTTTAAGTCCCATGTAATAGGGGACGAACCTATTGCCATCAACCGAGCACAGAACCAGACTACGGGCTGCTACTGAGAAATTCCAGATTGAAAAACCCAATAGCATTTTGCCTGACCTGGGGATCGAACCCACGTCCTCATGCTCAGCACTTTCGACTACTAGACCAACGAGGAAGTCTTTATTAGACGTCCATTCAAATTACCTAAATTTAGTGATCGTAAAGCAATAAAAGTCAACCAGAGTAAAAATGAACTCTTTTGCAGGACAAACGAAGTCACGACACTAAAGGAAGCAGCTAATAACAGAACAACAAAGGATTACCACTTCGATCGGTCGCTGTCACTTGACAATGGCACTTTTACTTTATCCAGCTATTTCTCAGGAGTTAACCAACAGCCAGGTAAAATCATTGCCATTATTCTTACATACTTGATTATAAGTCCCAAAAGTTACTTTGTGCAAGATTTTTCTCAATTGTTCTTAAATTATTTTGATGGTTATTATTTGTTTGTAACTTTGTCAACTTGACTTTTAACTTTGTTTCTTAATTGTAAAAGGATTTAATATTGTAAAAAAAATTGCAGATCTGAACATCCACGCCTACATAGGACCTCTAGACACGGCACAATATTTATACGTGTATACCGCGTTGATCGTATGCTGCATTTTCTTCATCACGGCGCGCGCGTTCATGTTCTTCAAGGTGTGCATGAAGGCCTCCCGTAACCTCCACAACGACATGTTCCATTCCATGCTCAGAGGCGTCATGAGGTTCTTCGACACGAACTCTTCCGGTGAGTACAGCATCTTTTCTAAGCACAATTAGTTCCCTTTTATTGTTTTCATATAAATTACCAAAATTGAGTTCCAGACAGACCGGAACTTTTCAGTATCATATTATATTTTGCAAAGAATTGCCATTATTATGTTTGTTTACAGGCCGTATACTGAACAGATTCTCCAAAGACATCGGAGCACTCGACGAATTATTACCTCGTTTCCTGCTAGAGTGTATCCAGATCTACCTGGTGATGTTCAGCATCCTAGCGCTCAACGCTGCTGCCCTTATCTGGACCCTGCTACCTACCACCATCATCCTATTGTTGTTCTATACAATCCTTCAAATTTACCTCAAGTCAGCACAGGGTATCAAACGGTTGGAAGGCACAAGTAAGTACCATCTCAAATAATCATTATTAGTACGCATCCCAAACCCAAGATTATATTATGTACAGCACCGGAACAGACAGATTATTTCCACTAGGCCCTACTATTCTTGGATATGTTATGTATGTAAATTAGATTTGCATAGGTATTAATGTTTTCAATTAAATTGGTGTCGTGGGTCTAATACGTACTACGTCGCCTAAAAATAAACGATATTTTTAAACTAATAAAATGATTTCTTTACAGCTCGGAGTCCAGTATTCTCTCATATGTCTGCTACTCTCAACGGCATTAGCACAATCCGGTCGGCTGGCGCAGAACAGAGACTGATTCAAGAATTTGATAGATTCCAGGTATACAAATCTTGATAAACCATACCACAATATCCATACCACCACCACCATAATCTTCGGTTTAAGACTCATTAACGTTCTGGGCTAAATTGGTTAAATTCTCATAACTTATCAGAAGATTGTTAGCCGCTTAGCAATAATTCCCTCAGCACCTCTATTGAAGTGGGCACTAAAGAGCCCATGTAAATACTGAAATGTTCATCATGGTAGCCTATTCTCAATTTCTTTTTCATCGTTTTGACTCCCTAATGTACGAGTAGCTACAGTACCTATATGTACCTACACCTACATTTAGTTATGCAGCAAAGCTGGAAGCTATTTCTTATCTTATTGTTTGCCGTGACAGGACATCCACACGTCGACGTGGAGCAGCTACCTCGCAAGCGGAGTGACTCTCGGCTTCTGGCTGGACTTCATCTGCGTCATCTACCTCACCATCGTCATCGTCGCCTTCCTTGTCATCGATAGCAGTGAGTACTACTTGATTTTAACCGACTTTAAAGATGACTTTGAAGTTGTTTCGACTTTCGATATGAGTTATTGAAATACGTAATTTCGATTCTACAGTCACGACTTTAACATTCTTAAAGGAGGAGCTTACTAGTTACTTATTGATATCATCTTCGGTACCAGATTGCAACAGCTTGCTTACAAACATAGTATTAGGTACTTGAAATGCATTACACAACTCACTCCGTTAAACGTGAATGTGTAACACATAATAATAATAGGTTGGGGAAAAAGTCTTTTCGCATTATAGTATGTATGAACTTGTAATAAAATCTCTTTGGCTATACTATGTGTATCTGGCTGGTTTTGGTATCATTGAAAGTTTAAATTTTAAAGAACATAATTCCAAATTCAAATTAGGAAAATGTGTGATTTTTATTTGTTTTTCGTACTGTCAAGATGAGTGAATCTAATGAAGAAATTCGATACATTTTAAAATTTTACTACAAAAAAGGTAAAAATGCAACGCAAGCCGCGAAAAAAGTTTGCGATGTTTATGGACCTAGTGCAGTGTCTGTGAGAGTAGCACAAATTTGGTTTAAGCGTTTTCAATCCGGAAATTTTGATGTCAAAGATGCACGTCGCTCTGGTCGCCCTATTACGGATAAAATGGATGCCATTTTTGAAAAAGTGGAGCAAGATCGGCATATTAGTAGTTACGACGTAGCTGAAGAACTGGGAATTGACCACAAAACAGTTTTGGCGCATTTGAAAAAAACTGGGTACACAAAAAAGCTCGATATTTGGGTACCTCACGAGCTCACTGAAAGAAACCTAATGAACCGTGTACTCATTTGTGATTCTTTATTACGACGTAATGAAACCGAACCATTTTTGAAGAAGCTGATAACAGGTGATGAAAAGTGGATCACGTACGACAAGAACGTGCGAAAAAGGTCGTGGTCAAAGGCCGGTCAGGCTTCACAGACTGTGGCAAAACCCGGGTTAACTCGCAACAAGGTGATGCTGTGTGTGTGGTGGGATTGGAAGGGCATTATTCATTATGAGCTGTTACCACCAGGCAGGACCATCGATTCTGAACTCTACTGCGAACAACTGATGAGATTAAAGCAAGAAGTTGAGAGAAAGCGGCCGGAACTAATCAACAGAAGGGGTGTGGTTTTTCATCATGATAACGCTAGACCTCACACATCTTTAGCCACTCAGCAAAAATTAAGAGAGTTTGGCTGGGAGGTGTTAATGCATCCGCCGTATAGTCCTGACCTTGCACCTTCAGATTTCCACCTGTTTCGGTCTCTTCAGAATTCTTTAGGCAGTGTCAGGTTAACATCACGGGAGGACTGCCAAAACCACTTGTCGCGGTATTTTGATCAGAAGTCCCAAAATTTCTATAGCAATGGGATCATGTCCCTACCTACAAGATGGCAAAAAGTTATCGAACAAAATGGTACCTACATACTTTAGTTAAATGTAAACATACTATGTTAAAAAATGTTTTGAATTTTCTTAAAAAATGCGAAGAAACTTTTTCCCCAACCTAATACAACTAGCGACGCGACGTCTACATACCAATCACAACCACATTAAATCTAATAATAGCAAACTCAAAAGCCATACGACAGACGTTCTAATAGCAGCGGAAACAACATAATAGCCTAACAACGTAATTCATTGAACAGAAACAATATTCTCTGGAAACGTGGGCTTGGCGATATCGCAGACGTTGATCCTGACGGGGATGCTGCAGTTCGGCGTGAGGCAGACCGCGGAGGTGATATCGCAGATGACCAGCGTCGAGAGAATACTGCAGTACACCCACATCGAACGAGAACCCAAGTGGGACAAAGGAGGTTTGTGTTTTGTTTGTAGTCTATTTCTCTGCTGCTCTATTTTTTTGCTTCATAGAGTTGACAAAATATCAATATTCTGGAAGCAGTATAAGAGTATTCTGGACGTCTCCCAAACTACGTAAATCAAATCGAATCAAATTATATTTGAAACGGGTTTACTCATGGTCGCTTCGTAATCTCCTAGAAACCGAGGAATGATTTTCAGTCATGCATGCGATTAGACAAATTATGATACAAAGGCCACAAAACCACAATTAGTTGAGCTTGCTTCACGCAGACAATTCTATGATACTAGGACCTCTTCATAAAAAAACATCAGCAGAGAATTCTTTCTTTTTGTTAGCGTGTCGATGACAATCCAAAAGGAATCAACCCAGAATTTGGTTACGAGTTTGGCGCCTTGAGTCGGAATTCCTTTCTCCCGTCTGTTATTAAACATTATGAGAAGCTACGATACAAGATTATGTAGTTTGCCGCGATACAAATAAATTTTAAAAACGTAATCATGTAACTACTAAGAGTAAATAAATATAATAATGTCGCCACTAGGTATAGCTATTTATCCATATTTATCATATTTTGCTATGGCGCCGAATCTCTACGACCATTCCTTCAGCTGTTTTTTAAAGTTGCAAAATCTAGTTACCTCGAAGCATCATATGGCGTCTGGGAGGAACATTTTAGTGACGGAGCCTGTTTCGCCGTTTTTGTATCTTCGGTTCCACTCGTCGAGCGGCCCCATACGGACATGCCACTTGACGAATGAAACTAGGCAGCGGTCATAATCCGGCTTCTTTTTCAACTTGAGTAAAGCCTCTTTCGCAAGGTGGTCTGCGGTTCGTTGTCTTTCAGCCCTCATTTACAGAATAAGAAGAGAAGAAGCTATAAAAGTTCAGAGTTATAAATAACTTTTATTTCACAGAAAAAGAGACTCCAAAAGGTTGGCCAGCGCGCGGGCGCATTCAGTTTAAGAGCTGTTACATGAAGTACACGCCTGAAGACTTGCCTGTGCTTAAAAATCTCAATTTAGTTATAGAAAGTGGATGGAAGGTAAATATACAATCATTTGAGCAATAGTTTATTATAGAACTCTATACATATGGGTATTCCCCGAAGGGTTTAACTAAGCAACGGATTTCCAGAAGGTTAATGTGTATTATACACTAGCCGACCGCTAGTGACCACTAGTTAAACCCGCACCGTCTCATCGCATCGCCTGTCCGCACTATTACGCTTTGCGCTTTGTTCTTCCTTAGTTTTTTTCCTTTTGCTCTACTCCTAAGAGCCCTACCGTGATGTTAAATTAGCTTATAGCCTTCCTCGAGAATTGGACTATCAAATGCAAAAAGATTATTTTCATATCCGGCTGGTATTTCCAGAGATTAACGCGTTCAAACGAAACAAACAAACTCTTCAGCTTTATTACTTATATTTAAGTAAATAAAGTAGGTATGGATTAATATTAAACTTACATTTAAAAAAATGTTGAAGTTTTTCAAGTTTAAAAGCCGTGCGAAGCAGGGGTGGCTCACTAATGATCATACATAAACTTTTCTAACCAGTAAAGCAGTAGTTGTTTTATTGAAGTGAACCAACTTTTGGATTACTTCAATATTTAGGATAGGTACGTTTAACGTACCATTCCGTAGCCGACCGCAGGCGCCAGCAGCAGGGGACGTGTTGCCGCGACACGACTGGTTTCTATGTATTTCTATGAAACCGACGTGTCGGAACGAGCTACGGAAAGTATTTCATAGAAATACATAGAAACCAGTCTCGTCACGGCGACACGTCGCCTGCTGCCGTCGGGTACGGAATTGTACTTTTACCCTTCAGCACCCTGATTGCTTTCTATCACAATCCGATTTTTTTTTTCTAAATTCCTAATCCATTGCTTCATATGTTATTTAAAATTTATCTTCTCAACAACGTAAATATCTCAATTAATACCTACTGTTGAATAATCAACATGAACGACATTGCCCTTAGAGTGTGAATACACTCTAAGGCACAATGGCAATCCACTGTACGGTATTACGTAATAACCCCGAGGATTCGTTCGAACTTTCCCCCTGTATAATGTTCGTTATGTTTGTAGGTGGGTATCGTCGGTAGGACGGGTGCCGGCAAGTCGTCGCTGATCTCTTCGCTGTTCCGGCTCGCCATCGTAGAGGGAGAAGTGCTCATTGATGACGTAGACACATCCTTCTTAGCTCTACAGGTAAACATAATATTGTCTTATTAATCAATTCTCTAAGGTAACAAAATAGGTACAAGCTTTTAAATCAAGCACGCATAGCCCCCTCCTCTGGTTTTGCCTTTTGGTCGAGACGCATAATATAATTATGTTTCATTAGAATTCTTCATATAAGTATACTTACCTTTAATTAAAAGAATTACTTACTTGTGTGTGCCCCAGGAGCTACGGTCGAAGATATCCATCATACCTCAGGAGCCGGTGCTGTTCTCAGCGACCGTGCGCTACAACTTGGATCCGTTCAACAACTACGACGATGAACAACTTTGGCAGGCCTTGGAAGCTGTGAGTTTAGTTTACTCTTTACTAGTCTAATTATATGACTATTGTAGATGGAATTTGGCTACACATTAATTAAAAAATTTACCCAAACCGAAAGTAGCGCAAAAAATACCCGTGTTCCGCAGAGTTGCTGCATTCCTAGGTACGCTGCGCAGCGCCATATTGCCCAAAAACACGTTGTGAATTTGCATCGCACAGTCTAAACTAATAAAAATTCAGTTTCATTTTTCATCATTTAGTATTCGCAAACAACTTGTGCTGATATGAAAAGATTTGCCAGTCAGACTGCTCGGGGTAGGAGTACCTACGCTGGACGATCGCCACTCGTAATTTCTCTAAGGGCGATTGTGCACGGGCGCGCGGCGCATTTTAGCTGCGAGGGTTCGGTTTTTTGACAACGTGGGTCTACGTTTCCCCTGCAGCACACACTATACACGAATATTAACGACTATGTCAACATGATGATGATGTCACCATATCCCACCTCCCTCAGCGAAGCTACGCAGACGCACGCTTCCGTGTACCGCGTGCATGGGTTCCTGTCATTTGACAAAAAACGAATCGCAAATTTTCATTTTTTTAAATAACGTTAGGTAAATTTATACTTGATAAAGTTATCACTTTACAAACTGTTCTTTCTGTAAATAACTCATTTGGCAAATAATTGAAGGACAACATTTCATTACATCAAAACATAATTTAAACTAATATAATTTACTCATAATTAGTGAAACAACTCAAAGCATAAATAATGTTTGACAAAATGCATTGCTTGATAATTACTTAATTAAGGGTACGCTAGTCGGTAATTCTTCCATACAAACGAAGTATGGTGATTACTCGTCTGTTTGACAGTGTAGATTCAAAACTAAAACTTATGAAAGCCGAATTGGTAAAAAAATATTGATTTGGAAGTTATGAGCGTCGAACTTCCTTATTTCAACACTTATTTTAACTCGTCTTTGGGCGTAAATAAATAACTTATGTAGTAAAAAAATGGCAAAATAGAAACAAACTTGGGTTGTAGTGGACGTTATCACATACACTTTCTTGCAAAGCGAAGCTAGACACAGGTGCGTAGCCTCTCCGTGCGGTGGGGCTCCGCCTTAAATTTAAGGTCGCTCGTTCATAGATCAATTTGTCCAGGACTTCGTTTGGACCTTGGACCAGGGTATATTTGATGGGAAACATCATGTTTTCCTAGCATAGTCATGTATAAAGCTGTGTTTCCGTAGGTGGACTTGAAAGGTGCGGTATCGGCGCTGGACTTCAAGGTGTCGGAGGGCGGCTCCAACTTCTCGCTGGGCCAGCGCCAGCTCGTGTGTCTCGCGCGCGCCATCCTGCGCGCCAACCGCATCCTCGTACTCGACGAGGCCACCGCCAACGTCGACCCCAAGTATGTCAATACCAACCACCATAACCATCCATCTATTACCACAACCACTTCCACTTGTGGCACAATACGGTCCATATTTGGCACAATACGGCGTTTATTTTATTCCCTGATGCTCAATAGCAACAGTTTAACAGATGCAACCTGTCGATCAGATCATGGATCATGGTAGGATTTAAACCTTCGGTTTTATTGATTGACCTACTTACTTTTAAATATTACAATCAAAATTGAATCTAAGCTGTATTCTAATCTCTGAACAATGATTGACTTTCAAACTTCGTTCAAAGATTATGTCCAAAAGTATTTAAGTATGTTACTTTGGCTAATCTAGTAAGACCAGTACAAAACAAGAAAGCAAGTTAACATTATCCAAAGAAATCTAACTTATATATAACTTACTAGGTTCCTTTGTAACAATAATTAAGTTCGTTCCTAAGATATAAAAAAAACGAAATTCAAAAATTATCATTGATTTTTGACGCAGCGGCAGATAGCTGCGGATGGAACTAGAGTGCGCGCAAGATAAGTCTATTTATCTTCTTGCAAGCACTCTACCTACCTAATTCTATCAATTTTGGATTGAATCTAAAATAAATAATATGCAATGACTTACAGAATCCTCATTTTCAGAACGGATGAATTTATCCAAAGAACAATAAGAACGCGCTTTGCGGACTGCACCGTGCTGACGGTGGCGCACCGACTGAACACCATCATGGACTCGGACCGGGTCATGGTAATGGACTCCGGGCGGTTGGTCGAGTTCGACCACCCCTACCTCCTCCTCAACAAGCCCGAGGGACACTTCTCCAAAATGGTCAAAGAAACCAGTGAAAAAATGTCCGCGCAACTATACCAGATAGCAAAGAACACATACCTTAATAGTGGCGGAGTTATATAACAGTGCCTCTCTCTATAAGTAATGTAAGTTATTTGTGTTAAGTACTTTAAATTTTCATCGTGTTGGAATAATGTTTTTGGCAAATATGATATAAATAATAATATTACCTGTAACTATTATGTACACGTCATGGATTGACGACTGACGCCTATGTAGCACTGCCGCGTATCCTTTAGGAGCAATGAACTCGATATTATTATAATAACTTTCCCAAAAAAAACAACCAGCAACCTATATGATTAATTGATTTCATGAATTACCATGAGCATGTTCTAAGTGAAGGAGAGTAACAAGTGAAGGAGAGCATTTTTATTTATCAATCAGCATTTAAAAATTTAGGTATTATCTTTAATTTGTCGATCAATGTATTATTCTGTAATTATTTATAACTGATAAAACTTTTTAACACTAGTAGGTAATGATAGAAATAAAACATACGCACGCCTTCATAATTAGTTGCAATGGCTACCTCTTTATCCAACAATGTTGTAGGTATGTACCTACGCGTTAAGGGGTAGGTAACTAATTTATACAAGCGTCTGAATCTGAACCTATAAAATCAGAATAAGTGGAAATCTTAGCGATGCATTATTCCAATGCAGATTAAAGAATTTATAAGAATGTGAGTATAGTGTTAAGTACAGTGCAGGAAAAAAACTGTGTTATTTATTTTATTATGAAATTGTATCATATCATTAATGATTTATAAGTTTAAAATGACCATTACAAATGCCATAGAGGTTACCCTCGAAAAATAAAACATAAGCTTTATAAATCTCGTTTTATTCGCCTCCCACGCTACGCCGTCTAATGCTACTGCTAGGTATGTACCTGTACCGTAATCACGCAACACATTTTTGTAAACGATTACGACTAATCTGTTTCAATTTGACAGTTCAACAACATTCATTGCGTTATTTACGTTGTTGAGCAGATGTTTATTTCGAACTTTTGAAGCAATGGATCAGCAATCTGTTTCAAAACGATTCAGATTCTGATTGATCGTGTATTACGAAATTAGGGAACTGGATCGTTACGCGACAATACGCAAATGTCGACAATATTTAATACGTATTGTTAATGAAGTTAGATCTTCAGCGATAACTCGGGAAGTGTTTTTTTCCGACACATGAAAGCGTTTTAACACGTTGAATAACGCATCAGATCGCGTTGACTACATTAAACTGTCTTATTCTATGCAGGGACCGTGCAACCCCGGTTAAGAGTTAAGCTTTTCGAAAGGGTAAGCCGTTTATGAGGTTACCTTTATCTGATGTAACCCCTTGAATGGGTTCTGTGCTCAAAACCCATTAAAAGGGTTATCTCTTCAATATGGATAACCCATTGAATGGGTTCTATACCTAAAACCCAGTGAAAGGGTTACATGATAACCCATTGAATGGGTTCTATACTTGAAACCCAGTGAAAGGGTTACATGATAACCCATTGAATGGGTTCTATACTCGAACCGCAGTGAAAGGGTTACCCCTTCATTATGATAACCCATATAATATAAGGGTTTTGTTCGGGTTATCATATGGTTTTTCAATAAAATTGTGCTAAATAGGTGATGGTGGGGTGGGGCGAGCACCACGCGCATTGCTTTTATTTCACTAGATATCGTAGGCTTGTAGACGAAACACACGGAGTAAGGTGATGTGTCCTACAAAGGGTGATATTACAATTTTTTTTTTAAGTCTTTTCTTTAATTTTCTATGGTATAGTTACTTAGGTAATTTAACAATCTAAACTCTTAAGGACGCGTTTGCAAATTTGATAGGTATAGAATCGAACTACTACACTACTAACTACTGACAAAGGTCACACACACAAGTGTACGCACGGTTAGTTGCGGGAATAGTAGTCAAGTGAACTAATTTTGGTACTTTGAATGTTTTTTTTTCTCTATATTCTTTATAATACATAGGCATCTACAAAAAATATTTCGTATTGTTGTTTGTATTTTTACTAAATAATACTTAGATACAAATACCTACTTCAGTTATTGCTAGGAGGCACTGGAAGCCCTCTTCTGGTAGAAAGATGTGGGCTGTGGACTTTGGGCTAGTTTTGTTAGTTATGATGTGACTTTACCTCCAGACTTGATGGAGTGACCTGAAGGTGTACTTCGGTGACTGCTACTGGTACTCCTCGACGAGTAGAATTAGATGTGCCGAGTTTGGGCTCGTTTTGTTAGTTATGACGAGACCTTACCTTTGGACGAGATGGAGTGACCTGTAGGTGTACTTCGGTGACTGTCACTGGAACTCCTCACGAGTAGAACTAGGTGCGCCGAGTTTGGGCTCGTTTTGTTAGTTATGACGAGACCTTACCTCCGGAATTGATGGAGTGACCAGAAGGTGTACTTCGGTGACTGCTACTGGTACTCTACGACGAGTAGAACTAGGTGTGCAGAGTTTGGGCTCGTTTCGTTAGTTATGATGAGACCTTACCTACGGACTGAAAGGAGTGACCTGAAGATGTACTTCGGTGACTGCTACGGGTACTCTACGATGAGTAGAACTGGGTGTGCCGAGTTTGGGCTCGTTTTGTTAGTTGTGATGAGACCTCACCACCGGACTTGATGGACTGACCTGAAGGTGTACTTTGGTGACTGCTACTGGTACTCTACGACGAGTAGAACTAGGTGTGCCGAGTTTGGGCTCGTTTTGTTTGTTAGGATGAGACCTTCAGTCCGACAGCATCTCGTCTTGGTTTTGGCATTATAGCGATTGTTCAAAATTCACAAATACGCACTGACTAATAAATACCTAATAATATCGCAAAAGACGCCCGGGTTCAAAAAATCAAACAGCAAGAATGACAATTGTACGGTCCCAGCAAATGCCTGCAATAAAGTAAGTAACAAGTCCAGACATGAAAAAATCATAATATTATGTAATTTCGATATCCAGGCAGCAAAGCTAAAATAAACACTATATTACATGCAATAATGATCATAGATCCCTGTTTAGAAGCCGCTCGGTAAGTAGGCACAAAGGCGCCGCCGCGGCCGCTTAACGCGTGCTATTCCATTTTGCAACCTATGCCCATCATAGAGAGATCATATTAAATTGCTCCGTCAGTCGGAATGTTACGCTGTTATCGTTTTAGGAGAGTTGAAAGTGTAACCCTTTTGAATGGCTTAAATTAAGCCGTTCAAATGGGTTACCCACATCGTATGGGTTTTTAAATAACGGCTTAGAAAAACCCTATCGAAAACCCTTTCAATGGGTAACGGAAATTTGAATGGCTTAAATTAAGCCGTTCAAATGGGTTACCCACATCGTATGGGTTTTTAAATAACGGCTTAGAAAAACCCTATCGGCTTAAATTAAGCCGTTCAAATGGGTTACCCACATCGTATGGGTTTTTAAATAACTGCTTAGAAAAACCCAATCGAAAACCCTTTCAATGGGTAACCCAAATGGTCCCTGATTCTATGCGCCGCATGCTCTGAGAAAGAGCCACAAAGTCCCGCAGCAGCTTCTATATCAGTTTGAGACACTGTAAACGCAGTAGCACAAAGTTAACAGGAATAACTTTTCGAGCTGAACTCGTTTAACGACATAACGCGTTATTTCTTCAACGCTATAGATATATCGCAGTTTAGTTCAGACTGTCAGAACATTAATTAACGCAGGTGAAGCAGGAGCATAAAAGAATAAGAATAATTTATTGTTTAAAAAATTACATTCAAGTGCGTTGATTCCTGGAACTCACACTAGGATTCCCTGTGTCGTGAGATCCAGGCTCCTTCGTTCCATTTACATTTTATTGATATGCATGTATTAAGTATATTATATACGTTACAATAAATTTCTTAATTTCATATAATCTACTAGAAAAGGAATATAAAAAAAATATAAAAAATAAGACGATTACAGAAAGAAAACAGTATTTATACAAAGTATGTATGTACGAGTTTGTTGTGTGTAATTGTAATGGTGTGTGTATGTGTGATATTGGGTGTTTGTGGGGGTATATGAATTAAGATAGTTATGTTAGTGTTGATAGTGTATCTGAATGTTATACCGAAGCATGTATATAATTATGTGGATTTTTGTGAAATAAATAAATAGAGATTTAGATGAGAGATGTATCAGTACTTTTATATTTTTAGATTAAGACGTTTTCAGTCATTTCATAGTCCAGAGTAAGAAGCCATTTCGTAACCGAAATTTTGCATTTAATTTGGGTAAGTTGTAGAATATTGAGTCGGTTATTGAGTTTCGTGTAAATGTGCGGTCCCATAAAACCGTACGACTTTCTACCGATTGTTTTACGGCATCGAACCTTTTCCCATTGTACCCTTCGACTAGACACGATACAAGTGCACATGGAGGTCTTATGAAATCTTAGAGTGACTGATAGGATGTAAAGCTGTCTGACTCTAAGAACTCCCACTTCGGTGTAGAGTGTGTTAGTGGGGTACCGGAATGGTCTTCCATATGCAAGTTTAAGCAAAGCTCGTTGAGCTCTTTCAACCTTTATTAACGAGGTTTACCCGCCGCGCCCCATACTATTATACAATAGTTAAGGACTGATTGACACAGAGAGAAGTATAATTATCATCTTTAGGACTGAAGCATCTGCAATTTTACCCAGTTGCTTAAAGATACGGAGCAACTTTCGAACTCTACCTCTTAAAGCACTCAGATGTGTGGACCATGACAAACGGTTATCTACAAAGACTCCCAGGTATTTAATCGAATCTGTTTGTTCGATGTATGGGCAAGTACAATTTTCTGGGCTAGAACAGGAGTGCAGCTGTATACAAGTTACAGAGGGGCGGAACGTTTCGAGATAGCAAAGTTGATTGCCTTCGTTTTATCTATATTTAACGTCAGAAGATTATGTTGCAGCCAGTTCGCAATAGTTTTATCCCCGCTTTCAACCGAGAACTTAACGTCATCCCAAGTTTTCCCATAAAATACGATTGCGGTGTCGTCAGCATATGTAAAAATTTTAACTTGAGGGATTTTCATGGCGCATAGTCCATTTATATATATGATAAATAGAGTAGGTCCCAGCACGCTTCCCAGGGGCACACCAAATTGCACTGTGTTTGGGTCACTAGAATATTCACCTAGCACTACTTTTTGTGTTCTATCGTTGAGATATGAGGTAAACCAGTCCAGGGCAGTGCCATGAACTCCCAGAAGCGACATTTTTCTAATCAAGATTTTCCTAGATATTGTATCAAATGCCTTGGCGAGGTCCAGAAAGATGCCAGTACGGCATGTACTGGCGTCCTTGACCTAGATTGAGGGTTATAAAATTGGCTAAATTGGTTACTGCGTCCTCCGTGGACCTAACAACCCGAAAACCGTATTGATTGTCTGACAATAATCTATTTTTTTCTAGGTATGCGAGTAGTCGTTTGTTCATAAAAAGGTAGACAATAAAGTAAAACGTTTAATCTTTCATGCTCTATTAGGTCCTACCTTTACCATCCTACTCATTTATCCCATTTGATAAAATTAATAATAAACTTACTATTTTTATATTAATGTTTTCTGCCTTTTATGTAAATACCATTCAATTTTCACCACCCTTCTGAGAGACGATATCTCAAAAACCTAATTGAAAATATTAATTATTTTATATTGTGTGAAGGTAGGTATGGTAAAGTTTATTTACATCTATACCAATAAATAAAATTGAAGTGTCTGTTTGTTTGTAATGTCAAAATAACAGCATTTTACTAAATGCATATGAAAGTATATACGATACTTATAACAAAAAACCTTTTTTTTTTGTCTTTGTTTGTTCCGGCCAATCTCCGAAACGTCTGGACCGATTTTGACGGGACTTTCAGTGGCAGAAGACTTTTATTTTACAAAAATAATTTGGGGACACGTGGGCGAATCCGCGGACAGCAGCTACACTATACTCCAATACTAACAGCCTTACTAATAAACATTTACGCACGACGTATACCAGGGTTATAAAATCAACGTTACCAATAAACGATATTTGACGTTTCAGTTGTATACATCTGGTGTAACAGATGTCTTTAAACAAAGAGAATTTGTACAACCGTTATTCAGCCCTCGGACCTTGTGTAGCGAACGTATAACCTATAATAACTAGTTGCTTTTGTCTTATTGAGTTTGAAAACCATGGATTATTTACAATATATCGATATTTTAGATGAAATTGTGAATC
Source organism: Xanthia icteritia (assembly GCA_949128155.2). Lineage (NCBI taxonomy): Eukaryota > Metazoa > Arthropoda > Insecta > Lepidoptera > Noctuidae > Xanthia > Xanthia icteritia. The sequence goes on from OX421934.2 coordinate 11,330,637, forward strand.
GTAAAGAAAATGTTATAAAAATCGTTATGATCTTTTCTGTTTGCAAGAAAATGAGTTTCGATTGAACTAAAGGTTCAGCAAACTATAAGCAAGGTTTTTTTTTGAATTAGGTAAATGTCATTAGTTTCAGCCATTTAATATTGTAGAAAAAAAAATATCTTCATAATTTTATCATTTCAATCGTACTGAATTCGCTTTGAGATATTTTGACGTTCAAGATTGACTATAACAGCTTTTACGGTTGCGTTCTTAACTAATGCATGCATCATTAGTGAATTACCAATAATCTATTTTTTTAATTCGGTAAATAACCAAAAATCTGTAGTTTTGGAAATAAAATGGACGTAATTATTTAAATTTACAATTTTTAAACTTATAAGTATAAAGTTATGAACGTTTCCCCAAATGAGAAAATGTCAATGATATTACACAGTACCAGTTTCAGAACGCACCTTCTAATGTTGCCAGTGGTTTTTGTAATAAGCAGTGAGAAATGAAATGAAATGAAATGAAATGAAATTGTTTATTCTGTAAATAGGATATTGGAATCACTTTTAAGCGTCATCTTAAAAAAATAATTAAAAATTAGCTAGATGAGTTCGGCGTTTCCTATCTGACTACTCTGAGAAGAAAGGCCGAAACAAACTCAGAGGTCACAGTCTCTTTTAAAGTCCAGACATAATCTTGGTCAGGCCATATGAGGACCATGTAGATTAGTGTCTGAAATGGTCTTTTGAGAAAAGAACCACACAGATTTGAGTGGACCTGTCCTGTCAGTGCAAGCATTTGTCAGTAATCGTGGAGCTCAACCCAGAACTTAAGGAGCTCAACTCGACGAACAATACCAAAGAAAGGACATTTGGGTAGGCCTCATAAACTACTCAAACTGCCAGACCATCATTAAAACTAAATAAGAAAGAAAAAATAATAATAATTAAAAAATCCACATAGTACTCACATTCACAAAAATTTAAAAAAAAATACTTTACAAAGTAATAATGTCATTTTGTATGTTATGTTTATATAATACTGGTATTGATTTTATGATTTTAGCACAAGGTTTAGCAGAGCGAGCAGCTCAATCCCAAGCTTTTTTATCATCTAAATAATCTAAAATTTTATACTACCCTATAATTATATAGTAAAATTTTATAGAGTAACTATGCATTGTGTATACACTGATTATTAGTAAGGGTAGTGTGTAACGCCTATTCACAGCTTGTATACATTGGTGCCGATTCTCTTGTCACAAATGCCTCTAAACTAGACTAAAAATCACTAAAATTTAGTTTATTCCTGTCAAACGATGATTTTTTTAAACTTATTTTTATTAGTAAGGCTGTAACTATATAATATTATAATAATGTGAAAGTAAGTTTGTTTGTTTCGCTTTCACGCTAAAACGGCTTAACAGATTTGGATGAAATTTGGCACAAGAGTAGACCATGACCTGGATTAGGACATACTTTTTATCCCAATCTTCCCACGGAATCGAGACTAGTGGGGGTGAAACCGCGGGGTGCAGCTTGTTTTAGTATAAATGCAATATTCTTGACAAGATCGACTCGAATCTCAGATGTCCTCGTCAATAACTTTTTTTCAGGAGGTATAATTATATTTGTCATATTGCCATTTGCCATCATATATAAATATTTTGGATGTGTTACTTTACGTACAAAAATAAATTACCTTCAAAAATAGGATAAACTTTTCGTAAAAAGTCGAAAACATGCGGCTTAAAATGTTTGAGAATATGCAAATAGCGCTCTTTCATATGATACCCCACATGCCCTAGTAGACCCACTTCGAATTTTTAAGAAACACCGGTGCAAAAAAAAAAAAAATGTCTTTCTTATTTGCGAAATAGTTGGGCAAACGTCATCTAAAACTAATCCAAATTTCAAGTTGATAACATTTCGACGGTGAGAGGTCTCGGAGAGTTGTAAAGAGTGTGTGAGGCCTATGTTGGTCCGGAGGCTATACGCGGGGGTCGTGCGGTCCATGGCCCTTTACGGGGCACCGGTTTGGGCGCGTTCATTGAGGCGGCGGCCAGCCCGCTGGTTGAACGCGTCCCAGAGGGTCATGGCCACCCGGCTGGTCCGGGGATACCGCACGGTCTCCGGTGAGGCGGCGAGCCTCCTTGCCGGATTACCGCCATGGGATCTGGAGGCAAAAGTCCTCGCGCATATCTGGGAGTGGCGCGAGGAGTCGAAACGCCGGGGCGTTGCGGCGATAAGTCCCCTCTTTGAGGAGTGGCTAGAGAGGCGCCACGGCGTCCTCACCTTCCGCCTGACGCAGATCCTCACCGGACATGGTTGTTTCGGGAGGTTCCTGTTTCGTATCAGGCGGGAGGAAACGCCCGGGTGTCATCACTGCGTGGATCGCCCGGAGGACACGGTTGAGCATACGGTGGAGGTCTGTCCGGCTTGGGCAGAGCATCGCCGTGTCCTCGTGGAGGCGATCGGTGGCGGGGATCTCTCGCGTCCGGCCCTAGTCCAGGCCATGGTACGGAGCGAGAGGGCATGGGAGGCCGTCACCTCCTTCTGCGAAGCAGTAATGCTCGCGAAGGAGGAGGCAGAACGCGTGAGGGAGAGGCAAATTTCGCGCCCTCACGCCCCTAGCCGCCGCAGGAGACGCCCTGGGCGTCGGGAATCGCAGGCCGATTCCCGGCCACCGTAGGCGCGGGCTTGCGGACGGTGAGCAATGGGTAGCTCGCCGTCCGACAAGGACCAGGCCCGGGTCGACGGCGCGTTGTGTTCCACGCGCGCCTCAAAGAGATGTCAGCAAGTGAAGGGGTCCGATAGGACCGATGCCTGCCGGGGTTGCGGGAAAGTCCGAAAGGGATACCGTGGCCCCTGGCAACGTACAGGCAACGGAAGGAACACGGGTGGGTTTTAGTCAGTAAGAGTCTGACACGCCCTCCCGCTCCACCCAGAGCGGGAGAATTTATTTGATAAGTTTCCCACACAAAAAAAAAAAAAAAAAAAGGCCTATGTTGGTGCACATGGCCTTATATACAATGTCCAGAAAACTGAGTATATGGTCGATGCCCCGAGTATTACTAAATGGATTGTGCATAAATCGTGTCACGAAATTTAAATACCTGGGGCATTTAATTACCGAAGGTCTTGAAGACGATCAGGATATTGAGAGGGAGCGCAGGGCTTATTGAGAGGGGCCCAAAAAAAAAAAAAAAAAAAAGCGGGCGGATATTGAGAGGGGCCCAAAAAAAAAAAAAAAAAAGGTAGATTATAATTACGCTCGTTATACTTGCTTTTTCTCTGTCATTATGTTTTTTTTACAAAATGTTACTAGAAATACCTAAATAAACTGAGGCCTCATTTTGTTTTGCCGCCCAGGACCCCCGACAGACTTAGTCCGCCACCGATTGGAGCCTGTCCAGACTGAACCCCGACGATGTGACCCCCCTTTCTCGAAGGCTGGTGCCGCCCTTGATACACAATTGATTAACGTCACCTAACTTTCTTCTTTTGACTTAACACCAACTCACTCCACATGAGAGAATTTGATTGACAATTCGAGTAAATTGCCAATCCAATTATATGGTATGGAATGGAAATTAAAGTCTGGTACTCGTCTTGTTTAGTCATTTAGTGTGATCATTTAATAAAATATAAATAAAAAGCTTGAGGCTTATTTTTTTGTGTAAGAAGGACGTTCACGCCTCAAGCTTTCAAGAAAACATTAAAGTTCTTTGCTTACGTACTGGTAGGTTTTATTTTGTACCTTTTAGTTCAATAATAGCTTGTTTTGAGAAAGATTTATATTTATATTTTATTTTGTGTATTTTTGCATTAGATGTTGATAAAATATCTGTTCTATCACCTTCACTTGTAAGGTACTTGTCAAGACAAATCCAACGAATCCAACACAACAGGGCTACCTTGTAAAGTTGAGGTGTTCCTGTGGCTACCTTCCTGGCACTATCATCAGACCCTAGACTTCACCTTGGGCTATAGTTTTTGTCAAGACAAAACTAATGAGCCCAAACACATTAGGGCTATCTTATTTAGTTGAGGAGTTCCTGTGGCCACCAGTGGCTCTACACTTCAACCAGAGCTATAGTATTCATTAAGGCAAATCAATACAGTAGAAAGACAACGGGGCTATCTTGTTTCTGTGTGATTTCCTATGGTTCGCTCCCGGCTCCTTACTCAGGTCCTGGACTGTACCTTGAGCTAACGTACCTACTCGGCAAGACATATCCAAATAGTCAGAAAACAACGGGGCTATGTTGTTTAGTTGAGAAGTCCCTATAGTTACCATCTGGCTCCATCATCATCATCTATATAGTAGGTACTTGGCAAGACTAAAGCAACGACCGCAAACACAATGATACTATTATCTGGTTGAGGAGTTCCTATGATCGGCTCTATCCTCAGACCCTGGATACTACTTTGGGCTGATGTACTTGTCAAGACAAAGCCAACGAGTCCAAACTTGATGGTACTGTCTCGTGTTTTTGAGAAGTTTCTATCGCCATTTTCGGGTTCCATCATCAGACCCTGAACACCATCTAGATAATACCACTTATCAATTAATATCCATCCACATATAAAATTTCGTGTTTATACTGTTGACCGATGAGGAGTTCCTCGTCTGAAGCCAATATTGTATACAGCAGCCAGATCATGGTGGACTTTAGAGCGAAATATCATAATTAAATGCGTATATAAAATTTCGTATATGTACTTGTTGAATGTTGAGGAGTTCCCTCGTCTGAAGCCAGTGCTGGGTGCAGCAGCCAGAACATGGTGGAATTTAGAACGGACTATCATAATAAAAGCGTATATAATATTTCATGTTTGTACTGTCAGCCAATCCTGGGTGGTCAATCAGGCTTATAATAAATATGCATTGTCTTCGGAACTGAGCCAACATGTAAAATAAAACTCCGTAGGATAAAAGGAAGTGGTTTTAATTCAGCTTGCAAGATTCGCCCAAAACAAACAAACATACTAACTAACTAACATACAAACATTGCAAGTTGAATAAAAGCTTTTAAATTAAAATATAACATAATTAAATAATTATGCTATACTTATAGGAATTGCTGCCAAATTAGTAAAGCAATGAGTCAATTATATAAGAAAATTAAAAAACTGAAACCTATTGTAAAAAACTGGCCAAGTGCGTGTCGGACCATGCGCAATGAAGGGTACCGTAGGTGGGAATAATTTATCCTATGAACAAACTAAATATTGTAGTTGAAAAACATGTTCATGTTTTTGCAGCTGCAAATGTTGGTCGATTATTACTAGTTAACTTGTGTGAAAACTATCACAGCTAAGTAACTGTGATAGTTTTCCTTTTAATTTCGTTATAACTATGTACCTACGGCTGTGAATTTTGTCAGTATTTATCCAGAAACAACCATTTAGCTGGCAGGGGTTAAAACACTTGACTCTTACAAAACTTAGCACTTTAAAGCTTAATATTTCGCAAATGTATACCTGAATCTAAAAGTGGGTGGAAAGACCTTTCCAACGACACCACACAACATGAAAAAGATGAAAAAAAAATATTACAGCTTTCCAGTACTAAGTATCTCTGAGCTAAGCCGCGGACAGACAGACGGACATTGGGAAAAACTATAAATGGTTCAAATTGTGTTATGTAATAAATAGCTAGCATTCTGTCTACCTGATACCCGGTGTTTCGACCAGAACCTCATGACGTTGAGGCCACTACAGACCGTTCACTGTAACTTGTCCCTTGCCGTCATGTTGACACCATCACCATAGTTTGTCAAGCTTAGCTTCAGTACTTATACTCGTAGATGTCGTAGACAGATCTTAAAATTGATAATTTCATGAAATGAACATCGACGACTGGTCACATCATGATGTGGCCTGGTCAGATCATTGAATACTCAACGTTTAACGATATGAGCAGTTAAACGCACGACTACTTCATGATGTGGCCAAACAAGAGTGATCATATCGCGCAATAGTTAGATTGTCCATCGGTAGAGGCATTGATGTCGCTTTGTTTTTGTTGTGCATCATGGCGGCGGCATACAACCACAAGCACCACGCAAAAAAAGGCGATGGACTTTTATTGGGTTTCCAAATGTGATATTATGGAAAGCGATCAACTTGAAAGTAGCGCTCGCTGGCCGCTGTCACGGCGTGAATTGCAACATAGCACTTAAAATTAGTTTAAAAATTTTCAAAATTGCCGCCGCTTATGTGGCACTCTAACCAAACCTAACCCGTGTGGTTAGAACTGATATCAACCACACGCGAGCCGAGCGAGCGCAGCGAGTTGTGCTGCGGTAGCGGCTGGCGAGCGCTACTTTCAAGTTAGTCGCAATTACTTGGCTGTTTGTACTACACCTTTAACCATGGATACATTAATGATATGGCCAAACATTATCGGTGGAAAAACTCCTTAATTTTCCGGCCAGGGCCTTGGTGTGAATCACAGGTTATTTTAGATTCACACTAAGGTTTTGGTCGGGCCGGCGCAGGTGGATTGCGGCATGCGCGGCTGCGAGCACGGACACCTCCAGACGGATACATACTTAGGCTCTGTCAGTGTCCGGTGTCCGCGCTCGTCCGCAATCTGTCCGTGGCGGTGTGGCCGATCCTCCTTGAGTGAAATAGTGCTTAGTTGATAGTTTAAGGCTATTTTTACCGTAGGTATGTAACAAGCGCTTCTCGCCATCAACCTTGAAAGTTTGGCGACTAAATTTGTAAAAGAACAAACAATGTACAGACGCCAGCACATCAACCTACTACAATCTGTCAAATTTCTTTAATAGATTTTCAACTTTATCACTAAAGCATAAGGTTCAAAGTTTATTGGGAAAATTTGACAGTTTCGGGTAGATGGACCAACTGGCGTCTGTACCTATGTTAGAGAATAATAATAAAAAATAATACAAAAATAATTAGACTACATATCATTTAAACGTTGACGTTTAAACGATATGGGCAATATTAGCTGGCCATATGATGAAATGATCAATTCTAAGATCTGGTCACGATATAGACTTAAAAATGGCAACTGACTGAACAGACCAATCGCGTCACGGGTCCATTTATAATGAACGCTCAGTTACTGTGCGTTCATTAATTTAATCTATACAGGTTGCTTAGATACTGTATCTAAGCAAACTGTATAGATTAATTACTGGCTGTGCTTGTTGGCAACATTGTGACCGGTATGTATCCGACTGAAAGACTTGTATCTATGGTTTCATTCCTTTTTCCTCTTCTAACTACACTAACTACAGGCAAAACTCATACATGGTGCGGGCGAGTAAGGACTTTAATATTCTTTGTGAAGTTTTCATTTGACCCATTTATCACCAAAAGCTATTCTGCACGCGCTCGGCTGAACGATGACAATTTTAAAAGTGCATAGTGCATAATACTTATTGTACTTATTAATGTTTTTTATCGTGCTTATTAGTGATCCTAAGTTTTCTACTAATTTTTCTGTTTTTACCCGTGAGAACCTGTAATTGGCGTTATGTTTCTTAATCAAATGTTATCCATTTGTTATTGCTGTTGGTTCTCCTATTAATAAAAATTTAAAAAAAAATCTCTATCATTGAGATAGAAATATATTTTATAAGTCTATGGTCTTGATCTAATTTGACAGCAAGACACTGTCAAAGTGACAGACGAGTCCTGCCTGCCTGCCTGAGCCACTGAACGAAAAGCGAACGTTATTGTCAAGTGAAACAAATCTTGATTAACTTTCTAGAAATCAATATTTCTGTAAGTAAAACACTTACCTATTAGCACGTTTACTAGATTTCGTATAAGTATAACATAAAACTTTAATTTCAGGTAAAATGACATCTGAAATATATGTTACCCCTCCATCGGTTTCATGGGCGCAGAGAAGTGCTCGTGTGTTTTTGACGTTTAACGTAGAATGTGAGAAACCATATATTAGAATTGAGAAAAAGACAGTCTCATTCAAGGGTATTTGTACACCGGATCAGAAGTTACACGAGGTTGTCATACCCTTATATTCTGATATTGATCCAGACAAAAGTGCCTACACAAACAAAGGGAGGTTAATCGAGGTAGTGTTGGCTAAAGCTAAAATTGACGATGCTTTCTGGCCTACCTTAACCAGTGACAAAAAGAAGCACCACTGGCTAAAAGTGGATTTTAACCGTTGGCAAGATGAGGATGAGAGTGGAGATGACATTGATGATATGAATGATATGTTCTCAAGCAAATTGGGAAACTTTGGTGATGAAAATGAAAAAGAGACCACCAGCTCATCTGAAGAAGAAGATCTGCCTGATATAGAGTAAACGATCTCATGTATTGCATAGCCAAAAAATTCAATTAGTTTTAGAAATTTGTAATTATGGACAATATTTGTGCTTTTATACAAGGAATAGTGAGGTAGTGGTAGCTCCTAAATGTATTACATATAATAAGGTTAATAGGAGTGTGGTCTGGTATTTTTTGTCATAGTTTTTACTTACAAGTTAATTGGGGCAACAGATACATATTTTAATTTAGTGTCATAAAAGTTAAATTAATTTTAATTTTTAATTAGAATGGCAGTGAATGCTATTTTATTTGGCTTTTAATTTAGATGTAAATCATCTAACAAATTGTCTCTGGTTAGATTCTTTTTTTTATTACATTTATAATAAATGAAGTGTTGAAAAATTCAAAGGCCTGTACTATAAGTAACCTTATAATTATAATGCATTGAGGTGCACTTACACGGGGAACTCAATTGCTCAATTTATATTGGTCCAATATGACCTCACAGCATCTTCAAGCAAGTGATTTACTGTGATGCGAACATGAAGCAATTGTTGCTTAAGATACTGCTCTACCATATTGAGCAATATGGAATGACTTGATAAACTAGATTGCTAGTTAGATAGTTCCTGTTGTTTGCAATAATTGCCTGTGTAAGCGCAGCTTTATATTTGAACTCATTCATTCATATGTAAAATATATTATGTTCGTAAACAAAATAGAATTAAACATAATTATGTTATACAAAGTAACTTCATCTTGTAATTCAATTAAAATAACGTTTTTTAAGGCTGCACCTTCAAGCAAGTGATTTACTGTGATGCGAACATGAAGCAATTGTTGCTTAAGATACTACTCTACCATATTGAGCAATATGGAATGACTTGATAAACTAGATTGCTAGTTAGATAGTTCCTGTTGTTTGCAATAATTGCCTGTGTAAGCGCAGCTTTATATTTGAACTCATTCATTCATATGTAAAATATATTATGTTCATAAACAAAATAGAAATAAACATAATTATTTTATACAAAGTAACTTCATCTTGTAATTCAATTAAAATTACGTTTTTTAAGGTGCAGGTGCCAGTATCTAAAACACAATATTGGCTATGTTATAATGTAACAATAAAATCTTTTTGAAAAACTGCTGTTTTTCGAAATCGTAATTAATCTCAATGATTAAATATAAACGGCATACTGAACATCTTAATTTTAAAACACCAATCAATAAAATAATGTACATTCCAAAGATTAAACTATATGGCTGCTATAAAATCTATTATGTTTCTTTTTTTGACCTAAGCATACTCAACAGCCCCATATTGAGTAAGTTTGCTATGATAGTCTTTATATCAATGTGTATGTGCATACTGTTTCTTTTTATTTTTATGAGTAGGTATGTGGTCTACGCCATATTATTAAACTGTATTGTAGGTTTCAATATTGTTTCTAAGAACCACCTACTAGATCTATGAAATGCATGTTTTTTTCCAATACTGCGTGTTTTCTGAGCCTTGCGTCATGCAAATATATTTGTCAAAAAGCAAATCTCATCATGCATTAAATTATGTACTTTATTTATAACATCTTTCATTTTTATAAATGGATGTACTTACTGAAAGTATTACTAATTACTTTCCTACAGCAATAAAGTCAACAATTTATTGACCGAGTAGGATGGTAGGCAATGTAGGGACTGGACTGAGGGATCCGGACTTGCAATTAGTGAGACGAGGGTGGCGGGGTTGTACGCTACGTTTTGCCATGCTGCACGGCAAAATCTTTGCTGTGCGGTGCCGCAACGCATCGTGGGGCCAGACCCTTATTCAGTTCAGTAGCGCTGACGTGGTAAGTAGCGTGCTGATAGGATTGATGTTTTACAATGTAGGTACAGTAGGCCGCACGTCGGTGGTAACACTGACCTTGAGCTTGTGTAACGTTTAAGTTGGCCTCTTATTATATTGAAACTACGTAAGTTTCAATATAATAAGAGGTCAACTTGTACTGGAGTTGACTTTGTTACCACAGACGTGCGTCCAACTGTACCTATTAAAATTAACAATAATAGATTACCTATGTTGAGAACTAAAACCATACCTATCAAAATTAACTATAATAAATTGGATTGGAGAAGTGGAGGCCCAGTGGTATTGGCCGCGACTTAGGTTCGAGTGACAGGCGCTTTACTTTGTGTAAATTATTTCATCACCACCGTTCTTAAAACGGTGAAGAAAAACATCGTGAGGAAACCGGCATGTCCTAGAATCAAAAATTCGTAGACATGTGACATCTATGAACCCGCACTGGGCCCGCGTGGTGGATTGCGGCCCTCTCCCTCTCACCGAGAGGAGGCCTGTGTCCCAGCAGTGGGAACGTTATAGGCTGATTATGCTATAATAAATTATGATGACAACTCCTGAAACCATGATAGTGGATTTCTCGGAATTCATTAAAACAAATAAGTAGGTACCTACATTTTTTTTTTACACGGGGCCCGTTATGATATTTAGGTAATGATTACCGACCAACATATGGAGTGAAATGCAGGCGGTGGACTCGGGAAGTCGATCGTCCCAAACGGATAGGTCAAGCCGGACGCGGTCGGTCATGTTTGTTTTTTATATTTTTATTACGGACGCTTTTAACGTGCACGTCTTTCTACATTGTTCTCACATGTATAATTTCAACATTGATGATGTAGGTAACCAATTTTTTGATTTAAAAGAGTGTCCGTGGGTGGAGTTTCTTGCCCGTTCTTCTCCAGAGGTACCTACTACGCTTTGGAATGGGCAACTAGCTTCATATTTCTGACTGACCGACTTCTTGATAATTCAAAAGTGCCTGTAAATCAATAATAAGGTTTGAAATAAATGCATTGAGTTTGAGTTTTTGAGTTTCATGCATGCATGAATTTTGACCACGGGGCCACACATCTGGCGGACCTACTACTCAGTAGCCCGGGCACAGTATAATAAAGTAACAGTATTAGGTCCCGGCAGTGACCAGGAAATAATCACCTATGGCCGCTCGGTAGATAAACCTTCAGCGTCCGTGCGTAACTGCCGCGCACTCAAGACTGTTCCATACTGATATACACTACGATTTCGAAGCGCGTTGTTTCGGCCATTTTCTATGAAGATATAATACTGTGACCCAGGTGCAGTGAATAACTCCCACTCCCCGGGGCCCCGACCAAATACAAGTTATCATACCGTAACTACCTAATTTTTTAGGTATTTTTCTTGACATCTTCCATACGAATATTATTAATGCAAATGTAACTGAATGGATTACCTACACTTACATGGGATGACTTCGACATCCACGCGGAGCAAAAGCTAGTATGATATGCATGTAGATACATATTTATAGGCGAGGTGAGAGGCGAGCACGTTAGGAGAGTTGTTGACCAAAAGACAACAGCCTGCTATACCGATGCGTCGGATTTGCATGCGGAGCTGTGTCTATTTTTTGTTCCTAATCATTACAATCGCTCTAGAAGGCATACATTATTTAATTTCCCATTTGTCCCTACTGTAGTTCGATCCACCACCTCTACGCCGCGTAGGTTGACGACGCTCCACGCGCTCGTGGAAACCAACCCTGGATTGGACTTATTTGCTGATGAATGGAAGACGATAATGTTAGTATATTTGCGGTTCTGTGAGAAGACAGGTTGAAAGATTTAATTAATTTAGTATTAATGGCTAACTTGCTGTACTAAATATAGAATAATAGTACCTACCTAGTCGACCGAACTCTGGTCGGGTGAAAATAGAGAATGCTCATATAATATGTAGTATACGCGTGGAATTGAAGTCATGGGCAATATTTTAAACTAAGACACTACTCATGATACTATTTGCATTAAGGCTACTATTACGCAAATCAAAAATATTATTAATGCAAGTATGGAAAACCTATAAAATGTACTAAGTTATATAAAGTATCAAAGTCGCGCATCGCGATAGCGAGTGCTGCTGTAGGTAGACTACGCCGCGCACCGTATGTGCGGTACTTGTCATTGCGCGTGAAATCCTTGACCCCGCTCGACTCACGTGACATAGGTAAGTTGCTAACGATTTGATTCCTAATTCATTCCAACTTTCCCTTCATACTTTGCCGGCTTAGGACGGTCAAAACTACGATAACTAACACACATAATAAAATAAATGTGTAGGTAAAATTAATTTCCCGTAGTTTTGGCGTATTTACAAAGTTGGAATCACAGTATTTACACTAATTGTTCAGGAATCACGAAGTTTATTTACAATAATTTTAAGTCAGTGGGTCATCTTAGGGGCGTCCGGTTAGCGGCGATGGAACATTTCACGAGCTCGTAATAAACTTGTGCCATTGTAATATTAGTATTATTTGATGTTTGTTTACCTACTTTTTTTTCCGCTCTGCAGTGCGCTTTAATATTTTGATACTTCAAAACTTATTGGCGTTTATGAAGTATTTTATTTTTATTATTTTTAGTGTTTATTTGCAATAATAGCCTTTTACAATATGAATTAAGTACTTACTAAATTTTTAAGGTTTTCCATACTTGCATTAATAATATTTTTGATTTGCGTAATAGTAGCCTTAATGCAAATAGTATCATGAGTAGTGTCTTAGTTTAAAATATTGCCCATGACTTCAATTCCACCCTGTAGGATAGTTCATACTACTTAATTCCATGTATACTACATACTAGTGCCATGCTGCCATGATAGTAGGTACTTACTAATTCCAAGCTGTCATGTAATGACCACAGGCGTAACATGGTAACCAATGCCTCCGGTACAAAAAAAAAACTGGGGCCCTATATTAAACTGTTTAGGTTTTATTAAGTCAAAATATAAATATATAATAAATACTTTAAAGGTGCAAAGCTACTTTATTCTCTGCTCTTTATCGTGCACTGCAGGGCACAGCAAAGCTACTTACTACATGTAGGTATGTGCACGAGCAGTGGCGGCGTAAAGGGGGGCGGTCCACCCCGGGTGACAACACGCTGGACTAACATTACAAGAAGAGCTGCAGAGAGCTATGTTAGAATGTGTAGATAAATTATATGAAGAACTAGACCATAGTTACAGTGGATGACATTCTCATAACATTTGGTGTTGTTCAGCCTAAAACTATGCTTAAAATCTGACAATAATCTGTAATGAATTTTCTGCAGAGGACATTACTTTGGAGATTCTACGTCTGAGGCGCCACCTTCAGCATTTCTTTCAAAGAACAAAAAAAATGAAAAAGAAATGATCCAATGGACTACCTTGGAGCTTCTGAAATTCATTGTAAAATGGGACTATTCTGAGTCTGTATCGAGTCGCTATGACTAAGATTTTTTAAAACTATTTGTTTTTCAGTGGTTCTTGTGAAAGAAGTTTCTCAAAATTAAAGTTGATAAAATCTTACTTAAAATCCACAATGAGTCAAGAGTGACTTACCAATCTTTTCGAGAATTATCGAATATTTTAGCAAAATAAAGTCCAGTAAGGACGTTTAATACAAACGCCAGCAGGTCAACCTACCCGGAACTGTCAAATTTTCCAACCAACTTTGAACCTTATGCTTTAGTGGTAAAGTGGAAAATCTATTAAAGAAATTTGACAGATTGTAGTAGGTTGATGTGCTGGCGTCTGTACAACCCAGATGCTCCTAAATCTACAAAGGCCAGTAAAAAACCTTGGCACCTGGTTTATAAAATGAGATCCCGACAAAAGTTAGCAGTTCTTTTCTCGAAACCCCGAACTAAACACACCCGCCTCCCCCGACAAATCACCATCGCGAGCTGCTTTCACTCTCGGTAGACTCCACTACGTCCTGAATGCACGTAGGTAATTGGCACTCAAGTGCAAATTGCGTATCTATTCAGCGTGCATTCGGCCAATCATGACCTATGTACCGTCCGACCTACCTACCGTCTTTTCACAAGGAAAACCCCACCTTATCCATAGGATGCAGTCCCTACAAAACCGTTTCCTTCACAAGGCCACGGGATCCCCCTGGTATGTCAGAAATGAGATTCTCCATCTCGACCTCAAAATCCCCAGCATCCACCAGTTTCTAAAATGCATATCCAAGAGCTACTTTGTCTCCGCCGCCAAATATCCCAACCCTCTGGTTGTCGAGGCAGCCAATTATATCCTCTCTAACATTAGTCAAGTCCGCCGCCCAAGGCATATTCTCTCCGACCCAGATGACCCCATAACCCTCCTCCAAGAGAGCAGTAAGGCCACCAGTACAGTGCACAAAAACAAACGACACCCGTCATACCGACCTCACCGCCGCTGAGCCTGTAGTTTTAAAATCCCCTATTAACAATAATCAATGTTTAATCCAGCCTGTCCCATCTTGCTGTCCTCCCCCCAACGACGCCCTAAGCCGAGGTTCGTACCCCAAAAGGATACCCTTAGCGAGCGTTCGCCTACTTTTAATTAGTTTAGTTTTGCCCCTGGCTGGAGGCTTTGAGTGTAGAAGTTTAAGGCAGCCACAGGAAAGTCCGGTTAAGCACCCACGACCTTAGTGGTCAACTGCGTGATGCATTAGTAAAAAACAAAAAAAGAGGAGGGTCACCCATCCACGGCTATCATTCTTGTCGCAGGCTCGGTTCGGTGCACACAGAGCATGTAATATACCGGTTCACATGTTGTAGCGTTTAGATACTGCATTGATTGTAGTCTGAATTATAATAAAATCGAGGAATATAATTTGAATTTGTGTATTAACAATAAACTTTGGGAATAAAAGATGATATTTATTACTTTCATTATGTCGGACCCT
Source organism: Xanthia icteritia (assembly GCA_949128155.2). NCBI lineage: Eukaryota > Metazoa > Arthropoda > Insecta > Lepidoptera > Noctuidae > Xanthia > Xanthia icteritia. The sequence goes on from OX421934.2 coordinate 11,345,686, forward strand.
CTGCCTTCATCAGAAGTAGGACCGCATCATAGCAACAGTAATTTCATGCAAAACCTTTCATTTTTTTCTGCTGGCAAGGACGCTATATTAAAAATATTCAAAAAAATACGACTGCCAGCTACTCCAAGTAAAGCTGTGCTCGTTCCATGTGATCCCAATAAACCAGAACTGATATTGTTAATTGGTGTGCACTCAGTGAAACGATAATTAAGAAAAAGAAATTAGAGGGTGTAGACTTCATTCTGGCGTAGGACCTTGTGGCTAAGTAGTAACAGCCGCACGGGTCGATCCATCAGGTTAAGCTACGCTTGCCGGTGTTGGTCCGTGGATGGTGACCATCTTTACATACTGATACTCCTCCGTGACTCGGAAAGCGGGTTAAGCTGTTGGTCCCGGATGTAACTCGTGGATCTTTGACAGTCATTATGGGTCGTCAGAAGCCCGAAAGTCTGACAACCAAGGGCTATCGTATTACCCAGTTGCTGGGTTGTGGAGATCGGATAGGCAGTCACTCCGTGTAAAGTACTGATGTTCGGCTGTATCCGATTGGACTGAAGGCCGGCCCCAGCATGGTTGAGAAAAGGCTAAGCCGATTGATTTTTGAGACTTGATTCTGGCGCTTACTCATTCCCTGAAGGGCCGTGCCGCTATTCTTCAAACCCATGATGATGGAGACGAATGAAGACTTTTCGGAAATTGCAGCTGGAGCGGGTATGCGTCTGTGGCAACTCATTGAAAAGATTCCAGAAGCAAATTGGCCAGAAAACATGGTGAAGGAATTTTCCATCTCTATTTTGTCCCAATTTGACGATAAAATTACATAGACGTCATTACCGACAAACACCAACAGTTCCGTACTTTGTGAATCTTTACATTGAAGCGAAGAAACGATAAACTAGCCACCACTGAAGTTGACTAATGATATGATACTATGATAGTCTACTATAGATAGGGAGAGTATACTATGATAGTATACTATGATAGTCCGTACATTAACTGCCTTTCGCGAAAGTTGCCATTTCTGTAGAAGAATAGGTCATCGTGATCATGAGTGCCGAGACAAACAGGAAGCCGCCTCAAAAACCATGCCTGTAGCCAGAACCGAACAACCAAAACCAGCCCAGTGAGCAGGGATATAATAATATGGCCAACGCTCAAGCGCCCAAGCGCTGGATGAAGGAAGACTTCTTCAGGAAGCGCCAGCACCAAACGTAGTGGCCATAGTGAAATAACAAAATCAGAAATCAAAAATAAATACTATACTTTCTAAATATTTATATAAATATAATATTTAAAATGGCAACATTTCGTTCTGTCAGCGACTCAAGCGCCGCAGAATTAATGCAACATGTGTGCGCAGCTGTCAAAACTATTTGTTTGAATGTTTTGACTTATTGAAAATTAGGTACCTAGGTACAGTTCGCGTCAAATAACGTTGCCGCTCTGAAGTTAGGTTGCGCATGCGTGCTGGCAAGCGCATTTTTTTTTTGAGTAAGATTGACTACTGCGCAGTCATTTGTAGCCTAGTTCAGAGCGGCAAAGTTATTTGTCGCGAACTGTACTGGTTACGTAATCATTACGCATTATGTAATGAAATGAATGTTACAGAAAATGTATTGTCACCTTATTATATAAGGACACACTACAGTAACTAGTTTTCTCTCAAAATTTTCAGATTACAAATTCCATGGGTGCACTGAGTTGATGAGATCGTGTTAACAGAGCCAATGAGTAATCATCGTATTTTTTTATTTACTGTGTGGAGTGTGTGGGACTTAAGTCTGTGGTGTGGGATGGGATCAATCGGGATCAATGGATCAAATCTTGTGACCAATTTTGGAGGTGTACATATGGCTACATACCAAGCTATACATTTCCAGTATATGCCGATTGTATAGGATTGCCGTACAATGAGAGATCAGCTTATACTGGAAAATTTTAGAAAAACTTCAAGAAAAACTTTGATATGTGCACCTCAACCAAATGCCTTTAACAAATACAAAGACAGAGGGAAAAAAAAAGTAAAATCTGAAAAGTCCTTAAGACTACACTACTAACTACTTACCAACTAAAACTACACGCTACTAACTACTTACAACTAAAATGACGTACAGATTCTTTTTGTCACGGTGACAAAAGTCACTCGTGCACGCTAGCTCTTAGAGTGGGCGTCATCAAATAGTTCCTTTTCCGTAATGTTGGCTCCACTGTTAAACTTTAACAACGGACCTACTATGTAGTGCCGCCGCCGTAACGTCTTCGTGTTGGTCCTACAATAGTAGAACCAACATTACGGTATAGATTGGAACTATTTGATAAAACGCACTTTACATTCCTTTCGTTATATTCGTATCCAATGACCATAACGAAAATAATCAAATTAACCCTATAAGAATTTTCCATGGCACATCACTATGCCATCTATCCACTATGTCATCACTCGGTGACATTACAACGTTAAAATTTTACGACACGTTTGGTTACGACACTAGCACGGCGCATATTTTTGAAACTAATTGTCAACCATATTATATAAAAATGTTTATTACAAAAAAAAAACGCTTTTTTTTTTTGTAAACATATTTTTATTTCTCCCTTTTTAGTGGGTCAGTTTGTAATTTAACTAAGTTACAATAGCCTAATGTCGACTGCTCATCACCTTCTACAAAATATTGCTATTCCTGATGCAGGGGGTCCACTCCCTAAGCGAAATCCGTAGTATCGGCCGAAGTTACGGGCGCTTCTTTCACCGTCTTACTTACGGTACGTCCGTAAGTGAGACGGCGCGCGAAGGCCCCTTAAATTCGTCTGAAACTACGGATTTCGCTTAGGGAGTAGACCCCCTGGGACGTTAATAGTTGAGGAGTTCTCCTGGTACTTCACCATTAGCTCCACTTCTCCATATGCATTGTGACGAGCATAAATTGCTTGGCAACCATATTAAAGTAAGCGAATCGCAACCCGTGAATTACTTATAATTGAGTAGTTCCGGTGGCCATCTGTGGTCTTCATATCAGTTCCACTTCGCCAAATGGTGCTTTCCTAGAGTAACTGCACCAAAATCTGTACCCAAATCGCTATAGCCTATAATATTTGAATATTTTCTCCAGGATCCCATCATCAGATCCTGACTGAAATTGAAATTTGTCGAAAATAAAAATAATAGTGACATCAGTGCCCTCGCAAAAAAATTGGATAGCTACGCTGAAAAGCTATCAAAGGTTGTGGCAATTTTTCAAGAATAAAAATATAAGGATCTTGAGACCAAGATATTTCAACTCTGATCCGATAGAAAACTTTTTTGGACAAGTCCAGAGCCTACAATTTTAGAAACAATGATCCAAATTGTGAAAATTCCTTTAAAAACACCTTTAAGTCACTTCTAATCACAAGATTTATAAAAATTCACTCCGATGGTTACAATTGTGAAGAGGATTCAGGTAGCTAGTAAAACTCAAGGCCTTATTTGAAACCACGAAAAATAATTAAATAAATACCGACAATGCCTGCTCAGCTGGATCCTCTAAACTTCGGAGTGTAGTTCTAGAGAATATCCCCACAACTGCCATCCAAGAAAAGCTAAAGGTTCACTCACGGGCATATACCACAGGGTGGGTTTTGGATTTTTTTTAAAACAAAAACAAGTATTTTAAGCAATGCGAAACAAACCTTACTTCTCGTGAAACAAGTTCTACCAGTAATTGGATATCTGGAAGAGAATATAGAACCACAAAAAACCTTAAGAAATTGACTTACGCTTCAGAAATTGCCGTGAGGACTTTTGCTTATATAATTCTGGAAACAAACGAATACTTGGAATTCACACCACACCAAACGGGTATTATAAAATAAATTAAAAATGAAATAAGATCCAAGTATTCGTTTGATTTTCTAATTTGTGTGATACACAGGGATGCTGTTGAGGAATGCTTTCTAGAATTAAGTCTTCGATTAGCAGTATTTAATTGGTGCAATGTAATAAATAAGATAATGAAGGGCACAGATGTGATTAGGTTGGAAAACAAAAGTTTGCCACCAATGCAAAATAAAGCATTATTTTATTTATGGTGTCAATTCACTTGGTCTAAAAGTAAACGGTGCTGATCCATGCGTCATGTTTGTGAACGGGCGCCGTCAGTAGAGACTGATCATCTCTTGTTTTTTTTTATATTTTTATTACGGACGCTTTTTATGTGCTCGTCTTTCTTCATTGTTCTCACATGTATAATTTCAACTTGAATGATTTAACCAAAATTTTGTAACAATATTATGATTTAAAAGAGTGTCCGTGGAGTTTCTTGCCCATTCTTCTCCATAGGAACCTACACTGGAATGGGCAACTAGCTTCATATTTCTGACTGACTGACCCCTGGACAATTCAAAAGTGCCTGTAAATGGTTTAATTGAAATAAATTAAATTAAATTAAATTAAATTAAATATTTGTTTATTGATGGCAACTAGGCCCAATTGTTAGTAACATTGTTCTTAAAAACTATTGTTAGTAAACAAACACAAAGACAAAAACCAAATAAAATTGTAAGGTTAGCTGTGGGGTCTTCTGACCAGCACCTCCACAGCGTGCGACAGCCAAGGTGCGTCGTACTTTTCTGACAACATACCTAGGATGCTGTTAGAACTAGACCGCGCCATTGACAAGATTGAATTAGTTTTTTTGCGCATTATGGCGTAAAAATCATCGGTATGCGCAAAAGCGAACATACCGGACGCACTACAATAGCGCGGCAGTCCCAACAGCACCCTGAAGCAGTTGTTATATTGAATACGCAGGGCGTCTAGCGCTCTCTTAGTATGCCTTACCCACAGGCCGCTCGTGTAGAAAGATTGGCAATACGCTTTAAACAGCGTAATCTTTACCTCAATACTACAACGAGCGAACCTGTGTATCAGCATGTTGGCCCTGACCGCTAGCGCTCTGCGCTCACGATCTATATCGTCATCGTCTTTGAGATCTCCGGTTAGAAAGTGTCCCAGGTATTTAAATTTGTCAACTCTTTTGAGTGGCAGCCCGTTCAGCATTACAACCGGGTCGCTGTGTACACGTCCACCGGAGGCCCCAAAAACCATGTAAACACTTTTTTTGACATTATATACAAGCCCATGATTCGCGACATATCGCTCACACACACGTAACAGCTCCCTGATCGAGCCGGCCGTCGGGCCCAGCAGCACCATGTCGTCTGCATAACTTAAGTTATTCACACAAACGTTGTCAATCCAGCATCCGACACGCATGCTGCTAAGCCCGGCGATCAGCCCGTTTATGTACAGGTTGAAGAGCTTTGGCGAGGTCAAGCCACCCTGTCTCACCCCGCACTCCAATCTATACGTTTCGGAAAGAGACCCAGCCCATCGAACAAAATTAAGCTGATTTGTGTACCAATATTTAAAGATGTTCAGGAGTTCGATTGATATGCCCGCTTCCCTCAACTTCCCCCACAGGACATCATAGGCCACAAGGTCAAAAGCCTTGGAAAGGTCAAGGAAGCAGGCATAAATGGGGGTATTTCTATCCGTGTAATATCGGACAGTCTGCTTGAGACCAAGAATTGCGCTTTCAGTGGAAAGCTTGGGCCTAAACCCAAACTGTGCGTCATGTAACTGTAAAATATTACCTAATTCTTTATCAAGCAAACTGTCCAATACTTTCGCTATTACAGTGGCAAGCGATATAGGTCTGTAGTTGGACGGATCAGAGATATCACCAGTTCTGTTCTTTACAATGGGGACCACCACTGTTTTCATCATGTTTGTTGGCAAGTACGAGTGACTGATACAGAGCGTGAAAAGCATAGCCAGTAACCTAGGCAAATGCACGCCTGCATGTTTCAGGTGCTCAATACTGAGACTGTCATGTCCAGGTGACCTGCCTTTACACATTTTCAAAATAACCTTAGTCACCTGCTTGGAAGAAAAACAAGAAAGAGACTTACCCAGACAAGCCTCCGCATTGACACTCCCATTTGATGGCCCCAGTGGTGACGACACTACAAAAAGATCCTTGAACATGTTGGCTACATCCTCCGCATTGTCAAGGCCCCCGACACTCACAGGAAGGCCCGGCTTAAGGTTAAGCTTATTGGTTGACTTCCAAAACTGAGCAAAGTTTTTCGATGACCTTTGCGAAGCCAAAATATCCATTTTAATTTGGTCTTGGTTTTTCTGGCACCATTTAAGCCTGCCTCTAAAAACTCTTTGGCTCTCGCGCATCTCATCCCATACTCGACCAAACTGCGGTCTGCCAAGTTCTACCCAAACCTGATGCCTTATCCGAGCCTCCCTGTAAGCCTCGTGCACATGCTTGTTCCATCCAACCACACGACCTTTCGATCCAGTCTCTTTCTGCTCACAGGTCTGAATAGCTGACTCCGATAACACAGACACAATGTCACTGCACAACTTGTCCAGTTCTTTTCTATGCTCAGTGTTATTACACATTTTATCAGCACATGATAAAAATTGCTCGGGAAAGTCAATGTCTCTAAGCCTGCTATTACACAGATCATGGTACCTTCTGATCTGACTGTTATTACGCTCGCGCCATATCACTTTGTTATGGCTTTTTTCTGCAATTTGCTTTGTTTTAGGCATAACAGTGCTTAGATTGCACTCAACAGTCAAAGGCAGGTGGTCCGACCAGAAAACACCATAGTCTATGCTTACACTGTTAACAGACTGCCAGGCTGCCCTAGTAACAATACAGTGATCAAGCCACCGTCTGCTTCCATTAATATCACTGATATATGTATAGTTTTCAGTGTTATTATGCAGCTTTTCATGATCGGCGCATATCCATTGTTGATCAGAGCAAAAAACACATAATTCTTTCCAAAAAGGTTGATTTGGATGCGAGTTAAAATCACCTAACATAAATATGGCTTCTACCTCACTGTTACTAACTATAGCATTTATTTCACTTAAACAATCAGTGAATTCAGACATATTTTCTACATTATCTGTAGGCATGTACACACTAAACACTATAATAGATCGGTCGCACAAGGACGCTTTTATAGCCGTAAGTCTCGCACTTTTGCACTGCACTAACGAAACCGACTGAAAAATGCCTTTTCTCCATAATAAGGCCACACCGCCGTACGGCCTCCCTATAAGAACCTCCACAGATGTGTCCACCGCAGACTTGCCCGTGTACTCGAAGTTCTCATCAATAGTTCCTAACAATGGTATATCGTGGGGCAGCAACCACGTTTCTTGAAGCGCCACTATATCGGCGGTTTTACAGATACGTCTCACACTTTCAAAAGAACGCTTAATGGATTTACAATTGAATGTAACCATATTGCATAGCTGTGTTGTCTTACTGCTTTTGGGATCCATTACTACTTAATTATTTTTTTCATCGCATTATCACGTATTATGATATCTTTAGTTTTCCCAAAAGCGTCTAAAACAAATGCCTTCGGGCCACAACGCATCATTCAGAAACATATGTAATTTGTTTCTTGAAACACATAACTTGTATGAGTCATAATATGTTTCCTTTTTTGCACGAATCTTCTCTAGAGTAACCTTTTCTCGAGTTTTGTTCCAAATAAAATCTATTATGTCCGACTCTTGTGTTTGTTTACAAACGTTAGATATGTAAATGGGCAATACAGTCTCTGCTGCTCTGAATTTAGAGTTCAAATCAGTTGTATATGTCGGTTTTACTAATAAACTTAGCATTAATACGCTTCTTTTTATGAGATACCACCTGCCAGTTGTTATCGGTACCGTACACTTTCTGCTTCGAATCTCAATAAATGCTTTGAGCTTGCGTTTATTGAATGTTTTTTTATTTCCATCACATGACATTCCTTTTCTAATACACACACACCTCAAGTGTGCTATAGGTATACCTGTCTACACACACAATCACAACCTCGGTTTGAAATAAATTAGAACCTCGTTTTTGGAAGTAGGTTAAAGGCTTAAAAGGCTAGTTTCCAAAATATTCTGGGCTCGATAAACCTTGGCAAAAAGACCCGGTCTCATAACAACAGGTGAGACAAAATGCGCAAAATTAAAAAGTTAAAATGATAGGTTGCAGATCGTATGTATAGCGATTTTTCTTAGGGAGATTACCGTCTAATACGTAGTATCTCTATGTAGTCTGTGGTATAATGGCAAGCCCCATGCGTACACCAGAGGCCCTAGTGTGAGTTCCTTTTTACGATCTCGACTTTACGCATCGACCGCGTTCGGCGCTCCGATTGGTTGCCGGCCGGCCTTCACCAGTGAAGGGCCAATCAGAGCGCCAAACGCGGTCGATGCGTAAAGTCGAGATGGTAAAAAGGAACTCACACTAGGCCCTCAGTAGTACTCTAGTACCTATATATTATATAGTAGTCTATGCTCTCCGACTAGTATATAGTTATCTGTGCTCTATGCGTAGACGGTGTTGTGTTTTTGTTTTGATTATTTGACAGTTCAGCTATTTTATACGGTTATCTCTATGTAGTCTGTCAGTCTGTGTTTATACGTGACCGACGTGGTAATGGCAATTGTGGTGACCCTTCCAAAGCAGATGTATTTTTTGATAAATTAAGTGCTTACTACGATTAATCACAGAAAAATGGATGGAAACCAACTTCTTGAGAGAAGTCTTCAATGTCCCTACATAATTGGTTATATGAGCGTCGATGTCCGACGCGATTATTATCATGATTTATCCCAACTCAAATATTTAACATCAATTCCGAAAGGAAAAATTCGTTACAACTTAAACCACAACATTGATAAAGCAGTTAAGCGTACTACTGACGACAACAACGAAAAAATATCTCTATTGCTGAAATTTCTCCTCGACCAAAGATCCCGCTTAGAGTTTCTGGGTAACCAACCTGAAACAACTTTTATAACGTATCGCAGAAGTCTAATAAGTGTAATGTGTGCGAGTTATAACCATGAACCACTAAGCATTGTGGCAAGCCTATTCAATAACTGCATATACTTGTGTTCCATTGAAAACTCACAAGTTAAGAAAAGTAGTTCCCCCAATGATCGAAATGCCAAGTTTTGTGCATGGGGTTATAAATTCGAACAATATATGTTATCAGGTAAGTAACAAAACAATATATACATACATATATTTTTTTTTTTATTGTTTTTGGAAGGCAGATAGGTATATTCTTCATCAAGTTATATTTGAAATACTTTGATTCTGGCTGTTCACTGTAGGTCATAAAGACAGAAATAAAATGTTATTATTGTAAGCACTACATGACTGCCAGTGCCAGCTCCACTTAAATTTATAAATTCACAATTGATGTTACAGTAGAAATACTATTGTTATCCAATAATTACCTATAAAATATTTTTTTCTGTGTACAGACAGAAGCAATTCATTCATTTCTTTTTTCTTTTATAGATTCTCCAATTCAACAACCAAACATAGAACAACCTGTTGTTGAAAATGAAGAATTTTCTATTTATTACAGTTCTCAGTTAGGACAGCACAAGCTGTTTTATGGTGCCCAAATAGATGGAATTCTAGCCACAAGAACAATGTCAGGACCTCCTGACCCAAACAATTTAAATGCGAATCTAGCATATTTAAGGAACAACAAGTTTGTGGAGTTGAAAACAAATAGAGAAATACATAGTAAACGACAAGAACAGAATTTTAAGTAAGTAATGAAATTTAAACTTCTTGGATACTACTTAAGAATCAATTTTCATAATAATACAAGGCCCCCTGTATGGAAATTTTATATCTACATATTTCACACTTCGATCTACAAACTTCGGCCGGCTTTTTGTTTTTTTTTTTCAGAAATGATATAGTTTGCCCTCTTTGCCTATTGCATATTCAAAGACAATCGTGATAAGGAACTCCAGTCGTGCATCGGAGCTGACACTGAACCTCCAGTCCAATGCAATACAGGAATGCCCAAAAATTACCATGACAACATCTACCATAACTATTGTCTATTAGCCACTCATAGTGCAGCATATTCTTAAGACCGTTTATCCTAAAAGTTGGCAACGTTGCAAATAGCTGTCAATAATTTACGCTGTTTTGATTAATTTGGCAATGTTACTGTATGGAATAAATTGCAATTATAACATTTAATTTGATGTTGGACCTGTTTTAGGTGTAAAAAAGACATTTGGATGGTTTCCAAATACTTTTTTTACATCTTAAACTAAATATTTGGTGTTATGATATTAATTATTGCATTTCTTCATCAATATTCAGTTCTATACAGTAATATTGCAGAAATTAATCAAAACAGCGAAATATTTGACGTCTATATGCGACGTTGCCCACTTTCAGAATAAACGCTCTTAAATGGATGCCAAGTGTCAGCAATTGCATAGGCAAAATGATAGAGACCCTGGGAGCACTCTGGCAGGCCTTTGGTTTTGTGGAAAGAAAACAAAAATCGGACACTTTCGAAGTGAAGAGACAAGGCAGACCAAACAAACCCAAATACACGCTGGCGCAAGCGTATTCACGCGGTCAGCTGCGATTTATCATTTTCTAGTACTTTGACCTCAGTTGGTACCTGACAGATTTCCAGAAGTCTATTAATTCTTACCAGTAATTGAATCTTTTGGCAATAATATTGGCTGACTACTCTATATCTATCGCTAGGCGAGTCTGCATAGCCTTAGGAAATTTTCAATTCAATTCAATTCATTTATTAATTTTGTGAACATAGGGTAAAAAAAATATACAGGTGTTTTACAAAGAAATATTGGTCCATACTATGTCCCGCCAGATGGCATACAAAATTTGTTGAGGTAATCATAATGTCGCATTAATAAAATAAAAATATAAAGTCAAGAAAATAACATGTCACAATTTCATGCCAAATAAAATGTCAATAAATGAAAACGGCACATAAACAAATAGATAGTAAGTATTTAGTCATAATTTCGTATACAATAATAAATTAAATAGTAACATTTTAAACAAACAGACATAAAATTATAAAAATGTTATTTTAATTTGTCATTAAGATATTCATTAACAGAATAATACGCCAGGCTTCATAGACATAAAGTGATGGTACAGTCAATATTTTTTAAGTTTTGGAAATGTGGCTTGCATGAATCCGTTCGTTTGATTTTACATATTATAGCTCGAATACATTTTTTCTGTGCTAATAATACCTCCTGAACTTTAGTAGCATTACCCCAAAATATAAGGCCATATCGCAAAGTGGAGGCAACATACCCATGATACGCTGTTAGGAGCGCTGTCTTATTTGCAATTTTGCCTAGCATATAGAGAGCATAAGAAAACTTACTTAGCTTCCCACATACATTATCGATCTGACTCTTCCATGACATATCATTATCAATAAGCAGTCCAAGAAATTTCGTTATATTAGTTTCAAGTATTTGGTCTCCTTTGTAGCTTACTTGAGCGTGTGATAGTACTTTATGCCTAATTTTAAAATTCATAATTTTCGTTTTCGTGAGGTTAATTTTAAGGCTATTATCATTCAGCCAGTCAACAATCGTAATTAGACTAGTGTTTATGTCATCTTCTATTTCTCTATTATTACCAGTGTTATATAAAACTGTGCTGTCATCGGCAAATAAGGACATTTGATGCCTGATTACTAGGGGAAAGTCATTAATGTAGCAAATGAACAGCAAAGGCCCCACCACAGAACCTTGCGGAACACCGTAACAAAGAACTCTAGAGCTAGAAGAATAAACTATTTCAGTTTTGGACTTAATATCCACTTGACTTATCTGAGTAATTTGTTTTCTGTCCTCCAAATAAGATTGTATGAGCTTAAGCACGTTACCTCTGATGCCATATCTATATAGCTTAGTTAATAATACTTTATGATCCACATAGTCAAATGCTCTGGTCATATCCATATACATTGCCATTACTGGTTTTCTATTATCCATGTTGTCATGAATTTTTTCAAGAAAATTGTAGATGGCCATATTAATGGTTTTAGTCTTTCTGAAACCCATTTGTTCCTTGCAAAAAATATTATGTTTTTCAAAGTAATTATAAATACGATTATAAATGACTTTCTCAAATACCTTTGAGATAATCGGTATAAGAGCTATAGGTCTATAATTATCCATCTTTGTTTTGTCATCTTTTTTATGCAGTGGCTTGATAATGGAAACCTTTAACTTTTGCGGAAAAACACCATCTTTTCAGTTTTATGAACCTACTATAATTTTCAGAAGATATAAAATGCTACGGTGCTGGTGTCAGTGCTACCTAGCTGGGCTTAAGGGATTACTTGTAGGTTACAGAAACGATGATGGCATAATACAAAGACTGCAATGTTTCGATACTGATGACATCGTGGGATATTGTCGGGTAATATTAAAATAAGTATAGTATAATTATTATAAACTATTTGATCAAACTAGTTAAGTATTATAACTGGGATCGTAAACTTTCTCAAACGCGTGAAAGATCCCGATCCAGTGATCGTTATTGTATATGTCCCAGAACTCCCGTAAGCCAGGAAGAACCTTCCTGTGGCAGTTCTGTTACTATAAAACAAAGAACAAATCCCGGTAGTATCTACGTTCCCGTGGCATATTTTCCGACATCCACGCGGGCGAACCCGCCGGCAAAAGCTAGTCATTTCAAAATAAATGTGATTATTTTGTTTCGAGATTCGATTAGTGTTTTTTTTTTTAATAACGCGATCACCCTAATTAGGTTTAGTTTTCATTTCAATTAAGTTTAAGATTAAAAAAAAAAAAAAACGCATTATTTATTCCAATAATTACACGAAATTGCGAACTCGAAAACGGAATCTGGCCTAGTTGTTGGGCGAAATGTCGAATTGCCAATCACGAGTTGAGACAATATTCCCTCGATGTACTTTTTGAGTCTGTCGAACTTCAGTCGTAGGTACAGTTTGGCAAAAAAGAGTTAAATGAAAATGAGGGCGCTACTATCGCACTTAGGTCACTGAGAATGGGAAATAAGTTGATAAATTAAATGTGCAACAAAAAATGCTGCTTGTGGGTTACTCAAATCAAAACCTACTAACACTTGTCGGCAAAGTAGTGCCGTTAATCATCATAGATCTGCTGGCAGTAAAATATTTAGGTCCAAATATATCCACGTCAGACACTCCTTGACTGCTACGATAGCCAATGTCAAATTGTAGCCATGAGCATTCGGTTGACTGTACGAACAGTAAATATTACAAAATAATCCCTAAAATTCATTATATCACTTTTCAGGACGAATGGAAACCACAAATAGCTATAAATTATTTAGATTATTTTCTAACGTATGTAAAGAATTGTTTCAAGTCTTTGAAAGAAACTTCTGATGTTGATTTTATATCTCAAGAACCAATTACACTGAAGTTTGATATTGATGCCAGCCAAAAAATTTCCGTTTACAACGATATTCAAGAAGAACATGTGATTTTACCGGAATGGTATGTAGGTACCACTGACGTGCGGCCTACTGTACCTAAATAACTTTCGGAGTTTGGACCCTGTAAGTATTTCCACATGATTCCAACTCACCCTAAAAAAATATTTTAAGTTATTTTTACCTAATACACATGTTAAGACTTCATCTATGTGTTTTATTATTTTTTATTCGAATATAGCAGCGCAGCGCCCCGCCGCCGGCGCCGTCTCCACTGGGGTGCGTTCAAAATACACATCAGCATGTTGTAGTTAGTCTGTAGTGCAACATTTGACCGGGGCGAAGGCGGGTCAAGTAGAGAGAATATTTGCAAAATTATTTTCGACGGAGAACATTCTCGTAACATGAAGTATTTAAAATTGAAATAATTTAAGCCGAAAGTTTCAGAGTAGCCCACAAAATTCAATTTTTATTACGTTTTTTTGCAATTTGCAGGTCAGTATAACTGCGTTTGCACTGGCGAAACATTCACAACAAAACATGTTGAAATCTTTAGTTTCTTTCTATCAAAGTTCCATACAATATTGGACAGGAACTAGAGATTTCAACATGTTTTGTTGTGATTTTTCGCCAGTGCAAACGCACGGTAAGGTTATATGTTGATTAAAATACGATTCGCGGGTTTTTTTGTATATCAATGTTCGCGGGCTACCTTAGCGCATCCCCCTTAAAGTAGTGCCTAAGTAGTTAAGGGCGCGTTTGCAAATCGAACAAAATTATGCTCTTTTTCGGTTCATTTTGTGGCAAAACAGAATCAAATAAGTATAACTAATAACTACCACATATAGATTGGTTCTTCATCTTCAAATGATATTTACTTTTTTGTACAAAATTATAGTTTTTTATATTGTAAAAACGATCTTCGTTACTTGAGAAAGAGGTAAAATTTTTTTTCTCACTCTTGCGCAGTAAAATCTATCTTCTATCTCTTTCTTGCATACCTTAAATCGGTTTGAACAAATCACGCACTGTCGCCGATCCGTAATTTTTTTAGTCGAGACATCACTGCCTCTGCTACCTAACGTGTGTGCTAGTTCACCGTACTCCGCGATTCTTTCATATTGTGCGACATAATGTTGAAGTGGACGAGAGAATACTGGCACTTTTTGAGGAAGACCTACAAGAAGCATTAGAAATGTGGCATCACATCTTGATCTTTCAATATGGAAAGTCCTTCGTCAAAACTCTTGGATTGTGATTGCAAGTTTGTTAGGTACGCAATTAGGGTGCTGAGTTTGAACCTACGACCTCGTAAGAAACTTGTCATTGCCACGTTGGATGGCAATGCTGATTCTTTGACCTAAAAATTGGCCAGCTCTCTGGTCACGTGAAGATTCGACCAACCCCTTGGCGATGTCCCGAAATATTCGATGAGCACTTGGACCCCACGGCCCTAGTGTTTCAACCCCAAACGGCTCAAAAATATAGCTACCAATAAGGTTGTTATATTTGCGCCGTATGAGGTTTTCTGCACCTGCAGCAGCCGCCCCAGCACAGCCCGCCGTGCTAGGAAGATGGCGCGACGGTGTCGACACAGGTTGCATCCCACACCAAGGGCCTACCCAACTTCCAAGGCATTATGGTCATTCCGTCTGGCCTCTTCCCATCATCGCGTGCCAAGCCATTGGGTTCTAAAACAGCTGGAACGGCCGGCGGTGACAAGAGCCCGACGGATAATGTCATTAATGCTTGAGTGCCGTGCCAAACGACCAGCGCTCTTGCTGCAGGAAAGACTATGGTGTCCGATGCGGGCGACTGCTTCACCGCACTGACAGCGATACGGAGCCCCGCAGGGAGCGCCCAAACGCAGACTTGTAGCGAGTCGGAAAGTGGTGTCACCCAGCATAGTGCCTGTGTTGGGTGAAGGTAGCGCCTGAAGCCACTACCACTGCCGTGCCGTCCACTTATTTTGACTTTTGACGGAGCGTTATGTCAGTTGAATTTTGATATAACATCAAAATAGATAACGTGCTATCGACGAAAGTTAAAGTTAGTGGAAATATTCAAAACTTTGGCTGCTTTAACTACTCTTGAAGAAGCTCTACAGGAAGAGTGGAGGCGACGCCGATTATACGTGCGCCGAAAATTTCGATTGACGAGTATTCCGGACGATGAGTTCGTTGGGAACTATAGAACTTTTTGAGGACCTATGTGAGGATATAATACCTACCTCTTTTGCCTCAACAAATACGACGAAATGGTGTTGATCCAAGAATGAAAGTAAGGACTAAGGATATAAATATTGAAAATTCTGCAACGTTTTACCAATCTACCGATGGGCCTCCACACACACACACACACAGACATATCGTCGGTCGAATCACGAAAGGGCTTATCTGAGTTCTACCAAATTTTTCAGGAGAGCGATTTTTAATAAAATGTACAATTATGTGCCGTCGTAACATTTTACCTAATTATATGAGGTTTATAGAATACTCGTTTTGATTAATAGTTAATTCTGTTTATATGTTTAATTAACTTTATTGTGTAAAACAGTTGGCTGTGGAGATATTCGATTTTTTTTGAAAAAAGTTTCACGCCCCTTTGTGATGTTAATTTCATTTACGCCCGGTATCTTGGATTTAAATTAAATGAAAAACGGGAAGTATACTGAAGCTTAAGCTTATTTTTTAATATAAGAATCTAAAAAAATACTGGTACATAAAATATTCAAAAAGGGTCGAAAAACCAATCAAAATAAGTAGTAATTCTTATACTAAATCTACCCCAGGATTGAAGATTATTTTAGTAAGAATAATCTTCAATCGTGGGGTAAGCTTTCGTAGTAATAAACATGTTCTCGATTCCTTATTATCGGTGTATCTCCGCTGCACATTTTCATTAGGTCATTATACTTCTCTTTGGATTTTTTTTTTTAAAGAGTGGTTTAACTGTTCGACGTTTGTCCTCAACCAATGTACATTACTTCGTTTCAGTGATATAGATTTGTATTGTGTTTCCATGTGACTTGTTTTAAAGAACAGTGTAGTAGGTTGGGTTCTCAATACTCTGAACTTCATGACGTCTGTCCACTTAAATGACTCACGAGTTTGGTCATGTCCTGTAACTGTAACTGTAGCAACTTTAGTTTTGAGACTTCAGATATTTCAAAGACAGGTCTTTGAAATATCTGAAATTATCATAATCCAGAAGTCTGACCTCATAAGGCTTTTTGCGTGCCAATCGTATGATTGGTTCCAGTTGACTGGGTACATAAATGTTTCCAAACTGATTCATTGCAAACGCTATCGCGCTATGGACAGCATCACCCTCACTTTGCCCATGAAACGAACAAAAGTAACGCAAACTGATTTCTTCAATCGATTCACTGTTACTAATCATATATAAGAGCATTGCCGCCATTGTGGAGTTTTTATTCTGGCCTACACAGCCGTCGCTGAACATACAAACTTCTTTCACTCCCCTCCTATCACAATTTGTTAAGAAATAATGTACACTAGTAGACATTACTGATGATACGCCTATTCGTGATGTTTTAAACTAAAGGAATAGTAGATAGGGCTCTTCGCGACTACTCCTAAGTCATTAAAGACAGATTTTAGTTACGCCTTTTCGTGACATAAAAAAAACTTGACATCTAGAATTCAATGGTGTAAATAGCTCAAAATCCGAAATTTTGTTGGTTGCGCCCCTTCGTGATTCGACCGACGATATGCACACGCATATGCTGACCATCTAGAAGCTCCAGCCACTTTTTTGGCCAAATGTTATTTAAAAACTAATATTCTCGTAAGTCCTGCTACAGATATGTATTTGGAGGATGACTGATTATCTGATTATTTTAAGGTCTTATTATCACTTTACTGATAATAAGACCTTAAAATCATATTAGTATTGAAAAAGGGTCAATTCCATCCAAAAAAAAAATTGCCGCTATAAAAAAGCGACGGATGTCAGTACAGTGGTACCATAGCCCGCGAGCTAACTCGTGATGGTCACTCATAAAATTGAAGAGGGCTTTTATTTGCGCTTGAGATGCTGCTGAGCGGTTAGGGCCATTTAAAAAAAATATTTTAATTAATTTACTAACGAAAACTTCTCGATGGGTAACAAACGAAAATAAACAACTTTGACAATTCATTTGAAAATCACAGTCAAAAAGAAAAAAGGCAAAGGTATCAACATCATAAAGCCGCTATCCGGAGAAAAATGTAAAAATAATTTTATTCAATTCTTTAACTAAAGACGTAATAAAAAGTAAATCGTTTTAAATGTAAAATAACGCAACTCTATCGTCATGACTCTCATGAGTCATTCGTTTACAAACATTGTCTATGATTCCGTTCCAAACTCATGAATTCGAAATCAATAGGAAGTAGGGTAGGTACACTCCGACGTTTCTGACTAGTTTCGGCCGGGCACGTATCTTCGTTGCTGAAGTTAGGGAGTAGGACCCCAGAATACAATAGGGAGTAGGCTACACTCCGAAGTTTCGGACTAGACAGGCCCGTATCTTCGTTGACAGAGTTAGGGAGTATACTCCCCTGGTTCGGCACCCCTGTATGGTTTGTATGGAAGAATGAGAACCGACCCTACTTAATACTTATTTGGGTTTGCATTTATTAGTCATTTCAGTCACATAGGTGCTTTGTATATTATAACATAATTTTCATGTTTTTGTTAGCTTGTTACGTACCTTTTTGGTAGGACACCAATCTTCTATTATCTTTCTATTAAACAAATTGGCAATTTGTTGTCAGAAAGACAGAAGTCCTTATGTCAAAACTCCAGTTCCTACAAAAAAAGTAGATACAAACAAAAAAATCCCAAAGGCATGCATGTAGCTTTAAAAAAGATTGTCTAGGTACCAAAGTACAAATTTCAACAAAAATGGTTTCGTATTATGGAAAATTAAAGGAATAATAAAAAAATGGGTCAAATAGATGACAGAAGATCATCCACGAGAATGCCAAAATGTGCATCAGCCGTGAAAAAAAGCTCGAATAGAGGAAAATGCGGCGGCGGTTCCGCTGAAGACCAGTGTTACAGGCTCTCTGACCCCAAAGTACTAACTGCGCTTGCTGCTGTTTTAGTGATAATAATATTACTACTTTGTTATGCTAACACATGCCGCACTCAGCGTGGTACTAGAAGACACGCATGCTAGTTAGTTGGCAAGTACCTATGTAGGTAAGTAAGACTTTTTTTACACGTAACATTGAGTTAATGAAAATAAATAATTTTGCCGATAAGGTCTAGATCTGCTACTGCTATGATATTTAACACTCTCAAGTCGAGCGAGATTCCTATATTACAGCGATGATAGGTAACTATAGGTACCTATCTACCTAAGTGATTAGAAATTCATTTTTAAATAGGTACAGTGCAGTCAAGGACAAATGGTTGAAATGTGTTAATACACTAGGCTACGTTAAGGGTACGATAATCGGTCATTCTTCCATACAAACGTAGTATGGTGATTACTCGTCTGTTTGACGGTGTAGGTTCAAAACTAAAAATTACATCAATTTGTCTTGTAATTTTCTAGCCTTGTATGGAAGCAGAATTGGAAAAAATAATGGTTTAGAAGTTATGAGCGTGTAAACTTCCATATAATATATCAACACTAACTTTAACTCGTCTTTGGACGTAAATAAATAATTTATTAGTAAGAAAATGGCAAAACAGAAACCGTACACGGATAGATAATTTATTTAATAGTTCAAATAATTTTATTTTGTGCCAATACATCCAGTAGTTTTTTTTTTATATTTTTTTATCTATACGCCCAAAGGTCTGTTCATGAAATTTTACGCGGTCGTTTTCGTAATAGATCATCGTCTATTTCACTAAATAAATAAATAAAAACTAAATAAATAAATGATTAGACTAATTAGCATGCACAACGCACACCAACGAGTTCGAGACGTCGACTAGTGTACCCTTAACACGTCGTTATTTTTTCCGAGAGTAGGTACCTACCTACCCGACTGGTCGTAAATGGTGCCCAAGCCAGAAGTTTCAAAAACACAGTGAGTTTACCGCTACCTATGACAATTTAATAAATGAAAAACTGCTAAAGCATTTTCCTGTTATGTCTGTTTGTCACCTAAAAATCGTTTGCCTACGTACAGACGCCAGCAGGTCAACTTACCCGAAACTGTCAAATTTTCACAATCAACTTTCAACCTTATGCTTCAGAATTAAAGTTGAAAATCTATAAAATAAATTTGACAGATTGTAGTAGGTTGGTGTGCTGGCGTCTGTACATCAGCGTCAACATGAAATGAAGTGCTAGAGCTGCCGGCGCTGTGTCCTGAATTGGCTGCCAGCGCCGATTGCTGAATTGGTTGCGAGCGCTAACTTTGAAAAAAAAGCGGAAAATGGGGTTGGCCATTTGGCCGGGGTAGGCATTACTTTTTTTCCATTCATATATTTCCATAATCAATCAATCTCCATATTAAATCAAATCAATTTCCATATTCCAGTAAACAAGTACTACCCGGAACCGAACAAGATAAATATTTTTACTTGATAAAAAAGGTTAGGTTACGCGAGAACTGTGACCCCCTACGCACGAGCCGAGCGAGCGAAGCGATCATACCGCGGCAGCGGGTAGCGAGTGCCAAAAACGACTAGAATATATGGAAAAACATACTTTAGTTAGGGTTCGTTTGTTGGGGTTCTGAATACTGGAAGGTTTTCCATAAACGCCGCGCCGCCGGTATACATTATGGTAGCCGGCGGCGCCGGCAGCCGATGTTTTTAATCTTGGCTGCCGGCAGTAATGTAAGTAACGTAACTGCGTTATTTTTGGGTACCGGAACCGGACAAATGTATCGGATTACGATTTTGTTCGCTATGTTCCGTCTATTAATATGTAATTATTTAATGTCTTTGATTTGAAATAAATGCTTTGAGTTTGATTAATCCTTATCCAATAAAATATGTTATTTAAATTGGGCATTTAATTTAGATTAAAATATGCCTTGACATCATACCATTTAAATGAATAGTTTAAAATATATCACAGATTCAAAATTACGCGTAACAAATTAATTATGGTTGACGGCAATGCGGGTGCAGCGGTAGGAGTCAATGACCTTTTCCTCGGCTATTAAGTATGAAATCTCCATAGCACGTTCCCGTGGGATATTTTACGACATCCGAACGACGATTGACGCGGGCAAAATCTAGTTTATAATATTAAGTTAGGATATCGTGTTTTGATATGGAGACCGGTTCGCTAGCAAATTTAATTGAACCTTGAATTGTCTTAAATGAAAAAAAAAACAAATCTATGTAAACAAACCGCAGAACCGTCTTTATCAGTTCATGCTAAACAACTGTTGAACACAACAATAGGTTAGCGTTAATGTTATAGCGTTGCCAGACGTCCCATTTTTAGCCCAAAATTTAATGTTACGGGCGCGTTTTCAAATCGGACAAAATTCTGCTGTTTTTCGGTTCATTTTGTGACAAAACTAAACCGAATTTTATATAACTAATAACTACCACATATAGATTGGTTCTTCATCTTCAAATGCAAGTAACTTTTGTGTTAAAAATTATAGTTTTTTATATTGTAAAAACGATCTTCCGATGCCATTTTCCACAAAATTAACGATACTGGGTCGAGTTTCAGTACAGTTTTTATTCTATTATCAACATATTTTGAGATTTAAAAAATACTTTAAGTAGGCAAACATACTTATTTCTAAAATCTAGAAAAAAAAATGTTTCAAAATGTCACAAATAGTCGCAAAAAAAATAAAAACCAAAACTATTTTTTCCACATATTTTGCTATTACGGATGAATCGTGTGCGTACGCGCAGCGGAATGTTGTTGAATTTAAAGATTTTAATTATGCAGATATTTAGTGTATGACGTCGTATAATTGTGTATGGTAAAAAAAAATTTGTGCACGCAACCATTGTGGAGAAATTCACCAAAAACTGATTCCGCTGGGCGAACGTTGTCCTGGCGGAACTTTTTTTAATCCATAGACTTTAGAAGAAAAGAGATGTGTCCAAAAATTAGTGTGTATTTGTGTGTAATTGTGTATGTATGAATAAAACTAGTGCATGCATAAACTTCGGAGAAATTCAAGTTTCCGCTACGCGAACGTTTGGCCATTAGCTAGTTTTCATATAAAGCGCTTACATAGAGAGCTGTAGATTTTTACATACGTTGTTTTGAATTTGTTTATATTTGTTTAAAAAACAGATTTAGAAAAAATCGTAGGGCTTAAAAGATAAAAATATAAACGTAAAATACGCTTATTAGGTCTTAGTTCTTAAAGTATGCACTTTGGGGTCTAGATTTTCACGTTTATACAAACCTTGTAAGTGTCTGCAACATGTTGCCAAGTATCAATGATGTTCCGTTAGTAACTAAAGAGTTATAGGACAAATTTACCATGAATAGATCACTGTTTACAAAGCAGTCAAATATCACGACGTTCTAAATGAATTGCATGGTAAAATGTATGCCAATAATTAGTGTATTCATTCAACTATTCACATGCAAAATTTCATGTCATTAAATTCAGTAATTAAAGAAAAACAATTATAATACTGACGAAGCATCGAAAACCTACATAACCCGACCAAGTTCGGATGGCTACAAAAAAGCGGCCGTGCCATATATCTAAGAAACGTTCTTAACCTTCCAATATAGTATTTATTAATATGGTACAGTTGCGTACACAAGCGTTAGGAAAAAATAAAACAATTGCATTTCTTGAATGAAAAATATTTTTTTAATAATATCCTTTAGTTAAATAGTCTAAGTATTGTAGTTATGAATTGATCAAAAATATTCTTGTGTGAAAAAATAGACAACGCGCTGCGCGCAACGAGCGATAGGCGGCTTCCCGCTTGAAACGGTACTTATTATTATTATTTTTATATTAGGCAGACTCTCAAACCTAAACAACTAAATAGTGTAGTTATGTGATCTGTGATTGTTAATCTGTGATTTGATTATTGAAACTAGAAAATATTAGGTATACCTACTTAGAAATGTTGAGGTTATTTACAGTATTTGCTACTCATTTAAGAATATTTTCTTGAAAATACCTTTTTTATACCAATGTTTTAGTTTATAAGCACTTTTTTAATGTTGATCAAATCTAAACACCTGAATAGGTTAGTTATGTGATGTGATTTTAATTTTTATTGAAGCTCGAAATATTATACTTACCCTAAGTTTCGTCATCCACGCGAACGAAGTAGCGGGCAAAAGCTAGTTCATAATCTATTTTAGTTAAAACACATTTAAGTCTATTGCTGTCATTGCAAGCGTTTGTTAACGTTATTATAATTACATAATTAAGTATTATATGTAATTAAAAATATTTTTGTACGCGGATATTTAAATAGAGAAGTACTTGTTAATTGAAGATTTGTTTTTATCGTAAATAGTGTAATAAGCTACAATATGAGTAGTAGAGCAGTAGTACATACTTACATGTGGTAAATATTTAATTTCCCTAAGGGGTCTATACTTAGAATCCTGATCCGTGAAATCTTCAATAGAAATTAGCTGTATGAATTTTATTTGTCTTAAATAATATATTTAGATTATATCTCAAGTCTCAAGCGCATACTTAAATAAAGTACCTACGTAAATAGTACCTACTTTCTGTCATAGTCAAATACATTTAAAAAAGTAGGTGTACAAAAATAAATGACCTATAAATTATATCGAAACAACAATTGTGTTATCACCTATACCAATTCAATACCGGTATTATACTGTAAATTTTGGGATGTTACCTAAATATATTGCACGGCCGCTTTTTTGTAGCCATCCGAACTTGGTCGGGTTATGTAGGTTTTCGATGCTTCGTCAGTATTATAATTGTTTTTCTTTAATTACTGAATTTAATGACATGAAATTTTGCACAAGAATAGTTGAATGAATACACTAATTATTGACATACATATTACCATGCAATTCCTTCAGAACGTCGTGATATTTGACTGCTTTGTAAACAGTGATCTGTTCATGGTAAATTTGTCCTATAACTCTTTAGTTACTAACGGAACATCATTGATACTTGGCAACATGTTGCAGACACTTACAAGGTTTGTATAAACGTGAAAATCTAGACCCCAAAGTGCATACTTTAAGAACTAAGACATAATAAGCGTATTTTACGTTTATATTTTTATCTTTTAAGCCCTACGATTTTTTCTAAATCTGTTTTTTAAATAAATATAAACAAATTCAAAACAACGTATGTAAAAATCTACAGCTCTCTATGTAAGCGCTTTAAATGAAAACTAGCTAATGGCCAAACGTTCGCGTAGCGGAAACTTGAATTTCTCCGAAGTTTATGCATGCACTAGTTTTATTCATACATACACAATTACACACAAATACACACTAATTTTTGGACACATCTCTTTTCTTCTAAAGTCTATGGATTAAAAAAAGTTCCGCCAGGACAACGTTCGCCCAGCGGAATCAGTTTTTGGTGAATTTCTCCACAATGGTTGCGTGCACAAATTTTTTTTTACCATACACAATTATACGACGTCATACACTAAATATCTGCATAATTAAAATCTTTAAATTCAACAACATTCCGCTGCGCGTACGCACACGATGAATCTTAATGGATTGCGTTAAGGGTTATTTTATTTTTGGTTCCTGTTTTGATTATTGCACAAACATTTCGAAAGAAACCTCAGTCCGCGCTAGACCGCTGTCGTGAGTGGACTCTGTGTTGCCTGTTTGCAGCGGTTCGTGTGGAAAAGATCGCTGTACAAATACAAAATATTCTGTAAACCAAATTTGATACTTGATATTGTGGTAAGATAATTTTATAATTACACATTTTTATTTCGGTAAAAGTAAGTAGTTTATAAATGCCTATTCGTCTGGGACTTGATGGAGTGACCTGAAGGTGTACTTCGGTGACTGCTACTGGTACTCCTCGACTAGTACAACTAGGTCTGCCGAGTTTGAGCTCGTTTTGTTAGTTATGATGAGACCTTACCACCGAACTTGATGGAGTGACCTGAAGGTGTACTTTGGTGACTGCTACTGGTACTCCTCGACTAGTAGAATTAAATCTGCCGAGTTTGGGCTCGTTTTGTTAGTTATGATGAGACCTTACCACCGGACTTGATGGAGTGACCTGAAGGTGTACTTTGGTGACTGCTACTGGTACTCCTCGACTAGTAGAATTAAATCTGCCGAGTTTGGGCTCGTTTTGTTAGTTATGATGAGACCTCACCACCGGACTTGATGGAGTGACCTGAAGGTGTACTTTGGTGACTGCTACTGGTACTCCTCGACGAGTACAACTAGGTCTGCCGAGTTTGGGCTCGTTTTGTTAGTTATGATGAGACCTCACCACTGGACTTGATGGAGTGACCTGAAGGTGTACTTTGGTGACTGCTACTGGTACTCCTCGACGAGTACAACTAGGTCTGCCGAGTTTGGGCTCGTTTTGTTAGTTATGATGAGACCTTACCACCGGACTTGATGGAGTGACCTGAAGGTGTACTTTGGTGACTGCTACTGGTACTCCTCGACGAGTACAACTAGGTCTGCCGAGTTTGGGCTCGTTTTGTTAGTTATGATGAGACCTCACCACTGGACTTGATGGAGTGACCTGAAGGTGTACTTTGGTGACTGCTACTGGTACTCCTCGACGAGTACAACTAGGTCTGCCGAGTTTGGGCTCGTTTTGTTAGTTATGATGAGACCTTACCACCGGACTTGATGGAGTGACCTGAAGGTGTACTTTGGTGACTGCTACTGGTACTCTACGACGAGTAGAACTAGGTCTGCCGAGTTTGGGCTCGTTTTGTTAGTTATGATGAGACCTTACCTCCGGACTTGATGGAGTGACCTGAAGGTGTACTTCAGTGACTGCTACTGGTACTCCTCGACTATTAGAATTAGATGTGCCGAGTTTGGGCTCGTTTTGTAAGTTATGACGAGACCTTACCTCCGGACTATATGGAGTGACCTGAAGGTGTACTTTGGTGACTGCTACTGGTACTCCTCGATTAGTAGAATTAAATCTGCCGAGTTTGGGCTCGTTTTGTTAGTTATGATGAGACCTTACCACCGGACTTGATAGAGTGACCTGAAGGTGTACTTTGGTGACTGCTACTGGTACTCCTCGACGAGTACAACTAGGTCTGCCGAGTTTGGGCTTGTTTTGTAAGTTATGACGAGACCTTACCTCCGGACTTGAAGGAGTGACCTGAAGGTGTACTTCGGTGACTGCTACTGGTTCTCCTTGACGAGTAGACCTAGGTGGTCACTCCATTGAGTTCGGTGGTGAGGTCTCATCATAACTAACAAAACGAGCCCAAACTCGGCAGACCTAGTTCTACTCGTCGAGGAGTACCAGTAGCAGTCACCAAAGTATACCTTCAGGTTACTCCATTGAGTTCGGTGGTGAGGTCTCATTATAACTAACAAAACGAGCCCAAACTCGGCAGACCTAGTTGTACTCGTCGAGGAGTACCAGTAGCAGTCACCAAAGTACACCTTCAGGTCACTCCATCAAGTCCGGGGGTAAGGTCTCATCATAACTAACAAAACGAGCCCAAACTCGGCAGATCTAGTTCTACTCGTCGAGGAGTACCAGTAGCAGTCACCAAAGTACACCTTCAGGTCTCTCCATCAAGTCCGGTGGTGAGGTCTCATCATAACTAACAAAACGAGCCCAAACTCGGCAGACCTAGTTGTACTCGTCGAGGAGTACCAGTAGCAGTCACCAAAGTACACCTTCAGGTCACTGCATCAAGTCCGGTGGTAAGGTCTCATCATAACTAACAAAACGAGCCCAAACTCGGCAGACCTAGTTGTACTCGTCGCGGAGTACCAGTAGCAGTCACCAAAGTACACCTTCAGGTCACTCCATCAAGTCCGGTGGTGAGGTCTCATCATAACTAACAAAACGAGCCCAAACTCGGCAGACCTAGTTGTACTCGTCGAGGAGTACCAGTAGCAGTCACCAAAGTACACCTTCAGGTCACTCCATCAAGTTCGGTGGTGAGGTCTCATCATGACAAACAAAACGAGCCCAAACTCGGCAGACCTAGTTGTACTCGTCGAGGAGTACCAGTAGCAGTCACCAAAGTACACCTTCAGGTCACTCCATCAAGTCCGGTGGTGAGGTCTCATCATAACTAACAAAACCAGCCCACACTCGGCAGACCTAGTTGTACTCGTCGAGGAGTACCAGTAGCAGTCACCAAAGTACACCTTCAGGTCACTGCATCAAGTCCGGTGGTAAGGTCTCATCATAACTAACAAAACGAGCCCAAACTCGGCAGACCTAGTTGTACTCGTCGAGGAGTACCAGTAGCAGTCACCAAAGTACACCTTCAGGTCACTGCATCAAGTCCGGTGGTAAGGTCTCATCATAACTAACAAAACGAGCCCAAACTCGGCAGACCTAGTTGTACTCGTCGCGGAGTACCAGTAGCAGTCACCAAAGTACACCTTCAGGTCACTCCATCAAGTCCGGTGGTGAGGTCTCATCATAACTAACAAAACGAGCCCAAACTCGGCAGACCTAGTTGTACTCGTCGAGGAGTACCAGTAGCAGTCACCAAAGTACACCTTCAGGTCACTCCATCAAGTTCGGTGGTGAGGTCTCATCATGACAAACAAAACGAGCCCAAACTCGGCAGACCTAGTTGTACTCGTCGAGGAGTACCAGTAGCAGTCACCAAAGTACACCTTCAGGTCACTCCATCAAGTCCGGTGGTGAGGTCTCATCATAACTAACAAAACCAGCCCACACTCGGCAGACCTAGTTGTACTCGTCGAGGAGTACCAGTAGCAGTCACCAAAGTACACCTTCAGGTCACTGCATCAAGTCCGGTGGTAAGGTCTCATCATAACTAACAAAACGAGCCCAAACTCGGCAGACCTAGTTGTACTCGTCGAGGAGTACCAGTAGCAGTCACCAAAGTACACCTTCAGGTCACTCCATCAAGTCCGGTGGTGAGGTCTCATCATAACTAACAAAACGAGCCCAAACTCGGCAGACCTAGTTGTACTCGTCGAGGAGTACCAGTAGCAGTCACCAAAGTACACCTTCAGGTCACTCCATCAAGTTCGGTGGTGAGGTCTCATCATAACAAACAAAACGAGCCCAAACTCGGCAGACCTAGTTGTACTCGTCGAGGAGTACCAGTAGCAGTCACCAAAGTACACCTTCAGGTCACTCCATCAAGTCCGGTGGTGAGGTCTCATCATAACTAACAAAACCAGCCCACACTCGGCAGACCTAGTTGTACTCGTCGAGGATTACCAGTAGCAGTGTCTGAAGTACACCTTCAGGTCACTCCATCAAGTCCGGAGGTACGGTCTCATCATAACTAACAAAACGAGCCCAAACTCGGCAGACCTAGTTGTACTCGTCGAGGAGTACCAGTAGCAGTCACCAAAGTACACCTTCAGGTCACTCCATCAAGTCCGGTGGTGAGGTCAAGTCCGGTGGTGAGGTCTCATCATAACTAACAAAACGAGCCCAAACTCGGCAGACCTAGTTGTACTCGTCGAGGAGTACCAGTAGCAGTCACCAAAGTACACCTTCAGGTCACTCCATCAAGTTCGGTGGTGAGGTCTCATCATAACAAACAAAACGAGCCCAAACTCGGCAGACCTAGTTGTACTCGTCGAGGAGTACCAGTAGCAGTCACCAAAGTACACCTTCAGGTCACTCCATCAAGTCCGGTGGTGAGGTCTCATCATAACTAACAAAACCAGCCCACACTCGGCAGACCTAGTTGTACTCGTCGAGGAGTACCAGTAGCAGTCACCAAAGTACACCTTCAGGTCACTCCATCAAGTCCGGTGGTGAGGTCTCATCATAACTAACAAAACGAGCCCAAACTCGGCAGACCTAGTTGTACTCGTCGAGGAGTACCAGTAGCAGTCACCAAAGTACACCTTCAGGTCACTCCATCAAGTTCGGTGGTGAGGTCTCATCATGACAAACAAAACGAGCCCAAACTCGGCAGACCTAGTTGTACTCGTCGAGGAGTACCAGTAGCAGTCACCAAAGTACACCTTCAGGTCACTCCATCAAGTCCGGTGGTGAGGTCTCATCATAACTAACAAAACCAGCCCACACTCGGCAGACCTAGTTGTACTCGTCGAGGAGTACCAGTAGCAGTCACCAAAGTACACCTTCAGGTCACTGCATCAAGTCCGGTGGTAAGGTCTCATCATAACTAACAAAACGAGCCCAAACTCGGCAGACCTAGTTGTACTCGTCGAGGAGTACCAGTAGCAGTCACCAAAGTACACCTTCAGGTCACTCCATCAAGTCCGGTGGTGAGGTCTCATCATAACTAACAAAACGAGCCCAAACTCGGCAGACCTAGTTGTACTCGTCGAGGAGTACCAGTAGCAGTCACCAAAGTACACCTTCAGGTCACTCCATCAAGTTCGGTGGTGAGGTCTCATCATAACAAACAAAACGAGCCCAAACTCGGCAGACCTAGTTGTACTCGTCGAGGAGTACCAGTAGCAGTCACCAAAGTACACCTTCAGGTCACTCCATCAAGTCCGGTGGTGAGGTCTCATCATAACTAACAAAACCAGCCCACACTCGGCAGACCTAGTTGTACTCGTCGAGGAGTACCAGTAGCAGTCACCAAAGTACACCTTCAGGTCACTCCATCAAGTCTGGTGGTAAGGTCTCGTCATAACTTACAAAACAAGCCCAAACTCGGCACATCTAATTCTAATAGTCGAGGAGTACAAGTAGCAGTCACTGAAGTACACCTTCAGGTCATTCCATCTAGTCCGGAGGTAAGGTCTCGTCATAACTTACAAAACAAGCCCAAACTCGGCACATCTAATTCTACTAGTCGAGGAGTACCAGTAGCAGTCACCGAATTACACCTTCAGGTCACTCCATCAAGTCCGGAGGTAAAGTCTCATCATAACTAGTAAAACTAGCCCAAAATCCACAGCCCACATCTTTCTACTAGAAGAGGGCTTCCAGTGCCTCCTAGCAGTCACTGAAGTAAGCATTTGTATCTAAGTATTATTTAGTAAAAATACAAACTGCAATACGAAATATTTTTTGTAGATGCCTATGTATTATAAAGAATATAGAGAAAAAAAAAATTCAAAGTACCAAAATTAGTTCACTTGACTACTATTCCCGCAATTAACCGTGCGTACACTTGTGTGTGTGACCTTTGTCAATGTAGTAGTTCGATTCTATACCTATCAAATTTGTAAACGCGTCCTTACGCGCGGGACAGGTACTCCTCCTAAATTCGTAGATAGTATTCCTCTGAAGATTTAACTGCCACAGGGTAAACCAGACCAGTGATTGTTCTTAGTATAGTAAAGAAACGTATTTTCATTAAAATACATTTTCTATGGCATTGTAAACTTAATTTGAAACTCAAATAATAGTAATAAGTAGTAGAAAATAAAACAACACACTTCCAAATAAAACACTAAAATAACTTTTTTAATAATAGTAAAAATATACCGTAATATAGTTATAATATAGTTATGTAACTATATCACGGCTTCAACTATGCGAACTACGAACCATTTTAATGTACACTTTAGGGTTCGGTATTTTCGTTTTTGCCACCGACTTCCGAAATTTAAGTTATTTTTCACTACAAGTGTATTTTTGTGGAATTTGGTGGTTTTTGTTTTGTAAAAAAGTTATTTTAGTGTTTTTTCTTTTGTTTTTTTTTTTCATAAAAAGTTATTTTTCATTTTTTTTGTTGTGGTACCTACCCCGCACTAATTCGTGTACCAGCTGAATAATGGAAAGATAAGAAAAGTTTTTTTTAAATTAACGAATCATTCCACTTTGCCCCACCAGGCCGCCCCGCAGAGGAATACCTAAAAAAATTCAGTGGAATATGCCCCACTAGTTCGATTTGGTGGGGCAGATTCCACTAGTCTAAAATCTTGTTGGATTCTGCCCCACTAGGGTTAGCACCTTAGAAATGTGTAGGTAGGTATGCTCGTATTTTATATTTATTTGGAAAAGAAAGAAATGTATAGGTAAAATATAACTAGGACTGGTAACGTTAGACTTAGTAGATACCTAGGTAGTGTTTTTAAATGAAAATACAAAAATAATTGTTTGGTAATTTAGTATGTCATGATGGCCCAGCGGTTAAGGCCTCGCCTCTCATGCATGAGGTTGTGGGTTCAAATCCAAGCAAGTAGCAATGATACTTTCAATTCATATGTACTTTCTGAGTTTATCTTGGACATTATTGACATCGGTTAAGGAACTCATCGTGAGGAAACATTGACTTATAGTTAATATAAGTCTGAAATCACCAACCCGTCTTGAGCAAGCGTGGTAATCAGTGCTCATGCCTTCTCTGTATGAGAAGAAGCCTTTGCCCTGCAGTGGGACAGTAATAGGCTGGTATTATTATTGTATAATTATTTTTTATTTACTAGTTGTTTCTGGAAGGAATTGGATTGTAAATCACAGTACACGATTTGTTACAAATAAAATAAAATCTAAGTAAATATAAGTCCTAGTTACATTTTCCTTAGATATATACTTTCTTTTCCAAACAAATATAAAATACGAGCATACCTACCTACACAAATTCTAAGGTGCCAACCCTAGTGGGGGAGAATCCATACCACGGGGCAGAATGCATTTGCCCCACCAGTGGGGCGACTTGGTGGGGTAAAGTGGAATGATTTAAATTAACCCCTATGTGGGTGAAAAGGGGGGATACAGTTTGTATGAGAGATCTTATTCATTTGGTTTAGAAAACGTGGTATTAACTTATCTAGGTAATAATAAAGATGGAATCATACATTTTTCAAAACTGGCTTGTAAGTGTACAGGGCGTTAAAAAAAAATAATTACAGCCCTATTAAAATTGTAAATAGAATATAATAACATTTAGTTTTTGTTTCATTGCAATCGTCTCATCCAATAAAAAGATATTCTAATTTAACGTTTTCAAAGTGATACCCGTACCACCAACAAGCACTACGTTCCAGGCGGCAAGGGGTTACAAAAATGTGGAGCATCGTATGCTGCCTCTACTATTAAGCTGGGCGGTCACAGTCCATAAATTACAGGGCACCACCCTCGAAAGACCTGTGATCGACCTTGGAAAAAAAACTTTTCAAAAGGGCAAATATGGGTCGCGTTTAGTCGTGTCAGAAGTTTGGAAGGCATAGTTTTATCAGATTCGCCAACAAAAATTAAAGTGACCACACGGCGACAGATCATTGAGGGAAATAACGAGGCTACGAAATCTGTCTTCTGACAATCAAGGCCACACATAGCATACGACAAGTTGCGCAATTTGATGCCGCGATATTACCATTAATATCATTTCTAGCCAGAGTACATCTCATGGCATTTCCAATAAGCCCAAACACGGTTCCGGTGCCGTCCTTCCGGCTTCCAGTTCGATGGGCATCAGAATTATTTATTTAAATGTGCTTCATAGTCTTAACTATCTTAATCGAGATATCTTATCGCCACCCGTGAAATACTTATCATTGAGTAGTTCCGGTGGCCATCTGTGGTCGTCTTCATCAGTTCCATTTCACCAAATGATGCTTTCCGAAAAATGCATAACTTCTTGCTGAAAATACCTAAATCGCTATGTGTATGCCTATAATATTTGAGGAGTTCCCTCAATTCGTCATGGATTCCATCATCAGAACTGAATTTGATAAAAATGGGACCAATCTGGAAGTTTATCCTTACAATTTTTTTTTTTTTTTTTTTGTAAAATGTGTTTTTGTTCCAATAAAGAAAGAAAGAAAGTTCTTAAATGACGGAGACATGAAGTAACAATACTTACATAAAAAAAATACAACCGGTAAGTCGGTTTTGTATAAACGTGGTGTACATACATTGCATGCAAGATATTAAATACAGAAATATTCTATCATGTTCAGCCGCGTATCGTGGCATACAAATTGGTAAGAAGAGATGGTGCACAAACCGCGACTATATTTATCAAAATTACATCATAAATTTACTTATTAAATCATAATTAATTATTATACGATATTAATACAATTCAATGTCCAAACTTATTATTAATTAAGTCATTGCAAATTTTAATTCCATCAACAATAAAAACAATACGTTTACGTTTTCCTATTATGTCCTACTTTCGGCGAAAGAATCCCGCTTTTTTAAATCAAAAGGTTTAAAATATTATCTTAAAAATCAATCATTAACTTTGAACGGTTTTTAGGGTTCCGTACGCGTCCGAATGAAAAACCGGCCAAGTGCATGTCGGTCCACGCACAATCAAGGGTTTTTTTTTTGGGTGGGAAATTATGAAATAACTTCTCCCGCTCTGGGTGGAGCGGGAGGACGTGTCAGACTCTTACTGACTAAAGCCCACCCGTGTTCCTCCAGTTGCCTGTACGTTGCCAGGGGCCACGGTATCCCTTTCGGACTTTTCCGCAACCCCGGCAGACAATCAAGGATTCCGTTGCTGGTTCCGATGAAAATCCCAAGAAAAAATCTTAACATTGTAGTTGAAAAACATGTTCTCTTATACATTCCAACTGCAAATGTACGTTTGTACGCACAATATTGAGAGATTTACCATGTTATTTTAAGACCATAGACTTATAGGTGTTCCTGTAATATATGAGTAAAGAACCATTCTCTGTATTTTTTTGTTTAACACCCTCGAAAACCATGAAAACGACACCCATGACGAAAAATTTTAAAATTTTCGCAGCCGCCATTTTGACTTCACTATCGGCTTTAGTACCCTCGAAAACGGTGAAAACGGAAACAAATATTGAAATTATGTTAGAAATAGCGAGCCGCTCCTGCTTCGCACGGGTGCAATCTTACTACTTAGGCATTTCTGGGATCGCCGGTCGGTCGCATTGCATACTTTTTTTTCTAAATTAGGTACCTATTGTGACATAATTAAAATCATGAAGTCCATTAAAAAAAAATAATCCCTTTATTATTGGAATGAATTACGTCAAGTAACACACACATATTAAAAATACAGTTTGTTTCAGAATACCAGCACTTGGCAGTAGCAGAAATGACGAAGCTATATCTAAGAGTAATTAACCAAATACCTACGTTGTGACTACTAATGAAATGTTAGAATAACACTGTAACTCTGAAACCTTGTAATATGTAACAATAAATAATGGAGTAGGTATCCTATGTACTTTCATTGCATAGCGTATACCAGTCTTATAATTATTATAAGACTGGTATACTAAATATACCTATACCTATCGTTATTTGATATTTATTGGGGATCATCATCCCATGTGCCGCTACCGTGGCCCCAATCAAATTCATCTTCACAATAATTCGTCTCCCACTTTTCCCAAGCATCTTCGCCCTGAGCGTCGGCATCTAAAAAAACGGAAAGTAATTAATATGCATCTTAAGTTAATACAGCCCACTTGCACCACAAATCACTATTACAGTCAGCGCTAAACATATTTACCTAAATCATCATCTTCAAATGATTGATTTTTGTGAATTACCAGTTTGTGATAAGTTCTATCATCACCTGTGCGTTAACCTGAGTGCTAAAACGTTTAAAAGGCTCAATAAAACTGCACGTTTTAAGTGGAATTGCCCGAGCTGTTTATCTCAGATAAGTCGACGTCTGAGACAATTGAGGACAGCTCTGAAGGCGAGGACGATAAGGTCGGTGATATACGACTTGTTATACGGGAGGAAATTCGCAATACATTGCGTATTGAGATAAATAATATGATTAGCTAGCTTAGATTCGAAATGGATGATTTAAATAAATAGATTGATGAGTTGAAGTTATCTGGGTCCTTTAGACTTATGAGATTACGTGAGATTACTGAACTTCATTCACTGAATTCCGATATCCTAAAGACTGGCTCAGTTGAAAACGCAAATAAACACCCTTAATCAGAATATACGTGAGGCGAATTACGGATTACCTGAAAATAAGAATGAAGTGGTACCAACCATTGTAACACAATTGGCTAATGTTGTGACGAATGCGCGCTTAAAGACTGTGATATTATGAAATGCGTTAGGCCTCTGCCTCGAATTTTGCGGGCAGCGGGGCGGCGGCGGCGGCGGCGCGGGAGCGGGGCGGGCAACGCATACCTGTTCTCCAAACCAGCGGGCAGATCGCGCGGCACTATAGCGGTGTAGTGTTGTGTTCGTGGTTGTGTTGTCGAGATATTTGTTTTTATTCGCGAACGAAATGTCTGAAAAACGGCTAATTTGCTCTTGCACGTCCGAGGACATTTTGTACGTCACAAAAAAAATGTACAACACTATACTACAATGCAAACGCGCAATGCGGGCGGTCACCGCTTGACTGGAGTGCACCGCTCGTTGCCCGCCCCCGCGCCGCTGCCACGCCGCTGTTTTCGAGAACCGGTCCATTTGATTTTACGCATAAGATCCTGCCGCTCCCGCGCCGCCGCCGCTGCCGCCCCGCTGCCCGCAAAATTCGAGGCAGAGGCCTTAGAGTGGCCAGTATGAACAGCAACAAGTCTCGCCCGCGCTCTGTAATACTGAAGCTGCGTAATCCGAGATGTCGCGACAAATTGTATTCTGCAATAACGAGATGTCTTTTGGGTTATGGCGGTAGCAAGAAGCCAGTTTATGTATCCGAGCACCTTTGTCCAACATCTAAATCTTTACATGCAGCTGCATGTCTTAAGACCAAAGAAAAATCTTATCAATTGTCTGGGTTCGTTAGCTACGGTAAAAATTTTGTATGCAAAAGTGAAAATTCGGGTAGTATTCTAATTAAGGATGAGCAGTGTTTGGATTTTTTTTTTTATAATTATTTAAATTGTTAATTTAGGTCCCACCATCATGTTTACTTTTACAGAATGTGAGGGGCATGAAAACGAAGTAGCATGAAATTCTAATGTCAATTTTGAGTTCTGACTATGACATAATATGTCTGACATATACACAATATGTCTGTACTTTAAAAGTTATGGTGGTGGGATATTGGTAACTATTAGTCATAAGTATAACTTTGTTAATAAAACTGAGTGGCGAACCTCCGTTAAGATATGTGGTTATGTATAAGTGCTGGTGGCGATAAGAAACTTACTCACGCGAGCGTGAGCAATTGTCACGTGTGTCATGTTAGGCCTGCAGGTTTCATGGGTTGATCGTGTTGGTGAGGGTGGTAGTGGTGTGGCTGATCTATTTGCAGACAATTTTGCATCTGTATACGACGTTAATCAACAGACTGGTGACTTGTCACCATGTTACTCCTCGTCTAATTACAATATGTCATCCATTGGCATTACTGAGAATGACGTTAGAAATAGCATCAAAATATTAGATCTTAACAAAGGAGCTGGTCCGGATGGACTTCTTCCTATTTTCATTTTTCTCTGCATTGATGCTCTTGTTATACCACTGCAGATAATATACAAAAAATCCCTTAAGGAAGGTACATTTCCTGATTTATTGGAATATCTCACACATTATCCCCATACATAAATCAGGTAGTATGAAAACTATAGACTAATCTCTATTATATCACAATTTGCAAAAATGTTTGAGGTTCTCATACTCGTATACAATGTAGTTTATTCCCACCTCCGTCATATAGTTAGTTTGAAGCAACATGGTTTTGTGTCTAACCGTTGTACTTGCTTGTACATGTCTAACTTGCTTATTTACACTACTTTCACTAGCAACACCTTTGAAGCGAGGGGTCAGGTTGACGCTGTTTACATAGATTTTGAATGCCTTCGATCGCATTGATGACTCAATTCTTTCTTTGAAATTGAATTGCGCTGGTATTCATGGCTCTCTGTTGCGTTGGTTTGAGAGTTATTTAGTTAATCGTTTCTCCTGGTACTGGTGTTCCACAGGGCTCTAAGTTGGGTCCTTTGCTGTTTTTGGTATTTCTGAATGATCTTTTAGATTTAATAAATTGCACTTGTTTAGCCTACGCTGATGATTTAAAAATATACTGTAGGATATCGGACCTGAATGATTGTGCGAGGCTTCAGAAAGATTTTGATGTCCTTTAACAATGGTGTTTGAACAACGCTCAATGATAAAAAATGCCAGACTAAACATATTTACGGATCGCTACTGAGCAGTGTCGGTCTGACCTAGGGGTACTCTTTGATACAACTCTATCTTTCCGCAATCACATAGATAGCATAGTGACTAAGGTTAAAAGAATGCTTGGCTTTATAATTCTTTATTTTTCTTTCTTTCTCTTATTTTTACCTGTATAGTATCTATATGTTTCAGTTAAGTTTATTTTTTTATATTTAACCATACTCTCTATCCAATGTAGGTAATTTGTATCACACGCCGTTCGTGTTTGTTAAACTTGTATTTTATGTGGAAAATGTAGTTGGTTATACATTTATACTCCCATTTTTGTTTTAAGTTATATACCATAATATTGTAATGTGTAACCGTTTATTTTCCCAAATAAAATAAAATTTGTACGTCGAAACCTTTTCGTAATAATAGTAGCATGGAGCTCCTTGGAATATTGTTCCACTATTTGGTCTCCCTATTACTCAACTTATGTTGAATCTGTTCAGGCCCGTTTTGTTCGGTATTTATGTATGAAGAATGGGATTCGAAAAGCTATACTTGATTACAATTACAGGTTAAGGCACTTTAATATGATTAGCTTAAATGAAAGACTATTCGGACTTACTAATACTTCATAAAATTATAAACGGTTCCATTGATGCACAATTAATAAACTATTTTAACTTTAGGCCTAGCCAACGTATTAAGCGTCATCATCGTGTTTTTTAAATACTACATTTAATAGCCCCCTTACACGTATGGCAAGGCAATATAATGAATGGTCCAACTTGACGGATTACCCTATTGATATTTTCTTCATGACTTTCGCTACATTCAGACGCTCCCTATTTAAACAGTGTGATGTGTGTAGGGATTGCAATTGCTGGATCCAGCATACAGCAATCCAGCTGGATCCAGCGCCTTTTTAAACACGCTGGATCCAGCATACAGTGCTGGATCCAGCATTCCAGCTATGCGGATCCGCAAACTTATCAATTTCTATTGTTTAGTTTTGAGTTGCCACCATTTTCAAAACGGCGCGGCAACGTTGCCGTTCTGTCACTATAGCACGTGCCACATGTGCGAATGAATGGCAACGCCGCCCGCCCCCTTTCCCCCTTACCACCTGTACCGCTTATGTTTGTTTATTTTATAAATCAAAGACAGTTATTTAACTGCTCTCGTCTCAATAGAAAGTGTTTTTGTGTCACTAAAGTCATCATCATCATATCAGCCGAAAGACGTCCACTGCTGGACATAGGCCTCCCCAAGTGCCGCCACAATGACCGGTCCTGTGCGTCTCGCATCCATCGGCTACCCGCGACCCTCACCAGGTCATCGGTCCACCTTGTGGGAGGCCTTCCAACGCTACGTCTTCCGGTACGCGGTCGCCACTCCAGAACTTTTCGGCCCCATCGACCATCTGTTCTGCGCGCAATGTGTCCTGCCCACTGCCACTTCAGTTTGGCGATCTGGTTCTCTTGCGGATTTCATCATTCCTGATTCGGTCACGCAAGGAAACTCCGAGCATTGCCCTCTCCATTGCCCTTTGGGTGACTTTAAGCCTTCTGATGAGGCCCATTGTAAGCGACCACGTTTCTGTTCCATATGTCATCACTGGCAACACGCACTGGTCATAGACTTTCGTTTTGAGACACTGTGGTATGTGGGACGAGAAGATACCACTCAACTTCCCGAACGCCGCCCAGTCGAGTCGGATTCGACGATTGACCTCTTTCTCGAAGTTAGCTCTACCTAACTGGACCGTTTTTCCCAGGTAGACGTACTCGTCTACAACTTCGAGCGTGGAGTCTCCAATCTTGATAGGAGTGGGTGCTACATGGGTATTTACCATGATCTTGGTTTTGTCCATGTTCATTTTTAGACCCACTCTTTCGGAAGCTCCACTGAGGTCATCGAGCATTATGCTGAGGTCCTCCAAAGTCTCAGCCATGACGACTATATCGTCGGCAAATCGAAGGTGAGTGATGTACTCGCCATTAACATTAATGCCCAGCCTCCTCCAGTCCAAAACCTTGAAGACATTCTCCATTGCGGCCGTGAAGAGTTTCGGAGGAATGACGTCTCCCTGTCTCACACCTCGCTGCAGGAGGATAGGTTTCGAGGTCTGGTCCTGAAGTCGAACTGACATGGTGGCGTTTTCGTACAGACACTTCAACACCTCGATGTAACGATAGTCGATCTGGCACCGTTGGAGAGACTGCAGCACAGCCCAAGTCTCGATCGAATCGAAGGCTTTTTCGTAGTCCACAAACGCTAAGCAGAGGGGCAGATTATACTCCTCTGTCTTCCGTATAACCTGTCGCAGCGTATGCACGTGGTCCACGGTACTGAAGCCTTTTCGGAATCCAGCTTGTTCGGGAGGTTGGAAGTCGTCAAACCTACGTGCGAGACGGTTCGTGATGACTGCCTAATTATTAACGAATAATGAGAGGAGAGAAGATTATTTCGGAGCTTCTTTTGATACAAAAAATTTATTCTCCTCCTCCTCCTCCGGTCCTTTTTTGTAGTTAATTTTAAAAGAATTTGTAAGACTGTTTGCTACTGATTAGCCGTCCTATCCTATCCTATCATTAAACATAAACGTAATAAGATATTGCTTACTTAGAAACATTATCTAAAATGTTATATGAGGTTATATGTTTGTTATTTAATTTTAAGTTGATTCTTTTGATCTCAAATGATTAAGAAACCAAAGCAAATTGATATCAGATATCACCAAATGAGTGAAAGATTTCATAGATTATCCTAAGAAGTACAAATTAATAAAAAAAAGTCTTAAAAATGTCGTCTTTTTATTTTCGTTCCACATTTTGCTGGATCCGCGCTGGATCCAGCTGGATTCAGGTCAATCCAGCAAGAATCCAGCTGGATTGAAAACGCCGCTGGATTGCAATCCCTAGATGTGTGCCCGTATGTCTAGCTCAAATAGGTTTGTTTTTGTAGTGTTGTGGATTTATGTCTACTAGACACACTTTATATTGTACTCCTTTGTCTCTAATTTTCATATATGTGAATGTCATGCATACCTGTCATTTGCATTGTTGCTGAAATGTTAATTTTAGATGGTATTTAATTTGAATTTTAAGTGACTGTGCTGTTGGTGTGTAGATTTTTTAGATGAGGCAGTAGTTAAGTAAGGCCAGGTACCATAACCGTTGTAACAGGAAAACGGTCCTAATAGACTGTCCTTAACGTTTTAAGAATCTGCGTTCACAGATTTTGAAAAAAGTTGAAAGCGAGAAAATGGGAAATTTTCACCAAAAAATAATGTTGATGCCAATCGCTCCTGTTTCTTATAAAAAACTATCGGACCAACCGTGGCTCGAAAAGTCAGAAATCGAAAAAAACTTCCCATATCGTAGGAAACTGGGACTCCCAACTCTCAGTTGAATACGATTAGGAACAAATAAAGTAAATATAAATTCGTAAAACACGTATTCTTTTGTACTCAACTGACGGAACGCATTCTCTCGGCGGCCGGAACACGACTTACTTTTTTAATGATGGATAGACTGGCTGCGAGAACATAAATAGTGATCTGATGGTGTAATTGGGTAAGGTCGTTCTAATTAAAGATAAATAAAAATAACATTATGGACTACAAACTACATTACTTAAACGAAAAGGCATAGGATGCGATTTTCGACCGATGCGATTTTTTGTATCTTTTTCAGCTCACCAAAAAAAAATCCAATGGAATCTGTCCACTATACACTTCATTTGAGTATTTTTGGTATTTTCGGTTTAATTTCACTCTACAACACAAGAAGAAAATATTAAAGTAAAAAGTTTTTACCTTTAGTAGTGGTGGCAGGTTCAGCAGGTTTCGCTGTAAGCGCAAATATTCATTATTTAATAGCATTCAAGATATTGTATCTTAATAGATTTATACAATTAATCATGTGTAAATTATATAGGGTGCGCGTGAAAAAGGAGTGTCGGGCCCGAGTTTTACCCAGAAACGGCAAAGCCAAAAAGATGGTTTATGTTTTTAGCAGTCTATGTATGTTTGTATCTACGTATGTTCCATTGTAACGCCTATTCAGCCGATTTTGATGAATGAGGTGTCAATCGATTCATTAGTATGGTTACATTTTTTAAGTACGTAACCTGTACGATTTATACCTAAGGAAGGTCGCACATCTGACGGAATATGCGTCGCGTATCGCCTGTTGCGTAACGCCAGAACGGATAAGCAGATAATAAAAAAAACATTCAACCTAACCCACTCAACCGATGATGCGTTAGTGCGTCGAGCGTTGTAACAGTTACTACGCTCGACGCAAATTAAAGAAATTCAAAGAAATTACGCCCGACGCATCTTCCGCCAGATGTGCGACCATTCTTAATAAATTATGACATAATTATTATGATGAGTTAAATGACGATGTTATTTTGTTACGATGTCTTGTTTTATTAGGCGGTAGTGTTTCAATACTTGCAAATATGTATCAGTATTTTTTTTTCAACACCTTCCTTTGGTTCGCTGTAAGTATGTCATTACTCTCGGAATTTGATTCCTATTAGAGAAAAGTTCGTATGGTGCAACTAGTCTCGTTTTTTTTAATGAACTGCTTGGTTTCCAAGATGGCAAAATAATTTCTGTTTGTTCTTATTTTCGGATGAATCACCTCAAATAATACTATAGTATTTTATACTTACGTATAGTTGTTCCGCCTTTCATCATATTAAAGATATGTCGTTTTTCTTTCGAAAGATGCTTTTTTCCGTTTAGGTGCATGGTCATTTGTTCCGTGCAAGTAACCGAAGTCTGCAACAATTGAATTATGTAATGTGGTTTTTGGTATGCAGCAGCAGTTTTCATTTTCACTATCGTGGCGGGGACACAATAGGGGAAGAATAGACTTGCAGTCGGAAACCGTGAATACCTGCCAGAACCTGAGTAGGTTAAATCCGAACAGC
Organism: Xanthia icteritia; assembly: GCA_949128155.2. NCBI lineage: Eukaryota > Metazoa > Arthropoda > Insecta > Lepidoptera > Noctuidae > Xanthia > Xanthia icteritia. The sequence continues at coordinate 11,387,048 of OX421934.2, forward strand.
TAACGAGAATCAGCGAAATTGGAGAGCCAATTAAATGTTCCAGCTATGAATCCGTTAATAAAGAATTGGAGAACTGTTCTATCTATACATATAATAAAACAGTAGAATCAGGTGTCTGTCTGTTGGTTTGTTCGCGCACATCTCCGGAACTGCTGAACGAATTTTCACAGGTAGCTGTCTACCAGTGAAAATTCGTTCAGTAGTTCGCTCCAGATTAATTTGGAGCAGAATATAGGCTTTGTTTAATTAATATCGGATGTTGCAAAAAAAAGTTATTGCTATACAATACGGTATTCTGTCCACGACCCGTTGTGCACAATTTCTGACAGCAACCTAACATAAAGTACTAGGTTTGAATTCAAGATAGTATTACAATCATTAGTATTATTAAGATTTGGATGAAATTTGGCACACAAATAATTTATAATTAACAAAAAATACTAGGCTTGCATGAATTCACAGTTAATTAAATTTGAGTACATAAAAAAAATGCTATCTATATATAAACAAGGTTTGCATGAAAGAAAATTTTGAAAAATCCACCGGATAAGTCGGAAATTCACCCGGGCGACGCCGGGCACGAAGAGCTAGTTATCGTCACGGACTCATATACTACGTTGCCCCACACTAGGAATTGACTGTCGTCAAAACCACAACACAACAGGAACGCTAGATTGGAACACTATTTTTTTATCAGCATACTGAATAAATTTATTATGAATTTATTCATTTATTTATTGGTGATTTGTAGTTATTACAGATTTCAAGAAAATTTTAGGGCAATTAGTAACACGCTATTAGTAAGAACCTAAATAATATGGCACGAAGAGTGTGTAGCTCGACTACAGCCGGTCTATTCTGTAAACATCTCACCGTGAAAACTTAGGTGAAGTGAGCTCGGAGAGTCCCTAGCAGCATTTGGAATGACAGCTCACTCCGAACTCAATTAACCTAAGTTTTCACGGTGAGATGGTTACAGAATAGAACTGCAGTACCTACCTTGCAGATATCACAGTACAATTCCGGCGGGATGGGCTTAGGATCCGTCTTCGCAAGCTCGCCTATTACCGCAGGCTTTTCGGTAGGTTTGAGGCTTCTCTTTTCACGACGAATAAGTTGCTCTCTACGATACAACCATAATACTATATTAACAACAGTAGAAAAAAAAAGTTTATTCCATTAATTTACTGAATTTTCTTTACTTACACACGATCTTGCATGTTTTTTTGTAGCAGGAAAGGGTTCTTCGGAATCTTGCGGCCCTCGACAATCCTGATAGGGAAATAGAACATGATTTTTAAAATACTCTAGGAATGAGTTACGTATGTATAATCGTGGGTGTTGTCGTACGCGCGATGCGGCTTCCCCGCGTAGTGCGAATCCGCGTGGGCCTTAGACGTGATGTGAATATCACACAGCTCGCAGTACAGCTCTCTTGCTCTTAGAGGAATCTGAAAAATAAAATACGTTCCACTATTATACACTGCTATTTTTATCGTCATACAATACAACAACGGTCTCTTGTATCGACCGATTTAGGATATAAGTATCTAGGCAATATTCAAATTGTTATTCGTAAAAAATAATCAAAAAGTAATGCTGTTATGTAACAACCTGTATATTAATTAAGTATAAGTCTCTTTTTCTTTATCCACTTTAGATACCGATCGATCGACCCTTCACATCGGTGATATTTCGCCAGGTAATTTAATTTTACCTTGTATAGTCATGGTGATGGTTGTGGAAGAATTTTTTTTTTTTGGAAACATACTGCTTGGCATGCACTATCGCGGACACGAATATCTGAACACCGTAAGGACTATTCCCGCTTGTAGCGCTCGGCCGTTATAGTAACGCTTACCTACAACAAGATGCGGTAAACGGATGTGGTCATCGGGTTCCCTCTCTATCTGACAGAATCTTGATGCTCCGAAATGTTGGCATAACACACTTGCCATAATCTTCTTTAAATTAATATTTTAAAAACATAAAAATTATTTAATATAATTATTGTTTGGCCGAATGTTTGTATGGCCGAATTTACTATGGCATACTTTTAAAATTGCAGAATATTATTTGGAATCTTAATTTTAATAGGCATATTGCCATTTCTATAAAATAGCATTTTTAATCTTAAATTAAAAGATTGTTTTAAAAAGTCAATATGTTGCTACAAAAGTTAGTGACAGAAACGAATCGCTGCAAAACCGACTCCACGTAGTCTTATCTGCCCTACCCCTAGAGTGTAATTTAAGCCCGCGTAGGCGCGGAAGGGCGAGGCGGCTCGTGGTGAGCGTTAAAACCATCTGCGACGATAAGCTCGCGTGGGACCGTCGGAGCCCCGCAGCGCCAGAGCCGTGACAGAAACCATGCCAGCTGCATGTTGCATGTTCGCTTACATGGTGCATGCTTGCTGCATGCATGGTGTATGCTTGTTTGCATGTTTGTGTGAACTTTCTGCGATATGATGGTTCTGCTTTTTAATTTTTATGAATATGAAATTTATGCTTAAAGATGATTCTAACTTACAAAATTATGAGTTTTGAATGTATGATAAATGAGTATGCCAAAAGAATTTCTGCGAAATGAAGTTTATGCTATCCGCTGTTATGCAAAATAATATTTTGACATACAAAGTTCTGCTATAAAGGGTAGACCCGTGGTCCTCGTGTGCACGGGATTTTATTTTCAAAGCGGTTAGATATGCGTGACCGCGATGGTACAATAGTGCATTTGTTATAATAACATGAATATGGCCAATTACAAATTTTCACAGATAGGATTGAGTATAATGACTACACGTCGTTTAAAACGTGGAGCCGGACAATTTGTTACAATGTAATCTTCTATTCGGAGGACGATGTTCACATAATTTTTGCTTGGTATTTGCTGTCAGCATCATAATTATTCATCATCCGGTGCTGACAGCATCACAAGCAAAAGTGCACAAACATATTCTTTGCAATACTTAATCGATCTAACACACTATGGTTGATCCTAAGGTCTAGTCTAGATAATAATATTATCGACTATAGTACAGACGCCAGCAGGTCAACCTACCCGAAACTGACAAATTTTCCCAATCAACTTTGAACATCATAGTTGAAAATCTATTAAAGAAATTTGACAGATTATAGTAGGTTGATGTGCTGGCGTCTGTACATTCGGCTCGACTATCACGGTATCATTCAATATTACAAAAAACAACATCTGCAATGATAACAAGTGAAATTTAAGTTTGTTATTATTAACTTACACATGAATTATGTGAACCAATAATGTCGACAGAATACCTAATGAAACATTACATTGTCAAATTGTCCAATTACCTCTTTGGGACGCTTGGACCCAACTTTGGCTTGTTGAGCTAGCCATTTTTTCAGATTCTTGCTATGATTTTTTGAAATGTAGTGTAAACGAGCTGCAAAAATTTAAAAATGTATAACAAACAGTGCATTTTGATCGATTATCACTTACAATACAAATCTTAGAAAATTTGTATTGTAAGTGACAATCGACTTTCGTTTCATTGACACAAAAATATTCAATACATACCTACACAGTTTTTCAGATTATTTTTTGACATCTGTACCGAATTTGATTTATGATAAGTATCATGATTTAAAAATCTAAAGTGTTCATCGCCGTTCGTTGCTTACAGTGAAATACAAACGGTCGACGCCGCTGGTCAAAGCTAGACATTAATATTATAGAAATAAGCTTGCTTGCTGTACTAAGCTTAAGCAAAGTTAAAGTACAGACGCCAGCAGGTCAACCTACCCGAACTGTCAAATTTTCCCAATCAACTTTGAACCTTATGCTTTAGTGATAAAATTGAAAATCTATTAAAAGAATTTGACAGATTGTAGTAGGTTGATGTGCTGGCGTCTGTACCTACCCTTTAAAGATTTGTATGTTAATTCATGTAATTTCATGACGCACCGATTAAGTTGCTGTGCAGCAGTTGAGGGATATACCGTAAGTACCTATTCCTGTAATCTTTGAACTGCGCGTAGCAGTAGAATGCGCTTTTATTGCACTCGCATGTCGAGAACTTATCGCGAGCGCATCTGGCAACAGTAGACACTATGAAAAGCGTTATTTTGATCGGAGGTTAACTGCGTATGCGTAGTCGCAGCGGTAAAATTACGATTTTTTTCATTGTGTATGGTAAGTACAAATTTGTGCATCCAACCATTGGGGAGCTATTCAACAAAAACTGTTTTATGCTGGAACTACGTCATCCTAGCTTTTCCGCTGCGACTACGCACACGTTAACTACCACTGCATTAGTTCCACCAAAACAACCAACTGTAGGCTAATTCAAGTAAAAGTATAGTTACGTGAATTAGCCTATGAGTTCAAGGTCTCTTTTAAAGTCCATACAATTTAATGTAGTATGGTCCGATCATAATTATAAGAACCTTGTCGATTAATGTGATCTTTTGAGGAAAAAAACCACTCAGATTTGAGTGGACCCATAGTGCATGCAGAACTTTCGTTTTCTCATTTCAATGTGTTTGTTCGTTTTGATAAGTGCCACAAATATCGCAATGTTGAAGTTTTGAAGAAACCACGAGCCAATAACAAGCCTTGTTTTTTCGCTCAATAAGTGTTTAAGTGTTTTGACACAGCAACATAGTCATGACGATCATAGTCAGGAGCCCATTTTTGTTTGGTACAGAATGTATTTTGAGTTTGGCCCACTAGCTTACAATTGTGTAATAATAAATTAAACATTAAATCCACATGGGTATCACTTACCTCCACCAAAATTATCAAACACATGTGCACAAACACCACAATATTCAGGTTCCATAAGGCGAAGTAGGACCTTGGGAAGCCCTTTTAAAGTTGGCTTATGAACACCACATCCTATGGAAAAGAAATAAGTAAAAATTATTTTGATGGAACCACCAGCAGGCATGACCCATTTTGGTCTGCAACCTGCAATATCTGGGTTGTTGCAACAGGCAACATATACAATGCCACCCATGGGCTTGTGACCGCCCATATTTTTCTGAATATCTTCATGGGTTCTATTTGCCATATCTCCGAAGTTATTGAGTCGATTTGGATTCTGTTTATTATTTGTAATAGCTTATTTATCGGATTAACTAAAATTTTTTACTAAAAATTTATCACCCATGAAAAAAAAAAACTGAGTTGAAGATATTTTTTTTTTAAATCAGTATTTATTTAAAAAACTCAAGTGATAATAAAAAAATAAAACAGATAGACTTTAGAGTTAATTTTCGATATTTTTTTCTGAATATTCAGAAAAATATGGGCGGTCTGATGCCCATTGGTGGCATTGTATACATGTACTGGGATTTCTACAAAATTATTGCTACTTAATGGTGATAGAATAATAGTATGGAGGCACATTTCCAATGGGAAATTAAAGGTAAATGACAATGGGTTCACATCATGCAAAACTTACGTAATAGGAACCTCTCAGTATCATTTTCTCTGGGAAAACTCTGCTGGTTTGGGGGGCCTGTAGGGCCATAACCTCTTCCCCAAAAGGAATGTGCAGCATTTCTGCCGTAACTTCCTCCTCTTTTAGAATCACATTGATCATTGAATATGTAATCACTGAAAAATATATTTTTGTTCAAAATAATACTGTTTTATTCTAACAATGTACAGTGTGAGCTTTTAACAACACTCAATATAGCAAATATCAATTTGTGATGTCATAAAAATGATCTCCAAGCTAATTATTAAAAGAAATTATTTGACTTTGAAAAACATGTCAAGTTACAAGTAAACAGTAAGAACAACAACAAAAAATCAACCACTTTACCTGAAATCATCATTTTCAGGCCCTGCAGATTCTTCATCTAGCCATATTATGTCGTGAGTGTCCTCAGATTTATTATTAACATACCCATCAAATTCCATAATTATCAAGAACTTGAAATTTTTGTTTTTTTTTCAATGGTGAATACTACACAGACTAGTACTGTCATAAAAAGAAGGGAAATAACACTACAATTTCTATTTCTTAGCTCATACTTTCCGTTTTGTTTTGAAAAGCACTATTACGTTGGCGTTTAATATAACAGTAAAGATTCTACTAGCATATTTAATTTGATGAGTGCTGTTTTTAATTATTCAAACAAAACATGAACTACTTTACAGGTGTAACAGCAGGTTTTCCTGTTATTCTTTGACACGTTTAAAACTGAGACATCAGTCAAAAACAAAACAACCAATTTAGGTTGATTGAAACCTGTGAAGAACAATGTAGTGAAAATGTACTCAGTGGTAGTGACTTTGCAAACGTTTAATTAATTGATTAATTATGTCTGCTTACTGCTTAACTGTATCGAATTGATAAAAGTAATGAAATGAAACAGAATTACAGAAACAACGAATCTGACAGTTGAAAAAAAAACAACAATGTCAAGCGACGTCTGGTCCTCGCACAGATTACTCATGCTTATGCCTGGCAGAAGTGGCAGATAATCTGAAAAGTTTAACGCAGATGGTGCTGGCTGTGTTTTTTTGGGTGTAAATAATTTTTGTATAAAAAATATACCTATCTTTACTTGTTGTATGTACACGCCAGCACATCAACCTACTACAATCTGTCAAATTTCTTTAATAGATTTTCAACTTTATCACTAAAGTATAAAGTTCTAAGTTGATTGGGAAACTGACAGTTTCGGGTAAGTTGACCTGCTGGCGTCTGTATACAATAACCGTAGGTACGGAAGAAACGTCAATCAATCTGCCTAGACTTTTCCCAACTCTGTTGGGGTCGGCTTTCAGTCTAACCGGATGCAGCTGAATACCAGTATTTTACATGGAGCGACTGCCTATCTGACCTCCACAACCCAGTAACTGAGTAATACGATACTCCTTGGTAAGACTGGTGTCAGACTTTCGGGCTTCTGACGACTCGTAACGACTGTCAAAGATCCACGAATAACAGCCGGCACCAACGGCTTAACGTGCTTTCCGAGGCACGGAGGAGTCGGTATGTAAAGATGGTCACCCATCCATGGACCAACCCCGGCAAGCGTAGCTTAACCTGATGGATCGACTCGTACGGCTGTTATTACTTAGTCACGAGCTCCTTCGGTAGTTCAGCTTCGGCTCTTTCGGTCTTCCTTGGTACGGAAATAACGTAATCCCTAAAACTTTGGTGAGAGATAGACGTACAGACGCCAGCAGGTCAACCTACCCGAAACTGTAAAATTTTCCCAATCACCCTTGAACCTTATGCTTTATTATTAAAGTTTAAAATCTATTAAAGAAATTTGACAGATTGTAGTAGGTTGATGTGCTAGCGTCTGTACCTACGTTTTGTAACTCTGTAAATGTTAAAAAAATTAAAACAAGTTTATATATCCATGACATTTATTTTTTAATTTTATTATAAGTTTTAATGAATTATAATTAGGCGAAATAAAATAAAGCAAGACAAGACCCTTATTTCCTGATGCTAATCAAAAACAAAGTACTACATTGTTATTGTTACAGACGACGGATAGGTTTTCTGGCTTCTTATTACATGCTCTGTGCTGGCTTCTTCTGCCTGATGTTGAAGGTGAAGGTTCGTTGTTGTCGTTCGATATCGCCTGGTCAACAAAACTCTATTCTGATGAAAATATATATTTTAGCCACTGTAGAAGTGACTTGAATACTCGTGAATGTGTCATCAGGCGGCCATTGAATAGCGTCAGATGCACCTATCACGAAACTTTTTTGGCGGTTTTGTTTGTGATCAAGCCGTCGGCAGTGCCGCCGGGCTATGTGTATATGGATACACATAGCCTGAGGCATCCTCGTATCACAGATAAAATTATCACAGAGAAGATTTTTGGAGAGGCTGGTTTTGGCAGTTAGCTGTACATATAGTACTTACTAATTCCGTGGTACAGCACACGTAGATTTTTGTACAGACGCCAGCACATCATCCTACTACAATCTGTCAAATTTCTTTAATAGATTTTCAACTTTATCACTAAAGTATAAGGTTCAAAGTTGATTGTGAAAATTTTACAGTTTCGGGTAGTTTGACCTGCTGCCGTCTGTACATACCACAGATGAAAGTGTAGATCCTTTGTAGACCGGAAAAAATCTTGTTCGTTCCAAAAGAGGTACGTATGTACAGACGCCAGCACATCAACCTACCCGAAACTGTGCGTTTGCACTGGCGAAACATTCACATAGAAACATTTTGAAATCTCTATTTCCCGTCAAACATTGAATCGAACATTGACAGAAAATAGAGATTTCAACATTCAATGGTTCGCCAACGCAAACACACAGCATTACACGATCAATCTAACTACTATTGACATGATTTGTGTCAATCCCATTGATTGATGATGGATAATTGAACTGTTGTCAGCTTGATCGTCTAAGGTCTCCTAACACGAGGCTCCGCCTCTCCCTGAAATGAAATTCCATGTTATTGAGCTGCAGAATCAGAAGTAAATACGAGTTGTTTTCACTTAATTGTTTTGCTAAAAATGCATTTTCTACATTTTCTGTCTCTCTTTTATATCCAATAAAATAAATTGCAAAAAATAAATAAAAAACACATTGACAGATTGGGTTGGGCACAGTACCATAGTGAAAAAAAAAATGTATGATGTACTACTCTCCCTATATAAAATGTACTCTGTGGTACTACTCACAGAGCATGAACGGATCGAACAACACTAAAGTTTATTACAAAATACTTTTTGCAAATTGAAGTAAAATACATGACACCACTAATTACTGCTATTGCTGCAGCATTACCTCCAGGCTTAGTTAATGTTTTAAGTGTGTTATTTATTCTTATCTATATGCTCGTGCAACATACCAATGCACTGATAGCTCGTAATAAGTTTTATAATGAGATGTGAAATGGTGTCAAGTTAGCCATAGTAAAATGTTCAAAAAGTTAAAGGACAAATTGGCTGAGGAGGTGAAGTCATCGCCTCAGAGGATTCAGCAATTTGCTCAAGCTGCTCAGGTGATTATATTTATCGTAAACAATCAATAACATACCACTTGTATCAGTGACCTTATTGCTTAGACCTACATTATACATAGGTACCTACTACGTATTAGCTTTTATTTATATGTACCTAATATTCCCTAACCTTATTGGGTTCTTTTATTTTATCAACTTTCACTTTATCCAAATTTAACGACTTGCAAGTAATTAAAATTAGATAACTTATTAGAAAATAGAAAACTTATTAGTGTTTTATGCTGTGTATTTTAATAAAACTGGGTTGGTACAGGCTGCTGTCACATCTGCCTCGAGTAGTATAACTGATATCACAAATAGTGATCTATTCTCAATTGGAGATAATGGTGAGTCACATAAATTAATATAATAGAGTGAGAGTCAAATTAAGATATCTATTATCTTAATTTGAATTTGAGTAATATAAATTACTTTGTAACTAGTTTGTGCCTTCAGTATTTTATAAAACCTACTTTATACAGTAGTTAGAATATTACGTTGAATGTATAAAATAGTGTTGATAAAATTTTCTTATTAGATATTTTTATTTTCCAGATAGCCAGCAGCCTCGCTCTGGAAAGGCACAGTCATCATCACAAAGCAGTCAACAGAATACATTCCAAGATGTTGCTCTTGTCCAGCCCTTACAGTCGAATGAATCACTAGACTACATGTCTTCACATGACATACTTGTAAGTTTAAAATATTTTATTTAAAATATTATCTTATGTACCTCATAATTTCAGCCGAGAGACGTCCACTGCTAGACATAGGCCATCAAGCATTTTGTACCTATCCATCTATTAATATTAATTGTATTTTGAAATCCAATTCAAGTGTTTATTTGTTTTTTAAAAATTATTGTCACACATGCATCTAGAGGAAGTGCTTAAAATAATGTAGATAACTAATAAATAACTTTACTGTTAATTGTTTATGTTGTTAAGTTTACATGATAATATGGTTCATTATCCAAAGAGATTTTATCTTTATTATAAGCTGTGCCATAAATACAGGGTGATCCATTGAAATGAGTCAATATGAACAAATATGTAACTATTACAGGTACTGAAAAATTGCATTTAGGTACTATTTCAATCTTAAGAAAAAATTCTTAAAATTAGGCTTGCTATCTTATGGTCTTATCACACTAGCTAGTTAAGAGCACAAACTGATGATTCAAGTACAACCCGTGCAAGCTCGCTGGAATGCATACCCTCTCCCGGTTCTCCGCGCGAAGCCCCCACGTTCGCCTTGTGCGTTCAGTACCGACCGATAGCGTATTTGTGATGTGACGTCACAGCACCAGGTGCCTAGTTAACTCGCACGGGTTGTATTAAGAGACGTACATAGAAACAATTAATCATTTGGGAACCTTACTCAAAACTGAGACAGCAGATGATCCATCTAGCCACCACGTAAATAAAGCTAACTGTAAAAGGCACGCAGCAGAAATTTCAAAAAGTCAGAAATTGCAAAAAACCGTTTCCCTTACACTTCGTAGGAAATGAGACTCCAACTTACTTTCTATGATAGATAGGCTGGCCGCTGCAAAATTTTCCATACAATTTGAAACATTCTAAATTAGGTGAGGCCATTTTTTTCAGAATTACAGAAATCACAAGCTATAAACTACCAACCTAAATTCTGTTTAAGTTCAATTTTTAAATATAATTCTCAAAGTAAATAAAATTATAACGCGTATTCTTTCGAAATTTGAAGTTCAAATTTTTTGTTGTTTATATTCAGCCCATCTGTGTCCATCATAAAAGTTAGTTGGTGTCTGATTCCCTCCAAAATGTATATGAAAAGTTTTTTGCGATTTCTAACTTTCCTTGTACTGAAACCTCAGTTGGTCCGATAATGATGTTTGATCCTTACAAGAAACAGGATTGATTGGCATCAAAAAAGTGTTTGTGAAAATTGCAATGCAATTACAATGGTTAAAGTACCTGCCCTTATTGCCCCAACACAAAAATTCACCCTGTTTGGTGAAATGGTGCCCTCTAGCGAAAGGTTCCCTACAAAATGGTTGAGCTGGATGGTGCTGATCCACGCGTCATGTTCGTGAACGGGCGCCGTCGGTTGAGACTGGTCATCTCTTATCTGCCATTGCTTATTTTTAATCTTATATTTTTAATCGTTTTTGATTATTATTTTATTTTACATTGTTCTCACATATAGAAGCAACAAAAGTATTGTACCCAGGATTTTGTAATTTCTATATTTAAAAGAGTGTCCTTGGAGTTTCTTGCCCGTTCTTCTCCATAGAGATCTACGTTTTGGAATGGGCAACTAGCTTCAACTTTCTGACTAACTGACCGACTCTTTGACAATTCAAAAGTGCCTGTAAATGGTTTAATTGAAATAAATGCTTTGAGTTTGAGTTTGAAAGAAATTGGTAGTAGGTTTCCCTAAGATAATGCTCACATCAAGTGTTTCACTTCAACAATTGGTGATTCTTAACACTAAAATACTATTTTCAAATTTGATTTGCAGGACAATCAAAGACAAAGACGGCTATCAAATAGCTCATTTGCAAGTGATGTATCTTTTAGATTACCAAGCTATGAAACTCCTTCTATGTATCATCTACAAGTAAGTTATTAAAAAGATATTATTTTATGGTGTTTAAAATACCTTGACACAAAAAATATCTAAATAATTTAGGAACTTTATAATACCAATCATATTTTTTTAGTCTGATATGGAGGTGTCGGCGAGTGAGGCTGAAGAGCGAGGTTTCTCGAGTGGTAATGTAAGTCTTGATCGGGTAACGAAGGAGCAGCTATATGCTGCATACCGACGCACACAAGAACGATACACAAAGTACAGAACACAATATGGCGATCTAGCTCGTCACTATAAGTTACTAGAAAGAGAAAATGCTAAAGCAAGAGTAAGTATCTACAAGCATGAAGCTCTCTTTTCTTTTCTCTTTTTGGTCATAAATGTCAGGTAGCTTATTCTAATTTGTGTTTTCAGAGTGTATTAGTTGAAACCCAAGACAAAGCTTTAAGAAGAATATCAGAACTTCGTGAACAGTGTGCTTTAGAACAAAGTGCAAAGGTAGGTTACTTTTTAATGCAGATTCGAACTCATCCAATATTTCGAACTATTCAGTTCAGGCACAGTAGAAATATGGCCAGTACAGAAACTTCGGAGTAAACGTTCGAAACGGCACACACACAGACGCGCTCATTGACGAGACCCCAAAGCGGTTGTTGCGGTGCTGTCAGTTACGGGTGCCGGCCGTGTCGAGACGAGTAATCGCTGCGATCTTTAAAAAAATGCCACGAGCGTATTGCGTAACATACGGCTGTTTAAACTCGACTTCTTCAAAACCGGAGCTTTCGTTTTTTGAACTCCCTGCTGATTTTGAACGGTTATAATGGTTTATTGTTATAATCGATATCGAATTATGATCCGTGAGATCGATCGAAATTCGTGAATTTATTTGTAAAACCAAGATGGCGGCAACGACATTTTTTAAATATTTCGTCACGGGTGTTGTTTTCATGGTTTTCGATGACCACGAGTACATAGTTAGGTCAAAATGTAAAGCCAAGATGGCGGCTGCGATTTTTTTAATTTTTCATCATGGGTATCGTTTTTATGGTTTTCAATAGAGAGAGAGAGAAAGTGTGAATTCGAGAGAAGAAAGTCGCATGGAGGAATAACGTGTTTTAACCTAAAGTATGAATGATTTTTTCGTTTGTGACGATTTCCACTAGTCAACTCAAAACACCTTTCAACTTTAAATAAGAGTGACAACCCTAACGCTCCAAAAAAGCATTGGTTATTATTTCAACAAATAGGCTTAGTTTCCATACTGCCCATATTTAGACTGTGGTTCAGGATTGTACCTGATGCAACAGATTGTTGACCGGACTGAACTGTTTCGATTGTATGCTTCGAACGCGTTTAAAATTGTAATATTTGCCCTAGATTTTGAACTTTCTTTTTCAATGGTTACAGTCAGAATTTACTATACTATCATCATCTGACACCCTAATATACATTAATATGCGCTCTATAAATGTGCGTTTTGTTTGGGCAGAATACGTATTTTCTTTCTTTCTTTTTTCTTTCTTTCTAATATTAATTCGACGATGTTTCTCAATTTCGCCTCTACGGATCATATGATAGATACCAAGTGTGTGATTAAATAATAATTTTGTTTCGTTGTTATAGGCCCATCTTGAAAAAGCCCTTCGTATTGAAATTGAAGAAAAAGATATGAAAATAGATGCACTTAATACTAAAGTGCAATTATTACAAAGTAACTCAAACATTTCTAGCAGTAATGATAACAATGAGAACAAAACTAAATCAAATGAAGGTGATGGCGATGTACAACTAATAAATATATCTAATGATAATGAGGTCAATCAGACAAATGAAGAATCTTCAGCGGCGGAAATTCTCGTTTTGAATAATAAGATTGAAAAAATGGAACAGTTACTAAACAAGTATAAGGAGTCGCTAAAGTCAAGTAAAGAAAAAAATTCCCAAATCAATACAGAGATACAAATTCTGACAAATGATCTTGAAAATAAAAACAAAGAAATCGAACAATTCAAGCTTGCTACTGAACAATTGACAGAATCGAAGCAAAAGATTGAGGAATTAAATAATATCAATGAAGAACTACAGAATAAGATTAACGTCTATGAGTTCAATAAAACGAGAGAACTATCAACACTAGAACTTGACTTTCAAAAATCTCAAGAAGAAATTGTAGAATTACGTGGCAAGATCGAAATATTTAGCAAGAGAGAAGAAGAATACGCTATTTCCTTAGCAGAAAATAAATTAAGTATTCACAAAGAATTGGAAAGTAAAGAAGCGGAAATAAAATCGCTTAAAGATCACCTGGAAGCAAGTAAAAAAGAAATACAATCACTGAATATAGTTGTAAATGACTATAAAAATAATGTTTCATTATTGGAAGCAGAACGGTCTAAACTTAGTCATGATACCTCTGAACTGACCTCAACAAAATCAAAAATATTAGAGTTGGAGTCCCAAATAGAGGAATTATCTAAAAAATGTCAGACCTTAGAACAAATAAAAACAAAAGCTGATGAAGGCTATAAATGTCTCCAGTTACAAATGAAACAAGAAACTGCGGAAAAGTTAGCTATGATTGACAGAAACACGTATTTAGAAAACAGGAATTCTCAATTGAGTGAAGAAAACACTAAGAAAAGTTCTCAGATAGGGTATTTAGAAAGTGAACTACAGAAAAGGGAAAAATATCTAAAAGATCAAGCTTTAGAAGAGTCAAAGAAAGACGAACTTCTTGACGAATTAAGTATATGGAAAGATAAATACGCAAAATTAGAATCAGAAATACAAGAAGAAAGAGATGAGTTAATTAAATTGCAATCAGAAATTGAAAAACTATTAGCAAACCATGAATTACTGCAGAATCAAAATGTTGAGTTCCGTAAAGTTGTTACTGATTTGAAATCAGAAAATGCCATCATGCATGAAAAAAATGTTAGAAATACCAAAATGAAAACAAATTGTTTGAGACTTGCAAATGAAGTTAAGGATATGAAGAAAATTATTCACTTAATTTCAACCGAGGCGAAATCCTTGCAAACAATTAATAACGAAGCATTTATCGCTCTTACTAAGGAAATAAATTATGCATTAAACAATATTTCATACAGTGAATCTAATTTAAATACCAACAAACTAAATGAATTAAAACGGGAAAATACAATGTTGCAAAAAGAATTACAAACAGGTATCGAAAAATATGAAACACTGACCACAGAACTAAATGTTTTTCGGGACGAAAACAATAATTTGAAATCAACTATCAGTAAATTTGAATTAGAGAAAAACATTATAGATGAAGAAGTTAAAATTATAACCGATCGCTACGAAGTGGCTATAAATGAATTAAATTTTGCTAAAGAGGAAAATGAAAATTTACTCCATAAGATAAATGAATATGAGAACAATTTTCAAAATCTACAAATAGCTATGGAATTTGAAAAAACACAACATTCAGATTCTAATGAAAAACTAAAATCGTTAGAAAACGAGAAACAAACATTAACGGAAAAACTTGAATACTTGGCAATCGAAAACAACAAAATAAGCAAAAATTTAGATACATTTAAGGATCTGCATAGTCAAACTTTGGAAGAGATTAATGCCATGAAAAACGAAAATAACCATTTAATAGGTCAAGCAAAAGAACTAGATAAAAAGATTGCTTGCGTTGATAAACTACAAGAGGATTACAAAAATTTAACACTCGAAAATATATCTTTAAAGAGTCAAGCTGAAAGTATTGCTGACAGTTATAAAAAATTGGAAACTGAAATCAATGACGTACGAGAATCACATACCGTAATTGAAACAGAAAAAAATCATTTGAATGAAATAATTGAAAAATTGGAAAATAGTTCGTTTAGAAACACTCAAGATAATGATAGTCAAACAGATGATTCATTAGAACAATCAGCATCTGAACAAAACATAGGCGAAATATGTAAAATAAGAGTAATTGAATCAGAGGGGGTGACTAATTCACAAACAAGCATTGGTACAGATAATGAACTTCCAAACCAATACAAATTATTAAAGAATGACTATGAGCTATTAAAAGAAGAAAACAGACGTTTCAAGTCTGATATTGAAGGCCTACAAACCTATTTAACAAAAATATCGAAAGAAAACAGCGTTTTGAATGACAAGCTAAGAGAGCTTATAGCCACAAGTGAACATTCTACTGATAATAATGATATTTCAAACGATTTAGCAGAACTGAAAAAAGAAATTCAGTTGAGGAAAGAGAAAATTGATGATCTTTTAAGAGAAAATATGTTATTGGTTGAGGAAAATTTGGAGCTCAAAGATCAATTACAGTCCCAAAATTACCCCAATCCGGAAATAAAGGCATTGAATGAAAATGAAAAGGATTCTAATGTAATTAGGGAAAAGTACCACAATATGTTGCAAGTAAACAGTACATTAGAAAAACGATTGAATGATTTAGAAGAAATGAACAAATCTGTAGATGGAAATATGTTACAAATGCAAGAAAAGAACGAGAAATTAAAATTGTCTAATGAGAAGCTTGAAAGGAGACTTGATGAGGCCCTCGTTAGTCTAAGACATTTGCATGCATTGCAAGAAAACACTGAGCTTGAATATTTGCGAAATATACTTTATGAGTATCTTACAGGCTCAGGAACACATTCCGTTACATTAGCTAAAGTGTTATCAGCCATAGTCAAGTTTGACGACATGCAAACAAAATTAGTTATGCAGAAAGAGAAAGAAAGACAAGGATTCGTAAGTATAATATCGTTTATATATTTTTAATATGAATAAGGGAAGATTTTTCAATACTTAATAATCATATATAACTTTTATCTAAAAATATAAGTATGAAAATGTAACATACAGTCTTTAATACAAAACCGCTATATTTATGCCTCAGATGACTATTGAAATTCTGCCCTAACTATACAATGTTTACCACCTAAATTTTTTCCCTCTGGAAAGGTCACCCATACTTAAATTGTATTAACAATTATTTTATTTGTTTCAGTTGCGACAGCTTGGCATTATCTGATATCAAAAGCAACCAGAAGAGGCTTTGTTACCTTTTTAAAACGATTTATTAAATTGTTTCTTTAGAAAAATAATCAAAATGTAAATTTTATAGTATAGCTTATAATTTTCTTATTTGTAAATTATTGTTATTTTAATAAATTATGATATCTTTATTGAATTAAATGTATTTTTAACTGATAAATTATTTGTAAAGTGGGATTGATGTATGTATGGATTTTCAACTTTCGTCGCTGAACCAAGCGTTGAAAATCCAACGCGCTTTTATATAGGGATCTATTTAGGTGTCGCCTAGTGTTAATGAAAACTGGCAGTAGCCCACATTCGCAGGGACGCGGGCGCTTTTATAACGAGCACTGGATTTTCAATTCTCGGCATTGAACCTGGTGTTGTTAATCCAACGATTCTACAACAACTACCCTATAGAGGTATGAGGAACAGGGTGTAAAGTTCACTTTAGATCAGGTTCATCCTCATAGAAAAAGGAGGATCCTTCGACCAGACGGGTGTTGTGTCATGTGCGTGTGGATTGAGAGATCTTTTCGAAAAACTCTTCCAATCCCAACCAAATTATAAGAGGATTTAGGAAATAATTGTGAAAACTTCATGGTAAGGTATAAAATTTGTGAAACCTAAACAAAGAAAGTTAGAACTCATTAACTGGATCTCTCAATCTGGACAACTGAAGAAAAAGCCATAACGCGTATCCAAGAATATACTGCCTATGTGTTTATAATTTGCATTTTAATTAATTGTGAAGGATTTGTGAAAGCTGCTAAACAACATTTTGATTCGTTTCAAAGCCACGTTTAAGATTTATAACGGTTTATATGGATCACTCAGAGTGGACAATTTTCAATTGAGAGATCTTGTAAAACACGACCTAATACTGAAAAAGTATGAATAATTATCATGTTTATTGCAAATTATGCTTCTGAGAAAATTTGTGAAACAAAAATCGTGATTGAAATCTTATTGGTTCAAGAGAAAATGAAAATCTTGTTTTTTGTCGATCGTCCCAACTGAGAGATCATTATTTTGAACTATATTTAATAAACCAAAACTTATAGATCATAGAAGGTAGATACATCAGAAATTGTGAAAAATGTTGTACTAAAATTTGACGAATCAGTCGTCCCTGTAAGTGTTATACTTAAAAAGATAAATCATTCTCGAGCTGCTGAATGTCGGGACATTGTATATAATATGCTATTCGCACGATAGTAGATATAACCCATAACCCCAAGACAGTAAATTCGACCCCAGTTCAACTCCAATAACTCGACTCCTAGATAAATAAACACCTACTAACATTCACATACCACCATCAGTTTACATGGAAGGTTTCCACTAGGCGGAATGATTCTCTCGCATTTTAGTTTTTCGCATTTAAGTAAGTTTTTACGGTTCCGGAAATTATCAAATAACTTGACCCGCTCTGAGCGGAGCGGGAGGGCGTGTCAGACTCTTACTGACTAAAACCCACCCGTGTTCCTTCCGTTGCCTGTACGTTGCCAGGGGCCACGGTATTCCTTTCGGAAATTTCCCGCAACCCCGGCAGGCATCGATCCTATCGGTCCCCTTCATTTATTGACATCTCTTTGAGGCGCGCGTCGAACACAACGCGCCGTCGACCCGGGCCTGGTCGTTATCGGACGGCGAGCTACCCATTGCTCACCGACCGCAAGCCCGCACCTACGGTGGCCGGGAATCGGCGGGCGTCTTCTGCGGCGGCTAGGGGCGTGAGGGCGTGAAATTTGCCTGTCGTTCACGCGTTCTGCCTCCTCCTTCGCGAGCATTACTGCTTCGCAGAAGGAGGTGACGGCCTTCCATGCCCACTCGCTCCGTACCAGGGCTGGACGCGAGAGATCACCGCCATCGATGGCCTCCACAAGGACACGGCGATGGTCTGCCCGAGCCGGGCAGACCTCCACCGTATGCTCCACCGTGTCCTCTGGGCGATGCACGCAATGATGACACCCAGACGTTTCCTCCCGCCTTATCCGGAACAGTATCCTTCCGAAACAACCGTGTCCTGTGAGGACCTGCGTCAGGCGGAAGGTGAGGACGTCGTGGCGTCTCTCTAGCCACTCGTCAAAGAGGGGACTTATCGCCGCAATTGTGGCGTGCCCAGCACTGGGTTGCGACAATCGCACTCTCCATAACGCCATGAGATCCCGCCGGAGCTCTGTCCGTGATTTCTCGCGGCAGCGGAGTTACGCCCCGGGCGGCGTTTCGTCACCTCGCGCCACTCAATGTGCGCGAGGACTTTTGCCTCCAGATCCCATGGCAGCAATCCAGCAAGGAGGCTCGCCACCTCACCGGAGACCGTGCGGTATCCCCGGACCAGCCGAATGGCCATGACCCTCTGAAGTTTAGTTTATGATGGCCTTAAAATAACATAGTAAATCTCTCGGTATTGTGCGTACAAACTTATATTTGCAGTTGGAATGTATGGGAGAACATTTTTTCAACAACAATGATATGTTTGTTCTTGGGATAAATTTATCCCAACTCAGCTGGTTTTAATTTTGTTATGTATTTTGGGCATTCAGGTTTTTTTTTTTTTGCATTGATTCCGATTGTCTTGTCACAAATGCCTCTTAACTAGACTAAAAACCACCAAAACTTAATTTATCCTGTCAAACGACGATTTCCCATTCTGAGATTAAAGTAACACAACTTATCTATATTTTAGTTTGACAGCACTAAGATGGTCGAGTTTTTAATTTAGTGAAAATGACATTGGTGCCAATTCTCTTGTACACCGAACTAAACTACCACTAAAATTCCTTACTTTTGGCTATGGGAATCTTAACGCTACCTATTCTGCAATAAATTTAAAAATTATTTTATTTATTTATTAAAACTTTATGCACAAGTAAAAAAAAATACTGTACAAAGGCCTAAGACAAAGGCGGACTTAATGCCTGAGGCATTTTCTACCAGTCAACCTTAGGGTGGAGCAGAGACAAAACATGGCAGGTGCAACATGAGTAATAGATAACTTAAAAATTGAAAAAAAAGCGCGGGAATCATCGAATTTGGCGGGCGTGATTTTTCTTTCGTTTTCATTTTTAAATTAAAAAACACTTAAGATTTGAGATAAGTTGTGTAAATATATGTAGATATTCATTAGATTAGTTAATTTTATTGTTTGTGTATATTGTACTTCATATTTAGGGTAAGTTTTTTGTATTTTATTTTTTTCTGTCCACAATGGACAATGAACCGCCTGATCCGGGGGGCACAGTCCCCTCGGTCGGGCATAATATAACTATTTATGAATCCAGTATGGATACCGATACATCCATAACCAGATCGGAGCGGAAAAGGACTAGAGCTCCACGTAAAGTGTGCAAAAATTGCAATAAAAGAAGGCGAAATAGTCACTCTCACACTACAACAGAAATAAATAAGGAAACACAGTGTCATTGCGACAATGACTTAGTCACATTAACTTCAAAAATACATACAGACGTACCGGTACATTCAATTTTAGTTCACCAAGAAACCTCTCCACGTTCTGTGGATGTTCCCCAGACTGAAAACCTCATAAAGTCAGATCTTCCCCGGAAGGCGCCACAAGTTGCTAGGGCTTTGTATGAGGCCACAGACCTGTCGCCATACGTTGTACACATCCAAAAAAATTTTGATACACAAAACTCTACTCAAACATTACACCCAATAACTTTAGGGCATTTTCTTAAAAAACGTATGTTCAACAACATCATTAACGGTTCATTAAAACGCATTGGTCGTAATAGAATATCACTAAGTTTCTCTCGTTACGTAGATGCCAACTCTTTCTTAAATGACCCAAGTTTGGCCAAAGAAAAATTGAGGGCATTTGTTCCATCAATTAATGTGTGTCGCATTGGGATTGTAAAAGGCGTACCTACCGAATGGTCTCCGGAGGAAATACTGGAAAATATATCTGTCCCCGCTGGATGCGGGAAAGTTATCAAAGCAAGGCGTCTCAATTATAAAGTGCACGAACCGACCCCTGTGTGGAAACCATCGCAAACAGTCGTGCTCACCTTCGACGGGCAAATTTTACCAAAACGTGTGTTTTGTTGTTACAATTCTATGCCAGTTGAATTGTATACATTCCCAACAATTCAATGTTTTAATTGTTGTCGTTTTGGCCATACAAAGGTACAATGCAGGTCGAACCCTCAGTGCTTCAAGTGTGGGGAGAAACATTCTACTGACACTTGCAGTATTGAAGATGAGAGTAGTAGTAAATGCTGTCATTGCGGTGGCATTCATTACGCCATTAATAAAAAATGCCCAGAATTTGAGAGGCAAAAAGCAATTAAGTATTATATGGCCCATAGCTGCGTATCATATGCGGAAGCGTCACAACTACATCCACCAATCTCAAAATTGTATGCAGATGTGGTAACATCTGCCCCATCACATACCACTAAAAATTCTTTCTCTTCACAACCTTCGCCCCAATCACGTAACACACCAATTGTCTCCTCACAAAGAAAAACCGTATTTCTTAAACCTCGGGATCCCCCAAAAACAACTAAGGGGTATGACCGGGCAGCTCATCAAGCAATAACCACTAACGATGTTTCTGTGTCAGGGAATGGTGTTGCATTCCAAAATAAAACTACAAATAATAATGAGAGCCAAATTTTTAATTTAATAATTATGCTTATTAATACTTTATCTAAAAATAATAATATTGAACCGTCCAACGTTGCCACTTTAATTGATACTCTGTCTAACTTATTCAACCTTAATCATAATGGATCCAAATCTACCCAAGATTGTCCAGTGGAACAGTCGCAGCATTGTGAATAAGAAATCTGATCTGTCCTACATATTGAACAAATACGATCCCTTTGCAGTCGCTCTCTGTGAGACATGGCTTAAACCAGGGTTTTCTTTTAGAATTCCTGGCTATGCGTGTCTAAGAACAGACAGAAGCGATGGGTATGGCGGTGTCGCCATACTTATTAAAAATAACTTGTCTTTTCAATCTTTTCCTCTTCCAAGTCTCAGTGACGAAATATCTGCTGTCGCTGCTATTGTAAATAAAATCTGTTTAGTATGTATATATTATTCTCGTCCCACTATAGATATTCTTTCTGAAATAAGTAATCTTCTTTCTGTTTTACCTAAACCATTTTTGGTAATGGGAGATTTTAATGTACAACATCAGTCCTGGGGTAGTTCTAGTTCCAATTGCTATGGGGAAAAGTTACTAGAAATTCTAGACTTTAATAATTTGTGTATTTTAAACACATGTCTCCCAACACGCCAAACAAATCCAGATGAGGGAATAAGTGCCCCTGACCTCTCAATCTGCACACCTGAGTTAGCATCAACATTATCCTGGTCTCCTCTACCGTCTTCTTATGGTAGTGATCATTACCCTTTAATAATTTCTTTTCCACATAAAAAACCAGTTGCTAGCAATCCAACACCACGATTAAAGTATAGACTTCAAAATGCAGATTGGGATACATACAAAAATGATGTAGATGAAAGAATTCTTGGTTTATCTAATTCCTTACAACTACACGATCCTCAGTTATTATCTAATCAAATAACAAGAATTTTAATAGAGGTGGCAGATAATACTTTCCCTATTAAGAATGGTGCTACAGGCAAAATTCCTTCACCACCTTGGTGGGATGCTGAGTGCACTCAGGCCATTAAAAAAAGAAAAGAGGCAGAAAAAAATTATGGTCATACTATGACTCGTCACAATTTTGAGATATACCTAGAAGCTGCTCGTACAACTCGTAAGCTCCTTAGGAAAAAGAAATTTGAAGGTTGGCAAAGATTCTGTGCATCTATCTCGCCAGAAGTTAACGCATCTCTAGTATGGCAAAATATTAGGCGATTCAGGTCAGCATTTAGTGACACAACAGCCTCAAAACTGCCATTAGAATTAGCCAATGAGTTTATGGATCATTTAGCTCCTCCTTCAGTCCCAGAACAGAGATCTTTAATGCATTATCCCTATGTTCCTATTCCTAATTCTGAGTTGAATTCCCTGTTCACACTAAGTGAGTTGAAGGGAGTCCTTTCACATGTTAAGGATTCAGCTCCTGGTGAAGATGGTATACCATATTCATTTATAGCTAATTTATCCGACTCTGTTCTTTTAATATATTTAAATCTCATCAATACAGCTTTGATATCTGGCAACATACCATCAAGTTGGAAGTCTCAAATAATTATTCCCATTCTGAAACCAAACAAACATTCCTCTAATGTTACATCTTATCGACCAATTGCACTTTCTACAGTTCTTGCTAAAATTGTTGAACATCTCATTAAGAATCGTTTGGAGTGGTTTTTGGAAAGCAAAAACTTGCTAGCTACATCACAGTTTGGTTTTCGGAAGGGTAAAAGTACGATGGACAGCCTTAGTGTATTCACAACTGATATTCGCTTAGCCTTCTCTTCTAATAACTCTGTAATTGCTGCTTTCCTGGATATTAGCTCAGCTTACGATAATGTCCAGGTATCAATCCTAGAACAAAAGCTGAATTCATTACAAGTTCCATTAATGCTGTCTAAGTTCATAATTAACATGCTTTCAGAGAGATCTTTAAATCTTCATATTGAAGGGTATACATTTACCCGTTTAGTATGGAAAGGTCTCCCTCAAGGTTCTGTAATTAGTCCAATTCTCTACAATATTTACACTTTTGATTTGGAATCCTCTCTAAATGAGTCAGTACAAGTTCTTCAATATGCCGATGATTTACTTCTTTATTCATCTGGTCATTCTGTTGAGAATATTTGTACTTCCTTAACCTCTTCTTTATGCTTACTGAAGACTTGGCTAGAAACCAATGGTCTACACCTGTCAATTGATAAAAGCAACATTGTCTTGTTTACTAGAATGCGTAAGCCCCCTATAGTTATAGTAAGGTATAATAATATCCCTATGCCTGTTAAAAACCAGGTAAAATTTTTAGGCCTTATTTTGGATACACATCTTACTGGTTTACCACACTGTGATTATATAGCTGCTAAATGTGAACGAAATATCAACATAATTAGATGTCTTGCTGGTGTTTGGTGGGGAGCACATCCCTTTTCATTAAAACTGTTGTACAACACCTTGATTAGAAGCGTATTGGACTATGGGACGTTTTTGCTGGAACCTGCTAATGTTGCTGGTCTTAAGAAACTTGACAGTGTTCAGTCAAAGGCACTTAGAGTGGTTTCAGGTGCAATGAAAAGCAGTCCTATTAATTGTCTTCAGGTGGAATGTGGAGACCCTCCACTTCATTTACGACGTCAATTTTTAGCTGATAGATTTATGGCTCGGTGTCTGCAATTTACATATCATCCTTTGCGAAATAAACTTTTCATTCTCTCTGAAGAAGTAATTTCATCCACTTACTGGAAGCACAAAGCTACTCCGTGTTTAGTTAAAAGCTTTAGAAAATTCAATTTAATTGAAGCTCCCTGTCACCAATCTCAATTTCTTCCTATATTTCACTGTAATTACAGTTCATTAATTATGTCACCAAATATACAATATAACCTTAACATTTACCGAGATGACGTATGTCACAACCATATCTTTAACTTCACTATGGATAGAGACTGGAAGGACTGTCAGCTCTTGTTCACAGATGCTTCGAAACATGGAAGAGACTCATGTGTGGGAGTAGGTGTATACCACTCCCAATATAATATCGTCCAAAAAGTAAAACTCCCGCCCGAAACATCTGTATTTACGGGAGAATGTTACGGTCTATTCAAAGCTGTCGAATATATACTTATAATGGGCTTACGGAATTCACTCATTTTGACTGATGCAAGGAGTGCCTTACAATCTTTGGCCAGATTCCCTTTCTATTCTCATAATCCTTATATTATATTTGAAACACGTGAACTCCTTTATAGGTGTTCTATTAAGGGGTATTCAGTGCATTTTGCGTGGATACCCTCGCATTGTGGCATTTTAGGTAATGAGAGAGCTGACCAGATAGCTAATGATGCCGTATTGTGTGGAGACGTTTTTCCGAACAAAAATAACACCCAAGATCTGGCAGCTCTGCCCAAGGTTTATCTACAGGAATCCTGGGGTCAGCTTTGGTCCGGGCAATCAGTGAAAGGAAAATTTTATCGTAATATTCAGCCATCCATTTTTGTTAAACCTTGGTTTAGCAAATACAAACTAAGCAAAAAGATTACAACAATATTCATACGTATGCGATTAGGTCATGTGTGCACTCCTGCTCATCTTGCCAGGCTTGGCATTGTGCAGAACCCTGCGTGTGAATGTGGCGCTGAAGTGGGAGATCTGAACCACCTTATTTTTTCCTGCCCCCTTTATGACCACTCCTCACTTTTCCAAAGTCTTGTTTCCCTCCGAGTCCCTTTTCCCACTTCTATTGCATGTATTTTATTTAATTTTAATGTAGATATCTATAAAACCATAGCTCTTTTTCTTGTAAATAATAATATATCTATTTAAACATCATTTATGAACCTCTTTTATGTACCATGTAGCTCTTAGTTTACGCACCGAGTCGGCCTTTTTTGCTGGGCCACATGGTGGCGTTAAAACGTTAGTTTTTTGTTAAAGTTAATTTGTTATAATTTATTATTTTTATTTAATAACAACTAATCTCCTTTCCATTTCCAAATTTCCCGTTATAATATTTAATCATTTCGCGAGTACTTGATTCTTACGTTTTGTTATCAAATAAAACAATGTCAGTGGCAATAAGCACGAATAGTGCAACGCCAAAAAGAAAAAAAAAAAAAAAAAAAAACTTAAAAATTGAAAAAAAAGCGCGGGAATCATCGAATTTGGCGGGCGTGATTTTTCTTTCGTTTTCATTTTTAAATTAAAAAACACTTAAGATTTGAGATAAGTTGTGTAAATATATGTAGATATTCATTAGATTAGTTAATTTTATTGTTTGTGTATATTGTACTTCATATTTAGGGTAAGTTTTTTGTATTTTATTTTTTTCTGTCCACAATGGACAATGAACCGCCTGATCCGGGGGGCACAGTCCCCTCGGTCGGGCATAATATAACTATTTATGAATCCAGTATGGATACCGATACATCCATAACCAGATCGGAGCGGAAAAGGACTAGAGCTCCACGTAAAGTGTGCAAAAATTGCAATAAAAGAAGGCGAAATAGTCACTCTCACACTACAACAGAAATAAATAAGGAAACACAGTGTCATTGCGACAATGACTTAGTCACATTAACTTCAAAAATACATACAGACGTACCGGTACATTCAATTTTAGTTCACCAAGAAACCTCTCCACGTTCTGTGGATGTTCCCCAGACTGAAAACCTCATAAAGTCAGATCTTCCCCGGAAGGCGCCACAAGTTGCTAGGGCTTTGTATGAGGCCACAGACCTGTCGCCATACGTTGTACACATCCAAAAAAATTTTGATACACAAAACTCTACTCAAACATTACACCCAATAACTTTAGGGCATTTTCTTAAAAAACGTATGTTCAACAACATCATTAACGGTTCATTAAAACGCATTGGTCGTAATAGAATATCACTAAGTTTCTCTCGTTACGTAGATGCCAACTCTTTCTTAAATGACCCAAGTTTGGCCAAAGAAAAATTGAGGGCATTTGTTCCATCAATTAATGTGTGTCGCATTGGGATTGTAAAAGGCGTACCTACCGAATGGTCTCCGGAGGAAATACTGGAAAATATATCTGTCCCCGCTGGATGCGGGAAAGTTATCAAAGCAAGGCGTCTCAATTATAAAGTGCACGAACCGACCCCTGTGTGGAAACCATCGCAAACAGTCGTGCTCACCTTCGACGGGCAAATTTTACCAAAACGTGTGTTTTGTTGTTACAATTCTATGCCAGTTGAATTGTATACATTCCCAACAATTCAATGTTTTAATTGTTGTCGTTTTGGCCATACAAAGGTACAATGCAGGTCGAACCCTCAGTGCTTCAAGTGTGGGGAGAAACATTCTACTGACACTTGCAGTATTGAAGATGAGAGTAGTAGTAAATGCTGTCATTGCGGTGGCATTCATTACGCCATTAATAAAAAATGCCCAGAATTTGAGAGGCAAAAAGCAATTAAGTATTATATGGCCCATAGCTGCGTATCATATGCGGAAGCGTCACAACTACATCCACCAATCTCAAAATTGTATGCAGATGTGGTAACATCTGCCCCATCACATACCACTAAAAATTCTTTCTCTTCACAACCTTCGCCCCAATCACGTAACACACCAATTGTCTCCTCACAAAGAAAAACCGTATTTCTTAAACCTCGGGATCCCCCAAAAACAACTAAGGGGTATGACCGGGCAGCTCATCAAGCAATAACCACTAACGATGTTTCTGTGTCAGGGAATGGTGTTGCATTCCAAAATAAAACTACAAATAATAATGAGAGCCAAATTTTTAATTTAATAATTATGCTTATTAATACTTTATCTAAAAATAATAATATTGAACCGTCCAACGTTGCCACTTTAATTGATACTCTGTCTAACTTATTCAACCTTAATCATAATGGATCCAAATCTACCCAAGATTGTCCAGTGGAACAGTCGCAGCATTGTGAATAAGAAATCTGATCTGTCCTACATATTGAACAAATACGATCCCTTTGCAGTCGCTCTCTGTGAGACATGGCTTAAACCAGGGTTTTCTTTTAGAATTCCTGGCTATGCGTGTCTAAGAACAGACAGAAGCGATGGGTATGGCGGTGTCGCCATACTTATTAAAAATAACTTGTCTTTTCAATCTTTTCCTCTTCCAAGTCTCAGTGACGAAATATCTGCTGTCGCTGCTATTGTAAATAAAATCTGTTTAGTATGTATATATTATTCTCGTCCCACTATAGATATTCTTTCTGAAATAAGTAATCTTCTTTCTGTTTTACCTAAACCATTTTTGGTAATGGGAGATTTTAATGTACAACATCAGTCCTGGGGTAGTTCTAGTTCCAATTGCTATGGGGAAAAGTTACTAGAAATTCTAGACTTTAATAATTTGTGTATTTTAAACACATGTCTCCCAACACGCCAAACAAATCCAGATGAGGGAATAAGTGCCCCTGACCTCTCAATCTGCACACCTGAGTTAGCATCAACATTATCCTGGTCTCCTCTACCGTCTTCTTATGGTAGTGATCATTACCCTTTAATAATTTCTTTTCCACATAAAAAACCAGTTGCTAGCAATCCAACACCACGATTAAAGTATAGACTTCAAAATGCAGATTGGGATACATACAAAAATGATGTAGATGAAAGAATTCTTGGTTTATCTAATTCCTTACAACTACACGATCCTCAGTTATTATCTAATCAAATAACAAGAATTTTAATAGAGGTGGCAGATAATACTTTCCCTATTAAGAATGGTGCTACAGGCAAAATTCCTTCACCACCTTGGTGGGATGCTGAGTGCACTCAGGCCATTAAAAAAAGAAAAGAGGCAGAAAAAAATTATGGTCATACTATGACTCGTCACAATTTTGAGATATACCTAGAAGCTGCTCGTACAACTCGTAAGCTCCTTAGGAAAAAGAAATTTGAAGGTTGGCAAAGATTCTGTGCATCTATCTCGCCAGAAGTTAACGCATCTCTAGTATGGCAAAATATTAGGCGATTCAGGTCAGCATTTAGTGACACAACAGCCTCAAAACTGCCATTAGAATTAGCCAATGAGTTTATGGATCATTTAGCTCCTCCTTCAGTCCCAGAACAGAGATCTTTAATGCATTATCCCTATGTTCCTATTCCTAATTCTGAGTTGAATTCCCTGTTCACACTAAGTGAGTTGAAGGGAGTCCTTTCACATGTTAAGGATTCAGCTCCTGGTGAAGATGGTATACCATATTCATTTATAGCTAATTTATCCGACTCTGTTCTTTTAATATATTTAAATCTCATCAATACAGCTTTGATATCTGGCAACATACCATCAAGTTGGAAGTCTCAAATAATTATTCCCATTCTGAAACCAAACAAACATTCCTCTAATGTTACATCTTATCGACCAATTGCACTTTCTACAGTTCTTGCTAAAATTGTTGAACATCTCATTAAGAATCGTTTGGAGTGGTTTTTGGAAAGCAAAAACTTGCTAGCTACATCACAGTTTGGTTTTCGGAAGGGTAAAAGTACGATGGACAGCCTTAGTGTATTCACAACTGATATTCGCTTAGCCTTCTCTTCTAATAACTCTGTAATTGCTGCTTTCCTGGATATTAGCTCAGCTTACGATAATGTCCAGGTATCAATCCTAGAACAAAAGCTGAATTCATTACAAGTTCCATTAATGCTGTCTAAGTTCATAATTAACATGCTTTCAGAGAGATCTTTAAATCTTCATATTGAAGGGTATACATTTACCCGTTTAGTATGGAAAGGTCTCCCTCAAGGTTCTGTAATTAGTCCAATTCTCTACAATATTTACACTTTTGATTTGGAATCCTCTCTAAATGAGTCAGTACAAGTTCTTCAATATGCCGATGATTTACTTCTTTATTCATCTGGTCATTCTGTTGAGAATATTTGTACTTCCTTAACCTCTTCTTTATGCTTACTGAAGACTTGGCTAGAAACCAATGGTCTACACCTGTCAATTGATAAAAGCAACATTGTCTTGTTTACTAGAATGCGTAAGCCCCCTATAGTTATAGTAAGGTATAATAATATCCCTATGCCTGTTAAAAACCAGGTAAAATTTTTAGGCCTTATTTTGGATACACATCTTACTGGTTTACCACACTGTGATTATATAGCTGCTAAATGTGAACGAAATATCAACATAATTAGATGTCTTGCTGGTGTTTGGTGGGGAGCACATCCCTTTTCATTAAAACTGTTGTACAACACCTTGATTAGAAGCGTATTGGACTATGGGACGTTTTTGCTGGAACCTGCTAATGTTGCTGGTCTTAAGAAACTTGACAGTGTTCAGTCAAAGGCACTTAGAGTGGTTTCAGGTGCAATGAAAAGCAGTCCTATTAATTGTCTTCAGGTGGAATGTGGAGACCCTCCACTTCATTTACGACGTCAATTTTTAGCTGATAGATTTATGGCTCGGTGTCTGCAATTTACATATCATCCTTTGCGAAATAAACTTTTCATTCTCTCTGAAGAAGTAATTTCATCCACTTACTGGAAGCACAAAGCTACTCCGTGTTTAGTTAAAAGCTTTAGAAAATTCAATTTAATTGAAGCTCCCTGTCACCAATCTCAATTTCTTCCTATATTTCACTGTAATTACAGTTCATTAATTATGTCACCAAATATACAATATAACCTTAACATTTACCGAGATGACGTATGTCACAACCATATCTTTAACTTCACTATGGATAGAGACTGGAAGGACTGTCAGCTCTTGTTCACAGATGCTTCGAAACATGGAAGAGACTCATGTGTGGGAGTAGGTGTATACCACTCCCAATATAATATCGTCCAAAAAGTAAAACTCCCGCCCGAAACATCTGTATTTACGGGAGAATGTTACGGTCTATTCAAAGCTGTCGAATATATACTTATAATGGGCTTACGGAATTCACTCATTTTGACTGATGCAAGGAGTGCCTTACAATCTTTGGCCAGATTCCCTTTCTATTCTCATAATCCTTATATTATATTTGAAACACGTGAACTCCTTTATAGGTGTTCTATTAAGGGGTATTCAGTGCATTTTGCGTGGATACCCTCGCATTGTGGCATTTTAGGTAATGAGAGAGCTGACCAGATAGCTAATGATGCCGTATTGTGTGGAGACGTTTTTCCGAACAAAAATAACACCCAAGATCTGGCAGCTCTGCCCAAGGTTTATCTACAGGAATCCTGGGGTCAGCTTTGGTCCGGGCAATCAGTGAAAGGAAAATTTTATCGTAATATTCAGCCATCCATTTTTGTTAAACCTTGGTTTAGCAAATACAAACTAAGCAAAAAGATTACAACAATATTCATACGTATGCGATTAGGTCATGTGTGCACTCCTGCTCATCTTGCCAGGCTTGGCATTGTGCAGAACCCTGCGTGTGAATGTGGCGCTGAAGTGGGAGATCTGAACCACCTTATTTTTTCCTGCCCCCTTTATGACCACTCCTCACTTTTCCAAAGTCTTGTTTCCCTCCGAGTCCCTTTTCCCACTTCTATTGCATGTATTTTATTTAATTTTAATGTAGATATCTATAAAACCATAGCTCTTTTTCTTGTAAATAATAATATATCTATTTAAACATCATTTATGAACCTCTTTTATGTACCATGTAGCTCTTAGTTTACGCACCGAGTCGGCCTTTTTTGCTGGGCCACATGGTGGCGTTAAAACGTTAGTTTTTTGTTAAAGTTAATTTGTTATAATTTATTATTTTTATTTAATAACAACTAATCTCCTTTCCATTTCCAAATTTCCCGTTATAATATTTAATCATTTCGCGAGTACTTGATTCTTACGTTTTGTTATCAAATAAAACAATGTCAGTGGCAATAAGCACGAATAGTGCAACGCCAAAAAGAAAAAAAAAAAAAAAAAAAAAAAACTTAAAAATGAATATTTACTAATACATACATACATAGATACATACATATATTATAAACCGAATAAACTTTGTCAGGAGAAATAACGATAGGTAGAGAAGAAAACAAATCCAGCAAATCAGCGCTGCAAAGATTCTGCCAACTTTTCACGAATATATTCACGTGCCTTCAGTTTGAAAGATAACCGACTGGTTGCCATCCTGATGTTCAGAGGAAGCGCATTCCAAAGAAATACCGGCTGGACAAAGAAAGAAGAGTGTAAAAAACCAGAGCGGTGAGAAGGACATCGTAGAAGACGATTGTTGGTAGAACGAAGATTTTTACTATGGGCGGAGCATAGGTATTGAACATGAGAAGTCAGGTAAGAAGGAGAAGTGGGTTTGTCGAGTATAGAATACAACATAGACAGAGCCCTCAACTCTCTACGCTGACGTATGGGTAACCATTTTAAAAGCAATCGATGCGCAGATACATGATCATACTTTCGAAGATTGAATACGAATCGAATGCAGTTATTTAGAAGGCGGTCAAGTTTATTGAGGAGATCTGCATTCAGGTCATAGTAACACACATCACCATAGTCTATTATGGGAAAGATTAGGGACTGTACAAGCATTGCCTTTATGTGTGATGGGAGAAGGTTTTTCAACCGATAGAGCGACCGCAGCGTTCCGGTGACTTTTTTACTTACAGTCGTGACCTGCTTACGCCAGTCAAGACATGTGTCAACATGCAGACCAAGATCCTTAACATCGGAGCTAAACGGGATGACCGAGTTGTCAAACATTACAGGTGGCACAGTTAATCCATTCAGCTTCCTCATACTGTGGGTGCTCCCTACAATGACAGCCTGACACTTGGTAGGATTAACCGCCAACCCAAAACGATCAGACCAGCTTTTAACCACAGCTAAATCCCGGTTTAGCTCCTCAATCACATCGGATATGTTCTCCACACTTGCCTAGCAGTAAAGCTGCAAATAGTCAGCATAAAGATGATACGCAGTTCGAAGTTCAGTGGTAATGAGATTAATAAAAATTGAGAACAAAAGAGGAGATAATATACCGATCGATATTGACAATCGCGACTACACGTGGTACATACTTGTTTGCCCTACCCCGTGAATTTTGTTTTACTTATATGGAATTTTTCACGTTTTGTATGGAAAATATGAAAAATTATTACCTACGTGTGGATTACTAGGAGTATAAGGGTTTCAGAAGGGGGTCGAAATTTTCATTATTTTTGCGATAGGACACACCATTTTCGAGATATAAGCAAAAAATTTATATATACAGTACAGTATTTGCACCTGCAGTCGAGGTGCAAAAACAGGAATATTTTTCTTTCTTTCTTTAGGTGTTCGTGTGAATTTTAGAATTTATTTGTCATGAACTAAAATTCACATCAACACCTCTACTTCAGGTGCAAAAACAGTATTGTATCTGTTTTTTAGTTTGTCCTATCGCAAAAAAAATGAAAATTTCGACCCCCTTTTAAAATCTACAAACCCCTAAAACTCAACATGTAGGTAATCATTTTTCATATTTTCCATACAAAAAGTGAAAAACTCCATATAAAACACGGCGAGTGCCAGCCCCACGCAGCTCCGGTTCTAAAAAAAAATCACGGGGTAGGGCAAACAAGTATGTACCACGTAGAGTCACGATTGTCAATATCGATTTTTTTGTGACAAAATAATTTTTTAAATTAAGAGATTTTTTTTGCAGAATAGCTTTAAGTTTCTCACAGCCATAATTTTAGTGATAGTTTAGTTCGGTGTACAAGAGAATCGACACCATTGTGTGGTGTAATTTGACCTGTAGCGAAAACTGGGCACAAATCTAGACTCCAGGCTGCGACTGAGTAATTTCAAATGGAAAAACCCAATATCACTATACCCGACTCGGGAATTGAACCCAGGACCTCATGCTCAGCCGTAGCGCTTGCAACCACTAGACCAACGAGGCAGTACCTAGTATATAATGAATATTAAATAAAATAGCTGATTTTACTGAGTACTGTATTAACAATATAATAATAATTATATACTCATATACTATGTTTGTTTGTATCTTATTGTTAATAAGGCACATCAAGATTTAGAAAGGGACTGCCACTGCCATAAGTATGAGACAGGCCACCCAGAAGCCATTTTTTGTCGCAAATTCTGAATTGATGTGCCAAATAAAGAGCCAGGCACCAACAGTATTTACAATTTAATCTTAACATTATGTATTTTCATTTTCATCCTCCGATTGATACTCTGCATCATCGTCAGTAAAATTGAAATCATCATCTGAGTCAATGTTATCCATTTTCAGCAACATATCTTCTACCTGTGCTTTTATTTCTGGTGTTAACTTTTTCTGGCCTTCTTCTTGTTTGTTTATAATCCTAAAAATTTAATTTAGTTTAATTTCATAATAAATCAATGCCAGCAACAACTCTTAAGGCTCACTTGTACCACAGACCACAGCACCATAAATCACTAAATGCATTTAGTGCAAAAAAAATCAATGCATTGTTCCATGTCTGTTAATTGTTTGAAGATGATAGAGATAGAATCAAAATATGTTTAGTGTTAAATCCATTTAGTGAATTGCGGTGCAAAGTGGGCCTAAATAAGTATGCAAGTACTATCGAAGAACTTCATATCTAAGCAGTTCGAAAACAAAATCCAGTGAACACAATGACCACATCTGTTACTGCTCCAGTTCTATAGCGCCCGAGCGCTGCAAGCAGAAATAGTCCTTACGGAGTATAGACATGAACTTCTTCGATGGTATATTCATTATGATAGTAAGTACCTCATTATTGTTCGACGTTTTCTTTCCGGTAAGTCTTTTAACATTGCTTTCAAATCTGTATTCTGGGGCTCTTCCACAGCTGGTGAGTCTTGACTCTAAAATTTTTGAGAATATTAAGATAATAATAAAATTAATGTTCACTAATAAAAAAAAAAATGTAAGTTAAGTAGGTACTTATTACTTACCTACATAAATTCAAAGAAAAAAACGTAACATACATTTAGAAATAACTTATTTACCTCCACTGGTTTGCAACACTTAGCACATGTTTTCTTGCCTAAAGCGCATTTAGTACATATCATGTGGTAGGCATATTTTACTGTTTTCTGTTCGCAACCCACACACTTACGAGGTGCAGTCAAAGGCTTGTACTTTTTATATTTAATCTTCCATTCCAGTATATCTTTACAACGTTTGCACACACCAGTTATCTCCAAAGAGTTTATAAACTTCGTTTGATGACTTTTATCGTGTAGATCATTTTTAAACGCAGTTCTATTTTGATGTTTCTGTGGTCGTTTCCGTATATTGCTTCCCTTTGAAGTACTCATTTTTTGGTTTGGTAAATTTGATAAGATGTAAGTTATGATTTTCTTTTGTATTAAGAGGATAATAACAATCACAACTCTAGCAATAGGAATAGGTTATGTTATCGTGCTGATGTGCTGAAGTCACTGAAGAATTTGAATTGACAATTGACATTGACTTGAATAATGAATTCATTTCATTTGACAGCTGACCACACCACAGTATCGTTAGTATGTACTATTTTAGTAGGTACATACTACTGGAATTCTTCCAAGCAACGAAAACGCGTTTGACTTTCGTTGCTTGTATTTACTTTTCTAATAATATGACCATACATTTAATTGAACATAAGGACACGATGGAAAAGTTTAAAATATTGCGCTACCTACCAGCAGCGCCCCGCAGTTTCATCCGCATAAGTGTCCATCCTGTGGCAATATCGAGATAAAATGTATCCTATGTCCTAATCCAGGTTGTGGTCTACCCATGTGCCAAATTTCATCCAAATCTATCCAGCCGTTTTAGCGTGAAAGCGTACCTAACAAACAAAGTCAATTTCGCATTTATAATATTAGCTTTTACGGAATGTATATATTAGAGTAGGTAAGCGAAAGAAATATTTTCATTTACTATTGCTTAGTAAATAGAAAATAATTAAGTGTAGTAACAACGCGGTGACAGATAGATACGGTATTGAATTTGCATAGATAGACATTAACAACCATTCGACAAGCTTCTGAGTCAAAAATGACACTTTTGCGGTTATTATAATATCTCCTTATGAAGAATAATAGTGGTCGTCCATTCGTTTTAAACTGATAAAATCACTCACTCTTTCATACATTCTGTGCGTTTGCACTGGCGAAACATCACAACAAAACATATTTAAATCTCTAGTTCCTGTCAAATATTGTTTGGAACGGAGTTACACCACAAAATCTATCGATGTTTGATTGTTTTACAATATTATTAAGTAAACGTTATTCATATGCAATCATTCACTGGAATTTGCAACACATTTATCTGTATTTGTTTACATTTTCATCAGATAATTTTGAAACAGACAATGCGCTTATTAAGTATTGATTTTACCACCCGCAAAAATAAATTTGAATTTTGATAGCATTTCTCGGAAAAACTATGAAGAACAAAGTTATTTCTGCGGTTGTAAGTTGTACCCACTTTTAAAGATGCACAGAAAAGCCCTTTCCAATTTTCATCGATATAGTGTACCTACTCTCCGAGTAAAATAGCTGTGGTAAGCGCCATATTCACCATTAATCTTGCTGTATGTACTTACCGCCAAGGTCACACACGATGCACGACGGAAAAACTACAGACCGACAGTGAACAGTCTTGACATACGTCGAAATTATTATTAATTGCTTGTTGGATTTGCACGACGCAATTTTGCATCCAGCAAGAATAGAAATGTGTATAAATTTGGTTAGGCACTACACTCTATCGGTTCAACTGAGCGATCGTTCGTTTGGCCTTCGGCGACCGTCCACATTGAGTAACACCTAATGGTTCGATTCCTTTGATGTTACCGCCACGCTTCGGATCGCCGCGCCGGCACACGCAAACGAACGATCATTGGCGTTCGCTAAGCCGTCCAGACAGGACCAACAAAGCCCATTCGTTGGCATTCATTGGACCGCCCCGCTTCGGATATTCATGTACGCAGCATAATTCTGCGTACACGAAGATCCAAAGCGTGGCGGTAACATCAAAGCAATTGAATTAGATCATTTAGATCGAAATCAGTTCAATTTTACTTCCATATTAGACATATTTCTATTAAATGTGTGGTTGCCCACCGTCTTCACTTTCGCTAATTTCTTATTGTGCTTGCTATTCGTTATGGTATATAAAACTAGCAATTATAATTATTTCGTCGTCGTCCATGATAAAATTGCAAATGCGAGCCGGAATCAGGTGCCAACGATCGTTTTCTTGACCACTAAAGAGGATTCATTTTCTTGAATTTAGACGTACCTCCTAAGGCCAACGAGTGTGCGGTAGCAAATGCTGAATATTCTGCGTTGGCGTTCGTTGGGTCGGTGTGTACGCACATTATGTCTAATTTTATTTTATATTCAGTGTAGTTTTATTTTTTTATTAGCTAGGGACTAGGGATTAGGGATGGTCTCTCTCTGTCAAGCACAGAGCATGTAATTGTCAAGTATTAGGACTGCTAGGATAATATCTGTGCTTGTAGAATATGTAATATAATTATGTTCTATGGTTCTGTGGCAGTGTCAGTTTCCGGAAACACTGCAGTTAAAAATTATTATTATTACTGTTTGGTCTGTGTACTAAAAGGTTTACCTGACAGTAACTCAAGAGTAGTACATAATTACCTCTAATCCTTGATATAATTGGATGGCAGATTCCACGCCTAAACGTATGAAAATCATAACCAAGAACCAACGGAAGTAATCCATTCAAAGAATTCATTCTGGAGACCATAGGTACTTACTGAAAAACTTTGAATATTTTAGTATTTTTTTTATAATATGACGATAACTACACGAAAACTTGTACAAATTGCTGCATGGGGAGGTTTGGTCGTCGGAGGTACTGGTTTTTATTTACAGAACCGAATTATCGATAGGGTAAGAGGTTATGATTACTATAAAAGTGCGTTGAAAAAGTTACGAGCTCACACTGGTGCCGTCCACTATCTAGGAGAGCCTATCAAAGATAAGCGATTCAAGCTGAATGACACAGTAAATAACTATTCTGATGGTGAGATAGCTAGATTTAGAATACCTGTGTCTGGACCTAAAGATAGAGGAACTTACTATTTCTGGGCTGAAAGAGATAGTGAAGAATGGAAAATAACAAGAGCAGAGTTAGAATTGAAATCAAAGCAAGATGCAAGACTCCTTATTGTGAAATAGTAAATTAGTAATAACTAAAGTAGTATGAGTATGATAAAAATATATTTACAAAAATAAACCCTAGAATAAATTAGAATTTCATAAACTGTTAATAATGTGTTTGCATAACAATGTATCTAAGTTGTAAGTAACATACATGTATGGTAGAATAATTAAGTAGGTATCAAGCTAAAATAATTTGTGTTTTCAGTTATTTACTGTTGAAACAAAAGCACCCACAATAAATTTTGTGATTTTTTAATATAGACCTGATAGACATTGTTTTTTT
Organism: Xanthia icteritia; assembly: GCA_949128155.2. Lineage (NCBI taxonomy): Eukaryota > Metazoa > Arthropoda > Insecta > Lepidoptera > Noctuidae > Xanthia > Xanthia icteritia. The sequence continues at coordinate 11,424,672 of OX421934.2, forward strand.
TAAATTAATACAGGAACATCAAAATAATCGAAAAATAAAACGTCTTGTTATATTTTTGTTTTACTTAGGTACTTACTGGCTGATAAATAAAATTACAGATTTTTTTGAAAGGCAGTTTTTAGAGTGCTCTAGCGGTACTCTATCCCTATCGGATAAAGTGCCGCTAGCGGCATAATAGTGGAGCTGCCTCGGCTTGGCTGAACTGCCATAAGCTTGCATTGTCATTGTGACTGTCGCAGTCACTGTCACTTCTTGTTATGTTTGATTGTTGAGGCTAGTGCGCAGTAAAACACCACATTCCCAAAACATTACATTGTCTTGTGCCTAAACGGACCCTGGCACTCGCCGGCTGCTTCCGTAGCACTGCTCGCTTTGCTCGCTCGGTTCATGCGTTGTGTGGTCACAGTTCTAACCTAACCTAGCAGCAGTATACACTTCCTTTTTTAAATCTTTAGTCTAAGTGCAGTTGACCATAACCCAAAAAAATATGGTTATGGTCATCTGGTTGTAGGGCCTATATAATTACAATTTCACACTAAAGTGAAGTATGCTGCCGTTATTGCCACAAACTACCACTGTATATATGTATCGATTTATTGAGCATATTTTTAAATATATTAACATTACACAGCAAGTTCCACAATTTTAAAATTACTTTTCAGATTTTTCAAGCTAACAATGTTTGTTGGGTCTGCAAAAGAAAAATTCTATTATCACAACACTTTACTGTGCCTTGTTAAAGCTATGGAAGGAAAAGATTTAACAGTGGACCTACGTAATGATGATTCCTATGTCTGTGGACATGTAGACAGAGTCGATGGGTAAGAATTAAAAAACCATCTATATTGTGATACAAACAAAGATAAACAATAGTATTGACTATTAGCTCTGCAATCAAATAGGTTTTACATTATTATGTTTTTGTTACAGTTATATGAACATTTCTTTTTCCAATGCAGTGTATTGTGATCCTCAAGGATATGAATATCTTTTTGAGAATTTGTTTTTACAAGCCCGTAATATTAGATATGTACATATCCCTGAAACTGTAAGTATGACCCTGTCCCTATTGGATATAAAACTGGTAAATAAGACTATTTACATTTATAACATTTTGAGTAATTTTATTTTTAGACATCTATATTATCAACAATACAAACTGAATTAGGTGGAAATAAAAAGCCCCGTCCTGACAAGAAAGACGTCAATACTTCCAGAAAGGTGAAAAAGGCACTTAAGCTACACATGGAAACTGTGGCTTCTTTGAGAATAAATGAGTAATGTAACATAGTTCATTGTATTTCATAACTATTTGAACCAGACTGCTAGTGGTTTACTAAACCCTGGTGGCTGAATATTTGGAAAGGCTGGGGCTAGGCTATCAGTCTGGTTCAAATGGTTTACCTATCACTAATCAGCTGCAGCTGGTTTCATTCAGGCATAATCTTGAGAACTACTTGCCAGAGTTGCCAGTCCATAATTATAACTAAAATATTACTTCGAGCAGACTTCTAGGCTAATCAAACAATGTGCCTACATCAATCCTTAATTAAGCGAAATTAGATTTGTAACCATGAACGAAAAACTGAATTAAAACAAAATTCTGTATAGAAATATTTATTTTAGCTAACAATCTTGTAATTTTATCTTAAAATTATAATAATTCACCTTAATTTTTAGAGATCTGCCTGATTACTTTCTACCAACCCGCACTGGGCCCTAGTGGTGGGTTACGGCCAAATATTATAGGCTGATTATGCCTGATTACTTTATTGGATACATTTCATCATCTTAAATGTGCCTACTTTGCGCCTCATTTTATACTACATCGTTTTCTAGTTTTTGTAGCAATCGCTTTGCTGTACTGTCAGGCAAGATTCTGTACACTACAGGCCTAGGGGCGGCCGTCTCGACATAGATAGCGATCGCTATACGATCGAATTCCGGTGCAAAGTCCTAATAGTGTCCCTAGATGTGCGCGACTTGCTTGACTAGCACGAAAAAATCCCGTACTTGTGACGCACGTCGCGCGTGTCTCGAGACGCCATTACGACTTTGCGACCGAATTCAGTCCTATAGTGATCGCAATCGAGGCCAGGGGCGACAGTCTGCGGGGGTCTCGGAATAGATAGCGATCGCTAAATGGAGCGATAGCAATCGCTATATACGTCGAGACCGCCACAACTGCTCAAGCTTTCTGTAAAGTACTATTTAATAAATCAAAATACTATATATAACATTTTATCTACAGGCCATAGTAAAATAGATGATGACTAATTAATCTATATTTGAAGTAGGTACTTAATTTACTTTTTATTTTCATTAGAAGAATAATTTTCACATTTGTTAGACGTATTATTCTGAGGATTTTCGTTTGGTATTATTCCATCATCGTTAATTGACATAGGATGTGGGCTTGTGCTATCATTTGCCTTATCTTTTACATTTTCATTTTTATTCACCCTATTCAATGTCCTATTTGTGTTGAGGTCGAGCGCAACATCAAAGGGTGGGGATACCTCGCTGTGTACGGCTGCTCTACGCACCCCGTTTTCAGTAAAAGACGACAAAAAGAACTTCTGTTTGTCGTATTTAAAACTGTTAATTTCTTGACTATTGGAATAGTCTTGAACATAATTATTGATGACTAAGTTTTTGAAATCATAGTTTTCTTGTTTCGCTGATTGTAAGCTATCATTCCTTGGTGTTTTGTAGAAAACATCTAGTTGCCGATTGACGACATAGTTCTCCTTTGATTGTGACACGCTTTGTATGACATTGGTATTTTGTTTTTTCTGTACGATAACAACTTGTTTGAATGATGGCTTCATAGATCTGTGGTTCATAGGCTTTTGGAATACGACATCCTTATCCTGTATTATTTGTGGTGTTGTGGTTGGTGGGTCAGGTGCTTGGCTGCACAAAAAGTTTGACTGATTGATGCTGGTAATTATTGAATTTGGGCTCGGCGATGATTGCATCACGTTTGGTCGTTGTACAGCGTTAGGATTCAAAGTACCTAAAAAAAAAAGACAGGCATCCATAAGTAATGATGACTATGATAGATATTGCTGTAATGCAACGTCGCGTGTCGGTCTGGTCCCACAGCTTTTCTCACGAAGTTTTGTAGTATTCGAAACAAGTTTTGGAAATTCAAAAAAGCTTTACTTATATAAAATAGGGATGATGGCTGGGTAAAAAAAAGAAATAATATTTAGTCCGTCAGTCAGATAATAAAAAAATATGAGATACGTATTTTTTGCTTTATCATATTATTAAAAAATGACTTATATAAAACGCATTAAAGTTGGGGAGTGGGGGTTGGTACGTCATGGCACATTTTAACTTAATGTCACCATCTTTTGATCACGTAAAAAAAGAAAAAATACGTTTCCAATATTTTATAATAACATATCGAACAGTTTTTTTTTTTTTTTTTGTCATCATTCCTATTCTATCAAATCTTTCAGTCATTTGTCAAGTGTTTTTATCCAACCATACCATACCGTAGGGTTTAATTCGTTTGTCTAGAAAGCTATGCGCTATTTATTAGCTCAAAAATGATCAAAGATTCTAGTACTACTAAATATGAGGATGTCATCAAACTTGTGAGTAAAATAACCTTGCATGCTTGCAAGGCATACATTTACTGCTACAAGTACGATGTGACATCATTGATCAAAGTTCACGCGAAAGATTGCCGTCATACAAGATTGCGACAACAACAGTTTAGGTCCATTGCCAGACAGAACACCGATTTAACTCGAAGAATTGTCTTCGATAACATTTTCAGCGTTCTACCACTATTCGATTGTTTTATTCGAAATTCTAATTAGTGTTTACCTTGTGGTTTGTATTTCGCCAGCTGCGCGTACACTTGTTTGATGCGTTCGATATTGAGCTGAGACGCTTTCGAGTGGTCCACCATGGGCATGGGGTAGTCGCGGCCGATGATGCATCGCGCAGACTGCTGCACCGTCTCCGGCGCCACCCACGGCTCGTGGATGTACCGCGTCGGCATGTTCTTCAATGCTGGGATGTAACGCCTGTAAAAAAAAAAAATATTTCTAGTAACATCTTCGCTAATAAATGCAGAGTAATACAGAAGTATGCATTTGGGTATTTTTTTTTTCGCAAATTAGGCGTGAATGTACAAGAATGTAGCATACGTCAAACATCATACAATTATCACTGACGAGTCTCCCACAATGCGTCACAACCCTCTAACAAAATTGCGCAATACAATCATCAAAGACTTAATTCCAATATACTATTCTCCATTTGAAATAAGATTAGACATTTAAATAAACTCTTTAGTCTCAACTTTAAAGTCACGACTTTTACTTGTTACATAATATACTGGGCGGGCCATAAAAAATGTGCACTTAAAATCGCTCTAGCGGGCTGCAGGGTATTGGAGTGGGCCAAAAAAACACGCGGGTCCTTGGTTCTAGAAACTTAAGCACAATAGACTGGTTTACGAATGAATAACGAGGGTAAAACCTTTTCATAAAACAATTATTAACGTGGCTTATTTTGGTCGCATAATTACACAGTAGGTATATCTAATGCATTGCCAGTGTTATCGATAAATTTTATAAATTGAAGTTCTTCTAAATTCCACAACGGATTTTGACGTGTGTTTCGACATCATTAAGAGAATTTATTCCGAAAGGTTTATGTGTTAATATTAAACTACATATTATACTAATAACGAAATCACGATGGTTTGTCAACTCGTAAAAACCGTGCGAAGTAGGAGCGGAGTTTTAAGAGGAGGCTCCCTAAATTGTATGTTAATTCGAAAATCTTTTATGTCTAAAGTAAGTATTCACAGTAAGAAAATATCGTTTGTTATCCAGCCACAAAATATTTTTTCTCTAGATGAATATTATTACTTTACTTATAAACGAAATAAGAATTGAGACTTACGCCATTTAGTTTCGTGCTCGAACACGATCAAAGAGCGCTCGCGATATTCAATTTTATTACTATGTTTTAGCGTTTAGCACATAGTGGAGTAAGCTCCGCCCCCATGCACCCCGCGTGCATGGGGGCGGAGCTTGCGTGGAAGTTGTCTGGTCTTAGTTAAATTACGAGTTAAAACATTTGAGGAAGCTCAGGACCAACAAAACAACAGACCGACTGACAGCAGGGGATCGAAGACAACGCCGCGGAACTTCACGCGTATTCGCGAGACGACCCGACGAGGTTGACGACGAGCGTGCTTTGTGATGCTCTGGCATTACTTACCCAGAACTACTTCCCAGTAAACAATGAAATTATATATAATACTGCATCGGTATAAAATACAGTTGGTGTAAGTTTCAAATAAAGTGATTTAATTTTAGCAAAAAATAATCATCGATTGCTGTTCATCAACTTTTATTTTGGACTAAGCAAACAAAATTACAGGTTCTAGACCAAGGAAATCCCCCGATGTAAACCAGCGACAAAGGAGCAATGCTGGCCCAGTGGTATAGGCCCCGACTTACGAGTTTTAGTTTGTGAATTCAAACCCAGGCGGTCACTTTACTTTGTGTATTTAATTTCATCACCACTGCACTCAAAACGGTGATGCAAAAACATCGTGAGGAAACCGGCATGTCCTAGAACCAAAAATTCGAAGACGAGACATTCACCACCAACCCGCACTGAGCTCGCGTGGTGGATTATGGGATTATGGTAAAATTGTGAATTCTTGTCGCTATGCGTAGTTTAGTTTCCAACCTTTAAAATTTTTAGTCAATATTTGTAACCGTGAACAAAAAAATAAAATGCTTGGATTTTAAAAGCAACGCATATATACTAATAAATCTTGTTAAAATAGAAGTCGGATGTTATTTTCACGGTTAATAATGCTGAATTCGCTAAGAAAAGCCTATATTCAAAATGAGCCCTCCGCGAGGGTTCCTGGCATCCCATATGCGACTAGGTGAACCCTCCAGAAGGGCTCCCGGCACTGAACGTGTTAAACGATATTCCCGTTTCTTTTCAAAAATCTTGTGATTGTATTAAAGTAAATGTATATTTTCAAAGACTTAATACAATCACAGGATTTAAAAAAAATCAAAAGTGCACTAAATTACGAGTGTTACGACCCATCCTGTACACATTGAGATCATCATTAGGTCATATACTCGTTATAGTACATGACATACTGCGAATATCATACCTTTGATAACACATTGGTAGTTTTTTTTTTTTATAAATACCAATGTGTTAACAAAGGCGGAATCTTTTCAGCGACCCGTCTCAAGTGCAACAGTAAAGGCGATAGGGTTTTATTAAGCTTGGTGATAGGATTTCTGTAATTAAAATGATTAATTATAATAATTATAACTTACATTCTTTACGGTAGCATAAACAATCATGATTATTCAGACAAAGTGACATACCTTATAAAATCACCATTAGGGTCAGTTTTTCGCCCGAAACGGACCGGGCAGTAACAGTGGAAAAATTGCTGGAAGAATGATGAGCACGAAAGCCACATCCACATGCCCGCATTGACGGACCAGTCGGCGTCGAGAAGCAATTCGTCGAACACCTGCATGGACGGGGACTCTCCTCAAATTAGTACGTGTCGACGATGGTCATACAAAAATATACTGGATCGCAAATAGCCACATACTAAAGATAGAAGTGGGTAAACCACCTGAATTTTCTTTGTATGTTCCTTAAGGTAAACGGATAGAAAAGATGAAATATTTTTTTTTTTTTTAATTGTTCAGTATAACAAGAACTTTTCTTGTAGTGAAATGTATTTCAATATGAAAAACACTCATCACTCTAATAATTATAGTTCGAGTTTTTAAATTAAATTATAAATGAATACAATGGCACTAAAATACTAAATAACGAAGCTCTCCTTGCCTTCATTCCTTCTTCCCATGAGATCCACAAGTCGCCCCTCGTTAGGAAGCAAGCCACTGCATGCCTGGCCAAGTGGTGAATCCACCCTTCTTCTCTTAATTGTGTAATTACTGCATCTATCCAAGGAAATCCGGTTTGGCCCTGTATTATAATAAGATGAGTTTTATAAAGTTGGCGTCGTTTTGAAATTGTTAAAAAAAATCAAAGGGTTTGTAGTAGTTTTGGACATGCAGTAGCTTTAGGTACTTACATTAGCCCATTTAGCTAAAGCTTCTTGATTCTTTTCCCATGGTATTTGGACGCATATGGGATTTCCTTCCATACGATCAAAATTTGGATTGCGTGTTGCAGCACAATAGAAAAATTCCCTCCATAGTATCTGCCCATGAAGAGACAGCGGTGGTCTTACTCGTTTAACTCTTTTGTACAATTCCGTCAACTGATAGTAAAATAATCTAGTTGACAAACAACCAAACCTGTAAGAAAGGTATTTCTTTAGTTCAGTACTTAAGTCTTATCAAAAAGTGACGAAACTGAAACAAACAATGGTAGTCATTTACCTTAAGTAGGGTGATAAGCCTGTCTGGCTGGCCAATAGTGACTGTGGTGTCATTTTTGGCCGCCCGAATGAAGCCACCCAAGCTTTTCTTTCGAGATGTCTTTCTAACCTAGCTAAAGCTTCACTTTCCCCTCCGATCCAAACGGGAGGTTTTAAACCCTCAGTCTCGAATCCTGAATTTATTAAAATTAAAAGCATTACATCAAACCGTCATACTTAAATTAATTTGGATCATAACAATAACTTAATATGTCGTAACTTACCAAGTTCTTCGAGAGTGGGTACGCCAAACCGATCATCATGGTCATCGGTTACTGGCGTGGTGGCGCCGTTGAGCGTTTGGGCTGATATTGGCGCCTCTGCCGGCGGAGGAGGAGGCATGCTGGCGATCAACGCCTGAAACTGGTGGTACGTGAGAGGCGCTTTGCCACCGTTTCGTTCTATTATTCTGTAAAAATAATTAAATGTAATATAATTAAATTATTTACGACTCAAATGCTACATGAAAAAGAACATTATATTTCAAATAACTTACTGGTCTAATTTGTATAACGTGTGAGAAACACGAGATGTGACGGTGATGCCGACTTCGCGACATTTTGACATGATATTGTGGTCTCGCACTCGGCCATAGGGCTCGGGGTCCTCCTCGAAAGACAATGCCGTGGTGCCCCATTCTCGAAACAGTTTTGGCAACGCATCGGCAGGTTGCCCTCGAACTACGAACAGCCGGGAGTTAAGTTTCCGTAAACTCCTATCTAAGTCTTCTAAGCATTGCAGCAGAAACCTGTCGAGATAAGTTTATCGATTGAATAAATAAAAGTGCATAATGGTGCCGATTCTCTTGTAAACTGAACTAAACTAACTAAACTATCACTAAAATTCCTTACTTTTTACTATGAGAATCTTAACGCTATTCTGCAATAAAAAGTCTCTAAACTTAAAAATTATTTTGACACAACTAAATCGAATTTGACAATCGCGACTCCACGTGGTACACACTTGTTTGCCCTACACCGTGAATTTTTTTAGAGCCGGAGGTGCGCAGAGGGGGCAGCCTCGACGTATTTTATATGGAATTTTTCACGTTTTGCATAGAAAATAAAAATAAAAATTACCTACGTGTTGATAATTAGGGGTATAGGGGTTGCAAAGGGGGTCGAAATTTTCATTATTTTTGCGATAGGACACACCATTTTCGAGTTATAAGCAAAAGAAAAGAAAAAAATATATTTACAGTACCGTTTTTGAATCTGAAGTCGAGGTGTTCGTGTGAATTTTAGTTCATGACAACTAATATTATTCCACACCATATTTTATCGCGATTAAAAATGGTCAGATTTAGATAGAAGATTAAAATTTTAGGTGAAAAACGTCAAATTCAGAATAGCAAAATTGTCATTTTCACTAAATTAAAATCTCAGAGCCATCTTAGTGCTATCAAACTAAAATATAGTTAAGTTGTGTCACTTTAGTCTATTTCAGAATGGGAATTCATCGTTTGACAGGAATAAACTAAATTTTAGTGATTTTTAGTCTAGTTTAGAGGCATTTGTGACAAGAGAATCGGCACCAATGTCGAGCGTAGCAACTTCCTACGTAATACGCGAAGTATGTATTACGTATGTCGCCTAGTGCGCATGGACCGTGAGTAGGTACTGTGGCTCAAACATCTCATGCATAGATTAAATCATTATAACATTGATTTCGCTCGCAGGAAAAGTTTGTAATTTAACGTTTTCTTATTCAAAGCTTTACCTCCACTTATTGATGCCTACATTAGAAGAGCTGGCGAACCAAGGATCGATAATAAATACACATCTGAACGTCGCTGCGTCCAATAGGCAATCCTTTAACGCTGGGTTATCATGGAGGCGCAGGCCTTTTCGGAACCAGTGCACTATGTGCTTGCTGCCAGGCAGGCGCGCGGCGGGCGGAGGCGGCGTGGGCGCAGTGGCGGGAGGCGCGTGCGGTCGTACGTTCGGAGCCAGCAGCGTCTCCGCGGCAGCTGACATCTTCATGTATTTACCCACATCGCACCTGGTGTAGAATAAGCTACTTTTGATATCTGGAATTTGTTTTTCAAATACACACTATAGTTATTACAAAAATGTCTTGTACTTACACTTGGAGCAATGCATGTTTTTCACCACACTGTGAATACCGTGTGCCTTTGTCTTAAGTACTTTGGTGTACTTATTTCTTATACTTATCAGAATAATTGTTGAGTAGTGGTGGATATAGTTAGTAAGGTTTAGTTTGCATAGATGAAGGGGTAAGGAATGAGGAACGGGTGAGCCTAAAACTTTGTACGTTAACCCATGTACTCAAAACGAGTATAATATTTGTTACTTACCTACCTAAGCAAATCTAACAGTCTTGAATGACATGATAGATGTAATGTGATTATCATTATGTTATGCTGACACAATAACCTAGCTGTTACGTAATGTTGTTTTGTTTACATTTTGCTGAGGTGTATTATTTCCTTAAGCACTTGTAGCTGTCGTGCTCGTAATTCGTCATAGACGCATGATTTATTATTGTCGTGTTAGTGATTATACCGAGCGTAATAATGAATTTCCAGATCATAGACGTATAAAAAAGGTCGGACGGATTCTCGCTAACAAAAAACTGTGTCACTCAGAGTCAGCCAGCTCGCTGTACTTACAGCACACATTTATACAGTAGTCAGCCATTTACGCGCAAACGTCAACACAGGCGATACGTCTATGCGGTGATTTTTTTTTTAAGATACAGCATTTCTTGTGTGGTCAAATGGTGTAAAAATCGTAGTAAAAATCCAGGAATCACGTTTCATGGGTAAATGAATAATTCAATCATTTAATTCCCGATTTTATATAAAATCGGGAATTAAAATGATTGAATTATTCATTTTATATAAAATCGGGAATTAAATGATTGAATTATTCATTTACCCATGAAACGTGATTCCTGGATTTTTACTACGGTTTTTACACCATTTCACCACACAAGAAATGCTGTATCTTAAAAAAAAATAATATATGTAAATAATATATATATGTATCGCCTGTGTTGACATTTGCGCGTAAATGGCTGACTATTGTGTGAATGTGTGCTGTACGTACAGCGAGCTGGCTGACTCTGAGTGACACAGTTTTTTGTTAGCGAGAATCCGTCCGACCTTTTTTATACGTCTATGTATAATGTAATGAGTTTATTGTTGTTCTGTTCTGAACTGGACATTAATTTTTAGTTTTTTATTTTATAGGTAGCTGATTTAACGGCTTCTTACCGGTAGGTATGTACCAATAGACTTGCAACTGCTCATTATTATACCTAAGTGTTATAGAGCCAGCTAGTTTTTCACACCAAAAGATTCAAAAAAATTAAAAGCCGACTTAGATGATTTGATCAGTAGATATCCGTTTAAAAAGTACTTTTTATACCTGCATCATGCAACATCATCATCTGACTAGCCTTTTCCCAACTGTTTTGAGGTCGGCTTCCAGTCTAACCGGATCGACTCTGGTTAAAGGTATTTATTATGTAACATTTATATTTGGCGCCACTAATTATACCAGTTCTACAAAAACAAAACTAAACTTAGCTTTTCCTCGAAGAGAATTAACAGATTTTACGTAAATAACAAGTCATAATTTTCCGCCATACCTTGAAACACGTTATGCGGTCGTAGATGCGAAAAGCGGCGGGCGGGCAACTTTGCTACCGGGAAAAGACGTTTTGCGAAACAGAAAATTCATTAAGAAAGCTTACAAGTTCACGCTGGTGTCGTAATGTTAAAATTGAAAGGAATTTTCCTCAGACATTCAGTTTACAAAGAATTGTTACTAAGAACCCGCTTGGGGAAAATGAAAATATCTAAAGGTACTTACGAAGTAGACAGGTATAGGTACTTTATATGCCTTTTAGTTTATTATACTTTGTTTTCATGCGAACGAAGTCGCGGGCAGAAATCAACACAATATAATAAAGTATCTAAGCCCTATATTAAAAAAAAAACCCTATAATACGTTTGTAGGTTCGGTCTCAGCAGCCAAAATATGAAGATAGTCAGGACTGGTGACGCGGGAGCAAGCGACGTACAGTTGTCCGTGTAAGGCTGCGCGCACTTTGGATACGTTTTCGTAGGAATTTCACTCGTGCGTACACGCACGAACGATCCCGACCTTCAAGTAATAAGCGAGCTCAGACTGGGGCTGGGGTCAAAATTACTTGACAAGCACAAAAAAATCCCGTGCTTGTGGAGCACGTCGCGCGCGTCTAGTGACGCCATTACGACTTTGCAACCGAATTCGGTCGTATAGCGATCGCTATCTATGTCGAGACTACCGCCCCTGGGCGCGACTTTTTGTCGTACGTATTAAGTATACGTAATTCAATGCAATGTAACAACGTTGCATTGAAAAGTCAATTGTTTTCGAGATATGGCTTAATTTTGGTTACAAGTTAAATATCGATTCGAAATTTCGAAGGTAGCAAATCCATACAAAATCAAGGATCTGTCACAGGTACAGTAAGTTCTCCGTTCGAAATTTTCTCCGATTCGAAATTCCGAATCGATAGGTATTCGAGGCCGGCCTGAATGTTAAAATTGAGACTAGTTTTTCTATCAGCTATTCCGTAACATTACCTTCCTACTTACCTAAACTTACCCGACAGGCTTACGGCTGAAAAATACTTTAGTACTTTATACCTATAAAACCAACAGCCGTCAAAGCCACGTGAAGTAACTAAAATAGAAACCAATGTCACCGTCCGTCGATAGGGTCTAACTAAGTACGCAAAGGTTACGAGTACAGCAGGCCGCACGTCAGTGGTAACAAAACCAGCATCCTATTGCGCAACACACTTTCAATAACAATCCGAGAGTTTTGAAGCAAATTCCTAAACTATAGTTTCATAGGTTTGAAAAATTCGTCTGCTCAGCAACGTAAATAACGCAATTCTTTCATTTCGACCGTTCAGCCATGTTCACTGCGTTATTGAGCGGACGATTTTCTCAAACCTATAAAGCAATGGATTAGGAATTTCCTTTAAAACCCACAGAATGCTATTGGAAGTGTGTTGTAACGCATATATCTAATTATCAGAAACAGTTAAACCAGAAAAGATATCGATAAACGTCGCGCCATAAAGGCAAAGCTTCTAAGTTTTGTACTACTGCGCTTTGTAGTAGTGTGCCTACTTATCATTGCGTGCTTGTATAAACTTTTCTGGAATGGCATGTCATGGTAATACAGAATAAGCAAGTACTTCCATGGTTGTAACTAGGGTTGCCAACTTTTTTATCCTTATTTATCGAAGCCATTGCCTGTAAAAATATACTCGTAGTAGATGGCGAAAATATAAAAAAAATATATTAGGTAGGTATGTTTCAAAAACATATATTCTATAAATGCATATTTTTTGCTACCATGAACCTTTATTAACAGGTTTTTTTTAAATATCATATCTATTTTTACACTCTAAATTAAGGTTACAAAATACCATTAATTCGGCTTTTTAGGAGATTAAACTGGCCCTATTGCGATCATCTCGCCATTTTGTATTGAAATAAAAATATTGTAGTTTCGCCTACTATATTTTTTTTCTTTAGATATATAGTATTTAGGCCTATATTATAGCAGGATACTATATACCTATAGGGCCTATATTATATAGTAGGGTTGGCAACCCTAGTTGTAATTGCTCTTTGATAGCATAACGACGCGTTCGTATTTTCGAAGAAAGACGATGATTCGCGAAACGCATACTTGGTACGCGAGTCCGTCTGTACTTGGGTTACCTAAGTAAAGTATACTTCGGTTTCGAATGGTTTCGAGTCCATATTTTTGACAATCCGTAGCAATAATGTTATACATAAATAGGTACCTACATTTATTAAAGATTAGGTAACGTACGTATATGAGATTATTCAGACTCAAATCGGTAATTCTGTATTGACTGTATTAACCATTTCTAAATCTACACAATTTATAACATACGACGATTGGATACGACGACGTTGGGAAACAAGATATCGGTGAGTTAGAATAGACACGTCACTTGCATAGCTACCTACACTTTTATGAGAGTAGTCGTAGTAAGTATATTATGTAAACTTCCTGATCGTCTACAACTACCGCACGACCTAATAAATAATGTTATTATTTTGTTGTTTCTTCATTGTGTTTAGCGACATGCATTTAAACGCGTGCGGCAAACGCATTGTGTGTTTATCACGACAGTTGTTGCTGTGTGAACCAATTTATGTATTGAATTATCTTTTTAGATAACAGCGCCATTATTGCAAGAAGATGAGAACTGTTATCAAGAAGTGCTATCCCTGTAAGTCATAAGTGTAGTAATTTAATAGATTTGAGCCAGAATGAAATGTTGTATTGGATAGAATACACCCTTTTTAGTGTATATTTGAAAACCCCTAAGTGCGCAAAAACATAGGTGACGGAAAAAAAATCGCCAAAGTTTCTTTCGGTATTGGTGTGATAGTGGGAGTACCTATTAGGGTGCGTTTCCACTGAAGTGGAGACGTGCGGAGCTGAGCGGAGACGTGCAGAAATCATCCAATCACAGACGAGACGAGGGACGGAATGAGGATTTCGACCATTGTGATTGGTCGATTCCTGCAGGTCTCTGCTCAATTCAGCTCGTCTCCGCTTCAGTGGAAACGCACCCTTAAGAGCGGGGAAGATCACATAGCGGGTCTAAATTTGTTTCCAAGCAATAATAACGCGTAGACGACGACGGAGCGGCTCCTATTTCAGAATTGTTAAAAAAAAAACCATGAAGGGGATGGGTCTTTGTTCGCTCGCTTCACTCGCTCACTAGACCCCGCCATCTCCTTCTAACCTAACCTGTCCGAGTCGGGGTGCCCCAAGTCCCGAGCTCGCTTCGCTCGCTCTTGTATCCTAAGTTAGTTCTATAATAGGAATATTATCAATATTAACATTGCCTTTTCTACAGACGCCAGCACATCAACCTACTACAATCTGTCAAATTTCATTAATAGATTTTCAACTTTATCACTAAAGTCTAAGGTTCAAAGTTGATTGGGAAAATTTTACAGTTTCGGGTAGGTTGACATGCTGGCGTCTGTACATTAACACCCGCGCGTGCGAAGTTTCAAATTTCTTTTGGGTAGGTCTTCATGTAGTTTTGAGAAAAAAAATCCTATCGTTTAAAAAAATTCAACAAATCAAATAAACACATATTTGTTGGTCCACACTTGAGAAAAACATTTTCGATATCGGAAAAATTCTAGGCCCAAAAGAAAATAATTTAATTGAATGATGAAAACCATTCATCTGAATTTGTGCTGTGTGGTAAAATTTTAGACAATTACAGATTTTGAGATCATGGGCAAGGTAGTATTAAAACAATGATAACTGCATAAAATGTATCTTTTTTCACATGTAAATAAAATGGATTTAAGTTCTTCTTACAGTGTGCGTCACATAAAAACAACGCTGAGCGACAGTGCAGGGGATGTGTCTGCGCACGGATAAAGTTGCATCCTAAAGTACTATTGGTTTTATAATATAAGTGTAATTGTTTTATTGTAGAATCATAATAGGTACTTTATTAGCTACATAATACTATGGAATAGGTTGGAATCGATAAATCGCTCAGGGGCGTAGGTGCACTGAGCGGTAGGTAAACGGCAAGCGTTATTTTTATGTGACGCGCACTGTACCTTTAATAAAAAATATTGGATAGACTTTTACACAAACATGTATTATTTTTTATATTCTTATTAATATTACCAGCAAATGGATTATTTTATGGCACAGATTATGTATTATAAATAATTATAATTTAGATAAAAATTATACAATATTACAAAGGAATGATTAAATTTGTGGATAATAGTTGAGATAGTTGTGTACATAATCATCATATTAGATGGTAATATACATAGTATAGTCAAATTAAGATACTTACATGTCATTCCTGTTTAATATAAAGAATTTAAACTCACCAGTTTTGTTATATTTTTATCGAGCCAACTATAACATGCCACAGTAAATTACTTTTGAATTTATTTTACTATGCTGAAATATATGAAGATCTTTATTTTTATTATTAATTTAAAATATTATAAAAAAATATCATTTTAATCATTTTTATGACAAATATATTTAAATGTAAACTAACATACAAACAATAATAATAGTTACTTATTTTGAATGTCTCAAATGTAGTGGTCCAAAGGTAAATGGGGTAAAGTAGAGGTGGCCACCTATCATATTTTATTTTTAATTTGGGTTATACTCAAGAGTTCAGAAAATTTCGCAATTTTAAAAATTTTCAAGAAATTATACACTTTCACATCGATTTTTCAACCCTGTGAACAAAATTTTCGATGTACTGAGTTCAAATCTAGCTGGAAGATGCCTTGATAGTGTAGTACAAGATCATGTTCCTATTTACTTTCAGTGTGGCTCTGCAATGCTTCAGATTTTATATTTTATTTGTCTTTTCAAATTTTTTTTTTAAACTGTAGCTAAACTTTATTAGTCCAGATTTAAAAAAAAAATGTACTATCAAGTACATGCACATAGCTTTAAAAATTACCTTATTATTGCTAGTTAGACTGGGAAAATTTCATAAAGAAAGCTTAATGAGAACCATTAAAAAAAATGGGTATCATAACAAGGTCGAAAAACCTGAAAAAATTATTGCTCTAATTTTACCAAAACAGTTCTGAAAAATGTAGAGTATTTCAATTTAATGCATTCAGACGTGACCTTCGGTACATGTGTTTTATTTTTATTTACTTTTGCTGTTGACAGGTAGGCACGCAGTAGGTTCACAACTTGTGTTGTCAATTCCAAAAGCAGATTGAACAAATGAGATATTTTTGGGTTCCATACTCCATTGTCCATCCGTCTGTCTGTCAGCAGGCTGTATCTCATGATTCGTAATAGGTAGACAGTTGAAATTTTCATAGATTGTGTATTTCTGCCACATTTTTTAACCCTAAAAATATCTCATTTGTTCAATCTGCTTTAAGAATTGATAAATGGGGAAAAGCAGAGGTCACCTCTGCTTTACCCCATTTGCCTTTGGACCACTATGATTGAGGTACCCTATCTATGAAAATGAATCCCCATTTTTCTGGTCACGCCATAACTTGAGAACGGCTGACCCTTTTTTTTTTTTTTGTTGTGTTCATTTTTCTCAGGACAAGGATCTTAAGATAGGTAGGTGAAGGTAGGGTAGGTAGGTAGGTAGGTATGCAAGTAGGTAGGTAGGTAGGATAGAATATAGGAATATAGGTATGTATGTAGGTAGGTAGGTAGGCTAGTTAAGTAGGTAGGGTAGGGTAGGTAGATAGGTAGGTGCAACGTAGATAAGTATTTAGTGCTACCCGTGCGAAGCCGGGGCGTGCAACTAGTAAAATTAATAATTGAATAATACACTCACCTCTATCAATTTCCATAAAATAAATTTCAAGCCACAATCCAGTAAGTTATTGCTACACAAAACAAACTTTCAACAACTTTAACATGGAACAATTACTGTATTGTACTCGAAAGCAGCTTTGCTTTTACAAAATGCAACTTCTTATTGCCACTTTCCTACAGAATCAAATTAATAGGCCCCACTGAAACGTTTCCAAAACATTCATGGTCTTACAAGTATTTAAGTAAACACAATAATAGCCTGTGCAACAGGATTCTACTCCTTCTGGACGAATAGAATATATTACGTCGATATTATATGGGAGGAGGTAATCACAGAAGTGGCGTACAAATCTACTGAAATAAGAGAATTAAAGAAATGTCAGATTCGTCCACGCCACTTGCAACGTGACTACAACGTGACCTAAATGTTTGTAATAAGCACACGCGCACACAACTGTGCTTCTTTTCCAAGACCGGCCAAGACGTAATAAACGCAAATATCGGTCAAACAAATATAACTTTTCACTCAAACGCTTTAGATGTTATTATTCTATAACAAACCGGAATAGCAAAACGGCTTTATTTAGGAATTAAGAGTGTCCATCATTACCTAATTTACCTACGCAATCGCAATGACATTAATGACAGCTTACGTCCATCAAGTGACATTGAAAAAATTCGTCCGGAAAACTTGGATTAATCGCAATTGAGTTTTAGCAACATGATAACATGTTTCCTTCAATTGGTCTAAGCTCCAAATAATAATTACAGTATTTATTGCTGTATAGATTAATCGCAAAAATAACCTTTTCATGAAATCTGTCACTTGAACTCACTTGTCATTTGGATCATAGATAATACTTAAACGGGAACTTGGGTTGAGGTCAATTCTGTTGTATTGTAGTGATCTCCCCCATCTAGGTATAGTGTAGCTTTATCAGCTTCCCAGCCCCGTGATGATAGTTGGAGGAATTGCGTCTTGGAAACACGAATAACTAGGCAGAATCTCTTACAGGATTGATGTAGTAAATTAAAGCTTTAACGATGCGATATGCTGTCGGACGTAAGGCATACATCGTCAGCGCTTCTATCTTTTGCCACTTGAATTTTGCTCTGAACCCACGACACGCTTTTGTCAGTCCGGAGGTCCGGATATTTAGTTGAATCTGATCACTACATTCAGTGGCGGATCCAGGATTGCCGTTTGGGAGGGGATTGACCCCGCTGAGGGTAGGTTTTAGCAAAGTAAACACAAAATAGCACACAACATTTTATTTTGCTTAACGCATAGCAAGCCTCCTCGAATTACTTTTCTCAAATTCCTCAATAACTTCGTAAGGTTGTAGACTATATCGGTGCATATATACATGGTGGCCAAACCGGGCAGCGTGAGTAGCAGAATGAGTGGCGCTCAGATTCAAAATTCGTCACGTAAACAAACCATTTTATAGAAAATCAATACTTACCTATAAGTCAAGAATAATTGATGAAAATTGAAAATTAGGTAGTGTAATGCTTGCTACAAAGTTCAGGTTTACTTTAAGATTTGTCACAAAATAACTCAGCTTTGGGGCGATGGGGCTTGAGCCACCCTGGATCCGCTACTGACTACATTATTAAGGACAAGAGACACAGGAGAATGATAAATACTGCAGGGAACCTCTAGGGTTCCCACCTCTCCCGGATTTCCGGGAGTCTCACGGATCTCAGCAATGACAATTTAAATCTCCTGGCTCCTGGAAGATTCAAAATCGAACAAAATTTTCCCGGATTTTAAAATTCCCGCGCGCTACTTGTCAATGCAGTCGCGAACTCGCAACACTTGAAACTACGTTTTGTCCATACCTGTGTCAACCGCGCCGCCTGCGAGCGTTTAAGACTATTTGAAATAGGTATGGACAAAAGAAGGAAACCGCTTAAGAGAGAACAGGGCTTGCGAGGAATTTGAAAAATAGGTATTTGAAGAAACTATTGCTATCGTCTTACCTCAAGTCTGCCCCCGTAGAGTGCGCTAGGGACAGCTGCAGCTCAGACCGATTTTAGCACAAAAATATGTCTAGGTTCCTATCATTTTCACTTTTCAAAAAAAGATAATAACAGGGACGTGTCTATAGCAAAGCTTGATTTTATGAAAAAGTGATTGCTCTAGAGGCATTATTCAGGAAGAAAAAAGGAGAATACATTTGTATGGAGAATCGCAGGTCCTGTTTCCTCAAAGTAGAACATGGCAGAAAGAAATCCACACATTTTCAGGTTTGAAATTGGACTGCTAAGAGTTTTGTTTTGTTAGTTGAAGACCAGATATTTTGACTGTACCTTCAAATGGAATGGAAAATATAAGTTCAAAATAATAAATTAAATCTGGTTTTTTTTCTCCGGGATTTTTACTAAGAAGAGGCGGCAACCCTAGGTATGTACAGACGCCAGCAGGTCAACTTACCCGAAACTGTCAAATTTTCTCAATGAACTTTGAACCTTATGCTTCAGTGATAAAATTGAAAATCTATTAAAGAAATTTGACAGATTGTAGTAGGTTGATGTGCTGGCGTCTGTACCTCATACGAAGTTAGAGTGTGGGTGCCATGACGCAACTTCTTTGACTTTTGGACAACTAGCCTTAGGGTCTCATGCACGTGGAACTCTATCAAATGCTTTCTTTCTCTAAGTCGACAGAGCACTTGTAGGTAGAGAAGCCTAAATGGCGTCGAAAGAAAACTTAACTATCTTATTTATCTCACCTTTTCGAGCTCATTCACTCGCTCAGTTCTGCGTAATACAGACCAATTATTCTGAAGTTTTTATGCATAAGACGACAAAGTATCTTCAATATAAGAATGGTTAAAAGAAAACCTAAACTATTCAAGATCAAAGGCGAGGTGTTAAAGTATTCGAGCTCATTTCTCTCGCTCTCCCATATTATCGGTTATTTTCTTAAAATCATCGTAAAGCGCCTTAAGCGCTTTATTCACCAATATTCACCATCCATCTTGTTGTACGTCCCGCCAAGGCCACGCACGATTAACGACGCAAAACGACAGTGAATAGTCTTGATGTATGTCAATTTTTATTATTTTAATAATTGCTTGCTGGATTTGCACGACGCAATTTTGCATCCAGCAAGTGCCTCCACCACCACGACTGTCGTGAATCGTGCGTGCTAGATCGTGTATATGCTTGCTGTACAGTACAGCAGATTCAGCCAGTGTTTCCACTTTTAGGGATTTCTTTTCTCTCTTTTTTAGGGTAAAATGATTACTATTATGCATGGCTTAGAGCTTTTTTATTTTGACTCTCAGACGGATAATTTTCAGTTTGAGCCCGCGCCACCACCAACCACTCAAGTCCAATAGACGCGGCGCTAGTGTCTATGTTATTGCATCAAATTGCATTTTTTTTAATGTAAGACTTCAGTGGTGGTGCAGACTCTAGTTCGCGAATGTCGACACAGGTTGCAAACATGCTGAACATTGTGAATATTAATTGTATTGATTGAGATCCTGTGTTAAAATAACAAAGATAGCCTAGATTTTAATCCTGTTTTCACACTGACGATTATACTGCTACAGATTTATTGTGTAATGTAATATGGTAGTTTTTCATATATTTTGATCAATTATTTTCTGTAGAGCAGCCCAGTATCATTACATCAAAAAACTTAGACCAAAAACCTTGTATTCTAATAAACCGTAAATCCCGAATCAATATTGCAAGTGAAAAAATAACCTCTGATCGAAACTGAGCGACTTCATTATCTAGCAACATTGGTGTGTTCTTTCAAAAGTGACCGTCTGAGAAATGTACGTAAAATTTTAGGTTCTAAAATTTCATCGCATTGTATCGCTATGAATTTAATAGATTATTTCTTGGAAATCTTAAAATAACAATTGTTATTTAAGCTTTCTTCGGAAAATGGTAAAATTTTCATTTGTAATAGATCGTTGGATAAATTTCAGTGACGGGACGTAATCATGGGTCGTGTGATTCGTGCTCAACGTAAAGGTGCCGGTTCAGTGTTCGTTTCACACACTAAGAAAAGGAAAGGAGCGCCTAAACTTCGATCCTTGGACTATGCTGAACGTCATGGTTACATCAAGGGTGTCGTGAAGGTACGTTTATACTCAAATTCATAATAAAAACATCTGTGTAGAGTGTATATCGTACACAAATGTTGTTCAAAGAGACGCATGGATGGTTCGTTCCTTGCTGTTGTCAGTATCATGACTTCGTCGTAGGTGGCAGATCAGTTTGCCTACATTATTCCAATATTTCTTGAGCAACTTAACCTATAAATGTTAAGTCAAAATATCAACATGTTATTTGCAGCTAGCATGTGAGTTTCTAAAAAACCTAAGACGACCCACTGACCAAAACCGCCCTAAGGACACACCGTCTCTTATTAGCTAGTAGGTGTTCTTCATATTTATTCTATTTTAAACTGATTACTAGGACATCATCCATGACCCTGGCCGTGGTGCTCCTCTGGCAGTCGTTCACTTCCGTGACCCTTACAAGTTCAAGACTCGCAAAGAACTGTTCATTGCCCCCGAGGGTCTGTACACCGGCCAGTTTGTCTACTGCGGCAAGAAAGCTACCCTTGAAGTTGGTAAGTTTAAGCTTTTTTTATATTTGCTTGTAGAGCACCAGCTTTAGTTAGTATATTATTACAAACACAGGCATCAGCTAATTAGCTGCTAGTGTGAATTCCAGTAAGTGCTCATAGGGATCTTGACCATCTTCTGGGATCTAGGATTGTTCTGAAAGGAATATATATATTCTGGAATACCTCTCCATTCCTCAGCACCTCAGGACATGTTGCCCTCTTATCACTACGTCACTATACTCGGAATTTTAATTCGATTCCAGATTTGACAATTTCAGTGTTGCAACGTTATGACAAGTACTAAATAGTGACGTTGCGAAATTATTCGATATGGAAATGGAATATTTCTGGATCGATTCTTCTCGTTTATAATTTTACTCTCGTAAACTAAGTATATCATGAAATTAAATATTTCTGAACCGATAATTTAGTTTTGACGATTAATTAACGATCTGAGACTTTTCTTTTATAATTGTGTGTGAAATAAATAAAAAAATTTGATCATGAAGGAACATGACAAATAAAACAGATAGATGTATTATGGTAATAATTTATTTTATAAATTGTCGCCGTCATCGCTATCGCTATCGCTGTCACTTTCTGTAACATTTATTATAAATGTGTCTGTGATATTGTCAATTAACATATCTAGCCTACTCATTTTTTCCTCTTCTTTGACAACATGGGATACGCATTTAGACCATTCGGTAGCCGTAATTTTTTGAATGCCTTCCTGAAATAAATTTCTCACGTCTGTCAATTTGAAGGTTTTATTATTTTGAGCTACATGCCCCTTTACCTGCGCCCATATCAATTCGATAGGGTTTAGCTCGCAATGGTAAGGGGGCAGTCTTAAAACCGTGATCCCATGTTGTGCTGCCATTTCGTCTACAGCGTACTTATTAAAAGACTCGTTATGTGGAATCAGTTCTAAAAGCGTAGCTTTAACCATATCTGGTTCGTAATGAATATTTTTATTTAAAAGCCAATCTTGAATGGCAGCTTTTTTTCCAGCTCATTTTTGGTGCCGTTTCCAATTTTCGGGAGTGGTAAGGTGCATTATCCATCACCACAATTGAGTTTGGTCTTAATTTTGGTAAGACTCCAGCGAACCACTCCTCAAAACAAACTGCATTCATCTCATCATGGTAATCTTCACAATTTTTCTTTGCTTCAAAAATCATGAGCCCCTCTTCCAGGAAGCCTTCTTCACTACCTATATGGCTAATTATGAGACGTTTGCCTTTTCCAGATGGATTTTTTAATCCAGTGGTCAGTCCCTCCAAAAACGCTTGTCGAGATAATGTGACTTTCTTGTCCACCCAAGTTTTTTTTACAGTATGACCTTAAAATAAATATAGTACATGAACATTCAATATTACTATTAAATTTAATGTAAAATGTATATAAATTCATTTTGTGTATAAATGTTAGCCTTACCTGCGTTAACCCAAGTTTCATCTTGATAATATATAATATGTCTCCCTTCTCGTCGAAACTGACATATAGATCGCAAGTAACGCTGGCGCCATGTTATTATATCATTTCGATCAATAAGTGTGCTCTTGCGTGACCGTGCAAAAAATTTAAAATTAAGATGCTTCAAAATTTTTCTGAGGGTGTCTTTGGATATCTTGGGCATTTCTGAATCATCGTTCATCACTTGTAAAATCTAAAATAGTAAATTTTATAATAGCTTGGAATCATTACTTATATATAAAAGATGTAGGTATAAAATAATACTGTCTGACTGATTGACTAACCTTTGCAATGGTTGGAGGTTCATTTCGGTAAAAGAACTGATGAACAATTCTTCGTATTGCAGAGATCTTTGAAACTTCGCTTTGGTCCAGTTTTTTTAGGAGGAGTTGGCGGCGCACCTTTATTTACTTCCTTCATAACGTTACAAATAGAGCGTGAGGTTATTCCCAATATGTCAGCAACTTTGCTCATACATTCATTTTCTTCCACAACTTCAAAGGCCTCCAATTGCGCAGAAATTTCATTTTTCACGTATTTGTAGGCGTTGCGGATCATTACTTTTTCAGTAACAGTGAAAGCTTTTCGTGGACGTTTTTTTCTTGGGGACAAGAAAACATCCACGTCTTTTTGTGATGTACTTGGCTGAGGATCCATTTTGATAGAAAACCAAAACAAATAGATTCACTCAAAGTTCACAAAAAACTATAAACGTAACAACAAACACAACGTAACAACCCAACAAAATATCGATTCGCAATGAAATAAGATATTCGTGCAGTCAGACTGGGAGAATGAAGCCGAATGACACGATAAACAAAATGGCGATAGCTGCACGAGCGCGCACGGGTTGCCAATACTGAAAACTATCTAGGCTCTTTTATTACAAGTTTTGTTTTTAATATAAAAACAAAAATATTAACTTTTTATAAAATAGAGCAGCGATTACTAATTAATAAATAATTATTATGAATAATTATGTATTTATTTAAATAAAAATCAATAATTTAGTCTTTAATTGGCACACTGATGGCACACACACTGATTGTTTATCGATTTTTGTGTTCATCACTACACTATTATATTATGTGGTATCATTATTTCACAAAATGACAGTAGCTAATGTCAAATCTGGAATCGAATTAAAATTCTGACTTTATGTGCTAGCATCAGTTTTCGGGCGCCCCTTATTGAGTGTGCAAGTCACCCCCTGCCATTTTATCCGTGTGCATATAAAACATTGATCAGGCAGGGGCCACAGTCCTATAGTTTCAAAATTACCTTTGCTTCAAACTTACTGACCGTAAAATTTTGAAAAAAATACACAAAATAGTTCTATGGTCTTAAAGTAACATGTTAAATCTCTCAATATTATGTGTACAAAATTATATTTGCAGTTGGAATGTATGGGAGAATATATTTTTCAACTAAAATGTTAAGTTTCTTCTTGAGATAATTCTGTCTCTTCTTTATTTATTCCGATCACGGAACCCTTTATTGTGTGTAGTCCGTCCGACTTGTTCTTTCTTTTTAAAGCGCAATGCTTAAAAATCCATACCTATAATTTTGTTATTTTATTGATTGATTATAAAAAATAATAGAATATATTGTTGTGATAAAATAAAAAATTTGAACAATTTTGCGACATTTTTGCTTTACTTTTCAGGCAATGTCATGCCCGTGGGTGCTATGCCTGAGGGTACTATTGTATGCAACCTAGAGGAGAAAATGGGTGATCGAGGTCGGCTGGCTCGTGCCTCTGGAAACTTCGCCACCGTCATTGGCCACAATCCTGATGCCAAGCGTACCAGGGTTAAGCTGCCTTCAGGAGCTAAGAAAGTTCTGCCATCCAGCAACAGGGGCATGGTTGGTGAGTACGGTCTATTACAATTGACTATTTTTATAAAAACATATTGACTATTTCATATTACCATAATTTAGATTTGTAATTAGGAGTTGTTTATCAATATTATAAAAGGACGAAATTAATTATTTCTTCTATGTTTTGAGTATTTTGTTCATGATGATTTTCACTTACCTACTCTGAAAAATCTTGATTACACAGAGGCTCTTTCTGAGGATTATATTCTAACAACTAACCAATATTATTTGTGATCTCTGTTTTAACTCTTCATCATAATTGTGCAGGTATTGTCGCTGGTGGCGGTCGTATTGATAAGCCCATCCTGAAGGCTGGTCGTGCGTACCACAAGTACAAGGTTAAGCGTAACTGCTGGCCGTACGTGCGTGGTGTGGCCATGAACCCCGTTGAGCATCCTCACGGTGGTGGTAACCATCAACATATTGGTGAGTACTACCTTTGTTACTAATTGAAAGATTTAGCTTATGGAAATTGATTATAAAATATAGGAAAGTACAAAATGTTGCATAATGTGAATTATTTTTATCACAGGTAAGGCTTCGACTGTCAAGAGAGGAACATCCGCCGGTCGCAAGGTCGGTCTCATCGCCGCCCGCAGGACCGGAAGAATCCGTGGTGGCAAGACCGATACCAAGAAGGAGACATAGACGTATTTTTATGCAAAATAAAATCCATAAATTCCAATGTTCCTTGTTTACCTGCTACTTAGTTAATAGACTATCCATAGTTACCCCAAAAGTTTCTTCATGGTAAGTTCATTTACAGGAAGCTTAAAAAGCTTCTCTTAAAACAGGTGAGTTTATAAAAAATTCTATGATTAGCTAAATTATTTTGACACTACTATGAATGAGTAATACACAGATAATATAATTATGCCTTTACAATGTTTTTTTTCTTCTAGGTATATTTACAACCCTTCCAATGGATACTGTACCTGCATTGACACCATCATCACTTTTGGCCATATTTTGATGTTTACTCAAGTTGACACGTCTTGCGTATGGTGTAAAGGAGGTACTTAACTATTTTTATCATCAGGTCCAAATGATTAAATAGAACCAAAGATACCTATGATTATGAAGAATAAGAATCTGTTAAAAAAAAAGTTGGTAATTCTAACTGTTACAGTGACCAACTTTTTTTCCTATTACAGGGTAAAAAACCAATAGGATATCTATTCAGTTTATGATGATTTTCACTTACCTACTCTGAAAAATCTTTGATTACACAGAGGCTCTTTCTGAGGATTATAAACTCTTGGTAACTAATAAATATTTTTTATTTATTTGCTTGCTAAAACCTATTCATCATTCAGCAGGTATCCTGAAGACTGACCGTGCAGGAAGTACTTAGTGAACATCAATGCTTCTTCATTGCATCATTGCACTTGTCGTATTTAGGCAGCGGCCATATCAACCAATGGCAGCCAATGGGCATCATGGCAGACTAATACATAAGTAAGTAACATTTCCTGTAGGTCACAGAGGATGTTTTCGGGCTGAAAACAGAATTAAATTTGTTATTCCTGACTGACCGTAACATGAATCTTTTTCTATGGTTAGGTAGCCCTAAGCCATGCATAATATGTATTATTGTACCTTAAAAAAGGAAAAATCCCTAAAAGTGGAAACATAGGTTGAATCTGCTGTACAGCAAGCAAGATCACGATGCAGCACGCACGATGCACGACGCTCGCGGTGATAGGGGCGCTTGTTGGATGCAAAATTGGGTCTTGCGAATCCACAAGTAATTAATAATAATAATTGACGTACGTCGAGACTATTCACTGTCGTTCAGCAAGATGGATGGTGAATAAAGCCTTTTAGTCACAGGGCGCGCATAGCTTGTGTGTGTGTAACTGATATTAAAACGGTAACCTAAATGAAGTAACATGTTTATTCTTCTTTTACGCAGATAGAAGTGAACAAAATTCATCGATACCTGTAACGTAATTTATAAAGGTTTTCGGCCCCTGCCTGTTACTGTGTAAAATTATACCTTTTTATAGGTCTAACTCTACACTGTTTAATATGCCTATGTATGATAAAAATCATTTGCTGTTATCATATAACAACAGCAATATATCTATTCAGTTTCTGTTCATGATGATTTTCACTTACCTACTCTGAAAATTCTTTGATTACACAGAGGCTCTTTCTGAGGATTATATGACTAACTAACCCAATATTTTTTATTTATTTATTTACTAAAAACCTATTCATCATTCAGCAGGTATCCTGAAGACTGACCGTGCAGGAAGTACATGGTGAACATGAATGCTTCTTCATTGCATCATTGTGATGGTCGTATGTGGGCAGCGGCCATATCGACCAATGAACATCAAAATGGCAGACACCAACACATAAGTAAGTATTACATCCTTTTTTAGGTTACAGAGGATGTTTTTGTGCTTAAAACATAATTAAATTTGTTATTCCAGTGACACTAACATGAATCTTTTCTCATGTTAGCAGGTAAAGCGTCAACTGCCAAGAGATTATCATTCATCCGCCGTTTGAATGATTATATCAGTGCTAGTGAATCGAAACTAAATTTGTACTGCGACTAAAGTTTATGGATATTGAAGGTTTTTTTTTTTTAATAAATGTATTGTTAAAACTTCTTGTTCTTTTATTTTAACCCGTAACTTGTGCCACTCAAAAAAGTGAAAAAGTCAAAGTTTGACTAGTGTTATTATTTTCCAGAATGCCAGATTCTGGAAAATAATAACACTAGTCAAACTTTAGTCAAACTTTCAACAGGCGTCATAGATTATGACTTGTTGACATCCGCTAAACGACGGCCCCCGCGCCCCATGTAATAATCCGGTAAAATTCTTGTTCCTGAAAATTACCACATAAATAGACTGTACGTATCGTACTAGGGGGTCTACTACGTGGGGCTAGAAAATTCCTTAACTTCGGTGCCGAAGTAGTCGTGTACGTTACCCCAGCAGGAAAGTGTCTCCTAGAGTTATATGAGTGTAACGTTTAATTTGTGCCTTAGCTGCTGTAAATGTGCCCCCACATAAAAAATGTGTGCCCCCTCTCGTTTTGGAAAAAAAACGGAAAAAACGATTCCTGCTGGGGTAACGTTTTTCTAGCAGGAAAATTCTAAACGAATGATCGGAAAGACAAAAATTGTGCACGGCCAGAGAGCTTATATGTGTGCCAAAATGTGCCCCCAAAAATAAAATCTGTGCCCCTTCAGGTTTTCGAGATATTGCATTTCCTGCTGGAGTAACGTTTTGCAGAATCGTATATCTCTAAAACCATTGCATGTGCCCCTGTAGAATAAACATACACGAGTAGCTCTTAATGTGTGCCCCTTAGTGCCCCAATTAGATTTAAGAAAATATTTATAGTTTTCAAGTTATCGCGGTTTTATGAAAACCCGAAAAAACATCGCAGCGCCTAAATGAGACAAAGTATAAGTTCGCTGAAAACTGTATTCGGTCCTTCTTGACGCTAATAATAACCATACAAAGTTTCAAAACAATACATGCATGCGTTTTTGAATAATCTTTCTAAAAGTCAAAACGATGGTGTCATAACTTTGACGGCAAAATACAAGGAACCGGCTCAATCCCAGATGTGCAGGTGTAAACCAAAATCATGTGCCTTTAGTCAAAAATATATGGTGAAAATATTCAGCTTGGAATGATTCGCATTAAGTAAATATTAACAAAAAACCAAAATATGTAAACAACGGCTGGTTATCCGACCAAATTCGAATGACTACTAAAAAGCGACGGATTCATACATATCGATGACCTTCTTTATTGGACGTATTATACTGCCCACCATACACTAAAGTGCAGTAACAGCAAAATCACGATTTCGAGTAAAACGCATTTAAAGTTAAGAATTGATTTTAAAAAATCAACGGAATGTATAAGCAAAAAAATTTGAATGCAGAAAGGTTGTAAAGGCATAGGTTCACACGTTAAAGCAATAAAAAAAAATATATCTTAATAACTGAATTTATTATGGCCATTTATTCTTTTTGGTGCCTATTACTGCATAGCCTTTTTTGTAAAAAATACCATTTTAAACTTAGTAAAATGCAGCAAAAAGCCCTATTACTGCGTTTGGATCAGTTATTTTGTCAAGAAACCCAACTAACATGCAGTAAGGTCAAAAAAATACTGCATTTTAGTTAGTTTTTTAAGAAAAAAGTGTTCAATTTACTAGTGCAGTAAGAAAAATAGCTAGTTCACATTTTAAAGACCGTTTATTTCTTATTATTTAATCACAATAATTCAACTCACTTATGTAAAATTTACATATCAAAAATAAAAAAAAAACATCTAATTAATAAAGGACCCTGCGCAGAATGCACAACCTCCTTTGACAGTTTTCTCTTAATATTAACATATATAACATAATGTATCTTTGTATTTAAAACATTAACTGCACTTTAGCTAGGAATAATCATATCTGTGTCATTATGCTATCCAAACTAATCTGCAGTAATGCTGTATTTTACTGCGTGTTAGTCAGTTTATAATGATAAAAAAATGTTAAGTATTCACAACTAAAATGCGACAAGCTTTGATTTTACTGCATTTTAGTTGGGAGTTCGTGACAATAAATTGTATTTTCTTAATTTGCAGTAAAAATAGCTTGTATGGCGGTAAATTTTACTGCGTATTAATTTTTTTTTTAATTTTTTTCCAGAAATATAAAACTATCTAAAGAACTGTAAAATTATATTGCTTACTGCATTTTAGTTATGAAACCTTAAAATTTAATCTGCAGTATAATTTATACTGTATTTTAGTTGGGAAATCACGCCAAATTGTTAATTTTTTTCGTTTGCAGTAAGTGAAAACTGTTAAATAAAAACCATTCTAATAGTCTTAGAAATAAGTAAGTTAATTCAATAGAAAGCTTAAGAAACCCGCTTTCAGAATCACTAATAAAACGAAAAATCACAAAAGGGCTGTTACTGCTCTTTAGTCTCTGGTGGGCAGTATACCTAAGCTGTTGTCCGTACAGTCGCGTTTAAAAGTTTTGGGGGCTAATTAAAAAATATATTAAATGGACCTTGTGACTTTAAATGAAACAGCTTGTTGATGTGGAAATTATTATTTTTATTCATATACTAATAAATATATATATTTAAATATATATATATATATATAAAAAGACAAATACGGGCTTTTTATTTATATACAAAAAAGAGCTACCTCTTTTACGTAGTAGGTATTCATCACACATTTCATGAACTATATTTTTTTTAAACATCGGGACCAATCAAATTTTGGGTCAAAGACCTGGCAAATATCTGGATGTATTTCTTTCGTTCACACATAAATTACTGGATATATTTTAATTTAATTTAGAATGGAGAAGATAGCTTACCTTGGAATAGCACTTAGGCTACTATTTATAATGTACTTAATCGTGTGTAAAGTCACAGAAACAGCAAGTAGAATATAATCCAATAACAACTTTATTTTATTACTTATTACTTTTCTACTTCAGCGTACTCAGGCACAACACGTGTGAGCCGGTTAGTGAGTAAAGTAAAGAAGGTCATCGATATGTATGAATCCGTCGCTTTTTAGTAGTCATTCGAATTTGGTCGGATAACCAGCCGTTGTTTACATATTTTGGTTTTTTGTTAATATTTACTTAAAGCGAATCATTCCAAGCCGAATATTTTCACCACATATTTTTGACTAAAGGCACATGATTTTGGTTTACACCTGCACATCTGGGATTGAGCCGGTTCCTTGTATTTTGCCGTCAAAGTTATGACACCATCGTTTTGACTTTTAGCAAGATTATTCAAAAACGCATGCATGAACAGTTTTGAAACTTTGTATGGTTATTATTAGCGTCAAGAAGGACCGAATACAGTTTTCAGCGAACTTATACTTTGTCTCATTTAGGCGCTGCGATGTTTTTTCGGGTTTTCATAAAACCGCGATAACTTGAAAACTATAAATATTTTCTTAAATCTAATTAGGGCACTAAGGGGCACACATTAAGAGCTACTCGTGTATGTTTATTCTACAGGGGCACATGCAATGGTTTTAGAGATATACGATTCTGCAAAACGTTACTCCAGCAGGAAATGCAATATCTCGAAAACCTGAAGGGGCACAGATTTTATTTTTGGGGGCACATTTTGGCACACATATAAGCTCTCTGGCCGTGCACAATTTTTGTCTTTCCGATCATTCGTTTAGAATTTTCCTGCTAGAAAAACGTTACCCCAGCAGGAATCGTTTTTTGCGTTTATTTCCAAAACGAGAGGGGGCACACATTTTTTATGTGGGGGCACATTTACAGCAGCTAAGGCACAAATTAAACGTTCTTCTCATATAACTCTAGGAGACACTTTCCTGCTGGGGTAACGTACACGAAGTAGTCACCTATTTAGGTCATTAACTCACACAAAAGACGTGCTAGTAGCAAAGGTTCTCCTTAGAAAGCTCGTTCCATTGGTGTTACATATCTTATGGCTATTCGGCCAAGTAAATTCCTTAACTTTGGTGTCGAAGTAGTCACCTATTTGGGTCATTAACTCCGAACTGACTAACAATAATTAGCAACGAGTCATGTTAGTAGCACAGGTACTCCTCGAAAGCTAAAGCCATTTATGTATATCTTATGGCTATTGGGCAAGAAAATTCCTGAACTTCGGTGCCCAAGTCATACCTATTTAGGTCATTAACTCCGAACTAACTAATTGGCAAAAGTCGTGTTAGTAGGAAAGGTTCTTTTTGAAAAGTTCTTTCTATTGGTATATATCTTATTTCTATTGGGCTTCAGGTCAGAAACTCATAATTATGTAGGTGCCCATTCTCTTAAAAGGTTGGAAACTACGTATCTAATAGCGACTGGACCCCCTAAAAACACAATTTTACGAGTACCTACTTCGTTTTACAGTGTTTTATAACACGGTTTTTACGGACCGTCCGCGATGGTTAACTTTAGCGCAAAATCTAATGCCGGCAACCCTGCCGGAGGGTTCACTTCCAATATATGTATATTATGGCGGCATGGCGTATGAGTTCTTTGAAAAGTGGGTGGAGTCGAAAGTGTCAATTACTCACATTTAGTGCTTTGTCTAACAATAGAGAAAAGCGTCATATCACGAAATATTCCCCTTGAAGAGATCTTTCCATTGGCATATTTCTCAACGGTATTGGGGAGATGCGGCATGCTTAACGTTCTGTCCGGCCGACCGACTCATAAACCATTGTTATAAAACGGGATCTAGGTCAATGTATTTAAAATCTTCGTTTATAGACTTGCAAGGCACTGAATTAATAAGTCCCCTCTTTGAGGAGTGGCTAGAGAGGCGCCACGGCGTCCTCACCTTCCGCCTGACGCAGGTCCTCACCGGACATGGTTGTTTCGGGAGGTTCCTGTTTCGTATCAGGCGGGAGGAAACGCCCGGGTGTCATCACTGCGTGGATCGCTCGGAAGACACGGTTGAGCATACGGTGGAGGTCTGTCCGGCTTGGGCAGAGCATCGCCGTGTCCTCGTGGAGGCGATCGGCGGCGGGGATCTCTCGCGTCCGGCCCTAGTCCAGGCCGTGGTACGGAGCGAGAGGGCATGGGAGGCCGTCACCTCCTTCTGCGAAGCAGTAATGCTCGCGAAGGAGGAGGCAGAACGCGTGAGGGAGAGGCAAACTTCGCGCCCTCACGCCCCTAGCCGCCACAGGAGACGCCCTGGGCGTCGGGAATCACAGGCCGATTCCCGGCCACCGTAGGCGCGGGCTTGCGGACGGTGAGCAATGGGTAGCTCGCCGTCCGATAAGGACCAGGCCCGGGTCGACGTCGCGTTGTGTTCCACGCGCGCCTCAAAGAGATGTCAGCAAGTGAAGGGGTCCGATAGGACCGATGCCTGCCGGGGTTGCGGGAAAGTCCGAAAGGGATACCGTGGCCCCTGGCAACGTACAGGCAACGGAAGGAACACGGATGGGTTTTAGTCAGTAAGAGTCTGACACGCCCCGCGCCCTCTTGCTCCGCCCAGAGCGGGAGAAGTTATTTGATAATTTCCCACCCAAAAAAAAAAAAAAAAAGGCACTGAATTAATAAAAGTTAATTAATTGACGAAATACCAGAATTTACACAATATTTTATTACTCACATTTAGGGCTCTGTAACTCATTCATTACGCACTAACAATCAAGATAAGTCTTCTGAGTAAAAAATATTCTCCCTGATGAGATCTTTCCATTGGGCTTCAGGGCAGAAACGCCCATTGTCCTTTGCAACCGATTTTTTACGGTTTTTGACATTGTCGTTGCTATTGTATTTGCTCGGCACTAGATTTTTTAGGCTCATTGCATTCCATAATGATTATGATGCAAGCTTTCTTCGATTGGGTTTTTTAAAATGTCTGCGCAGATTTACGGCTGATAAGTCTTTGTATGAAATTAGTCAACTTCATATGCATTTCTACTCCTATTTTAGGAAATATTTTTGTTGGATCTCTTTAGGTCCTGGTAGTCCTTCGTCAACTCTTGGGAACGACACCAGAATCACGTACATGTTCTAGCTGAACACGTTTTTGCAATAAACGATTTAGAATTCCGAGAGAGGAGCTCGTGGCTAAGTAATAACAGCCGCACGGGTCGATCCAACAGGTTAAGCTGCTCTGACCGGGGTTGGTCCGTGGACTGGTGACCATCTTTACATACCGAGACTCCTCCGTGCCTCGAAAAGCACGTTAAGCCGTTTGGTCCCGGCTGTCATTCGTGGATCTTTGATAGTCGTTACGGGTCGTCAGAAGCCCGAAAGTCTGACAACCAGTCTTACCAAGGGGTATCGTATTACCCAGTTACTGGGTTGTGGAGTTCAAATAGGCAGTCGCTCCATGTAAAATACTGGTATTCAGCTGCATCTGGTTAGACTGGATGCCGACCCCAAAATAGTTGGGAAAAGGCTAGGCAGATTGTTTGATTTGGAATTTCGACATAATTATAGTGAAAAATAGAGGATTGCGCGCATGCACCTGCTCTTGCGATGTGAATGTCCTGCCTCCATTTTTTTTAATAAATATGTCCTATCTTTTGGGTGCTCAACCATTACTCTAGCATTAAGTCTTGTAGTTATTAGCGATTGAAATCTTACATGTTTTTGACGGTCAGAAACATTGTTCAGATATATTGAACTTCTACTCCGAGCGAAAATACGTTTTCACGTCAGAATAGCCAAGCCTTCGAAAGCTGCAGTCAGCCGTAAGCTTTAGTAAATAAAATCGACTTTTAGTTAGACAATTCCGCCGCCACTTCGTCGGTCTGCGCCGCCATTTTACACTCATTCTGCACCCTAATTGGGTAACAGACGACCAATCACAATCTGTATCATTTTGACATTTCAACAATATTCATTGCAATATTTACGTTGTTGAGCAGACAAATTTTCCGAACTTATGAATAATAAAAACTTTCGCAATAGTAATTTCGCATTTTGAAGGATGAAAATGATTCACATTGTGATTCATCGTGTGTTACGCAATTAGGGTGCGTAGATATACAGATTTTTTTTTCATCTTGCGTTGCTAGCGTGCGGTGATATTCATTCATATTACAAAAACATGCGGTCTGGCGCCGCCGCGCCGCCGCCGGTGCGGCTCCGGCGTTATGTCAGGAAGCCTAAAATGCGTTAAGCGTTATGTCAGGAAGTTTCACTCCTAAAGCGACTTGATGAAACGTTACCGTCTAACAATAGCACACTGCACGATCTTCAGTTTCAAGATTTTGGAATAAAGACAGGAGTACCTCAGGGTACTATTCTAGGACACGCTTTCTTCTCCTAAAGTACCTTCGCGTATCTTTCAAAACCTAAATGTGTTGTGTGGAACAGTGTCAGCTCGTCAGTTAAAACGTTATACAGTATATTATTTCAACAAATTATTATGCTGGTGTTTGTTAGGTTATTAGGTATAATAGCATAGTAAAACGGCCAATATGTTATAAACCAATTTTTTTATTTAAAATTATTAACACTTAGGTACTTTTTGTACTATTAATTACCTTAATTAATATAGGTACATATATTCAACCCTTAAGTAATAGGTACAATTAAAAAGATTCATTCTTTTGAACTAAACCATCCATACTGAATTCTGATATATCTATGTCACTTTCATCTTTAGCGGCAACCCTCATGGGTTTGGGTTTTACAAATGTTTTGTGTTTTACGACTGGTACACTTTCAGAGTCATCTAGGATTGAGCTGCCGAGACTAGTGTTGCTGCCAGTTATGCTGGCAGCTTTGGCCATCGAACCGGCCAGAACATCTACTGCTCCGACAAGCGGGGCCGTAGGAGTGTCGTTACGTCGTGCCAACTGAGATTCTATCTTTTCTTTTAATTCTGCAATCTTTGGACTAGTGGTCCGGGTTATATTTTGTATTTTTGTGTCATTTTTTAGAGGTTCGTTTTCAATGCTGTAAACAAAACAATACATTTGATAAATGGATGAAGAGCAATCAAGATGTAGGTAGGTACTCGTTAAATGCCTTGCCACTTAACAATACTCCCGCGCTAGCGATAAGTGCAGTAAGTACGTTTTGCATAGCTTCGAGTAATTGGCGCTCAAAGTTTTTCGTCATAATTATTTTTACCTTTTCTGACTTGTTTTATTAACTTATTTAAATTCACATTTTTAAATATATAGCTCTTATGCTAAATATTAAAAAAAAAATACTTATAAAGTATTATTTCATTGTGTAATCATTAAATATGTATTTCTATTAGAATACTTTTAAATGATTAAACTGTTTTATATCTAGTAAGCGTTTAATAACTTTAGCATCAATTGCATATAACCGCAGTAAATATTAAGTTACTGTTCATATCATTAGCAGAAGTAAGACATTAATGATGATACCGCACTTAGAAACTCGCCGTAAGTATGGTTACTGCTGTTATGCTAAGGAAAAATTATAAAAAAATCGACTTACTGCGGTTATGCTTATTGAAATTTAAAGGTTCCCGTTAAGATATTAAAATGGCAGTTGCGCTGATTCCGAATCTATGTTTAACTCAATATGGACAAAAAAAAAATTTGCTGCAGTTATCGCAAGCGCGGCAGAATATGAGTCCATGACATTGTTAAAACTACCCGTCAGTTTTAAAATCAAACAACATACCTGGAAATGTCCCATTCTTCACCATCGAGGTTCACTAAACCTAATTCATATTTTTCATTACCATCGCTTTTCTCCGTAATGCTTTGAGACGGAGATGCACTCACGGATTTCATTTGAATTGCATCCATATCGAATAGTACTTTCTTTTTATTCAAAGACGATGCTGAAGAAGCATTTTTCAAAACACTTTTCGTTTGTTTTGTTGTATTTTGGGTGTTGTTACCCAAAAAAATCTTCTTTACTGGAATACCCAATAGTGATTCGGCATCGTCACTGCTGTCTTCATTGTTTCTATCTGGTAGACTTTTTGTAGCCTCATTTGAATTTGAAGAACGCTCAATTAAACTTGTAGCAGATTGTGTCCGCAGCAAGTTATCATCACTAATTGTATATTTTTTGATGGTGTGATTATAATCAGCGGCAGCGGAAGCAGGTCTTCGTGCTGGGGACTTAATCAAGCTCTCGATGGATTTTGATGTCTGTTGTACATTAGTTGTATTATAATATTTATGATCGCTTTCATCCGATCCATCTTCGGAACTAATAACAGGTACCTTTTGTAGTGCTTTAGGAGAATCGTGTACAGAATTCTTGACTATACCATTGGTGTCCTCCTTAGCCTGGTTATCTGATCTTGTCGTCACATTTAATGAGCTACGCGATACGTTTTGTGTGATATTAAATGCCTTAAACGGACTACGCCTTGCCGCCACAGGGCTATTAGATGCGGATCCCGGCGGAGTTTTCAGTAAAGTCATGGCGCGCTTTGCTACTTCAGCATTCAGCGATTTACGCTTATTTTTTACATTTGTATCGTTCATTTTCACCAATGACAATGCTTTTGTTTTGACATTAGAAATAACAGTTGTCAGGTTTTTAAAAGGTTTTGATGTTTTTGTTGGAGATATGTATTCCTGTATTTGGGGAACATCCTTTTTCAAGTCCGTTGTACTGGAATCTAAGTACGCCAGAATTGTATGTCTCACTTTTTCGTGAGCGGAATTTTTCTGAAATATGCGCAGTAAATAATATTAAATATCTCGTTTGGTAAGTCAAAGTATCGGTAAATATTTGTTGTAACTACTACCTTAGCTTTCAGTTCTTGCTGTTGGTGTATTTGTAAACGATGTTTTTGGAAGACACTTCGAGGTAGTCTATGTTTGAGTGGGTCCACGCCAGCCGACACTAAACGACTATTTACTTCTTCGGTAATCTTCGCTCTCACTACTTTCATCGGACTGTAATCACATGCAGAAACTAGGTTTTAATTCAATATGTATCATACTGTAATTAATTGGAATAGATAGGCAGACCACAATTAGTCTGCCAATAACACATAGTATAGTACGTATCTACCTATCCCAATTTATAAAACTTTCTATACGTAAGCAAAACAAAATTGTAAAATAAGCTGTTCTATGGTTTTTGCGTGTGTTAACTATATAGGCTGTTTCAATGTATGCGCTTGATGCAGGACTCAAGCAGTGCCGCGCGCTTAAATTGAAAGAACCCTAAATTAATAACAATACCTTACCTTCCAGGGATGACAGAAGGAGAGTTTCCTTCTTTTGAATTTTTGATATGATTAGATTTCAGTTTTTCTTTCTTTTTTTTTGGTGCCTTTGCATTTAAAACCTGCGAATCATGTGTATTTGGCGTATGTTGGGATTTTTCTTCCACATTTTTTATCTTACTAGAAATTTCCATTTTATTATTCGTCGTTTCCTTTAAGTCCACAGCTTTTATTTGCAATGACTTATCATTTTCTACACTTGAAATATCTGAGGAACTGGATGTTATAGAACCAATATTTAGCAACTCTTGTGCTTTGCGATGAAGCTTTTCAAGGGTTTTGCGGTCAGCTTCTTGATCAGATTTATTTGAATTTATTTTCTTTTTTACCGGTTTCTTTCTGATATTGGAAGAGCTGGGTATTTTCGTCGGAGTCTGAAATGTAGAATATTAAATATTTCAAGTGGGTAATGAAACGTATAATATTTTTTTTAAAATAATTCTATTGGATTAGCTAAGGGACTTACGGGTGTATCATCAGTTGTGTCGATATGTCCATTTGTTTTAACATTAACACTTTGTTGCAATAACACTTGTAATTGAGCCGCGCGCTCCCTCTCTGCTTCTGCGAGAGCGCGAGACTCCTTAGCATCCCTGGCGACATCGTTCAACTTCTGAAGCAATTGCTCGTATTGTTTCGTCTGAGTTTCCGCGCGATTTGACCAAATTAATACTTGAGCATCGGCTTCTTTGTTTCGATCAGCGTTGTCTTTTTCTGTTCTTATTCTCTAAAATGGGTATACTTATGATTGTATAGTTGTAATTTACCTATGTTATAAGTAATTTTTTATAGCTTTAATTGTCTAAGGTGAGTTATCAAATTATACTTACCGAATCTTTAAGTTCTTTTTTCAGTGCCAATATTTCTGCACCCTGTTCTTTTATTGTTTCATGTAATTGAATTATTACATTGGTTTCGGTTGGGGCAGGTTTCTCCGTTTCCTTTTCTTTGAAAATTTTAATAGATTCTATGATCTGGTTTCTTAACTTATCCATTTCTTTGTTATAATTTTCATGTTCCTCTTTTTTCCATTCCTCAATTTTGTTTAATAAGTATTCTTCATTGTTGGTCGATACCTCAGCGTCTTTCATTTCTTTTTTTACTTCTTGGATGATATTATCAGAATGCGATTTAGCTTCATTCATTATTGTTTTTGTTGGATTACATTGGTTAGTTGTGTTAGCAATAATAACTTCCATTTCTTTTAGTTTATTCTTGAGTTCATTTACTTCTGCACTTAACTTGGTATTTTCGTTGTTCATAGTATTCTCTTGTTTATCTTTCTGAGGTGTCTCAATTACATGAGAATGTCGTCTAGATAAGTGACTCTTCAAGTAAAGTTGATTCAAAAATACCTTGTCGCAATAATTACATTTGTTATACTGAAGTCCATCGTTCGATGTCGATGGAAATATGTCGCCTTTGTGAGACAGGGTTTTTAAAATCATGGTCGCTATGTTGTCATTTCCATATGGTAGCGGAGTCTTAAAACTATGCCTCGATCTTTTCCTCAGTCTTCGTATTTCTTCATCCTTTTCTCTAAGATCCTTTTTGCATGAATCCAAGTCCTGTAAAGAATTTTAAATGTTTACTTTTGGGATTTACGAAAAATCTTGGGGTATTATACCTAATTTTCTTAAACTAGGTACCTGTGCTAGAGATGTTATTTCTTCCCGCAACACGTAGACACTCCGGTCTAGGTAATGACGACAAAATTGTTGGTATTCAACAGCCAGCTGTGCAAGTCTGAACAGTTTCAGGACACCTTCGTCAAGTATGCGTACATCGAACTCAGATTCAATGACGCAATCTAATATCTGTTCAGCAAAGTTATTTTTGTTAGAATTACTTATAAATAATTAACAACCCGTCCCTGATTCGCACGGTTTTTTCGACTAGGAAAACATCGAGATTTCTTCATCAATCTGTGTAATCTGTACTCTAATCTGTGAATGACTACCTATCTGACCTCCACAACTCATGCAGTTACTGGGTAACACGGTACCCCTTGGCAAGACTGGTTGACAGACTTTCGGGCTTCAGACTACCCGTAACAGCCACGAATAGCCACTCTAATTTATAATATGTATGTACAGATAGCAGAATATAAATAGTGGTCAACTGTAATTACAAAAAATAAGGAACACATGTCATTTCTCCGTGATCTCCTATATTTATAATATTATCCATCCTAACTATATATATTTAAATATATAATATTATAAATGCGAAAGAGAGTTTGTTTGTTTGTTACGCTTTCACGCTAAAACGGCTGAACAGATTTGGATGAAATTTGGCACATGGGTAGACCATGACCTGGGTTAGGACATAGGATACTGTTTGTCGGTTCCCATCCATGGAATAATTGCCGACCTTCACGCGGGCGAAGCCGCTGGCTAACGCAAATTGGATTATATGTTTTAAATTGTTGTTGTTGGTAAACAATAGCTCAACACTATTCCCATGGATTTTTATAAATGCTATTGAGATGAGGCAGAAATACGGAGGAAGCATCGTATCCTTTTACGAGCGACAACATAGTTAGGTACTGGTGATCAACATTCTCGTGGATGGCGTAGGGGGAATGTAAGGAATTGTAAGGTCATTCAATTTTGTTGGGAATAAGCGTTGGTAAGTTGAGTTTTTTTTTTTGTCTGTAATGAAAATTTTTGAATGGGGAATTTTTGGAATGCAAGCATCGGTAATAATAATATTAATATTTGGTATTTTATCATTTTATTGTAAAAAAATAATATAATTAAGTCCTTACGTCATTCAAATGTTGTTCGATGATAACAAATTTTCTTTCTTTTATTAAACTTTCTATATCTATCAGTCCTGTAACAAAATGTTTAGTTATTACGAAACTTTAATATTATAATGTTATACATTATGTAAAAAAAAACCCTGTCCGATCCGAAAGGGGCACATAGGTACCTAGTGCAATAACACTACCAAAAATTACTTTTATTTACAATATTTTATAATTTTTTATAAAAAAAATTATTGAAAATAAAAGTTATTGCTATTTAAAATTCATATATTTAGTACCAAAATTACCCAAAATCCATTAAATAAAAAAAAAAAATCAACAGGGGTCATAGGTTATGACTTGTAGACATCCGCTAAATGACAGCCCCCGGCGCCCCATGTAATAACTCGGTAAAACTTCCCATTGAAAAAAATTTAGTGTTTTTTTTCTTCTTTCCTGATAATTACCACGTAAATAGACTTTCAGTACGATACCTAACAACACCCTCACGGATCGGACACGGTTTTGTTTACATGTTGCATGCATATAACCCTTCGGGGAAATACAGCAGGCGTGATGTTATGATAAGTTTATAAAATGTTACGTTACATAAAATTAGGCTGATGTGATGCCGATGATGTCCCATCTATGCAATCACTATGTGGTACGATTGTTGAGATATATTAAAATAAACCAAGCATCCACCCATAGGTACCTGGGATGGTATTTTAAATCTTAGATAATATACTCACTAATTTTGTTCCAGTCTATATGAATACGAGGTCGATGTGTGTTAAATGTAAAACCGGATTCTTCAGCTAGTTTAGGAAAATGGTGATGAAGTTCAAACGATGTTTTGCACGCCATGGTGTTAAATTTAAAATTAGTTACTATTAAAATGCATGAGAAGTGATGAATTACTTCTTTTACTCGTTGATTGACAATGCGGTACCATTGTTTGTTTTTATTCGTTGCCTAGCAACGTCGTACTCGTACCAAACATTGGAGAGTTGAAAAGTCGAATGAAATCCGTCACACACACGTGTTACATTAAATTACTCGTTTAAATTATTTTTATAATATAGCTACGTAGCTATATTAGGGAACAGGGCCTGCGAGAAAATTGAAAAATAGGTATTTGAAGAAACTATTGTCGTCGTTTTACCTTTTTTTTTTTTTTTTTTTTTGGGTGGGAAATTATCAAATAACTTCACCCGCTCTGGGTGGAGCGGGAGGGCGTGTCAGACTCTTACTGACTAAAACCCACCCGTGTTCCTTCCGTTGCCTTTACGTTGCCAGGGGCCACGGTATCCCTTTCGGACTTTCCCGCAACCCCGGCAGTCGTCGTTTTACCTCAAGTCTGCTTCCGTAGAGTGCGATAGGGACAGCTGTAGCTCAGACCGATTATGGCACAAAAAAAATTGACGAGATCGACGTTTCTTCTCCTCGAAAACTGAGCTGATTCAATTATTTTTTACAATAAAATTTTAAGAAAGTGTATGTCTAGGTTCACTTTCTTTTATGTTAAAATCTTTTCGAATTTGTCTGGTAGTCCTCTAATCACGGCGGTAAAATTGACAATTTTGTCATTTTTGGGTCATATTTTCTTTACCAATTAGTTTCTGAAAAAAGGGAAATAACAGGAACATGTCTACAGCAGACCTTGATTTTATAAAAAAAAAACGTTCATAAATAAAAATCGTTCATACCCTGAAGCCTGTTCACACGTGTGTAAGGCTTCAGGGTATGAACGATTTATAAATCTCATAAACCCATAAACCACATTATTTTAAGGGCCTATGATTTAACCTGGGACACCTGAAACTTCCAGGCTCGTTTTGAAACTATGTTTTTCTTGTGTTTATTGTATATATAACTCGTGTTGTGTGTCTACGTACACTCAGATTGCCTTTTTGGTCTAGTACTGCTGAGCGTGTCCTTTAAATGATTAACAGCCAGTGGCAGAAACGAACTTTAACTTTTAAAGCATTCAGTACTAAAGCACCATTAGACTCGATTTTAATGATTATTTGATGAAATTAAATGAAATCTTAGCGTTAATTATCCATTAGGTCCGTAATGGGGCATTAATGTTTGTCTTTGTGCAACTGGGTGTTAGACAGTTAAACAAAAAATCTGTTCAACAACACAGACACACAACACAGATTTTTTTTCGAACTTATGAAGCAATGGATTAGCATAACGATTCAGATTGAGATTGATCGTGTATTACGCAATTAGGGTACTGATTCGATTCCCGGGTCGGACAAAAAAATTAAAGTGAAGACCTCATCGGGCATCAAAACATTCGTCCGCATCGCTGTCAGCGGCAAAAGTGCCCAAAAGGCCAGCAGAAATTCTTATTGGGCTTTTCCAATACGAATTTCTACTGGCTAAATGTGAATATAGTATACTGTGGTATCTACTCTTTTTTGTCCTCTTTGTAGTCCGGTAAAAATCAATTATAATATGACGTGTCAAGAAATTTTATAAATATCAATCAATATATGTATTTAAAAAGATATAGGTTTAAAGCATATACAAAGTGTTTGCGAAATAACATCAAGGCATAGGCACTATGCTGGGAGACACCACTTTCCCGCTCGCTACAAATCTGCGTCTGGGCGCTCCTTGCACATCGCTGCCAGTGTGGTGAAGCAGTCGACCGCCTTGCACTCCATGGCCTTTCCTGCAGCAAGAGCGCCTGTCGGTTGGCACGGCACGCAAGCATTAATGACATCATCCGGCGGGCTCTTGTCACCACCGCGCCGGGGTGCCAGCTGTCTTAGAACCCAATGGCTTGGC
Organism: Xanthia icteritia; assembly: GCA_949128155.2. Lineage (NCBI taxonomy): Eukaryota > Metazoa > Arthropoda > Insecta > Lepidoptera > Noctuidae > Xanthia > Xanthia icteritia. Next base: position 11,467,734 of record OX421934.2, read on the forward strand.
ACGCGACGATGGGAAGAGGCCAGACGGAATGACCATAATGCCTTGGAAGTTGGTTAAGCCTTTGTTGTGGGATGCAACCTGCATCGACACCCTCGCGGCATCCCATCTTCCTAGCATGGGAGTGCCGGGGCGGCTGCTCTAGCTGTAGGTGCGCAAATATAACAATATTATTGGTAGCTATAGTTTTGAACCGTTTGGGGTTGAAACACCAGGGCCGTGGGCACCATTGCCATCTAACGTGGCAATGCTCCCAGCTATTTGGGCACTTTGCCGCTGACAGCGATGCGGACGAATGTTTTGAAGCCCGATAAGCTCTTCACTTTAATTTATTTTTTCCTTTACGTACTTGAAGGTAGATAATATATAAGTATAATAGTTATTTATAGGTATAATAGTTACAAACACGGATGCTGTTAAATATTTTATATGTAATATGTAGGTACGTTTTATTTAGTTGAGGTGAAGTGGGGTTACTATTTGTGGTAGAAAGAAAAACAAATTGTTATGTGATCATTAACCACTTTGCTTGCTTAACTTTATTAATCCAAGATACAGAGCCTGTTTCATCGTAGAGTAGAGATATCTATAGCAATGCCTATATCTAAGAGGAGCAGTCTCATGGATAAAGGGGCGGCCTGGCGACATCCTACTGATTCTTATTTTTTTTGTATTTTTTATATGTCGTCGACCAATATTTAAAGCAAATTTTAGGTACATAAGAAAAGTGTGCAACTTTCAACTCGATACCCAAAACGTGAACTCAGAATACGCAAGTGCCGATTTGTAAGGTGGGCAGCCTGAATATTTTGCAACCAGCACACGCTCTGTGCTCGAGTTTAAATAACTTTGTACAAATGTAAATGTTTGCGTATAAAAATAATAAATAACATCGCTTTGGCAGAATCGTGTGTCCATAGAGCAGCGAGGCCGAGTCGAGGAGGTTTTATCGTCGGAGGAGTCGTGAGCGCGGTGTTCAGGCGGCTGGCTTCTCCTCGGAGACGGCGGTGGCGCCGGACGCCACAGAGCCGCTCTCATCGGGTGATGCCTGGCACGATAGCGCCGGGAACCTTTGGTACAGAGCAGCGCGGTACTTCGGGTGGCTAGAACGATAATTTTGCATAAGAAGTTAATAAGCATGCGTTGTACTACCGGCAGATGAGCGGCGAGCTGCCCTTGATCACAGGAAATGTGAATTATCTATAGGTATGATTTTCCTAGAAAGTAAAGGCAGAATACAGACCTGATGCCATACACAATAGGATTGTAGACGGCGTTAGCCTTAGCAAAGAGTGATCCCCAGATGGTAGCAAGAGGGCTGATAGGCGCGCTTTCGAATACACCCGTGTAGTTGATCACGAGATATGGTGTCCACGCCATGAACCACAGTGAAATGGTCATTAGAGCTACCTGAAACAATATGTTACTATTATTAACCATGAACTTGAGTGAATTCTGACAGATTTAATAAAATTAATCAATTAGAATGTATTAAACCTTTGCCAATTTGCACTCAGCGCTAGTGTTAGCCGCTTCTGAAGACCTAAGGGAAGCCACATTCATTTTTTTAGCTTGTTCCCTCATTCCCTTCTCGTGAGCTGCTACGGCCTGAATGCAAATGAAAAACATTATAATACACATAATTTACTAATAGAATCAATATTATTCTCATATTATTATGTCCCAAATGTATTTTCTGCGTTACCTGGACAATAAAGAAGTAAGAATAGATGATAAGCAAAAGAGGCATGAAGTATACGAAGACGGAGTAGATAAGGATGTAGCTTCGGCTGAACCAATCTTTGGACAAGTAGTCAGTGCCACACGCAGTCATGCTTCCTTCAGGCACATATCTGTAATATGGTAACAGGTATGTAAAATAGTAATTAATTGATTGTTTTCGTGAGACTAAGGCCCGTATATAAAACGTCACTCAAAACTCGAGTACCTACTACTTAAAACTCATTTAAAGCTTTTTGATTGGTTGAAACTAGTTTTAAGTAATGATTGAGTCTTGAGGTTCTGTAATACGGGCCTAACTACATAAACGGAATTTAGGAGTTCTTACCGGTTCCATCCAAAGAATGGCGCGAGAGTCCATGCAAGTGAAAACAACCAAATACCGAGTATTCGCAGAAGAGCTCCGTTGTTAGTCATGGGCTTAGCGGCGATACCTTTCACGATCACATTGTAGCGGTCGAAAGCTATCATTGTCATGGTCCAAATCGATGCGCATCCAAATAGTGAGCCCGCACAAGCGTATAGTTCACATGCAAGAGGACCTGCAGGAAGACGAAGAAGAGTGGTTACATGCTAATATACCAAACAAAAAAATAAGAAGCATCACTGTCGCGCACTACTTACCCCATACCCATGTTTCGTTGTAACAATTCACTACCATAGCTGGAGACATAGCGCACATCATGAGAAAGTCGGAGAAAGCGAGATTAACCACTAGCAAGTTTGATGGAGTTTTAAGACTCTAGAAAAAAAAACAGAGAATTTAATAAAAAAATATAAATTGACGAAAACAAAAACTAACCAAAATTAAAATTTGATCTACTCGTACCTTCGTTGACATAAATATGTAGATGACCATTCCGTTGCCAGTGATAGAGACGAATCCAAGACAGCCGATAGTGAATCCTAAGAGTCCGTGCCAAAGCGGGTTCATCGGAGGAAACTGATACCTGAATTAGAAAAATAATATATAAATAATGTAAGTTATAACGGGCACTAAAAGCAAACAGAACATTTAAAATATTCAGACTCACCAGTGAGGATCGATCATATGAAGCATATCTGGCAACACTTTGTCCACGACGGTCTGGTTGGAGGCGCCATATGCCGCTACTTGGCCACCCCATGTTTGCAGAGCCGCTATACCTGGCCCAGGATCCAGGGTCAGCGACATCTTAGTTGTCTTCACCTTAGAATTGTGCACCCGTTAGCCAAGAATCACTCACAAAGTAAAGTATAAAAAGTGGAAACTTCTTTGCGCTTACTTAAAATTAGGAGAGGAATGCTCTGAGATGGTTATTACCAAAATACTGAAGAAAATCGTTAAACGAACTACTCCAGTCTTAAGTGTACTTTAACCGATCCCGTGGTGCGGCGGGGCTGCCGTTGCTGTGGAGACTACTCATCGGTCGCAGGTCTTGCAACGTCTTTTATATGGAGACCTTTAGGATTACCAATGACGTCGCGTAGAAAATCAATATTCATAATGAGATATACGTATCTAAGAAGGTGAACATATTACCTATACAATACTTGGAGACAATTTTTTATACAGGGATGGACTCGTGTTACAAAATAATAGTCACCATTTGCTTCAGGTTCAGGCAAGTTATTAGTACGAAGGGTATTTTTTTTTTTACTTGGCCTTAGGTAGGCTATTTAGGGGTGCTTGGACAGGAAACCTCCCCGTGTGCCTGTGGGCTGGAGTTCCCTTATGGATGCGTCCGGGGGGAAGGCCAGTCTCCGGGACGGTGCACCCTGGGGTACGGGCAATGACTCCCCATTAGGTACTTTATGCCTAAGGGGTCTCGTTGCCCGTATGCCAATATCCTGTCGGAGGAACGCTCTAACGTGTACTCGGAGAGAGCACACGTTAAGCAGCGTCGGAGTGCGGGCTCGGCGTGCACTAACACTGCCGTCGGGCAGGCAGGAGGAAGTCTTTTCTTCTGCCACCGTTGGTCTCGTAGCCCCGAAGAGTGTCAAGGTCATGTCTCTGGCACTTGACGGGGGTCTTGGCTTAACCGCCCGGGCCGCGAGGAAGAAAGCCTCTATAAAAAATCACCCCAAACCTCCAAGCGGCGGCGCACCGTGAGGGAGGTTGTAAGCTTGACTAATGGGTAGCTAAGTAATTAGTCGCTAGTGCGAACCACAATTTCTTGAGTCAATAAAAAAAGTTATATACTCGTGGGAACAATATGGATAAATCGAAACAAACAACAAAAAACCAGAAGGAGGGGAGTGATGTGGGGTCGGAGTCCGACGCTGCATCGGGCGCAAGGAGCTCGAGTAAGAGCTCGGAGCGCGAAGTGGTGGGAGCTGCTGGGAGGAACCGGAAGTTCCTCCGGAAGCGCTCCAAACCGGAAGAGGGGTCGTCCGCTGACGAGTGGGTCTCGGGCTCAGCCCATCGGTCAAAGATCCACTCCAGTCGGCGGGGTGTGGCCCGGGGAAAAGGTTTGGGCAGAGGCACCAAGAAGACCAAGAAGGCCGGCGAGCCGAGCCAGGCCAGCCCAGATGAGCTGGAGAGGCTCGCCACGGATGAGCACCACCCTGTAGGGACCAGCACCGGGGTGGCCCTTACGGAACCCGCAGGTGGTGAGCCGGACGCTGCTGGCGGCTCCAATTCGGAGCAAGCGGCTAGGTTTGCGGAGGTCGTGGCAGCGGCAATCAAGGGTGTGGCCTTGAAGAGGATCCAGTCCTCCAAAGACAAGGCCATACCCGCGGCCATGGCCTCTATTTTGGCGGCAGCGGAGACCTATGTCCTCAGGCCTCCGTCGGACGGAATGTCCGAGATGCGGGCGGAGGTCGCCCGCTTGACAGCCGCCATGGAGCTTCTCCGAAAGGAGAATGAGGAGCTCCGAGCGGACCTGGCAGGGCTCCGAGGAGCCGGCCCTTGTGTGGTGCCGCAGGGGAAGGAGCAGCACGGGCAGGGACGACCCGTGCCTGCCGAGGATCGGGTCCTGACCCTGGTGCGGCAGGAGATGGCTTCCCTGCGGTCTCGTTTTTCCGCTATAGAGGCCATCGTCCTGCACCCCCCGTTGGCGACTAGCATGCCAGCCTCTGGCCAACGGAAGGCGACCTCTTATGCCGCCACCGCAGCTGCCTCGGCCAAACCGGGTTCGTTGGGGCATACCAAGGGCGGGGCGGCTACACGGGCGGCTACACAGGCAGCGAGGGCCCCGGCCCAGGCAGCGGGGGCCCCGGCCCAGGCAGCGGGAGCCCCGGCCTTAGCGGCGAAACGGCCGCCCCCACCTCCTTCTTCTAGATCTCCTCCGGCTGATGCTGAATGGCAAGTAGCCGGAGAAAAGGAGAGGAAGGGGAAGGCGAAAAGGGCGGCCAAAAAGAAAGAGAGGCGGCAGCGGCGCAAGGAGCGAAGCGTCGCGGCTAGGCTCCGCGCCCCGAAGTCCGCAGCTGTAGTTATTACGCTACAGCCAGAGGCGGAGAAAAAGGGCGTGTCCTACCGCGACTTGCTCGCCAAGGTGGGGGCGGTGGTGGACCTGAAGGAGATCGGCGCCGCCGATGGCATCCGGGTAAGGGTCACGGCGACTGGGGCCCAAGGCTTAGGGCGTCCCTAAATGCGGACGAGGCCCGAGTGTCCAGGCCCACCAAATGCGCTGATATGCGTATTCTGGGCTTGGACGACTCAGTGACGGAGGGACAGGTTGTGGCCGCTGTCGTTAGGACTGGGGGGTGCTCTGCCGAGCAGGTGAGGGCAGGCACCATCCGTCCTGACTACACGGGGATGCGAGCCGTTACGGTGAGCTGCCCTGTGTCGGCGGCCAAGAAAATAGCCTGGGAGGGCCAAAGGCTATTGGTGGGCTGGGTTTCCGCGCAGGTCAAACTGCTGGAACCCAGACCTCTGACGTGTTTCCGCTGCCACGTGGGCAACCACGTGGGAGCTAAATGCACCTCGGAGGTGGACCGCAGCGGACACTGCTACCGCTGTGGTCAGGCCGGTCACAAGGCCGGCTCGTGTGACGCCACGCCGCACTGCGCTGTATGTGCGGCAGCTGGCAAGCCGGCCAATCACCGGATTGGGAGCAAGGCCTGCGCCCCACCCGCCAAAGCCAAAGGCAAGCCCTCTGCCACCGCCGTCACGGCCGCAACCGCCACCACCGCCGCTGTTGCCGCCTCCACTACCGTCGTCGTCGCCGCCGCAGCCGCCGCGGCAGGGCCCTCACAGGGGGCACGGGAGGAGGCTGACATGGAGTGCCAATAATGGCCCTATTACGCCTCCTCCAGGCGAACATCAACCACTGCGCCGCAGCTCAGGATCTGTTGCTCCAGAGCATGGCGCAGTGGTCGATTAACATCGCCGTGGTCGCTGAGCCGTACTTTGTCCCGCCCAGGGACGACTGGGTGGAGGACCTGAGCGGCTCAGTGACCCTAATTTCGTCGGCCGCCGCCGGTACTCCGTCCCTCGAGGCTGTTAAGAGAGGACGGGGTTGCGTTGCAGCACGGTTCGGGGAGATCGTTGTGGTAGGGGTATACTTCTCCCCGAGCCGAACTCTTGCCGAGTTCCACAACTCCCTTGCGGAGTTGAGAGTCGTCGTCGTCGGGTTCTGTTCCCTTCCCGTGTTCGTCCTCGGGGACTTCAATGCCAAAAATGTGGCTTGGGGTTCTCGATATACGGACACACGGGGCAGAATGGTGGAGGACTGGGCTCTGGAGACAGGCCTGGTCGTCCTGAACCGGGGTTCTGTCCCCACGTGTGTGCGGATGCGGGGTGAATCAGTGGTGGACATTTCGTTCGCCAGCCCCGCTCTGTCGCCGCGTGTAATTGACTGGCGCGTCATGGAGGGGGTGGAGACCTATTCCGATCACCGGTACATCCGGTTTGACGTCTCCGCCCAGACCTCGAGCGCGCCGGTCCGACAGGCCCTGAGTGGTCCGCGGTGGGCGCTGAAGCAGCTGGACCGGGAGCTCCTCCTGGAAGCCTCGATCGTGCAGGCCCGGGTGTCACCACCGGACAGGCCTGCCGACATCAACGACGAGGCGGAGTGGTTCCGGGAGGCCATGTCCGAAATATGTGACGTGGCAATGCCCCGGGTCCAGCCCGGACGTGCCTCGCGCCAGGTGTACTGGTGGTCGCAACAGCTGACGACACTGCGCAATGCGTGCGTTGCTGCGCGACGCCGGTACACCAGGCACCGCAGGCTCCGTATTCGTCCTCCGGATACGGAAGCCATTCAGGCGGATCTGTACGAGGGGTACAGAGCGGCGAAGACCGCCCTCCAAGCGGAGATCCTGCGGGCCAGGGGAGTGGCCCGCGAGGAGTCGCTGGAGACTCTGAACAGAGACCCGTGGGGACGCCCATACAAGATGGTGCGGGAGACGTGGTGACTCCGCCCATGGGCTCCCCCGCTGACGCAGAGTCTCCGGCCGCAGCTTGTGGGGGACGTGGTGAGCGCTCTGTTCCCTTCGAGAGGGGAACATGCCTCCCCGCCCATGGCTCCGCCTACTGCGGTGCCCGATGCGGATCACACCGCCGACGACGACGACGATGCTCCGGAGGTGACCGAGGTAGAGATGAGAGTGGCGGTACGTAGGCTGAATGCCAAAAATACCACCCCAGGACCCGACGGCTTACCTGGGAAAGCCTGGGTCCTGGCCTTGGAGGCTCTCGGGCCTCGACTAAGAGGGCTCCTAAGCGCATGCTTGGAGAGGGGCCAGTTCCCACTTCGCTGGAAGACGGGGAAACTGGTCCTCATCAAGAAGCCGGGGCGCCCTGCGGACTCTCCGTCCGCTTACCAGCCCATCGTGCTGCTCGATGAGGTGGGCAAGCTCTTTGAAAGAGTCATTGCAGACCGCCTCGTCGGGCGGCTGGTGCGGGTGGGGCCGGATTTGGCGGAAAGCCAGTTTGGTTTCCGCAGGGGGCGCTCTACGGTGGACGCCATCATGCGCGTGCGAGCCCTCACGACGACGGGGGACGCTGTAGCCCGTGGTGGGGTCGTCTTGGCGGTGTCTCTAGACATCGCCAATGCCTTCAATACCCTGCCCTGGAGTTGCATCAGGGAGGCACTCCGGTATCACCGGATGCCGACCTACCTCTGTCGTGTGGTCGAGGCCTATTTGACGGACAGGGCCGTCATCTACCCCGGTCACCAGGGTGAATGGAACCGGCAAGAGATGTCGTGCGATGTCCCACAGGGATCGGTCCTGGGGCCGCATCTGTGGGACATCGGATACGACTGGGTGCTGCGCGCCGACCTCCCTAGCGGCGTCAGCGTCGTTTGTTACGCTGACGACACGTTGGTCCTGGCGCAGGGGAGGTCGCACCAGGCGGCGGCCGAACTAGCGACACACGGGGTTGCGACAATCGTGGACAGAATCCGGCAATTGGGATTCGAGGTGGCCCTGCACAAGTCCGAGGCCATGTGTTTTCATGGCCCTCGGAACGCGCCACCGTCGGGTTCCCAAATAACGGTAGGAGGAGTTCACATCGGCGTCGAGTCGACGATGAAGTATCTAGGACTCGTCCTCGACAGCCGGTGGAACTTCGTGGAGCACTTCCGACGTTTGGCTCCCAGACTGGAGCGGGCCGGGGCTGCTTTGAAGCGGCTCCTGCCCAATCTAGGGGGTCCAAACGCCTCCTGCCGGAGGCTATACGCGGGGGTCGTGCGGTCCATGGCCCTTTACGGGGCACCGGTTTGGGCGCGTTGCCGGTTCATTGAGGCGGCGGCCAGCCCGCCGGTTGAACGCGTCCCAGAGGGTCATGGCCACCCGGCTGGTCCGGGGATACCGCACGATCTCCGGCGAGGCGGCGAGCCTCCTTGCCGGATTACCGCCATGGGATCTGGAGGCAAAAGTCCTCGCGCACATTTGGGAGTGGCGCGAGGAGGCGAAACGCCGGGGCGTAACTCCGCTGCCGCGAGAAATCGCGGCACAGCGGACAGAGCTCCGGCGGGATCTCATGGCGTCATGGAGAGTGCGATTGTCGCAACCCAGTGCTGGGCACGCCACTATTGCGGCGATAAGTCCCCTCTTTGAGGAGTGGCTAGAGAGGCGCCACGGGCGGCGTTCTCACCTTCCGACTGACGCAGGTCCTCACCGGACATGGTTGTTTCGGAAACGGAAACGCCCGGGTGTCATCACTGCGTGGATCGCCCGGAGGACACGGTTGAGCATACGGTGGAGGTCTGTCTGGCTTGGGCAGAGCATCGCCGTGTCCTCGTGGAGGTGATCGGCGGCGGGGATCTCTCGCGTCCGGCCCTGGTCCAGGCCATGGTACGGAGCGAGAGGGCATGGGAGGCCGTCACCTCCTTCTGCGAAGCAGTAATGCTCGCGAAGAAGGAGGCAGAACGCGTGAGAGAGAGGCAAACTTCGCGCCCTCACGCCCCTAGCCGCCGCAGGAGACGCCCTGGGCGTCGGGAATCACAGGCCGATTCCCGGCAACCGTAGGCGCGGGCTTGCGGACGGTGAGCAATGGGTAGCTCGCCGTCCGATAAGGACCAGGCCCGGGTCGACGGCGCGTTGTGTTCCACGCGCGCCTCAAAGAGATGTCAGCAAGTGAAGGGGTCCGATAGGACCGACGCCTGCCGGGGTTGCGGGAAAGTCCGAAAGGGATACCGTGGCCCCTGGCAACGTACAGGCAACGGAAGGAACACGGGTGGGTTTTAGTCAGTAAGAGTCTGACACGCCCTCCCGCTCCACCCAGAGCGGGAGAAGTTATTTGATAATTCCCCACCCAAAAAAAAAAAAAAGGTAGGCTATTTAAAAAGTAGGTAAGTAACTATTAAGTTACTAGAAAGTCCAGAACACTAACAATTTCTAACTTGTTATGGGAAATCAAAGCTCTTCCATGGGTGGTTTAATGTTTTTGTTCCTTTAGGTGAGACGAAGCGGTATTCGGAGTTCGTACCTATGTAATTAGCTAATTTACAGTGTAGGTCTGTCTTTTTTTGCAGAGTCTGGAACCAATCCTTTAAAATAATTATTAGGGTTAAAATTAGTACACATTTCAACCCTGCATTTCTTATGTCCTACTTGGCTAATATCGTTATGAGGCCACTAAGAAGTACCTGCTATAACGTTAACAGGATTATACCCGCTAGCTGTCGTCGCATTTACATCGCACCTTCCCCTACTTACCTACTCTTAGTGCCTACCTACATCTTATTTAGAACGAAGAAAAGAGCGATATTTGGTGTGGATGATTTCAGTTTGCAGCTGGACACGGTAACCATTTGCGATTCCCGAATTCATCTTAGACATTTGGCGAAGATTTAAAAAACAATGGGTGGATCAGAATGTTGTCTGATAAAGATTTTGATTGAATTGAATTGCCCAGCGTGGTGACTGCGGGCATTAAACCTCTCAAGGCTACGGCAGGCTACTAACGACGACTACATCTGGCAACGTACCATAGACATTCGATCAGGCTGGACCATCACCTTGCCAAACTTGAGGTAGAGCTAGGTTGCATTAACTGGCATATACTGGAGTTATCTGAAGTCCGAAGACAAGGAGAGGACACGATAACTCTGGAGTCAGGCCACCTATTGTACTTCCGCGAAGGTGATGAGCTCTCCCAAGGCGGTGTCGGCTTCCTCGTGAACAAGAAACTCACTAGCAGCGTTGTGGAAATCAGTAGTGTGTCGACACGGGTAGCGTACCTTGTACTGAAACTCAGGTACTACATGAAAGTGATACAGGTCATACAGGTATATGCGCCGACTTCGACATGCACTGACGAGATAGCCGAGGTCATGTACGAGGACATTGCCAAGGCAATGGATAGTACGACAAAGGCCCTCTACAACGTTGTTATGGGGGACTTCAATGCCAATGTGGGAGTAGAAGAACGCGGTGAATCGAAAGTTAAACCGTTCGCAGGGGGCAAATGCTCGTCATCTTTTTAGAGTCGCAGGGGCTCTTCTTGATGAATTCGTTCTTCTAGAAGATACCCCAAAGGAAGTGAACCTGGCAGAGCCCCGATAACGCGACAAGGAACGAAATAGACTTCGTTATGAAGGATAAGAGGCACATATTTAGAGATATATGTCTCCGTGATCAGCAATATGTAGGACTTGTCCGAGGCAGTCTAAATATAAATTTTCGAGCTGAGAGAATACGCACGATGAGGCCTACTCTCCAACCTACGCAGCTTCATCGCTCTAGGATCCGAAAAGTTCCAATAGGAACTCCAAAATGGATTCGCGCTACTGGAAGCCAAAGGCACTGTTGACAAAAAAGCCGACCAGGTGGTCAAGACTGTACGAGACGTGTCCCGCAGACTTTTTCCGTTGCAGCGAAAAAGTAAGGTGTCAAACTTTCGTCGGAGACTCTCGGACTTATGAGGGAAAGACGGGATTTGCCATCGACGCAGTCGTCTTCTTCAGATAAGAGGGCCTTAAACCTAAAAAATAATAAGCTGACGCGATGCAACCTTCGGTGCTCCAACACCCATGACATTAAGGTCGCGATTGAGCAGAACCAAGGGTCGAAAGTATTCGCTCCCATTTGACGAAACTGAACTGAACTGTGGATGGTAGGATCATGACTTCGAAGTCCGAATACTCGAGGAAGTCGAGGATTTTTACGGGTAAGGACCCGTAAAAATCCTTGACTTACACTTCTGACCCACGCATACAAGCTGTTCTCGAGGGTCGTCACGAATCGTCTTGCCAGGAGACTTGACGAGTTCCAGCCACCAGAACAAGCTGGTTTTTGAAAAGGCTTCAGTACCGTGACCATATCCATACTGTCCGGCTAATTGTGCAGAAGACCGAAGAGAACAAGCAGCCGCTGTGTATGGCATTTGTGGACTACGAGAAATCCTTCGATACAATCGAAATATGGGCAGTTCTGGCCTCTGCAACGATATCAAATTGACTGGCGCTACATCGAAGTGTTGAGGTGTTTGTATCACTGCAACGATGACTGTCCAGATCCAGAATAAGGAAACCAGCCCCATCCAACTACATACCCCTAAAACTTTTATTTTTTGTGAAATGCAAGGTGATTCAAGTGGTGAAGATCTGAGTGATTCAGAAATGTTGGATAAATGTGAACAACAATTAAATGAGATGAATAAGATGGATGTGGAACATTTAGAAAGAGGTGATGGTGAAACTATACGAATGGCAGAGAAGAGAAAGAAACGAGAAGATAACTTTATTGTAACTAAAAATAAACCTAAATATTTTATAAGAAATAACTCGTTGGACCAAAGTACTCGTAATAATCAAGTAAAAAATAAAATAGATAGTGGCACATCCGAAATGGTAGCTAATCATGAAGTTTGTATTATCTCGATGGAGAATTTACCGAAACTTTCGCTACATTACTACGTTGCGAAAACATTAAGGATATTCTTAAAATAAAATATAAAAGCGCTAATAAGGTACTCTACTCATTCAATTTCAGAGAAAAGAAGATGTTATTAAACTTTGAATGTAAAAAACCGAAGAAATGGGTTTACCGTGTCAATTAATACAAGAAGTGTAGATATCTTATGGAATAGTGAAAGGAATCGACCTTGAACTAAGTGAACAAGAACTTATGAACATTTTAAAATCGAGCGTTGATGTTTTATCGGTATAAAACGTTGATGTTAAAACTTTTGATGCCGAAAGGGAATTGGATAGATTTTGAGTATGTTAGAGTAAGCTTCACAAGTAATGTGTTACCTCAGTATATTTATGCCTACGACTGCCGATTTAAAGTTGTAGCGTATGTATTCCTAGTCACGCAATGTTCGGGTTGTTGGCAATTTGGTCATCTCATTAGATTTTGCCCTACTAAAAAAGTCTTATGCCCTAAGTGTGGAGTAAGTCACGAAAACTGTACCATAACAGACTTCAAATGCTTAAACTATAAGGGGATCAGTTTGTCCTGGATAAAAAGTGTCCCGTTTATCTGAAAGAAATAACTATCCGGAACATCATGAGTGAAGAACATGTTACATACAGAAGAACCTGACAACTTCTAAAGGAGTAGAAAGAAAAACAAATAATAAATGAGATCGCGCCGGAAAAGCATAATAACCAAACCAATCTGCAACCACGACTTACAAGGAGAAGGAAACGAATAGTGTAGTGACGAATGCACCAAGAACCGTTATCCAATATCATTGATAATGTCCAATATAGAAGAAGTAGAAAATGATGCGAGTACAGCACAGCAGAATATTAAAAATATAAAACAAAGATCGAACAAGCAGAAAACGTATCAAAAGAAAAATAATGAACCCCTAGAACAGTTAATAATTGTGGAAATAATTGAAGAATTAAATAATTCACAGGAAGAGAAAGGAAATAGTAAAGAAAAATTATTATCATTGTTGAAATTTGTTGGCGAGGAATTAAAGATTTTTATTATTAATATTATGTTCGGAGAAGAAATCTTGGGGTTTAAAAACTGTAATGGATAATTTACAAAAAGTTATAAAGATACAGACATAGGCATATTCCAATGGAAATCTCAAAGTCTACGGCCTAAACTTGTAACCTTTTCTGAACTTATATTATAAGAAAACATACGCATCGCAATAATAAGTGAATCATGGCTCAATTGTGAGATTACTGTAAACATTAGCGGATATAATATCTATAGGAACGATAGATACTAAAATGTTCGTGCTCGCTCTTGCAACCTACATTCTCTTTTTTCACAGACTTTTCTGCGTAAGTCGACAAAGTAACTCCTATAATTATTGCTACCTTACCTATCCGGGTTAGGGCGCTAGAATTTTCGAGTACCAGGCTCGAGGCAACAGGCTTAGTCCGCCCTCTGGTGTCCGCCGTAATAATACGCTGTTAAAGAGATCCACCGCCAAAAGGAGATAGTATCTAGGTACCCTCGACACTGTAAAGCGGAAACTATGGTAGGCCGAAGAGAGATAGAAGCTCTGGCCAAATCATCCAAGGACTTTCTGTGCTAACTGTCCGACGGTACAGACCCTAACCAGGGTCCTAAAGGTCCACGATCTAGGGTATTAAGTTGCCTAAAAGCTCCCGTCGCTGCTGTTGAACCTCATGTAGGTCTTAGGGGTATTACATCACACTTAGTACCTAAATAGTACTAGGTGACTTGTGAAGCGGAAGCTCTGAACGAATGAAAATAAAGATGAGTATTTACTTTTTCTTTTTCTAAAAAACTTATTATGATGGTAGAAAAACAAAAAAATACGTAATCCTGAAACGGTCTGATTCTAAGAACTGAAAATTTCAATAACTCCCACGAAATTCCATTTAATATGCAGGATTTGCCAATTATTGTAAAGACATAATATATTTAAAAGCAGTGGCGTATCCAGGATTGTCGTTTGGTGGGGGGGTGACCCCGCTGAGGGTAGGTTTTAGCAAAGTAAACACTAAAAAAACACAATATTTTAATTTGCTTAACACATAACGCCTTCTCGAATTACTTTTCGCAAATTCGTCAATGACTTCCTTAGGTTGTAGACTAATAGATAATATATATCTCGGTGAATACATGGCGGCCAAACCGGGCAGCGATGAGTGGCGCGCGGATTCAAAATTCGTCACGTAGGAAATCAAAACATCGTATAGTAATTTAAAACTTGATAACATAATACTTACTAAGTTAAGGATAATAATTAATGACAATTGTACCGTAATGCTTGCTAAAAAGTTTTAATAGAATAATATCAAGTTCACTTTGAGATTTGTCACGGAAGAACTCAGATGCTTTGGGGCGGGGGGGGGGGGGGGGGGGTTTGAACCCCTGGATCCACTATATTTAAAGGCACAAGTAAACATATAATTTAACGTTTCAAAAAAATATAAATTAAATGAATCAATTCAATTCTTGTCCTTTAAAATCACGACTGGTGGAAATTCCAGCTAAGTAACGTATATAAACTAAAACCATATCATATTACTATATTTTTATGCTTCTGACAATATTCTTACTGTAAACGTACGTTAAACAGAAAAATCGAGAACTCCATCACATACCTACTACATAGAGATATGGACTCCATTAAACATCAGACGCTGGTCGTAATTGTTTGCACTGGCGAAACAGTCACAACTTTTGTTGTGACTGTTTCGCCAGTGCAAACACATTTCATGTTTTCATGAAAAAATCTTTAGTTTTTGTCAATGTCCCATACAATATTTGGCAGGAACTACAGATTTCTTGCACTGGGCAAACGCACGGTTACAAAACGTTCTCGAGGATATTGTGTGAAAAATAATTCCACCTAAGCAACTGTATTTTCTCAGGAAAGGAAGCTTTTTATTATCATTTCATGTTTCTGAATTTGTTCTATAATATGATAATAATCAAAATCTCTTTAATAGATTTTCAACTTTATCACAAGAGCATAAGGTTCAAAGTTGTATGGGAAAAATTTACAGTTTCGGGTAGGTTGACCTGCTGGCGACTATACAATATATGTGAATCTAACGTGTATCATATAAAAACGTCGGTACGTAACGTAAACGTACTGGAATTGTAAGGCCGTGTCTAGCTTTGAATTTCACTAGTGGCCTACAGGTATGCTAAAATAAACACCTTGACGAAAATGAAAAAGGGAAAAAAGGAAACAATGGAGACAGCAAAAATGAAACTATTATAATGTATGACTTTATTATGCTGAATAAAAACTGTGCCGGGAGCCCTCCTGGAGGCTTCACCAAGTCGCATATGGGATGCCGGGAGCCGTCGCGGAGGGCTCATTTTAAATGTAGGTTTTTCTTAGCCATTAGCCATATAAACCATTATAAACCGTGAAAATAAAATCTGATGTATATTTAAATAAGGTTTATTAGTTAATGTGTTGGTTTTAAAATACAAGCATTTATATATATAATCATGCCTTTTAATTATATCACCGTGAGCGCTGTCAAAAATGACAGTTGTGCTGTTGTGTTTTGACTCGCATCCTATCTTTAAAATAACGTGGCATTTTCGAAATTATGCTTCTGGCTACCGTTCGCCACCTAACCAAAGAAGAAGAAAATTGTGGTATAAACACAAAGAAATTTATGTTATGCAAGTTTTGGCGTTGAGCGAGTACTGTGAGAGCGTTTTTTTTTTTTTTTTTGATGGGAAATTATCAAATAACTTCTCCCGCTCTGGGCGGAGCAGGAGGGCGTGTCAGACTCTTACTGACTAAAACCCACCCGTGGCGTGAGGGCGCGAAATATGCCTCTCCCTCATGCGTTCTGCCTCCTCCTTCGCGAGCATTACTGCTTCGCAGAAGGAGGTGACGGCCTCCCATGCCCTCTCGCTCCGTACCATGGCCTGGACCAGGGCCGGACGCGAAAGATCCCCGTCACCGATCGCCTCCACGAAGACACGGCGATGCTCTGCCCAAGCCGGACAAACCTCCACCGTATGCTCCACCGTGTCCTCCGGGCGATCCACGCAGTGATGGCACTCGGGTATTTCCTCCCGCCTGATACGAAAGAGGAACCTTCCGAAACAACCGTGTCCGGTGAGGACCTGCGTTAGGCGGAAGGTGAGGACGCCGTGGCGCCTCTCTAGCCACTCCTCAAAGAGGGGACTTATCGCCGCAATAGTGGCATGCCCATTTTGTTGACAGCCCTCAGCTGTCATAATCGTGATATCTTCGTCAGCGCTGTGAGCGATTATGTTCTAATTCGGAAAGCGGTTTCGGTACGGGTGTTTGCACGCTCAAATCGATTACAGCATAACTCGGAACGCAACTTACGTCAACCGACATATGCCAATGTCAATTAATTATCAATGTGAAGTGAATTGGGGCCCTTTTTACTGTATTTTATTTTATTTTACGAGTTATATTTACCTGTTATATAATCTATTTACTATTCATTTACATTGTGGTGGATTGTTATAGAGATATTTTGCTATAAACTAGTTTTAAACTCTTTGTAGCTACTGTCAGAAAAAATACACTAGTGATGGATCTAACCGACGAAAACATTGAAATTAGCGAAGACGAAGAAGAAGAAATTACAGCTGAAGTAGTACTAAAAACTCTTCAAAGTGCCTGGCAGAACGAAAGGTTAGCTCCTGAAATACTGCCTCACCGTAATGATATGGTCGAATGCATGCTGGGTCAAATACAACACATGGAGCGCAATATAAACAAACTTCCTAAAACAGACCTACGTGCTACTATACACAAAATGGAATTGAGTAGAATTAAATTTATTATATGCAATTATCTTAAAACTAGGCTAAGTAAAATAGAGAAATTTTGTATACCAATATTAAATGAAGAAAGACAACGGGTGGACTCAGGGACTAATTTTCTAACCCCATCAGAGTATAAGTATGCTCAAGAATATCTATTGAATATGGAGAATCACATGAAGACTGTTGTTTTAGATAAAATGCCTGGCAATATGCAAATGTTTGAAAATAATAAAATGGCAGAGCATCCAAACATGCAAAGCCATGTATTTCTGAAAGCCAATGAAACAGTAAATGGAGTTGTTCTAGAAGACCTTGCTGGCGAGGATGAAGAGATAGACTTAGAAGGTTTGTATCGTTTATGTTCTTTTGTAGATTATGAACAATTCAATATTATAAATAAACATAGCATAACATCACTCCTGTATTCCCTGAAGGCTGTCAGAGGTGCACCGATAGTACACCCAAATTTCGCCAGTTAAATAATAGTCCAATATTAGTAGTACTGTAGTAGTTTAATATTATGTCCAATATATATGTGACAATACTTAAACATAATTGAAAATATTTCATCCATAATAAATGCTGTTGGCTGTAACTGTTGTTCATTGTATTTGTTGCAGAGGGATCACAACATATTCTGCAGTACAAACCTATTGCTGATCTTGTTAAAAATGGAAAAGTGCAACTTATATGAAATAAAATCAGTCTTCACAACAATGTTTAATTTGTTTCTCTTATCATAACCAAAACTCTCTATAAATAGTATTTTTACCAAATGATGATCGGGCTATACAACTGTTTTGAAAACTGTAGGTAAGTATTGGAAAACCTTTTGGTAAGCATAATCAGAAAACATATTTGGGAACAAAGGTAATAAAAAGAGTATCCAGAAAACATGATAATATATTTTCATTGACACAGATTGTATATTATTACAGTAATCTCATTAAGGCAATGTTTCATTAAGTTTAATCTGAATAATACTAACAGTTGTTGTTTATAAATGATATAAATTCTTTTAGGAGCTATACCACACTACACTATATCTGATTGAAATTATAGAATTTCAATCAGATATAGTGTTATAACTATAAAAATAGATTAAAATAGAAAGGAATGTTGCTTAAGGCCGTTTCATTTTTGGTTGGTGCAGTATCGGTTTGGTATAGTATGCTCAGTGTACCGAAACAATACCACACTGCTTTAATTTTTCGTCATTGGTAGGTAAGCAGCAGTGCAGTATAATATGCGCTGCATACCGAAACAATACCGCACTGCTTTCATATACGGACCTGACGTTATTGGGTATAATTTGTGCAGTACCGATTAATTCATTGTAATATAGGCGCTCGGTAAGGTTTCGTTACCGAGTATACCGAACATGTTGTAAAACGCGTCACGTGAACGGGTAGAAACATGTTTCTACCCAGATGCGGTAAATCGAATCAATACCGCCCCGCTCCCGCGTATACAGAGTCAATCAGGAAACGCTCATTGAAATATAGGCACTCTGTAAGCTTTCGGTACTGAGTACACCGAGCATGGTGATCCCGCACCGCTGACGTACCGACCAGTGAGGAAATGGCCTAATTCAGAACAGATTCTTACATCACCTTTAAGTATCTACCGACTGTGGAATAATAAAAATTATAACCACATAAATTTAGCTAGTTTAAGTACACAGTTATTGTTTCAAAAGTTGTTTGCATTTAATTAAAGTAATTTTGGAAGTCACAGCTCCATCACTGAGGTCTTAATAAGTATGTACTAATATAACTTATTTTAAAAGGTTTAAGGTAACATTAACAATCCAGCTTTTACGTATAGGAGGTACCTGTTTGTGATAAATTAATTAATATAAAAATAACATTAAAATTCATAATTTCAAAGATTTCACTATTCACTCATTTATATTATGAAGGCACACATAATCACACAAAGCTTAGGCTTTAATTTAACAACAATAAACCTTAAAAAGTTTAAGTATAAATCTTTGTAAATAAACGCACTGTCTCATATTGACACCAAGACAACAATGTGATGTGACGCGATGTGCTTACAAGACTTACAATAGTGACACAGTCAGTAAGTAGTACTTGTATTAGATATCAATCCAGAGGGTGTAGGGCAGCGAGATCAACAACAATGTGATGTGACGCGATGTGCTTACAAGGCTTACAATAGTGACACAGTCAGTGAGTAGTACTTGTATTAGATGATTGATGACATCAACCAATCATATCAATCCAGAGGGTGTAGGCAGCCAGATCATGTTCATCGGTCGATCATCTGACTATCTTTTGAGATGACCAATACACTGATCCATGTCGAACGACCGGAATCTATTTGCACCATTAGAACACAGAAAAAAATTTGCTATAATAAAATTAATAAGTAGGTAATTCGATTAATATTTCGACAAGAACATTAAAAAATAAGTACATAAGAAGTCACTTCACTGGAGTACTTACACAGCTACAAGGTTATTTTGGCGCGTGGCCAAAATCGCAACTACCGCGGCCATTTTGTTTTGTCAATACAATTTCCTGACTATTTCACAAAAATGTTTACCAACATCGCCCCCCTGGCAATGTCATTCAGGCGCCAAAAATTCTTTGTAGCACTGCACTGGTAATAACTATTGCTGGTTGTTCTCGTCTGCGTCCACATATTTGATGTGTTCCTTGTGCGCGGCGGCGGCCAGGTCGCGCAGGCTCTGCTCGGCGGCGGCGCCCAGCTGCTGCACCATGCGCGTGAGGCGCCCCTCGGGCTTCTGCAGCAGCTCGTGCGGGTGCCCACACTCCACTATCTCGCCTGCTTCCATCACCTAGGAAGGATAGGTTTTTTTTAGTTCAAGTGTTATGGTTACTTGGTTAGTCCTTTGCGGAACCTTGGAGGCGCGCATTTTATGTTGCTGCCATTTCACTTTGCGTATGCATGCAAAATATTCACGTTATTTGGTCAAAAATAAACCCTATTACTATTTGAATACATTTTATTTTGTATTAGTGTGTGATGAGTACAGCCAAGGCCTCCGGCAGTTTATACCCGACAACGGCACTTGGGTTGAGCGTGTTTACAACATGCTTGTAACGGAAGTATCTTATTGACTTAACGTGAATGTCGCACGCCCAGTTAATCGGTACGGTGATTGCTAGTTCGTTAAAATAATTTACTGATAGATTTCTCAACAAAAGTATTTTCAAAAGCACCGACGATCATAATATCAATGTTCCTGATTCACTAGCGGGTCACAGGTTTGATTAATTAATTAAGAAGTCACTTATTATTTCTCGCTGCTTTACAATCTAAAACAAAAACATAACATAACTCACAACAACTCTGTCAGAGTCAGCGACAGTGTGCAGTCGATGCGCCACCGTGATCACCGTGCACTCCGCGAAATGTGTCCGAATAGATTTTTGTATAAGTGCATCCGTACTGTGAACAGACAAAAACAATAGATTAACAAAATATAAATTTTGAAATAAGTAGGCAAAGAGTGAGCGCCTCTGACTGCTGAGCTCCCGGCTCATTTGCCAGCTCGGGCAAAGTGTTATTGGGTTTTTCTAGTAGGAATTTCCCGATTACTGGCAATAGGCTTGCCCCCTATTACATGAGATTTAAACATAACTGGCGAAGTGCGGGTGTTACTATACATCTCTGCCCAACCCTTCGGGGATTATAGGCATGATGTTATGTTGATAACATTATGCCCACCTCTATAAGTTATGATAACGAATAGCCTTACTTCGGATCAACATTGGCTGTCGCCTCGTCCAGCACCAGCAGCTTGTTTCGCCCTAGAGCCGCCCGCGCCAAGCAGAGCAGTTGTCTCTGACCAGCACTGAAGTTTGATCCTCCCGACTGCACGGCTGACGACAATGACGTCACGATGCGCTTCAACTCCACCTAAAATAAATGAAAAATCCTTTTATTAAAGTGCCTTCCCACCGACTAGTGAAAACAACTTTTTATCAAATTCATAGAATTAATAGTGCGTGAAAATTGTAGAAATACCTGTTCCAATGCTGTCCATATATCAGCGTCTGTATATTTATCGAATGGATCCATATTGTAGCGTAAACTGGCGGAAAATAGAACTGGTTCTTGAGGAATAATGGAGATCTTTGCCCTGAGTTCCTGTTATAGCAAATGGAAACAAATAATTTGTTAAAAAAAGCCTTTAAATAGAATTTAAAAAGTTAAGAACCAATAACAGTTTCGTTTGTACCTTTAGGGCGATGTCAGCCGTATCGACGTCATCAATGAAGACTTTTCCTTCAATGGGCGCCAATCGGAACAGTGCTGATATCAGAGAAGATTTACCAGCCCCCGTACGACCAACTACTCCCACCTGTAAAATATTGAATACTTCATTTGGAAGCTCACATATCCTGTCATATCCATAAGATGCATCTGGAAGCTCCTTGGGCTCTGTTATAAGTATAACAAGCCGAACTTACCTTCCACCCACTTTCTATAACAATATTCAATTTCTTGAGCACTGGGTCGGCATCCTTATCGTATCTTAGCGAGAGGTCTTGAAACACAAGTCTCGCGCGTTGTGGCCAGCTGGCGGGCGGTGAAGGGCCGTCCGTGACCTCCCGGGGCAGCGACGTAAACTGGACCACGCGCTCCACGCTCGTCATCTGTGAGATCACCTCCGTGGCCTGCTTTACGCCGTACTGCACCATATTCACCAGGATCAGACCCTGACTTATGGCCAGACCGACGTTTCCAGACTGTGTCGTTCCTATTACAATGGGAAAAAAAACTTGATATCATCTGAATACCTATAAAGTTAATCAGAAACATTTTCTCGTAGATAGTGGAATCTTACCATCATCCAGGAACAAGAATGTGTATGCTACGATGACTACATAAACTGCACAGATAAGACTCAACCAAATGGAAAATGCAGTATTTGTGACGATTGTTAAGTACCTGAAACAAGAAGAGCAAAATCATCATAACCCATAGCAAAATAAGTACCGTACGTAACAATCTAATAGAAAAGAATTTGATGAGTTTGGTGTTGAGATTGAGGATCAAGAGACTAATGTTGTGTTGCTACGACGACGTTGCGACAACGTAATTCCTACGTTTTCGTAGCAGATACAATCGCTCCGCTACGATAGTTTTTATCTGCTACGTACGTAGCTGACAATATTTTATTTCGTTGCAAAATGTGCATTATTTCTAGATGTTACCTATAAGGTTATTTTAAACTTCTTTTTATTACCAGTAGTTACTTACCAAGCGGCTGTATGTACATCTTGCTTGTCATCGAATTGGTTTCGTAGCATCTCCTGGGCGCCGCATGCGCGTACCGTATTGAGTCCCGACATCGTCGCCGAAACGTGCGAGAATACTGGGCTGCGGGTCGTACCCTCCACCCTAACGGAAAAATATAATACCACTTGTTACTTTTTGAGTACGAGAAATCTCGTTAAAGAGGGTTTAACACTCAGAGGCAATGAAGGAAATAATAGGACAGGTTCCACACCAATTTAGGACTATATAAGAGCCGCGAGGCTCTATGATGTCCAAGTTGGAAGGATAGAGTATATAGCCAAGCCTCTAGACAATTGGACAGTTGATGCTATAATTCGTAAAAGCTTTGACAATCACCTTTTAATAGCCTGTGCTGTGCTTAGGAATATAATCGTCCAAATGTACATGAGGACTCCGCATACCGCCGTTGTCAGCAGCATGTAAGGGTTAACGATCGCTACCATCACGAGGATACCTAACATCACCATGAAAATCTGTGGAAAAGAAATCCGTTTAAAAGTAGCTCAAAAATTATTCGAATATACATAACGTACTACGTACTTACTATAGACGTAGTCACTTACTTGTATGCTGTCCAAATACATCCTGGGTAGGATCTCGTCAACGACGCCCATGTCTTTGGAGAACCGGTTGAGGATACGTCCCGAAGGGTTAGTGTCAAAGAAGCGCATGGTGGCCGCCAGGATGTTGCTGAACATCTGGTTGTGCAGTTTGATGGAACTGCGCATGCATACCCACAGGAACAACATCGATCTGGAATTGACGTTATTTTTAAAACGAAAATGTGATTCTCATAGAAAACGTAAAAGCATAGCTCTTCCTTGACTTCCGAATTGATTGGATGAATGGACCTCTTAAAGGAGTTCTAACCCTGAGTACCACCATGCCTTGTATGGCGCTAATTTAGTCTTGCTGCAAGTACAAACTTAGTCTCACCTTCCAGTAGTAAGTAGGATGCATCCCAAAATTCCGATCGCCCAAATATAAATATAATAGTCGTGATTTAGGGGTTCATATGTTGACGTAATGTTCTGCATGGCTAGCACGGTCTTCACCATCGTATCAATGACAGTCATATTAGGTAGCTCTGTCGACAATGGTGCTAGGGTGGTCGGCGACTCGGTCGTCAAGTTTCCTCTGGTACCATTACTGTCACTGGAATAGTTGCCATCCCTTAGGCTATTGAAGAGGGTAGTGTTCAAATTATCTTTGTCTAGTATGTGTTTTGTTTCCACGTCATTCATCCTGAAAAGATCAAAGTTAAAGGTTACGATAACGTTGATGCTCGGTCATTTATTTAATATCTTGTCAAACTAATCCTTATGTAGTATATGTAATATTAAAGACTAAACAATTTTATACAATGTTATTCATTCGAATCCATTTCATAAACGCGGAACAGTCTGTAGATAGTACCTAACAGAAAAACGATTTATAATATTTACCAATGCGTGAGCCACAGGTCGCTGATGGAGGTGACAACCTGTGCCAGGATCACGCTGACGGTGGTGCCGAGGAGCAGGCCCCGACCGGCGCCGGCGCGGAAGTATTGGCGATACACCGCGCCAGGCACGCGACCTTACGGGAAACAATTACGAACTTATAGCTTATTATGTGTTTATAGTTTACGGCACGGTTGGCGCAGTGGTTAAGCGATTGACTGCTGCACTGCGTGTCGCGGGTTCGATTCCCGCACGGAACAAATATTTGTATGACCTGCAAGTAGTTGTTCCGGGTCTGGGTGTTTGTGTATGTGAGTATAAATAATGTTTGTAAACGCACCCACGATACAGGAGAAATTCCTAGTGTGGGGCAACGTTTTTTTAGAAAAAAAAAATATATATATATTTTGGATGGCTTGGTTGGTCTAATGACATTGTCAAAATAACAACTATAGAGATCGCAAGTGCGACTGTAGACCATGGGTCCATGGGTTCGATTCCCAGGTCAGGCAAAGTGTTAGACTTAGGTACCTATTGGGGTTTTCTATCATGAATTTCTCAGTAGCAGCCCGGAGTCACGATTTGTGCCTGGTCGATGACAATAGATTCGCCCCTATTGAACAATAGGGCTCTAACTTTCAAACATAATGGCGCGTGGCGCAATGTGGATGTACTATAAATACTCTCGGCACAGTATAATAAAGTAACAGTATTATGTCTCGGCAGTGACCTTGAAATAATTACTTACGGCCGCTCGATAGATAAACCTTCCGCGTCCGTGAGTAACTGCCGCGCACTCGAGACTGTTGCGTAGATACTGATATACACTGAGATTTCGAAGCTCGTCGTTTCGGCCGTTTTCTATGAAGACCTAATACTGTTACTTATTTATACTGTGCTCACGGGTAATACAGGCGTAATATTATGTTATCTATAGCAGTGTTATATTTATGATGTCAATATAGGCAATTAAAACTCATTAGAATAGAAACAACACCGCCATAACGTTGTCAATTATTATGACGTCATCAAATTATACAATGACGTCACTGACGCAGTCTCGAGCGGCTGATTGTTGTTAGTGCCCGCCCTTTGTGTAAATGAGTAAAACGTAGCTTATGTCCGTAACTGTACTTACAATAATTGCGTCTACGATAATTAACATAAGTATGAGTATGCGTATATTAAATGGACTTTTTGATGAATTACCATTTTAATATTGTGCTTATGCCCTACACCAACCACAGTTTACTTAGGTGTAGCTGTAGTGTCAAGGGGAGCAACAAACTTTTATACAAATAAAACCAGCACGCGTAGCATGACCACAATAGAAACGGAAAGATAAACAATCACAATCTGTCATTTTGTCTATTCTTCCGTCGACAAAACCCGTTTCTATGGTTGTCATGCTATGCGTGCAGGTATTAACCCTATAGAATAACCTAGAAAGAACCCCGTTCATTGGCTATCACTACTCAAGACTCTACAGATCTAGGTATAGGTATATTAGACACATTATAGAATGGACACTACAATCACTGTAATTACTTAGGTTCAGGTAACACTCGTGTACCTTCGTGATTGCGGTTTATAGTAAATCCGCATCATAATTGATAAAATCAACGAGAGAATCTAATTATTACAACCTAGTAGGTATTTATTACATTGCACCGCGAACCTTAAATATCAGATAATATCGTAGATTAAGATTGTATCAGTTTGTCTATAAAGACAATCTGCATGCCGCGCGCCGCCGCCGCGCCGCCGCCCGCGCCTTTCACAGATTGTTTACTATGGCCGCCCCGCGCTACGCGACGGAGCGCGGTGCAGTGTGATAATCGCCATACATAGGTACTGATGACGATGACAAATGACGCTCGTCTATTATATTATTTTTTGCTAGTATCGTTATCTCGAGGACGACTGTCGTCGCGCTATCAGTTTAGATTAACGACTATTTGCAATAGATTGATTAGGTAGGTACACATTTCTGCCAATTCACCGTTAACTATTAGGAATTCAATTTAGGTAAATGACAATGACACTATTTTAGGTAAATAAAGACAAGTTATCTTAGAATGTCTTAGATAGTGGTGATTTGATCTGCAATGTGTGGGAAAACCACAAATAAGTACTTAGATAGGTATCTATTGTGCAGTTAATACAGGCACACCAAGACAGGCCGAGTGCGAGAATGTATGTATATGAGAGCGCTCGGCCTGCCACGGTGATCCTCGCTCGCTCTCCGTCCCTTGTCGGTTTCTTGTGTCCGAGTCAAAGGATCTCGCGGCAGTTGCGAGTGCGGCGCTGTACACTCTCGTGTCTCCAGTGTTGCATGCTGATGGCACATAGAGCAACGACAGCAGCTAGTTCAATATCTGCGTCCATGGTCTCGGGGTTCACAACTTCAACTGAACTAGGCGATACTGCGAGAGTGTACATGGCGGGACTCGGGCTGAAGCCCCTCGCTCGAGACTTTTTCGCGAAACCTAGAGAGAGCAGTCGGCGGCTGTACACCCCTATGAGTGTACAGCCGCCATAACGTTTGTGATGATAATTATTTCGATATTCAACCCCTCATAAACGGCCGGGTGAATTTAGCTGCTTTACACACAGTTCAGCAAAGACTTGTGAGCACAGCAGACCTTCAAGACAAATCACGAATTTAAATGTACATAGTACTGTTCAGTCATGCATGATTCAAATTACCTGTTCCTGTTAACTCGGCAGACTCCTCCTGATCAACCTCGTCCGGCAAACCACCGTCTTGTAAAGTACTCGTAGTACTTGTATGTGACTGCAACAAACAGAACCGCATTCATGAAATCGAATAACTTATTAAAAAATTTAGTACGTCATTAAGGTATCGCCTAGTGTTGGTGAAAATTAGCATAAATGTTATCATTGCTGACAATTTATTGACAAGGCATGGATATTGTTGTATGTAGTCGTCATCTAAAGAAACACTATCAATCAATTGTTATATAATAATATGTGGGTAATACACACATCAACACGGTCTAGGGATATTTCATACTCAATTAAATAACTCGAAAAGTACTGGCCGCATTGTAATCTTTCATACACCGATTTGTTTGTAATTTATTTATCTCAGACTAATTCCAAATTCAAATTTTTGAAAATTCTTTTGTTTCGGTGGCATAAAAATGTCTTGATGTGTAGGAGAGAGAATTTTCATTTGTGCGAAATTTAGAAAACAATACGAATTACGTTTAGTTACAGTTTTTTTTCATTTTTAAACGAAAGATAAAGTTAAAATTGAGGTATTGTAGCCATGCAACGCCAACATTTGACGAGGGCGGAGATGTTACGAGCTGTGGGAATGCTGGAAGCTGGGTCTGTTCAGCGTAATGTTGCTGAGGCCATAGGGACCCACCAAAATGTAATTTCAAGATTGTGGACACGCTATCGTGCCACAGGTGAAGTAGCGGAGAGGCACCGGGGGCCAAGTCGCATCACTACCCCCAGACAAGATCGATTTTTCCAAATTACTGCGCGAGCTCAACCAAATGCAACGGTGACTCAATTGGTCCAAAGGCTGCGAGTGGAACACCAAGTGCTTGTGAGTGACCAAACTGTAAGAAGGCGACTGCATGAAAGCAATCTACGCTCTCGTAGACCACTCCGGGTCCCACCTTTACGGAGAGGCAATCGTGGACGACGATTGGAATGGGTTCGGAACCACGTGGACTGGGGCCGTGAGCAATGGTCCAATGTGCTGTTCACGGATGAATCCAGGTTCGGCTTCCATCCAGATTCACGAAGGACGCGTGTTTGACGAGTTCCTGGACGATGGAACCGTCTTCAGAACCCTCAGGAAGTTCACCCATACCAAGGAGGAACAATTATGGTTTGGGCAGGAATTCGTCTTGGTGGACGGACGGATCTCGTTTGGGTGCGGGGCAATATGAGCGCAGAACGATACGTCCAACAGGTGCTGGGGCCCGTAATCTTGCCCCACAAAACACAAATGGGGCAAGATTTCCTGCTCATGCACGACAATGCCCGGGCACACACGGCGAGAACGGTAGCAGCTTGGTTACATACACACAATGTTAGGGCCTTAGACTGGCCTGCTCAATCGCCAGATCTAAATCCCATTGAGCATGCGTGGGATATGCTGCAAAGAAGAGCTCTGAAGGAAGTTCCTGAAAATCTGGCTACAGAAGATCAACTTTTTGCGCACCTCAGAAGGACATGGGACAATATTCCGCAGCAAGACATTGACAACCTTGTTCTGAGCATGCCGAATCGTTGCCGATGTGTTATGAACATCATGGGCGCTTTCTCAGACTACTAACTTCAAGTTTATAAACACAAATTAAATGACTTTTCTATTTTTTTCAGTTTTTACTCATAAATTAAAAGTTAATTCATATACGGTTTCCGTCTATGCTTCATTTTTTTTCCATAAAATCCTGAAATTTTAATCGAAGTACCTTAACCATTATTAAAAAATGGTAGAATATTAAATAACGTATCTTTTAAATATATACATGTCATATAAATAATTAACACATTGATAGTAATTCGCTTTTTTAAAAATATCCCTAGACCGTGTTGATGTGTGTATGTGAAATCAAAGTTATACAAATTCAAAGGATAGAGTAGGCGTTTAGCCTTGGTAAGTAAAGTATTTTCTGTAAATTACTGATTCTTATACTTGGGTTTTTTTTTATTTATCTTTATTCCAAAAAGGTAAGTAACTTATAAGCTAAGCTCCACAAAACCGTTGCAATGGTTTGACTGTGGGGTCGATGAGTCTCTAGATATAATTAATTAAATGTACTTATAACTAAATATTATTTAAACGTAAACTTATATAAAACTTAAAACATTTCTAAATAATATAATTTTAATTAACGTCTAAATCTATTTGTGTTTGTTTCAGTCCTGGGTTAGTCACATAGAAGTTTGCAGTAGGTTAGTACTTGTTTCTAAATGAGTAGCGCACGCACTGCCTACCTGGATAGAAAGTGTTCTCTGTCGAAGGTACTGTGCTTTCGGCTCATCGGGCTGATCTTCCTCCTGAAGCAGCTCAGCAAACAGTGGCGATCGCGACACATCGTCAAAACTGCCCGAAGTCTCCACTTCACCCTAAGACAAACAAAATGGCATTTTAGGGCATGGTGACATGATGTTGGCAAATATCGTTATTAGGGTTCCGTACCCGAAGGGTGCCAAACGGAACCTTTTACTAAGCATCCGTTCGTCTGTCTGTCAGCGGGCTGTATCTCATGAACCGTAATAGGTAGACAGTTGAAATGTTCACGGATTGTGTATTTCTATTGCCGCTTTATCAACAACAAAGGGGGTCTTTACAAAAAACGTGATTTTTTTCGGCGTTTTTTGCTAAATGTTGTACGGTGGTACGGAACCTTTCGTGTGCGAGTCCGACTGGCACACGAAGGGTTTTTTATTATAACTTGGATAAGCTTGCTACTTAGATGACATACATAACAAGGATCTTTTGGCGCCTGAGCGGCATATACGAGGAGCGTTGTTGGTAAACAATTTTGTAAAATTGTATTGGCAAAACAAGATGGCGGCGTTAGTTCCGTTTAGAATTCCAGTATAAACTGACCTCGCATTGTACGGAAATCCTATACAATGCGAGATCAGCACAAACTGGAAATGTATAGCTTAATGTGTAGCCGTGTGTACGAGGAAACGTCGCAGGTCCTTGCCAATACTGATATTTTGTAACAAGTCAGCTGACATATTGAGACAAGTTTTAAAACTTTTATATAGATTACTGAGAGCAGTGGTGGCCCAGTGGTAATTAACGGCTGCGACTTACGAGTTGTTGGTCGTGGGTTCGATCACTTTACTTTGTGGGAATTATTTCATCACCCGTGCAGGCTCTCAAAACGGTGAAGGAAACCATCTTGAGAAAAAATGTCCTAGAACCAAATATTCGAAGACATGTGACATCTGTCAACCCGCACTGGGCCCGCGACAACCGATTTCCACACAACTTTTCAGTCATCGGTGTCACTTTCAAACAGCCTCTTATACAAGGATATTTTTGATATCCCATAACTCAAGGGTACGAATGAGACCATATCAAAGAATCAACTGGCATAAATGTCTTTTATTTCTTCCCTTTTTCATTCAAAATGATTCGACAAAGTTACGAATTATTTAAAAACCCCTTAGGTGAAATATAAAAAAGCATTTAATTCAGACTATTTTTGATCATAAAAACAAAATAATTATGACAACGTCGCATTTTCTTAGCTTTAAATATGAATGATTGGTTTGAATGAAAATGATTTACTCGTACTTATCAATGAAACTTAAATACACAAATCGAGACTCTATCAATGAAACTTGATAAGTACCTACCTACGTAAGTTAACTTAAAAAAAAAAAAAGTACTTAAGCTAGTTGATTTTTTGACATGGTCTCATAAATACCCTAGAGTTATAGGTATGATATAAATCTTATTCTATAAAATCATATCATTTTATTTGCCATAAATATCCTTTCGCGTAACACTCATCCCTCTTATTATTCTCATCTCAGTTGCATGCAATTGATTATTGTATAGATTACTAGTTACATAATTATGGTAGGTATGCAAGTAGGTACTCGCAATAGTCACAATCTATACTCGCGACATGTTCTCGATTCGATGAATCAGCGTGATTCAGCACAATGTTAATGATAACGCACAATATTTCAATCATGAATAATGAACAGCCTGTTGTTTTTATTGAACTCACATAATATTGCCAAATAAAATACACTTTAAAAAGTCTGAGTTTTCAGATAAATAAACAAAATTGAAAACCTCCTCCCTTTTTAAAGTCGGTTGAAAATTTGAAAATCGACGGATTTCTAAAACGTCGACACAAATTACTGTCACGAATATTTTGAAATCACTAACAAGGTAGGTAAGTAGGTACTGGTAGCGTGGTGATGTTGATCAAGGCTCTTGCATCAGAAAGCCTCTGCCAATAAAGAAAGTTTGAGAAAAAAAATTGTTGCATTCCCATTTTATAATCTACCACCTTCAACCAGCGGCTTCGCCCGCGTGGTATCTTTATAATAGTTGTTTCGATACAAGTTCATTATGATACTAGTGTGCTGTGCTGGGTTGGTCATTACACTCGAAGCGGTATTATTGAATGGGATAAGGTAGCAGAGTTTGTAATGATCAATGCATACGCGTTTCATACGAAGTTTTTCAACACACTTGCGAGGAAAAAAACAGACTCGTTGTTAGGACCTATGCTACAATAACGTAACTATAGAGATGATACATTTAGATTTGTCAAGTTCAACTGACCTTTGTTGCCAGGTACAGACTATCCGGTGCTTCTTTTAAAAACTTTTCTACGTCTCGGTTGGTAACAATACTTTCGATTTCGTATTTTTGATAATAATTAACCATACAACGAAAACGATAACAAGTATTTATGGAAAATGGCGCGCACACGCGCTGATTTCGATTTTTCCGCTAGCGATTCGCGCGCAGGTGTAAATAAAGGCACTGGCAAAACTGCTGAACAGCCTATATAAAATAGACACAAAATAATGTTTTGAATACGCAAATTAAGGTTAATATGTAGTAAAAATTATATAATTTAATTAAATTTATTATATTATTTTATCATATTTTATTTATTTACACAGTAGGCATAAAAAGGCATGAAGTCTCTTTGATGAGAATAAAAAGAGCGCAAATCTCTGTTCCGGTGAAAATAGAGAATACTCATTTAATAGTATAGTTCATACTAATTCAATGGTTATTTGCCCATGGTTTTTTTTTACCATAGCTAAACGCTCCTGGTTTGCCTATGGTATTCTTTTTTACAAAAACTTGCTTCTGAGCGCTTGCCTATGGTAAAAACCACCAAAGTCAAGTAAGTACTATCATCATGTTGCCATGATGATAGAACTTACTAATTCCATACTGCCATGTCATTACTCCGACTAGTAAATAGTTATCTTTGGCGCACATTACCGCACTAGTGCGGTAATATACAGTAAAAAGCAGTGTTTAATACACTGCATTATTAACCTAAAAGCGGTTCAATAAGAGTCACTTTACGAGCAAGTGTGTTGAAAATTATATAGCCTATGTTACTCAGTAATAATATAGCATTCTACTGGTACTGGTGAAAGAATTTTTTAAATCGGTCCAGAATTTTTGAGTTTATTCATTACAAACAAAATTACAAATCTTTTCTCCCCATTAGTGTAGATATAATATAATATAATCTATTTTATTGTATTGTCCATGTCCCCAATGATATTTCGGTTTCTATCGCTTACTTTAGGTACTGTGTTAGACCGGAAACTTTGTTCTACAAAGGTTCAACTCTATCAGTCGATAACTTCTGTGAATATCGAAACAGTGAACAAAGCATGCCATCGCTTTGTGTTGAGCCTGTATAGTTATGATAAAAGTATGCGTTGCCTTAGCCACAGTAAATTAGGCGATGTATAATGAAATTTTCTTCATTTACAGACTACGCAACTACGCACCAACTACCATCGAAAATTGCTGTCTGATGAAGTGTACTGCACCTAAGATGAAGCTATGAGCTATAATAATAATAATAAGCTATGCTAGAATGAAATTTGAAATAGATCGCCATATATACTTTAATATTTAAATTCCTTAAATAAAAATTTAAATAATTAATCAGGCTACAATACCTACTTGAATATTAATCAGCAACTTTTAGTAATTTTGTTTATAAAAAGCATTAGTTTATGATGTGGCTAGAACCTACTAGGCGTACGGTCAGCAACCTTTTACATATTTACTAAATTGATTATTCGATATGCTTCTCAGCATTTCATGGATCCAATAGCTAAGAATTTATTACATCTATTCCATTTCATTTTCATGATATTAAAGTCAATACTTTTGATGTCGACCGTGCCAGAATTATAATTTATAATTAATACCTAATTTAAAACAATGAAATGTACTATTTGTCGAGTTAATTACTTGTGCAATCAAATCAAGTAGTTTATACAGGAATCAAGAGTTGATACGTTATTCAAATAGTTTCGTTTTACAAGTAGGTATAAAGTTATCAGCTGAAAGTTAAATATTCAGCTGTTATTACAATACGTACATTATAAAGGGTAAGAGTTTATTGGCTTTACAGTTTTACGTATTAACATATTGTGTTACCTCCTTCAACATATGTGTTTACTTACATACATTTCTTATTTTTGTAACATTGTTATAGTTTACATAATAAAGTGTTAGCAGTTTTTCTTACTGTTTATCTGTTCCACAAATGAAATAAGTTCGAAGCGCATTTTATAATATGTTTTTGTACACACATAGTCACATACGTATAATGTATATCATATATCAAATCGAAAAAAAAATGTTTCTTTAGTTTAATAAAACGGAACTGAAATACCTATCATCGTTCAGACTATTGTCGTGTTAAAAACTGCTGTACTGCTGCTATAAATTACCAAAAATTATCAGTTTGAATGAGCGTGATGCAAAGACAAGACCAACTAATAAAGTAACAAAATCACATTGTGCTTTCAAGCGTTACCGTGTAAGTATCGTGAAGCGAGGTAATCTTTCCGTAAATACTTATTTAACAAGATAGCATTAAATTAAGCAATTAATTACCTACCTAGGAACTTATATTACAAATAGTTTCCTTTGTCCTACAGTCGTTGTTTATTGTGTTACGAATTTGCGTATAATGAAATGAAATGAAATGAAATGAAATTGTTTATTCTGTAAATAGGATATTGCAATCACTTTTACACGTCATATTAAAAAAAAATAAGAAGAAAATGCTAGATGAGTTCGGCGTTTCCTATCTGACTACTCTGAGAAGAAAGACCGAAACAAACTCAGAGGTCACAGTCTCTTTTAAAGTCCAGACATAATCTTGGTCAGGCCATATGAGGACCATGTAGATTAGTGTCTGAAATGGTCTTTTGAGGAAAGAACCACACAGATTTGAGTGGACCTGTCCAGTCAGTGCAAGCATTTGTCAGTAATCGTAGAGCTCAACTCAGAACTTAAGGAGCTCAACTCGACGAACAATACCAAAGAAAGGACATTTGGGTAGGTCGCATAAAGTACTCAAACTGCCAGACCATCATTTAAACTAACTGAGAAAGAAAAAATTAAAGAAAGGAAAAACAATAAAAATAAAATATCCACATAGTCCTCACATTCACAATAATTAAAACAATATAATACTTTACAAAGTAATCATGTTATTTTGTAT
Source organism: Xanthia icteritia (assembly GCA_949128155.2). Taxonomy (NCBI): domain Eukaryota; kingdom Metazoa; phylum Arthropoda; class Insecta; order Lepidoptera; family Noctuidae; genus Xanthia; species Xanthia icteritia. Next base: position 11,501,557 of record OX421934.2, read on the forward strand.
ATAAATTTCAACAATGTCAATATGTATATAAAAAAACTGGTATTTTTAATGATTTACATAATAATTAAAATGTCAAATTTTATAGTTTTATCACAAAGCTTAGCAGAGCGAGCAGCTCAATCCCACGCTTTTTTATCTTCTAAATAATCTGAAATTTTATAGTACCCTTTTTTACAAAGTTTGGTTTTAATACAGCTTTTAAATCGTTTAATGGGTAAGTTTCGAATATCAATGGGAAGTTTGTTGTAAAAGCGTATACATTGACCCATGAACGAGTTGCCTACTCTGTGGAGACGTGTGCGATGTACAGCAAGGTTGTGTTTATTCCTGGTATTTAAACTATGAATATCGGTCATTTTCTTAAAATTTGATATATTTTTGTGTACATGTAATAGGTTTTCAAAAATATATTGTGAGGCTACAGTCAGGATGTTTATTTCTCTGAATTTTTCTCGAAGGGAATCCCTTGGACCTAGGTTGTAAATGGCACCTAGGTTGTAAATGGCACCTAGGTTGTAAATGGCGTATAAAGAGACAATCATTTAGTATTCGGTAGATTACCTACTGAATCTAAATCATTCATTTTATAATGAAGAGTAAGTAAGTACCTAGATGCAATCAACCATACAGATTGATGGTTTGTGAAAGTGTGGTGGTGTGCGTAGTCGCAGCGGCAAAATGTCGAATTTCTTAATTTCAGTTTACCAGATATTTAGTGTATGACGTCGTGTGTGGTTTTTCTTATGTACTTATAAGAAAAAAAATACATTCAATAATTAGTATGTAACGAGAGGTAAATGTGTATGTTTAAATGAAATTTGTGTGTCATAAAACTGTGAAGATAATCAAGTTTCAGCTGCGCTGACTTATAATTTTTTACGCACGTTGCTTTGAATTTGTGTGTAATGTTTGTGAACACAGAATTTGAAAAATACGTACCGTTCAGAAGATATACACGAAAAAGTAAAATACGGTTATTACGTCCAAGTACTTAAAATATGAACTCTAGAGCCTAACTTATAACGTTTATTTGTATCTTGTAAGGGTCTTCAATGTCCTGCCAAGTTTCATTTATGTGCTCTTAGTAATTAATGAGCAATGGCATAATTTACTACGACTGGACCACTATATTGTATAACATCCGATTGTAAGACTTATTAATGGAAAAGCAAAATAAAACACAACAGTGTATTAATTCAAGTTGAATTAATACACTAAATATCGGAATATGATTTATTTTGCTTTTGCTGAGCTGAAATTTTACATGTTATATAGTTATTCATATTATGTAAAATTTCAACTAAATAGTTATTCACGTGTAAAATTTCAGCTCATTACACTAAATAATTAAAGAAATATAATAAAAAGAAGGCCGTGCAGTATGTAGAGCTAATGTTCAAATATTCCAGTATAGTATCGTTATTGTGTTTAATACTTTCGTACAGGTGCGTGCACAATAGTTTAGCAGAAAAAAAAACAGCTGCATTAACTTTATACTCTTAAAATTATTTATTAGTTAGACTATTTTTTTTAAACTACTTTATAAAAAAAGTAATAATAGCATTGATTTATAAAGAATCAGTTTTTTTATTAAATATAAATAACAAATATGATTAAATTGCCTACTGTAAAAGCCCATAGAGGTATAAGTAAATCTTAGGTTTTACTAGTACATTTTCGGGAGTTCGTCTTCTCGTTCGTCTTTTACAGCAACAAGTATGTCACACAATCACAGATCACAGAATCACAGATCAGTAACAATTGGCTCAATTGTGAAGGTGGTGGAGGTACCGTAGGTACTGCACTAGCAGTACCTTTCTACCTACGTTTTAGCGCATAATCATATAAATGATAACATGCACTGGAATTACAGAGATCACTTTTTTAACATATAAGTAGGTACTTTAGTAAGTACCTACTTATATGTTACAAAATAAAGACTTCCTCAAAGCACAGTCGTCCTTGGCTGCACATTTGTGACTGATAAATAAAACAGAACAGCTACCTAATAACGTAACATATTTTTGTAAACGATTACGACTAATCTGTTTAATTTTGACAGTTCAACTACATTCATTACATTATTTACGTTGTTGAACAGATTTTTTTCGTACTTATGAAGCAATAGATTAGCAATCTGTTTCAAAACGATTCAGATTGATCGTGTATTACGCAATTGGGCACAGGAAGCGCGCGCTAAGAAGATACCTACCTACTTTTAAGTATTCCCTATTTAGAGGGTGACACTGAAATTCTTAGAAAATAAAAAAACTGAACAAACTAGCAAGTTATTAGTTTTATTATATCTTTTCAAAATAGTGTCCATTTACATCAATGCATCGCTTCATCCGATGGAATCACTGAGAAAAGCACTTTGCTCACTCGTCCTTAGGGGTCTCTACGACGGAATTTTGAAACGCAGCCACTGCTTCCTAAGTTTTTCTTTTATTTTCGGAAATAAATAAAAATCGCAAGGTGCGAGGTCGGGGCTATAGGGTCTGACGTCGCCAAGTAGTCGATTGTTTGCTTGGCGGTGTGCGACGAGGCGTTGTCGTGGTGAAGGAGGATCCTACTGCGAGGTCTTTCTCCCGAACTTTTTCCAAGACAAGTGGCAAACAATTGTTAGTGTACCACTCTGCAGTAACTGTTTTTCGATGCTCTAAAACAATTGTTGCGTAATGACCTGTCCTTCCGAAGAACGAGGCCACCATATTTTTGCCAGCTTCGACCTCTCTTCACTTTAGTTGGCAACTCCTCGGAAGGCAACACCCAGACAACATACTGTCTGTTAGTTTCAGGATCATAACAATAAATCAAGCTTTCGTCACTCGTAAGTATGTCGAACACAGCATTTGAGTCACCTCCGTTAAATCTTTATTTTATTTATTAGGGACAAAATACAACAACAGTTGTAACTGTTGTTGTATTTTGTCCAAGTTTAGGTGTTAAGGTTAAAAATTATGAGTCGTAACATAAATAGGTAAACATATAACTCGTGGACAATGGTGTGGACCATTGTCCACGAGTTAATCATAAATGTTATGTTATTAGTAAATCTTTGAACCATTTCACGACACCAATCAACACGACGGAGTTTTTGGGCCTCTGTTAAATTATGTGGTATCCACCGGGCACAAAGCTTCCTGACCGCTAAATGTTCATCGAGGATTTTGTGCACTTGACTCAAACCAATGCCTAAGCTTGTCCGAATCTGCTGATAAGTCACTCTTTTGTCAGTCTCTATCATACGCCGCACAACACTGACGTTATCTTCCGTCGTCGCCGTAGAAGGCCGTCCCTCACGCAGATCATCGGTGAGATTAGTGCGACCACGTTTAAACTCTTAAACCAGTTGTAAACAGTGGCACGAGATGGGGCTTCATCGTGAAAAGCCAATCAAAGTCTATCATAACTTTCTTGTTGACTTAAATGACATCGAAAGTCATAAAAAATCATTGTACGAAAATTTTCTCGCGTTAAATTCATGCTGATGTGACACAGAGAATTTTCAATTTGCCACCATATCGTAAACAAATGACAAATGAATAAAATACATACACAATAATATTAGCAGTTCCATTTTCAAAATTTGAACTTATTTTTTATTATATTGTTTACAAGTGGCCAGTTCTAAAAACTTTCAGTGTCGCCCTCGTATACCGTTTAGTTTTTAAATTCGACATTTGAAATGACTACTAGTGTTAGTGTTTTTTTTCCAATTATTATTAGTATTTCTATTGAATCAAAATTTTTTTTAATTGTTTTTTTTCTTGTAAGTTGTAGTTCCAACGGAAACAGTTTTTGTTGAATAGCTTTCCAATGGTTGGAGCACAAATTTGTACTTATCATACACAATTACACGACGTCATACACTAAATATCTACGAAACTGAAATTAAGATATTCTTTATTTTTCCGCTTCGACTACGCACACGTGTAATCGGGGAAGCCAGTGCTAGTTGGGTACAAAATGCAATCATGATAGTTACAAGTAGTTATAACCCATCAAATTTTCTCAGAGAGGTCCATTTAAAAAGCTTTTCCCTGATGATGCGCGAATAAAGTACTTACATATGCTCAGACTGTCATGCCTAAAGAGCCTTATCCAAAACTATTAGGTAATGATAGAGCGGATTAAGAAGGCACATGTCAATGCGTTCGCGTATGTTATTGATTGATTAGGTATCAATCTATCGATTGTTCATTTGGACGACAGTTTTGTTAATTAATGATGGTGCTGCGATAAAGTCGCATTCTTAGGGTATGTATTAGATGTTTGGGGACTCACATTGTGCAGGATGACGACCTTGTCCGCTGTCTTGAGATGGTGTAGCTGATGCGTGACGAGGATGCGTGTGGCGTGCCGCAGCAACCCCATCACACACTCGGACACCAGGTGCTTGCCCACGTGGGTGTCCACGGCTGAGAGAGGGTCGTCCAGCAGGTAGATGTCGGCCTGTTAGCGACCGGAATAAACAAATAAAATTCAATTAGGTAATTATATGACTACTATAAAAATACACTTGAATCTAAAAAAAAATATACATAATAGTACATTATGTTACGATTAGACATCGGATATTTGGATGCATATTTACCTAAAGTTGAGGTGTTCCTATTATGGAATGCACTTTTGAATCGAAAAAATCCCAGGATTCAGGGATTGACCAATTTAGAGTTCAGGGGCGGCAGTCTCGACATACGTCGCACGTGTCTAGGGACGCCATTACGACTTTGCAACCGAATTCAGTCGTATAGCGATCGCTATCTATATCGAGACTGCAGGGTTTGATTGTAGAATCAAATGTAGATTTTCTTACGTTCAGGTGTTGGCTAATATGGAAAGCACTTTTGTATCGATCGCTAATGTTGTAATGTAGGTTGCCAAATTGGCATAGCACATAGCGAATAAAAACTTTTTTCCAAAAAAAACAAACGACTTCCAAAAAAACACTACAAAGGGAAAAATTACTTAAATTTCAGAAGCTGGTTTTGTATTTTCGTTATTTGCCACCGATTTCCCAAATTTTAAGCTTTAACACGTTCAGTGCCGGGAGCCCTCCTGGTGGGTTCACCTAGTCGCATATGAGATGCCGGGAGCCCTCGCGGAGGGCTCATTTTAAATGTAGGTTTTTCTTAGCGAATACAGCATTATAAACCATGAAAATAAAATTAGATGTATATTTTCACAAGATTTATTAATACATACATTGGTTTTAAAACCCAAGCATTTTCATTTTCAAAAAAACATTTTGTTCACAGCACAAATATTCACTAAATATTTAAAAGGTTGGAAACTACGTGTAGCGACAAGACCCCCTGAAAACACTATTTTACTTAGTTTTACAGTGTTTTATAATACGGTTTTAAACCTAATGACGTTGACCGTCCGCGATGGTTAACTTTAGCGCAAACGTAATGCCGGTGACCCTCCCGGAGGGTTCACTTCCAATATGTATGGCGGCATGGCGTATGAGCTCTATCAAAAGTGGGTGGCGTCGGAAGTGTTAAAGGCTAATTTTTGTTAGAGTCAAGTGTCATCGTCGTCCCCTGCCAGCTAAATGGTTGGTTTTCGATATTTGAAAAAATTCACAGCAGTAGTATACATAACGAAATTAAAAGCAAAACTATCACTGCTAAGTAGGCTCTACAAGTTAACGAGTATTAATCGACCAACTTACATTTGCAGTTGTAAAAACATGTTCTCCCATACATTCCGTAAGGGAGAATATTTTATTCAACTACAATGTTAAGTTTGTTCTCGGGATAAATTCATCCCAACCACGGAATCCTTCATTGTGCACTGTCCGACATGCACTTGGCCGGTTTTTTTATGTTAGAATCGCGAAAGTAACTTTCATAAGTCGTTTCCATACCATGTACATATACGATCATTTGCGCATTCCCGGATTTTCTATAATAAATTGCAGCAGCAGCAGCTTCTTAATTTTATTTTTCCTTATTTTATAATAAGGAAAAATAAAATAGCTGCTGCTATAATTTCTTAGTCAAAACTTAACTTTATGTAAATTTGCATCCAATTATCCGATCTCTGGTTATAGTCCCGAAAAAATATTTTTGTCGTAAGGAAGTCTCCACCTTTTTTGTCTTTTTTCATTGAACTTTAGGTATATTAGCTCACCTATTTCCGATCACTGGTAATGAATGTACACGTGTTTCATACGACGATTTTCTTCACACTTGCGAGGGAAAATACAGACTTATGCTATACTAACGTAATTATAGATATAATACATTTAGATTCGATTCGATTCCCGCACGGAACAAATATTTGTATGACCTACAATTAGTTGTTCCGGGTCTGGCTGTTTGTGTATGTGAGTTTAAATGTTTGTAAACGTACTCACAATACAGGAGAAATTCCTAGTGTGGAGCAATGTTTTTTAAAAGAAAAAGCAAGATTTATAAAGTTCAACTGACCTATGTTTCCAGGTACTGACTATCCGGAGCTTCTTTTAAAAACTTGCCAACGTCGGTTGGTGACATTACTTTAGATTTCGTATTTTTGATAATAATTAACCACACAACGAAAATGTTAACAAATATTTATGGAAAATGGTATGCAGTTTTTTTCGCGCTCCGGGCAAACGATGCGCGTGCAGGTGTAAATAAAGGCACTGGCAAAACCGCTAATCATATTGCTATCACATCCTATATTACAAAAATATAATAAACTCAAAATAATAAATTTAATACGCAAATAAATTAAGGTTAATATCTTAATATGTAGTGAAAAATATACATATAATTTGATGAAATATTATCTTGATTTATCATATTTTATTTATTTACACAGTAGGCAAAAGGCATGAAGTCGCTTTGATATGATTAAAAAAAGCTCACATCTCCGACTAGTAAATAGTTATCTTTGGCGCACATTACCGCACTAGTGCGGTAATATAAAGTAAAAAGCACACGTGTATGACATATTGCATTATAACCCTAAAAGCTATTCAATAAGAGCCACTTTACGAGGAAGCGTGTTGAAAATATAGGTACTTAATTTAAAGATAGGTAATAAAAAAGATTTGTAAAAAAAAACGTTGGAAAAATGGAGTTGTTGAAATTAATCTGCTATCCTTGTCACGCAAAACGATCATTATGTATTTATGTACTGTATGACGCGAAGTTACTATGGCGTTCCTGTGTTGTGACGTCAGATCGTGGCAGTGCTGTCTCTGCCTAGCATATACTTGAAAACACATACAAGCTCGCCATTTTTTAGGGTTCCATACCCGAATGGTGCCAAACGGAACCCTATTACCATATGACTAAATAAGGAGCAGACTTGCGCGGGGGGTGCACCGGTGCCCTCTAGAGGCCAAATCAGTTTGAACCAGCTCCTCGGTAAGAAGACAAAGTTAGGGTGTGCCCACTGGCAGCGAAACGACGCGACGCGGACTGTTAGTTTTATTTGTTTGTAAAAAGATTACAAACTGTGGTACCTACTATGTGTACAAATAATGGTAGGACTACCAAGGAGATTTCTTTTTTTTATATCCAAAAGATCTGGTCAAATAATCTATCCCATTAAAAACATAAATGTGAAAATGGGAGCCAAGTTCAATATTTTAAGAATACGCGTGGTTGTCGACTTCGCCGACAAAAGAATTGATATCTATATGGGTGCCAAGTTTTGTAGATAATCCTGAAATGTATTAATAACAATGTACAATATTCTAAAATAAATTTAAAACACAATTTGATTTGATGATTTCAGCATTTGACTTGGCTAGTTTTAACATGAGTTGTGAAGTCTTACCGACAATTATTGTCCCAGGTGAAATCATCTGATAAGTATAAAATTAAAAATAAATATTTCCCAAATTGTTTTTTGGTTTATTTTCCCTACAAAAATTTCCTTTCACAAATAATATGGCAACCCTACTATGAAAGTAGGTAAGAATTTTGAACTCTGTTAGGAGGCTTTCCTTCTGCTCGGTTTTATATTCATGTGTTATTAGTATTACTAAGCGTCCGCTGTCCGTCTGTCTGTCAGCGAGCTGTATCTCATGAATCGTTATAGGTAAACAGTTGAAAATTTCACAGATTGTATATTTCTATTGCTGCTATAACAAAAAATAATAAAAATTTAATAAAATTAAAAATTAAAGAGTTGATCATACAAAAAACTTTTGATTTTGAAAAAAAAAATTGTAACCCTGGCATGCCCTACATGTCATTGTCTAGAATTCATCTAGTAGAGAACAAATATATTTTTTATATTTCTTTATCTTTAAAAATGAAGAAATAGGGGGCCGTAAAACTTGTTAGTTTTAGACCATTTTTGTACGAGCTCTATCTCAACAACTTTACACATACTGTTTATAATAATAAAAAAATACTAAAAACATAGACACGATGCGACTTTCAATTTAGCCTCAAGAAACCTATGTAGGTATAATAGAGCTTAGGTACTTCTTCTTCATGATACTCACTAGATAAGGGTCTCTGTCCGTTATGAAGGGACATAATGTCCCCTTCATTTCGCTTTATTTAGATACTGGTGCCGGTTTTCTTGTCACAAATTAAATTTTGGTGATTTTTAGTCTAGTTTAGAGGCAACTAGACTAAAAATCACCAAAATTTAATTTATTCCTGTCAAACGACGATTTCCCATTCTGAAATAGACTAAAGTGACACAACTTAACTATATTTTAGTTTCACAGCACTAAGATGGTACTGAGTTATTAATTTAGTGAAAATGACAAAATACCTTGTCTTGTTTTGTCTCTGCACCACCCTAAGGTTGACTGCAGGTTGACTGGTAGAAAATGCCTCAGGCATTAAGTCCGCCTTTGTACAGTATTTTTTTACTTGTGCATAAAGTTTTAATAAATAAATAAACTAAATCTGACTATTTTTTATCGCGATTGGTGTGAATTAGTAGTCGTGTACCGAAATACACACCAACAACTCGATTTCAGGTGCAAATACAGTACTGTATCTTTTTTTTTTCTTTTCTTTTGCTTATACCGCAAAAATACTGAAAACCCCGATTATAATACCTATAAACCCCTAAAACTCAATACATAGGTACATTTTCATATTTTCCATACAAAAAGAGAAAAATTCCATATAAAACACGCCGAGACTGCCCAATATGCGCGCCACAGGCTCTAAAAAAAATTCACGGGGTAGGGCAAAAAAATACCACGTGGAGTCGCAATAGTCAAATTCGATTTTAGTTGTGTCAAAATTATTTTTAAATTTAGAGTTTTTTTTTTTGCAGAATGGCTTTAAGATTCTCATAGCCAAAAGTAAGGAATTTTAGTGATAGTTTAGTTAGTTTAGTTCGGTGTACAAGAGAATCGGCACCACTGGCAGACTAGAATTTTCCTGATCTGACTAGGATATGTGATCGACGGCATGGCCGCACCCAGGTCGCATACGATATATGCTATACCGTAGATACATCGTAGCCGACGTGCTAGAGAGAACTTACCAATCTACAAAAAAGGTTTTCTGTAATTAGTTTCTCTCTCAATATCTTACTCTTTCGTATATATATATTCTTGATAAAGAGCAGACAGGTCGTAGACATTAATAATGAAGAAATGTTATCATGATAATGACCCAAACTCGAAAGTACCTATGAGCTTATCGATTTAATCATTTTACTTGACTATATATTAATATTCTTTTTTGTTACTAAGATTGGTAGACACTTGATTATAAATCGTTTAATGTTATACTAACGGTAAACAATTGGAAGAAGCCGTTAATTCAAAACTTAATAACACCTTTCATCCATAAATGTTTCGACAACTAAGTTATCGTTCAACAATTATCGAAGATCAAATAATATTATCAACAAACAATTCATTGTTGAGTATTTGCGTAGGGGAAGTACGTACAAAATGACATACAGTTTTGGTTTTGGGTCATAACTCTTTAATGGTAAATCACAGCGCATTCATATTGCACACCAGTAATCTTAGGTTTCATATCTTTGAATTAGAATAGACACTTAAAAGATAAACCAACTAGAAAAAATAATATTTTTAAATTTAACTGAGATCAACGAAATCCATTTTGTCCATATGCTATGGACAAAATGGCATACCACATACGGACTAAATGACATACACAGCAAAAGATATAAAATTACAAGCAAAGCTCACAAATAAACCGCTTGGTTCGTTTAGAAACGTCCGCGCAAGAAGCGTGGGCCCAATGCGAACATTTTAAACACCGCAACCAGTCTTCTCCAGGTTTTGATCGCGAATAAAGATCAGGCATTGTTATATCTGTAAAGAAATTAACAGCTGATTAACGAGAAACTGGTATTGGGTACCTACAATGAACTCATTGTATTGAACATACCTATGTCATTTTGTCCATTACATATGTATGTCATTTTGTCCATAAAGCGTTATAAAAAAACAAAATTCAACAATAAATGCAAAATGATTATTATTTACGGAAAAAACTATTTGATCGCGACAATAAATACTTAAGGGATGTAATAAACGTAAACACAAGATAATATTATGAAAAACATAATATTAATACACAAAACTCCCTGCAGTTAAAAAAAAATCGTAACTTACCAAAGTTTATCTTCGTCCATGACACCCAAACGAAAGACTGGCGCGAGTTCACGTTTTGACAGGTTAGTATTACCGGCTGGAGTCACGTGATGTAGTTGTCTATGGCGGACTAAAAGCGGCAGAATTTGAAATATCATGCCTGTGTCATTTTGTCCGTATATGTCATTTTGTACGTACTTCCCTTACCTCTAAAGTACATATTGTAGATAGTCAGTTCCCCTTATTGTTGATATTTTAAATTCAATATGGAGGAGTGTAGTATACAAACATTGACGCAATACTCTTAAATCGCAAGGTATATAGCGAGTTTTATAAGCTGTACCTACCCTTAGTTTAAACAACTTGGAAAATAGTATATCTAACCACTGACCACTAACCGCCCTTATCGATACGCCATGCGTCATCGACTTTGTTTAGAAACTACATATATAAAGCGCCCCCACGACAGTATTTGCAACCATTTGGCTCAAAATACTGCAACGCACACTTAGGTACGGTCAGCAACGAGAGTTATAAAATGAACATTGGTAGCACGAGTTTTCGTAACTAATAGCGTTGCATTACAATATAAAATGTATATATGTATGATATAAACAATATTCATCACCATCACCGTCGCCGACACTGCATCGTCATCCTGTTTACAACCTCTCTGAAAATGGTTGGTACATCTGACAACTCAAGCACCGCGCGCGCTCATTGTTCAATTCAAATAGGGAAGAACGAGTAACTCTCGGCTTCGTTAAGCTTCTTTTTATACCCGTTAGTTACCTGTCTATAGCAAGCCCTGGCAAGCCCGATGCGCGCGCGCTGTCCGCCGCTGAGGCTGATCCCGCGCTCGCCCACCAGCGTCGAGTCACCCGCAGGCAACTGCTCGAAGTCACGCACCAGTGCACACGCACTCACTACCTTCAAATTTACATCAGATTATTATTAACGGAAACTGAGTTACTTCGTTTTAAACCAAATAAGCAAGTAGCGGTTATACTCAAGTGTTTCGACTATTATTTAAGTACTTATACAACATGCAACACTAGCGTTAGGCATGCTTTAAGGTCAGGATCGCCAAATTATAGTTATTACTTGATAGTATGACATTATTTGACTAACATACTCAAACTCACCTTTTTATAACGAATACGGTCATACGGCAGTCCGAAGAGAATGTTTTGACGCACGGTAGCTACGAAGAGCCAGGGCTCCTGACTGGCATAGGAGACTCTTGCACCGCCCAACGATACCGTGCCCTGAGACGGAGACAGTTCACCCAGAATCACTTGGAGAAGGGACGACTAAATAGGACAAGAAAAAACAACAATTAGGTAGGTACACATAAGTAGTGATGATGGATCTCTTTGTATTAGTACATTGGCGACGGTATGTCGAAGACAATAAGGATGTAACAATAGTACGTTTAGTCATTTAGTGTAGTTATATTGTTGTCGTAAAATCCATAAATAATTACATAATGAGTACTGAAGTGCTCGTAGTTTTTCATTGGGTAGTGATATTCAGACTATAAAGTTACGGCAGAAGTTACGACAAAAAAGGTGCAGGCCTACTCATTTTACTAAACGAGGTTTTATTAGGTATATACGAGTATGCTAGTAATACCTTTCCAGAACCTACTAATCCGGCAATGCCCACGAACTCCCCAGGCTGGGCAGTAAGCGTGATGTTCCTCAGGGTGTTCACTATCGCCTCAGGTTGCCAGCTCGCACTTAACCCATTCAGCACCAATCCTGTATGCTTCTGCTTTTCCTTCTCAGTACCATTGCTTATTATAGCTTTCGAATCGATAGCTGGCACTAACTTCTCGGGCGTCAGTTCGTCCAACAACAGGAATTCCTAAACAGAACACAAAACGTTTGCATGATATACCTATCACTTGTACTCAATTTGAATAAACATAGCACATCAGTGTTTAAATATCAATACAATGTACTTCATTTGCGGTTTACCTCAAGCCGTCTGATGGAGACTTTCGTTTCTGCCAGGAATGCGAGCGCCAATGGGAAAAATATGTTACAGGCGAGTTGGAGTAGATTGAAGTATTGAACGAGGGAGAATGTGATTTCGGCTCGGATGTCGCCGCCTATGAGCACGAACGCGACGATGGCGGAGAACAAGATGAAGCGTTCCGTGAACACGCTCAGCGCCGTGGAGAACCCTTTGATCATAGACGTGCGCAGCACGAAGCTCACCTCTAACCTAACAACATAAACATGATCATCGGTTTAGTTTCACTTTTTATTTATTTAGGATCTCCAGCAAAATATTTTATAGGTACGCATAAATAATCATGAGCAAATTGAGCAACATCTGTTAGGCAAGACTTCTTCATGAACATGCAAAAAAGGAGGTCTTTAGTATTTCGATCTTGTCTTATAGATTGGCTGTACTTACTTCCGCAGTTTATCTACTAGCCTTTCAAAAGGCTTCTCCCAAGCATACATTTTGATGACTTGCACGCCGTTCACCAGCTCGCTCATCACCTTTACCCTTTCATCTGTGCGTTTTGCGATTTTTCCTCGTAGTGTTCCTTGAAGATTACTTAAATATGCTAGAAATAAGTACATACAAATAAGTTGATTAAAATGTTTTTTTCAGGGTACTTACCTAACAAATTGCATAGGAAGTCATTTGCTCGCGCACGACTGAAAAACCGGCCAATGCAACGAAGGGTTCCGTAGTAGGGATAAATTTATCCCAAGAATAAACTTAACATTGTAGTTGAAAACCATGTAAACATTTTATAAATAGCGTTTATTTGTTGGCTAAATACGAGGCTTTTGGCTACTTTTGTATTTGTGTATTTTGTGTTTTTTATTTAAATGTGCGTTTTGTTTCTGCAGAATAAACGTATTTCTTTCTTTCTTTTTCTATGTCCTCCCATACATTCCAACTGCAAAAGTGCGCACAATATAAGATAATTACCATGTCATTTTAAAACCGTAATCTATGAATAAAGAACCATACTCTGTATTTTATTTCAAAATTTTAGACTTACTAGTTTCGGAGATAAGGTCATGGTCGGAGATATGGTCAATTTTCATATATTTACTTAAATATCTTTTAAACTGATTATTTTAAAATTAAAAAATAATAAGATTGTCCTTACAACAAGCCCTTTCATTTGATACGGCACAGTTTGCAATTTTTTTAAAAAAATTTCAAAACATTTTTTTTTAATTCTCCAGTTGCTCCCGAAAAACGCCCATATTCAAAATTCATTAATTAACGTTAAACGTCCGTGTTTGGGTCACAGAAATTCAAGTGTGTAGTACATATAATAAGTTGGTATGGCATAGTAAGTTGGTTCAATAGATTGGGAGTAAATTGACTGTGACAGACGGACAGCCAGCCAGCCAGCCAGACAGACAGACACACGAGTGATTCTATAAGAGTTCCGTTTTTTCCTTTTGATGAACGGAACCCTAAAAAGTAATTATTTGTACCTACAAATTCATTCAATTGTGTAAACGTTGTAGAAGCAAATGCTTCTCATCCGACATCATCGTCAGTCTTTTGTGTTAGGTATTTATTTATCATTTGCATGCGACGTGTGTTTATCTTAGACGGGGTACTATAAAAAAACAATGTCACCATCATACTTATGAACAGTGATTTTCATTTACCTTGGACGAGTACAGTTTGTAGGAATATGACGGTGAGCGCGGCGACGGTGGCCCAACCCACGTGCTGCCACACGAGGTACGACACCACCGGCACCACAATGGGCATGACCCACAGGTAATTCAGAAATAGAGCCACCATATCAAAACGATTCACATCATTGGACATCAGGTTGATCACCTGTCCTGGCTCCGTTTTGTTTAACCCTGTGCGATCGAGTTTCAATATCTAAAATAGAAAATAATAAAAGTTAGAGCTAAGTCCGTTCTCTCTCATGCACGTAACATAATACAGGCTGGCAGGGACATCGACGATAAAACTGTTACCATGGATTCAGTACATGATTCTGAACCAAAATCGGCTGTTCTATACATTTTGACCGCGTAGGTAGGTATTCCACTTTTCTATGAAACAGCAATGTTTTTTAAAATAACTGATGAAAAATCTCAACGTCACGCAGGGGGTTCAGAATCATGTACTGAATCCATGGTAACAGTTTTCACGTCGATGTCTTTGCCACCCTGTATTATGTTACGTGCATGAGAGATAAGGGACTGTATACAATTTTATGGAACAATAGTGTCAATAGTGCCGTGAGACGCTCAAGTCCCTCAAGCTAATATAATAAAATTAAGTATGAATTTAATCAGTATACTTACTTTTCTATACAACAATGAACAGCTAGCTATTCTTACTCTCATTCCTACACGTCCTTGACTCAACTGTATGTGATTGAGCATTAAAGCTGTCACTATACTCAAAATATTCATAAGAAAGTTGTAAATATGTGCATTTCTATAACTTTCTGGGGTTTTGTCCTCAGAAAAATAATTTATGAATAACGCTAGAGTGAATGGAATTAAAGGCCTGAAAATAAAATAAAAACAAAATGAACATGCTTGTTTATGTAATTAATGGGTAATAATAATCTTACGTGTGTTTATCACAACGAGTCCACATGTTTGATTCATAATTAAATAAATCAATAATAAGCTTTTTGTACAAAGAGAAACACTTATATGGTTAATTATACATATAAACATGATTGTACAAGTGGAAGTCAAAATCAGGTCATGACTTGGTGACTTGATGAACGGGTGTAGGTACATACACAGTACACCGCTTCATTGAGAACGCACAGACACTGATTGAGATCGACCTTTGCCCGCTGTCGATCTCCGTCTTGTAATTACTACTCTGTGCAGTTACTTTACTATACAACCATAGAATTATGTTCATTGTAGGAAAAACTCTAAATGAAATACCATAAATATACACCTCTGCCTAACCCAACCCTACTTTCCTTCGGGGAATACACATGTCTGATCTGAAATGTTTGACTCTCTTTTTCTTAGGCGTAGGATGTGGGTACTTTGCAAACTCTATCTACTTTCTGATTCAAGAATGGATACACCTACTATAATAATAAAGGGCAAGACTCACCATAAAAAGATGAACAATAAACCGACAACCAGGCCACACAATAAGTACTCCACCCAAAACGATCGTATTATGGCCTTCGAGAAGGAAGGCTTGATTCCTTTTTTCTTGGCAGTGTCGAGTTCTTCCTGCCATGCCTGCTCGAGGCGGTCGCCCAGCCGACCGGAGTGGTCGCCGTCTCGGGCTTTCCACAGGTCATCCACGGTAAGGCCATGTTTGAAACCACGATGGAATAGACTAAAACTCCAACTGTAACAAAATTTTAAAAATATTCATATATGAACTGCCTTCTTCCTTGCTATGAAAAATATGTTATGTAGGAAAATGGCATTTGTAGATTATTTTATACCTACATAGAATACCTCATACCTCATAATTTTATGAATTCTATACAAATCAGCCTATTGTAGACATGAAAAGCAACTGAACTTCATTCTAAATCATATTAAGGCCATTCGAAACAGATTTTAATTTCAACAAGAATCTTACTTCTTTTTGTAAGTGCTCCTTAATCAAAACTTTTGACCGTAGAACCAAGTTAAACCAAGAAACACAGTTACATACCTACAGTGATTTAAAAATAAAACCGGCTCATAGATTTTCGAGAAACTCCCGAGTCCCGGACAAAGAAACCAAAAATTTACTCGATGACTAATTTGACCTACTTATTTAAGTAGTCCAGAGTGAGAGTAGTACGGGCGAGAAAATTCCACTAAGATTATGTAATATCACTAATAACGATTGGAGATGACCTAAACACAAATACCTAATACTTATTACCATAAATTTAACTGTGTTTTCAGCTATTAGAAAGGTGTGCATGAAGCACATGGTCAAATGTCTTTCTAACATTCGCTTCAAAAAAAAAAAAAACATTTACTTTGCTTTGTCTTAACTGATTATGTGACTTCTACCTGAAGAACTTGATTATGTAAGATGAAGCTGGATCGACCTGCATTCTGTATTTAGTACAACAACATAGACTCTGGGATACCGCAGGGATATGTTTTATGACCAATTTCATTCTGTTCCAGATACGTGTGGAGCGATAGCAGGCGGTTATTTTATTAATTAAAAAGATATAACCGTATGCCTCGTACACTGTTATTATAACAACGTTGCTGAGGCAACAGCAATCAATAAATTAATGACTATGTAATTTGAGGTATTCCATGAAGCACACCCAAACGAAGCACACCCAGACGAAGCACACCTAAAATATTCGCACACCCATAGGTGGGCTTCAAATAAAAATTTAAAATAGTGCGGGGACTAAGTTTTTATTTCTTAGACCCCGCACTATGCGAGTGATATTCGTAGGTGTGCTTCGTGGAATAGGAAATTAATTATTTTAATTTTTATTTGAAGCCCACCTATGGGTGTGCTAAGTGGAATACTTTAGGTGTGCTTCGTCTGGGTGTGCTTCGTTTGGGTGTGCTTCATGGAATACCTCTGTAATTTATTTTGTTCCTTTTGGTTACGAGTTGTTTCCTTTTAAGCATTCTTAGAGATACAAAGTGTACCTAGGTAAGTACCTATGTACTGCAATACCAACATTCCGAAACTTCTTAATCAAAATAAATTCGAAGTAGGTATGCCGCTCGTTATATGACAAATTGACTAGCGCATACAGTTGTATCATGCTGTAATAAAGTTTTATTATCATGGCGAGGAATTAATAGAGACAAATGAGCATTTTCGTTAGTAACGAGGTCGTGTCTTGGATACCTACATACAGACTGTACAAAATTAATCTGTTCTGTTTGCCTTAGCTATACAGTTTTATCTAATCTGCGGAAATGAAACCCATATATATCCATAACTTGAACGCATTTATAACCACCTGAACAGACAGAGGCAACTGAAATAAGAACATTTATAGCGCGCAAAAACCATCGCGGACGGTCAACGGCTTTAGGTTTTAAACCGTGTTATTCAACACTATAAAACGAAGTAAAATTGTGTTTTCAGGGATTCTTGTCGCTAAGTATACGTGGTTTCCAAGCTTTTAATTTTTTTATGAATACTAGTGAATAAAAAAAAATTAAAAATGCTTGGATTTTAAAACCAATGCATATACTAATAAATCTTGTTAAAATATATACCTACTTATTATATTTTATTTTCACGGTTTGTAATGAAGAACCGATTCGCTAAGAAAAACCTACATTTAAAATGAGCCCTCCGCGAGGGTTCCCGGCATCTCGAAAGCGACTTGGTGAACACTCCAGGAGGGCATGCGGCACTGAACGTGTAGGCATCGTTTGCTTTGGCCTTAGTCTTGACTTTTCTTAGACAGGAAGCTTTTGCTAATGATTATATTAGATAACTTTCCTAAAATACATAGGTAGGTACGTCATGTTTACCGCAAATAAACGTATTTTCTTTCTTTTCTTTTCTTCTTTTTTACTTACTTTTAACGTACGTAATTTTAAGCCTTTTTCTACTATTTTTATTATGTAGGCTAAGGCTACCATTTTATTTATTTTGCACAGCCTTAAGTTGGTGTTTGTTAAAACAACCCAAGTCTACCGAAGTAAATATCTACAGCGATCGCAGCATGCTCGGACATAACTTTTACAAAAAATATGCAAAACCTGTCTGTGCTCGCCGGCTTATGTAAATAGACCTATCGATCGGACATATTATTATTATTATAATGAATAACCCATAAACTTTTTTCCTTTGAGCAGAGCATATTCTATGATCGGCGCAATTACTCTAACAATTCACATAAGAGGCGTATAGGCACTTATAATGTTGGCTGTTTGAATGGCTGTTTGTGTATGTGAGTATATATGTTTGTAAACGCACCCACGATACAGGAGAAATTCCTAGTGTGGGGCAACGTTTTTAAGTTTATTTGACTCTCATAGTGTGAAAGTCTCGAGAAGAGTTTACTACAGAAATGATTCTCTGAAGTAAGGTCTACTGCTGCCCCCCTCCACCCTCCGCGCACCTCTCGTTCGCCCGGTCTACAATTCGACAAGTTCTGAATACAATATTTACTCTACGTGAGACAAAGCGTCTTGTCATTAAACTAGACTGAAACTAGATAAAATTTGATTGCGTATTACTAGAATCAAATTATTTTCTTTGCAATTTGATCAGTATCTGCTAAACATATTCTCGTTATCTTAACTACCTATTATTTTCATAACTATGCGTTCTTGTAGTACTGTAGAAAATATTTTTTTCCGTGTGCGCTTTACAATGGAAAACTTGGTGAGTATCGCACGTAACTTGCCGCATACAGATTCCACTCCAGTTGAATCGGTTATCAATTATTAATCCCAGATAGGTATGATATGGGACTTGTTCTATAGACGATCAGTGGCAGTCTGTACCCTAATTGCGTAATACACGATCAATCAGAATCTGAATCGTTTTGAAACTGTTTTGACTGTTAATCCATTGCTGCATGAGTTCGAAAAAAAATCTGCTCAACAACGTAACACAATGAATGTTTTTAAACTGTCAAAATGAAAAAAAATTGTTGGTACGTGTATTAACTTGATTATTATTAAGTATTGTGTACAACTTTAGTTTTTTGTGGATTCAGAACAAGTCCCATGTCATGACCCACTTGGTCATAGAAGTAAAATCTTTTAATCTGCAAACATTCAGGTCACAATAAAAATAGACATAGCCACAATAAAGTTAGCAGATGACACAATAAAACTAATTAAAAAGCATTTTCAAATAAACTTACACTTAAGGACATTATAAGTGCCTATACGCCTTTTATGTGAATTGTTAGAGTAATTGCGCCGATCATAGAATATGCTCTGCTCAAAGGAAAAAAGTTTATGGGTTATTCATTATAATAATAATAATATGTCCGATCGATAGGTCTATTTACATAAGCCGGCGAGCACAGACAGGTTTTGCATATTTTTTGTAAAAGTTATGTCCGAGCATGCTGCGATTAGGGAATGCAATCTCGTCTCGCCGAGATCCCGATCTCGCGAGATCCCGGCCATATTTTACGAGATTGTATCTCGTCAAATTTCGTACGAGATCTCGCGAGATAACGAGATCGACAAATGCAGCGTGACGACGTGTATTTCATAGCGCGTCGCCTCTCAACTGTGGTTCCCACAAGTGTTGAGGCAGAACGAGCTTTTTCAGCAGCAGGGTATTTGGCATGCAAAATCAGAAGTCGTCTGTCAGATGATACTCTCGACATGATGTGTTTTTTGAGAAGCCATTTTCAGACAAACTAACTTGCCTTTCCGTACCTTGATAACTTCATCTGACTTCTACTTTAAACTTCTTTTATTTGATTAATACGATCTCACAACATTTATTTAAGACCTTGTGAAGTTAAGTTTTTGTTTTGTTGTATTTATTTACCATAAGTAATGTTCCTATTACTCTTAATTATTGAAACTAAAGTAATAATTTACAAAAGACTAAATATAGATAATTATTGTTTTGTTACCAATATTGTAAGAATTTGAACTGATTAGCTACAGTAGGTAGGTATAATAATTATAGACATAAACAAATGTTATTAGAGTTAGAGACAAAATAATAAGTACTCTGTTGATTTTTAAAATAAAACTTACATTATTTTTATAACTAAGCAACGCAGTTTCTATTACTATATTTTAACAAGATTTATTAGTTTATGCATTGGTTTTAACATCCAAGCATTTTTTATTTTTTTTTATTCACTAGTATTCATAAAAAAATTAAAAGCTTGGAAACCACGTATACTTAGCGACAAGAATCCCTGAAAACACAATTTTACTTCGTTTTATAGTGTTGAATAACACGGTTTAAAACCTAAAGCCGTTGACCGTCCGCGATGGTTAACTTTAGCGCAAACGTAATGCCGGCAGTGCTGGATTAAGCCAGCGCGGGGCCTGTAGCAAATTCTACCTAGGGGCCCCTAGGTAGAATTTGCTACAGGCCCCGCCCTATCATAGACCGATTTTTTTTTGCACCCCGGATAGTCTAGGCTTCCTATTGACCATTTATACTGAAAAAGGGGGTTATTTTGTTGACTAATGTAGAAATTTTTATGAAGGAAGAGAAACTAAGATGCAAGAGCGAGCGAAGCGATGTCAATTTTTTTTTAACCTCCGGTTGGTTAGGTGACCTATTCACAAAAACTATGAATGAAGAGAAACTTGCTCGAAATTTTTTAACACCTCACCTCTGAGAGGTTCTATTGACAATACATACAGGAATAGGAGTTGCTTTGTTGAGTTATGTAGAAAAGCTGTAGAATTAAGAGAAACTAAGATCAAGAGCGAACGAAGCAAGCTCAAAAAATTTTTGAATATCGCGCTTCGGAAGTTCGATTTGTTTTGACCGTTCTTACATAATATTTCATTGGACCTTCTATCCAAACGATTCACGTTTTTGTGACATCAAGTAAATTCAATATACCTACCACGTCTTAATAAGTATCACTCAAAAAATTACGCTCAGACGGAGGTGGGCGGGCTTAGACACGCGGGGCCCCCTTTTGCACGGGGCCCGTAGCAATTGCTACTCTTGCTACGTGGTTAATCCGGCACTGAATGCCGGGGTAACACTCCCAGAGGGTTCACTTCCAATATGTATGGCAGCATGGCGTATGAGTTCTATGAAAAATGGGTGGAGTCGAAAGTGTTAAATTATCAATTTCATAATGTGTTGTATAATAATATTGCACAATTGCAGGACTCATAATGCGAAGAGAAGCAGAGTGGGTTGGAGTGAGTTAGAAAGTGCTTTGCGATCGAAAAAATTGTTTTGCCTCCTTTCTGCAACGGTTTTTATTGTTACACTCCTGCTAGTACACAGAACCTACTTAATTCATAATTATACCATTGTATAGATAATTTAATGGAGATTAATACTGTACTTTTCAAAAATGGATTTAATGCAGCAGAAACGAAAAACCCATCATAATAGTTTGAAAATTCAATCAAGTGTGAAACCTGAACACACTGTAGCTTGCGAAAAAACCTGAGTAATTTTTTATTTTTTTATGGATTTGTTTCAGCCATACGAGGAACCCTATTGAAAATGGCTCTTTTATTCAAAGTAGTTTAATTATCATTAATAAAAAAAAACGAACCAATAGAATATCTATATCTCTAAATATTATAAAACAAAGTTGCTTTTCGCGTTTGTCTATTTGTCCTCATTTCAGAATTTCATAAAAATAATATTGTTATTTCCGAAGCTATTTTGATCAGTATATATAATTAATCCTTATCCGATAAAATATGTTATTAAAATGGGCCATTTAATTACGATAAAAATATGCCGTGGACATCACATCATTTAAATGAATACAATAAAAGATATCACAGATTTAAAATTATGCGCAGCAAAATAATTATGGCTGACGGGCGTGGCGCCATGACTGACAGGGGTCATTGACCTTTCCCGGCTAATAAGGAACTGCTAATTCTGAACTGATAATTGAAATTAATAAAGTTTGATGACAGTTTGGTTGAGGCTGAAAAACATCAATAATTAAGTATTTCGACGTCGTTTTCATATATCGGGACCATAGACCACTATTGTTTTTTTTTAATTGTAAGGCACACACAGTGATCGCGGAAATGTCCGAAAGGAATACCGTGGTTCCTGGCAACATACAGGTAACTGAAGGAACACGGGTGGGTTAAAGCTTCGTGCAGACTAGCGCGACGCGACAGCGCGACGCGACACCGGTTATTGTTAACCGTATTTTTTTTTTAGTAATTGTATTGTTCGAGTCGCGTCGCGACGTCGCGTCGCGCTGGTCTGTACGAGCCTTTAAGTCAGTAAGAGTCTGACACGCCCTCCCGCTCTGAACAGAGCGGGAGAAATTACCTAGGTATTTAATAATTTCCAACCTAAAAAACTTTTTTACAAAAAAAAACAACCGACTTCCAAAAAAAACACTTAAAAGAGAAAAATAACTTGAATTTCGGAAGTCGGTGGCAAAAACAATAGTATTTTATTAGATACATATATAGTAAAATATACCTACCGTAATATATATGAAAGCAATTCATAACTATTTCCCTAGGGATATAACTATATCACGGCTTCAACTATGCGAACTGCGAACCATCTTAAAATATAACTATATGGATCTGTATTTTCGTTTTTGCCACCGACTTCCGAAATTCAAGTTATTTTTCTCTTTTAAGTGTTTTTTTTGGAAGTCGGTTGTTTTTTTTTGTAAAAAAGTTTTTATTTTTTACTTTTTAGTTTTTTATTAAATTTAATTAGGTATAGGTAGGCAGTAATTAAGGTATTTTGATTTATAAGGTAAAATTATTTTTTTCTTTTCAGTGTTTTTAAGTTTTCGCTTTTAATTTTTTAATTCAGCCCACTCTAGTGTCTGCTGAGGAATCAATTCTCGATGTCAACGAGTATGTCTATCTAGGACAAGATATCTTCTAACTCCTGATCGATAAGGAGTTGTACCTTCCATCATCAGCTCAACGGAATATAAGAATACAAGTAACGGTCTAAACGTGCCTATAATATTCAAAGAATTATCCCCTAACCTTCTAACCTTTCACTGTAAGTTCCTATATGTACTGTTCACCGATGAGGAGTTCCATGCGGTATCTTCGAAGACTATAATTAGTTCACCACGGATGGATAGATAGAACCAGCAATTATTTTTGATCTTTAGTACAATATCCAAATCATATTACGTGTACTGTTTGTTTTTGAGGAGTTCCTTCGTTTATCTCCCAAAGTATACATCAAATCTTCACAAAATTAATATGGGACCACCTCAGGAGTATACCCTTACGAATAAAAAAAGAATTTTCAAAATCGGTTGACAATTGGCGGAGAAATCGGTGAACATACATAAAAAAAAAAAAATCCTTTTTTTGAAGTCGGTTAAAAAAGAAAAAGGCACACTGTGACTCAGTGACAGTCACAATGACAATGCAATGCTAACGGCACTTTATCCGATAATCAAGTCTATACACTTTATTTTTTTAGGAAGGGCATCCTCGCATAGTGAACAGTCCCGGGAAATCCCGGAACCGAAAGTACTGGAAAATCCCGGGAATATGCTTCGTTTTAGGAACCGGGATTTTCAAAACTGAATACCGGGATTTTCGGTACTTTCGGGAAAAGATACTTCGCCTTTAGAATATTTCTAATAAAATTTTATTGCCTAAAGCCCGACCGCTTAAAGCGTGGAATACACATGCTACCTAGTAGTACAACAGCATGCTATGTACTTTCGAGCAAATGCTACAAACAAGCATGCTTAATAGTAGCATGTGTATTGAAGCGGGGCGAGCACGGCGTACTGTGATAGGCTTGAGTTACACATTTTTACCACAATTTGGGAGCAAAAACCGTGACAAAATGCGTGACTCAAGCCTATCACTGAGGCCGTGCTCGTCCCGCAGGCTTAACGGAGACCGTTTCTGAGGTAGCTGCGCGGTACGGGAGAGGCCGGTGGTGAAAAATGTGCATCAAATAAGCTTGAACCAGTCGATAGTCAAGTTCCTCAAAGTGTCGAGTCTCCTCCAACATTGACAAATACTGAAACTATAGAAATAATACCAAAGAGAAAAGCGAAATTAACTGATTACTATGAATCTGATGCAATTCCTTCCATGGAACTTATAGTTTCCCGAATGTCAGTGTATGTCTATGGATCCTTTTCGAACAGTCACATCGTTTAAAGAGAAGCATTTTCTTAATTAAAACAAGTTTGTAAGGTATTTATTTATTCATTTGGTATTTTCAACAAAGGATTCCTTTGTTGGAGATCCAAAATCACTGAATTATGAAATACGCGCCACAAAATCATTTTATCGAAAAAATCGTACAGTGAAAGCTGTTGACAGCAATTGACAGCCGTTGTCTGTTGGACCACAGTCTATCTCACTACCGGGCCCACGGAGCGGAGAACAGAACTACAGAAGTGACTGGACCTATAGGCCGACCCGCCTGAGGTAGCTGCGCGGTGCGGGAGGGGTGACAGTTGTCACAAGTTGACGAATCACTGAGCTCTCGCATCTCGACACTAAACCCCTCCCGTACCGCGCAGCTACCTCAGGCGCGGGATCGGCCTTTAATAATAACTTCGTTGTTTAATTATTTATTAATAAAAAACAAAAAATAAATACTCTTACAATTATTTATATTTCTGTTTTTGAATGAGCGTTATGACTAAATGAGGCGTGCACTTTTGGATTTTGCAAATATTTGTTAAATTCGATGGCCGCAGCTCTGGCGGTACTGCCTAAATAAAATTTTCGGTACACTATTGTACCGATTTTTTTTTAGCCTAATCTCAAATTCTCTGAATTTTCAAAGGGTTATATTTGACAACTTGGTATAGGTACATAATGAGGCCCTTTGTTAAGTACACTCGTAAACGTGTAACCTTTACGAGTACCTACCCTTTACCTTTCCCTGGATACTCGTGATCTTTTCCACTAAAGTTATAATAAGTACTGTATTTAGCGTTGTGCAGACCGGCGCGACGCGACAGCGCGACGCGACTCTAACAAAACAACTTCTAAAAAAACTTCACGGTAGAACAATTACCAGAGTGGCGTCGCACGACAAGTCGCGCTAGTCTGCACGTGCCTTTATATTGCACAGTTTTTGCTTAGGTATTCATTAACTGGTGGAAAAAAACATCTGTCACACTGTTTTTGGAACAATAAATAGATTAGTTACTTTATTTACATACCATACACACCCTCTTTTTACTTACCTCCCACAACACTGTACTTGCCGCAACTAATTGTATTGCTTTAGTACGTCCTGACATTGTTACTCGGAGTGGGGACCTGATGTCCTATAACACAGGTTATTAGCCTAGCTTAGGCACCAGTCTCCCACAATATTGTATATTTTATTATAATAACTAAACAATATCTTCTTGTTATGTTTAAATATTGTGGTGAGAAATAAATGATTTTATTATTATTATTATTATTATTTACCTACGATTTACGAATAACGTTTAAATAAATGCACAGATGTTTAGTGCTCATAATGTGTTACAAAAGGATATTTGCTAAGGCACGAAAGCGTTATCAGTATGCAGTTGGACCCAACGGCTACACAGGTTTAATCACAAATTCACAATCCAAGTTTTGAAGGATATTTCTAATCCATTGCTTCATAGGTTTAATAAATTCGTCTTCTCAACAACGTAAATAACGCAATGATCGTGGCTGAGCTGTCAAAATGAAAGCAAATTGCGATCAATTGTCATTTTATGTGTGTTACGCAATTACCCCGAAAGACAGATCACATCCAACCCCAACACTACAGCAAGTAGGTACAATCAGCAACAAAAGTAGATTAACACTAAGTATAAACAAAGTTTCAGATAAGATTTATTTATGAAAACTCGCTAATTACTAATTATTACAAATTGTTGAAAAGTAGAGAACTCATTGCAGAATTAGTATAATAGGTAATGTGTTTCGTAACAGCAATAAAAGTAGGCTCACGATTCACAAAATAATTACATTTCTGAAAAAGTTGTACTGTATAACTGACCTCGCATTGTACGGAAATCATATACAATGCGAGATCAACATAAACTGGAAATATATAGCTTGATGTGTAGCCGTGTGTACATACATACCAAACCAAAGCAGCGTGTTTTCATAGGTAGGTACGTAAAAAAATCGAACATTATGGAATTCCGATATTTAAAAATTACTAAGTACGATTTTACTGAGGTTTTTTTTAATCGGTTGTGTGACAGATAGTGGTACCGGAACGTTTCCAGTGTTTTTATTGGACACAATAGGTACCTACTTAGTCACCTACCAGTATACAAATGTAGATGAACCTTATGCACAAACAGTACCTAGGTATATTTTTTTTTTATGTTTTAGGTTAACATTTTTATCAGGTTGCAGGTGCATCTCTACTGCTGATAGGTAGGTTAGTTAGGTACCTACAACACAAAACCCACCGAGCACCGACTATATTCATCACAAATATCGATTGATAAACAAATGTTCTCCCCACACATTCCTAATGCACTCAACTACTGATAACATGCACGAGTGGTGTGAAACTTACAAAACCTGATTGATAACACATTGACCTTGAAATTGAGAAAAAGAGCGGAAGTGAGTCTAACATGACCACAAACAGGTACTCAAGCGGTTCAATAGTCAATTAATAATATAATGTTTTGGAATTCCAGACAGGAAAGTATCTGGATTTCTGAAGAGTTTCAATAAAATGTGTGTAAAACTCTTTTAAGCTGACCGACATGTTGGAGTTGGAACTTTGGAATTAAATACGATTCGCGTCGCGATCATTATCAAACTCACGTTACCTTATCTAAAATTTTAAGTGAAATTCTTTACCACCGCGAAAGAAACATATTTAATGATTGAATAAAGTTTATAGCATTTGCACAATTTTATCGTACAGAGTTGTAGTGCACATACCTAGTACCTACCTATAAGTACTCGGAATCAATTATACTAACAACTTTGATGGTTAAAAGGCACCGAGTTCCGAAACTCACGCGCTCACACCATGTGATTTTCGGAATTTGGTGCCTTCTGTTCTATTAGTTAGATTTATACAAGTTTGGCCGACTTCCGAAACTGCTCTACACATTAAATTATTTTATTCTTTTTTACTGCGCTACCGAAACGAAAAAAGCCGTTTCGTCGCACAGATCTCCGTATACAGTGTCTATACATAACGTATTACAAAAGGTTTTTAATGTTTTCATGTACAAATTTTAATTATTTTTTGTGACGTACGGGAGGAGTATTGTACCTACGTAATAGGTACGTAGGAGGAGATTCGATTGCTGTAGTCGTGTCTAGCGTGTGATGTGCTGACAACTAGTGCAAATATTGCAATAAGTATTCCATTTTCTATCTCCGATAGTTTTTATCAGGTCTTCGAAACCGGTTTCGATGATAACTTTTAAACACCATCTCGTCTAGAGATTGCCCTCTTTAACCCTAGCTCACTAACCTTATTTTCGAGTAACGCTGTAACTAACCTTTCGTCTCTGAGACTACGAAAAAGAAAACATTACTTTTAAAAATCTGTTTAATTTTCTTAAATCAAATTAAAGTTAACAGTAATTAAGCTTTTAAAGTATCGTATAATAATAAAAAAAATAGAAATATCCTAATCAGTGCAGGAATTACACATAGAAACTGTATGTTCGCCACAAATACTCATCAGCACCCCTCTTGCAGCCCTTGCAAAAGTATTTGGTCATGCGACGTTTTTTCTCTCGGCAATAACATGCAAATTTTTCGGTTTCTTGGTTGCTCTTGACTGGACTGTTCGTCAGAAACATCAATTTTTAGAATTTCGCCGATAATTTGCTTTAAATTACGCTGCAAAGTCACAGTGTTACCTATATCGCTCACGAAGCCAAGGTGCCATAAGTTCATCTGCCATTGCTAAGGCAAAATCCCTTCTTTTTGTAGGTTTTTTATTATTACGGATCTCGTTTGATACGATATGTATCACATTACGACTACTTGTACGTGTGCGTGGGTCACGATTACTTGTTGACCATCTGTGTCGGTTCTTACCGTACAAGTTACGCTGGCTCGGCTGAATAACTGTCGGATGTAATTGCGTTACTTGAGTTTGAGTATCGCTACTGGATTCCACCTGATCCGTGTTTAGTGCATCATCATCAGAATCTAAGACTAATCTTCGATTACGCCCGCGACGTGACACTAACAATTCGTCTCCCGAAGAGTCTGAAGCTTCTTCCTCACTTTCTTCAGAAGGGACATGTATTTCCGTCTCAACATTATTCTCTTCCTCAGAATCGGATGAATGAGGTACATTGTCGGGTAATGATTCGGTCTCCGATTCAGCTAACCATTGCACAATTTTGCCTTCTACGCTTCTCAAATCCATCTAAAATAAAAAATAAATAAAACTAAGACAATAAAAATACACAAAAATATTGTAAAACTCAGTATAAAATAAAAAAAAAACAACATAGGTAAATAAGAGTTCACGTCATAAAACCATAACAGTAATTATTCATTCGTAAATAATAAAAGTTATTAACTTTTCTAACAAATAACAACATAAACAGAAGCATAAAAGTATGTACAACATTACTAACCTTTCGTCTGTGAGACGACGATCGCGCGATATATGTCCACCTAATAATCGTGCATCCGCAATGAGTCCTTGCGGGTCACTAATTTCACTATCCAGGAAGGTACTAAAAGAGTGCGGGGCGGGGGGCAACGGGAAGTTGGCGAAATGGCAAAAGCGCTAGGTGCGCGTCGTCTATTATACGAATGGTTAGTGATCTAGGGTTAATTTTGAATATAGGTACTTATACTCGACTTGTATTGATGTGACACCCTGTTGATGTCCGTAAAAAAAAAACTTGCCAGGTTTGGGTCAGTGGGTCATCTTAGGTTATTAATACAAACAAACTTTTTTTTTTTATATGTTCATCATTTTAATCAGTATTTATACAACTAAATTATTCGTTTTTACCTAACTACAAACAAAGTTCGTGGTCACTATGATAAACTCCAAGAGCCCGTGACTTATGTTAGACAGTACCTACCGTACCGTGTATTAGCAGGAATTGTAAAACTGCCAAGTCATGCTAGTAGTTAATAATATTTTTGAATTAAAATAAAGCTATGGTGGTACCTACCTACTATGCAATAAATATGCGTAAAAATTGATTTTAAGTTACCAAGAGCTAAAAGTCTTACAGCCCATTTTTAGCATGAAGGTCACGTTGACAAAGTAATGATGATGAATATTGATGAATAGGTAGGTAACTACCTATAGGTATAATATGCATGTTTTAAAAACAAACGTTTGAACAGTTACCTAAATGTAAACATAGAGTCATAGAGCATAGAATCTGCCTTACCTAATGTTCTCTAATTTTTGATCTCATGAACCTAATCAAACGGCTCAAATAGTGCGGAAGCAGTAACATCAGTGTAGAACTGTAGATAATAATAAATAACACACGTGGTAATACTTACGTTAAAAATATTTTCGAGATAAAGTTTGCTTTGTCGTGAGGGTTCTTTTGTTTCAATTCCACTTTTGAGTCCATGTTTCACTAACTTATGAAGCACAAAGCACAGTTCAATTTTGTTCAGCTGTTTCCTGCAGATCTTGTCGTCAAAACACACCAATAAATCCGTTTAGTTTATTAATTTAACTGGCAAATGTTGCTGCCCAGCTTTAAGCGGTACTATCACATACAGCAACTTTATAGCCATACGAGGCAGCGTTACCTATGAAATTTCCAATACAGTAACCATTCGTTTTCAAAACAGATTGCATAATATTCTACTCATGAATTTTAGTACAGTTCGACCGATTCACCGACCACTGGGTTGCTTAGGATTTCAATGGACATTAGTCAAAATAACCAAGTAGAAAACGATCCGTTTTATAAAACTATGGATTAAATAGTAGCTAGAAAAATATAAATTCCATTTGTTAAGTATCACAGTTAAGTAGATTGGTATTGGTAGGTTGAAACCGCGAGCTCTATCCCACGAGCGTATAGCCCGAGCGTCGCCGGCGTACTGACGGAAAGCCCGGTGCGGTGCTCTCTCAACACAGTCACACAGCTGTGGTATATATCACAGAGGTTTGTGTGGTTTACTGTAGCTGTAAAATCTATAAATAAGTACCTACGTTTAAGCGTCCTCAAAGATAATACACACAGAGTTGTAAGTTAGTGGCAACACGGAACACACCAGAAGAAGAGTCCTAGTTAACTCCCGAGTGTCAAAACACATCTCAGATTCATTGAATCAATTAACCAGAATTGGCCAGAGTTGCATCCAAATAAATAAACTGCGCCGACATAGCATGTGACGCAGACAATTGATAAGTTAGGGAAGTAGGTAGGTACGGTACCTACCTAAAATAACACTAAACATAAAAATACTTTACAAATCGAAAAAGA
Source organism: Xanthia icteritia (assembly GCA_949128155.2). Classification (NCBI taxonomy): domain Eukaryota; kingdom Metazoa; phylum Arthropoda; class Insecta; order Lepidoptera; family Noctuidae; genus Xanthia; species Xanthia icteritia. The sequence continues at coordinate 11,532,120 of OX421934.2, forward strand.
AATCTTAAGTTAGCAAATCTATATATTGAGGTATTTTGGTGTCCAATAAAGTATGTTCTATCAATCCGCTGCTGACTCTCCAATAGCCATACGTAAAAGTACCACATCGATCTCAGGATAGAAGGTACACAAAAACCAGGGACTTTAAACGTTACTCAAAATAACAGGATCAATAATAATAAATATAACGGTCCCGCGTGACAGGAACCTCGTGAAAGCCGAAGAAGATAAACAAATCAAGTATCTTGACTTGGCTCACGAGGTTGTCGACATGAGATGTGAACTCAGCGATCATTGTGCCGATAGTCGTATCAGCCAATAGCTTAATTGCCAAGAGCCTCGACCAACACCTAAGGAGGCTCTTGTTGATCATAATTTGACAAACGAGGTATCGTTGTAGGTAAGCGTTTTGATCGTCCGCTGATTAAAGGCAATGATGTCACATTAAATTCAATATAGCGCCCTCTAGAGGACATAAAGTCAAGTTTTATTTTACTTTAATTATGCCATTTTGGGCATCTAATGAAAGGGCTTGTTAAGCACATTACAAATATGTATCGTATCATATTGGTGCCGATTCTCTTGTACACCGAACTAAACTAACTAAACTATCACTAAAATTCCTTACTTTTTACTATGAGAATCTTAACGCTATTCTGCAATAAAAAGTCTCTAAACTTAAAAATTATTTTGACACAACTAAATCGAATTTGACAATCGTGACTCCACGTGGTACACACTTGTTTGCCCTACCCCGTGATTTTTTTTAGAGCCGGAGGTGCGCAGAGGGGGCAGCCTCGACGTGTTTTATATGGAATTTTTCACGTTTTGCATGGAAAAAAAAAAAAAATTACCTACGTGTTGATAATTAGGGGTATAAGGGTCTCATAAAGGGGGTCGAAATTTTCATTATTTTTGCGATAGGACACACCATTTTCGAGTTATAAGCAAAAGAAAAGAAAAAAATATATATACAGTACTGTTTTTGCATCTGAAGTCGAGGTGTTCGTGTGAATTTTAGTTCATGACAACTAATAGTATTCCACACCATATTTTATCGCGATTAAAAATGGTCAGATTTAGTTAGACAATTAAAATTTTAGGTGAAAAACGTCAAATTCAGAATAGCAAAATTGTCATTTTCACTAAATTAAAATCTCAGAACCATCTTAGTGCTGTCAAACTAAAATATAGTTAAGTTGTGTCACTTTAGTCTATTTCAGAATGGGAAATCATCGTTTGACAGGAATAAACTAAATTTTAGTGATTTTTAGTCTAGTTTAGAGGCATTTGTGACAAGAGAATCGGCACCATTGTCTAAGTAAATAAATATTTTTTAATTGTTAAAAACAAGCAAAAGTGAGACTATGCTACGTACGACGCGGCTGTATAATTAGTACCTAGGTATATACAATAAAACCTAAACAAAAAATAAATAAAGCGGCTCTGCAAATACTCTATCACGAAATTATAAATCCCAAAATAATTTAAATCAAAAGTAGTTCAAAAACTACAACCCAACTACTGAAAAATCACGGTCTAAAAAATATGAAACAAGAAAAATAATATTCCAGACAGAAATCAAGATATAGACCGTACAAAATTGGTCAAGGAAAAGCCGTTTTTGTACCTATGTCTTGATTTCTGTCTGAAATATTTTCTTGTTTCATACTATTTGGAGCGTGATTTTTAAACAATATACAAGGTGTTAAGCACACGGCTGAACATAAAAAAATTACGGATCCATAGGGCCGTCTGCTACGTGTTTAGGCCCAATAACAAGACCCAGGCCACACAGCCTTTTTTTAAATTTTGTTCGAAATTCGTCGTTGCTCAAACTTCAAACGTCAATATTTAAAAATAACAATTCTGGCAATTTTGTTTGTTTAATTTTCATCTATACTCCTTAGGTTTAGGTAGTTAAATAAAGGTAAACAAATCGTAAAAATGAATTTTATAAATGACACTTTCTAGCTGTTTAAAAATAAGATAAAACCAAATTAAAATTTATTTTAGATAGAGATAAATTAAAGTTATTTTACATTTTTACACTAGTTTCCTCTTTTAATAATGTATGTTAAACTTTATCATTTATTCTCATCTACTCTTCGTAGATGTAACTGCTTGAGCACAATTTTTTAGATACACATATAATAATAATGTAATATTTTGTAATCTGTCTATTGTAGAGCCCAAACTCTACTAATTATAACGTTGCTACATTAAAGAGTACGACTGTGACGCAGCATGGCAACTGAAATGACAGGTATTTCGTTTAGTCGGTTACTTGACAGCTGTCTCTTCACGTGGAATGTATCCAAACTCGGACGCACCGCGACGCACGCGTATTGCGCTACCACGCACGTTACTCTTCTCACGGTGCGTCGTAAGGACTGGTGCGCGTGCGTCCGCAATATAGCGCACCATGGGAAGCGGCCATAAGATGGGTTCTGCGGGGTTGCGGGACTAGCAGTGCATTTGCGCGCATTTGCAGCGCAGCAGAGCATTCATTAATTGTGCATTCACCATTATCAATCACTTTCTAGGACTTTTTTCGATTCGAACGATAACTTTTTTGATTATTTAATCATGTTGACTTTGAACTCGCTAACGTACTTCCAGGGGTGCAAGTAGGTGGTCTGCCCGGCTTGGGCAGAGCATCGCCGTCCTCGTGGAGGCGATCGGTGGCGGGGATCTCTCGCGTTCGGCCCTAGTCCAGGCTATGGTACGGAGCGAGAGGGCTGGCCGTCACCTCCTTCTGCGAAACAGTAATGCTCGGGAAGGACGAGGCAGAACGCGTGAGGGAGAGGCAAATTTCGCGCCCTCACGCCTCTAGCCGCCGCACGTAGGAGTATTACACATAAAAAACCGGACAAAATTGAAAATACTGATGTTAATCCAACCGCACCCAAAATACATGTTTCTTTACCTACGATAACCGGTTTATCAAAAGGCAGACCCCCAACCCTCAACTCCCGCGCATGTGCACAACGTCTCAGTCGGAAGTCAGTCATCGTACCGGTACGCGTATCTTTGTTCTCTTTGCTCTCGTTTGTGTTTATCAGTTTTCTGTGCGAAAATGGCTTCGTGTAGCAAACAACAGGAGATTAACTATTTGGACATGGATATAGAAGGTTAGTACCTACTATATACTGAAGTAAGATTTTATTACGTTTCTTCCAAATTTTCTATTTGTATAGCCATCAATAATCAGCTTCACTTTTTTTACTAGTTTTTTAAAGAAATTTGAAATACATTAGTGTTTTTGTTTATGTGTCGCGCTTTGTCCTCTCAAAATTTTTATGTGGGCATAAAATGTAGACTCTAAGGAAGTAGAAACATGAATAAAAAGTCCCCCCAACGAACCCCATATTTTTTTATAGTACTTCAAACTATATGGGGAAGATTAGAATTATATTGACAAAGCTTATTTTTTTGTTTTCTTTTGTCTTAGATCCTTCGGAAAGAGTGAAAAAAATCACCAGAATGGAGCTTTATATTATTATCAAAGAGTTCAAAGGAAAGAAGATTGAAGATACCTGTGAGAATGGTTGTTTCTATTAATGGGGAGACAAGAAAAATTGTATGGCAAAATCCAGTGCCTTCTTCAGTGAGATTCTGTCGTCCTATCCGGGTTCGGTTCATTCACGGAACAAAGGATATCACAAAGGAAGAAATCACCATATTGAAGAACAAGCAAGGAATCTCAAAGAAACAACTGGTATGGAAGATTCCGTTAAAATAAATCACACCATTTTGCTTACAATGGTCGATGGAAAGGTGTGGAATGCCGCGACTGATACGGCTTCAACGATGAGATGCTATATACATATGTGGACAGACATCTAAGGACTTCAACAAACTTGAAAGAAGTAATGTTTGTGAAGAGTCTCTGAAATTCGGACTCTCCATTCTGCACGTGAGAATTCGTTTCTTCGAGCTGTTGTTGCACCTGGCGTACAAAGCGCCCTTACAGAAGTGGCAAGCCCGAACGGCAGAAGACAAAAATGTTTTGTATGAAAGAAAACAGAAAATACATAAAAGCTTCAAAGAAGAGATGGGCCTTCGTGTTGACATACCCAAAGTTGGTTACGGCTAATAGTAACGACGGAAATTATGTTGAGAAGATTTTTTGACAATCCCGAATGCTCATCTCAGATTACTGGAATAAATATAATTTGATAAAAAGGTTCCAAATGATTCTTGAAGTGATATCAAGCGGATATGATATTGATCCTGCGAAATTGGATGACTTTGCTCACACAACTGCTAAACTGTACGTGAAACTGTATGGTTGGCATCCCACGTCACCTATGTACAGTTCACAAGATTCTGATGCATGGCGCTCAAGTAATATCAAGTCACATTGTACCTATCGGACAGCTATCAAAGGAGGCTGCTGAAGCCCGGAACAAATATTTCCGTAAATATCGCGTAGACTGCAAGAAAATTTTCAAGAGTGGACTGCAACACAGATATTTTAAATAGGTTGTTGCTGACATCTGATCCCTTCATCAGCTGCAACAGAATAAAACGGAAGAAGAAAAGCTATTAGGTAGTATGCTTCTCACGCAAACACTGAATTGTGACAGTTCCGACGACGAAGATGATGAGGACCAAATCACCTGTGAACTCGGAGACAGTGATCCTGATTGATTCGGTCTCCTCATGATTATCCTCTTGAAAACAAATCCTGTTTTAAGAGTAAATACTCTCTTAAATTAGGTAGTTTTTTTTTTTTTTTAATAAATGCCTACTTATTATGAATTATTGACTTTTATTTCATAAAATAGTAAAATAAAATATAAAATAATTTTGTCCGGTTTTTTATGTGATATACTCCTATGTGCGCCGCAGGAGACGCCCTGGGTGTCGGGAATCGCAGGCCGATTCCCGGCCACCGTAGGCGCGGGCTTGCGGACGGTGAGCAATGGGTAGCTCACCGTCCGATAAGGACCAGGCCCGGGTCGACGGCGCGTTGTGTTTCACGCGCGCCTCAAAGAGATGTCAGCACAACTGAAGGGGTCCGATAAGACCGATATCTGCCGGGGTTGCGGGAAAGTCCGAAAGGGATACCGTGGCCGCTGGCAACGAACAGGCAACGGAAGGAACACGGGTGGGTTTTAATCAGTAAGAGTCTGACACGCCCTGCCGCTCCGCCCAGAGCGGGAGAAGTTATTTGATAATTTCCCAAAGGGAAATCCCCTTTCTAAAAGGGGTGCAAGTAGGTAGGTACAGATGCCAGCACATCAACCTACTACAGTCTGTCAAATTTCTTTAATAGATTTTCAACTTTATCTCTAAAGCTTAAGGTTCAAAGTTGATTGGGAAAATTTGATTTTTTTTCCTCTTTTTTATGGACAACTCGCACTTGACCAAAAAATGAAGTACCTATGCCAAAATTGTTTTCATAAAATAAGACCTTATGATTTCCAAGACAGTTTCCTCGTATATTTCAGGGATTCGGATTTCTCCATACTGTCCCAGTACGTCTATGGTCCCAGTTAAAAAAAACAAGGTTTTAGGGTTCCGTAGTCAACAAGGAACCCTTATAGTTTCGCCATGTCCGTTTGTCTGTCTGTCTGTCTGCGGCGTAGCTCAGCCTCTTAGTACTAGAAAGCTTTAATTTGGCATGGGTATACATATTAATCACGCCGAAAAAGTGGTAAAGAAAATCATGTTTTTTTTTTCATGTTTCCTCCCCTACACGTAAAGGGGGGTCTTGTCTATCCCATGGTGTGCGGTGTCGTTGGATAATTAAGCTAAATATTAAGCTTTAAAGTGCTAATTTTTGTTAGTGTCAAGGGTCAGCTAAATGGTTGATTTTGATTATGTGAAAAATTTCAAGGCAGTAGGATATATAACCAAATTAAAAGGAAAACTATCACAGCTAAGTGGGCTCTACATGTTAAAGTGTAATAATCGACCAACTTACATTTGCAGTTACAAAAACATATTCCATTAAATTTGCAGTTGCAAAAACATGTTCTGCACTACAGCGAACTTCATAAGGAGGAGAAAATGATGCATTGAAGATTTTATAATTTGCAACTGCTGTAAGAATTATGGATATGTAGGTATTTATGTAATGTGGTTGTTGAATGGAGTTATTTACTGTGATTGTTGTATTGTTTGCATTGATACGATCAAGTTAAGACAATAATTATGATAACGACTTCACTTCAGATTTTCAGTACAAAGGGGATATGCTTGACAATAGAATAACCGATAGCAGTTATTTATTATACATCTCTTTCGACATAGCACTTTTTTCTAACACTTAAGTTAACGTTTATCCGAAGTGGCCTGGCGGTCCATTCCAGAAATATAGTTTTTTTTTAAATTAATTTTTTGACTTGGGCCCAGATAAGCTAGATCGGATTATACTGGCAGTGGTACGGGGGTAGTCTTATAAAGGTATGACCCTTTTCGTGGGCTATATTATCTAAGACATACGTTGGAGTACTAGGTTTGTGCAGACCAACGAGTCTTAATAATTCATTTTTGAGCTTAATTTCATTGGCCTCTATTCCTTTTTCTTGAAGCCATACATTAATTTCTAGTTTTCTGTTTGCCGAAGTTGGTGGTTTGTGCTTTTGGACCGAGTTTGTTTTTGGAATGGGGCGTTATCCATAATAATGCAATGTGGCTCCTTTAAATTATCTAACAATTTTAAAAACCACTTTAAATTTTTCAAAATTCATTTGGTCGTGGTATTCAGTAGTTTTAGTTGAGTTGAATGCCAATAGGCAATTAGGCACAAAACCAGATGACGTCTCAGCATGAGTGATGATTAATCTTTGACTTTTGCCTTCGGGTACTTTGGTGGTTGATTGTGCAGTATTATCGATCCAAGCTTTGGATACGGTATGATTGGCGTTTAGCCATGTCTCGTCTAGACACTATTACTCACTAGTATGTGTATATATTACGTGTTTATTTACTCACTATTATTTTAGATCAAGTATGTACAAATGTAAATAATGTTATGATATTAAAATATACCATAAAATTAAAAGATAAATTAATTTTAAATTAAGTTTTATTTAAAATATCGATAGTTTATAGTCTGTGATCGCGATGATTCATCGCCCATCACTAAAAGATCACTAATTAGGTCGCAATGCCCATAAAGTATGACATTGACAGTTACTGTCTGTACTATTATGAAATTCAGGACTTCATAAGCGCGATTTTACTGACAGCTGTTCAAGCTATCTTTTATGAAATATAGTGAAAGTCACATTGAGTATTCAAAACTGTTTTTTTTACAGTCAATACAGAGCGTTTCATCAAATAGTTTCTTTGCCGTAATGTTGGCTCCACTGTTAAACTTTAACAACGGACCTACTAGGTGGCGCCGTAGCGTATTCGTACTACAACAGTGGAACCAACATTACGGCATAGGAATTATTTGATAAAACGCACTGTACAATAAAATCACGGATTCGAGTTTTTTTTTTATTACATCTACTCAAAAAGAGCTAGTTTAGTCTTCGTAAGCAGGGACCAAAATAGCTTTTTAATCCCTAGGGCCGAAAAGTAATTTGAATTTGAAGTGTGGACTTTGTTAGTAAAAGTTCCAATCACCAAAGAGATCAATCACGAAAATTGCATGAACAAGTAACAGGCCGGCAAGAGAGAGAAAGTTAAATTTGTTCAAAACGTAAATCCAAGTTGGCGGCTGCGAAAATTTACCAATTTTTCGTCATTAGTGTCGTTTTCATAGTTTTCTATGGTGCTAAAGCCGACAGTGAGGTCAAAATGTAAATCCGAGAAGGCGCCACTAAAAATTTTCAAATTTATCATCATCGGTATCGTTTTCATGATTTTCAAGGGTGCTAAAGCCGATAGTGAATTCAAAATGAAAATCCAAGATAGCGGGTGCAATTATTTTTGTGTCTCAAATCATACGTGAGAGGAAACTTCGTTCCTGATGGGGGTCGGACCGCACGCGTGTTTTTCATAAAAAGTAGTGTTCACCTCGGGAGCAACACTATTTTAAACTCGAGTGACTTACTTTGAATCCCTCGCTGCGCCCCGGATTCAAAGAAACACTCTCGCCGTAAAAATAGTTGTGTGCTCCCTAGTCAAACAATCTACTATTATAGCTCTGCTATTTGAAAAAAATCATTACGATTTTGATCGTGTTTCATACATTTGGTCGTGTTACTGTAGCACTTTTGTTTATAACAGCATTTTTTTCTAATTGTTGTTGTAAGAGTGAAAGTTGTTTACATTAGTATACAACCTGCAACCGAACACATTTTTTTATTTGTTATGTACACAGTAAAATAGATACAGATACGACACAATCATAATTATGAGTACAAAGGCTCATTTCTTAAGAAATTTCGTCCAGCAGACCTGCGAAAGGAGAAATGGGAAAGAAATGTAGACAATAGTGTGTCAGAACAAGAAGAGAAAAAATAAATACGAGAAGTCTTAACTAAAAACTTTGAAAGCTTTTCAACGAATGAAAGGAGAAATGTACTCCGCACACGCTGGCAGAGTGTGTTGCTTGGGAGCACCCGCGCCGTGCCCTCATTAAAGGTGTCGGCAGTGACCTGTCGCTGCCGGCCGTTGTTGACTCGATGGTCGGCAGCGAGAAGTCCTGTTACGTGGTGGTATCGGAAGAGGTTGCGGGAAGGGAACGGGAGATTGCTTCAGCTAACCCGATCCGCAGCAGACGAACTGGGCGACGGCGGAGGGCAGATAACGCCCTCTTTCAGCCCCCCTAAATGGGTTCAAGGGCGACGGATCTGGGAAAATCCGTTGCCCCCTACTCCTTAGGACCCGAGATGGTGGCGCGTAGTGTTCCACGTGCGTCTCTTTATAACGTAAAGGGGGAGTTTAACACCTCACTCCCCCCTAACTCAAGGTGGCCCGCAGAGGCGGGCCGGCACTAGTCAGGGATCGCGGAAGTCGCATTAGATGATATTAGATCTCGTGCTCCCCGGGTCTGTCAGACTTTTAATGACTAAAACCACCCCGGTGTTCCGTCTCATACTTGCACCGGGCCCCCCAGATTGGGAAGCAGCGTTGACCGCGCCCCAGCCGCACCCCACAAATGGGCGCCAGCCTAAGGAAGTGGAGACCAAAATCTCACCGGTTGTCGAGCACCAATCCTAAGTACTTCATGGTGGACTCGACAGCAATTCGAGACCCACGATATGTGATGCCGGGGGCCATGAAAAACCATGGCCTCCGACTTGTTGAGGGCCACCTCCAAGCCTAGGCGCCGTATGCACGTCACGTCCTGTGACACCGCAGCCGTCGCCAGCAACGCTGCCTCCCTGTACGAGCTCCTCCGGGCCGTGACCAGCGTGTCATCCGCATAACACGTCAAGTCCACGCCCAGCTGGAGCTCGCCCCTCAGCACGCAGTCGTACCCGATATCATCAACACCGCACGACATGCAGCGCTAGTTTCCGCCATCATATCCCGTGTAGGTGGCACACTTTTCCGTCAAATAAGCCCCAACGATGCGGCGGAGGTAGGGAGGCACCCGATGATACCGCAGTGCCTCCCGAATGCAGCTCCAGGGCAGGGTGTTGAAGGCGTTGGACATGTCCAAGGACACCGCCAACATCACCCCTCCCCGGGACACTGCTTCCTCCGCCAGGACTCTCACCCGCGATATCGCGTGGTTGGTGGAGCGCCCGTGCCGAAAGCCGAATTGGCTCTCGGTCAGGTCAGGCCCCTACCAGTTCAAGGGGCCAACGAGGCGGGCAGCGATTATCCGCTCAAAAATTTTACCCACCTCGTCAAGCAGCACTATCGGCCTGTACGCGGACGGCGAGTCCGCAGGGCGCCCCACCTTACTGAGCAGGACCAGACGGCCAGATTTCCAATAAGTGTAGAGTCCTCTCAGATGGGGCTCTAGCTCCTTCAGGGCGAGGGCTAGCATGCCGTGAATTCCGTCGGGCCCCGGAGCCACATTCTTGGCCCGGAGCCGCATCACGGCCGCCTTCATCTCTGCCTGTGTCATCTCTGGGACGCTGATGGCGTTCTCTTCGGTAGGCTCTGCAGCTGTGGGCAAAGCCATCGGCGGCAGAGTGTACTCCGCTCTTGCCGGGAAGAGGCCTGTGACTACCTCCTCCAGCAGCTCAGGTTGGAGACTCTGTGAGTGGAGGCGCCGCGGCTCGAAGTTTCCCTCAAATCGCACGATAGAGGCGCCCCCACGGATCTGCGCGTTGAGATCCCCTAGTAACAGCACGGGGCGAGGTTGGAGTCGGCCTACGACGGCACCCAACTCGACAAGGAAGTTCTCGAAGTCGGCGAGGCTCTTGTTGGGTGAGAAATACGCCCCAACCGTGCCAATACCGGCCGCGAGGGCGGTTACCCAGCCGTGACCTCGGGACGGATTGACGAGAGCCCCGCCAATGATGGCCACCGAGCCATCTAGGTCTCTTCCTTTCTCTTTATAATATTAGTTTAGATAGATTAGATAAATTAACATGTTTTTTGTAGGTAATAATAGCAGAACACTACCGAATCAAGGTCTTTCCTGTTGAAGAGATCTGCACAATGAACATTAATTGGCGCAAAACATGTGAGTGACGATGCTCATTCTAGCACATTTAGGTACATTAATATGTCTAGATACGAATAAATTGTTGTGAATGAAACAACGACATTAAATCATAGACGCACTAATGTAAACAAGAGATAATTAAAAATAATTATGTTGCATCACTCTACCACTACAACCCATTTCAAAGGACTTCAGGCTAAATTATTTAGCCTGAAGTCCTTTGAAATGGGTTATTATGAAACGTTTATTTTAGGAAAATATAAAAGACTAAGGCTAAAATTACAAAAAAATGTTACCTAAAGTGGTACTATCCCGATAGAATATGTAATACAATTTCTATTAGTTCAATTTATAGAATTCATAAAAAAAAATACTTCGAAAATGGAAAAAAAGTCCAGTGCCGTTTCACATTATTCCAGTGGCATTCCAGAGCCGGTTCACATTATTTCAGCGCTGGTTTCGATAGCTCTGGACTAGAATGGTACCTACTAGACTAATGTGAACCGGACATTATTTTAATGTTGTAGATATGAGTTGCGGATGATGTAGACTGGTAACGCCATCTGACGTAATGAATATCCACAATTTTTTATTTGTTTCGAACTTTGTTTAAATAATTATTTTAGTTTGAGTAAAATAAAAAACGAGGATTGTACATACCTACTTACATATTTTTAATATTTAAAATGGCAATAAAAAGAACAATAAATTAATTTTACAGAGATCTTTGTACTTTGCGCACGTGTTGGCTTTTAGATTCTTTTAAAGCTTGCTCCAACTTGTTTGTTAAATGTAATAAATTAGGTAAGTCACACTGAAGTAGAACGTGGTTAACTTTATTTTGACAATGGCTGGCTGCCTTGGCATCTTGTATACTTGAGTTGATCTGTATTGGAGTTAAACTTTTGTCATTTTCCTTCTCATATCCTAATAAGTCGTTGTTTTCACTGTATTGTCCAAAGTTTTTTGGTTTCATGATCATAAAATCCATGGCAATCATCGGTTTTATTTGTTCTTTGCAATTTCGTGAGGCTACCTGGAATTGCACAAAAATCTAAGAAACACAATGTTGAATATTGGAAGAAAGAATAGTTTTGTATATCAAAACATGTTAACCATTGATATATTAAAAAACCCAAGATTCACACTCAGCGTCTCAAAAACGTCCGCAAAAAACGTGCGCGCAATATAAAATTGTGCGTTCCTTTCAAATAGTATTGCGTCGCACGCGTCATCAAAAATGCCGAATAATATTTTTACAATTTTTCAAGCAACCCTGTTTGATAAATTGAAAAAATATTACGTCAAGAACGTTAAAAAGGGATGGGATATCGTACTTTCGGTAAGTTAAAGAGTTTATTGATTGTTTTTATGAGTAAATATAGAGCAATAGGTGACTTTGATTAAATTTGTCATAAAATTTCACTCAACAGTCCAAGTATAATACGGAAAATTTCAATATCTGCTTTTTCAGTGTAAGAGCAATGCATTACAACCTCCTTTTAATTTAGTCGAATAATACAAATTGACCCTGTTCTTTTCAATGGAGTCGATTTTTTATTATTGTGTTTTTATTATTTTTCATTATGTTTATTAACTTTTATATGGTTTTGTATTTAGATATAAATTAATATTTACCTATAGTTTTTAACTTACTTCCAAAAAGAGAAGAAGTCATCAATTCGAAGATTGTTTTAAATGTTTGTATATCGCTTACTTATTTTATAGGCAAATTGAGTAATTATTTTTATTTTCTATGTAAGAATAGTCTCCGGTTGTGCCTATATGAACATTAACATGACCTGATGATGAACTTGAGAGATAAATAACGGAACTATTCTTAGAACGATTGCAAATCTTTGGTAACAACGAGTTTTGTTCAGTATACATAGTGTTGTTGATAACCGCACTCCTAAGTGGGGAGGAAGGGGTTAAGGTATTAACTGGAGTTTTTTTTAATGATTCCATTAATACATTTTATAATAATAATATTATTTTCGATTTTAGGTAGATATCTTATCTCGTATAAATTACTTGGGTGACTATTGAAACCACATTCCCAATATTCACAGAAATAAAATAATTACCAGAATCTGCATACTGTCCTTAGTATTATGATAAATATATGTATTAAGTTTTAACCTACTTAGTTATTGAGTTTGGATAGCAACAATACCTATTATTAAAAGAGTATAAATATGTGTTTGGAACACACTTTTATATAAACTTTAAAAACTCTTAAAATACTAAGTCAATTTATAAAAAAATTTAAGTATAAAAAGATATTCCACTCCACTTCATGCCTTGTTCTATCGGCAAATTTCAGTCCTACGTTTTTATTGGTTTATAAACATTGCTTTGTAAAAACAACTTTAAAACATGCGCGTAAGGTTGAATTTACAAAAAAGTATGTTTATATATATGTTTATATCATGACTATAACTACTTATGTATAATTGGAGACAGTTTTGAGTGTTACTTTTGTTCGAAACTGTGCAACTAGACTAGGGTTTTTTATATATCAATGATGTTAACACAATTTTTTTCGACTTGCCTGGATTTCAAATCTCCAGGATAAATCCTGATAAGTAGGGTCTTTCTGATTCAGAAGGTTCAATGCATCTGATAACTCTGCCTTCTTAGTGTTGTGCAACTTTACCAGCACTTCCTGTTGCTCTGTAGAGAAACCCGCTATAGCCAATGATGACTTTAGGTCAGCATCTGACAACTGAATAAAATATTTTAATAGTACTTATGCTAAAAATTCATACAGTAGAATATTTTTTGAAGAAGGCCCAGTGTGTTTTCCATTTCCATACAGAATAATGCAAAACCCCAAGTGATGTGTGACCTAATTTAAGCTAAAGCTAGATATATAAGTACTTACATTTAGTCTACATGCTTCTACTATAAGATATACCAATGCATGAACCAAATTTTGGACTGCTGTTAGTGAAACATCCAGCTTTTCTGGAAAGAAAAATTATAATGAAATACACCAAATCAGTGCTGGATCATCACATTTATCACTAAAGTAAATGTGCCGTGCTCATCTGATGATACTCATTAATTGATAATTAGCGAAGTTAGAGATTAACAACAACAAAATCAAGACGACAAAGAAGAGTATGTATGAACATTTAATAATTATCATGTATAAATTCCCAAGTAGTAGTAGTAGTAGTTGGTGTGTAGTCAAGTTTGACACGACTCAATTGATATTCAAATCCTAACTAATATTATAAACTAGCTTTTGCGCGGCTTCTTTTTTTTAATATTTTTTTGTCTTAACATGCGTATACATGCAAATTAAGCATGCAGGATGTCACAATATTACGTACATGTTTCACCCGTAAGGCGTACAAATTCGCTCGCGTAGATGTCGGAAAATATCCCACGGGAACGTACTACTGGGATTACATACCTAATCACCGAGGAAAAAGGTCATTGACTACTATCGCTGCGCCCGCGTTGCCGTCAACCATTTTTTTTTTTTCAACTATTCATTTAAATGATATGATGTCATTGTCAAGGCATATTTTAATCTAAATTAAATGCCCAATTTAAATAACATATTTTATTGGATAAGGATTAATATAATACCGGTCAAAATAGCTTCGGAAATAACAATCAAATTTTTATCAAATTCTGAACGTTAATAATGGTTATTGTGGGTCATCCTTAGAAGATAGACTTATGCCATCGCGGACTTTTTTGTTGAACTTTTTAAGATTTGGAAACCTGTAGAACATATGCTTATGTCTCTAACGATTTACGCGGCGCACGCCAGTAAAGCTCCCAGACGGCATGATTTTTTCCGACATCTTGGACAATAATCGTTATATTTCAGCCAATTTACACACAACTTTAATAAATTATACACCAAAACCTTCCCCATGAATCACTCCGTCCATTGGTGAAACCCGTTTGAAAATCCGTTCGGTATATGTAAGTATAAGGATGCGAAAGTGAGTTGGTTTGTTTATTACGCTTTCACGCTAAAACGGCTGAACGGATTTGGATGAAATTTAAGGGTAGACCATGACCTGGAATAGGACATAGGATACTTATATCCCGATATTCGAGACCTTTTCAATGGTGAAAACGCGGGGCGCAGCTAGTTTAAAATCAAAAGGTGGTGCCTCTGCAGCCGGGGTGCGGCCCGGGTCCCAAACAAAACGTTTTGGGAAAACGGTGTTTTTTTTTTATTGGCAGCACTATTTAAAACATTGGCTACCGGTGGCGAAGGTTCTCGTCAAAACTCAGTAATCTTGCTACATACCGTCGCGCCGACGCCGTTCAGTGAAAACCTCGTGATTGAAATAAACGTTATTTTACAAGGGAAGATAAAAACTGTCTTAAAAATTGTAGTTTTGACGTTCTCCGAGGTTTTCATTATCATTAATAAAAGGTATATCATAATTCATAAATGAGGCAGCCGACAGTGACCGTGCTTTAGCTGTTGTAAGCCTCTTAAATTTCAGAAGTCAGTGGCGAAAACACAAAACCAAACACACCGACTTCCGCTATTAAAGTTATTTTTCACTGTGTACTGTTTTTTTGGAAGTCGGTTTTATTTTGTAAAAAAAAATATTTTTCACTTTTTAGCTGTGGTACCTACCTCACAAATTCGTAAACCACAACTTGCTATGTAAATACATATTAGTGACAGAAACTTATTAATAACATCATCAACATAGCTAACTCAAAAACTACCCAAGCAAAGTTTAATAACATTTATAATGGACACCGCGCACCGGCCCATCGTACTGCTCGATGAGGTGGGCAAGCTCTTTGAAAGAGTCATTGCAGACCGCCTCGTCGGGCGGCTGGTGCGGGTGGGGCCGGATTTGGCCGGAGAGCCAGTTTGGTTTCCGCAGGGGGCGCTCTACGGTGGACGCCAGCATGCGCGTGCGAGCCCTCACGACGGGGGACACTGTGGCCCGGGGTGGGGTCGTCTTGGCGGTGTCTCTAGACATCGCCAATGCCTTCAATACCCTGCCCTGGAGTTGCATCAGGGAGGCACTCCGGTATCACCGGATGCCGATCTACCTCTGTCGTGTGGTCGAGGCCTATTTGACGGACAGAGCCGTCATCTACCCCGGTCACCAGGGAGAATGGAACCGGCGAGAGATGTCGTGCAGTGTCCCACAGGGATCGGTCCTGGGGCCGCATCTGTGGGACATCGGATACGACTGGGTGCTGCGCGCCGACCGGCGTCAGCAGTCAGTCGTTTGTTACGCTGACGACACGTTGGTCCTGGCGCAGGGGAGGTCGCACCAGGCGGCGGCCGAACTAGCGACACACGGGGTTGCGACAATCGTGGACAGAATCCGGCAATTGGGACTCGAGGTGGCCCTGCATAAGTCCGAGGCCATGTGTTTTCATGGTCCTCGGAACGCGCCACCGTCGGGTTCCCAAATAACGGTAGGAGGAGTTCACATCGGCATCGAGTCGACGATGAAGTACCTTGGACTCGTCCTCGACAGCCGGTGGAACTTTGTGGAGCACTTCCGACGTTTGACTCCCAGACTGGAGCGGGCCGGGGCTGCTTTGAAGCGGCTCCTGCCCAATCTAGGGGGACCAAACGCCTCCTGCCGGAGGCTATACGCGGGGGTCGTGCAGTCCATGGCCCTTTACGGGGCACCGGTTTGGGCGCGTTCATTGAGGCGGCGGTCAGCCCGCCGGTTGAACGCATCCCAGAGGGTCATGGCCACCCGGCTGGTCCGGGGATACCGCACGGTCTCCGGTGAGGCGGCGAGCCTCCTTGCCGGATTACCGCCATGGGATCTGGAGGCAAAAGTCCTCGCGCACATCTGGGAGTGGCGCGAGGAGTCGAAACGCCGGGGCGTAACTCCGTTTCCGCGAGAAATCGCGGCACAGCGGACAGAGCTCCGGCGGGATCTCATGGCGTCATGGAGAGTGCGATTGTCGCAACCCAGTGCTGGGCACGCCACTATTGCGGCGATAAGTCCCCTCTTTGAGGAGTGGCTAGAGAGGCGCCACGGCGTCCTCACCTTCCGCCTGACGCAGGTCCTCACCGGACATGGTTGTTTCGGGAGGTTCCTGTTTCGTATCAGGCGGGAGGAAACGCCCGGGTGTCATCACTCGCATGATCGCCCGGAGGACACGGTGGAGCATACGGTGGAGGTCTGCCCGGCTTGGGCAGAGCATCGCCGTGTCCTCGTGGAGGCGATCGGTGGCGGGGATCTCTCGCGTCCGGCCCTGGTCCAGGCCATGGTACGGAGCGAGAGGGCATGGGAGGCCGTCACCTCCTTCTGCGAAGCAGTAATGCTCGCGAAGGAGGAGGCAGAACGCGTGAGGGAGAGGCAAATTTCGCGCCCTCACGCCCCTAGCCGCCGCAGAAGACGCCCCGGGCCGTCGGAAATCGCAGGCCGATTCCCGGCCACCGTAGGCGCGGGCTTGCGGACGGTGAGCAATGGGTAGCTCGCCGTCCGATAAGGACCAGGCCCGGGTCGACGGCGTGTTGTGTTCCACGCGCGCCTCAAAGAGATGTCAGCAAGTGAAGGGGTCCGATAGGACCGATGCCGGCCGGGGTTGCGGAAAAGTCCGAAAGAGATACCGTGGCCCCTGGCAACATACAGGCAACGGAAGGAATACGGGTGGGTTTTAGTCAGTAAGAGTCTGATACGCCCTCCCGCTCCACCCAGAGCGGGAGAAGTTATTTAATTTATAATTTTATAGTTTCCCAACCAAAAAAAAAAAAGGGACACCGCGCAAGCTTCCTCTGATTGGTGAAACCATTTAAAAAAAATTGAGAACATCCTCCTTTTCTACGAAGACGGTTAAAAATCGGTGCTTACACTCATTTTCTGGAGTCGGTTAGACTTCAAAAAAAGAGGACGTTACGCATTCGTCTAGCTTTTCGACTTCTCCGTGAATACTGGGCCCATTTACGTGATTCTTCTTAGGGTTCCGTAGTCAACAAGGAACCCTTATAGTTTCGCCATGTCCGTCTGTCTGTCTGTTCGCGGCTTAGCTCAGAGACTCTTAGTACTAGAAAGCTGTAATTTGGCATGGGTATACATATTAATCACGCTGCACGATCAAAGTGGTAAACGAAAATCATGAAAAATAAGTTTTTTTTTTTGGGTAGGGACTACTAATCCATGGTGTGTCGTTGGAAATGTCGTTCAAAAATATTGTGAGTGTGTGAACACTATTTTTGGATTCAGGGATCCGTTTGCGAAATATTAAGCTTTAAAGTGCAATTTTTTGTCAGAGTCAAATGTGTGTGTGGCCCTGCCAGCTAAATGAATAATAGTGAAAAATATATAATGTAACAAAAACAACCATCAGTTGCTATTGTTACATTAAGTAGAGTACAAAAAAAATATGAGGTTAAAATATATTTGCTTAAGTATATCAAATTGTTAAAAATTAAATAAAACCTTTTTTTGTTTTTTTTCTGATAGCAAGATAACTTATGATTTAAAAATAAAAACGTTTTCTTAATATTAATTCAAAATACCTAGCAAAAAAAAAATGTTAATCAACAAATACGTGTCTAAGCAATATTTTTTTTTATTTAAAAAAAAACTATTGTCATTTGCACCAGTATAGGATTCGTTTTTGAGATATTTGCAAAAAACCACCTCTCAAAAACCTCTTTTTTGTCAGTATATGTTGTTTATAACTTTTGCAATGTTTGCGAGAGAAACTTTTTTTTTTCAAAAATCATCTACATGCTATTCCAAAACAAATGACACCTTGTTCATATTTTAAGAGAGACTGCTGAAAAATCTTGAACAAAAAAGCACTTGTTGACTAGACTATGTATAGTCTAGTGTTACAAGAATTTGTGTGAGATACTACCACTAAAAAGTGAAAAATTTAAAACACTAGAGACATTTCCGAAAATATGTATGTCCCGCGATTCTTGAAAGTTGTTTTCCAGTTATATTTTTTTATTTTTTATAAATTGAAAAATATTTTCACACTTTAAAAAAATTTCTCTCTTTATTTTTACATGGCTTTTACACATTACTTTTCTGCAATTTTCGTTGTTATGGAATATTCTTTCAGAAAAAAATAATCATCTTCCTATCATTAATTCAAGATACAAAAATAGATCTATTTATATCAATCAGCACTTGCAGCCGGACCAGCACCTACCAGTACCGGTACATATATGAATAGCCAGCACTGGCTGCAAACACTCCCTTAAAAAAATATTAAGTGCTCCATAACAATGAATAAAGACTGGAAGGTTTTTTTCGCCCGCCTGCATATCAAGTGTAGGTACACCTTGAGTGTACAGTAGACCAGGCAAAAACAATTTTGACAAAGTTTTACCACAAGACAAGAGTCAAGGTAACAAAAGAAAACCAATAAAGCAAAGCCAATTTTTAAATTTCTCTAGAAACGAGCAAAACAAAATTTTTCTGTCATTAACAGAAAAATTTACGTGTTGATTTACGTTCTTTACGAAAAGCAAAAACAGCTAACAAAACGAACAAAAAAACTTGGAAAATATAGTTCTTAGAGTATATTCCTCTTACCTGCAGCAATACTATATTTCTTATGATTGGGTCCATTATTAAGGTAGTCCAAAGCTAATTTACAAAAGTCGACCAAAACTGAAAAAAAATATGATCAGGTACTGAAAACGAATGTTTATTGAACATTTTATTTAAGAATTATCATTTGATACTGACCTTGTATGGAATGCTGGTTTAATAAACTAAGATGTTCTTTCTGTAATTCGCTTAAAAAAATAATCATTGTCTTTTCAGAAATTAGAACAAACGCCTAGTTAATTAGTTATTTACAATTTATAAAACGCCACTGTTTTTCTGTCTGATGTTGATGATGAATGAATGACATCACAGATTCAGTGCTGCCAGATCAAAATACCCATTCAGCGCTAATAGCGATTCAAAAAGTTCTAGATTTCATAATATTAGCGTACCGTAAACTGCCCTAACTTTGCCTGGCGTCCTAAGTTTGCCTATAATGAAAATGATGTAATATCTTTTTCATTTTACTTGTATGGCAAAGGAAACTTTGAGATTTTATAGACAGCTTTAAGTTTCGATTGCCATACAAGTAAAATGAAAAAGATATTACATCATTTTCATTATAGGCAAACTTAGGACGCCAGGCAAAGTTAGGGCAGTTTACCGGTACCAAAAAAGCGCTGACTTTCGCGCTATTTTTCTAAAAGTAATGGGTAAAGAACTAATAAGTATAGTACACATAGATCAAATCATCCACATGCATCTTATCATATGAAATCGATAAAAAAATAATCAAATAATATCTTCTACAGAACTGTAAGGGCCAGTAATTGCGTAATACACGATCAATCATAATCTGAATAGTTTTGATCAGTTTGATTAAGTTCGACAAAAAATACGCTATTTGACGTAAATAACGCAATGAATGTTGTTGAACTGTCAAAATGAAACAGATTAGTCTTATGTTTTCCGAGTTTCCAATCATGTGTTTAACATCGCTTGGAAGTAGGGAATGCAAATCCGTTCTGTTTTAAAATCCGGATTTTTAAGAACGGATTTTTGGTTAAATCCGGATTATCCGAATTTAACGGACTTTATGAAAATAAACACAAAATAAATAACTCTAACCATAATTATTAGTTTGTTATTATTTGTGTTAATTTTTTTAGAGAGTAAAACGCCACAAACATGGAACTGAGGTGTGGTTAAGAACTATAGGCCCATCACACTTCTGAGCCATGTCTACAAGCTGTTCAAGAGTCATCACGAACCCGCGCGCAGGTTTGACTACTTGCAGCCTCCCGAACAAGCCGGATTCCGTTAAGGCTTTAACACCGTAGACCACATACATACGCTGCGGCAGGTTATACAGAAGACCGCAGAGTATAACCTGCCTCTCTGCTTAGCGTTTGTGGATTACGAGAAAGGCTTCGATTCGATCGAGACATGGGCTGTACTGCAGTCTCGTCAACGGTGCCAGATCGACAATCGGTACATCGATGTGCTAAAGTGTCTGTACGAAAACGCCACTATGTCAGTCCGACTCTACGACGAGACCTCGAAACCTATCCTTCTGCAGCGAGGTTTGAGACAAGGAGACGTTAACTCTCCGAAACTGTTCACCGCTGCACTGGAAGATGTGTTCAAGATTCTGGACAGGAAAGGGCTAGATATCAACATCAATGGGCGAGTATATCACTAACCTTCGGTTTGCCGACGACATAGTTATCATGGCTGAGACCATGGAGGACCTTAATACAATGCTCGATGACCTCAGTAGAGCCTCCGAAAGAGTGGGCCTTAAAATGAACATGGACAAGACAAAGGTCATGTCAAATGCCCATGTAACACCCATTCTTATGAAGATCGAAGCCGCTACTCTCGAAGTTGTGAACGAGTATGTTTACCTAGGACAAACTGTCCAGCTAGGTAGGTCCAACTTCGAGAAAGAGGTCAATCGTCGAATCCGACTCGGCTGGGAAGCGTTCTGGAACCTACGCAATATCTTCTCGTCCGACATACCACAGTGTCTCAAGACGAAAGTCTTTGACCAGTGCGTGTTGCCAGTGATGACCTTTGGCACTGAAACGTGGTCGATCACAATGGGCCTTATCAGAAGGCTTAAAGTCACCCAAAGGGCAATGGAGAAGGCTATGCTTGGAGTTTCCCTACGTGATCGCATCAGAAATGAAGAGATCCGCAGGAGAACCAAGGTAAACGACATAGCCCGAAGAATTGCCAAATTTAAGTGGCAATTGGCAGGGCACATTGCTTGCAGAACAGATGGCCGATGGGGCTGAAAGGTTCTGGAGTGGCGACCGTGAACCGGAAGACGTAGCGTTGGAAGGCCTCCCACAAGATGGACCGATTACCTTGGAAAGGCCGCAGGAATCCGCTGGATGCGGGAGGCACAGAATCGGTCGAAGTGGCAGTGCTTGGGGGAGGCCTATGTCCAGCAGTGGACGTCTTTGGGCTGAAATGATGATGATGATTATTTGTGTAAGGAAAGTTAACAACTTTATCCCAACTACGACAAAAACGCCAAATATACAGGTATAAACAAAGACATCGATATCGATATTTTTTCGTTTTTCGTATATTCATGTATATAATCGTGCTTACTGACAGTGTCTCAAAGAAATAATCGAAGATTAACACTTCGAAAAAAATGTTCATGTGCACGGACACCAGCATAGACTACATCGAAGTTGAGGGCCACCGTATCAACAAAGTGGGAAAGTAAGTCTATCTTGGACAAAAACAGCCAGGAACACGAACTGAAGCACCAAATACAACTGGGCTGACGGGCTTTTGGGAAGTTGTCCGATGTGCTCAAGGGCGGAACCATACTGAATCTGAAGCGACGCACTTTTGAACAATGATTACTCCCCGTTATGGTGTATAGGGCTGAAAAAATGTGTCTCACTTAGCAGGCAATCACCAAACTCAATGAAAGGTCGATGTTGGGGATTTCTCTTCGTGATCATAACAGAAATACATAGATCCTAAGAAGAAGGAAGCTAACCGTCATAGCCCCGGCGGTAGCGCGGAAGAATTGGAAATGGACAGGCCACATATGCGGCAGACCTGGTGATAGATGGGATAAGGTGTTGGAGCAGAGACCCAAAACTGGCCATGGGACCGTAGGCAGGCCACCAACCAGGTGGATGGACGACCCAGTCAAAGTAACAGGCAAGAGTTGGATGCAAGACCGGGTAAAGTGGCGTGGCGTGCAATGTATGTGCCCTCGACCCACGTCCCGCACCCCGCGCCCCACTCGCTCCCCCAGAGCCGAGAGACTCGGCAATCGCGGGACGTACGATCTACCGAACAGCGCAAGAAACTCGCGCGTTTCGATTTTTTTGGTACAATTTCTGATTGTTCAAAAAATCCGGATTTGGTTTACAAATCCGGATTTGCAAGTCGTCAAAAAAATTGCGGATATTCGGATTTTTCGGATTACGGATAGTCCGGATTGCATTCCCTACTTGGAAGTAGGGAATGCAAATCCGTTCTGTTTTAAAATCCGGATTTTTAAGAACGGATTTTTGGTTAAATCCGGATTATCCGAATTTAACGGACTTTATGAAAATAAACACAAAATAAATAACTCTACCCATATTAGTTTGTTATTATTTATGTTCATTTTTTTAGAGAGTAAAACGCCACAAACATGCAACAGAGGTGTGGTTAAGAACTATAGGCCCATCACACTTCTGAGCCATGTCTACAAGCTGTTCAAGAGTCATCACGAACCCGCGCGCAGGTTTGACTACTTGCAGCCTCCCGAACAAGCCGGATTCCGTTAAGGCTTTAACACCGTAGACCACATACATACGCTGCGGCAGGTTATACAGAAGACCGCAGAGTATAACCTGCCTCTCTGCTTAGCGTTTGTGGATTACGAGAAAGGCTTCGATTCGATCGAGAGATGGGCTGTACTGCAGTCTCTTCAACGGTGCCAGATCGACAATCGGTACATCGATGTGCTAAAGTGTCTGTACGAAAACGCCACTATGTCAGTCCGACTCTACGACGAGACCTCGAAACCTATCCTTCTGCAGCGAGGTTTGAGACAAGGAGACGTTAACTCTCCGAAACTGTTCACCGCTGCACTGGAGGATGTGTTCAAGATTCTGGACAGGAAAGGGCTAGATATCAACATCAATGGCGAGTATATCACTAACCTTCGGTTTGCCGACGACATAGTTATCGTGGCTGAGACCATGGAGGACCTCAGTACAATGCTCGATGACCTCAGTAGAGCCTCCGAAAGATTGGGTCTTCAAATGAACATGGACAAGACAAAGGTCATGTCAAATGCCCATGTAACACCCACTCTTATGAAGATCGGAGCCGCTACTCTCGAAGTTGTGAACGAGTATGTTTACCTAGGACAAACTGTCCAGCTAGGTAGGTCTAACTTCGAGAAAGAGGTCAATCGTCGAATCCGACTCGGCTGGGAAGCGTTCTGGAACACGCAATATCTTCTCGTCCGACATACCACAGTGTCTCAAGACGAAAGTCTTTGACCAGTGCGTGTTGCCAGTGATGACCTTTGGCACTGAAACGTGGTCGATCACAATGGGCCTTATCAGAAGGCTTAAAGTCACCCAAAGGGCAATGGAGAAGGCTATGCTTGGAGTTTCCCTACGTGATCGCATCAGAAATGAAGAGATCCGCAGGAGAACCAAGGTAAACGACATAGCCCGAAGAATTGCCAAATTTAAGTGGCAATTGGCAGGGCACATTGCTCGCAGAACAGATGGCCGATGGGGCTGAAAGGTTCTGGAGTGGCGACCGTGAACCGGAAGACGTAGCGTTGGAAGGCCTCCCACAAGATGGACCGATGACCTTGCAAAGGCCGCAGGAATCCGCTGGATGCGGGAGGCACAGAATCGGTCGAAGTGGCAGTGCTTGGGGGAGGCCTATGTCCAGCAGTGGACGTCTTTGGGCTGAAATGATGATGATGATTATTTGTGTAAGGAAAGTTAACAACTTTATCCCAACTACGACAAAAACGCCAAATATACAGGTATAAACAAAGACATCGATATCGATATTTTTTCGTTTTTCGTATAGTCATGTATATAATCGTGCTTGCTGACATTGTCTCAAAGATATAATCGAAGATTAACACTTCGAAAAAAATGTTCATGTGCACGGACACCAGCATAGACTACATCGAAGTTGAGGGCCACCGTATCAACAAAGTGGGAAAGTAAGTCTATCTTGGACAAAAACAGCCAGGAACACGAACTGAAGCACCAAATACAACTGGGCTGACGGGCTTTTGGGAAGTTGTCCGATGTGCTCAAAGTTGTTTGAACAATGATTACTCCCCGTTATGGTGTATAGGGCTGAAAAAATGTGTCTCACTTAGCAGGCAATCACCAAACTCAATGAAAGGTCAATGTTGGGGATTTCTCTTCGTGATCATAACAGAAAAATACATAGATCCTAAGAAGAAGGAAGCTAACCGACATAGCCCCGGCGGTAGCGCGGAAGAATTGGAAATGGGCAGGCCACATATGCGGCAGACCTGGTGATAGATGGGATAAGGTGTTGGAGCAGAGACCCAAAACTGGCCATGGGACCGTAGGCAGGCCACCAACCAGGTGGATGGACGACCCAGTCAAAGTAACAGGCAAGAGTTGGATGCAAGACCGGGTAAAGTGGCGTGGCGTGCAATGTATGTGCCCTCGACCCACGTCCCGCACGCCGCGCCCCACTCGCTCCCCCAGAGCCGAGAGTCTCGGCAATCGCGGGACGTACGATCTACCGAACAGCGCAAGAAACTCGCGCGTTTCGATTTTTTTGGTACAATTTCTGATTGTTAAAAAAATCCGGATTTGGTTTACAAATCCGGATTTGCAAGTCGTCAAAAAAATTGCGGATATTCGGATTTTTCGGATTACGGATAGTCCGGATTGCATTCCCTACTTGGAAGCTGATAATCATAGCAGGTGCTAATGCAGTCTTTCCCAACGTGGGCGATAACGCCCCCTTGTGGGCGCTGCAGGCCTAAAGGGGGGCGGTAAGAGACCCAGAAAAAAAAGGGGGCATTGTGTAGGGCAGTGATGTCAAACCCCCGTCCCATGGGGCCCTTAGGGCCCCACGTGAGATATTTCTTGGCCCCACTTATCAGTTAAGAATCCCCACTTTTTTGTGTAAAAGGCCCCACCAGTCGTTTGAAATTCCCTCTTTTTTGTGTAAAGGGGCCCCACCAGTCAGTTTAAAATTCCTATTTTCCAGTAAAAATGCCCCACCTTCCCCTCGAACTCTGACATCACTGGTGTAGGGCTTTGGGGTCGATTTATAATTTCATCTACCTAGCTAGGAAGACTCTTAGACACCGACTGAGCTCTCGACTCTCGACTACATCTTGTGAACATCAACTAATATTAATTAAGATATAGCTCAAACTCGGTTCGATATAAAAAACCGCGGGCAATCATGTTTTAACAAGTTTTTGTTAAATAATCCGAATTGTACATTCCAAATACCAATCGGCTGGTTCTATAATACTTGTTCTTGCTTGTCGAGTACGATTGGGCGTCGAATGAGATAAACGAGTTTATGCACGTTTGTCTTATTCCTGTTGGTGCGTGCTGCTTATGCAATCCTATATAAACGACGTAAATTTATTTTATTTTCATTTGCGGTTTCGCGCATAATAGATAAGCAGTACTTGATTTCAACACTTACGTATTTCTTAAAACAAAACAATGTCGGAAGTAAAAAAGAAGAGACGGCAATACTCTGCGGAATATATTAAATTCGGATTTATTGAAAATCCCACAAACCCGTCGTCGCCTTTGTGTCTTCTATGTCTAAAAACATTTTCGAACGAAGCAATGAAGCCTTCAAGACTGCAAGATAATTTGAATAAAATGCATCCAGATAAGACAGAAAAGAATGTAGCATATTTTCAAGACCTAGAGAAGAAGCATAATACTCAGCCAAGTGTATCAAAACTATTTTCGGCGGCTGCTAAGCAAGATGACGACGGACTTCGAGCTTCGTACAATATCTCTTTGTTAATTGCTCAAAAAGGCAAACCACACAACATCGGAGAAGAGTTAATTTTGCCAGCAATAAAGGAAGTAATAACTACTGTGCTTCATAAACCGGCCGCAGATATTATCCGAAAAATTCCTTTGAGTAATAATTCTGTGCAAAGACGAATTGATGAAATGGCTGAAAACATTGAAGAATCATTGTGCAATCATCTGAGGACTAGTCAATTCTCAATTCAGCTCGATGAGTCCACTTTACCAACTAATGAAGCGTTGTTGCTATCTTACGTGAGGTTTATTAAAGATGAGAAAATACGTGAAGAACTATTGTTTGCCAGAAATTTGGAGACAGATACAAAAGGCGAAACCATATTCAATACATTGGAAAAGTTTTGTGAAGAGAAAGAGATTCCTTTGAAAAATATTATATCAGTTGCTACGGATGGCGCTCCGGCTATGACAGGGCGCCATAAAGGCTTCATAGCATACTTAAAGAATAAAATTCCAGATGTCCTTGCTATACATTGCGTTATTCATAGACAACATTTGGTTGCTAGAAACTTAAGTGAACGACTATTTCAATCACTGCAATATGTCATCAAAGCAGTCAATAAAATCCGTAGCAGCTCTTTGAATGATAGATTATTTCATCAGCTTTGTGTTACTAATGACGAAGATTTCAACCGTTTGTTGCTTCATACTGAAGTTCGTTGGCTGTCAAGAGGCAATTGTCTGATTCGATTTTACAACCTGTTTGACTCTATGATAGAGTTCTTGGAAACTAAAGATACAGAACTGCGCAACAAGCTCATAACATCAAAGAATGATATAGCTTACATGACAGACCTGTATAAAATGTTCAACGACATGAACCTCCAACTGCAAGGCGATGAACTAAATTTAATTAAAACAAAAAATGTCGTTGCTGCTTTCGCAGCCAAACTGCTTCTGCACAAAAAGAATATGGGCAGACGTGAGTTTCACAATTTTCCGAATTTATCAGTATACTGCAGTAACGACGACTTGTTTGCCTACTGCCAACATTTGGAAAACCTTCACATTGACTTCACCGAACGATACCAGGACATTTTAAACTTGGAAATACCAGACTGGGTGTTGGATCCGTTTTCAAATGTCAACACAGCAATGTCACCTCAGCTGGAAGAAGAACTTATAGAATTGGGGACGGGCTGCAGATATCGACTCTATTTTTATTCTGCAGAAAAGAGCCATTAGAGCAATATATTGCCTCCGCAGGCGCGATTCTCTAAGGGAACTGTTTAAAAACATTAACATCATGACGGTACCTTGTCAATATATATATGAAAACATCATGTACGTCAGGAAAAATCTTAATCTTTTCAGTAAAAGAGGTGAAAGACACAATTATAGTACTAGAAATAGGGATCAATTAGTTCAACCGGGTTTCAGACTGGCGAAAGTAGACTCATCTTTCATGGGGTACTGTTTAAAATGTTATAATAAAATACCTCCCCACATACTACAACTAAATGAAACTAAATTTAAATCTTGTATAAAACGCACACTATGCTACCAAGCATATTATAAGCTGGGGGATTATATAGGTGACAAAAATGCTTGGCTCAACGCTGGTCCAGCTCCACAAGGGCGCATAAACTAATTTAATTTTAGCATTCGAAAATATTGTCGGAGCTGCTGAAGATTGCATAAATTATCTTTGAATTGTATAACTTCAATCTCATAGTATTATATAATTGCAAAGCACATGTGTGAGCACTGTGACCATGTACCTTCTATGAAGCTACCATTTACTGAGTACGTCTTTCATTGACTTGAATGTGCCCTGGCGGCTGAGAGTATGTCATGCTCACTCAAATGTCTCGCTGGTGGTGGCGTGTGTGTTGGATCGTTAAGTTCCCTTCAAAATGGTTGAGCTAAACGGTGCTGATCCATGCGTCATGTTCGTGAACGGGCGCCGTCAGTAGGGACTGGTCATCTCTTATCTGCCACGGCTTATTTTAATTTTTGAATTGTTTTTATCTTTTTATAACGGACGCTTTTTACGTGCACGTCTTTCTACATTGGTCTCACATGTATAATTTCAACATGAATGATGTAACCAATATTTTGTAACAACATTATGATTTAAAAGAGTGTCCATGGAGTTTCTTGCCCGTTCTTCTCCATAGGAACCTACGCTTTGGAATGGGCAACTAGCTTCATATTTGTGACTGACTGACCCCTTGACAATTCAAAAGTGCCTGTAAATGGTTTAATTGAAATAAATGCTTTGAGTTTGAGTTTGAGTTTGAATTGACAACAAACGAAGAAATAAAAATCAAGTTCAAAAATGGATATCAAGAATTTTGGCTACAAAAACCGATCCCGCAATTGTACCCTGGATTGTGGTCAATTGTTCAACGATTTTTGATAGCATTCCCATTTGTGTGAACGTGGATTTAGTGCTGTGGCAACGCTGCTTACTAAAAAGAGAAATCGTTTGCGTGTTACCGAACGTGGCGACTTGCGGCTGTTTTTGAGTAAATTGGAACCTGATATCAACAAACTTATTGAACAGCATCAGATTCAACCTTCACATTAGTTTTTATATAAGAATTGATTATGTTTGTTTTATTTTCAATAAAAGATACTCTGTCCGAATACTATAAATTTGCGTTTCAATAATCAGTTATAAGTACTTAGCGGTTTTTAAGTATGTTTAAAAAGGGGGGCGTTAAAAAATAATTTATTCTTAAAGTGGGCAGTAGACAAAAAAAGGTTGGGAACCCCTGTGCTAATGGCAGCAATTAGTCCAGTTCTTATCAGTAGAATGGCGTTGATTATTTTTAATTGTAATGAATTTCAGAAAATAAAGACTCATATGTTTGAAATTTAAAACATGTCGGTAAATCACTAATGTTGCCACTATGTGTTACCATCTTAGAACTAAAAAAGCGCTAAATTATCCGCGAGGCGCAAATTTTATTAATTGCGCTAGTTTTAGCGCCGAAAGCGCTAAACTGGCAGCACTGCCACAGAATCATAAAATGACTGTATTGACAATTTGTCACTTGTCAGTGCCTGCTGATTTGTCTAAGAATGTCAACTGCTATTTTACTAGTGATGTCCTATTGGAATAAGTGAGTTAATTAGTTACTATAATAATAATCAATCTGCCTAGCCTTTTCCCAACTATGTGTGGGTCGGTTTCCAGTTTAACCGGATGCAGCTGAATACCAGAATTACATGGAGCGACAGCCTATCTGACATCCACATCGCAGTTACTGGTTAGCCGATAGTTACCCCTTTGTAAGACTGGTTGTCAGACTTTGACTTATGGGCTTCTGACTTCCCGTAACGACTGTCAAAGATCTATGAATGACAGCCGAGGCCAACGGCTTAAATATTCGAATAAATTTGTGACTTGAATTTGAATTGAATTTATGCTAAGCTAGGTACACAACCAGTAAAGAACAATGGCAATACATAAGTCGTTTCATTTACTTATTTATTTAAATAAATTATTATGGCATTCAACATAGTTTGTTAAAGTACAGACAGGACAGTAATCACGCAAAATAATACGTTGGGTTATAATCAGCCTATAATGTTCCTACTGCTGGGACACAGGCCTCCTCTTCTCTTCGATAGGGAGCGGGCTATAATCTACCACGCGGGCCCAGTGTGGGTTGGTAGATGTCACCATGTTTTTCACTTCAAAAAGTAGAGTAAAAATAATAAAGAGTGCCAAATAAAAATAACACAAGACCGCACAGAACACAAAGTCAGCGTAAAGTGTGCGGACATGAAATTTTTAAATCGTCAATGAGTTGCTGGTGACTAAAGTCCCTGCGTATGTACAGACGCCAGCAGGTCAACCTACCCGAAACTGTCAAATGTTCTCAATCAACTTTGAACCTTATGCTTTAGTAGTAAAGTTGAAAATAAATTCAAGAAATTTGACAGATTGTAGTAGGTTGATGTGCTGGCGTCTGTACATACCTAGCAATAGCATAACGTAGAGTGCAAGGATTTGGCGCTTGAATGATATTGAAAAACAATACCTTGGCGTTAGTTCCGATGTTGGACACGTGCCAAAAGATCCCTGTACAACTTTAGCAGCTGTATCTTATCTGCGTAAAACTTAGGGAAATACAGGGTAATATTTGTGATTTAACTGATCGCCAAATAAAAACTATCTATCGACTAAACATTTGCAATGTAAGCACAACGCACTCAATAATTTTTGGAACATGTTGGCTCTGTGGTTGTCATTTTCTTGACGTAGACGTAGTTGCTTACGAGTTTTTCAATTTTGTAATTTTGTTGACATGTTTCTTTAATTTTACTTAATTTAATTGATAATATAATCGTTATTAATGGTCAAAGAAGTTACAACATCAACATGGCTTTAAAAAAAGTCAAAGGGAATTTTGAGAGGATGTTCGATAAAAATCTGACGGATTTAGTTCGAGGAATCAGAAATAACAAAGATAATGAGGTATTTATATATGTATTGGTGCTTTATTTTCGGTCAAACATTCATTTAAGTCAGCAATACAGCCAATCCTAGTACCTGCCCAGGAAAATGTAATCTTGTTAGTTTCTATCTATGTACCCCTCTACTGTCAGATTTCTTGTCTCAAGCAGAAAAATCCGACCAGTTTCTATATTAAATTAAATATTTTGCTGGAGATAAACCCACTTCAGATAGAAGTGTCTAAAAGCTTAGTCAATAAGTGTATACTTTAGCAGAAGCCTTTTAATCTCATTTACTATCTATATAAATTGAGGCTTTCAATTCAATTCTGTTCTATATTTAATTAAGATTACATACGAAAATTAACATCTGCAACATATTTTGTTGTTGACAAAGATCCAATGTTTACTCTCCATTATTTAATCATTGTTGTTAATGATGAGAGTCAATATGCTTCAGTAAATAACTACAACATACCTTTACATCTGTATGTGTATCAGGTTTTAATGAACATTTTGCTGGTAGCATTGTGATATATTTCATAAAACCTTTTGCATCATTTGTTGAAAAATAATGGTGTATTAGACTATCCTAATGGTGTGTTAGACTATCCTGCAGATGATAAATTAAAGCATACTATAAAAATACTTAACATCCACCTATCCATGAAAATACTTTACTGTATATTATATTTACCATCTCATTTTTAGTCAAAGTATATAGCACAGTGTATGGAAGAAATAAAAGTCGAGCTACGCCAAGACAACATAGCAGTCAAAGCCAATGCAGTGGCTAAACTGACATATGTAAGTACCTACTTGAATCTATATGTATTCCTATTTATCACAATGTATGTAGGTATAAAAATAAGATAAACTTTGTTAGCAGTAAATGGTGCCCTGATAACATACCCACATGGCAAATTATCACTTTATTGAACACAAATACAGGGGTAATAAATATTTTCAATAATTCAAAGGTGTTCTATGTATTACTGTTGTTTTATTCATCTGTTGTCTCTAATTGGCACCCATGTATTTGTCAATATTATATTATTACTTATCTTTGTCAGCTCTGGTTCAAACAGATGTTGAGGCACTATCAGTTGCATGATAGTATGTAGATAATCTGATTGTGTTCTTTCTAATAAGTATGGAAGTAGAATTTAGGTTATCGGGCAATATAATGCTAAAATCACAGAGTAGGCAGTCGCTGCACCAGCAGCACCTAGACATGGCAGTAGTTATAAAGTTTGTGCCACCAAAAGTGTGTTGAGCCCGTCACTGTTTCAATTATTTGCCCATTCAAAGCCGTCAGTTTCAATTATGCCATGTTTGTCATAGTATGAGAAAATGATGAAATACTTGGTTTTTATGGAAATTGCTGACAAAGCCGCCTCTAGTAGGGGCTGCATCTCTATACTCTGTGGCAAAATTTCACATATTTATGATACCTACTACAAATCTGTTTATTTTAATAGCCAATTGACCAAACACATAACATTATTTCACATGTATTACAGCTCCAAATGCTGGGATATGACATATCTTGGGCTATCTTCAACATAATAGAGGTGATGAGTTCCAATAAGTTCACTTACAAGCGCATTGGGTACTTAGCCGCTAGTCAGTCATTCCATGCAGATTCAGAACTACTAATGCTCACTACAAATATGATAAGAAAGGATCTCAATGCACAGAATCAGTATGAGGCGGGGCTGGCACTCAGTGGCCTCAGCTGTTTTATATCCCATGACTTGGCTAGAGACCTGGCTAATGACATTATGACATTGGTAAGTAATACTCTAGCTAATATCTATTTTATTTGACTTGGTGTTCAGCTAAAGTGCCCATTTGTGATTATGATAAATTGGCACTTCTGCTGCACTTTATGCAACTAAAAGCTAATCATGTGTCCAATCACACATGCATTAGATAAAGGATATTGCAGAAATACATGAGGAAGGTGATAATGAGGACCTTGCCTGATAAAAAAATGTAGTACTTTTGGATGCTGGCAGATATAAATTTCAAGTCACTAACATGGTTGTTTTGAAATTGTTTGTAGATGAGTTCAACAAAACCATATTTAAGGATGAAAGCTGTACTCATGATGTACAAGGTATTTCTAAGGTATCCAGAGGCACTGAGACCTGCATTCCCAAAACTAAAAGAGAAATTAGAAGATCCTGATCCAGGTACAGTTATTATTGTAAAAGTTGGTACTTTACAAAACATGTCAAGCCTTTTTCTGTTATTACACAAATATGTTTGTTATTACAGGTGTCCAATCAGCTGCTGTTAATGTAGTTTGTGAGTTGGCAAGGAAAAATCCTAAAAACTACCTCTCATTAGCTCCAGTGTTCTTCAAACTGATGACAACATCCACTAACAACTGGATGTTGATCAAGATTATCAAATTGGTATGTACTTCTAAGTTTAGTCTTGAAAAAACACTACTCACTTTTTCTTTTCAGGATCCATAATGCTGAAGTATATTTTTATTTGAATAAATGATGCCTAAAATTAACATTTGATTAAACAGTAAGAGATGTTGTTTACCTTAACTATATAGTTTATCACAGACTAATTGTGGGGTCTAAAAGCAAATGCGAATCGCGACTGTTGGTCTAATTTTAGACCAACAGTCGCGGATTTGCCTTTAGATATAGATAAACTTAAACTTTTGTTTTAAACATATCTGAAATAACTTATGAATTCTTCACAGTTTGGTTTAATGACACAGTATGAACCAGACATTGGAAGAAAAATAACCCAAAGCCTCATAGACCTAATTTGCAGGTACCACTAGTGAACTTTACAAAAACAGAGTTTACCCAAAATGCTAGATTCATTCACCACATCTCACCATTGAAAGTTTATACAACTTAGTTTATGCCACATTCTGACTATACCAGAGCTGGAATATTTGAAATGTACAACTAAATAAACTATTTTATTCATAAACTGTACAATATTCTGAAGCATGAATGACATTACAAAGGACTCTAACATACATCTGCAACTCTTATATTTCGAATGTTCCAGCTTATGAAATGAAAATATATTCCACACAAATGACACTTATGAATTGGCACATCAGGCTCACATTTTTGTATTATTTTCGCTGCTGATATTATACCCAGATAAATACCAACAACATTTACCAATGTGTCGCCGTGAATTACAATAAAGAAGGAAGAAGCAGAAACCACAAATAGGGTATCTTTAGAACAGATACATGACATCATCTAGCTATTGGTTGCTATCACATAAGCTAGTCTTATGTAGTTTCATTGTGTTTGTTGCAGTTTGGTGCCTTAACCCCATTAGAGCCTCGACTTGGCAAGAAACTGATAGAACCATTAACTAACTTAATACATAGGTGAGTCAGTTACTGTCCATTAGGAACATCATCAACCTGTCGAAATTGTTCTGTTACAGACAGTGCCTTCATCATACTAATTATGTAGACAATATTGTGTCGTCCTTACTGTACATGTAGTCTCTATGGGGTGAAAGGAATAAATAATGTGTTCTTTTGCATATTATAAATAGTTAGTAAGATTTTAATAGATGCTACAATAATTATTCAATCTTCCAGGTAGATAAGTCTAGTATAGTTATCGAAGGTGTTTATTCTTTAAGGAACTGCTTGCATTGCTTTTTTAACATTTTGTTCAAATAAGCTTATTATACACTGTAGCACTTTGAGGTTAATTAACACATTAGAGCTTCAAAACACTAGTTTTAGGCTTGGAATTGTAATATAATAATTAACATTTGTTCATAAAGCAATGTATATTATGTATACACAGCGCCTCAGTAAACTTGTATGTAAAGTTGTCTTCAGGTGGATCACTGGTAAGATGTAACAAGCAATGTGAACCACCAAAGATTTTATTAATTTATAATATTTTAATATCGCGTATGAACACGATATTACAATAAGGATAATTTTCAAATGTTATCTTACAAGTGATAATTATGAACTATTTTGACATCATTGAGTTATTTTAACATTCAAAGCAAAACGGTGTAAAAAGACCCAACACAAAGTTGTCATCCGCATTCTGTACAATGTTACTTACATTGCACAAAAATAATTGCTGGGAACTTTGGTTTTTAGTGTGAAATATCGCTGTTTACGGTAGGTACATTTCTGTGCTTATTGGTGCATGCAACGGTACAGACAGAGGTGGTGGGGATATTTAAAGTTAAGTTATAAAAAAATAAACTTGTGTTAGCAAAAATTACGCAATGACGGGAAGAACAAGTGACTCTTGTCTTCGTTAATCGTCTTTTTACACCCGTTATACACCGGGGAAATGACCTAGAAGTTTAGACTAGCTGTGCATTAATTCCAAAACGATGTTTTTTTTTTAAGTTTACCTGATGTACCCTAGGCCTTTTGGACCTCCTCTAAAAACTGTCCAACAGCGATGAGATGAGACCCATGTTATTTGAAAGCTTTTGATGTCCCCTTCATTTCATTCTAGAGTAGCTAATTTTCAAATCAAGTTTAAGTAAAATATTTTTACAAACATTTTTGTAAGACCTAATACCACAAATTACGTGCTAACACTCCAACAGAGATAAGATCTATAACAAATGAAAGCTAATAAAACGCTCTTCATTGTATTCGATGACAGCTAAGTTCAAATAAAGCGCAAATAATCATAGCATAATATTATCATTGGTGAAACAAAAAATCGCAAAAATAAAACTTTTTTTTTTAACTCATGTATTTCAAAAAGCCTAGGATATTCATCACTGAATATTTTTTGTTTGTTATCACTTACTCTGTCGATTGATACGTGTTTCATCGCTGGCCGCCAAAACCAGTTTTTTTTTCATTACCGGGAGTTAATCCAGTGCCCTAATTACGTAATCCAGTACCCTAATTACGTTATACAGTACCCTAATTACGTAATACACGATCAATCACAATCTGATTCGTTTTGAAACAGGTTGCTAATCCAATGATTCATAAGTTCGAAAAAAAATCTGCTCAGCAACGTAAATATCGCAATGAATGTTGTTGAACTGTCAAAATGAAATAGATTAATCTTAATCGTTTACGAAAATGTGTTACGCAATTAGATAGCAGGTCTCATACAAAAATGTTCCAACCCCTTCGTATTTTTTTGTACCACAATTTCCGCGGAGGAACGATTTTGTACATATTACAACAAAAAAAATCCTGTTAACTATTTTGCCTTATTTTTTATTCATAAAAACGCGTTTTTACCTTGATGCTCTCCTGGAAAATGTTTAATTTTGATTATTATTTGAAGTGCCAAGTTCTAATAGACATTAAAAAAAATCGCTGTTTACATTTAATGCATGGTTCTGTGGTGGTAATTTCCCCGGACTAATCGCAAGCCAGGAAATATTATAGTGTACAATAAAGTATAGGTATTCTATCTATCTATTAAGCTAAAAATTGAGGGATGTTACCTTATTGGCGCATACTTTGGTACTAGTTATTCAGCAACAGGTAATGTGAGTAATATAATAGGAATATTTATTATTATTACTAGTGGCCGGAAATTTCAGTGCAATTATAGGTACCAAAAATTGGAGCATAGACGCCCTTTTGAATTACTAAAGAAATCTCAGGAACCAAATAGGAAATATAACGCCTACTAAGTACCTACTTACGGTTTCTTTGACATCATAATTTGAACCCTGAGTTTTTTTTAATGAAATGCTTGCTTTTTGTGAGAGAAAATGAAGTTTATGTAGTACAAGTTCATCAGAATTTTCGATCACTAGTAAAGTTATGACTTATTT
Source organism: Xanthia icteritia (assembly GCA_949128155.2). Taxonomy (NCBI): domain Eukaryota; kingdom Metazoa; phylum Arthropoda; class Insecta; order Lepidoptera; family Noctuidae; genus Xanthia; species Xanthia icteritia. The sequence continues at coordinate 11,568,413 of OX421934.2, forward strand.
ACGCGGATGTATAAAAGTGTATGTTTATGGACAGTACGTCCGCGATGTCGCTGCTGTACGAGTGCATTAACACGGTGATCGCGGTGCTGATCAGCATCAGCAGCGGGATGCCCGGCCACGCCGCCTCCGTGCAACTCTGCGTGCAGAAACTCAGGATACTCATTGAAGACAGCGATCAAAATTGTGAGTCACTTTCCACACATTTTTTTTTCTAGTCTTTCATACTGTCTCATCAAGGCATGAGCAACTTGCTCAAGCCTTGATGAGACAGTACAGAGTACAAGATTACCCATTCAACCAGACCAACCACTCCAAACAATTGAATAAGAGTGAAGCCGCATATAGCTCTGTCGTGAAAAGGCAGAACTGCTTCATTCTTGTCCTATCATAGATTCACGGTTTGTGTTGCTGTGCACTACCGGTGCTAAATCCTCGATCATAACCAATGAGTGTAAGCAAAATTATTAGTCTTAGTAGAAATCGTAACTGGACCGACTCACAATAATGCAGACCTTATAAAAATTATCGCCAATTTAAGGAGTTCAATTGACTACTAAATCATGCCCCAAATTGTTTACAGTGAAATACTTAGGCCTACTGGCTATGTCGAGAATACTGAAGTCCCACCCGAAGTCGGTACAGGCCCACAAGGACCTTGTGCTGGCGTGTCTCGACGACAAGGACGAATCAATCAGGCTGAGAGCTTTAGGCTTGCTCTATGGTATGGTAAGTAACAACAGTCTTTTGATAAAAAATTACTAAATTCATATCTCGCTCATTTTGAAGCTTTTTTTTTCAATTTATTATTTGCTGGATCGCTACAAAATTCTGTCGATACAAATTTGTTACGGCCACGACTCATATTTTGATCTACATACAACTTGACACTGACCCGCAAATTGTAAAAAAACTAGAGATACTCCGACTAGTCGGTAAAGCCGACTATCCGGCCACTTTCATAGTCGGCGACTATTCGGCAAAGAGCGCCGACTATCCGGCTTCTTCTTCTTACTCAATAAAATATATATAGGAGGAATTACATTAGCTTGATTGTTAATTAATATTTTTATTTTTGAATCAGTTTTACACATTTTGAAATATTGACCTTTCCTTGGTAATCAGTCTCTAAAATCACTTGCTTGTAAAGAAATATCTATGACATTTATCAAGTAAAATTAAATTTTAATTGAGCTCTTTCACTTTAATGATCAATAACAGTATTATTTAAAAAAAAAAGCAAAAATCAAGAAACAATGTGAAGTAAACAAAACATGTTCTGACACGCTCGCAGACGACAGTGCACAGAGTGGTATTTTCATGATCTAGCTAGAGCAGGGGTTCCCAACCTTTTTTTGTCTACTGCCCACTTTAAGAATAAATTATTTTTTAACGCCCCCCTTTTTAAACATACTTAAAAACCGCTAAGTACTTATAACTGATTATTGAAACGCAAATTTATAGTATTCGGACAGAGTATCTTTTATTGAAAATAAAACAAACATAATCAATTCTTATATAAAAACTAATGTGAAGGTTGAATCTGATGCTGTTCAATAAGTTTGTCGATATCAGGTTCCAATTTACTCAAAAACAGCCGCAAGTCGCCACGTTCGGTAACACGCAAACGATTTCTCTTTTTAGTAAGCAGCGTTGCCACAGCACTAAATACAAATATGACGATGGGAATGCTATCAAAAATCGTTGAACAATTGCGGGATCGGTTTTTGTAGCCAAAATTCTTGATATCCATTTAACTTGTTAAAACATGATTGCCCGCGGTCTTTTATATCGAACCGAGTTTGAGCTATACAATGTCGCCCATGCGCATGTGACCGCCCGTAATATTCTGAATATTCATGAAAAAATGTCGAAAATAAACTTCAAAAGGGGGGGTCTATCTATAACATTTTTCATGTTATTCAATTTTTAATTTTTATAATTTTTAGTAGAAATGTTAATTAACCTGTTAAAATAACTCATAAGCTTTTGGAAATAATAAACAGAATCCAAATCGACCCATAAACTTCGGAGATGTGTCAAAAAATAGAAAGCAAGTCTACAAACTACTTAAAAAATTAAAAATTGAATAACATGAAAAATGTTATAGATAGACCCCCCCTTTTGAAGTTTATTTTCGACATTTTTTCATGAATATTCAGAATATTACGGGCGGTCACATGCGCATGGGCGACATTGTATAGTTGATGTTCACAAGATGTAGTCGAGAGTCGAGAGCTCAGTCGGTGTCTAAGAGTCTTCCTAGCTAGGTAGATGAAATTATAAATCGACCCCAAAGCCCTACACCAGTGATGTCAGAGTTCGAGGGGAAGGTGGGGCATTTTTACTGGAAAATAGGAATTTTAAACTGACTGGTGGGGCCCCTTTACACAAAAAAGTGGGGATTCTTAACTGATAAGTGGGGCCAAGAAATATCTCACGTGGGGCCCTAAGGGCCCCATGGTACGGGGGTTTGACATCACTGCCCTACACAATGCCCCCTTTTTTTTCTGGGTCTCTTACCGCCCCCCTTTAGGCCTGCAGCGCCCACAAGGGGGCGTTATCGCCCACGTTGGGAAAGACTGATCTAGAGGGACAAAATTATTTAACTCAATTTATGTCTATGGAATACCACAACATTAACATTAATGAAATACGTATTAGATTAAATTTAAACAAATTGGGACGGTTTAGACATATATTTCAAAATAATATTTCTTACTATAAAATATAAAGAAAAGACATTCTCAAATATATAAGTACAAAAAAAACAAAAGGAAATTCAGAGAAATAGATTACAGGTATCTAATCTATTTCTCAGAATTTCTATCAGATTTTTCAGAATCTTCACGTTCAGTCTTTTTGTGGACTTCCAGGTCGATAACTCATTTCAGGTAGTGAAACATCCAGGGTAGGTTCATGACAATATTCGGAAGCGAAATGTTTTCTTCTAGCCTCGATGAGTTCGCTTTTAAGAAGCGTTCTCGGTGCCTCCCGACTTCGACCATTTTGCATCGATTTTTCTGTAATTATTCTAATTATTGCTCTAATAGTCCTTAAATTGTCCTTAGAAGGGGGTGTGTCACCAAGTTCCAGTAGAATATGATGTAATAAGGCATTTTCGTTGGTTTTGCATAAACAAACCAAACAACAAAAAAGGAACGTCGCGATATTTGCGAAGTCATTCAGAAAAAAAAAAAATGGTATGGGTGTCTCAAACAAATAAACATGTTACGTATAGCTTAAAAATGGTTCTTTCATTAGAATATAATATGTGATCGGAATAATGCGGAATAATAAACTAAAACTCAAGTACAGACTTATAGTCATTTTTCTTACCAAAAAAATATCTTGAAAAAATACTTTGAAAGAAGAAAAAAAATGCAAACTTACCCTGAGATTCACGTGAAAAAAATAACAACACACAATCGCTATTAGCGTACAAAAACACAGCGTATTCATCGTGTAAACTCAGACGAAAAACACGAGCGCGAGGTGTACGTATCGGCGGATCGCAGGTTGGCGGCCGTTCTGGCCCTTGTATCTATTGTTCGGAACGACTTCTTAGTAAACAAAGCTTGGTCCATTATAGTATAACTTGTCTACTGCCAATACACACAAGTGTTAAAGCTGTTCAGACAAGTACCATAAATGAAAATTGTCCCTCTAGATCATGAAAATACCGCACTGTGCGACGCGAATCAGCTGTATACGAAGCGTCACTTAAATTGTTAAATACCCCCGGAACCGTGATCGGCTTAGCCGACTAGACGGCCTCTTTACAACCGACTAATCGGCTAGTCGGCCAAAGGCATAGTCAGCACACCTCTAGAAAAAACCTAAGAAAACTTGATTTTCATCCCACCATCTCGGAAAGAGTATTTTTAATCTTCAATATCTGAGTGGAAAAGCCGTTTTTATTCTCTAGAGGATAAAGTAAATTGAATTTAGAACATCGTGTGCACTAAGTTTGTGAATTAAAAAAAACATTAAACCTATTTACTGCTACCTCTATGGTGCCGAATATATCATACAACTTTTTTTTAATTTGTTAAAAACTCAGACTCGGAACCTTCTTGGTGTTCTTTTTTCAATTTGCTTTGTACGCGGTTCTTTACGCGGCATTTTTTCACGTCATTGTTAAACCTTATATTAAAAACAAGAAACTTGAAAACAAGTGAAAAAACTAAAATGAGTGATTCTAGCGACGAGGAAGTTTGCTTGACGCCAACAGAATTGACTGAAACTGTTAATAATGCGCAAATGAGCTTTCTCCCTCAACAATCACGCGAGAAGTATTTAAAACAGTACGATATGTTCAACACGTGGCGACTAGCAAAAGGAGCCAAAACTTTCTCAGAAAACGTTTTGCTGGCATATTTTATAGAATTATCCGAGAACAAGAAAGCAAGCACTCTATGGAGTACGTATTCGATGCTAAAAGCAACAATAAAGATGAAAAAAGACAAACATATCGATACCTATCCTAAATTAGTGGCATTTTTAAAAAGAGCCTCATCTGGTCATCAACCAAAAAAATCGAAGGTTTTCACAGTATCTGATATTGAAAAGTTTCTTAACGAAGCACCCGATTCCGTATATTTGGCGGCAAAAGTAAGTCAGTTGCACATTCAGTATCTACTTAAGTATATTAATCTCAATTAAATAGTATACTTAGTAGATGTTGATAGGCATAATTATGCGTTCATATCAATTTTATTCATTTATCTACTACAATACTCTTTACGTTACAGGTTGTTCTTATTATTGGAATAAACGGAGCATGTCGAACTAATGAACTAACACAACTTAATGTCAAAAACATTGAGAAACATTCAGATGACTTACTATTAATTAATTTACCTAATACAAAGACAAAAAGAGACAATATAATATAGATATATATAATAAAGAGATATATATAATATAGATATATTATATTATTGTAAATATGTATGTATGTGTAATTAGTACTATTTTAGTTCGTATGTATTATCATATATTTTTAATAATAGTTTTCTCTTTGTTCCTCTCAAATAGAGCACCTGCCATCTAATCTCTTCACCACCCTTGGTTGACTGGTAGAGAATGCCTAAGGCATTAAGTCCGCCATTGTACCTCTTTGAGTGCGAGAAGTTTTAATAAATAAAATAAATAAATAAATAAAGAGACCGCAACTTCGTCATTCGCAAGGAATACGTAACGATTGTTGAGAAATATCAAGCCTTACGCCCGCCTAACACTCCAATCAATCGATTTTTTCTACAGTATCGCAATGGAAAGTGTGTTAGACAGCCTATGGGTACTAATAAAATTGGCAGTATCCCACGAGAAATTGCAACATTTCTTGAACTTCCAGAACCCCTGTTGTACACGGGTCATTGTTTCCGACGAACTTCAGCCACACTTTTGGCTGATTCCGGAGCTGATCTCCTGTCCCTTAAGCGCCACGGAGGCTGGAAGTCCAATGCAGTTGTAGAGGGATACATAGAGGATTCCATCCAAAATAAGTCTAAAATATGTGAAGGCATCGTAGGAGCCATTACACTGAAAGAGACTCAATCGGATCCTTGGACTGGCCCTTCTACATCAAAAATAAGCCGTTATGAAACACCTAACCATCTCCCTCTCTCACCAACATTCACGCCAAGGGAATCCGATGAATCGGTACAACTATTAAGTATGACAGATAGTTTACCGAAAAACAGTACACAAGTGACTAACACCAATATTACAGTACCAAACAAAAATATTACACTTAATTTAAATAACTGTAGCAACGTTACTTTAAAATTTTCTTAATTATACCTTTTTTTTTTTTTTTTTTTTTTTATTTATTTTTTTTTTTTTTTGGGTGGGAAATTATCAAATAACTTCTCCCGCTCTGGGTGGAGCGGGAGGGCGTGTCAGACTCTTACTGACTAAAACCCACCCGTGTTCCTTCCGTTGCCTGTACATTGCCAGGGGCCACGGTATCCCTTTCGGACTTTCCCGCAACCCCGGCAGGCATTGGTCCTATCGGACCCCTTCACTTGCTGACATCTCTTTGAGGCGCGCGTGGAACACAACGCGCCGTCGACCCGGGCCTGGTCCTTATCGGACGGCGAGCTACCCATTGCTCACCGTCCGCAAGCCCGCGCCTACGGTGGCCGGGAATCGGCCTGCGATTCCCGACGCCCAGGGCGTCTCCTGCGGCGGCTAGGGGCGTGAGGACGCGAACTTTGCCTCTCCCTCACGCGTTCTGCCTCCTCCTTCGCGAGCATTACTTCTTCGCAGAAGGAGGTGACGGCCTCCCATGCCCTCTCGCTCCGTACCATGGCCTGGACTAGGGCCGGACGCGAGAGATCCCCGCCGCCGATCGCCTCCACGAGGACACGGCGATGCTCTGCCCAAGCCGGACAGACCTCCACCGTATGCTCAACCGTGTCCTCCGGGCGATCCACGCAGTGATGACACCCGGGCGTTTCCTCCCGCCTGATACGAAACAGGAACCTCCCGAAACAACCATGTCCGGTGAGGACCTGCGTCAGGCGGAAGGTGAGGACGCCGTGGCGCCTCTCTAGCCACTCCTCAAAGAGGGGACTTATCGCCGCAATAGTGGCGTGCCCAGCACTGGGTTGCGACAATCGCACTCTCCATGACGCCATGAGATCCCGCCGGAGCTCTGTCCGCTGTGCCGCGATTTCTCGCGGCAGCGGAGTTACGCCCCGGCGTTTCGCCTCCTCGCGCCACTCCCAAATGTGCGCGAGTTCTTAATTATACCTTAGTATTATTTTGTTATAATTTAAAGATTATTCTGTAATACTTACCTGTCATAATGTAGTAATTAATACCTAAACTGAAATAAAAGTGTACCTATCTTGTGATTGTAAACGTTTTTTTTTTGCATTTAGTCATTTCCTCGCTGAGGTGGAATGAAAAGTTACGTGTTGCACTCGAGTGCAAAGATTTTTCACCTCGTGCTCTTTTGATTCCCTCGCTAACGCTCAGGATTCTAATTTTGAATCACTCGCTGCGCTCGTGATTCAATTTTAGAATCCTTCGCTTGCTCGGTCATCAAAATTGAACACGCGGTTAAAAAGCAACTTTGCACTCTTGTATAACAAATAACTATTTCGGGGGCTATCTTGGCATCCCCCTTAACTGCCATGGTGGGGTTGTTGACCTATATCATTTTTTTTTTTTAACTGTTCTGTGTTGTTTTATTTACGTTGCTCACACATGTAGAGTCAACGAGAATAATGTAACCTAACCAGGATTTTATAATAACTAGATTTAAAAATGTATATTAATGGAGTTTCTTGCCCATTCATCTTTATAGAGATCTAAGTTTTGGAACAAAACTGACTGACTATTTGATGTTTCAAAAGTAAATGTAATTTATTGAAATAACTTTGACTTTGAGGTAAATATAAAATTAAGTACTCATGACACCCTTCATTGTCTTGAACAAGAGAGAAGTATTGTAGTAATTTAGTATGATATAATATACTTACCTAATTCCCCAACTGTTAAGTAAGTAAGGACCAAGAATTCAGAACATTCCACAGTATGAAATGTTGCATCAGAATCCAGAAATTCTCAATGTAACAAAAGTGTGTAAAGACGCTATTGGTCACTGTAATGTAGCTACTCTACTATTCACAATATAATTAACAGGAACAGATAGTATTCATGCTCTGTTCCAAAAGTATCTGATGAAAATGTAAACAAATTGATCAGAAAACGACATGTACGTTTTCAGGATACCAATTAGTAGTGCCGCAAAAAAATTTAGTGCTCTGATTTGATTGTTTGAATACTTCGATACGAAATTCTAATTTTAAATCATCTATTATTCATTCGAAAAATGAAGTTCATTTTTCAATTTCAAATTCATCAGGTTTCAAAGAAGAACCTAATGGAGATAGTAAAGAAGCTGATGGTGCACATGGACCGCGCGGAGGGCACGTTGTACCGCGACGAGCTGCTGACTCGCATCATCGAGATCTGCTCGCAGAACAACTACCAGCACGTGGTGGACTTCGAGTGGTACGTCACCGTGCTGGCCGAGCTCACCGAGATGGAAACCAGCGCGAAACACGGTGAGTTGTACATCGTGTGCTAGACTATAGCAGCGACGGCTACAAAAACAACTCAGGTGTCGTTTGACTGGACTGTGCTACCATTATCTGTCACTTCACTTCTGTCAGTGATTTTCCAAATTATCGCGAGGTCGAAGAGTTTTGATTTAGTATAAATAATCCATAGCAAAGCTTATAAATTTTTATTGAGTTTAAAATAATTAAATAGATAACTTTAAACAGTTCCGCGCAAAGCGATCGAAGCGCCACCCTGGTGGTAATAAAAAAAACAGCATTTAGTTGGCACAGTGCATGGTAGGAGGAGGTTGAGCATCGATTTGATAGACAGAGAGTAACATTCGTGTGGTGTGTCAGGGCGCATGGTGGCTGCGCAGGTGACGGAGGTGGGCGCGCGCGTGGCCGAGGTGCGCGAGTTCGCGGCGCGCGAGTGCGGCGCGCTGGTGGCGCGCGCGCTGGCCGCGCCGCCCGGGCCCGCGTCGCGCGAGGTGCTCTACGCCGCCGCCTACGTGCTGGCCGAGTACTGCCGGTAACTAAAAGAATTCAAAATTGTTTATTCTGTACAAACAAGATGAACATTACAAAAAAAAAAGACAAAATACACACTAATACGAGTAGCCAAAAGCCTCGTATTCACATAAAAGTTACTTACTACAAACTTGCACATTGTGATACTAATGCACGCGCTCTGGTGAAAACGAAAATTATACCTGCAATTTGAGCACTTGGCCTCTGGCCGGCTGTCCCCTCAGTGGAACAGTAGTCAAGTAAAAGCTATTTAAAATGCTATGTTGGTCTAGCGAGGAGCCAGTGATGCGCGAGTCGGTGTCAGGGCTGCTGGTGTGCGCGGCGCTGGGCGGCGGCGCCATGCGCGCGCGCGCCGTGTGCGTGCACGCCGCGCTCAAGCTCGCGGCCAACCTGCTGCGCCTGTTCGAGGCGCGCAACGACCAGGAGGCCGCTATATCGGTCAGTTACTTATCTTATTTCTTTTCATCCATATTAATATTATTAATGCGAAAGTAACTCTATATACCTGTATGTCTGTTACCTTTTCACGCATAAACCACTGAACCGATCGTTGTAGGATAGGTAGATAGGTAGCCTGGAACCTGGAGGTCATAGCTACATTTGATCCTGGATATTTGTATAACAAAATGGTGAAATACAAAATACACGCGGACAAAGTCGCTGGTAACAGATAGCGATAATATATTTACATATATTATCGCTATCTGTTACCCGCGACTTTGGCCTCATTGGTCTAAAAATTGCCTAAAATAAATAAAAATATCATACAATTTCTCTCATAGATAATCCGCGAAGCCCTAGCGGGTCTGCGACCTCTGCTGTGCAGCGAAGACATGGAGGTTCAAGAGCGCGCGCACAACGCGACGGCGCTTCTGTCGCTCGTGCTGCGGCGCCTGAGCCCGCACGACGCGGCGCTGCGGCCTGGCACTGGCCCGCTACCTGACGCCATACTGGTTGAGCATGAGCAGAGGTACCTTTGACAAATAATAATACTAGCCTCCTACTGTCCCACTGCAGGGCAATGGTTTCTTCTCATACAGAGAAGAAGCATTGATCACCACAGACTTACATCTCTTATCTCTTCCCTTAATATTATGAAACAAAGTCGCTTTTCGCGTTTGTCTGCAACGGATTTTGATGAGGTTTTCAACATCAATTAGAGAATGTATTCCGTAAGGTTTACATATATAATTATTTTATATTAAACATAAACGTAGTACTGATACTTGACGTTTTGTCAAGTCGTAAAAAAGGCATTTTTTTGAGCGCTTACATGGCGTGTTGATTTAGTGGATTGTATAATATATCTTAACATAATCAACAGAAACGTCTGCGATAGTTTATATCTATCTTCTAAAGATGATCCAAAGTAACTATTTTTATCTTTCAGAATTACATTTTTTTTAAATAGTTATTTCCGAAGCGATTTTGATCAGTATATTATTAATCCTTATCGAATAAAATATGTTATTAAAATTGGCCATTAAGAATAAAATAAACCTGGTAGTCACATCATTTAAATAAATACTCTAAAAGATATCACAGATTTAAAATTACGCGCAGCTAAAAGGCTCGTGCAGACTAACGCGACACCGGTAAATGTTCTACCGTGAAGTTTTCTTAGAAATTGTTTAATTAGAGTCGCGTCGCGCAGGTCTGCACGACGCTAAATTATTATGGCAGACGGCGCGCGGCGTGGCGCCATGACTGACAGGGGTCAATGGCCCTTTTTTTCATATTTTATATCCAGTTCAACACGGGAAGCAGGGGCTGCCAGTTCAGTAATAAAACCATTAACATATTTTATTTGCAGCAATGGTGTAGAGAAGGAAGAGAACGTCGAAGACATAAACAACGAGAATTCAGTTCAGAGCTTCAGCGGCGGCTTGATAGAGGAGCTAGCAGACTTGTTCGAAGGAGAACTGAAGCCCGTCGCGCCCAAAGCACAGAAAAAAGTGCCCATGCCTTCAGAGTATGTGACTTGTTGTTCTTGCCCTTTATTACTAAAAACTAACCAGTCACCTCTTAACTGGTTGACAGAAAGCCCTCGAACATTAGGGTACTAGCTTGATGATCGATGCGATTATACGAAGTATTGTAATTTTTTTCTGTTTAACAAGTCATAGAATGTACAGGTTAGCACACGAGATAAAATTATAAATTGTCTGAGTATGAGAATGTACCTTCTAAAGCTATTACAGCGTGTAAAAAGACCCATCACATAGCTGTTATCTACGCATTCTGTACATCAAACTAAGTATTATTGTGCAAAAATATTTCTGGGAAACGACTTTTAGCGACTTGAAAGTGTTTACGGCAGCGCGCAATGTAACGTACGCAAAACATTGTACTTATGGGTGCATGCAACGGTCCAAGAGTTGTGGGGGTATTTAAAGTAACAATCAAAACATGTTTACGTAAAAAAAATATTGGAACCTTCAATATCTCCGTAACCAGAAGGTTCCGAGGTATGGTCCACGGTGGTGACAATTTCTGCTAGTGCACTCCTACCGCAAACCGCGTTAAAGAATTTCGTTCCAAAAAATATCACAATGAAGGGTAATCATAATGACTCGGCTTCGTTAAGCGTCTTTTTAAACCCGTTATAATAATACTATGAATGTCGCATTACAGCTTGAACCTCGAACAATGGCTGTCTCACGAGCGCTGGTCATCGGACAGCTCGAGCTCGGAGGGCGAGGGCGAGGCCGCGGTGTTCGCGCCGCCGGCCAAGGACGCAAGACCCACCGCGCAGTTCACGCCGGACGAACTGGCCATGGTACGACTTTAACATATCGTCATAAGGAATCTTTCCCACAGCTGGTGGTTTACGAGAAGCGAGTGGAGCTAGCAACTAAAAACGAGTTGGCGAGCAACGAGCAGAGAGTGCGCGATGGCGACAGTGATTACTCGCTGGTAAAAATTCAAAAGTCATTTATTCAAACTAGGCTGAGAATCAGCACTTTTCGAACGTCAAAATTACATAAAACAGTCCTCCAAAACGCCCATGCGTCCCGTATGCGTATGAACCAAGCGTCGCGCGTCGGAGAGAGTAGTCTCGCAGCGAGTGTCCCTGAGCGAGTACTCTCTTTGACAGCTCTTGTCGCTACGACAAACGAGTAAGTACTCGCCGGTGGTGTGAACAGCCAGCGATCAACTATTAGTATCTCTTTTACATACAATTGACCTACAATTTTTTGTACGTTTCTTTAGCGATAAAATTGTGTATAGCTAATCGCTTCCTCGTCGGCGATGGCACAGGTGTATTGCCATAATCAATTGCAGCGCTGAAGGGCAAGTACGAGTATATCGCAGTCTCGGGCCCCACATGGTAGTGGGTAGCAGTCCGACATATCGCTCCGGTCTCTTCAGATGGAGGGTAAACTTCGCAAGCAATGGGAAATTGCTACGTCGCAAGCAGATAGTAGAAAAAGTAGTTTATTTGTGTTAATTGAACTTTATCCCCACAGTTACGCGAGGCCCGGAGACAGGAGCAAGCGAATAACCCGCACTATCTGAAGGACGACTCTCCGCGGTCCTACCAGCAGGATGACATTCCCATCGCTGAGATAGCACTCGAAGTGCCTCTACAAGTTCACAGTATGTATCTTAACGTACGGTAAAACCATTGATTACTGCTGTGGTGCGTAACCCCGCGATGAAATGTTGAATTCGGCCGCCATAGTCACGATATTATTGTGTGAGTTTATATAAAGTAGAGTATGAAACTACTACTAACTAGGTATTAAAACACTCGTGTGATACTGTCATAAACTACTACAGGGTCAAATTAAATTAGCTAGCTTAACTCCACACACTTGAAGGGTATCGATATCTTAATACGATAAAACAAACTCAACGCATACTTCAAGTAACTACACAACTAACGGTCGTTGACCCCAGAAAAATCATCTAAATTTCTCATTTTTTCTTTTATCAATATTAGATATCGATACCCATTACGTCTGCGGAGTTTCGCTAGCTAATTTAATTTGGCCCTGTATAAGAGTATAACTTAAACGATTTTATTGCAAATTACGTCATATAAATATGATCTGACAGTTTTGAGATATATTGATCCATAGTCCACTTCCTATGAAATTTTGTCCAGTCTTATGGCAGTTAAATGTGATTTTTCGATCTTGGTACTCTTTGCTTTTTATTTGCCAAAGACATGGATGAGCTTTATTTATTTCGAGTAAATCTTCAAGTACTTTCTTAGTTGAATCTGGTGGCGCCATTTTCACGTGTTGAATCACGCGGCCGTAAGGACAGAGACTAGAAAACAACTAGAGCGACCGGAGTACACGCACTCACGCACAGGTACACCGTACGGTGTCACTCGAAATTGATTTTCGAGTGACACCGTACGCCTGCGCAGGTTCAAAAAACTAAACAGTTCTATTCCCGGACACCCTCCGTTCTATCTCCGCAAGCATACCTGCATAGGTAGACCTCTCTGGTGGACCTTAGCGTGTATGTTAAGCATTAGTTTGCAGCTCTCCATAGATTATACACAAGTAATTGTTTATAATGTTTAGTATCTGTTTTCTAACAATTTTTTTTTTTCGCAGCCAAGAGATCTGATAAATACTTAATATCACGGGAAAGTTCTAACAAGAAGAAAAAGGAGAAACGGACATCGAAAAAACGAAAAAGCAAAAAGGATAAACCATCGAGCGACTCAGACAGTGAGGGTAAGTCAAGTGTTCTTAGCATTGCCATAACTGAACTACAGCAAGATACATGAAAAGCAAAATATACAAGGTAACATCTCGGCAATATATTAAGGGGATGTAAGAAAGGTCGACAAGCTGTTTTCAAGAGTCATCACGAGCCGTCTCGCGAACAAGCCGGATTCCGTAAAGGCTTTAATATCGTAGACCACATACATACGCTGCGGCAAGTTATACAGAAGACGGAAGAGTATAACCTGCCTCTGCTTAGCGTCTGTGGATTACGAGAAAGACTTCGATTCGATCGAGACATGGGCTGTACTGCAGTCTCTTCAACGGTGCCAGATCGACTATCGGTACATCGATGTGCTAAAGTGTCTGTACGAAAACGCCACTATTTCAGTCCGACTCCACGACCAAACCTCGAAACTTATCCTTCTGCAGCGAGGTGTGAGACAAGGAGACCTTATCTCTCCGAAACTGTTCACTGCTGCACTCGAGGATGTCTTCAAGGTTCTGGACTAGAAAGGGCTAGGCATCAACATCAATGGCGAGTACATCACTAACCTTCGGTTTGCCGACGACATAGTTATCATGGCTGAGACCATGGAGGACCTCAGTACAATGCTCGATGACCTCTGTAGCCTCGGAAAAATTGGGTCTTAAAATGAACATGGACAAGTCAAAGGTCATGTCAAATGCCCATGTAACACCCACTCTCATGAAGATCGGAGACGCTACTCTCGAAGTTGTGAACGAGTATGTTTACCTAGGACAAACTGTCCAGCTAGGTAGGTCCAACTTCGAGAAAGAGGTCAATCGTCGAATCCGACTCGGCTGGGCAGCGTTCGGGAAGCTACGCAATATCTTTTCGTCCGACATACCACAGTGTCTCAGGACGAAAGTTTTAGACCAGTGCGTGTTGCCAGTGATGACCTATGGGACTGAAACTTGGTCGCTCACAATGGGCCTCCAGAAGGCTAAAAGTCACCCGAAGGGCAATGGAGAGGACTATGCTTGAAGTTTCCCTACGTGATCGAATCAGAAATTAAGAGATCCGCAGGAGAACCAAGGTAACCGACATAGCCCGAAGAATTGCCAAACTTAAGTGGCAATGGGTAGGGCACATTGCTCGCAGAACAGATGGCCGATGGGGCCGAAAGGTTCTGGAGTGGCGACCGCGTACCGGAAGACGTAGCGTTGGAAGGCCTCCCACAATATGGACCGATGACCTTACAAAGGCCGCAGTAATCTACTGGATGCGGGAGGCACAGAATCGGTCGAAGTGGCGATGCTTGGGGGAAGCCTATGTCCAGCAGTGCACGTCTTTCGGCTGAAATGATGATGATGAGGAGGAAAGGCCATTTACAACCAAATGACCCTTATGCAAATTTCAAAGATATTCGAGTAATTTGACATTTTATATTTTTATTTCATTCATCATAGGGGTCATAAGAGGTCATTTGGTTGCTAATGATCTCTCCTACACCCCCTTAATGTATTGCCGACATATTACAAAAAACCCTGTAGATATATGATATTCGTTCTCTTGATGAGTTGTGAAAAATACCCACTTGTACACGGCGTCAATTTAAATAGTTCAAAATAAAAATATTTTATTTCACATAAACCAACATGGGCACTTATGAAACGTCAGAAGCCAGATGCACGTTACCAATTGGTCGTTTCCTATGGAGAAGAGCCGGCAAGAAACTCTGTGGTTACTCTTTTAAAAATAATTTGCTTTTACAATACTTTCAAATAACAGTACTCAATACTCAATATCTTTATTGCTTTACCATAGTGTATACTTAGGTGGTAACTATATAATTTAGATCATTAATGACCCTGTAGGGCGCAGCAAAAGGGTAGGAGAGAGGAAGCTCTGTTTTAGGAGATCATTAAGTTGTTATTGTGGCAACAAGTTTTAACTTACATTTATAATGAAAGTCAGGAGATCGCGAAAATGATACGAGTAATCATGTCGCTTATCTATTAAAAGGTATGGGGTATGGGAGGACAGTGTAGGCATTTCAACAAATACCAGGCAGTTGGCGAAACTTCACAGACCTGGCGAGTATTAATATAAAAAAATCATGATAAAACAAAATTAAAATGTTTTTTTTACTCACACGGATTGTCCGTGTGAGTAAAAAACCATTTTTTTTTCTTTTTTTGTTAATTGGTTTAAAATAACGCTTACATGTTTTTTTTTTTAGTTCAGTTTGTGGGTTGCCCAGTCAGGTCTGTCTTGTGTTCATGGAAAGATAAATTTGAAAATATATTTTTTTTGTTTTATCATGATTTGATATCGAATACTCAACTCGCGAAGTTTCAAAATATAAACGTAGCATGCTACCATTTTCAAGCTCGCTACGCTTGCTCTTCCATCGTACATTTCCTTAGTTTTCAAACTTTGCTGTGTAGGTCGACAAAATAACTCCTATTTCTGTATAATTATGTAATTGTTCAAAATAAAATTTTACCTATGTGAAACTGGGTGGAGTGAAGCGATCTTTTGATGAAGGAACAGGCAATACCATTTATAGATGTCGGAATATTGTTGATTATTGCGCGGCGATAGCTAATATCTATTTGGGAATAGGTCCTGTTGAACGCTATTTTTAACTGACTTCAAAAAGGACATTCTCTATTCGAATTGTATTTTTGTTACGAGATTACTCTGCCAAGAAATTATGAATTGAATTTGATGATTCTTTTTTTGTACGGTAGGTTATATATCAGAGTTGGTTGCTGTTATTTACATAGCAGGTAGTGGTATTCGAATTTGTGTGGGGTAGGTAGCATAACTAAAAAGCAAAAAATTAAGAAACCTTTTTAAAAAAACAAACAGAAATTAGGTTTAAAAAATATACTACACCGACTTCCGAAATTAAAGTAATTCACTGTGTATCTAGTCTTTTTTTTGGAAGTGAGTTGTTTTTTGTTAAAATTGTCTCGGGGAAAAAATGCAATGTACACAATTATATAAAACCTTTGTTTTTTGTTAGTGTTTGATTGAAATTAATATTGTTTTATGTCTTAGATAAATGTCTTTCTTCTTCTAATCTGTGGTTTCAAGCAAGATATCTATGTGCTCCTCCTTGTCTGTAGTTTTTTTTTATTAAAAATTCAATTCAATTTTTTTTTTTCAAATTCAAATTCAAAATATTTTATTTCACATAAACCTATAAGGGCACTTATGAAACGTCAGAAGCTAGATGCACGAAGCTAGATACAAATGTAATAAAAAGTTTAAAAATATTTTTTAATTTACAGAAGAGGTCCACCTGGCGCGGCCCGCGGTGGCGGAGGGCGGCGAGCTGCCCGAGGGCGCCGCGGCGTCGGACGACGAGCCGCCCGCGCCGCGCGACGACCCGCACCGCGCGCTCGACCTCGACCTCGACCAGTCAGTGACCCCTGCGACCTGCACACTATACGACCTGCTTCTTTTTAACACTTTACTGATAAAAAATTATAACAACTCTATTCGGTTCAGAAAACACGGTACAATATTTTAAAAAATCTAGTCCAGCCGAGCAAAAACAAAGGCACAGCCGTACCATCCTTTTCACGAAGCCATTCACGCGTAGCATGACAACCATATAAACGGATTTTCTTCCGTCTACTAAACCCGTTTCTATGGTGGTCATGCTAAACGTGCTGGACATTTTCGACCATTCTGTTTCTAGAAATAAAGATGTTTAATATTGATACAATCACTATAAAATGTTGTTAGTTAACTAATTAGGTAACAATTTATGACAAAGTTGTTGGATAGATGCTCCCATAGATAGGTACTGAATAAATTGACTGACTTGGTTTTACATTAGATCTCACAATGTTTTGCGGTAGAAGAACGGCGTTGCGAGACTTGCATTTTTTTTAAATTTTTTGGCGATAGGTTTACTAATTTCTTGGACCCCACACTAGGATTACATTCCCTGGGATCCAGTCTCTTCCCACAACTCATTATTAATACTTTATCATAGGAGAACGTTAGGCGATCATAGGTTTCCAATTTCACATTATTTATACACATCTCGTATACTTACAGGCCTCTACGTGAAGAAGAGCTACTCACGTCAAGAATACATCACTACCCCACGCCCGAAAGTGGACTGTTGGAGAAAAAGCCCAAGTCGTCGAAGAAAACCAAATCGGCCGACAAGACGTCCGGCGACAAACCCACGAAGAAGAGGAAGGAAAAGAAAACTAAACAAAAGACCGTAGATTTAATGCTACCAGAAGTAGCTAAGGAAGTAGATGAGGCGCTGCTCATTGACGATCTGAGCAAGACAAATGGCGAGAAACCAACGAAAGATAGTAACGTAGCGGAAGATGACGCTTTACTTGTTGAACCTCACACGAAGGACACAAAGACTGAAAAACATAAAAAATCTAAAAAGGAATCAAAAGATAAAGAGTCGAAGAGGAATAAATCAACAAAGAAAGGTATTTTAGCTTTCTTATAAAAAGCAATAATAACCTACTTGTTACATTAGCCAAAGAAAAGCGTACTTCTTTCATCTAGCGATTTTGTTCCACTTATTATTCCCATTGTAGTTTTTTAGGGTTCCATACGTCCAAGTGAAAAAACGTAACCGTCATAGGATCACTCGTATGTCTGTCCGTCTGTCACAGCAAATTTGCTCCGAATCTAATGGACCGATTAATTTGAAATTTGGTAGATACGCATTTCTGTAACCCAAACAAATGAATTTTACATAATTATGGTCACACTTTGCAAGCTGTACCGTGTGACATATCAAAAGAAAGGGCTTACTGTAAGCATCTTAGTTTTTTTGTTTTATAGTTTTAAAATAAATAGTTTTATAGTTATTTAATTAAGAAAACAGATTTAAAAAAAAAATGGCTCACTAGTTAAAATTTTGAAAAAAATACGTAAAATGTTCTATGCTTATGGATTACAAGAAAACCTATGGTTTTAAAATAACATGGCAAATCTCTCAATATTGTGCGTACAACCCATTTGCAGTTGGAATGTATAAGAGAACATGTTTTTCAACTACAATGTTATGTTTGTTCTTGGGATAAATTCATCTCAACTACGGAATTCATTGTGCGTGGTCCGACACGCACTTGCTTTATTTTTAGCGTAAACGGCGTACCTAGTTTGGATATAAATGCTCTATATAGTCGGGAGATATATTTTTATGAAGGAACAGGCAGGACTACACACGAAAACATTTGGGCATAAAAAAGGATGCAGGCTCTTTGCTATGATTTAAAAAAGGCACATATTTGTGACGAGTATATAGTTATCTGTGGCGTACTTTCCTCGACCTTCCCGTACTAGAGTGCGCGCAAGATAAGTCTGCGTGCGACTGATGGCGCAGGCGTGGTTAATTCTATACTGTAATATTTAAAATATTAAATCTATATTAATAATTAATCTTATATTAATATTAATTAATCAAATAATTCTATATTTTACCTTACATAAACGACAAGACGGCGGCATATTTATTAGTTCCGATTTCAGCCGCGGGCAGACTTCTTTTGCGAGCACTCTAGTGCGAGAATGCAAAGAAAAAGGACGCTTGTTAAATACACTACATTGTGAACCTAAAAGCGTTGCAATAAGAGCCATTTTAATACACATGAAAAATATAATACACATATCTGAAATGATTGTTTTTGTTTAATTCACAGGCAAACACGAAAAGAAGACCGGATATGAAGAAGCATTAGGTATATGTACGCCTAGCAAAGAAGTCATTTAGTGTACATACTAAGTAAATTGCTTAATTTTCTTCATTCATGTCACGCTAAACCTGCTGTCTCAGTGCAATTGTTAATTTGAACAATTTAAGGATATTTTTTATTGATGATTAGTTCAACTCCAATATGTATTAGTTTTTAACTCCCATATTTGAAAGCGAACTATGTCCATTTATATGAATATATTATTATAATAATTCCATAAGTCTATATAGTAACAAATAAAAAGCTAAATATATTAATCATACACAGATTTTATTATTTAAAAAAAAAGTTTACAATATGCAGCTTTTCAATATGATGATTTGATGGCAGTAACTGTGGCAAGATACTAAACAAACTAACATATACAAAATAAAAATAATAGTGCCGATTCTCTTGTCACAAATGCCTCTAAACTAGACTAAAAATCACCAAAATTTAGTTTATTCCTGTCAAACGACGATTTCCCATTCTGAATTAGACTAAAGTGACACAATATTTTAGTTTGACAGCACTAAGATGGCACTGAGTTTTTAATTTAGTGCAAATTATATATTTGCTATTCTAAATTTGACGTTTTTCACCAAAAAAAATTAATGTCCAACTAAATCTGACCATTTTTAATCGTGATTAAAAATGGTGTGGAATACTATTAGTTGTCATGAACTAAAATTTACGCCAACACCTCGACTTCAGCTGCAAAAACAGTTTATTTCTTTTCTTTTGCTTATATCTCGAAAATGGAGTGTCCTATCGCAAAAATAATGAAAATTTCGACCCCCTCTATAATACGCGTAAACCCGTAATACTCAACACGCAGTTAATAATTTTTCATATTTTCCATACAAAACTGAACAATTCCATATAAAACACGTCGAGGCTGCCCCCCCTGCGCGCCTCCAGCTCTAAAACAATCACGGGGTAGGGCAAACAAGTATGTACCACGTCGAGTCGCGATTGTCAAATTCGATTATAGTTGTGTCAAAATTATTTTAAATTTAGAGATTTTGTTTTGCAGAGATTCTCATAGCCAAAAGTAAGGATTTTTAGTGATCGTTTACTTCGGTGTACAAGGGAATCGGCACCATTGTATACCTATCAAAAATCAACTTAAAAACGGGTATAGTATGTGGATTCTATCTAGTGCTATCACTCGGTACACTTATTTTGTTTCATTTTGGCAACGCCGCTGCACGTGTCCTACTTCTTACTGCGACCGCCGCGCGCCGGAGTCGCACACGCCACCCCGTGGGATCTAGGATTTACGAGGAGAGCCGCACCCGCCACCCTGTGCTCTCTTGGATTTACGAGCGCCGCACACGCCACCCTGTGTGCTCTTGGCTTTGGGAGTGCCGCAAAGTTCGCTCATTGATACACTGCGACCGCCACCGCGACCGCCACGGTCTCCTGCTTCTTTCTTGGCCCTTAAAAGTATCTATGAAATTATAAAAACAGGGTAAGGAATAAGGACAGGGGAAGGTAAGGGCTGATTTTTCATTCATTTGATGATATTATTCGAGATATAATAAAAAAAATACAGTTGTACTTTGAGTGAGAGTTTGATTACAGGTTCATAGTCCAATAGTAGGGCTATTCTATATTACGTCACACGTTAAGGGGGAGGGAGTGGATCAATAAAGTGTGACAAAGGTGGCACGGGGAACTTCGTGACGCTATGTATAAATCTAAAGTATTCAACTCTAAACTACAAATCCAACTAAAAACTTTAAATTACTATACTTAAATCTATACTTCTATACTTCAGTTTTCGAGTTAATTTCACTGCTTGCTACGACAAGCAGTGAAATTAACTCGAAAACTGGTATTAATAATCTGAAAGTTAAATAATGAAAACGAAACAATAGATACTGGCGAGATATCACAACAAAACATGTTGAAATCTCTAGTTCCTATCAAACATCGTATGGAACATTAATATAAACTAAATATTTCAACAAATTTTGTTGTGAATGTTTCGCCAGTGCACACACAGTAAAATCAATCCCTGTCGGGATAAAAACGGAGACTGATGTTATTCCTTAAATCCTTAGGTTTCGAAACTTGAAACTGCACAAATACTTATTTAGGTAAATAATAAGGTATCAAGACAACTCGACCCCGTGACAATTGAACCCCAGGACAACTCAACCCCGATTATTATCTTATTGATATTACTCAACAACGATATTATTACTGGACTATTTAATATTATTAGAATAATATTGATTTTATCTCCGCAAAAATAAATTTGTACTACGCAGTAGTTTTCGAAAAATCTATGAATAACCAAATTAACTGCGGTAGCAATCGAAAATATCTCAAAAACTCCACTTCGACTTTAATAGCAAAGTCACTTAGAACCATCTTTATAACGGTGCCTGGTTTTACTACCGAACACTAAACATGGTAAGCGTACCGTTCATCCTCGTGGTCTCACTAGCAGTCCTCCATGGAAATGGAAACTGATAGCTGTATGTAAATATTAGTAGGGGTTTAAATAACTATTATTCCCATGTTTACAGTCGATTTGTTGTAGAATCAATAATAAAGATCGTAATGATTATAATTTTATAAAATACCATTTAAAGGGGGTGGAGGGTGTGTTGAAGTTAGCAGGGGAAAGTACAAAACCAACTCGAAGTGCTTGTAGAAACATATAAATCATTTATGAGTCCATAACAGGGGAGGTCACACAAATATGAAACCTGAGACAAGAACAGGCGGAGGGGCTCCAAAAATTATGAAAAGGTAACTGAACTATACTGATATTGTAACTGAACTATACAGGTTGGATTTTTAGTGCCCAGCTCAAAAATTCAACCTGTATATCACTATAGTTCCGTTACCTTTCATCAGTAATACAAACATGGACAAATTGAATGGACCGCAAAAAAAATCGTGCGTACTGGCCGCAAACATGAGTAAATATTAAAAAAAAAAGTTTTGCCAACTTTTGAATTTCTGTTAAAACTTAGGTTTGTTAAAAAACTGTGAATTGTTACTGCAAATAAACTGAGAATGGCAGATCCAAACGCCACTTAAGTTGCTAGGGCTGTTACTTTAATTGAATCTGGGCACACCTACAAACATGTGGCCCAAACAGCAGACCGGACAGTATACGAGACTCGCAGGTCAGGTTCATCGTTACCAGCGTGTTTAGGAACTGGACCTTAACTTCTGCTGAGGTAAGAACGAAGCTCCAAGAAGTTCGAGGGGTGAGCACAAAAACTGTGAGAAGAAGACTGAAATTGGCCGGAATAAATTCACACTTGCCTGACAGAGCCCCCCCCCCCCCCCTTCTTGCCACATGCTATCGAATAGCTCGAGTTCATTTTGCTCGCATTTACGAAAATTCGAATGACGAAGCTTGCAGTCAAGTTCGATTCACAGATGAGTCCAGATTTTGCCTAAATCCAGATGATGGAAAGATTAAAGTATTTAGACGCCCGGGAGAGAGATACGCGCAGCGCAACATCATTGGAAAAGAGGTATACGGTGGAGGGTCAGTTATGGTATGGGGAGGTATTTTTATGGAGGCGATCCGCGTCATTGAGCATGCGCCACTAACAGCGGTACGATATGTAACTGAGATTTTGAAAGAAATTGCAGTGCCATATATTGACTGTTTTATAGGAGATAATTTGTTTTATGCATGATTATGCACGCCCCCACACTGCGGTCGTAGTTTTCGAATACCGTAGTTATAATATCTAGACGTCGAAATCAATGTTATGGGTGGCCAGCGCGCTCTCGCACCCTAAGCCGATCGTCCACGGCCAGGTAAACTAAGTTAGTTAGCATAGTTGAGTCAGTTTTTCATACATATTAGCTTACGATATGACGCACATGTATGAAAAACTGGCTCAATTTTGCAAAATTAAAGTAGTTTACCTCGCGGTGGACGGCTCGCTTTAAACTCCACATTCCTGTACAAATTTTCTTTTTTCTTAACCGCTAAACTCTTTAGTAAATTTTTGTAATTTGGTCGTTTGTTTTTTCGACCTTGGCCATTTTAAATTAACGAATAAAGGTACCATTCCGTAGCCGACCGCAGGCGGTAAGCAGGCGATGTGTCGCCGCGACACGACTGGTTTCTATGTATTTCTATGAAACCGACGTGTCGCTAGCTACAGAAGGTTATTTCAATTGAATTGAATTGTACCTTTATTGCCTCATTTACATTCAGCCCCTGCCGCTCCTCTCGCTGCCGGCAATAATTCCCTAAATACTGCCGTAGCAGGATCGAGAGTGTGTCTATTTAGATTCAGCCCTGCCACTCACATCGCTATCGACTTTCGGCAATGGTAGACGTCGAAATAATTACGGCGTCCGCGCTGTCTACTTGCAATACATAATTATGATCAATATTTAAAAAAATATCAAATTCGAAAAAAGAAAATAGGTACGTTGTCGTATTTTCTCTTCCAGGCGTCGTGAACTTTATGTTTTAATTTGTGGTTTTTGTCGTTTATATCCCATATTACTTTTTCGGATTCCAGCAGTTCTAAAAACTTTATAGTGTTTGCTAGAGCAGAATGTTGTGCATGCCTGTATATGATGTATTTAGTATTTATACAGTAATGAACATTCGTGATTACGTATTGTAACTAATTTCAGTTTTTCTATTTTCTTAATGTCCCTCGAGAATCATCGCATTTCCGAATACATACGAATGCTAATTTCCATGTCCATCAATTATTTGATTTATTGTGTATAATAATTTGAATTCAGAACTAAGTAGGTACTTTATTGTTGTTTTGTTTTGATTTCCGTGTGAACTTTACAAGAGCTGTAAACCTATTTTTCTTTTTAACCGACTTCCGGGCCAATCATTGATTTTTTTCCAATATAATTTCTTTGATTGTTGTCACATTCATTGCAACATTTTTAATAGCTACATATCCTTTAATTTGAGACCAAATGTTTTCAATTGGATTAAAATCCGGCTAATATGGTGACAATCGTATATAAATCGATCTTCAATGAGTTTGGGTTATGAGGAATGTTATGATGCTGCAGCAAAGCTATAATTTGTGGTTTAGTAGTGTTTGAATTCGGGGGTTTAAGTAATAATGTATTATGGTATGGTGCATTATCTAGTCACTTTTAGCTGGTAGATTTGGTATTAACTGATTACGCAGCCAATTTTGATATCGATCGGCATTGATTTCTTTATGGTAATCGCCGTCACCGTCAAGCACCTGGAACAATACCTTTTTCATTGCCAGCGTCAATGATGATTATACATTCTCCTTTTGAAATTGGCTTCTTTATACCTTTTTTTTTATCTGTACATGATTTCCCTTTTGAGTGCGACGTATGCACATATGATTCATCCATGAAGACAATATTTTTGCAATCGGCCATCATCCTTTGAATTTCTCGGATACTTAAGCCTTTTATGGCAAATATCATGCTTTTCAATTAGTATTTCCCAATTTCGGCTTTCTGTTTTTAACCGACTTCCAAAAGGAGGAGGTTATCAATTGGGATGTTTATATTTTTTCTTTTTGTGTATTTTCGTGTATTACTCCGTCATATATAGACGGATTTGCAAAAATTTTTTTTTTGTTTGAAAGGATATACTTCCGAAATGGTCCCATTGTCATTAGGTCCGGATCTGACGATGGCATCCTGGAGAAATCGACGGAACTCTTCAATTATTATAGGCACACCTACAGCGATTTGGGTATTTTTTATAGTAACTCGTGCAGTTGCTCTCGACCACAGATGGCCACCGGAACTGCTCAATAATAAGTATTTCACGGGTTGCGATTCGATTACTTTAATATGTTTACCAAGAAATTTATGCTCGTCACAATGAATATAGAAAAGTGGAGCTGATGGTGAAGTATCAGGAGAACTTCTCTACGATTAACGTCCCTGCATCGGAAAATCAATATTATGTAAAAGGTGATGAGTAGGGCTCTTGTAACTTAGATATATTACAAACTGACCCACTAAAAAGCGAGACATGAAAACTTTTTTCCAAAAAAAAACATCCGTATTCCAAAAAGACACTACAAAGTGAAAAATAACTTAAATTTCGGAAGTCGGTTTTTTTATATCGAATAACCAATATCTTTCCAATTTTTTCTTAATGTCTCCAGACAGTTTCCAAATTGGATAGCCTCAACCAACTTCGATTTAAGTCCTTTTTTTTTTTTTTGATTACGAGTGTATTTCCTCATGGATGTCCTCCACCCTGGGGAGGGCGGAGAGGTCTGTCAGACTCTAACTGACTAAAACCACCCCGGTGTTCCGTCTCACACTTGCACCGGGGATCACGGGATCTAATGCGACTTCCGCGATCCCCGGCTAGTGCCGGCCCGCCTCTGCGGGCCACCTCGAGTAAGGGGGGAGTGAGGTGTTAAACTCCCCCCTTACGTCATAGAGGCGCGCGTGGAACACTACGCGCCACCATCTCGGGTCCTAAGGGGTAGGGGGCGACGGCTTTCCCCAGATCCGTCGCCCTTGGACCCATTTAGGGGGGCATTTTGGGAAGAGGGCGTTATCCGCCCTCCGCCGACGCCCGGTGCGTCTGCTACGGATCGGGTTAGCGGAAGCAATCTCCCGCTCCCTTTCAGCAGTCTCCTTCTGCGAAATGACTGTTTCGCAGAAGGAGACTGCTGTTTATCTTTTTTATCATTTTCTTTTACAATATTCTTTACAGTTCAGACCGAAAAAAGAAAAGTCCAAAAACGTGTTTTAATCTTGTGGTGTCACAAGCTTCAAAAACACGTTATTGAACATTTTTGAAAATAACCATTGCTTTTTTTCTTGAATCCATCGGCTTCTTGTAAAAAGTACAAGTATACGCTTAAACTTATCTGTGCCTGCGATTGTAGCAAATTTCCTCCCATTTTTTAAATAAATTACATGAAGTTAAAAGAGTATTAACAACTCTATATACTTCCAAGTCGATTGAGAGCGTCAGACGACTGACGAAACAAGAAGTTTTCCGAGGGACATTTAGAAAATATAATTATCCCTGTAAATACGTCGTTGGTGTGCCTTGCTTAATAAATAATAGTTTATTATGGATAAATAGATAAAAACGCAACATCTCTCTGTACTGTGCTTAAAAACACGGGATTCGGATATCCCCTTCGGTTGTAAGCGTCAAAAAAAGTCATCTGGTACTTACTTTTTTTACACTGAAAAAAAAGGGTATAATATGAACGGATGAACGGAGTTGAAAATTCAAATGTTTTCTTTGGCAAAGAAAACTTTTGAACATTTTGTATACTTATAGTGAGACCAAACACTAACGTAATTTACCCAATATACCTTATATACACGTCGTAGACTACAGCAACAGCTAATATTAAGGAAAAAAGTATAAAGAACAACTACAATACAGATCTAAAATAAATTTATTATATTCGAACGAAGCCAAAAATAAATATTTAGACAGTAGTATACTTTACATATTTAGATTCAACTGTAGATACCATAGCATTATGTATTGTATCTCTGCAGACTTAGATCAAAAAAATAATTATTGCTATTTACAAATAAACATATAATGTACAAAATAGTAATTATTGCGTCTTTAACTCGTTACACATCTCAACGTACACCTCTACTGTACTCTGTAGATGTACTTCAAAATTAACAATACATACTTTTAATATGTTCGTTAATTAATGTAACAAATGAAATGAAATACTTTACTCTTATCTCTATCAATATTAAATAGCAAATTACAATTTTATAACGCCTTGAAGGATTTTAACACGTCACTACAACATCAATGTTATTTTAACAATCATTCGAATTAAGCATGTTTTATCTAATAGGTTTACTTATGCTAAATGTGTTTCAATAAATAAATCAATGAACTACATTATTTAATCTAATTGGCTCTGATGCATCCAGTTCTAAGTGACAAATCTGCCCTTACATATCAACAACTCTCTTGTTCTGTAAATTCGTGACTTTCAATAGTAGTCACAAATGGTGTTATTGGAATAAATGATGACTTTGATCGAAGTGCATTAAGAATATATTGAAGGGGTAACTCACAAGCTTCGTATAATAACAATAAAGCCTATCGATAAAATATGTAGTATATGGAATAGGTAGACTGCATGTATGTCATATAAACAGTGTTATGACTAACCAAGTTTTCTATGAAATGGCTAACAGACTTCAAGTTGAAATTTAGGCTCCCAATATGAAAAAGATTCTTTTTTAGTTTAGAACAGTATTAAATGGCTATTTAGCGTTTTGTCAATACTCATTAGTAGGACACAACAGTCAATAGGTTCACAGAATACTTCATTATGAGAATGCATTTCGTGTTTACAGATCAAATCACAAACTTTTCTTTTTGTGTTTATTTATGTGATAATCTCGTCCATAAAGGCAGCTAAGATGGGTCTTATTAGACGAAGGCAAATGAATAACAGTGTTTTACCTTTCGTAATATTCTCATCCTTGAGTCATTCGTCGCTCATTTCACAGAACGTGGCGCTAGCCCTAAACTTTTTTAAATATGTCATTACAGACGACAATGAGTGTTACATAACTACCAAGCTATACAATCACTTGTGCCATAAATTCGAAGCAACAATAATTACAACTGGATTACGCTAGACAACAGTTATGACCAATTAGATAGTGATGGTTTAAGATATATGAAAAATACTGCAATTTTTTACTCGTCGTGCTTATACTTAGGGAAGTCAAATTTCACCTCAACACCAGCTTTCTTGGCGAGATTAACGATCTCCGCTAGCTGCACCACGAGCTTCGCAGCCTCGTCGAGGTTATCACGCGGCACGATGCGAAGTCCTGACTCTGAGATAATTTTTCTCGCCTCATGCACTTTTGTACCCTGTCAAAAAGTTTTAAGGTATTCAATATTCTATCCATATTCAACAACAACTTTTACAATGGGGCCAACCCTGGTTTTCAATTATTTCAATTACAACTTGTATGTTACAGTCAAAACCCTTAATAAGTTAAATCGCGTTTTTTCTATTAATAAAAACCAATTGTTACGTAACGTGTAACGCCTTAGTTGAATACAGAATCACTGCAAAACAAATGTGGTTTAAAAGGGTCACAAAAAATACATACTGACCAAATAGAGATCTAAATAAATGTTATATGTGTAGTTGCAAGGTTTTTAGTTTTTGAGTTTTGAGTAAAACCTGGATAAGAGAGAAACCTCCATAGCTGGAATTCATGCTGAGGTCACTTTAGCTCTGAATTACGTCGTTAGTGGGACAAAACAAACCTCTATATCTGGGATTCGTTCTTTCGATTTTATCGTCATAATTACCTCTATTATTGACAGCGAGTGTATTTTATCTCTTTTACCGAGACTATATTTTATATCTGACACACTGGGTAAGTGGAATACCGCTTTAAGTGAGAAACATTAGTAGGTCCCTTAATGTCCCAGTTATACAGGTTTCACTGCACATTGTTGGAAAAAGGTTAGGCAGATAATGATATGATAAGGAATCAAATATGATAACAATGGTAATAAAAGAATTCATACCTGAAGACGAACAATGACAGGGATTTGGATACTAAGGTTCTTGGCTGCAGTAACAATTCCCTCTGCGATGACGTCACACCTCATGATACCTCCGAAGATGTTTACCAATATGGCGGTCACGTGCGGATCCGACAAGATGATAGTGAAGGCTTCCTGAACCAGAAAAATTAAGTTAAGAGCAGTACACAATATATCATTAAACGTTACTTAACGTTTAATGAAATATTATACAGTTTTCGTGATGGCCCAGTGGTTAAGTGAACTTTAATAAAGATGAAAAAAAATCTCTTCACGTCTTGAGTCTTTATTTGTTTTCGTAGTAATGTTATGAGCGTCTTAAAACCTACGTATTTGGATGTCTCACTATACTCCATAGGTTTATGTAGTTAAACAAATCGTAAAAATGGTTTTTATAGATCCCTTTCTTGTTTAAAAATACGATAAAACCAAATTAAATTTATCGGAGATTTTTACTATAGTTTCATCTTTCATTAATGTATGTTAAACTTTATCTTTTATTCTTAAACTAATCTTCGTAGATGTAACTGCTTGAGCACAATTTTTTAGTTAATAATATAATATTTTGTTATCTGTCTATTGTAAAGAGCCCAAACTTTAAACGTCAACGAATTATAACGTTGCTAAATTGAAGAGTACAACTGAGACGTAGCATGATAACTGAAGTGACAGGTATTACGTTTAGTCGTGTTTTTTTTTTTTGTTTGCCTTTATTAACTACCTAAACCAACCTATGGAGTATAAGTGAATGTAGATAATTATGATATATTTTGATTAAGTGGCGCCACTAAACTTAGGTACACTCAACCCTATGGTAGTTGAGTTGTAAACAAAAGTTCTAAAATAATCAATCACAAAGTAACCATAAAGCTATTTAAAAGTTCGTTTGTGCAAAATTATTCGTAGGAAAGTTAGACTGTGATTTAATTCTTTTAGCTAAAATATTTTACTCTTAGGGCTGATTTTTCAATAGATCATCAGATATCTTTTATCTGAACAAAAATGACAGTTTGACATATTTTCTATGCAAAAGCTACCGAATTGAAATATTTATTCTTCATATCAGAGTTATTGGACAATTGAAAAATCAGCCCTTAGTGTATAAATTTAGCCATTACTTTAATTTGTTTGATTATAAAATAAAGACTTCCTGATTCTTATATAATATGTTGATTGTATTGAATTTTTAAAATGAAGAGGACTTTTTTCCACAAATCCCCATTATGAGCTCTATATTATGAGACGTCAATAGGGATTAGTGGAATAATCCATAGTTAATACTATAAGCAAGCGTGGTCATCAAAGCTTGTGCCTTCTCTGTATGATAAGAGGCCTTTGCCCTGCAGTGGGACATTATTATGTATATACATTTAGTAATGTGTTAACGAGACGCACCGTTACAGCCTGTGCGGTGGCGCCACCTCCGACATCGAGGAAGTTGGCGGGATCACCGCCGTGCAACTTGATGATGTCCATCGTAGCCATGGCCAACCCAGCGCCATTTACCATACACCCAATAGTACCTAACAAAACCAGATATTTTTATCACAAAATTATCTGTAGCATCAGTTTATTCTTAACCAGCTGCTGCCTGCGGCTGTGCCCGCGTGGACTCTATTTCTTTTTATAAAATAAAAGTCAATATCGGTCTAGCCGTTTCGGAGATTAGCTGGAACAATCACGCAGACAGACAAAATATACTTTCATATGTATTTAGTAAAATGCTGATAATTTAACATTACAAACAGATACTTCAATTTTATTTATGTGTATAGATGTATAGATAAATTCAATTCAAACCATACCGTCAAGTGCAATGTAGTTCAAGTTTGACTTAGCAGCTTGGATTTCTTTGGGATCTTCTTGAGTTGGGTCCCTCAAAGCAAACAGTTCCTTTTGTCTGTAGTCAGCATTGTCGTCGAATCGGAACTTGGCATCTAAGCAGAAGACTGAAACAAAGATTGCAAGATTATGATATTTATTTATTTTTTGTTCTGAGAACTTTACAACTAGAAGTAGCTGACATAATGTAGTTTGGCCTAATTAGTAATAAATATTAAAAGCAAAAATATAGGTACTATCTTCAAGTGTTATTAAAATAACTGAACACCTCAAACGGGATCATTGTACGCATCATCATTAACAACTCTTATGGGAACAAGCCCGAAATCGGCTGTTCCCTACATTTTGTCGAGTTTCGCGAACATAGTATGGAGCAACTGATTATTTGTTGTTGTTAAGATTTTCTGCATTTTCGCCTCTAATTGACTTTACTAACTGACATCTGTTTCAGACCAGGTCCGCAGAGGGCCCATTCTACTAATTTGCAACCCATAAGGGCCTTAGCACACCTCAGACGCGAAAATAATAATGCGAAAACGCTAAACGACTTTCGCTGCGAAACGTTACTACACTATGTCGCGATTCGAGTAGCGGAACATCACGCTCGAGTCATTTGAATTGTAGCAATCGGAACAAAATGTCATCACTTTCAGAGTCAGAGGAGGAAGAAATATTATTGAGGTCATTAACTTTGAAAAGGCGTAGAACGTGGGTGCACGAGATGAATGAAAAAATTAAGAAGTTAAAAAACCAATTATGTAAAGAACTGGATATATACAGTATAATTAAATGCAACTTCAGACCTCTTAGATTAGTTTTTCCGTAAAATCATCTATTTTACAAAAAAAAAATGAAGTTTCGCTTTATAAACTTGTCGACAAATACGTGCAACACAAACGCGGCACCGCAACAAAATAACGGGCTCAGCGCGGAGGTATAACCGGCTTTCGAGCAGATCGGCGAAATCATGCGGGAAGAGATAGGATCATCATCAAATCGTACGTTAGAACAGACAGTTTCGCTTGTCGTACAACGCCAAGTCACGTCGATTGTCGGAACTACTGCGGTTTCGCTGTTATGGTTTCGCGGCGGAAGGGTATCAATACGTTCTATACCGTTTCATCAACGCGAACGGTTCGATTTAGATCGGCTCTATTCCGTCACCCAAAAACCCATTCTATTATTTTGATACGTTCTATACCGTTTCATCAACGCGAACGGTTCGATTTAGATCGGCTCTATTCCGTCACCCAAAAACCCATTCCATTATTTTGATAAATAAACTGAAACTGTAACTAAGTCGAAACGCTACGGGAATGATTGGGCGAAACCTGAATTTGATGAGTTGTAAGAAAATTAAATAAATAAGCGGCATACATTCAAAATGTTAATACTGATAGAATTATTCATTATCAGTAAAGAACTTACATTTTCCAGTAATGGCATCTTCCGCGTATGGGTTCACCTCAACTAGAAGAGCGTCTTTTTTCACAAAGAGGTCGTACAACTTTCTAACCATATCTGCAGCTTCAGCGGTGTCTAGGCCAATCTAAAAAAATGCTAGTATTTAATAAAAAATTGGTTTCCATAAGTGAAATGTCGATTTAAATTTCTTACTTGTTTATGCATTTCCTTTAAAAGGAAAATGGCATAGTGAAAGTCGTAATGCGCTGTTCCTTACTCTTTAAAACCAACCACACAACATAGGTTACTGTAGCACTCGGTTGCATTGAGTTTAAGGAGCACAACTGCCCACTATATGTCGCCGAGCTGGGCAACTGGTCGACTAGTGTGCGGGATAACTGATCAAAGTACCTTAGTTAAAACTCGTTTTATTTGTTCGTCCTTGAGTCCTGTGATAATGTCGATAGGTTCGTACGTGATAGCCTCAGGATTCGTTGCAGCCACATCTTCGATGCTCACACCACCTTGAGAGGATGCAATAATAACTGGACCCTAAAAACAACAGATTTATGAAATTATAAAATTTGTGAACATTTATAGTGATGCAACAATAGTATAGTATTAGAAAGGAAAACCAATCCAATATTTTACGAGGTATGGAAGAGTCATACATACATTAAAGCTGCGCTCCATCATGACGGCAATGTAAAATTCTCTACGGGGGAACTTGCGCTCGGTCACCATGACCTTATTGCAGATACGTCCCGCCGCTCCAGTTTGCTTGGTGACTAGGTACTGCTTCAGCATCTTGCCGGCTATCGCACTGGCGAGTTCGGGCCTACATAGTAATAATAAGTACAGTTTGCAGTGAATAAACAATACACATGTATTCAGGATTGCTTGCAGAAGATAAGATGATATTGGATGGAACAGCCAACATAGCACTCGAGCTTACTTGCAATGAGTGTTGAGGTATTTCAGAATTCATTTAAACAAAATCTTTCAATTTAAATACAATTGTATGTATATATACGGCTTAAGTTATTAAGGTGAGTGCACACTAGAGCAGCGGTCAGAAATCTTTTAGTAGGCAAGGGACACATAGTGGCAAAATGAAATAAAAGCAGGCTGCACTTGTTCATAATAAGTGCATATCATGTTTATCGGAATGAAGCGCAGGACCGGTCACTGTGGCGACGCTTGGGGGAGGCTTCATCGTTCTCTTGTCCTTATCCCAATTTATTTGGGGTCGGCGCAGCATGTCTTCTTCTCCCATAATTCTATATTAATCCTCATCTCATCGGTCACCTACTTTCTTGTCATATCATCTTTCAGAGTCTTTCCATCGTTGTTATTGTCTTCGCTACTCCACATTCATACTGAAAACGTTCCTGACAACATTTTCCTAATTCCTCCGCATCACATGCCCATACAATGACAAACGATTTCCACACAACTTTTCAGTCACCGGTGCCACATTCACCCCGTGTCAAGTTACACATAAATCATATTTTCTACATGTTGTCTACGGTTTTTGTTTGTCGTCTACACCTAAAACAAGTTATTGTGAAAAATAGTTGTATTCAAAACTTGTCAAAAAGGTAAACAAAATAGATAACAATTCATGTCTGAAACAATATCAATGCATGTATGATACATGTTCTGACAAGTATTTTAAAGACTTGTCGAAAACTAGTAACATTACTTTTATAAGGGTGTAAACGTGGGGCCAGACTTCCTCTCATACATTTCTTATTCTATCAATCAGTCACCTCAGCCTATCCCAGTCCATAAGCCTGCACATAAGCCTCTCCCAAGCTGCGCCACATCACCCTGTAATCCGCCTCCGTTTTTTTATTCTATACCTATTACATATTATTATTGGACGTGTTTCGGATGGTAATGGTGAAATTTCTGTTGTGCACCAGCTAAACAGATTTTTTTTCCTTTTTCTACCATACCTTCTTTTTCTACCTTTGAAAACAAGAACGGGCCATTTAAATAAGAGCTGTCAATGTTAGTTAAATTAAACATCCACTCAAACAAAGTTGACTTTTCAGAACGAATCAACCAAGACCAAAAACACGAACTTCAAATCATAAACTAAATTTGACCTCTGTATCTTGGTTCGACAACAACTCTACAGTTATTTTACCTATTTTGCATCACTGTCAAAATCAAACTGATCTTTATACTGAATGAAATATGGTTGCTATTGGGTTGCTGCTGCCAGAGGTAAAATCGTCGTTAACTCGAGAGATTTTTCAGATGGTGGCGCGTGTGTTGGATCATTTAGCTCCCATCAAAATGGTTAAGCTAAATGGTGCAGATCGGGCGCCGTCAGTTGGGATCTTTTAGCTGCCATGACTTAGTATTATAATTTCTTTTTGCTTCTATTAGCTGTAGGTACTCTGGACGGTTTTAATGTGGCGGGGCGCTGTTGAAGTGGCTGAAGGCCTATGTCCAGCAGTGGACGTCTTTCGGCTGAAATGAGGATTATGTCTTAAAAAGTCCCACAAAAAAGTCTGCATGGCATATGTCTTCTAAGGATGACCCTGATATTAACCATTTTTATCTCTCAAAATGTCATTGTTATTTCCGAAGCTATTTTGACCGGCCATTTAATTTAGATTCAAATATGCCTTGACATCATATCATTAATTATTAATACTGTATGCTTGATAGGCATTTGCCGACCCGCATCGATCTGCATGATGCGAAGTTTGGGTTCAAACCTGGTCTCTCCACAGAAAGTGCCATACTGTCTCTCAAGCATACTGTCCAGTATTATACGTCTAGGAACCTGCCTGTTAATGCGTTGTTTCCTAGAACTTTTCAAAGCGTTTGATCTGGTGTCGTACGAATTGCTGTGGCAGAAACTATTGAATGATACTTCAGTGGATAGAGAAGTTATATCAATTCTATGGTTTTGGTATAACAATCAGACAAATTGTGTAAGGTGGGCAGGCTCATTATCGGATGTGTATAGGCTGGAGTGCGGGGTGAGGCAGAGCGGCCTGACCTCCCCTCGCCTCTTCAGTTTGTACATAAACCGGCTGATAGTCGAGCTCAGCAACACCTATCAGGGTTGTTATGTAGACGGAGTATGCGTCAACAATATTAGTTATGTTGATGATATGGTGTTGCTGTTCGATTAACGCAATGATAAGCCTGCTTACAATATGTGAGAGGTACGCGGAGACTCATGGGCTCAGATACAATGTTAAGAAAAGTGAGGTACTAGTCTTCAAGGCGGGCACTAAAACTTACCCTCAATGGGTGAGTTTTAGTTTTACTACACTTGAAACTTAGCGGAAGTTTCTTAAAGGAAGTCACTTTTTTCAAGTATCTGGGCCACTGGGTTTCCGAAGATCTAAAAGACAGCCTGGACATTGAGCGTGAGCGCAGAGCGTTGGCTGTCCGCTGTAATATGTTGGCACGCAGATTTGAGAAATGTACGACTGAAGTAAAGGCTACACTATTTACAGCTTACTGTTAGTCGTTCTATACATGCAGCCTGTGGGTCAACTACACGCAGAGGGCATACAGCGCCCTGCGCATACAATACAATAATGCGTTCAGGGTGTTGATGGGCTTGCCGCACTACTGCAGTGCTTCCGGCATTTCACGCCATCATGCACAAGCGTTGCGCTTCCATTATGCGCAGGGTACGCGCCAACCCCAACAGCATCCTGAAAACTGTAGCTGATAGGTGGGACAACCCCATACTGGGACATTGGGTACGCCTACATGCCATGAATAGTTTGTTTTCTCTGGTAGATGTAAGTACTAACCCTAGTTTTTAAGTCGTGTAACATACTAACCAAATAAAAGATTTTAATTTAATCAAAATTAATACTTTAAAAGATATCACAGATTCAAAATTACGCGTAACAACGACAACGCGGGCGCAGCGGTAGGAGTCAACGACCTTTTCCTCGGCTATTAGGTATGTAATCCCGGTATTACGTACCCGTGGGATATTATCCGACATCCACGCGGGCGTAGCCGCGGGCAAAAGCTAGTATAATTATAAAAATATTAATGATGTAACTAATATTTTTGTAACAATATAATTATAGTGTTTCTCGCCCGTCCATAGGTCTACTAGGCTGTGGAATGGGCAACTAGCTTCATATTTCCGACTGACCGACTCCTTGACCATTTCATATTTCCATACAGTAATATTGCCAAATTAATCAAACCAGCGAAATATTTGACATCTATTTGCGATTTTGCCTACTTTCAGAATAAACGCTCTTAAGGCTCTTGTCGGGAGTGAATATTTACGCAAGTACAGTGTTGATTTTACCGGCCGCAAAAGTAAGTTTGCATTTCGAAGTATTTCTCTAAAAAACGATGAAAAACAATGTTATTTCTGTGGCTGTACCCGAAATTATCCCTTAAATTCTTAACTTTAAACTAAACTTTAGACTTAAATAGCAAAGTATCCTATGCCCTAACCCAGGTCTTGGTCTACCTGTGTGCCAAATTTTATCTGAATACGATCAGCCGTTAAGGCGTGAAAATGTAACAGATAGACAAGTCACTTTAACATTAATAATATTAGAATGGATTATTTACTTACGTGTCAACCATTTTGACACCACCTTGCAGGCCACTTTTAAAGGTGCCTCTTCCTCTGCCTCCAGCAAGTACCTAAAATAGCACTAGTTATTATATTATTATAATCTCGATACCAACATTTAACAAAATATTTTAAGTGTCAGTAGTCAGTATCATCCAGATTTACAATTTTGTATGCCTTTTAATATTGTTATAGCTCTTTTTTTGTCTGAATATAAATCATTTTAAATAAAACTTTCATGAAGTACCTGAGCCTTGAGTACCATGTCTTTTGTGTTAAGTTCTGTAGCAAACTTAAAAACTTCATCTGTGGTAGTGGCCACATTGAATTTAGGTACAGGAATGCCATGATCTCGCAGGATGGTGTAGCTTATATGTTCATGAACATTCAAGTTGCGGACTTGTTGTTTGCTTGGGTAATGGTTTGCAGTTCCCGCCAACAGCAACTGGAATTACACAAATTTATTTATTTACCCAATACAAATAATATTTATAATGTTTAACAATTTGCAGTTTTATGATACAACATCATATTTTATTATAGTTTTCATGTTATTTGTGTAGTAAGCAAAATTCATGAATTGCTGCATTACAAGTGCCTTTATCACAAATTTGATAACATCATATCATAAAACAACTGTGTAGTCATCCATAGAATTTCATATCTGCATAGAAATTATTTTGAACATAACATCACACCTGTATTCCCCCGAAGGGTTGGTATACCTATAGTAAACCCACATTTCACCAGAGATGTTTGAGTCCCATGTAATAGGGATGCCTATTGCCATCAACCAGGCACAAATCCGGGCTGCTATTGAGAAATTCCAGATGGAAAAACTCAATAACACCTTCCCGAACCAGGAATCGAACCCAGGACCTCATGGTCAGCAGTAGCGCTTATGACCACAAGCCTAAGGCAGTTTATTTTTTTTAATGTTTAATTATTTTTAAATGTGGATAGTATTCAATTTCAGTAACATGACAATTCCCATTGTATGATTTCACATAAAATAGAAAGACAACCTATGTATAAACCAATGTATCGGTAGCACATTAACGAGATAACCACTACAACAAATATTGAACTTTGTACAAATCTGAACATGTGACAATAAAGATGTAAGTACCTATGTCACATAGGTATTACATAATTTTTTGTGGAGCTAAGAGAACTTTACAGGTTATTGTGTGCAAAAAAAAAACTAGCTCCAGTAAAACCAATTTAATAACCTTCCAACATGACTGAGAGAAAATCTATATCCACAATAATGTCTTTTTAAATGGATATAAGTCACCGGATAATAGCAAAACCATCTGTTTATATCTTTGTTCATCTCTCAGGATTATAAACTGTTGAAAAACTTAAAACAGATAATTTTGGTACAACAAAATGCATCAAAATTCGATAGTTCATAATCTATCCATGTCTTGCTGTTAGGTTGTGGGATAGCAAGGAATGAAACTAGTGCCCACTGATTGGCTTGAAGAAGCATGTGGTAAATCCTTTGAACAGGAAGTGGCACAGGAATGAGCAGGGACCAAACTCCCTGCCCGTTCCCTCCTTTGAATCATCACAATAATGGTCACTGAACAAAACAATCTGGTTTTGGTTTGCTTTCATTCAGAATGAGTGAAGTTGTACCCATGCTTCAAGAAACAACTGTGCAAGAGCCACCGCTCTATCAAAAAAACTGACCAATCAAGGACAAATTCACAATTATTTAGTGGAAGTAACCAAAATGATCTATTTATAATTTTTCGAAAGTAGTATAATTATATTAGCTGACAGTGTTTGCAATTAGGTAGTGATGGCTACAAACAAATAAATACAAAGTTAGACTACATTATCTTCACGGTTTCATAGAATACCTCTGTCTTGGACCTAGCAACGATACAATAATTCAGATATAATTTTTATTTTATAAATTTTCAAGCTTTCTGGGATGTACAACAACAACAAGTAAACAAGAATTGCCAGTTTTAATGATCCGTTAAGGAAAATGCGGAAAGATTTATAACTAAGTAGTGCGCATTTCATTTAAATGTTTATTAGGTACATGATACATTTTACAATCAATGGATTATGAGCTTTTTCTTAAAAATTACGTTGGTCAAATTACAAACTAGTGATGACGTAAGGTCACAAAGCTGAAACTGACAAGGTCAAATTTATAAATAAATGTCTAATTGATATCAAGGTCTATTGCAGTCTACTGTTAACGAACAAAAAAAAAGTTGTTTATTATTTATTTGACTTACATTAATTTAAATCTACTCATTTTTGTGTAATAATTGATTTGAAATAAAACCACGTCAATGTTTTATTGATATTAAAAACAGAAGTCATGTTCAATTCCAAAACACTTAAATAATGATAATATTGGTGAGCGTAAAATGACTAACTACATGAAAGTTTTTACCTTATTCGCATTTTTCAGGGAAATAATTTGGGCAAGACCAAGGGGACGAGGAAGTAGGGCCGCCATTTTTACACTACCACAGACAGAGATATAAAGACTACAGAATAACTCTATCTAAAGCAGTGTTGTAACGTAAAAATCTGAGCTGCCGTATGTCACAGTCTGATTTGCCGTAATATATGGGAAAAAAATCTGTATTGCCGTATTTATTTATTCCTCATTTTTTTTTCTTCATCAAGGTTTCTTAATCGTTTCTATTACTTAAAATTAATGTTTATCTAATGTGTGCTTGTCCTGGCTTCTCATTTTGTCGCAGGTCATTTTTAATTTTGACAATTTGTGGTAGTTTCTGGATTAGTGGCAACATTAAACGAAAAATTATCTATAATGCGGCGCACAGCCAAAGAGAACTATTAGAACTATATTATACTCTACGCACAGCCTATTCTCATTTTCCTTGTATTCATTACGCTAGTGAAATAACATTTCGATTCACCTATTGTCAATTGCCGTATTTTGTGATACGTGTGAGAGGATTGCCGTACGCCGTATTTCCTGGAAAGTATGCGTGGAATGCTGTATAATACGGCAATTGCCGTATCAGTAACAACGCTATAACCCTTTAGTCTAAAGGGTTATTTGCAAAAATGTTGCCATTCTCGTCTTCAATATTAAAATATGTTTTTGTATAGACCTCGAATGATGGACTGGGAGTTCCGTATTCAGTTGTGCCACAGATAAATACAGATGGTTCACTTTCACTCCGTATTTTATGTATGAAGTTACAAGTACGCAGCAGGCTCGAATTGTCAGTAGCTGCGCTAGACCAAAGTTAGACGTCAGCGAAATCAGCTTTGCGAGGCCCCTTTCTTATTTCCCAGGCGAAAGAAAAACTTTAATTAAATCGAATTTCCAGAATTACACACTAATTGTATGAATATATTTATAAGTTTCATTGCTAATCAAATGATGACAATTATTACATAAACAAATTAAAATAAAACAAAAACCTTAACGATTTTTAGCCTCACAGAATTTAAAGATTATGTCATAGCTAACACCACTCGCCATTACTAATGCCGAAAGTAACATGCCTGAGTGAGCGAAACGAGCTCGAAAATTTTAGCACCCCGTCTCAGGTAAATTTGAACATTTATACAGAACTAGGAGTTATTTTGTCGACCTGTACGGATAACTTTGAAAACGAAAAAAAAGTTACAATGGAAGAGCGAGCGAAGCGAGCGCAAAATTTTAGCATAAGTACTACGTTTATATTTTGTACATACCAACCCATCAGACAACAAATAGTTCGGGCCTTAGAAGCACTTAGAAGTTGCTTCTCTACCTATCGCGTAACTCTTATGCTGGGAATACATTGTCGAGATAACGCGCTTTCTGTTGCTCAGCGAGACGTCGCACGGTGAGCTGAAAATCGGCTTTCATAGACTTAGGGATTTCAATTTGCAAGTGCCGGATTTTTTGCCGAATATCGCTTCTATTAGTTATTACTATATTCAAAAATGACACCCGAGTTAATTCTGCACAAAAACGAAGGAATTATATTTTTTTTACAAAAAATTTGTATGAAGGTAGTATGAAAAAGCAAATTATCTCTTAAACGGCAAGGAAAACCGTAATATCCTTACAGGTGGTTATAGTACTAATTATTTAATATTTTTTTTGACATACGTGACAAAAATTATCGCTGCAATTTTTTTTTTAAATCATCAAAATATGTTTATTTATTTTTACATATGAAACGGTTCCTTTTATTGTCTAATTTAAGAACATCGATAATTATTAAGAATGTTATTGATCCAAATAATAGGTCTTTACCTATGAAATTGCCGTTTTGTATGAAAAATTTAAACGAATTCTTTTCATGTATTTTTATTTGTATTAATCAAAGTAATCACCCATGCAATCAATGTATCTTTGCCAACGCAGTGGCAGTTTATTGATGCCCTTCTTAAAGAAATCAGCTGGACGGGAGGCAACAAATTCTTCAAAGGCATTTTGTTCTGCCTCTCGGGTATTGAATTTTTTTCCCGCCAAGAAGTTATCCAAATTCTGGAAAAAGTAGTAGTCTGTAGGCGCAAGGTCTGGTGAGTAGGGCGGATGACGGAGAGCTTCCAACCCCAGTTCTTGCAACTTGGAGACCGTCTGCTGTGCAGTATGAGGTCGCGCGTTGTCGTGCAGGAGCAGCGGAGACGAGCGATTGACCAATGCTGGTTGGAGATGTGCCAGCTTCTCCATCATTGTGTTCAGTTCTTCACAGTACACACCTGCAGTAATGCTCACCCCGTTTGGTAAGAAGCTGTGATGAATCACACCGGCGCTAGACCACCAAACAGTGACCATCACTTTTCTAGGGGTAAGTTTTCGTTTAGGGCATTGTTTAGGTGCTGAACCAGGATCCAACCAACTTGCTGAGCGCTTGCGGTTATCAAACAGAATCCATTTTTCATTGCAGGTAACAATGCGGTTCAAAATTCCTTCATTTGTGTGTCTGTTGAGCAGTGCAAGGCACGTCTCGACGCGTACTTCGCGCTGGCGATCATTGAGTTCGTGGGGCACCCATTTGTCAAGCTTTTTTACCTTGCCAATTTGACGCAAATGGACCAATATTGTTTTAACGCTAACGTCGAAAGCTGCTGCTAATTCAGCCGTAGATTGTGTATCATCAGCTTCCACAATCGCCTTTAATTCGTCTTTTTCAGAATTCGTAATTTCCAGAACGGAAGCGAGCAAACCAATAACAGGTGGTGCGTTGGTTTGTAGTGTTAGCTCCGTAAACGTCGTTGATG
The DNA here is from genome assembly GCA_949128155.2 of Xanthia icteritia. Classification (NCBI taxonomy): domain Eukaryota; kingdom Metazoa; phylum Arthropoda; class Insecta; order Lepidoptera; family Noctuidae; genus Xanthia; species Xanthia icteritia. The sequence goes on from OX421934.2 coordinate 11,610,017, forward strand.
TTGCGTGCCGCTTGTGCCGCGTTGCTGCCACGACGGTACTCATGTTCCATAATTACTCGAATTTTTAACGTATCCATGATGACGAAAAAGATTGAAATGCGATGAAAATGTAACATTAATCAATAAAAAAATGACTACTTTTGGAAAAAAAATCCATGTTTTTAAAATAAAACTAATTTGAAATTAGAATTCTTAGCCAAACAAAAATTATTTTGATTTGAAATGGCCAGTACTGCAGAACGGCGATTTCATAGGTAAAGACCTAATATTAAGCTATTTTATGTTACGTGCTGTTAAAAGTCTGTGTTCCTCAACTTAAACACTAAAAGGAACCGTTTCATATGTAAAAATAAATAAAAATATTTTGATGATTTAAAAAAAAAATAGCAGCGATAACCGTTATGTGACGTATGTCAAAAAATCATAAATAATTAGTACTATAACTACCTGTAAGGATATTACGGTTTTCTTTGCCGTTTAAGAGATAATTAGCTTTTTCATACTAGCTTCATACAAATTTTTGGTAAAAAAAATATAATTCCTTCGTTTTTGTGCAGAATTAACTCAGGTGCCATTTTTGAATACAGTAATAACTAATAGAAGCGATATCCGACAAAAAATCCGGCACTTACAAATTGAAATCCCTAAGTCTATGAAAGCCGATTTTCAGCCCACCGTGCGACGTCTCGCTGAGCAACAGAAAGCACGTTATCTCGACAATGTATTCCCAGCATAAGAGTTACGCGATAGGTAGAGAAGCAACTTCTAAGTGAATATAACTGTAGGTAAGCTCTGTGCGACCTGAATTGCACTTTATTGTGTAAAGCGACTCTTACTACGGCAAGAGTTGCTTTATATTAAAGGTGAAAGCAACAAGTCATATTTAGATCAATAGATCAAATCATATTTAGATCAACATAAAACCTGATACTGACCTGCAAATTGCAAAAAACATAAGGGTGTGTGACGGTGGTTTCGCAGAAGGATACCACCGGCTGCGGTAAGGGAGCGGGAGATTGCTTCCGCTAACCCTATCTGCAGCAGACGCAACGGGCGTCGTCGGAGGGCGGATAACACCCTCTTCCAGCCCCCCTAAATGAAATCCGTCGCCCCCTACTCCTTAAGATCCGGGATAGTGGCGCGTAGTGTTGCACGCGCGCCTCTCTATGATTTAAGGTGGGCATTTAACACCTCACTCTCCCCTAACTCAATGTGGCCCGCAGAGGTGGGCCGGCACTAGCCGGGGATCGCGGAAGTAGCATTAAAAAAAAAGTCTGTGAGTTAAATAGACAACAATGAATTTGACAATTTGTTGCAGTTGTCACACAGGCTACAATTATATAGAGGGTAGTTGTTTTATGTTACAGCTTTGCAAAAATCGAATGGGAAATAAATTGTTAAAATAATGTGTAACAAAAACTCGGCTTGTGGGTCACTCAAATCAAAACCTACTAGCACTTGTCGGCAAAGTAATGACACGGCGACCGATGAATTGTCCGTACAAACGTAATACCGTAAACTGCCCTAACTTTGCCTGGCGTCCTAAGTTTGCCTATAATGAAAATGATGTAATATCTTTTTCATTTTACTTGTATGGCAAAGGAAACTTTGAGATTTTATAGACAGCTTTAAGTTTCGATTGCCATACAAGTAAAATGAAAAAGATATTACATCATTTTCATTATAGGCAAACTTAGGACGCCAGGCAAAGTTAGGGCAGTTTACCGGTACCTAAATCGTTTGAAAATTGAGCATATTCTTTTGCTGTGCCCGACAGGGTCCACGATTGTTTCTTTTGGCAATATTTACTACCTAAGCCTACATTGTGGAATGCAATAAAGAATTGAGTATTGAATATCTGGGCTTGTACCGACGCCAGCGTATCAACCTACCCGTAACTGTCAAATTTTCCTAATCTACTGTGAACCTTATGCTTTAGTGATAAAGTTGAAAATCTGTTACAGAAATTTGACAGATTGTAGTAGGTAGACGTGCTGGCGTCTGTACATCTTTTTTTTTCTTATTTCGAAAGCGTAAATGACATGTTTTCATATTGTTTTTTCTGTATTACAAACAACAATATTTGTAATATTGTTTCAGCAGGAGCATAGCTTATATTATCAAGATACAAACTATCGAAAAAAAAATGGAAAAGCATTAAGTTTTCATTCATAATTTTTGGTAGGTATCACGGAACACATCCAAATTTATCATAAATTTTCCATTTATTATACGAGTAGTAGTGCTTGCTACCTATCGCGTGCCAGTATACTATAGTAGTCTTTGGTCTTTGCTATCGCGTCAAGCAAACAGTCAATTTGTGCGTGGTCGTACTGTTCACTAGGTGTAGGTACCTATATAGCTCCGACAGGCACTCACACTAGCGCAACCTGCTTGGTGGAGTTCGTTCGGGGTATTTTTTGTCAATATTAGACGATTATTTGTTTGCTAAATTGTATTGTAATAATTCTGACACTATTGACCTATTTTATTTTTATTGGAACCGGAGTAAATTGGTAGAAATCGTCACATAACGAAAAAAGCGTTATGGTCCATGCGGCTTTTCTCTGAGAAAGTGTGAATTTGGTCAAAAAGAAAATCCAAAATGGTTGTTACGAACATTTTCATTTTTTTTGTCCTAGGTGTCGTTTTCATAGTTTTTGAGGGTGTTATAGTCGATAGTTAGGTCAAAATGTAAATCCAAGCGGTTGGCTGCGAAAATTATGTTTTTGTTTTAAATTATACGTGAAAAAGAACTTCGTTCCTGACGGGGGTCGCCAGACCGCACACGTTTTCTAATCAAATTATACTTACAGCACAGCACACACAAGTTATCGGTCAATACATACAGTCATAAAATTAGGTTAAATTATATAAACTATTAGGTACATACAAAATTTGTTGAAATTAAATTAAATTAAACAAAATTAATTAAAACAAAACAATATTAGGTATTAGAATTGGAATTAGCTGCAGGGTTCAGGAATCTCAACCTATGCTATAAACTTGGATTTAGGTTTGTCTTGTGATTTGGTATCGAGTAACCTACATTCTTACAAAATAAATATATCAAAGTCCATAAACAAAACCAGACCTTTGTTTTGTTTACGGACTTGAATATATTTATTTACGATTTGGTTTGACTGCCCCGTCAGTCTAGTGGTTGCAAGCACTACTGCTAAGCATGAGGTCCTGGGTTCGATTCCCGAGTTGGGCAGTGTTATTGGGATTTTCCATCTGGAATTTCTCAGTAGCAGCTGGAGCCTGGATTTGTGCCCTGTTAATGGCAATAGGCTCACCTCCTATTACATAGGACTTAAACATAACTGGCTAAATGTGGGTGTACTATAGGGAGACTTCTGCCTAACCCTTCGGGGAATACAGGCGTGATTCTGATTACCATAATTGTATTTTTTTTTCTTTTGAATGCGGTCGATAATGTATGGTCACCGTACACGACTTTATCACGTTTCGACTCAGTTTTTTAAATAATAAATATGTTAAAATCTCTGAAGTAACAAAATAACTAAATAAATAGGTATTCAAAATCTTTGTTTAATATTCTTAGCTCGGAACGCTGTTATTTATCTGAATTTACGGAGATCGCGTAAATATAAATTAATTGAATATTTGTCTTTTACTAATACCACAACAAATACTTTGCATAACACTTGACTCTTTTTTAGTAATAATAATATTTAAAGTTTAGTAAAAAGGAATACTGAAATAAGACAAAAGAAGCCTGTTTTTTTACACGACTACGGCGAAGCAAAGAGTAGGTTTCTAGTTGAATAAGTAAACCTAGTGTGGTTCATTCTAAGGAAATAATTAAACATAAACAGGCATAAAGACAAAAAAAGTTTGAATAAAATTATTTTTTTGCGGTGGGGATAATATTTATGCTAACTCGCAGGCTACTAGATTTTCTATAAGTATATCGAATATAGAATTAAACTCTTTTTTAACCGACGAAAAAAAAAGGAGGAGGTTCTCAAGTCGACGCGTATATTTTTTAGGCGTCGGCGGCGCTAAACACATATTCAACGAAGATCCATCAAGCTACCATTTTACGCTTTAAGGGTAATTAATTTGTCTGTTAGTTTAGGGGCTTAGTTACTTACTTACTAAAAGGTTCTTTTTCTTTTTTCAGGTTTTTTTTCGTCAGTAAAATTTTTTGTAAGTTTATTTTATTTTAAAAGGTACGACCATCAACTTGGCTGAAATGTTGAAACAGTGCAAAGTAGTTTCACTCAAGTGTACAAATGTCCATAAACAGAATGATACATTAGATTTGACATGGGTCAGAATGGAAAACTCTTTTCCATCTCAAATCTCATTGGATATTTTTTTTATACAGAACTCCCTAATCTGTGGACAACTGTGTATATAAATAAATGTAATAATTAAAACAAGGTTTTATCATATATTTTTTTTAAACTATATTATTATTCATATGTTAAAATTTGATGTTAGCATTAGTTTTTCATTGTCTAACTTATCAACATTTTTATTTTTTTCTTCAGTCCATACTCCATTTCCAGAAAAATAATGATTCTTCTCTAGTAAATATAGAACTAAACTTAATTTTTGAGAATTGCTCAGATCATCATAATTTAAATTTTCTTGAAACAAAGGAATTTGTTTTTCTATTAGCTTTTTATTTATTATATGAAGAGTATCTCTAACTTTCTTCCAAGGATATAATAATATAGGACAATTTTCATAAATATCTTGATCTGTGAACTGTTTGGACAGTTGCTCATAAACATACTTCACCTGAAGTACTGGTGTGTTAATCCAAAATGGGTGCCTTTTTATAACATTGCGAACATGCATCATATTAAATTTCTTTCCTAATGACTGTGATATGCAGAACAGTAAATCTTTTCCTTTGCCTAATCTATCACCAGGAGCTTTTTCGAATATTTCATAATGTGCTGCACTTCCAGACAGGATATTTAAACTAACACACTTTTTGTTATTACTGTATAATTTGTTCAATCGTTTCATTGCTGTTGTATTATAGTGTATCATCTTCAGAAATCGTGGGTGTTTAATAAAGGCACTGAATTCGGGTATATTTTTTGCTTGTTCCAATCTTTCTCTTATTGTACCCGGAGCTAAGGTATAAATACTAAAACATCTTCTTTGTGCCTCATTGCTAATGCCATATTCTTCGAAGATCTTCCGTGTCTCAAGCATAGTATTAAAGTTTCTTGTAGCTAATTTAGGATGCATCCTAATGACTTCTTTGATATCAATTCCACCAATACATCGGAAATTATGAATGATATTTTTCAAATTTTCTGGATCAACATGGATAAGATACAAGTTAGATTTAATTTTATGATTAGGTAACATAATTTGCAATTGTAATATCTCTAATGTTTCATTTATACATTCCAAAGGCCGATGTTTAATAGTAGGATAAGTTTTAACACCTCTTCCAAACTCTTCATTTGTAAGATCCAACACAAGTTCAAGATATCTTTGAATGATTTTCAATCGTAATGTGTATAATGATGTGTAATTTACATCCTCGTCAATCAAGGTTGTAAGAGATGTGGGCCACTGGGTCATAAAACTTGCTAGTTTGTTTTCAACATTAATATGGGGAGGTAGATATCCTAATTTCTTCAGTTCTCCAATTGTCTTCTGTTTTAATATAGTTAAATATGTTGTTAAGGACGCTGACGATATATTTTGTATCCCACATTCCTTTAAAACTTTGTATCGAAATTTTAAGGTTACAGGTAAAATTCCAAACATTGAGGGTTCTTCGATTAGTAAACTGTTGGAGAATCCCATCTCATTAATGGTAAGTACTAAACTTTCAATTTTTTCATCATTTAGTTTAGTTATTATGGGATGTTTCATACATAAATGTTGTGCTTTGCTTTCACTTATATTTAGATGTTTACATAAACTTTTCACGTAACTTGTGGTTTCTTTAGTAGTTGCACTGGCTTGCAAATAATGCTTCCCCCTATACAGGAGGTAAATTAAATTATGCCTTTTTGAATTCATTAGTAGATACTGCATTTATAAAAGCTTTTAACTTGTAATCATAAACACGCTTTTGTACGCGTTTGAAAGGAATAAAAATAAATATTACTGTATAGTGTTCCAATACGATTGACAAATTGTGGATGATAACAATAACAAATTGACAATGACAGACAGTCTGGCTCTCTGCCAGTCAGCTGTGAGCTAATTATGGAATTAGTATGTACTATCTAATGGTAGTGAACTAGTAGGTGTGTTGAGTCTCGTATGAAGTGTCCCAAATTCTCAAGTTCCCCTAAACCTCTAGTTTTGAGGATCTTATGAACGCCATTAACCTTGCTTCTATTAACGTGGCCGTGGGCCCCACGAAAACGCTGTGGGCCCAACTCATGTAAAAAATACTATCGACTTTAAAAGAAGAGTCCGCGCCACCACTCCGTCCGATAGACGTGGCGCTAGTGTCTATGTCATTGCATCAATAAATTGCAATATAAAAAGAGTAGTTCCACAATTTTCCGCGGAGTGGCGTGGACTGCGTACCAGTTGGTAGACGCCAGCACATGAACCTACTACAATCTGTCAAATTTCTTTAATAGATTTTCAACTTTATCGCTAAATCATAAGGTTCAAAGTTGATTGGGAAAATTTGACTGTGTCGGGTAGGTTGACCTGCTGGCGTCTGTACACTCAACCGTGGTAATATTTTAACTTTGACAGTACTATAATTTCGTAACAATCACGGCTGTTTTTATAGTGCAAGTACTACTTACTTTACTTCTGACGTGCGGTTAGCTGTACTTAAAAATAGGAAATGGAAATCGTCTACCTTGACCTCTGATTTGTCCACATTGAATATTTATTTTGAAATATTTAAAATGGCTATTAATTTCATAATTTAAATCATGTTTTGTGTTGCGTAATGTAATTTATATAATTTTGCATACTATTATATAGAATCAATTTTTTCTAAATAAACAGAAGAACAGTGCTGCTTGGGAGTTTGTTGCGCTACTTCTTCTTCCTAGCTAAAGCACTAGGAAGTGGTGAAGGGTGGGCGTTTTGGGGGACTGTCTTATGTAATTTTGACGTTCGAAAAATGCTGATTCTCAGCCTAGTTTGAATAAATGACTTGAATTTGATTTTTTTTTTATTTGTAAAAACGTTAAACTACCAATTGTTATGCTAGTTACATATGCAGCGATTTTTCTTCAATTTTTTAAAAATCTGTAGAATATTAGATTTGACAGTACCTAGAATTATAATAATTGGTCAAGGCAACACTAATTCATGGCAGTACAGACGCCAGCACATCAACCTACTACAATCTGTCAAATTTCTTTAATAGATTTTCAATTTTCATCAATCATAAGGTTCAAAGTTGATTGGGAAAATTTGACAGTTTCGAGTAGGTTCACGTGCTGGCGTCTGTACATGGTATGGCATTGTAAAGACTGTTCCAAATTATACCTAGCGAAAATGTAAACAAATGCATCAGAAAACGTACCACTTACAGATGCATTTGATTATTTGAATATTTAAACAGGAAATTCAAATTTTAACCCACTTGTAAATTCAGGTTAATTTTATAAACTTTATTTTCGTCGATAATAAAGATAATACAATTTAATAAAATGTTATTCAAATATTGATTGTTGGAAAAAGCGATGAAACGAACATTTTAAACCTTCTAAATACAGATAAATGTGTTACTAATTCATATGGATTCAACCTGTACAGGGTTTGTTTACACTTTCATCTAATACTTTTGCAACAGACCGTATGGGGTATAAATTATGATTACTAGTAACACGGAATAAGTAAGTACTTTCTATCCTCGAATTCGTGACGGTACGGGGCGGCGACCTCCTGAGTTAATCCTCTGTGGCGGCGACGGTTATGACGTTGACTTCGTTGACGTTTAGGGCGTGTTGTTATTTAAGTTTTGATTGTTAGTTTGATCTGAAAAATAATAAAAATGGTTAAATCGAAAACAGGATTATTTGCGCTTGGATTCTTTGTATTTGCATCTTTATTCATAATAATTGCCTTCGTAAGTCCATATTGGCTGGTTACTGACGGAAAACTAAAGAACCCAAAGTTTATAAAAATTGGTAAGATGTATCATTAACTCGTTTTTATTGTTTGAAGATACGATAGATAGTTGTATTATAACTAGCTGTTGATCGCAACTTCGTTCCTGACTTACCGGTGTTTTTCTTTTTTCATTCATAAATATTCGCGGGCGTGCGCACCACAACATGAACATACCAAAGTTTCATCGCTAACCATTGAATAGTACCGGAACGCATATAGGAAACACAAACGAATATTCATTTTTCAAAATATAGGTATGCCGCTTATCAAATTAATATGTAGCATCTTGTTTAAATTTGCAGGCTTGTGGGAGGTGTGCTTCAATGGATTCGAAGAAATCCATCATTGGTATGACACGGTGTTCACTGGATGCTGGTGGATATTTGAAGAGGAATATTACATAATTCATGACATACTACTGCCTGGGTTCTTCATAGCAACACAATTCTTTTTCACTATAGCTATGTGCTGTGTTATTTTATCAATGTTTTTGTCTTACCTTTATATGAAGAAAGACAAAGATGACGACAAATACCTAACACTTCTGGTAACTCTTGGGACAGTGCTTGTTATTGGAGGTTTGTTATAGTTCTTACCTATCTAAGTCTACTACAGCAAAAACAAAAAAAAAAAAACATAAATCAGTGCTACATGAACTGATTGCTCTTAGAGTTGAACAGATTTTCCACAATATTTATAAAGTATACTTTAGTGCCCCTCTTATCAAACTATAACTTAATAAATACTTGTAGAATATTCTACTATAATATAAACTTATTTGCAGGATTCTCTGGCATCATATCTTTGGTGACTTTTGGTGCTAGAGGTGATGGTCGAGATTGGATGCCCAATTGGGAGCACAATGATCTGGGCTGGGCATATGCTCTTGGTGTCATAGGTGTTATCTTACTTTTCCCTGCTGGCATTCTATTCTTGGTAGAAGCAAGAGTACAAAAGTATAAGAGACTTCATGAGATGCAAAGCCGGGAGCCATCATCTTATACTATGCATGAAAGGAAGGTTGGCTATACAGGAGGACATACTGATATATAGACTAACATTTTTTATAAGTACTTTTTATAATGACTCCGTCCTTTCTGATCTTTACCAGTTTTATTGAACAATGTGGTTTTATATTTTACAAAAACTAATATTTTAACACATTATTTTGTGGAATTTGTACTATAATCATTGCCTTAACAATATAATTTATTTAAATGACTGTATCTGGGTAGTCCGTCCAAAAATAGACTCATTGTATTCTTATAATATTTTAGGAATAACTAGTTTAGACTACTTTTTACAAGTAAAACTTACTTAGGTACTTCTGTAAAATGTTATAGCTTTGTTCAAGTAGAATTATGCATATTTTTAACAAACTGGAAATCCTGATCTGATTTTCTTTACCAATGTATTTTTTTAAAGCTAATTATAGTTAAAATGTGTTGTGGTTCAGAAATCACAAAGTTGATAAATATTCTTTGCTGCTAACAATATATATTTTGAATTTGTATAAACTGTAAAATGTATTTAATTATATTAAGTATGCAGCTAGAGCATTCAGGAGTTTTATGACCTGTAATGTATTATTTATTTACGCTTCATCTACAATAGTGGTATTAGTAGGCAGAAATAATGCCACAATGTATTCCATAATTTTATCTATAAAATAATAATTAAATCAATTCTTGATGTTGTATTAAAAATACACAAATTCAAATCAAATCTGTTTATTGCAAACATGATGATAATTCATTTTAACACGTTATTATTAGTATATGTAGGTACCTACTGGTATTATAGATTTATTTTATGTGTACTGAAAAGATGTGTTTTTCTAATCCTAGGTTGGGGCTAGACAAGCATAACTGTCGTAAAAAAATTGTAATCTGCATGATTTCATACATGATTGTGGTTTGCGCCACCCAAGTCTCCCCCAACCTTTGGCTATGAAGGCTCATTATATTAGTAGAACCCATACTTAATACTGCACAGTAAATACATGATCAGTAATGAAAAGAATCAATTCAAATGGAATGTACATTGCTTGTAAGGTTTAGAATAATTAATTAAGAACCTTTATTATGTCAACAGTTTAAGATTGTGTGCCTTTATAAAAATATAATTTGAATACTTTTAACTATCACTTTATTAGTTCGTACTTCGCTTTTTTAAACAAAGAAGAATTTATACTATCTAAATTCGAAGGTACAGTTTTTCTGCACAGAAGCGACATCTTAGCTGCTTCAAAACCTATGTGCATGCACTGTGCTTCCTGGAGTCCAGAGAGCATACCATGAATAAAGCCACTTGCAAAACAATCTCCTGCTCCTGACACATTTTCGATCATAATAATAGGTTCGGTTGGATAAAATCTTGCTATATCTTTATGTCCTTTGTTCTTGATAGTTATAACTCCTTTGGAACCCATTGTAATAATCATGAATTCTACAACATGAGATACAAGTGGATATAGTTCTGCAATTTCTGTAAATTCACAGTGACCTTCGCCATTAATTCTTTGGGATGGTTCAAGCACTTGCGCCATTGCTCGTAATTCAGATAAATTCGGTGAAGCGTATGATATAGTGTATTTATCGCGAACAATTTTCGGAGCTTTTCTTCTATCCGTTGGTTCGAAAAACACTGCAACAAAAGAACAATCGATATAACTATAGTAAATGTAGATGGTAGTATGGTAGGTATTGTATGTATATATTTACCTACAGCATACCTTCAGGCTACAGGAACAGTACTATAATAGGATGGCCCGGGCCCTGGGCCACTTGGATATGCCGAACGAAATAGGTATTGTTCTACTGAGTTCTACATCATTTGAATTTGCTACTTTATCAAGTTTTTATTCATTATTGAGTTAAAACGTAAACAAATAATCTAACATCACGTGTGTTTTCATCAGTGTTAGCAGAGGTGACCCTTAGTACACCCACATTCCATGTAATTGCGGGCCAGCCTATTGCCATCAATCGGGCACAAATCCAGAGTCCCGGCTACTACTGAGAAATTGAGCTACTTAATTAAAATTGGAACAATTAAATAGAAGACCTCAATCAGTTCTATTAACTAATTTATAAAATGCTAAAATACCATGTAGGTTATCGAACAATTTTGTGTCATTTTTTTGTGTAAAAGCGCAGATGAATACAGATGGTGAACCGTCTCTCCGCATCTTAGGTATGAAGCTACAAGTCCCTGCGGGCTCGACTTGTTGGGCCAATTCAGTGAGTGTAACTGTGCGTTTGCACTGGCGAAACATCCAGGGGCGTACCAATAGAAAATGGCGCCTAGGGCACGCACCATATTTGCGCCCCTTCGTAAATTATCTTAATATAAAAAAAACAGATACACAAAATAAAACAGTCATAAATCTTACTTACAAAACATAAAATATTTATTCTCTTTTTTATAACAAACTAATTCCGTAAAACCTTTACATTTACAACTGCACCTTCCTGGCTTTCTGCGACGCAAACATATCGATGATGTTTTCAAAATTAGTTTTATCCGTCTCTTCTCGCTCTACACTGAGCAAAGCTAAGTCGCATAACCTTTCTTGACCCATTGTAGCCCTCAAATACGAAAGTATTAATTTTAACTTACTAAAAGATCGCTCACAACTTGCGATGAATACTGCAATTGTAAGCAGAATTTGAATAGAAATGCGCAGATTTGGAAATACGCTTTCATGCCCGTACTGCACAATAAATTCAAGTAGTTCTTCAGATTTCTTTCGGTTGACGTTTTTTCTTGTAGATATTAGCATTCGAACATCCAATATTTCTTCGTATAACTGTTCCCCGTTAACATCGCAACTATAGAATTCTCCAAATTCTTTACATTTATTTTTTAAATCGTTACAGTCGTCAGTGCCGTAACACAATGTTCTAACATCTAGAATAAATCCGAATCTGGCGTCAGTTTCATGCAAACGAGTAAACCTTTCCAACCATTCCCTCGCTCATTCGCGAAGCGCGGGAATCGCGAATGTGATTGTTTGAAATGAAATCACAAAGTAAATACAATAGTATGAAATAGTTTATTATAATGTATTTTGATTTTAAAATTTAATCATTGGTGATGTTGCGCGCCCCCCTTCAATCGGCGCCCAGGGCTCGTGCCCTGCTTGCCCCACCCAAGATACGCCTCTGGAAACATCACAACAAAACATGTTAAAATCTCTAGTTCCTGTCAAATTTTGTATGGAACTTTGACAGACACTAAAGATTTCAACATGTTTTGTTGTGATGTTTCGCCAGTGCAAACGCACAGTAACGTAGTCAGAAGATCTAATAGTTAACCGCATCTTAGGTATGAAACTACAAGTCGCTGCGGGCTCGACTTGTTGGGCCAATTCAGTGAGTGCAACTGACGACGTTGGAACCAGAGTGATCTAGGGCACAATAGTACGTTTCTGAGAAAATGAAGGAAATGCGTTACGCGTTATTATTTGAAATCTATGAGCTTTTTATTATATTTTTTTAGTTATATGTATTTCATGTAAGTTTTAAATAATGAAATAACAATTTTTATCAGTATGAGTTATTTATTAAAACTAACATTCTTAGTTTTACAAAAAAAAAATCACTTAGATCACTATGGCAGTTCACAAATTTAAAAAAATGTGATAATAGTGTAAGTTTTCACTTTGATATGTTAAGAAAAAATCACATTAATCATCACCAAATACAGCAGGCAAAAAATTATCATCTTGTGCTTCCTGATTGCCGCCTCTTCTAGGCACATGTGGTAGGGTCAAGTAAAACTGATGATGGATAGGAGGTACAAATTTTAGAGCTTTTTTTATATCTTGCATTTTTTGATACGATATTAGTCTAGTTTCAGGGGCTTTTTCTGGTATATAATTCTTTAGGTTACAAAAGAAAGTTTCAGAATCTATATCATTTGGTTTCAAATCAACCGTTTCATATGTTTCCGTGTAGTCATCATTGTAACTAAGTATACTTGAACCTTTACAAAACTTTATCTTCCGCATGTTTGAAATTTTTGCGCCTTCTCTTAATACAACCTGATAATCTTTGAATAGTGTTGCGAGGCTTTCAAAATCTAGAAACTTATTTTTCATATCTCGCACAGTAAAAGGTTTTTGTTTTCTGCAGTCTCGGACGAGCTTCATCCAATCTTCTGGTGTATAGATATCAGTCTTCTTTTTTAGTTCTCGACTTATAAAAGAGAAGTCAGTGTCGTTAGGCAGGTAAGTATGGCCACTGACGAGATAATGCATGGTGATCATTTCTAGATATGGCGATTTATTAACCAGAAACATCATAAAGTGTAAAACATTCCAGTTTCGGTTTTGACCGGAGCAACAGTCGCTAAAAAAACACAATGATTTGACAGTGTCTGGCATGGAATCTTCTAGAAAGTAGTGAAGTGACGACATAATTTCTTGCGAGCCTCTGGCCCCACAATGTTCTGGCCACATATTCATGAGAACTTTTTCTCCTTCCTTAGTATAAGCATGAATACCATATTTTTTGTTTAAGTATATATTCATAGATATTAAATTTTAATAAAAATTACGTAAATGATTCATGTATACGCAAATAATTTATATTTCTTTATTGCATTTAGATCAGTTTGGATATCCATAAAAGCCAGCAACTTGCGACCACAGTGATCTAAGTGCGCCTCATTACTTAGATCAGTCTGGCATGTCTCCATTTTGTAAATCGCACCGATTCTATAGTAAGATGTTGTGATTTCTCAAGGAAAATAATACTGGGAAGCACTTAGATCAGTATGGCCTGAAAGAATTATGATTTTTCCATGCAATTGTGTAAAAAAACCATTTTTGCCAAAAATGTCACTTAGATCACTCTGGTTCTAGCATCGTCAACTGTGCGTTTGCACTGGCCAAACATCACAACAAAACATGTCAAAATCTCTAGTTCCTGTCAAATTTTGTATTGAACTTTGACAGGAACTAAAGATTTCAACATGTTTTGTTGTGATGTTTCGCCAGTGCAAACGCACAGTAACGTAGTCAGAAGATCTAATAGTTAAGCAATAAAAAGAGAAGCAACTTCTAGGTGAATATAACTGTACGTAATTGGCGCTGTGCGACCTGAATTGCACTTTATTGTGTGGGAGCAGGGAGGACAGTCTGTGTTTAATTGTGGTAAAAGTTGCAGTCAGTCTTATTCAACTTTTGTCGCTGACCGTTGACTTGACTGCCGCTTTAACCCGATTATTTTACAAAAACCTGTAACCAGCCTGTTTAATTAGAATCGTATGACAGTGGTGCATAGTCTAGCTATGGAGTGTAATTCCCCGAAGTCATGTGTTTCCCGTTAGCTATAACCGTTCAAATTGAGAGTGAGAAGGTCTTATAGTCAAGGGTCTGTTCGTGTTGGGGGCCCTTTTTAGTGTAGCGTAGCCAAATTGCAGAAAAGAAACCCTTTTAATTTCACTATGTCCAACAGCCATTTTACTCGGAGACTATATCGATGAAAATTGAAACGGAGGTGTATCCTGTGCACCGCTAATCAATGGTGTAAAAATATAATCATAGGTGGCTGGCACTCCCCTAACCGAGAGGTGGAAAAAAAAAACCATGTGTAGAGTATCGTTGGAACCCATATCTAAAAAGATGATGATGTTTCTGAGTGACTTTTTTAATATCAATAGTTTGTAAGATACGGGATGTTTTTGGTTACTACCGAAGAAATAATTTTGCTTTTCATAGATTTTACGAGAATTAGTACTTTATAACCATATCGCTTGGCAAAAAAGAGTGGAAAATATGAGGGCGCCAGTATCGCACACTGTCAAGTGTCGTCACTTCGAATGGGAAATAGTGTGACCAGATTTAGCAGAATTATGTGATTATAGTAGAATTGGATTCCCATTTTGGGGATTAGCAGATTGTGTCGCACATCTGAAAAGGTAGCAGTTTTTGGCAGAATCTTATAAAACTACCGCAGAAATAGAAAATTTTCTGTGATTATAATATATTGCTCTAAAATTTTTGACATGGATAGAAGGTGAGTCTAAGTCCAGACTTTGATTGATGCTCTGTCACTCGCTAATGCTAACATGGTTCTAAAACACTGATAAGCTACAAATGTGGTTTTTGGGCATGAAGGTGGTGTCATTACTAAGATAAGAGAAAATAATCCACATCGTGCAGCTAAAATGAAAAAAAAAATGCAGTCTAGCAGAATTTAGGCGAGCAACTGACATAATGTTCAATTTTCATCTGGTCACATTGACTGGAATGGAACTAATAACTGACAAACTGAGTGACAACTGTGACAAGCATCGCGGAGTGTATCTGTGGACAAGCAAGTTGGGCGTTGATCAGTAATCCCGAGAGTTATTTTGTTATTGTTCAAACTGAAAGTTTTGAATGATAAAATTTAATCACATATACGCATGTGTTGGATTTTGACGAAGCTGCAAGTTTATTAGAATATTTCTGGAATACTAAAGCATTGGTGAGTAAACTTTTGGCACCGCAGAAGTTAAGATTCTCTCACTCTTTGAATTGAATACTATGAACTATGAAATTGAATAGTATGCCTGATTTTTTTACAATTTATTTATTATTTCACTATTTCATTACCTTATTTTACTTTCCTAAATAACTAAATTCTAGTTGTGTGTACTAACATACCACCATAATTTCATTACTTTGTTTGAATAAAACTGATTTCTATTTCAAAATATTGCATTCAACTTTGTCGACAATTGTGATGATATGAATAAATGCATTTTTAAACATGTGATAATAAAACATTGTTGGTTTTATAAAAACTAGGTTCCTGTTCTTCCTGTGTATTCAGTTTACCTACAATGTTGTTCTAGGCTTACCTACCCTAAACATAAGGTACAATAAGAAGGGCTTGCCATCAGAAATTGTTATCTTCGTAAATAGCAATCAATTATGAATGAAAATATGATAATATTGCTCCATCTCACACTTAAATATTGATTATGAATTGTGTTTTAACTGTCTTCAGTGTAAAACAAGTATTTTGAATCTTTTCAAATCCCTGTTTTATACCTAAAACTAAATATTCAATGTAACAATAATTTATTTATTGCAATTCATTTTCATTTAGGGCTTTATTTATAAACATTGCTTAAAGTTAAGTAATGATAAGCAACTGTTTAACCATACATTTTTGACGTTTGAATGTCACTTAACTTTAAACAATGTTTATAAATAAACCCCTTAGTGTGCTGTAGAACATTATTTCAGTAAAATTGACAAATTAATCAAAACAGTGAAAAATTTGACAGCTATTTGTGATGTTGCCCACTTTCTGATTCTTATTGCACCCTCTTCATGAATAGAACTTGGCTGCTGCCACAATATTTAATAATAATTATTGTTGGATCTACTTGTTTTTTTGTGTGCTAATGACACATCAACTTGTTTTTTTTTACTACATGCCCAGGTTGCTTAATGCTTATGCCGTAAGACATTTAAAATGATAAATAGGTCAAGTACCTATTTATCATTTTAAATGTCTTACTTAATCTTAATAGTTGTGATATTTTTTTAAAAGTAAATATAGAATACTCTATTTACTCATACCATATTCTAAGTATAAAGCTATCAAATTTAAAACAAGGGATATAGCGCTAAGTGGTCACACTGTGAGCAGTCTTATCTCAATCAGCAGTTTCTGCCAGGTCATCATGATGAATGTCTTGTGGTGTTGGCAGGTAAAATAGCACATACATAATAAACATAAAATCACAAAAGCACCGGTCACCAGTGCAGCTACTTAGGGGTTAGTAAAATAAAAATAAATGTATAAGTTAAGTACTTATTTGAATTAATCATATAATTAAGTACTTAGTTTTTTTAATACCACTTATATAATTTTTCAAGTACCTATAAGTATACATTTCAAGTTTAAAGTTCACTGGTGCCTAATCATGTTACCAAAAACGAAAATCTACAGGAAAATGTAAAAAAAAAAATAGTTTTGCATATTTTATGAGTTCCCACAGTTACAATGCGTGTGAACATTTTGGCATTGTGTTTCTGGGTGAATGTTATGCTGTGTATTACACACACTGCCTTCATTGACTGTATTGCGAAACTTTTACGGAGGTACTTAGATATACTATTCATCTCAGGTGTATGGCCTTGTGTTTGGTGTTAACTGACATATACTTATAAAGTTCTTACAAATTGCTCTGACATTGGGTTTTACTAATTAACAAGTCAAAAGTATGAACTGTAACAGCTTATGCTTGAGCTTTATTGTTTTGTTACACTGTGTTTAAACATAGGTACAGCTAGCTATAGCCTGATTGTAAAATGCTGAGGGGTTGGTTCACATTGTTTATTTCACAGACCTTTTTTTGGTGGATGTGTTTAGATGCAGTTGTCAAGTTTTAAAACAGTTGAGTCTTTGGTTTAGAATTTTTGTTTTTATGCCGCCGACTGCCGAAATTAAAGTTATTTTTGACTTTGAAGTTGGTTGTATTTTTTTCTAAAAAAGTTTTTAATAAATATCAATCCACACCATAATCAATCACCCACAAACAAATTTTTTTTTGTTTAAAATGTAGCGATTTAGCCAAAACTCCACCAAATAATACTAAAAAAAAAATA
Source organism: Xanthia icteritia (assembly GCA_949128155.2). NCBI lineage: Eukaryota > Metazoa > Arthropoda > Insecta > Lepidoptera > Noctuidae > Xanthia > Xanthia icteritia. The sequence goes on from OX421934.2 coordinate 11,627,733, forward strand.
CTGCTTATAATTGGTCTAGTGGTCGTACGCGCACTGCGGAGCTTAGATCATTGATTCGATTCCTGGTCAGTAGCTAGTACTCCATACGACAATACGCCTCTCCCTACACGTTCGCGCAATACAGGTGTAATGAAATATGTAAATATAAAAAAACTTATTGTCTCTTTGATATTCTGATGACAGAATAATGATGGGGCCCATAATGATGAGAGCGAGCCTGTCGCATTTTACAGATGAATTCTCGGAAAAATGCATCCAGCTTGAAATAGGGCGTGAGCGTGACCCTAGCAACTCAGTTCTAGCATGTTCTGTATTCAAATTCTCAAAGCCATTTCTAAGTATTTCCCAACACGCACATCTTCACAGAATCAGCCAGCATGTACGGAAAAATCGCAAGAAGGCATTTTCTGTTTCACTGTTCTGAATGTAGGTATATGCCATGTTTAGCGTCCACAAAACGTCTTGGTAAACAAAGGCATTCGACCGGTAACATCCGTTTGATAATTAATTGCAAAGTTGAATCATACAAGACCACGTGTCGTGCTTACGACAATAATCCAGGCATCTCTCTGAGATGAGAAACCGTGAAAGCACAGCAAAAGAAATTTCATGTCTTGAGCACGCCTACGTTCTAATTCAGCTTATTGCATGTTACAGTCTACAGATTAGTTAATATGACCCTATTATTGACGCAAACAATTTTCTTATTATGCGAACGAACAGTGTTGTCAAGAAGGTGATGACTCATCAACAACACGTTACTTACTATCCGAGAATTATAACAGTCTCTTTGCAATGAGGGGCGAGCCTATTAACCTATTTATCGGCCTTAATTCGAGCAACACAGATGGGTTTATTGGTGCAGTGGCTGAGAGATTGGCTACTGCGCTACGAGCTACGTAAGACTTCGATTTCGTGGCTTAGGTACAGATATTCTGGGCGGTTCAGCATAAAACAACTTATAAACGCATCACGAATAATGATACAATGTTATGACAGGTATAGTTCGGTTTTATCCCATTTAAATAACCTCTGATATTTGCTTCTTTGTTCGATAAGGAAGATAGAATCGAACCTATGAATTCACCTGCGGCTGTCGCACTTGCCACCACTAACTATACTTATTACCTTATCTGTACTTATGTACAGACGCCAGCACATCAACCTACTACATTCTGTCAAATTTCTTTAATAGATTTTCAACTTTATTACTAAAACATAAGGTTCAAAGTTGATTGGGAAAATTTGACAGTTTCGGGTAGGTTGACCTGCTGGCGTCTGTAACTTGCGTTTCTAATTTTCATGGTTTTTACTTTTTTGGGAGCTAACATGTCTAAATTTAAGGTCATTATTAATTCAATGAAACAAAAAACGATAAGACATGAGGTCGTATTCATATAAAATCGAATGTCTTTTCGTTTTTTGTTCTTATCATTTTTACCAATTCTACTGAATCCTAAATAAGAACCATTAATGAAAGGGATTTTTAACTTGTTGCAGAGACAATGAAGAATAGAAGTTTGGCCGGTAACTGTGGCATTGGCGTGTTTGTCATTGCCCTTGTTACGGTGGCATTGGCATTCGGTACGCCTAGCTGGTTGGTCAGCGACTCCAGAATAAGAGGCGCAAAGTTAGATAGGTACCTTAACACAAATACGTTATTATTTATAATTTACTGAGATTTATGTACCTATGTGTTATATTTATGTAAAATCCAAGTGTCGTTATATTAACACGCAGAAGATACCAATAATCATTTTCCTGCTTCTTGTAGGTACTTGTTCTTAATAACGGAAGTTATGTAACTATTTCTTATGTTTTTAGATTAGGGTTGTGGAGTCATTGCTTCAGATCTCTGCCAGACCCGTTGGATCAGTATCAAAGGCGATTCTTCGTTGGATGTCGTTGGGTGTATGACCCCTTCACGACCGGATACGATAAGATCCGTGGATATCTGCTACCTGGTCAGTTCCTTGCATTGATTTTATTTATTTATTCTAGTGTTCGACAGTTTAGCTAGAATCAATGGAGGTTACTGAGTAGACCTTAATTAATCTGACCCTTTTATGTACGAGGGGAGGTCAAAAAGTTTCGCGGAATTAAAGGGAGGAGGTTGAAATTAAACATGAAATAATTTTTCCTTTTTAATATATATTCTCTTTATCCCAAATACCCTTTTCAGACCTTTCAAATAGATTGTATAGACTTTAAAAAAAAAAATGGCAAAAAAAGCAGAAATTGCCGACTTTTTTTCTTCGTCATCCGTGAATGTCTTTCCACGAAGCTGTTTTTCCATGTTTGGGAACAAATAATAATCACAAGGGCCACAATCTGGCCTATAGGGGAAGGTGGTTTAAAGTTCCTAAGCCGCACTTGTGTAAGGAAGCCATTGCAACATGATTGTTAACGGGTGCGTTGTCGTGCAAAAGGAGCACACCTCGAGACCATTTTACCCCTTCTCTTTACTTTAATTGCTTCTTTTAATTTTTCCAGTAACGTAGCGTAGGATTGCTCCGTGATATTGACACCTTTATCTTTATAATCGATCAATAAAATCCCTCTAAATCCCAAAAAAACTGTAGCCATAGCGCTGATCGTCTTCAATTGAGTCTCTGCCTTGCTGGAAATAGCTATGCCACTTGTAATTAATAGTTTTTCCAGGGCAAGGGTAACAGATGACATTTCTTACATAATGTTCTGAGGCGTTTTTGCTCAGTGAGGATCTTAATCACGGCATGATATTAAATTTTCTCCATAGTTTATAGTTTCTTCACGATTGACTTGTTTATCCAGCGATATCTCAAAGGTTAATGAATCGATTGTGGTGAAACTTAGTATTTATAATTGTATTGAGTCATCAAGTAGTGACAGGTAAAAATAACTACCCCCTCTAATCCGCGAACTTTTTGACCCATCCTCGTATATGTCAAAAATGCCGCGATTGACGTACGCACTAGAGCCCAACTCAATTTACACAAATATACATTTACCATCGACTCGAAAAGAAGATGTTTTATGTATTATCTTACATAACATAAGCAAACATAAGCGGCGTTTATCGCCGGATAATGTATTAATCTGCGAAACATCAGCTATCAATGTAATTCTGAATCACTGAATAATGTCCCGCGCCGATGACCAAAATCAAACAAAAAATTGCAATATCGCTATTCTATTCTGTAACCTTAACCATGAACTTAAAAAAATAATATTCTTAATAACCGTTTTTTTGCAGGTTTCATGATAGCAACACAGTTTTTCTTTACATTATGCTTTCTGGGAGTTTTGATCTCTACAATATTGGTATTGATGTTCTTCCTATGCTGGGGACCTGAACAACGCAGATATGTGATGCTGATCAAAAGTATTGGATTCATTATGCTAGGATCAGGTGAGATGAACTGTTTAGGATACATCATGCAGAAATTTCGAAATAACGTCATAGAATTTTCGTTATAGCTTTGTTTTTTCATTTTAGGTATTTGTGGAGTCATTGCAGTTATAATTTTTGCCTCTTTGGGAAACGCGGACGGTTGGATGCCAGACCATCCCAACAATTACTTAGGTGAGCAATTACTTCATGATTTATAACAACAATAAAGTTCGTTTTTGCATTACCATTGGTATTTACTTTTTTTTTTTTCGCAGGCTGGTCATTCGGTTTGGGTGTCGTGGGTTCTGTAGCATGCTTAGTGACAGCTGCCCTCTTTCTGACCGAGTCTAACATCCAAGCAAAGAAGCTTAACAAGATAAAAGAATCACAAGCTCGATTTGAATTGGAGTACGAAACAAAAGCATAAAATTGAATATCACAAGTAATTAGAGTTAAGTAAACATTAATGATCTTATGAACTAGTGCCGTCCAAAAGAATCAGCACAAATTCCAGTATTGGAATGAATACATTTTCATTACCAGTACACACGTTTTTATGTATTTATTTTTACATAATATGTTATTTATAAGTACCTATGTTGTAGGCAGTTTAGTTTTATACGTTTTGTAAGTTTACCAAATAATGTGGATAACACTATCGATTGGAATGATTGAAATAATATTTTGTGTTGGACTCAAGATTTGAGTGAGAGCCAGATGTTATAATGAAACAGACTACCTCCACTATTTTAGGTTGCCGAAAATATTGAGCTTTTAACTTTACTGCAAAGAATATTATTTAAGGCGGCCCCTACACCTACAGTAAGTTTGCGCAATATGGAATCAGTCCTTCCACTCGAGCGATCCATTATTTTCACGCAATAACACAATATTGTAGGTTGGAGTGGCCGCCTAAGTGACATGACACATTTTATTTTATAACTACCTATAGCCGTGTTTTTTAATGTGTGTGTGTGTGTGTGTGGCTTTTTTCGGCTTTTCATAAGCCTCTTCAATGATTCTAACTTTGGATCACTCTGGATTTTATAAAAGATTTAATTAAGATGAATAAACAAAACCGTTTTGTATTAGTGGACTTGTTACTATAAAAAGTATACTAACTATTCTTATTTACATGATTCTAAATATGTGCCTTTGCAGATCATTATATTTCTGCAGTAATTTCGATACCTAGCAGCTTGGTTAGTAAACGAATATTTTATTACCTATTTGATATTATTTCATTGAAAAGACAAGTTATTAACGATGTACCTTTCTTAAAATCGTCCAATTATGTACTCTAGCGTTTATTATAATAAGTAGTCAGTAAGAATAAAATTAGTGTAAGATTTAATTATGTAATTTTTTCTATGTATTGATCGACCTAACTGCCTTATAATAATAAAATGTTTATTTTATTTAATAGCCTATTTAATTATTACTGGCCCCTCCTTTTATCGAGCTATCAGTCACACAGGGTCCCTGTGCTACCCAAACTATGGGATATTCCAACGTACACACTCAACGAGGCGCGGCCGCGCGGCTTGGCCTCACGGAGGCCACTAGTGGGGCGGCACCCGCGGCACTAGTAGGGACGCGCCTTAAGGGTCAATGTCACCACTCGAACGAAAAAACCAACTACCAAAGATTGTCTTTTTTTCGGCGGTCATTAACGAAAGGTTCAGACGCGCGGCTTGACCTGATGGAGCCGCGCGGCCCTAGTGGGAACGCGCCTTTGCACTTATAGTCCGCGCCACCACTGAAGTCCTTTTGACGCGGCGTTAGTCGCCCATGTCAAAGCATAAAATTGTATTTAATAAAATGTAGTTTCACAATTTTCCGCGGGACTTCAGTAGTGGACTAGACATTTATTAGAAAATAATAAACGTTTGGCAGTAATGCACAGTTTGAGCTGAATGTAAGACAATGGGGTTTGGTGGTTGGGCGGGGGCGTATCTGTCGCGTTAGACAGTCGCTCTTTAGCGGATAAGTTATTCAGAATGATGGAAAATCTGAAAAGGGTAGTAAAGCAAATTGGTCAAAGAAACCATGACCTCAATTTTAGAGGAAAATAAAATTGCATTTTTACCTACCACACGCCCGTACTATATTGTAAAGGACGCCAAGAAAAAAGTTAACTTCACCATTTTGGTTTATGTCCGTGACTATCGCCGGATCACCAATGCCAATCGCTTCCGTATTTGGTAAATAATTAGTGCTTAATTGGTGCTAATTAGTGCTCGAACAAAATTGGTACCTTAGTAGTTTTCGAGAATATCGACTTTGAAGGTGGTCTGGCCGTAGTCACGCTACCTTCAGCAGGACCACCATGAGTGCAGAAAAAGGGGGGCATGCTACAGCTATTCTAAGTATGCAAATAATTAGTGCCCTAGATGTGATTCAATTTGTAAAAAAAAACAGAACTGAAACATTTGTATTTACCGAGAAATCAACGATGATAACTTTCGCGCGCTCGTTCAGCAGAATCACGACTTTGAATGTTGATTCCAAGAAATGAAATGAAATGAAATTGTTTATTCTGTAAATAGGATATTGCAATCACTTTTACACGTCATAAAAGTTTGAGGGGCTTGTCGCTTTCCTCAAACTTACATAGAAAATTTGTGCACTGCAAGAAAAAAATTGTGCCCAAAATTCAAATTTAGTACTCCAGTAGTTTACGAGATATAGGTACCATGCCATTGGTGGGGTGGCGGTAGTCACGGTGTTACATTTTCATTTCAAGATTTCCCTATGATTTCTCCCCAAATTTATATAAAAATTAGTGCTCCTAAAGAAGTTATAGTGATCAAAAATTCTTATTCCTAAGTGTTGTATTTTAAGAGAAATTAGCTTTCATTACGTTTTCATACTAAATCTCCGCGTATAACCCGACTAAATTAAGTTATCAATGGTATTGAGCTGTTTAGGAGATGAATACTCGTGCACTTAATTTGGTCTTGGAACAAACTTGGAATCGACATTCAAAGTCGTGGTCCTGCTGAACGAGCACGCGAAAGTTATCATCGTTGATTTCTCGGTAAATACAAATGTTTCAGTTCTGTTTTTTTTTACAAAATGAATCACATCTAGGGGCACTAATTATTTGCATACTTAGAATAGCTGTAGCATACCCCCCTTTTTCTGCACTCATGGTATACGTAGGTACAGTGCGCGTCACGTAAAAAGAACGCTGAGCGACTGTGTAAGGTATGTGTCTGCGCTCGGATACAGTCGCATCCTAAAGTTCTAGGCTATTGGTTTTATAATATAAGTGTAATTGTTTAATTGTAGAATCACAATAGGTACTTTATTAGCTACTTAGTACTATGGAATAGACTGGAATCGATAAATTGCTCAGTGCGCAAGTAAACGGCCAGCGTTCTTTTTACGTGAAAAGCACTGTAGTATCTCTATGTAGTCTGTGTTCATGGTGGTCCTGCTGAAGGGAGCGTGACTACGGCCGGATCACCTTCAAAGTCGATTTTCTCGAAAACGACTAGGGTACCAATTTTTTGCACCAATTGAGCACTAATTATTTACCAAATATGGAAGCAATTAGCGTTGGTAGTCACGGACATTTTTGGTTTCGAAGTTTTTAGACGATAACCGTTATGTCATTGTATAAAGGAACGTAATCGACAAAATATCTGTCATTAGTGTCAAATTTTCAGTTGAAGAAGCTTGACGCTGACGCTCGTTTTCGTTTAATAATACTGTAAATTTGCTCTCCAAAGTGCTGTTTTAAAGATAATCTGCAATTATTGATTAAATAAAACCGGCAATATGACGGCCGCTGATAATGAGTATCCGAAGGCTTCAAGTAAGTGTTTTAATTTGGGCACGCCCTTACAATTTTGAATGAGTACGTTTCTTCATGTTTGTGATTTATTCCAATATTATTAAAATACTTCTATGTGAGGATGTGATAATATAAAATTAGTTCTCAAATAATGTTTGGTGTTAAAACTTATTTACAGATGCCACTCTCATCGGAGCCAGTCTAACGTATATTGCTGGCCTATTTCTCCTCCTTTCGTTTGCCGGCCCGTACTGGATTGAGTCGTATCCTGAGATGTTTTCAAGCTTCAAACACATGGGCTTATGGGAATATTGTTTTGACCGTTTTCGATTCCCTTCTTATCAGTTTGATAAACTGTTTCATGGGTGCCACTACATCTTTAGTGAGGTAAAAGCACTTACTTTTGTTATGATTAGTGATTGACAGTATATAATAAGGCAGGGTGCTTGAAATAAATTAATTGTTAAATGTAGTATTCAGAAATACCTAGTTGAACAGTGACAATTATGTGCTGTGTAGTTTCAAAAATTTTAACTATTAAAATTTAAGGAAGACAATGTATGTATGGAGGAACATGTAGGAATACACAATTATTTAAAATAAGTATTTTGTTATTCTAGGAGTTCTATGTGATCCGAGAATGGTTGCTACCTGGGTGGTTGATGGCAGTGCAATCATTTGTTACAATGGCTCTGATATTGTCATTTACATCGCAAGTGTTGCTGGCATGTGTCATAGTGCGATGGCCACTGCGCAACGTGCTGCGATATGAATGGATCTTTGTCACTTGTGCTTTTATAATGGTGGCTGTCTCAAGTAAGTTTTAAATGTGATTTATCATTGTATCTAATATGTTACATATTAAAATCAATAATATCATCTATAAACCTGTTTATTATTTGGTTGCAGGTGTGTTTTTGTTCTTCGCAGTAGCTATTTTTGGAGGGAACTGCTATCGCCGTGATTGGCTGTTATATCCTTCCTTCAATGTGCTGTCATGGTCTTATGCTTTTGCTGTGGTTGCCTTCCTGTTGTTTGGTAAGTATGTGTTAATAATTCATTTCCAATTGCAGTTAAGGGCAGAATCAGCCCCCTCAGTATTAAAGTCTATGATGGAGGCCTTTGTCCAGCAGGTTTTATATGAACTTGATATAATGGTGTAATTATAATAAATATCTGCTAACCCGCACTGGACCTGCATGGTGGATTATGGCCCTTTCCCTCTCACAGAGAGGAGGCCTGAGCCCCAGCAGTGGGAACATTATAGGCTGATTATGCTTATGCTATAATTAATCATACTAATTGACATCAGTATCTTTGACAACCCCATTAGTCCTCACCACAAAGTTAATAAACAGAAGACATTGTGTAGTCGAGATAAATAATACCTGGAGATTAGTCAGTATGCTGTTAATTTTTTAAATTAAATATGTATATAAATTCGGCTGTTTTTTAAAGCATTTTAAAGAAGATAAATGTTCACCATAAAACTTGAATTTAACCAGGTTTTGCTAAGTACTAGGTTACTCAGAAAGTTTTGCGAACAGTTTTTGTCTATGGGACACTGGCTGGTTTTGATGTCAATTTAAACTACATGACTATTTATTACAAAAAAACAATATTCCAAATTCGAAATTCCCTGCACATTTTTTTACGAGTAAACTCAAAATACTCTGTCTCACTCACTGAAATGGATTTACAACGAGAACAATTTCGCGCAATTTGTACGATTGCGAATGTCGGCTAAAACCAGAAGAATCGTTTGAAAGATTTCGAATGGCGTTCATAGACAAAAGCCCTTCTAAAGCGACTGTTTTCCGCTGGTTCAACGAATTTAACCGTGATCGAGTAACTTTGGCTGATGAAGAAAGAAGTACCGCCCTATGACGGCTGTTACGTAAGAAAACTTGCTGGATGGGAAAAATTTCAAGAGAATAGGCGAATTACATATGAAGAGATTCAGCATGTACTGTAGATTGGATCGGGAATTGTGCATGAAATTCTACACGGGCATCTTCGGGTAAGGAAGATAGTTTTACGCTGGGTACCGCACAATCTAACGCAGGCTCAGAAAGAGGTTCGGGTAGAAAGGTGCCGAGACATGATAGCAAAATTTAGAGCAAGCAATTTCGTCTCGTCAGGGTGAAGAATCATGGATTTATCATTTTTGTTTCCTAAAATAAAAAATCAACTCAAGGGAAAACAGTTTTCATCACCGGAAGGTGCACTGACTGCATTTGAGAAGGGGTTTGAAGAGGTGTCTGCAGCGGACTGAAACATGTGTTATGAAATGTGGGTTAGACGTATGAAACTGTGTATAGACGCCAATGGAGTTTTTTGAAAAGATATAATAAAAAAGTAATAACCTGTAGTATATTTTTTTCTAGTATCGCAAAACTTTCTGAGTGCCCCATGTATAGAGTATCCCCTGGGCGTTGCCAAGCTACTAAAAAGCTGAGCAATCTCCTTTCGAGTTTTTTTTTCCGTAATGGCCATAAAGCAAAATTAAAAATATTATAACGCCCATGGATGCATGGCATTCAATGCATTAGGCATTAGATGCCTGTCTCTTTCTTTAAATATCTGCAGAAAAACAAAGAAAATATTTTTTTTTGGGTGGAAACATGAACAAGAAGTGTGCAAGACGAGTGCAGCTCCACTGTCTTAGGCTTCTCGGTGCACAGTGGCTTACGCTATCTCCTCTGGTATATTTATTCGCGGTCCTCTAAGGGGGAAGACCATTGGATAGAGTCAGATTGTTCAGTTAAGATATTATGTTGTATTTCTGTACAGGAGCTGCAGCAATCCTGCTGTATTTGGAATCCCGTAAGCTTTACGAACTTCGTTTGGAAGCAAAGAACCTGGTAGCTCAAATGCAACATAGCCAGCCGGAACATGCTCTGCATCACTTGCGCGATCAGCTGCAGCAACAACGTCAGTTGGGTTATATGTAAAATAAAGCCCAGTCCAATAATTATTATTTTGAATGTAGTTTAAACACATGAACTTCAATAGATTTTACACGCAACCTAGAGCTGTTTTACACCATTCTACAAGTAGCTACTATGAAAATGAATTCACGCACGATCAATATTTTATTGTTTTGCTCGAAAAGTGCCAAGATTTATCTACTGCACTTAATAACAGAGTGTAAAATAATATTGATTTGATTGGATAATTTCGTTTTGCTGTTTGTTCTTGTTCAATATTAAACATATACTAGTACCTAGATTTGTGTATTGTGTTGTTCTGATTAGGCAAATTGGTTCCATTCTAAATTTTTGTATGTACTTATTGATATGTACCAGTTTATCTAACAGGCAGTTCCATGATTTGTGCCTTCCATTTCAAACATTACTTTTTTTGCAATGATTACTTATAATATAATATATAATAGTTACGTATTTTGTATGTTATGTAAGTACTCAATTACAAAATAATAAAAAAGGATGAGTTTTTTAAGCCAGTGTGGGTAGATTCTAAACTAACTACAGGTCCTATGGTTTTTCCCTATAGTAAAACTCTGAAAGAAACCATGAGTTTTTCATGAGATTTACTGGCTAGAAAAACCAAACCGCCTGTACCTTGAATTTTTTCGTATTTTTTTAACATCATATTTGGCTGCTAATCAGCAAATTTTGTCTGAGATTTTATTTTATGATTGAATATAGTCCTATTCTTTCTTTGTGGTCAGTTTAATGGTGAGTGTTTTGTATGGTCGAAAAAATATTATTTACTTAATTTAGTATTTTAAAAAGTAAATTAAGTGCACTTCCAAGTAAAATGTACAAGAGTACATACTTTATTAAATCTTAATTTCTTATGTAATAATTTTGTATAATTTTTATAACTATAATTAGTTCGTATATGTTTTAAGTTACTTAAATCATAGTTGTGTGTTTATTTAACAAAATTTATTTTATTATTAAGACTATGTATCTATTCATAATTATGACAATGACTAAATAATTGTACCTAATGAAGTACCTTAGTGCCTTGAAGAAAGTAATCTCTTGTTAACAATATATTTGTATATTATTGTTAAATATAACATATCCGTCCGAATAATAATCTCATTTAAAAGCCATTCCAAGGATGAGCACATGTACTGATAATTATAAATATAATTATATTTTAGTGACAAAACATTGTTTTAAAATCTGTCCTTAAATTCGCGTTTCTATCTCACTGCTGGTAAACGATGATGCGTTCGACTACCATACACACATTCTTAAAAGGAATTTATTAACTCGTCGAGACTTGTGAAAACTCTTTTGGTTATAGCTATCAGGAAAAATATCGGAAATTCTACTCCTTAGCTGCATGCCGATGATGGCAGATACGCTGTCAAGATTGCCAGGGTTTCTCTGCTTAGGCTTAACGAACCTTCCTTCTACTTCCGCGCAATCGTCGGTTACAAATTATTTTCATCAAATCAAAATGTTTGAAGACTGGGCTTGTCCGCTTTTTGGGAAAAATCGGTTAACTTACCAGGTTTTTTAAGACGCTGGCACACCTTTAAGATGAAGTCAATTGTAGATTGAGGAACATTGCCGTCAAGAATGACTAATGGAGCTTCTTCAAGGACCTTCATGTGCTTAAGAACCTGTAGATAATAAAAATGTTCGTGTCATTCACTACTCACTAGGAAAGTGTCATAGACTTGATGCGACACTCACTCGATGCCACGACGTATCATACGGCATTAACTTGTAGCCTGTGGATAAAAGCCTCCTACAAAAATTAAGAATAAAAAAATAAAAACTTGTAGCCTTCGCTGTACAGCCTGTCGTAGTTTTGTGCCATTGTAGGCCCCTCAACTATCAACTTTATGCACACCCGAAGATACAATAATTGTAACATTTTATGGCTATGTAAAGCCTTAAGCGTTTTGAATCGTGGTCCTAATTTTGGGTTTATGTTCTTCGGAGTCAAATATTCAAAATGTTGGTATTTACTTCACTGCGTGGTACTTCACAGTGAATTTACTACCTAAGTACTTACTCGTTTTGATACTAAGTCCACCCCACCGAACATTATTCTGATTAGAAGGCTTATTGGAGTTATTATGAATACACTACAGGTATATATGTCGGGACAGATAAAATTGATCATTTCATGAAATAAACATCGTCCACTGATCACATCATGATGTGGCCTGGCCAGATCATTGAATTCTCAACGTTTAATGATATGAACAGTTAAACGCACGACTACTTCAAGATGTGGCCAAACATTAGTTTTGTTTAGAAGAATATTGTTAGATTATCCACCGGTAGAGGCGTTGATGTCGCTTTGTTTTTGTTGTGCATCATGGCTGCGGCATACAACAAATCAAAAAAGTAGGGTGACCACGCAAAAAAAGTCGATGGACTTTTATTGGGTTTCCAAATATGATATTATGGAAAGCGATCAACTTGGATGTAGCGCTCGCCGGCCGCTGCCGCGGCGTGAAATGCAACATAGCACTTAAAATTTGTTTAAAAAAATTATAAATTTACGCCGCTTATGTGGCACCCCGACCAAATGGGTTAGGTTAGAACTGTGATAAACCGCGCGCGAGCCGAGCGAGCGAAGCGAGCGGTGCCTCGGCAGCGGCCGGCAAGTGCTACTTCCAAGTTGGTCGCAGTTACTTGGCTATTTTTATTACACCTTACACCATGGATACCCTACATTAATGATGTGGCCAAACGTCGACTTACATATCATTAAACGTTGACGTTTAAACGATATGGCTAATGTTAGCTGGCCATTTCATGAAATGGTCAATTCTAAGATCTGGTCACGACATATACATAACTTAGCTGTTTTGTATCCACATCTATAATGATCGACCATACCGCTACCTACGTGAACCTAGCCGTGTACTCCACCATACAATTAACTACCTCCAAGGCTTCTAATAAGTACACACACACGGTGCATGAATTTTTATGAAATGGAATTCTACGTACAAGATCTATAGTGACATGGTTGTGCAGAGCCATGTCGCCCAGGCCGAGAAGACATTCACCTCGGGAGTCCATCACTGCGGCATACGAAGGTGTGCGAGCATTTTTTATTACACAATCTGTGAAACAAAAATAAAAGTTTAGTGACGTAAGTTAGCTACGGTCTGCGACATTCCAAATGAAAGTGCACTCGTAGTAGCTAGGGTTTCCTAAGACTCCGTTGGCCGCCACAAAGCCTCCGTAATTTACTGACGAATGACGTCACTGAAACGTTATTTATGAAAGTAAGTTGGTGTGTTTTCCTAGAGAGCGTTTTTGACACCGTAAAGACATTTTTTTTTTTTAAATAGACATATTTAGTAAACTAATCCGGTTAACTTTTCTTAAATTTTCATAAAGAACCCTGTAAGAAATCGACACGTGTTTCACCTCTCAACGAGGCATCCTCAGGATGACGATTGACTTGTTGCGAACCCGGACACGACGTGTTGCCACGTCCAGCGCCGAACGCAGTGTGCGCTTGATGTGGCATGCAGCGTTGAGAGGTGAAACACGTTGATTTCTTACAGGGTTCTTTACGACTCTTTAAGAACAGTTAAGCGGATTAGTTTACTAAATATACGTCGTCTATTGTATTTTATAATGAATTTACGCAAAGTCACGCCTGAGTCAATTAACTACCGTAAAGTCAAACCCCGCCCCCATCATTTGCATGATGCCGTCACTGTGGCCGTTTATGGCGGCCACCGCTGTCGTAAGAAACCAAAGCTTTAATGAGCTGACCATGACATCTAAAATTAAAGTGCAGCTGCTCAATACTCGTAGCACTGCATAGCATCGGCCTACGCTATGCTACAACTACCTTAGTGAACTGCCCATGACATTTCAAATTAAAGTGCAGCTGCTCAAAACTCGTAGCACTGCGTAGCTTTGGCCTACGTTATGCTACGACTGCGTTAGTGAACTGCCCATGACATTAAAAATTAAAGTTCAGCTGCTCAAAATTCGCAGCACTGAGTAGCTTCGGCCTTCGTATTGCTACGACTGCCTTAGTAGGGCTGAGGCTAAGATTTGAGATGTCATTGTCATGACATCTCAAATCTTACCCGAATGCCACGAATATTATCCGATACGCTTGGATTTTTTAAGTTTACGTTAATAAAATACGAGGGCGACACTGAAAGTTTTTAGAACAAGCCACTTGTAAACAATATAATAAAAAAATAAGTTCAAATTTTTAAAATGGAACTCAATATTATTCTGTATGTATTTTATTAATTTGTCATTTTTTTATGATTTGGCGGCAAATTGAAAATTGTCTATGTCACGTCAGCATGAATTTAACGCGAGAAAATTTTCGTACAATGATTTTTTATGACTTTCGATGTCATTTAAGTCAACAAGAAAGTTATGATAGACTTCGATTGGCCTTTCACGATGAAGCCCCATCTCGTGTCACTGTTTACAACTGGTTTAATGAGTTTAAACGTGGTCGCACTAATCTCACCGATGATCTGCGTGATGGGACGGGGGTCCACGGCGACGACTGAAGATAACATCAGTGTTGTGCGGCATATGATAGAGACTGACAAAAGAGTGACTTATCAGCAGATTCGGACAAGCTTAGGCATCGGTATGAGTCAAGTGCACAACATCCTCCATGAACATTTAGCGGTCAGGAAGCTTTGAGCCCGGTGGATACCTAATAATTTGACAGAGGCCCAAAAACTCCGTCGTGTTGATTGGTGTAGTGAAATGGTTCAAAGATTTAACGGAGGTGACTCAAATGCTGTGTTCGACATACTTACGGGTGACGAAAGCTTGATTTATTGTTATGATCCTGAAATTAAGAGACAGTCTGTTGTCTGGGTGTTTCCTTCCAAGGAGTTGCCAACTAAAGTGAAGAAAGGTCGAAGCGTGGGAAAAAAGATGGTGGCCTCGTTCTTTGGAAGGACAGGTCATTACGCAAAAATTGTTTTAGAGGATCGAAAAACAGTTACTGCAGAGTAGTACAATAACAATTGTTTGCCACTTGTCTTGTCAAAAGTGTTCGGGAGAAACAACCTCGCAGTAGGATCCTCCTTCACCACGACAACGCCTCGTCGCACACCGCCAAGCAAACAATCGACTACTTGGCGACGTCAGACGAGGAATTACTGGGTCACCCGTCCTATAGCCCCAACCTCGCACCTTCCGATTTTTATTTATTTCCGAAAATAAAAGAAAAACTTCGGGGAAAACGTTTTATGGACGCCGAGGAAGCAGTGGCTGCGTTTAAAATTCCGTCGTAGAGACCCCTAAGGACGAGTGTGCAAAGTGCTTTTCTCTGTGATTCCATCGGATGCAGCGATGCATTCATGTAAATCAGTCTTTCCCAACGTGGGCGATAACGCCCCCTTGTGGGCGCTGCAGGCCTAAAGGGGGGCGGTAAGAGACCCAGAAAAAAAAGGGGGCATTGTGTAGGGCAGTGATGTCAAACCCCCGTCCCATGGGGCCCTTAGGGCCCCACGTGAGATATTTCTTGGCCCCACTTATCAGTTAAGAATCCCCACTTTTTTGTGTAAAAGCCCCACCAGTCGTTTGAAATTCCCTCTTTTTTGTGTAAAGGGGCCCCACCAGTCAGTTTAAAATTCCTATTTTCCAGTAAAAATGCCCCACCTTCCCCTCGAACTCTGACATCACTGGTGTAGGGCTTTGGGGTCGATTTATAATTTCATCTACCTAGCTAGGAAGACTCTTAGACACCGACTGAGCTCTCGACTCTCGACTACATCTTGTGAACATCAACTAATATAAATTAAGATATAGCTCAAACTCGGTTCGATATAAAAGACCGCGGGCAATCATGTTTTAACAAGTTTTTGTTAAATAATCCGAATTGTACATTCCTATACCAATCGGCTGGTTCTATAATACTTGTTCTTGCTTGTCGAGTACGATTGGGCGTCGAATGAGATAAACGAGTTTATGCACGTTTGTCTTATTCCTGTTGGTGCGTGCTGCTTATGCAATCCTATATAAACGACGTAAATTTATTTTATTTTCATTTGCGGTTTCGCGCATAATAGATAAGCAGTACTTGATTTCAACACTTACGTATTTCTTAAAACAAAACAATGTCGGAAGTAAAAAAGAAGAGACGGCAATACTCTGCGGAATATATTAAATTCGGATTTATTGAAAATCCCACAAACCCGTCGTCGCCTTTATGTCTTCTATGTCTAAAAACATTTTCGAACGAAGCAATGAAGCCTTCAAGACTGCAAGATCATTTGAATAAAATGCATCCAGATAAGACAGAAAAGAATGTAGCATATTTTCAAGACCTAGAGAAGAAGCATAATACTCAGCCAAGTGTATCAAAACTATTTTCGGCGGCTGCTAAGCAAGATGACGACGGACTTCGAGCTTCGTACAATATCTCTTTGTTAATTGCTCAAAAAGGCAAACCACACAACATCGGAGAAGAGTTAATTTTGCCAGCAATAAAGGAAGTAATAACTACTGTGCTTCATAAACCGGCCGCAGATATTATCCGAAAAATTCCTTTGAGTAATAATTCTGTGCAAAGACGAATTGATGAAATGGCTGAAAACATTGAAGAATCATTGTGCAATCATCTGAGGACTAGTCAATTCTCAATTCAGCTCGATGAGTCCACTTTACCAACTAATGAAGCGTTGTTGCTATCTTACGTGAGGTTTATTAAAGATGAGAAAATACGTGAAGAACTATTGTTTGCCAGAAATTTGGAGACAGATACAAAAGGCGAAACCATATTCAATACATTGGAAAAGTTTTGTGAAGAGAAAGAGATTCCTTTGAAAAATATTATATCAGTTGCTACGGATGGCGCTCCGGCTATGACAGGGCGCCATAAAGGCTTCATAGCATACTTAAAGAATAAAATTCCAGATGTCCTTGCTATACATTGAGTTATTCATAGACAACATTTGGTTGCTAGAAACTTAAGTGAACGACTATTTCAATCACTGCAATATGTCATCAAAGCAGTCAATAAAATCCGTAGCAGCTCTTTGAATGATACATTATTTCATCAGCTTTGTGTTACTAATGACGAAGATTTCAACCGTTTGTTGCTTCATACTGAAGTTCGTTGGCTGTCAAGAGGCAATTGTCTGATTCGATTTTACAACCTGTTTGACTCTATGAGAGAGTTCTTGGAAACTAAAGATACAGAACTGCGCAACAAGCTCATAACATCAAAGAATGATATAGCTTACATGACAGACCTGTATAAAATGTTCAACGACATGAACCTCCAACTGCAAGGCGATGAACTAAATTTAATTGAAACAAAAAATGTCGTTGCTGCTTTCGCAGCCAAACTGCTTCTGCACAAAAAGAATATGGGCAGACGTGAGTTTCACAATTTTCCGAATTTATCAGTATACTGCAGTAACGACGACTTGTTTGCCTACTGCCAACATTTGGAAAACCTCCACATTGACTTCACCGAACGATACCAGGACATTTTAAACTTGGAAATACCAGACTGGGTGTTGGATCCGTTTTCAAATGTCAACACAGCAATGCCACCTCAGCTGGAAGAAGAACTTATAGAATTGACAACAAACGAAGAAATAAAAATCAAGTTCAAAAATGGATATCAAGAATTTTGGCTACAAAAACCGATCCCGCAATTGTACCCTGGATTGTGGTCAATTGTTCAACGATTTTTGATAGCATTCCCATCGTCATATTTGTGTGAACGTGGATTTAGTGCTGTGGCAACGCTGCTTACTAAAAAGAGAAATCGTTTGCGTGTTACCGAACGTGGCGACTTGCGGCTGTTTTTGAGTAAATTGGAACCTGATATCAACAAACTTATTGAACAGCATCAGATTCAACCTTCACATTAGTTTTTATATAAGAATTGATTATGTTTGTTTTATTTTCAATAAAAGATACTCTGTCCGAATACTATAAATTTGCGTTTCAATAATCAGTTATAAGTACTTAGCGGTTTTTAAGTATGTTTAAAAAGGGGGGCGTTAAAAAATAATTTATTCTTAAAGTGGGCAGTCGACAAAAAAAGGTTGGGAACCCCTGCTCTAAGGCATCGGTTTGAGTCAAGTGCACAAAATCCTCGATGAACATTTAGCGGTCAGGAAGCTTTGTGCCCGGTGGATACCACATAATTTAACAGAGGCCCAAAAACTCCGTCGTGTTGATTGGTGTCGTGAAATGGTTCAAAGATTTACTAATAACATAACATTTATGATTAACTCGTGGAAAATGGTGTGATATGTTTACCTATTTATGTTACGACTCATAATTTTTAACCTTAACATGTAACTGTTGTTGTATTTTGTCCCTAATAAATAAAATAAAAATAAAATAAAGATTTAACGGAGGTGACTCAAATGCTGTGTTCGACATACTTCGAGTGACGAAAGCTTGATTTATTGTTATGATCCTGAAACTAACAGACAGTCTGTTGTCTGGGTGTTTCCTTCAGAGGAGTTGCCAACTAAAGTGAAGAGAGGTCGAAGCGTGGGAAAAAAGATGGTGGCCTCGTTCTTCGGATGGACAGGTCATTACGCAACAATTGTTTTAGAGGATCGAAAAACAGTTACTGGTAACAGTAAACAGTTAGTTATACACTAACAATTGTTTGCCACTTGTCTTGGAAAAAGTTCGGGAGAAACGACCTCGCAGTAGGATCCTCCTTCACCACGACAACGCCTCGTCGCACACCGCCAAGCAAACAATCGACTACTTGGCGACGTCAGACGTAGAATTACTGGGTCACCCACCCTATAGCCCCGACTTCGCACCTTGCGATTATTATTTATTTCCTAAAATAAAATAAAAATTTCGAGGAAAACGTTTTATGGACGCCGAGGAAGCGGTGGCTGCGTTTCAAAATGCCGTCGAAGAGACCCCTAAGGACGAGTGGGCAAAGTGCTTTTCTCAGTGGTTCCATCGGATGCAGCGATGTATTAATGTAAATGGACACTATTTTGAAAATATATAATATAACTGATAACTTGCTAGTTTGTTCAGTTTTTTATTTTCTAAGAACTTTCAGTGTCACCCTCTAAGGCATCGGTTTGAGTCAAGTGCACAAAATCCTCGATGAACATTTAGCGGTCAGGAAGCTTTGTGCCTTTGTGCAATTTAACAGAGGCCCAAAAACTCCGTCGTGTTGATTGGTGTCGTGAAATGGTTCAAAGATTTACTAATAACATAACATTTATCATAAGAACTTTCAGTGTCACCATCGTAATGTTAGGCAAAAGATTAATAAAAATATCGGAATAAAAAAATAAAATATGTTTGCTTGAAAGTTGTGTGTCTATACCGTGCAGTAGTAGGCCTGGTGCTATGTTCGCTAGATATTCTCCATCGGCATCGTCACCAACAGCGGTGAGGAGTTTGGTGCGGCCTCCTCGCAGCCTCCACAGAGCTTCGGCCATGTTGCGCGCCACGCCGCCCGGGCCCTGCTCCGTGCTACACACGTGCGTGCTCCCGTCCAACTGAAATGCAATAAATGTATGAATACCTTAATAAAAGCGCTCTGTTGGATTTTCAATCTTGGGCTCAGTGCCGAAAGTAGAAAATCCAACAACGCGCTTTTATTTAGGCATTCCTTTAGCTGCCTAGTGTTAGTGAAAACGGGCATTAAGTCTGGCATCCCTACAGTTGGGCAGACTGCTTGAACAGCTTAGTAACGATCAATATTATCCGAAGAACAATATTATCGAGCGAGGGATTAATCCCAAACGTGCAGCGAATAGCCAAGCGGCCAGGTAGTGCACTAATCAAGGCTGTGATTTCGGATAGGATTTTTAAATTTAACTCGAGGAAATGTTTGAGTAAGGCTACTAATTTAAAGCTTGAAATTGGGTTAGGTAGGTATTTTAATAATTTCGTTTGATTTAAGGCTCCCGCAGACAGCCGCGACGCGATTCTGGTGGAACAATTTCTTTGAAAACTTCATGGCAATTATTGTACCAGTGTCGCGTCGCACCTGTCTGATTTTAACTTCAGAATTGAACAATTTTATTGGTAGGTCAAACCATAACATAACATCAAGAGCATCACGCCTGTATACCCCGAAAGTCTCATACCGAGAGGTGTAGGTACCTACCTATAGTAGGTGTAGGTACTTCCGCATTTCGCCAGTTATGTTAGGAAAAAAAAATCCTAAAAGTATCAAACTTGTACAAAAAGGCATTGCATCGAGCTATGCTCTACCCACGTGCCAAAAGGAAAAATATTCCATAATTTGCATCTACAAAATGCAGGCTACTTGTCTTATTCCCGTTTATATTATTCCGTTGCGATGTAGATACGTTTCAGTATAATTTGCTCACATAGCTCCAAAAGGAAGTGTTTTATTGCATGTGCATTTTAATTATACAGTTTCTGATGGCGGAACCGCATGGTGAATCGAGGGTAGTTGTAACGGGCTAGTGATGTGGTAGACCGTTGATCGTACCATTTATAAACTGCAAAGCATAGTAAAAGTGCAGAAAAATAGCAAACACACCGATAAAATGAAAATATCAACCGATTCAGCTGCATCCTATTTTGTGATACGGGTTTGTATGGAAAAGGAAGACAATTCCCACAGCTCTAGCCTAGATATCTCTCATCCTAGTAAGGCTGCAAGTGGAATTATTGTCATGCTTTGATCAGTAGTATAACATGATATGCGTAGTTTGCGACACGATGTCCTTCTGTTTTTCTTATTGTTCTTATACTATCAAGTTATCAAGAGCCGGGGGCACGTCACTACCGCAGTGCATGTCGGTGGGTAGCAGGTGCGGCGGCGGCCGGTCGCCGGTCAGGGGGCCCGCGGTCCCCGGGCGCATGCCGTTGACCGCACTGATGCTATCAGTGACCACCACCACCACCTGCAGTACGCCACTGCATTATGTGATCCATTTGTTTTTCCGTACAGATTTATGCTATGCTAATGTTTTTACATTCGAATTTATTCAATTATATTTGTTGCTGCGGAATTTTCAGCTTTCCCTGTCTCATATATTTTCTTGACTGACGTTGTTTCGTGTGAACTGTGGGGCAAATGGTTTTGAATATTTTTTTGTAGTGATTCAGATGGATGGATGCCAGAACTGGTTGATTGTTTAGATTTATGTAGGGCCTACATTCATGCAATGAATTTAAAACGTTAAAGATTTGTAGTTTGCGAACGTACCTACCCACTTTCGTTCATTGTCATTCACTAACACTAGGCCACGCCTAAATGTAATGCCGAAATATTATTGGACTGTTGGATTTTGCGCCAAACGTCGAAAAGCCAACAGTGCGCTTTCATTTAGGCACTTAGGTGTCGCCTAGTGTCACTCATTAAACTAGTGCTAATACTCAATACATTAATTGCTTCGTAGGTTTTACAAAAATATGACCATTGTGGACCCTGTCGGGCACAGCACAGTAGGAGAGTGGAAGAGGGCTCTATTTTGACTCATTAGATTAAATTAGATTTGTTACAGCTGTAGTGGCAATCATGTAATTTGTTTTAAATAGGTCTTTAATTTTATTATTTTATTTATCTTATAGATTCTTTTCTTTTAGATTTTGTGAATGTAAGAACATTGTAGGCTTAATAGACTGTAGATCTGTGGGCCATTTTCTATCTTGCTAAGTACCTGGTACTTGTTGATAGGCCCACACTGTTCTCTCATACCTATTAACACTAATTAGAAAACATTATAAAAACCATTTTTTAAAAGAGTAACCGTGGAGTTTCTTGCCGGCTCTTCTTTTTTGTTTCTTCATAGGAATTGACCAATTGGAAACGTGGACCTAGCTTCTGACGTTTCATAAGTGCCCTTGTATGTTTATGTGAAATAAAATATTTTGAATTTGAGTCCCTTTGTATATCATGTTCATAATAAATGGAGCTATGTAAATCACAGCGATATTGATAAGTTACGCACAAGCACCGCCCACATTGTACAACTTCAAATTACTCATGGATGAAAGCAATAAATTGATTAGCTCGGTGACGTCAATGTCCATGTTCATACATTGATTAATGAGTTCAAGTTAAGAGTTTAATTCTACTAGGGTTGACTACATAGGCACATTCAATTTGATGAAAAAAAATTCGGTATGAGGCGCGTGGAATGGTGGTGGTGATTCTCTGGGATGTCTGGATGTCCTTTGTTTATGGTTATTAAGTTTTCTGTTACTGTGTGTGTGTCAATAAAGACACAATTCCGAATGCGACCGCAAGCCGCAACTTCGTCCATCAGAATGACAGATGGACAGACCGCAGCTACACGACTGCTTTCTATGTAAGTCTATGCCTTTGGAAGAGCACCTTATAATGTTTATTGTTTATGGTTTATTAAAACTGTTGAAATGTACAATTTATGCACATAACTTCACTCAACTGTGCAGTTTGTAGGGACCTGTCTAGTGTTCTCCCTTTTTTAAGTCTTCCGACATCTCGTGGAATAAATAAACAATTTAGGGATGATATCACGATTTATAGCCCTCAAATCCTGATGACGTGACAAGTATCAGGATTATTCTAGAACCTGAAAATGTTCCGCTTAGAAAAAGATGCTTTACGATATAGTCAAGACAAGAGTGATACACTGATAACTTGCTCGCACGCGGGCTCGTGAGTAGGTATGGTTCATAGCTAGGAGAATATAAGCTGCTATGAATATTCTGAACAAGTAATAACAACTTACAGATTATTAAGTAGGTACCGTTATCGATACCTATATTAAATTAATATTAATGACTAAGGTAAACTTGCGATCATTTTAGTAATCTTATTTAAATGACAGACAACAGCAACTTCAAATTAATGTGTCAATTCACTCGGTCTTAAAGTAAAAACGGGTGTTCCACAAGGCTCGATTTTGGGTCCTTTCCTCTTTTTAGTATATATTACCGATCAACCCCATATATATATTAAGAAACCAACCACAAATGGTGTTATTTGCTGACGATACGTCCCTAATTTTTAAGATAAATAGACGTGCATCAAATCTTGACGATGTTAATAACGCCCTACTGCAGGACCAAAATTGGTTCACTGCTAATAATTTAGTATTTTCAATGGGAAAAAACTAAATGCATAAGATTTGCTTTACCAAATGTTAAAAGTAATGATTGTGATATAGTATTGAATAAGGAGAAACTAGAATTCGTAGACAAAACTGTTTTCCTGGGGATTACGCTGGAATCAAGGCTGTAATGGGGTCCTCATTTAACATCTCGTGCATGACGGCTAGTTCAGCAGCATATGCTGTAAGAAAAATCCGTCAATAGATACCGCGATGCTAGTCTATTTCAGTTACTTTCATAGTTTCATGTCTCACGGTTTTTTACTATGGGGACGAGCTGCAGATATCTTTATTCTTATTCTGCAGAAAATAGCCATCAGAGCAATATATGGCGCGATTCTCTTAGGGAACTGTTTAAAAATATTAACACCATGACGGTACCTTGTCAATATATCTATGAAAACATCATGTACGTAAGGAACAATCTTAATCGTTTCAGTAAAAGAGGTGAAAGACACAATTATAGTACTAGAAATAGGGCCCAATTAGTTTAACCTAGTTTCAGACTAGTTAAAGTAGACTCATCCTTCATGGGGTACTGTTTAAAATGTTACATTAAATACCTCCCTACATAACCGAACTAAACGAAACGAAATTTAAATCTTATATAAAACGCACACTATGCTGTCAAACATATTATAAGGTGGGGGATTATACCGCAGACAAAAATGCTTGGCTCAACGCTGGTCCAGCTCCGCAAGGGCGCATAAACTAGTTTGATTAGCATCAAAAATATTGTTGGAGCTGCTGAAGATTGCAAAAACTATTTTTGCATTGTATAAATTCAATCTCTTAGTATTGTATAATGGCATAGCTCATGTGTGAGCACTGTGACCATTACCTTCTACAAAACTACCATTTACTGGGTACGTCTTTCATTGACTTGAATGTGCCCTGGCGGCTGAAAGTATATCATGCTCACTCAAACGTCGCTGGTGGTGGCGTATGTGTTGGATCAACTTCCCTTCCAAATGGTTGAGCTGAATGGTCCTGATCCATGCGTCATGTTCGTGAACGGGCGCCGTCAGCAGGGACTGATTATCTTTTAGCTGCCACGGCTTATTTTAATTTTTGAATTGTTTTTCTTTTTATTACGGACGATTTTAACGTGCATGTCTTTCTACAATGTTCTCACATGTACAGTTTCAACATGAATGATGCAACCAATATTTTGATTTAAAAGAATTTCCGTGGAGTTTCTTGCCCGTTCTTCTCCATAATAGGAACATTACGCTTTGGAATGGGCAACTAGCTTCATCTTTCTGACTGACCGACCCCTTGACAAATCAAAAGTTCCTGTAGTTGGTTTATTTAAAATAAATGGTTTGAGTTTGACGAGTGAACACCCGTGAAATATCGCGTTGTTGCATAACTTTTTAATTAGTCGAGATTTTGAATTTATATTCTATAAGGCTCTTTAGATCTTGACCTATCCGGATATCAAAAAACATTTGGCCTAGGTCTTAAGGGGGAGGCGTGAATATTGATTCTCTGTTACAACGTATCTATACATACAATTGAAAATAATATTGAAGTGTCTATTTGTAATGTCGAAATAACAGCTTTTTACTAAATGCATATAAAAGTATATACGGTACTTACAACAAAAAGTCTGTCTGTCTGTTTGTTCCCGGACGTTTGTTGACGGGTCTTTCACAGGCATAAAGCTGATGTTATAAGAAGTAACTTAGGTTAGTTTTATTTAAGAAAAGGAATTAGGGTCGACGCGGTCGAAGCCGCGGGCTGCAGCTAATAGTAAATAACGATGCCTGTTTGGTTTGGACATGTTATGCCCGGCTATTATTAACATATTTATTAACTAGGTACTAGTTGCATAGGTACATTGTGATCATTCTGGGACGAATTATTAACATATTTATTAACTAAGTACTAGTTGCATAGGTACATTGTGAACATTCTGGGACGAATTATTAACATATTTATTAACTAAGTACTAGTTGGATAGGTACATTGTGATCATTCTGGGACGAATTATTAACATATTTATTAACTAAGTACTAGTTGGATAGGTACATTGTGATCATTCTGGGACGAATTATTAACATATTTATTAACTAAGTACTAGTTGCATAGGTACATTGTGAACATTCTGGGACGAATTATTAACATATTTATTAACTAAGTACTAGTTGGATAGGTACATTGTGATCGTTCTGGAACGAATTAAGCTCTAGAGCTTTATTGATGAAACTGTATTCAGAGTTGTATTTATAACAATAAAGTTCCTATACGATACGTCAATCATTCATTGGCACTACCTTCTATATCTTCTACATCTTCATTAATCATCTACAGTACAGAGCTCGGCCTATAAGCTGCAAAAAAGGCAATTGGGTTTTATATACTCGAACAGGGAACAAAAGGCCCAAAACAGCCTAAGCTAAGTCGAGCTTACGATCACTTAACCCGTAAAGATAGCGGCGGCTATGAATGCGATAGATCTATTATCACCTTTATCAGGACCATCATTCATAATTATTGTGTCAATCCTTTGTTATCCCAGGGTTTTTATAGATCCATTAATTTCCAATATTTTATCAACATGTTCACAACTACGTTAGTACCATCTAGGTACCTACTATTTACCGCACAGATAGTAGGTACCGATGCTAGACTTATAATTATCTTTCTTTGGGTTTCGATGGGTTGGAAGAAGAGGTTAAATAAAATCCATTTTAAAATATGATGAATTATTTATTTTCATAAAATTAAAGTTCAATAATAAAAAAACGAACCCCAGACAGTCTTCTTTGTAAAATTCCAGTGTGTGACATAACAAACACCATAACACACATAACGAACTGGAACAAACACACTCGAAATTTCTAACTTCAACAATGAATACCCGTCACAAATAAAGCGCGATTTTTAAAATAAAACTTGACATACTCTGGTCATTGACTATAAATTTCGAATTAAGAACCTAGTAAACGATATTTTTGTACTTACCGCGTACAATTCACAGATACACTGCTCGAAATATGCGCACAAAATTATGGAATTTACAATTGTTTACTGTCGCGACCACAAATGAAAAAAATATGTCAAAACTGAAATTTGACAGTAACATTCAGGTCACATCAAAATTTGCAAAATAATGTGGCCTACTGTTGAAAACAAAAAATCTATCCTTTATCGAATCGGAATCACTCACTGGATAACTTTTGGAGACACAAATTAGGTTTTTTTTTCACTAGCATTGTATTATTACAATAATTTATACACTATCACACGGCATCTTTATTGCTTTAAAAATCAACAACAAATTTAAAACCACAATGCAAATAATTTTTTTTTGATGCAATATTTTCGTCCTCTGGGCTGATAGGAGACAAATAAATTATGTATGCAGCTAGCTTTATTTTTTTGATTACATTTTTTTTTAAATTAAGCCTCTCGAATATTCTGGTTATTTCTACATGATAATCAATATAATATAATAATATTAACGTACTACTTTGTTAGCGCATGTATTCACAATCAAACATGGGCACAACTCAAAACTTTTAAAAGTACATTTTTTTATGGCCTTACCCATCTAATCTTTCTATATACACTTGGGAGCAAATAAATCGAGCCACTACCTTTTTTCACGTAAAATGGTAAATATTTTTGGTAATATGGAACGTATCAATTCGAACTATATATCGCCTAAAAGTTTAGTTAATAACCTTTACAATGAGGGTAAATTATTGAATAATAACCTTATTGAATGATAAATTATTGGCTCTGCAAGAAAAATGGTAATTTTGATAGAAAATTTAGTAGGGCTAAAACAGTCCATAAAAACAATAAAAAACAAAATTATTGCAAAAAAAATATTCTTAATAACTGGTATTACCCCCCCGGGCCCTGATACATTCTTGTAGCCTATTAGTCATCGATCTGATCAGCGTTACGATGACATATTGTGGTATGTTCTCCCACTCTTCAAGCACAGCGACTTTAAGCTCGGGAATGGATGAAACAGCGGGAACCCTGGCTCGGACTCTCCGTTTTAGCTCGTCCCATAGGTGTTCGATCGGGTTCAAATCGGGACTTCGTGCTGGCCATACCATTTGTTGAATCCCGATCGCAGACAAGTATTCCGTAACGATCTGCGCGGTATGAGGTCTCGCATTGTCATGCATAAACAAGAAATTTTCTCCGACAAAACCAGCATACGGCATTACGTGGTTTTCAAGAATGTCAGTTATGTATCGGTCAGCTGTTAATCCACGTCTACCACTGCCATCGTTGGCGGGGTCGACGAAGACAAGTTCCGTTTTTCCGTCTAGAGAAATTCCTCCCCACACCATACAAGAACCACCACCAAAACTCACCGTTTCTCGAATGCAACATTGGGCAAATCTTTCACCAGGACGTCTATACACTCGGTTTCTCCCGTCATTGCTAAAAAGACAGATTCTTGACTCGTCAGAAAACAAAACTGACCTCCAGTCTTCTAACGTCCAATTAATGTGTTCTCGAGCAAACTCCAAGCGAGATCGGCGATGAGCTACAGTCAATTTTGGGCCAGTTGCTGGTTTGTGTGATGTTAAATTTCGTTCTTTTAGTCTTCGTCTCACTGTCCACCTACTGATTGCGACTCCTCGAACGTCACGTAACGCTTGCTGTAGCTGAACAGCATTAAGTCCACGGTCGCGCAACGAATTGGTTGCAATAAAGCGGTCGTCACGTTCTGTTGTTGCCCGTGGTCGGCCAGTTCCAGGTCGCCGAACAAAAGCACCAGTCTCCAGATACCTGCGGTATACCCGCTGTGCGGTGCCCCCCTTTGAACGACTCAAATGAAGTCTGCGTGCCACTTCACGTTGTCCGTGTCCAACCTCAAGTAAAGCTACAACTTGGGCAGCTTCCGTCGGTGTAGTATCCATTTTATCAGGTTATTTTGATTACACAGACACAGATAAAGACAACAATAACAAGTAATATGGGTATGATTAACAAAAACCTCAAATTTAATCTTTTCTTAACAGAGTACAATAAAAATGTCATAAGCAAATTAAATGCGATAATTTTATTCTACCCTTTAAACTTTAATAAAAATGAAATTTTGACAACTAACTACCCTCATTGTAAAGGTTATTAAATACCCTTTTAGGCGATATATGTTTCGAATCGATGCGTTCCTTAATACCAAAAATAATTACCATAATGCGTGAAAAAGGAAGTGGCTCGATTTATTTGCTCCCAAGTGTACTTAGAATCTGTTTTTATCGAATGGTTACAAAAAACCCTCTTGCGCATAATTTATGCATTGGTAAGTATTATATATATCGTAGGTACTTATTTACATTGATATGTAGATACCTATAACAAAATGGCGAGGAGTTATTAAGAAATTATGCCCAAATTAAATATGCATAACCCCTTGATGAAGTGATGTCAAAGCGTTCATTTAGTTAGACAGCCACGCCTCCGCTTGCCGCGCTATGATTACACTCCCTCAGGTCGCACTTTATTATTCCCACAAAAAGATGAAAAGAGAATAACCGCGTCGTTATTCAAGAGTTTGTCGAGTACCGAGACGTGGCTGGAAACGTATTGGAATATCTGTGATTTTGCAATCATCTGTTAAATTTTTATAAACGATTTTGCAATGTGGGAGGGCGCTGGGAAGGCGGCGGTATCGAGCGTGGGCGCGCCGCCCTAGCGGGACAGAAGCCCTACAGTTGAGTCCGTGGAGAGGCCGACCGCGCACGCCCGACACGCTCCCACCGCTCTCGCCGCTCGCACCGCGCTCCGCTCGCCCCGCGCGCGCCACGCTGCACATGACACCGGGCTCACGTACCCGACACCGGTACACAGAGCGACCGCTGCACGTGTAAGTGTATGCAACCGCCGACACCGCGAGACGCGTGCTTCTACGATACAAACCTCGTTGAATTAACGTCACGTGTAACCTTCGTTTTCTATAATAATAATTGGCTCTTCGAAAAAGATTGAAAATTAAAAGTGTGGCATTAAATATCATGATACGTGTCAGAAAAACAGTGTTTATCGTATAATTTGGGCGGCGGCGGCGAAACGTCTACGTCATGCTACGAGGTAACTAACATTAGATACATTATATTTCTTTTCGTTTTATAATTTAAAAAAAAATGTTTTAGCTGACAAAACGTAGGAACTTCACATTTTGTTAATCTTCCGAGGTCGTTAATGCGACTAATAACTTAATTTTATTAGGTTTTAATCGTGTATCTGCTTACCTATTGGGCGAGATTAGTTCGATTTGTGAATTTACTATTATTATTATAAGCAGATACAGTTCAAATCACCTAACACTATTTATTTTAATACAAACAAGAAAACATTAAACAACATGAAGGCTAAGTAATTGATTTAAAAAACAATTGCTAGCTACGCGTGCTACAACTAGGCGCTATAGTCATGAATTTTACACAAGAATTATTAGTATTGTTTCACCGGTTACGCCTCATAATAGGAGTCATTATAGTAAAAGTATCAGTTAATAATACACTTTACTGGCTGATGACATGTTTCTATGGAAATAATACTTAATTATATTGACGATCTTGACGGCTATGGGAAACAATGTGCTGTAGCGAGTAGCGGGGCGTAGTAACACTCGAATATGCCCCGGGGACAGGCTCCGGAACAAGGATCAAAGTAAAAGGATTTCAGTTTCCCTTCCGGACCTATTGGAATACATTTGGAGGCGTTTAATATTTTATGTATCGACCATTCTAGAAAATTACCAACATGTTTGTGAATACAAAAGATCTAACTACGAAGACTCTCGTAGCAAACAACATTCACATGAGAAATAAAATCATGAGTATTAAGGAAAATCCAATAAACCTGTATTCTACAAAAAAGGATAAAGTGTACTGCGAACCACCGGGACTACGTCGCCTTTCAGACACAATAGCCTCTCGTAACCTGTCACATTATTTATATAATTTAATCGGACTTTGGGCTGTTTTTATGTAGTTAACGTGACTCGGAAATACTTTAACAGACAGCGTATTTTGATGCGGTTCATAGTTTGCGTTTTAATGGGTATTAAAGGGGACAAGAAATTGTCAAGTAAGTTAAGATAACTTTGACCAAACTGCACGGTACCAAAATTGAGTTAAATTCTAATTAACCAATGCAAACGTCTGCCAAGCGTCGTAAATCTGGCAAAGTTCCGTATGATAGTACACTGTAGCATTCTTGATCGAAGATCGTAGCTCATGTTTAGCAATGTGTTGATGAAGTTTACAGGCTGGTATAACAATAGGCAAGTTGAAAATGAGTTAAGAAAATAATTGTCATTTGTAATTACCCCTATTCTTAGAGATTATATTATCAAATTGTATGGTGACCACCCGTCACCATACAATGCAGCGATAGCCGATAGTAGCGATAGCCTAGTGGTGTGACCGTCAGACTGCCAAGTCATAGGTCTCGAATTCAAACGCAAGGCACGCACCTCTGACTTTTCGGATTCATGTGCGTATTGTAAAAAAAAAGAAAGTAGCCAAAAGCCTCGTATTCTTGGCTGAATACGAGGCTTTTGGCTACTTTTGTATTTGTGTATTTTGTGTTTTTATTTTATTTAAATGTGCGTTTTGTTTGTGCAGAATAAACGTATTTTCTTTCTTTCTTTCTTTTTTTATTGTATAATTATTACTTGATTAAAAAACGGCGAAGAAAAACATCGTGAGGAAACCATGCCTGAAAGATATTTCTCGACGGCATGTGAAGCCAAGTCAAAGGCCCATAGGCGGCTTTAAAACTCTGACACCAGGTTAGTCACTAACCACTCAAAAAGAAGAAGACCATACAATTTGATAGTAATCAATCAAGTGAGTCTAATAGTTTTTGCATTTTATATAAAAAGCTTTGTCAGATAAATATCCACTCGAAGCTGGCCTTAAAATTAGCCCTGAGGGGGCAGGTATGGGCTAATAATTCTAAAGATTTATTTACGATGTCCCTCGCTCGGTTGCTCCTTTCCATAAATTAGAGGCTTTACGCCGGAGGTCTTATTTCATTATTAAATTATATCAGGGACCTGTAGGTGATATAATGTCCAACCCAAATATGTTTTATATAGGTTGTAAGGATTTTTAATTAAAGTTAAAGTTAAGTTTTTTTAATTAAAATTTAATTTATTATTCATATTTAGTATCCTCAACCACATGCTACCGTGTACACTCTGTTAACAATCGCTTAAACGTAAGTCAGACACATTATAAAAAAATAACTTAAATCTAAATAAAATGGTACAAGTTATGCGAATCCAAAGATAGTACGATTTAGTTCCGGCTACTTAGATTACGTCATCAATCAATGGTAGTTGAACAAATCACCCGAGACCTTCGCGGTAGCCATCAATGGAAACGCCCCTGATCAGCGGTCTATTGACGTTTAGGTAGCACGGTAAGCAAACCGTTCTATAATGCATGGATAACATCGCCATTCAACAAGAAAACAGCATTTAGTAAGAACCACATTGTTTGTTGTTGTTCAACAACAATTAATCACATATCAAGTGCAGGTAAGACAGGTGTTAATGGCGCTGTTTCGAGGCGTTCATAAAATAACCATTATTTTTGTTATACCTACACCACTGACAAGAAACAGAACATTTTATATTGTAATGAAGTAGATAAAATACGAATTTTATAGAATTTTCATCGTGGTTAATGTCTTCTTTGTTGTGGATGTGCTAGGTTGCAGATCTGTGGGTTTCGGGGTTGGTTGATTGGTAATTGGCACATAAGCAAGTCCGAGTTCAGAGGCCTATTCAATTGACATTGCGAATTAGGTTATAAAATAAAGCAAAAGTGTAGGGCAACTTTTGTCAAAATGAAATGTCATGTGATAATTAAACTTGTCAAAAAATAAAAGGCCCGTTTTGACATTTGAGAAAGACCCTAGAATGTAACTTGGAACGAAACTGAATGAAGCAATAAAATAATAATTAATTACTTTAGTGTTTCAAAAAAATACTTACATTTTTTTGGCGCGTTAAATAATATGATGGAATATATTGCGAGTATTCTTTTCGCACTTGCTTTATAGTAGCATGCAATTTCTAATTATTACGAAACGTCTCATTGGTTGGTATTAAAAAAAAGACTGAGAACGTAACTGTTTTAGTTACGTTCTCAGTCTTTTTTTTTCATACGAGTGTTGTAACCAATTAATTACTGAATTTCAACAGCTTCATTCGATTTTAATAGTAATTAAATATTGTGTAGTGATCTTTACTGAAAAGAATGAGCTCAAAGCCGTAAATAAAATTTTGAATTGGCGACACTGGCTGCTATAGAATGGCTTGTCTCTGACCAAGCTTGTGCCAAAATTACTAAAGAAGACTGGGCAAAAGTGGTAGAAAAAACTCGAAAAATAATAAAGGAAGATTTTGACAGAGACGTCAATATTGAAATTGAAAAATAAATAATTATATTTACAGGTGACGATAGCTCAACTGATGATTTTGGCTCATCATCCAAAGAAAATGATTGAATGAAGATTTAATCAGTTTTTCTTTTTTCTTTAGATTCATTCACTCAATCACATAAAAATCAAGAAAAATCTTGATTTTGTTGTGATTCAGTGAATGTTATTGCAACTAAAAATATTAAATTTAAGATAAATGGATCTTTCGTACCATTGTATCATTTCAAAATACCTACAATATTAAAGTTTAAGTTAAATTTTCTTATCAAAACTTTAATCCAACGCATTTTACAATACATAATCAAATCGATAAAATACTCATACAAACTTGAATCGATTTATCATGAGTATCGAGTACCGATTCGTATGGTTACTTCACTAGTTACGTCGCGATGGCAAATATCAAAACGGGCCTTTTATTTTTTGACAATTTTAATGGTGTTAACAGTACCTAGGTATTTTTGTCTGCAACAACTGATTTTTGTGGGTTAAAACTTGGTGCCTACATACCACAAATTTTATATAATTAAATACATATCC
Organism: Xanthia icteritia; assembly: GCA_949128155.2. Classification (NCBI taxonomy): domain Eukaryota; kingdom Metazoa; phylum Arthropoda; class Insecta; order Lepidoptera; family Noctuidae; genus Xanthia; species Xanthia icteritia. Next base: position 11,660,919 of record OX421934.2, read on the forward strand.
GTGATCAGCCCTATAGCCTTCTAAGCATGGTGCATTTAGGTATATATAAGATGATTCGATTAATTGATGTGTTTATTCTACGGCCATGAATAATGTGTTTTAATAATAATTTTGAATTTGAATTTACAATAAATTACCCTATTCAGTATATTACATACACATAATTAATGGTTCTCCATGGAGGCTCAAAATAAACTCAACTGTAATTGAAAACTGTTCAACTAGTTTTTGTTTATATTTTCAGAAGTTTCTTGCGTATGTTAATTTTGTTAATTCTTGTATGTTTTTAGACATTAATTATCGCTAATTGTGTACCTACGTATATATTATTACTTTGTAGGAACAACATTTAGATATTTAGATATTATTATATTATATATTGTTTGATATTACTTAGATTATTGGCGTATTTCGTGATCTTATCAGCAACGTCCGCAAGCAAGTCAGTCTCTGCCCAACCCTTCGGGGAAAGCGTGATGTTATGTTATGCGTGTTATGATAACAGCAAAGTACTTAATTAGGATTATCAACTCAAATGACAGATTTTTGCATAAAAATATCATAACGTTACAATATTTTTGTTTAAATACGTTATCTTCAGTAAAAAAGTGATACGAAGATCCGCAGAGGAACGACCTTTACCCAACTGTTTAATGGATGAAAAGTATTTTAAATCAAGCATGTTAGAAAATATATTGCGAGTGGGTTGGCTAAAAACTTCCTGGCTAGACTGAGATTAATAAAAAAAAAAAAATATTATACTGGAAATCCTTCTGAATCAGGCCTTTGATCCAACCGCCTAACGAGGGCCTCGAGAGATGTTGGTCGAGGCTTTCGGCCATCAGGCCATTGGCCGTTACGACAGTAGGCACAATGACACCTGAGCTCACATTCCTCACGTCATTAACCTCGTGTGCTAGTTGAGATATTTTATTTGTTTCTCTTTCTCAGCTTTCACGAGGTTCTCGTCATGTGTAACATCAACTATCATTGCACGGCGCGCTAATCCATCTATCACCACTATATCAGGCTTATTGACTACAATAGTCACGTCAGTAATGATAGACCGATCCCAGTACAACGTACCTCTAATAATAATACGGTACCTCAGAATCCACAAGTTTATAATTCAAAGCAAGTTGCTGGTGAATAATGGCTACAAGGTTATGGCTGTGCAAGTACTCACCGTTAGCCAGACGCGAATTATTATTATTATTATCATTGCGGTTATATGATACATACATCTTGCCATACCTAGATAATATGAAGTTATTTTCGGTGTAGAGAGTATCTATATACGTCTGTTACGTAACGGCATTATGTTGCGAAGCTTGCTGCCGAAGCCTCCTCCACTTTACTTATTCAGCCATCATTCTTCGCGATGGAAGCGAGCAGGTCCCTGAGGTTCCTCACTAACAACACTCTATTATTATCTATAAAATATAGAAATGTTCTGAGATGGAAGGAAAATACTGTTTCAGCTGGATAAACAAAACTGTTTAAACTACCTTTATAGATTGAGTACTGAAGTTGTCATCATTTTCAGTGATTGGAATGTTAATCTCAATATATACACATCAGACGTGTCACTTTGCATCATATTGAGATTGCTAGTTACTAAAAATCGTTTTTTTTTGTAAATTTCGTCATTTGAAAAGAGAATAGAGAAATGGCCAGAGCCGTGGGAATGTTGGAAGCTGGTTCTCGGCAAAGTGCTGTGGCAATCACTATGGGCACTATGACTTTGGACACGTTACCTCATCAATGGCAGCGTGGCAGAGCAACATGCAGGACGAGCTCGCATCATTACACGTAGACAAGACCGTATCATACAAAATTACTGCTCGACGAAATCGTACAATGACCGCTATGATGTTGGTTACGAGGGGTGTTAATTAGCGATCACACCATTAGAAATCGGTGGCATGAAGTCAATCTCCGTTCCTGCAGGCCGCTACGTGGACCACCTATGGAGCCCCGCAATCGCAGAGCTCGTTTACAATGGGCTCGTGAACACAGAAATTGGGCAGAAGAAGAGTGGTGTTTTGTGTGTTTTTATGACGAATCTCGCTTTGGTATAAGGCCAGAAACTAGACGTACACGGTATTGGAGGACCCCCGGAGGCCGCAAGAACGTTTAAAATTATGCCAGGCAGTCTATGCATACAGTGGTGGAACAATCATGATATGGGCGGGTATGTGGATCGGCGGAAGAACCGAATTGATTTGGATCAGAGGCAATCTTAATGCACAGATTTATTCTGAAACGATTGTATTAGATGTTTCATTCCTTTGCGGACCCAATTTGGTACGTCATTTCTGCTTATGCATGATAATGCACGTCCACACACTGCCGTCGAGTCGTTGCAAACACACTTGCTGCAGCTAATACCAACGTCCTACCATGGCCTGCTCACCATACCAGACTAGAATCCCATTGCGCACGCATGGGATATGCTTCAAAGAAGCGCTCTGCCAAATATGGATGCCGTACACAGACCAGAAAATCTTTTTCGCCTGTTACAACGGACGTGGGCGGCCATTCCGCAACGTGATTTGGATGAACTCATATTTAATATGTCGGAATCGCTGCTATTGTGTTATACGCGCTAACAGCGGAAATACAGACTACTAATTGTTTATTTTACGCACCTTTAAAAACTTTTATTTTAATCTTTTTATCACATTTTAATGTGAGGATTAACTAAGGTGAAAAATCCAGCATAAGCAAAAATCCCGAAAAGTCTTTATTAATGCAAAAGCAGAGACTACTTCAGTTCGTTGATTCACACATACATACGAAAATATTATATTTAATCAACCTAAAAAGACATTTTTACTTAATTTCAATAGGGCAACAAAATATTTAAAAAAAAATACCTTGATCCCTAGACACTTTTGATGTGTGTACCTATGTAGGTAGGTATGTCACTTCTCTATCTCTATTGATATTTGATATTAAGTAGTAGGTATATGTTTTTTTAACATAAATAGGTATAACCCTTACAATAATTGAAGCTGTTTATGAAAGTAAGAAGTTATTTTGTGTAGGTACCTATTTTAACATTGCTTTTGATTTACGTTAATATATTTTAACGTGTAAACTTATGCGTGTCACATAAGGTTAGTTTAACTCTTTGATATCAATGGATACAATGATTAGTTGATTACTTAATTAGTCAGTTGTTTATTTATTTACTTCTAGTAGGGTAGTTATATAAAATTGTGTCCAGGTATGGATAAATTATAAGGAATAAATCACTAAGCTAGCAATGCTACAATTTGAAATCTGAATTAATCGGAATTTGAATTACTTACTCTTTAAATTATTTTTTACAAATGTTGAAATAGAATTTTAATATATTTTTACATGGACTTACAATGAAGCCTAGCATTGATGCCATTGGCAATATTCCTGGGGTTCATTTGGCACCGTAAAAAGTTCACACCACATTAAGTCCGTCGTAGTTTTGGCTGTTCGCCATAGCTCCATGTCGAAGCGACGCGGGTACCTATTATTTTCAGATGCTAACTTATCAAATGCACGTTCCAATACCACACCACATTAGTCCCGTTTTCTTATGCAAATAATACCGAATTTATTCATGATACAATAGCCTAAACACCATGTGATATCGCAAGAATGTATTAATTGGCAAAGTTGGCACTCCGTTGGGGTCATTCCTTATGTTGCCAAAAACGTTATCCTTTAGTTATTAGCTCTGTATTTAACCAATATTTTAAAGTAAAATCTAACTTAGTAACTGTAGGCCCGCTTGCTCCACAAATCACTACATACATTTAACGGTAAACATATTTAAAATTAAAACATCAGAATTATAATCATTGGAATCATTAATACGACTATCTAAGTTAGATTGAACACATATGAACTTTTCCACAAGAAATTTGTTCGAAAAAAACGTAAGAAAATTTTAATTTCGCGGGCTGCCACTGCGGATTCACCTTAAATGACATTGTTTGGTAAAGGAATAATGGTATTAGAGAGTGTTCATTACACTACAGTTCATTGCCGAATTATTCAAACAACAATCATTTTAGCTGTTATTCTGTCAGAACAATAAACAAATCTCGATGGACGCACATTACGGCGGAGACTACTACTTAAGAAAATCCATTGTTTTTTTTGGGTATTGTCGGTTTAACAATTGAAGAACGGCTGCGATAAAATGCTGTAATGGTCAAATGAGAAGGTCGGGAATGACGTCAGAGGTTACACAGATTTGACGTTTATTTTCTTTCACCATTTTGATAAGCATATTGAGCACCTAGTGTATAGGATTTAGTTCAGTGTAGGGTTCGGTTGCTGCTGTAGTAGAGCTCATAAATACGGCTGCTGAGTGGTTTCCGATTGGCAACTGATTTTGTACCTTGTTAGGAAACAGTGGCAGGTTGTGGTTGAAGTGTGTCTATAAATATTGCTTGGGATTCTACTGTTGTACGACTGACCCTCTTAGGGACAAAAGGCCAGTAAAAAAAAAATATATATACCAGCCTATTACTGTCCCACTGCAGGGCAAAGGCGTCTTCTCATACAGAGAAGGCACGAGCACTGATCACCACGCTTGCTCAAGACGGTTGGGTGGTCAAGACTTATATTAACTATAAGTCCATGTTTCCTCACGATGAGTTCCTTCACCGATGTCAATGATGTCCAAGATAAACTCAGAAAGTACATATGAATTAATAAAGTCACATTGGTACTTGCTCGGATTTGAACCCACTACCTCATGCATGAGAGGCGAGGCCTTAGCCGCTGGGCCATCAAGAAACATTAATCGTCAAGGTCAAGGACGTTAATATTTCATATATAGGCCATAAAAATCCAGGAAAACTAAGCTGACCCGATGATTTATGTGTGTAGGCTCGTAGTAAACACGGCGGGTCGTTATCAAGCCGCGGTAAAGGGCGGCGTGATTGGCGGAGCGGCGAGATGTGCCTGGCACGCTGCCACCTCGTCCCGCTGAATCTGCACTCGCTGCCACTTCACGGCTTCATCCAAATGCTTACATACTATTGTTCGCTGTAAAAACTAGTTTGTTCTAATTTAACTATGTAGGGAAATGGCTTTATCCTTGGGTGTAAGTGTCTGCTCGTGTAACCTCTTTTACATTTTGTTTAATAATAATAATAATATTTATTTATTGAATAAAACGTTTACAAAGAGTGTACACTTAATCAACAGTAAGATTTTCCAAACAATATTATAGTGCCTAAAAATAAACTAAAACTAAAATATGTTAAGAACAGGTTCAAGTAATCATGGTACGGAATTACAATGTTAGGTAGCGACCCGCCCGATCTAGGTTAATTCAAACCTGTGTTTCAGACCATCACTTTACGTTTCAATTAGAACGGAACACTAAAATTTAAAGTTAAACTGATATAAAATAATCTATTAACAACTATGAGAAAAAGCATATATATTGGTACATTCATATCTAAAACTAAACCTATGTAAATATACAAAAGTAAATACTTACGAGGGAATAAATTATCATCATGACAAGATTTCAAGAAGTTTTTCTGTGTCTGTGTAATTGAGTATCGCTAAATGTTCTGATATCATTTTACTACATTTTTTTAAACAGAAGAATTGATTAGGAACTGAATTTTAAAAGGGCGGTTTGAGTGTAGCCAGCAAGTTGTTCTTTCGTCTGGAGTTGTTTTAGCTAGTTACTAGTTTATAAATTCATACTTTAGAATCTTTAAATGTATGATGGTAGAAAAATGTAAAGTGCCTAATATTTCAGGATCGTAGCACTTGGTGTTCTGTAGCTTCATAATAGGGATGATGCCTGGGTCAAAAAAAAGGAATTCTATTTAGTTCGTCAGTCAGATAATAAAAAAATATTAGACACGTATTTTTTGCTTTATCATATTAATAAATAATGACTTAGATAAATAGCATTAAAGTTGGGGAGTGGGGGTCGCGACGTCACAAGTAAGTATAAAATCTACATACTCGTGACGTCATGGCACATTTTAACGCAATGTATCGCCGTAATCTTTTAATAACGTAAAAAAATAAAAAATACGTGAACAATTTTTTTTAATAATATGACGGCACGGTTGGCGCAGTGGTTAAGCGATTGACTGCTGCGCTGCGTGTCGCGGGTTCGATTCCCGCACGGAACAAATATTTGTATGACCTACAATTAGTTGTTCCGGGTCTGGCTGTTTGTGTATGTGAGTTTAAATGTTTGTAAACGCACCCACGACACAGGAGAAATTCCTAGTGTGGGGCAACGTTTAAAAAAAAAAATTAAAAAAATATCTGACGGTCTCAAAACGGCGAAGGAAAACATCTCGAGGAAACCGGCATGTCCTAGAACGAAAATTCTAAGACGTGTGACATCCACCAAACCCGCACCGGGCCCGCGTGCTGACTTACGGCCCACTCCCGCTCGCTGAGGGGGCCTGTATGGATGCTATAATTGAAGGAAAAAAAAAATTTTGGCATCATACCTATTATGAAAAAGTTAACACAGCAAGAGTGCAATTAGGTCATGTTCCTTTTAACTTTAAAGTAATTTCACCGAGATAAAAACGTAAAAAACGTAGCGAAAAGATGATGTATTGATATTTCATACCAATTAATACTATTCGCAGGTACGTAACCTGCAAATAGTAGGTATTAATTGCACTTTTGTTTTAAGCTACTACAGCTTAAAACAGAAGTGCAATAAATTAGCAAATATCTACGTAACTGCTACTAATGTACTACAATGAATATGTATCCCAGTAATAAAACGCAATTCATACTTCCAAATAACCTGCAACCCCGAACCGGAACAAAATTTAATAGATTGCTTTCATGTAATAGCTTCTAACGTTTGAAGTAGGAAATTGCATAGTACGCGACCGATGCGAGATTCCGATAATGTGAACCTCCTATATTGGGTCAATACCTCATATTTGTTCGTAATATAACATAGTAATTGCTTCATTTAGCTCTGACAGGTTATGAATGAAAGGTAAATGTGCTAAGATTACGCAGCTCATTTACTTTGAGTACGTAATTCATGTTATAGGGCGGGCATATTTATTTATTTCTCACGTTGCGGCTAATGGGAGGTACTTTTTCCGATAGGTTCTTTTGTTTAACTGGCGAAATGTGGGTACTATATACCATAGTATACACCCCAATAAGTGCTAGAGGCACACCTCTGTCTAACTATTAGAGGAATACAGACGTGCTGGGTTGTTATTGTCTTTGTTTACTTCTTGAGCGCTTTGTCGACTGCTACTTGCATGTTTAATACATATTTATACACCTTACTAATTTCATTCACTATGGTACATGTTCGCTCATTATGTGAGCGTACATGACTGCAAACTTTGAAACACAACATTCCTATACGTGGGAGTTTCATAACCAACCTTTAACAGAACATAACAATGCGTAAAGGCATCTTTGCTAAGAGAGAATTTAAAAAGAGAACGCTTCATCGCCGTGGGCTCAACTTTTGCAATTATAAACTGCGTAGAGTAGGTACTGAGAACTTCAACCATCACGTTAAAGTTATGTAAAGCGCAGTATTTTTTAATAACGAGTTTCTTCTACTTTCACATTTTAATTTTATCGCTGATGCAATTTTTTTAAGATCACTGCGTCAGTACTTATTTATAGGACGTGGCTTGTGGCTACAACATCTTAGTTAGCATTAATGATGTTTATTATGAGAACTGTAGGGACATTCATAGTTTGTGCTAGAAACGAGACAACAGAGCCATTAACCTGGGGCTACTAGAGTTACTACTAGGTTTTAGGTCGTTTTACATTCATCTAGACCAAGCCCTGCTCAAGACACCAACTGCAACACGACCCTCGTGACTACGTGTAAGACGAGTGGCTACAACACGTCGCCACACTATTATAAGCACATACGCACACTGCACGGCGCTCTGTGGTTAACAAAGTGTCGATCGGGTGAAGACGGCGCTCCAATCGATATTACATTATCGTGATTGACTCGGACGCGTCGGAGGCGCACGTCTGAACAAAAGGTGATCGTCTTGCAGCGGCCGCGGCTCTGATAACCGGCATTGACCTGCTGTCAACACGAAAGTGGGTTAGGGGCGGTGCGATGACGCGCTGGTTCCCCATGCCCCGCGCAAAAACCTCCCGTCGTTTAGCTTCTTGTCAGTTGAACCGCCGCCACTCAAGCCGCTGAGTGGAGCCTGATTGTGAACGTTACTGATGAGATTTTAACGCTTGTTGGCGCTTCAACGCTGATTTAGTTTTAAGCAGCCAGCTAGCAACAGTTTCATGAAAACAATTTGAAGTCGGTAAACAGCTTCGTGGGTTAAATAGCGGAAGACGATGATATAAGTTCTAGGAAGTAAATATGGTTTTATGTTGAGTCACTAAAACAATCCCTTTCAGGGTTGTTTGACGAACGAAAATGCCAAACAAGCAAGTTTAATGATTTTGTTTGTTTGAGCTTGTAAGTAAATGATATCTACTGAAACGATATTCGGATTTTTATTTACATTTTAACAGGATTCAAATCAAACGCAACTATTATAAATGTATTGTTTTTTAGAGGCATGAGGAACAGGGTGTAAAGTTCACTCACTCTATAAAAAAGGGAGAATCCTCCGACCTACTACCGACTATGTAGGCAGGCATATTATAAGTTGGGGGATTACATAATTGATAAACATGCTTGGCTCATTAGCCAAGCATGTTTATCAATTATGTAATATCACATGTATAATTACAACGTTAATGATGTAACCAATATTTTGTAACAATTTTTTGATTTAAAAGTGTCCGTGGAGTTTCTTGCCCGTTCTTCTCCATAGGTACATACTACGCTTTGGAATGGGCAACTAGCTTCATATTTCTGACTGACCGACTTCTTGACAATTCAAAAGTGCCTGTAAATGGTTTAATTGAAATAAATGCTTTGAGTTTGAGTTTGAGTTTGACCAGACGGGTGTCGTGTCTGGCGGGCAACTGCCCGACGATTGATGTCGGATATTCTTATATATCTCGTTCGCGCGGTAAGCTTTAATTGCGCGATGCAGGATTTGTGTGACGTCAGGATTTTGTGTGAAATCTGGTCTTTGATGTGTAGTTCGCATGTGGCGATGTAGGTGCCACCACATCACTCCCCTCCGGAACCCGCAGGTCGATAGTGGGCTGAGTCTTGTATCTTGCGATGCTTCACAGTGCCAGGTGAGGTTCCAGTGGGTCGGAACCGGGTGCCGCATAGTTCGCAGTGAGTCGGAACTATTTTATGGTGATTGCGGTGATTGTGGTAATTGTGGTGATTGCGGTGATTCCCCAGTGAGTTGGGGTAGCACTACGTCATGATCCAGTGAGTAGGATGTGGTACAGCGCCGGGTTGTGGCTGACTGCTGGCGTCGACTAGGAGAGGGTAGAATGGGCTCTGCTTGTGAGACCGGCCAAAAGTGCAGGTGCTGTGCCAAGGTTGCCGATGAATCTGAGGGTGATGACCAAGAATACGCGTTCGCTGCATGCTGGTGGTCAGGATACCCTTCGAAGTCGTAAGTGCTGGCTGGCTGTGTAACTCGCCTTACGAAAGCTTGCGGGAGTGATGATGATGATGACGACACGCTGAAGTAGTTGCCGAAGGCTGCGTTAGTGTTCATACTCGCGGTCACCAATTTAGGGGCATGAAGGTGTAAAGTTCACTCATCGTCTTTAGAAAAAGGAGGATCTTCCGACCAGATTGGTGTCATGTCAGGCGGGCAACTGCCCGACGATTGATGTCGGATAGTCTTAATATGTCGTTCGCGCAGTAAACTCTAATTACGCGATGCAGGATTTGTGTGACGTCGGGCTTTTATGTGACGTCAGGTCTTTAATGCGTAGTTCGCATGTGGCGATGTAGATGCCGCCACAGTTTAACCGTCAGGAATTATATCTGTATAATATAATAAAATATTGTGCATAAATCTCCACTTTCATACTGCGATTAAGATAACTTATTACAAGATAAAGACATTGGCAGTATAAAACAACGCTAAATAATTTATTATGTCGGACTTTAAAGAAGTCTGTAAAGATTTCACGACTCTTATTAAAAACGTTGAAGTCGACTCGAGGGGAAAAGTTTTCTTAACTAGGCTTTTAAATCTCTTTGAACGGGCGGACATACAAAGCGCGATAATCGAGGGATTCACAAAGGGAAATTAGTTACAGAGTTACAGAGTTGACAGATTTTTCTAGCATCCATAAAAACTGTACATCTGTAAACAATACTAAATCATACCAATATTTTTTAAATATTCGTCGGCTCTTTTTCGAGTTCTATGGTGGCTCCTCCATTTAGACGTTTGAATATTAAACGTCTTGGGAACTTTTTAGGGTTTTACTACAAATCTCAGTATGGGGCCTACACATACAAAATCGGCTAGTTTACTACTAAATATTAGCAGTACCCACGTTAAAATATGAGACATGGATTCTCAATCCATACGGACACCCCTGTGTAGATATCGTACAATCATATCTACAGATACGTGATCGATCGCCCCTCGGTCAGAAGATCACTACGAAAATAAATCCTCAATGTTTTATTCGAGTTTCCCTTTATTTTTCATTCAGTGATATCAGATTTATAAAATACGATGGCAATATTTAGTATATTCTATTGTAACCACGAAAAGCGCACGTAATGAAAAATACGTTGTAAATAAGGTTTCTTTTTCCATAGCGCCATATCCCGATAGAGTCATCATTTCTAAAACGCCCTGTGTAATTCAACAGTAATCTATTTATTTTTCTAACTTTCATACTGAGCGCGGTTGCACTGTACACCTATAAGGGTTTTGAAACCTGTACACACAAATCAATGAGAGTTGGCACTCTTTGTAATCCAATGACAGTACAAAAAGGGGTGGATTAAAATCGAGTCGACAAAAGCGACTTTAATGAGTAGCAATCGATATTCAGTGTGTGTGACACGACACCGACCGCTAGTTGTTAAAGTAAAAATAGTTTACTTCAATTATTCACGTACTTTCGAACAGAACTGTGCAAAACTTAAACAAGTCTTGTAATGGGAAAAGTTTGGAAATAAAAGCTTAAAATGTACGCGAATAAAATTAATACATTGAAGTAGTGAGGGGGGTCCTCATCGGGAATAGTTTGGATCCAATCTTATTTGTTGAGTTGGCAACTTTCAGTAGCGAGCGGTCCGGTGCCGGCAATCAATGTCTCAGGTGAATTTCTCTGATAATGCGCTGCGACTTAATTCGATAATCAGCTTTTGGACTCGTGCGAACGCTCTTGCGATAGAAAAGTTTGTATTTTGGGTCAAATGTGTTATAAAGCTTGAGTTAGTAATTTGCTATTTTGTTTAAAATTGTCAAATCAAAATTCCGGATTCATCAAAAATTTCAGTATGGCTGCCAACAATTTTGCGTTTAATGTCAACAAAACGTTAACGTATTTTATTAGCGCACATATTTCTGTTGAGTGTGTATTCACGTTATTTGGAATGCAGTCATAATGCGTATTTTTAGATATTTCTAGATTTTCACGGTGCGTGACTTTAAATTAATTCGAGCTCCTTCTTCTCTTAGTCAATAACGTTACTCAAATGTAGAATGATACTAATAATATTTTTATATTATGTTAGGTAAACAAAATCGTAACTATGTTCTTCTTCTTGGCGTATCGATGGCAAATAAGTTTGTTGTGAAAATCCAAATATTATGTTTAGCCCAAAAATCGGGCCCCGCGAACTCCGTTCTCTGACGCCGTCATAAGATCCTCAATTGTACAGGTGACAGGGCATGCGGTGCAATATAGAAGGTGGGCCATTGTCTGCAGACAGACGCCGCAAATACACTTGAGGTCCAAGTCGTCTATATACCTCCATCTGTATGTAGATTCTCTTTGCTACGGCTGACTTGTGTTCGTAGTCTATTTAGGGATTTCCAAGTCGGCCACGATAACTCGTGCCCAGGTGAAAGGCTCTCAAATGGCTCGATAAAGCTGTCAAGGGGTTTAAGCAGCTCCGGCCAGAGATCACGTGTTGTTGTAGAGGCGTTGCCGTTAGCCGGACCTACGCACCGGAGATAACTTTTACGGCTTTTAACCCTCTGAGGCACTAAGACGTAGTTGTGCGTGAGTCAGCTTGTAGCTTTGCCCTCTCAATGCGGCTGGCTACAGTCCTACAAATTTCTGAAGGCGCAATGCCAGTCAGTGGATACAGCATTCGTATTGGGGTCGGTTTAAGGCAACCGCTAATGATCCAAGTCTCATTTAAAGCTGTGTCCACTAGGTTGTCGTGGGCGGAACGGTCCCATACTGAACAGCCATATACACCAGCGGAAAAGCAAAGCACCGTTCCAGTTCTTGGAGGACGCCCCCTATCTGGTGGAAGTTAAGCGGTGTAGCAAGTTGTTACTATAATATACTTTCAGTTTTACATTTTGGCAATAGTTTTTATAAGTAAGCAAAAAACTGGTCTTTTTTTTATGGGGCTCTGCATTAGTCACCAGTTGGTCGTTAGTGTAGATATTGAATAGCAGAGGAGCCAGGACGCTGAGCTAGTACATTTTTTTGGGCTCGTCATTTACTTTTATCTTCAAGGAGACTCATCTGAAATCGTCGGTTACTAGGTAGTTCTTGAAGAATTCTGTCAGGTTGGTAACCTTCCATAACAAACTGTTTAATATTTACGGTGTCATAGGCTGTCGACAAGTCCAAGAATACTGCGCCGGTCACTTTCTTCATTCCAAATCCATCCTCGATGTATTGAGTGAGGTTGAGGACCTGGCTACAGCAGGTCTTCCCTGGTCTGAATCCATCTAAAGCTTGTTCTGGAATAAATTTTGGGTCAACGAGGTTTTTGAGACGAGCTATCAGTAGCCTTTCGAACAGTTTGTAGGTGTGACAGAGTAGGTATATAGGACGAAAGTTTTTCGGATCGTTATATGGTTTTCTAGGTTTGGGAATAGCGATAACATTTGATCTCATCCAACGACTCCAAGCAAAGGTTAAAAAGATGCAGCAACCACGATACAGGCACTCGGCCGAGATGTTTAATTTGATTTTTTGTTTAATTCGACTGATATTTCATCTACTCCGGAGGCCCTACAGAGCTCAGTCTGTAAATGGCCAGGACGATGTCCATTAATGGGAATGGATCGCACACAGATTCAATGGAGATTGAGGAGTTGTTTGTTTTGGGAATTCTGCGTAGGCGTTTTGGTGGTTTGCTGTTTAAAAGGAGTTGGCGTATGAGTTGGTTCGTTGGTGAGTTTGCGGATGGTTGTCCAAACATTTTTAGTATTGTGAGTCATTCCTGAGATAGACACGGACATTGTCATCCACGGACTTTGAAAATTGTTCCCAATCACCTTTCAGATAGTTAAAGCGACGTTTGAATGGCATTACCACTGGATGGACAGCGGACTGGATATCCAGTCCGCTGTCCATCATGACATCATCGGTCTATGTTGGGTTTCGGGAAGCGGTTGGCATGTGGTCTTTTTGCTCTGAATACTAATATTTAATCTGTCAAATATCAGGTCTGGGTTGTATCCCCAGCTTCCATCGTCTGGTATTAAATGATGCAAGGTGTTTCAGGTCGTGGATTAAAGTCAGATCGTTAGCTTCTGCCCATTCATCAACAGTTTGACCGTCCATGTTCGTAGAGCGATAGTCCCAGCTGGTGCTATGGTTCTTAAAGCCACCAACTACAATTTTTGTGCGCTGAGTGTTGAAATCAGGTGTACCGGATTGAAAAGGGTTTCTGGGCGGATTATACACGCGATCTTACAGTTTTGTTACCGAGGTCTAGTGTAATAATTTCGATATTATTATCATTTTGTGGAGACGATACTTACGCCGGGAGCAGCAAACATTGCGTTACCATGCTTCGGGTGACAGATGTCAGCGACAAGTAACAGTCCAGGAAAGTGAACACGTAAGATGTCACAATTTGTCTTACGAGATAATTTAGAAAGAATTTCTGCTTTATCCTGAGAGAACCCTTCGATATTGATCGAGATTACAAAGGCTAGTTTTGTCTGTGGACTGTTTGGCCCTGATAAGGACAGATTAAAACTTATATTTGCCATCGTGGTTAAAGGATTAGCCAATCGACAGATGTCGATTGACCAGGGTGCGCCGGATGTAGCAGACGGTCGAAGGGTACTTACGTCGCTCGCGGAGGTCCTTTATGTACCCATTTTTTGCACACTATCTGTATATTTATATACTTACTTACATTTTTTTCCCCATTTTTGAAATATCACCCTAAAAAAATATATTTGTATCACTATATTTTGTTAAAACAAAGGAAAGCGTGCTTTACGAGATAAATGATGAGATACTGCGGGGTCGGGGTTAGAACTCACGACCTTTGAAAGGACGACCTTATCATTAGCGACGGTAAAATATAACCCAAGGTAATGACGTCGGATAAAAAACAAAAGGTTCACATTTGTAGCTTCAAAATATAAATTATGATAAAAATAACACTGTTGATTAATACAGAAATACTTTTTATTAAAACGTGGAATTAAAATGGTTGAGGAAACCGTTCTAAATATTTTGTCTTGTATGTATATTTGTAATATTTTATATTATTTTGTCAATTTGGAATAGGTATTTTATCCACCTGTAAATACTAGTCGGTACCTACCACTTGTCTTTCAGTTGATTTTGGGTTCAGGCCTACATTCGTTTGAGTTCTAATAAATCACAAATCGCCCACGGGAAATCAACTTACCCGCGAACGGGCGATTCATATTGGGAAAGCGCAAACATTATACCATTCGCGTGTGGTGTGTTTGTAGGTGTACCTATGTACCTAAAAAGTGATATTTAGTCGCCCTTGTACTGATTACTTGCTATACAGGGTCAAATTAAATTACTTAGCGAAACTCAGCAGACGATTTCGATATCTAAACATGATAAAATAAAAAAGAAGTGGTGAGCTTTTGTTGGGTCGTCAACGACAGATCAGTCGCTTCAAATATCAGTTTAAAAAAAAAAAACTGTTTTTTTGTGTAAACTTCACAGACGTGATGAGTATCGCTATCTAAACACGATGACGATGATGTCGACCAAAACAAAATTAATTACTTTTCATCCCCATCCAAAATCCCCATTAAAACTAAATTTCATTTTTAATAATGCAAAACTGGAACAAGTAAATGAATTTGCTCTCCTCGGTTTGTCTATAGATACCCACATAAATTGGAAATCCCATATACAGAAAATAAGAGCAAAATTATCAACATTTTCATATGACCTACGCGAAATTAAAAAAACTACCAACCTACAGACTGCACTTGTTACTTAATATGCATATGCCCAGGCATGGCTCAGCTATGGGGTCATGCTGTGGGGTAACAGTACAGATTCACAAACCAGATTTATTTTGCAAAAGAAGTTAATTCGAATAATAACCAACATAGAACAAACAGATAGCTGCAAACCACACTTCCGAAAACACAAAATACTCACACTTCCCTGTCTATATATCTTAGAATTATGTAAATTTGTCAAGAAACACCCAGATTTTTACACCACTTGCGAAGAAACACAAACAAGATACACCTTTCGACACAACAAAAACAAAATAAACATACCTCAATCCCGACTCAAAATGCACTCAACCAGCCCTTTAGTTATGTCCATAAAAATGTATAATAAATTGCCAAATGATATTAGAGAAGTAAGTAAAACAAATACATTTATACATAAATTGAAACAATTTCTGGAATCCAAGTCATACTACTCAGTAAAGGAGTTTTTAGAAGACAAATCGATACCAAAATAAAATAAAAAAATCTCTCTCTAATACACCAAACATTAAGAAATATATATAATATAATATAGAATATCAAATATAATATGAAAATATTAATACATAAATAATAACATAATTTAATAATGATCAAAATACTTCTAAGAATTTCATAATAATTACTTACATTATTCATATTCAATACATAATTTCAAAATTACACCGATATACGCAAACCTAATAATATATAATAAGAATGTATAAATGTGTATATATAAATAATTATACACCCAATTAAACACATGTATTAATTTATAATAATATTAATTGTTTGAATTGTTACTTATCCCTCTTCCTCTCTCCTAATGTTGCTGTGCCCGACAGGGTCCATATTGATCTTTTACTTGTTTATACCATCTATGTAATACTATGGAATGCAATAAAGAATTGAGTATTGAGTATTGATGAAACAAATAAAACTGATTATTTTAACTCATACATCAAGTAACAAAATCACCAGGGTTCGTTGACCCAAAAAAAACACATAATTTTTTTATTTAAAAAAAAAACATTTTTATTTTTTATGACTGTATATTTCCAATCAAATTAACCAAAATGACACATTACTCTGAAGGGAAATATTATAATTAATATGTCTATTTAGGTTAGTCTTAATGGATATTGTGTATGATTTGTTCCAAAACTATCTGATGTAAATGCAAATTGATCAAAAAACCTACCTGTGGAGGCCAATTTGTAGTGCCACTCACAAATTGAGTGCTTTGATTTGATTATTTGAATACTGAAACCCAAAATACTAATTTTAAATAATCTTAGGTTTTTTTTTAAACCTCAAGTGTTTTTTTCGTGGTTGATCGATGAATTTTCAAATTCTAATGTTAATAATCTTATTCAAACAATAATTGTTGGAAAAATTGGTGAGATTTTAGTTGATGCCTTCTTAATACAGATGAATTTGTTACTAATTCCGTTTAGTGAGTGATAGCGTGAGACTTTAATCTTAACATGGTGTATTTACACTTTCATCAGAAAGATTATATAACTAATGTACTTATACATTGTAAAACATTTTAAAGGAGTAACGGTGGAGTTTCTTGCCCATTCTTCTCCATGCAAAAACTACCTTTTGGAAGGGGCGACAATTAGCAATAATTTTTTTTTGTAAATGGCCTATTTGAAATCAATGATTTGACTTTGACTTTGATACTTTTGATATTATGAATATAGGAATTATGAACAAGAATGTCTCAAAGTTCGCCATGATAGGATGACAGAGTTACCTACAGGTAATTTAACTTTGTTCGATAAATCAGTCTCGTTGTTTTAGAATGATTAATCTCATGATTTATGAACTACGTAAAGCTGTAACAGGTGATTATAGTATACTCGTACGTAGAGTTTGAGCTAAAAAACATTATTCTAAGCCCATGCGACATGATTCAGAAATCCCGCCGGTTTCTGTTTCTGTCTGGTTCACTAGGCCGTGTTTCATTAATATAATTAATAAAAAAAACATAACACAAATTACTAAAATGGACGGGTTCTACGATTTTAAACGTGATATCTGGTTTTGCACGCGCTTGCGCTTTCCCACTAAATGTTTGTTTTGATGTTACGGGAACGTGGCAAGGGGCATTAAGTGGAATTATCACTTAACGAATTAATATCCTTGCTTTCCAGGAAATCAATTTACTAAAGAAATACGTCGGATTGTTCCGGTGCGGTACACTACTCGTTACAGACGTACGTGTACGTTGTGCGGTAGTTAGGACGTCATGTTGGAAGACATGTTGCTAGTTTTCCTTGCGGCAACTCTTCAGGTATAATTTGTTGGAAATTGAGATTTACTTGGTAGAAAACGAATAGAGATGATATCAGTTGACTTCGAGTGTCTCAACTGTATCACAATGAAGTAATTTAGAACGGACGTAGGTACATATTTGAATAATCATTTAATAAAAAAACTCACTAAAAGCCAAAGAAACCGTGCTTGTGCTGAAACTCCACGCAAGGACCAACAAAGCAGGTCGTGATTAAATTAATCAAGTGAAAATTAAAGAGACCTCAGTTCCATTCTCTCCAATTAAGCTTTTCTTAGCACTTTACAATTGCCAAAATAATTGTCTCGAAAAGTCAATTACTTATATTCAAGACTCAGCCACGAAGTTCCAATTTAATGTATACTGTTTTATTTTGTATAAATTATGTATTTTTTATCTCACCCAGCTTTATGACGCATTTGATCGCTTATAAACATGTATAAAAAGCAATAAGTGCTTGTCGGTGCTATCAAATCCTTAAAATACGATAAGGCAATACACTGCCATAGGCGCGAAAAGTCTCTCAAAAAGATTCTAGTTGTTGGGTTTTTGCCTAAACTCTGTGTGAAAGTATTGATAAGACAAAAAGCTGGGAAATATAGTAAGAAAATAACCAGTACCCTAATTGCGTAATACACGATCAATCACAATCTGAATCGTTTTGAAACAGATTGCTAATCCATTGCTTATTAAGATCGAAAAAAAAAAACTCTTTCAACAACGTAAATATCGCAATTAATGTTTTTGAACTGTCAAATTGAAACAGATTAGTCTTAATCATTTACAAAAATGTGTTACACAATTAGATAGCAGGTTAATGATGCACAAAATCATATAATCCATAACAAAGTTACGGAAAATGGCATAAAGCACTGTCCATGTTTTAGTTCTTGTGACGATTAATCATAACGGCTAGACAATGAAAAACTGCCGCAACACTTTACGTGCTATCAATCTAGCCGCGGCCAGCTTGCACGCGGAAGTAAGCCGTCCACCTCACTAAATCAATGACAACAGCTCACTTCGCAGCCGACGCTTTTTGTGGAAACAAAAGATTCATTTACAATCTTATTGAACTGAGCGTCTTACTTGTACTTTGTATATTTATGTAGAGAACTTGAACGTCGTAATAGAACTTTTACCTGCACCGATAAAATGGGTAGGTACTCAAGATCCTTGGAAGGTCAACTGATGGCATTGTTCTGCCAACAGCCAGTAATTTGTTGAATATGGAACCGCCCCTACGCTTGGTGAAGAGCGCATGAGATCTTTTAAGCGAAATGAAACAGTAATAAAATCTAGCAGGTAAAGTAGGAGTACGACTCGGTATTTATTCTTACGTAGTAAAGTGCTCGATGTGAGTTTTAGTGAGCAGAAAGTAAAGCCGAGAAAATGGGCAGTAAAAGGTACGGAAAGAAAAAATAACAATTATAGTGAAGCGTGAAACCTTGGCTGTTTCGTAGGCGGTCTCGGCTCAGTGTAATAGTATTTTTAATTCCCAGCGCCGGCGCCCGCTCAATGGCTCACTTGGACGCTGTAGTAGCCTCCACCGGCTAGCAGATGACGTTTACACTTTTTAACTAACGTTTCACGCGCTCTTACAAAAAGGGTTTACGAGCTCACCTTGCGTTTTATGTTGATTAACTACTTCGCTCATTCACTCTTCGCTCGCTCTCTCCGCCTTTTCGTTGTTTTTTGCTCATGTTTCTTTCATTTTATTTTATTTAAATTCAGACATGGCACAGCGCAGAGTCTGTGCGCATATCCGCAGCAGACAGGTGCAGGCGTGGACTGAGAATGGGATGGATATTATGGTCGGCACAGATGTCGGCAACATTACATTTACCATTCATAAGAACGAAGCTCGGAGTCTGTGTCAACAACACAATAAACTTCATACAATAATATTTGTTCTAAGGCGGGAAATATTCATTGGAATCGCATGCAAACATTATATTAGTTACTAAAATTAAATATTACGTCGCCATAAAAATGTATTTATTATATATTTAATACTTCAAGCACAGGAATGTGCGTAAGGAGAGCGACGTGGAGTCAGTTGTATGACAAATGGCGGGTTTCGCTTCTTTTATTTATTTTTTTCGATTTGGCGTCAGCAGTGACACTTTAGAAATTAGTTTTGTACTGTGAATAATGCCTGTCTTCCTTGGAATTATGTTTTATATTGGAGGAAACATAGTCCATTCACGAAAGTGGTTTC
The DNA here is from genome assembly GCA_949128155.2 of Xanthia icteritia. Classification (NCBI taxonomy): domain Eukaryota; kingdom Metazoa; phylum Arthropoda; class Insecta; order Lepidoptera; family Noctuidae; genus Xanthia; species Xanthia icteritia. The sequence continues at coordinate 11,680,747 of OX421934.2, forward strand.
TATAACGATGTATAATTGTTGGCTATTTTACTATTTATCGGAAATTGTCATGTTGCCGTGCCAGAGTAGCGTGTCAACAACTACTATCGAAAGTATCGACAGTAATTACTTGTTGAATTAAAAGCTACTTAGTTTATCAAATGTGTAGTCATTATTCAAAAGCATTTTGTGAAAATATCACGGATGTGTAATTCTACTGCAAAATATTCTGCAGTACCTAATGGCTTTTATGCTGTTTCATTTCATGATGATCGATGTGATTTATCGATGTGAACTTGTATTCAAATATGATTTATAAATGCACTAATTTGTGGAATACGGATGAATGTAGATAATATTGTCAGTCACGACATTCGTACATTAACATCATATCAGAAATCATTGTTTTTGAATCAAACATGTGGAGCCAGGGTTGGAAAAAAAAACAGCTTTTTAAATTTTTATAAAACAGACAGTTCAAAATGTTTTAAACAAGAGTTTTTTTTTCTTTTGAGCGGTTTATCCAATTTATTATCAACACAAATCGATCAGGCTTCATATAATTGATATCTAGACTATTTGAAAAAAGTTAGTACCTACTAACTATTATACTATCTGATCTGTGAACATATATACATTTTAGGGATCCGTACCCAAAGGGTGAAACGGGACCTATTATTAAGACTCCGCTGTACGTCTGTCACCAGGCTGTATCTCATGAACCGTGATAGTTCAGAATTTTCACAGATGATGTATTTCTGTTGCCGCTATGACATCATATACTAAAAACAAAATAAAATAAATATTTAAAGGGGCCCCCATACAACAAACGTGTTTTTTTTTTCGTTTTTATATATAATGGTACGGAACCCTTCGTGCGCGAGTCCGACTTGCACTTGGTCGGTTGTTCTTCTAAGAAGTATGTGACACAGATACTGAACCAATTACATACACCTTGTACGTTCCGAATTGTGAATTCCTATGATCGTTCTTAGACGGGGAAATACCTTTTCAAAATGTATGTTTAAATAAGGGAAGTCCTCAAAATAATTCCGTATACCTCTTTTCGACAAGCGACAGAACGGGACTTATAGATGTACATGGGACGGAATATATTCAACTAAGGAGAATCCCCAAAACAGTTGCGAGGAATTACTTCATATGACAAATAAATCTAATAATCGAATCTACTATCTAACCTTTTTAATTTCTTTTCAAACTATTTCAAGTCCTAAACATTTATATCTTTTCATTTATTTTCATTCATTCGCTATAAACATTTGATTTAAAACAATGTTTTATTTCAAAATGTTTTAAACATAGTTTAAAATACGTGTTTTTGAACAACTTGTTTGTTTTATGCCAACCCTGGGTGGAGCTGATACGAACATTGCAAATTAAAAGTTTATTTTAACTAACGACATACTCGTAAATGTAAATAATTTATTATTTATTTATAAGCCATTATAACTTTTCAATATTTTCGGAGTTCCTAGTTCGTAGTACCATCGAAGAAGTTCATATCTAAACATCGTAAGGACTATTTCTGCTTGCACCGCTCGGCCGCTATAGAACTGGGGCGGTAACAGATGTGGTCATCGTGTTCAAGGGATTTTGTTTTCAAACTGCGTAGATAGTACATACTCGTATATATTATCAGATGTTTGTGTGGTGCACTTGACTACCTTATTATGGCTCGACGTATTTGAAGTCTCACTCATAGCATAAAATTCAGCAATCCTCTATAAGAAAAAGAACGTGATAATACTCCTAGTGACGTCACACTTTACGTGCTTTATCTCTTAAGTTTCTCAGCAACATCCCAATAAAACATACTTCAACTCGTAAATTGAATGATGACAGTTCTATGACGACGCTTCGTAGATTGCAGTAAAATACAATAAAACCAAAAGGCGAAATACTGCGGAATAGTTCATTTCAAACGTCAGAATGCAAAAGCGCTGTCAGCGGTTGCAAGCGGCTGTATTAGAAAATGTGGCGATGAATGTAAAGTCGGCTGCAGGCAGATACTTTTATTCCGAACGAGGTTTGCCGGCGCCGTCACTCACGAGGTGTTACTTTTTTATTGCCTCGCTCTTTACATAATGGTTTGATGGCGTCTATGTCGATGTCGGAACTAAGCTTTTAAATATAAAGCTACAGCGCAGGGAATGGAACTTCGCTGATCCCTTTTTAAAGAAATGTAAAGGTGGGCTTCTCGCCAATATAGCAGTAGATTATGTATGGCTATTTGTTAACAACCTCTTACTTGCAGTTGCAATATAATTAATATACACGCAATACTCTGGCACTAACTACGGGATATAGGTGACTACCCGCATTTCGCAAGGCTACGCGTCTCGCTACGCGGCTCACTTCGCTACGCGCCATGCTACGGCGTAGCTCGCAGTGTGCTACGACGCGACGTTTCTTTGTGGGATCAATTCCGCTCGATCAATTATGCTTTTAGTGAAACCATTATCAAGCCCCAATATATTAATGTATTCAATTTATCCTGTTTTCCCAGATTGTATAACTACTGCATGTACGTATATATTGCTGTATAATAAAATATAGTTCTTGCTGACTCCGCATTCGCTTCGATGTAGCGAGCTTGCAGCGTTCCTCATTTCATATTCTCTCAATGGATAATAATGATTTATTACTACCTCCAAGCTAGCATTTTTACATAACACGTGACCTAAAGCAGTAGTTAAAGTGTATTGCAAAAGGCTAAACTGAAAATATTTTGGATTAATTTATAGATAGTAGATTAAATTAGTTCTTGCCGAAATTGTAGGTCAGACTTTACACGTGGGCGTCACGAAAGGGGGCTGAGAGATGACGTCATAAGGAAAAGCGATAGCATCCTGTGGTCATAACAAACTGCGATCACCAATTTGTTGTGAAGCGGTGATTGTAGCATTGTTCTCTTGCAATCGTTCGCTGTAGCGATATTTCTGTGACAGTAAAATTGTCTCGACATGATAGTTATAAATCAGAAATAACATTTTGTGTTATTAACGCCATTTTATTTATAAAATGGAATTGTGATGCATAGCTTTATTTTGTTCATTAACCAGAAACAACCTCAGCATTCACGAAGTAGCCGTGCCTCTAACTTGTCTTGAGTGGTAATAACAGCCACAACAAATACTACGTTTATAAGATTTCCTGTGTAACAAACTGTAATTCTTGGGGACAGCCACATTTACTGCGAGCTGACTTTCAGCACCGGAAGCTCCGCCATGTTGCGTGCGGAAAAGGCGAAACCTTACTTCCGGTCAAGGCGGCCCGTTAATATTTTTCTTATTTCTCTTTCATATTACTTAGTGAAGCAAAGAAATATGAACAGACCCGTATCTATCCAATGAGATATACTTCCTTATAATGTACCTTCATAATAATGTAGATATTTGATGCTTCTGTGATTTGAATCAGGAACCATGCCGACGGAAAAACTATACCCAATTCGAACCCTGGATCAGTATAAAACTGATAGTTTGTTAGTGAGTTTAGTTGTGTGCCAGATAGAAACAATTGGGAGCGATGTCATAAAAGTTAATAAAGCAATAAGGTCAGGCCAGTAACCTCCTCGCTGCACGCGCTCGCAGCCCGCTCTGACTTTAACAATTTTGGTTCACGTCTCTTTTGAGTGTTTCATATCGAAGTTGCTTCTACTGTTCCTTTGTAAATGAAAGTATTTGAACAATGTTTTTCTTCTGAGAAAAGAAGAAGAGTCGACATATTATCGATATTCCAGCGAACATTGGTGGGATCGCAACAATAACAAAGAAAAGGGGCAAAACTTGTAACTGATTAGTTATTGCCCAGTTTCTTAGTTCAGTAACAAATCGTTTTCTTTACCGATCGGGAAATTTTGATTTGGTTGACTGGTTCTTTGAAAAGATTTTGCAGACAATTTTACATTTAAATATGCGGTTTAATAGAACATCGTAGGATACCTACTTTGCTATGTTACGAGGACTTTCCTTTATTATTGGTGAAAATGCCAAACTTTGATAAAACCAATTACAATTGGTTTGTCATTAGGAATCTAGCATGAGTAATTTAAAAATATTAATGTCGGGCAATGAAATGTATTACCGTTATTTAAAAAAAACTGCAACAGTATATAAAGTATAGTATAGTACTGTAAACAATAAAATGTGGCACACGAAAGCTATTAACACACATAATTAGAACTAATAGGTGTACCTATAAACTGTATATAGTGCCCTTCATTTACAAACAGTACGATAAGATCTGTCCTTACGTAAATAAGTCGGTGCATAATAATTGTGAGTCAATAAATCTGCATAATTCACACCGACATAAAATTGAAACGAAACTGTCAATTAAGTTTTATTGGGACTATGGTATTGTTGTAAAATTTACGAGGGTGGCTCCGGTTTCGCCGTAAAATGTATTTTGTGGGCGGTAAGACAAGGCATGGAGTAGGCAGTACATGGAGCGATGATTCGAACGAACGTGATTGTCACTTACGCAAATACCGCCGTTGTAGTCATAATTTTTCCTACATGAGTTGATAATATACAATTGCTATATTATATATAATGTACCGTTTATATGCAGCATAAACATACTTAATTAACCTCAAACCAGTAGTCACTGTTTCCAAAAAATACTGATTTGTTGTTATTTTGATTTGATACAAGTTGTGCATCATCATCATGATAATGTCTTAAGATGCGCGACGAGGGTCTCATGACAGACATTTCTTTTCCGCATCTTCTTGACGAGACGAATATGCGCATTCCGTTAACTAATTACTCTGTGGGTCAAAGCGGCCATATTGCGTGTGCCGGGACCCGTCACCTGTAATTACAAACATAAACCTCTACCTGTGTACAAATAGTTTAATGAAAGGGTGTTTAGTTACGTCACCCGTTACTCACCTGCAGCCCTTGATGAGTTAATGCTGACGAATTAAGAAGTTACTTCAAGACATGAGGTTTAGTCACCGTTATGAACACCATTTTTGTATCACGTAGTTGCCTACCCCACAAATGCATGTTGACAGTTGGTCATCAAAGAACAACGACCTGCCTAATTACTTTAATCAAACAATCCTACAAGAATTTGCCGTTGCAGTGCGTAATCACAGCAATTGGTAACAATCAGATTAATGTAATTATGACGTTGGACTGTAGCTGCAGGTTCTGAATACGATTACTTACCGTTTACTTCGAGATTATCATGATTAATCCGATAATATGAGCAGGGATCGTTGTTCCTTAGTACATACTAGGTATACACGAAATCGGACTATATCTGCAGATATAGTCAATAAAATAACAACTGTTTAAATTTCAAGCTATTATATTTGTTACCACATATTTCTCTCTGTCTCTCTTCCTGGCTATGTATCCCACATGGTCACCGTTCCTGGTCTTTCTCACACACTATATTCAATCATATTTAACGAGGCTTAATTATTATTAGTTGAATATCAATCAAGGTAGTCGTGGAACTATTTAAATCAGTAAGTACCGTTTTCTTTTCATATAAAAAGATCCTTTTAAATATATTTTCTAACCTAGATGAAATCCCAATCGTACGAATTTTGAGTAGGTACCTTAGTTTATGGGTCGATCCATTAAATCTATCTGGAGCGGCGCGCGTGTCGTCATTTTATGACTTTTGAGTCGGTAAAGATATTATTATTGGAATATCAATTATAGTGGTGAAAGCTTTGACTTAAATACGATAGCTTTTTACGTGTTTCGCAACCATTTTGAATTGCCACAAGAAATATACTCAGAAACTCCGGTTCCCAAATGTGGATTTAGGGCAATTTACATAGTTGGTAGTATTAGTCACCATTTTATAATAGTGCTTGTAACCTTCTTCAATCCTGCAACTTAGAATTTGTTTTTAAGAAAATTTTACTTTGGTGAACCTGAAAATGATACCATAGTATTATATACAGGTCCTCCAAAGTATCTTTTTTATATGGAAAAAGGAACAATATTTAGTATAGAAAGTGAAACTGGGCGTATCATACACCCGATACCACCATTTGGGCATGTATAGTAATTTTAAATACGTTCTATATGTACACGTGGCCAGATCTTAAAATTCATAATTTCATGAAAGGAACATCGACCACTGGTCACATGATCATGATGTAGCCTGGCCAGATCATTGAATACTCAACATTTTTACGATATGGACAGTTAAACGCACGACTACTTCATGATGTGGCCAAACATTAGTAAATAAATAAATAAATAAAATCATTTTAATTCGGACAACTATGAGATCCATAAATTGTTAGTAACAGGTTTGCACTTAAAACACTATTGTTAGTAACTTAAACTAAAGACGAATTAATGAGAAGACCACCCATCAACTAGACAACGTGAAATGGAAACTAGGGTATAAGTCTTCTCACAAATTGCCTTATTAGGAGGTATCTGCCGCCACAGCCTTCAGGATATTAGTGATCATATCGTAAAATTGTTAGATTATCCACCGGTAGCGGCGTTGATGTCGCTTTGTTTTTGTTGTGCATCATGGCGGCGGCATACAACAAATCAAACAAGGTCACCCTGACCACGCAAAAAAAAGTCGATGGACTTTTATTGGGTTTCCAAATATGATATTATGGAAAGCGATCAACTTGGAAGTAGCGCGGCGTGAAATGCAACAGACCATTTTTTTTTTTTTATAATTTTTAAAATTTACGCCCCTTATATGGCACCCCGACCAAATGGGTTAGGTTAGGTTAGAACTGGGCGCGAGCTGAGCGAGCGCTACTTCCAAGTTGATCGCAGATACTTGGCAATTTTTTCTACACCTTACACCATGAATACCCTACATTAATGATATGGCCAAACGTCATCTGACGTATCATTAATCGTTGACGGCCAATGTTAGCCAATGTTGGCCAGTTCATGAAATTATCAATTCTAAGATCTGGCTACGATGTATACAAAGCATGATTTCTTTTTATCTGATGATATAAACTTCAAGCTCGTCTGTCACGCGTGACATCACAGAGCAATTAAGGCAATATTTGTATAAACATTCCATCGCAACTCGATATTTGTGTTATAGGAGTAGAACAAATAGGAGGAGCAAGTTCTGAGTGTAGCCAGTGAGTGAGCCCCGAGTGGGGGGGGGGGGGGGGGGGCAGGGCGCTATCCTCCTCTCAAATTATTCATTAACTTAGACGAGCACTCTGTGCGTTCACCGACACTATTTGTGATTGGCTAACGTTATTAGTTCTAGCTTTTGATTCCTACTGTAGCTACACCTAGATTTGTTTTAAAAATATATATATATTTTTACATGTTTATGTTCATAAAACTCAAATGAACGTTACAGAATATCAGACTTGTAATATAAAATGTTCTGATGTGCAAACATATCTATTGTCCCACAATTTTGTTCTATTTGTCTGCATGACTAGTTGGTAAAGTCTCTTTTTGTTCATTTTTCCAGACAGCAGCTGTCCTCACCGGACCGGCTCGCCACAATGGAGCTCATTACCTTGCGCCGGCTCCAACTCACCCAACTGAAAGGTAGCGCACCCTAATGCCAACTATTTTCACATTACACACAACGCTTCCATGCAAATGACCCTCACATCAATGAAACTCCGCTCCAAATAAACCTACGTCACTATCGCTCTATTACGAAATACCTTTCCATTGAGGTTTTTAGCGGCAGGCTTAGTAAGCCAGTTCTAAAAATAACGCAATGGATTGTGTAACGACAGTTCGTGTTGGTTTTTTGGTGCTGTGGTAGTAGTGTTCCAGACGTCAGCTGATGCGTGTCGTGGCGGCCTCTTCAGATCAATAGTTTGGGAATAGACGCTATGCTGTAACGATCCTTTGTCGGCGACTACATACTTTCGGCGTTTCGTCTTTAATTGTATGTTAGAAACTGATTTTGATTATTGTAGCATACTCCAAGTTTGTTAACGGCAACAAGAAAACAAAACGGGCTTTTGAGAAAAATGACCAACACCTATGTTTGTTAGTTTCTAGCTATGCAAAGTGCCTATCTAAACGGAATTCGCAAAAAAGATAATGTGCACAATTTGTTTCTAAAAAACTTTTCATTATTTCGGCATCCTATTTGCGATCCCAATTTTATTATGTCACACCAAGAACGTAAGCAAAATACATAATACTTGGTAAATTAAAGGCAAAACGGCCTCCGCGCCTGTTGGGCAATATTAAGTAGATTAATAAACTTTGTTGAGAAGATCGTTAAAGTACGATATTATGTAGGACTTTCCTGTTACTGGGCGATCGATTCACTAGACGGCATTACGGATTTTTCCATCAGCGTGTTAGGGATTAGCCGAGTATTGCTTCCTTAGCTTGCGTCTACGTCGTCTAGGTACGTGCTGACGTACCGGATTATCTAGTATTAGTGCTCGATGGACTGATAATAGGTATCGAGCATCGAACTCTAGTTAGTAGATACTCGGACCCATTTTACGGGGATTAATGAATTGTACGATGTATTTACTCGTTCTATTATTTCGAGAACTAATATAGTTTGCCTCGTTAGTCCAGTGGTTGCAAGTGCTACTGATGAGTGGTCCTGGGCTCGATTCCCAGGTCGGGCGAAGTGTTATTCGATTTTTTTATCAGTCACAGACAGGAGTCTGGATTTGTGCCCGTGGTGGTGTTGTTTGTGCCCGTTGGTGGCAATAGGCTCGCCCCCTATTACATGGGACTTAAACATAATTGGCGAAATGGATATGTCACTATAGGTACACCTCTGCCTAACCCTTCGGGGATTACAGGCGTGATATTATGTATGTATGTATGTATTGAATTGTAACATATATTTACTAGTTCCATTATATTGGGAACTGAAACAAGTCGAGCACATTAAATTGGTAATTTTGCAACAATTTGAATGTCTCGTAAGTCAGCGCTACAATATAGGTCAATGGTTACATTTGACTTTATTTAGAAAGACGGAAACTGATTTGAAAGCATTGAAAGTCTTGCATACAAAACAACCTACATTTCTATTTCGATTCCGATTTACATATTCTTCGAAATTCGTATAACATTGTTGATCGATTTCTCGTTAGCACGTAGGTTTATCATTACTGACAATACTGATGGTATCTTTTACCTACTGCATCCAGTAATTGTGAGCACTTATTAGAAGTGCGTCGTTTACCCCAAACTCGGTCGAATGGTTACGATGTCGATAAGACACGGTGCTCCTCTATCGGTGAGATTGCTTTTTACCGAAAGGTCCGGTCATGCTCGCATACCTACGTTACGCCGCGCCTCGGCTCTTATGACGTTTATAGATAGTGCTATCCAAGAAGACGCGCCCCACTCTTCTTCCTAATCGCTTACAGTACAGTAATCGCGTTTAGGAAGAAGAGTGGGGCGCGTCTTCGTAGCTGGCACTATCTATACTTATGTACTTTGAAAACACAAATTATACACATTCACATACCTAGGTACATAACAGCTGTACTATGTGTATGTGGTCTGAATAGTATTTTCATATGAATACGTAATGGAAAGGATTAACTGCGGTCGGCTCTCATTGTTATTATACAAATGATAATAATCCTCTACGTCATTAGAATCGCAAATTGTACGTTAAAGTTTTGTATTATTACAACAATACCATAAATCAGAATTCTATGTTTAAACTTGGATTATGGTTGTTGCTTTTCCAATTGAGATTGACTGATTTATCTTCTTCTACCTGGCTCAGTCTCGTTGTTAGGAAAAGATGTTCAAGCGAGAAGACGTGCTTTCAACTAGATTTGTACATAAGCCAGCTGTCGACAGTCGTACGACACTTCGATGCGGCGAAATACCGGGTTTTCGAAATTTATTACCCTCACAACCTTCGTGATGGAAGCTTTACAGAGTATCAAGTATTCTCACTATACTTTCTGATGCTGGCAGCACATCTTCTTTAGATCTTTTAATTAGAACCAGTCAAGAGATTATAAAGACTGTTCTGTTAGCTAAGAACAAGAGTTAAAGCTGAATATTTTATAATTTCGTTTATTTATATAACGTATTGTTCATGAAGTAACGCTCGTAATCTTAGGAACTCGTAAATAGGTTTATAAGTACTGCTAATGGCAGCCGAGGCATTTTTTCTCAAGAAATAATTATGCGAAAGCATTTAACTGCAAATCACTCGTAGCACTAAATATAGCCTTGTTTCGCGATTCGTAGGTGCACGCTACGAGGAGCGCTACGCTGCTACGAAGTGCTTCTACGACGCGCTGTTAAAATTTCGAAGTGCGGCCTAACTATGTAGCAACAAGGGCATTTATTAGTTTTAGAAAGTTTAACACTATTAACGGGTTTGATATTTAAGTGTTATAGTAAGTTGAAATTATGATACATAGCTTTAGTTTTCATGAAGTGCTAACTTTCGTATTGTGAAATCAAAGAGGCAAACGGTACTAAACATATCCGAAATCAAATCCTTTGAGTACTTGTTTTTTTTTTGATCGTGTAAACAACGGCAGATTTTTTAAAGATTTAAGTTTGAACATAATTGTAACAATAAATACTTAGGTTTCATACAAGTAATTAATAAACATAATATTTAAAATGAAGATTTGGTATGATAATAGTGATGTAAAATATTCTATCAGTGCGGCGGGCGCGCGTGACCGAGCGGTAGTTAGACGTAGATATTATTATTGATTTTCTCTTTACTCGAATAACTGTGGGACTCGATTATTTCTTCCCCGGTAGGTAAAAAACTTAGTTCTTACGTAACATCTCAATGTTGCATTGTGTTTGGCTGTTTCTACCATTTGTATGAAAATCACGACGACCGCATTTTCTACATTACCATTTGGAACTAGGTGTGAGTCAGATAAAAAAGTTTTATATAGTCTATTTACGAGTGTTTTATGTAAAGTGTGGGTGTTGAATCGCGTGTCAGATGGTTTAACTAGGCGGTGCGGCGGTGGCGTGTGTGTGGCGTGCTGCAGCGCCGCGCCCGCGCCGGAGGGTTGCCGGTGCCACGATACCGGGGCACGATGCACTGCGTCGGGCCGTGCTTCGCTCCACTAATTCATGTTCATACGTCACTGCCTCCGCTATCGGGTTTCCGGTGGCGTGTGCAGCAATACCATTTTATACAAGAATAATCTATGCAAACCGCTGAGGTAAACGAACCTCACTGTTTAGTATTCAGATCCACTTAAAACGTAAGTTGCGGCACAATCGGCATAGAGTGCTGACAGCACACAATTACAGCTGTGTTTTAGACATCTATTGAATGTTAACAAAGAAACCGCCAAAACAATTGTGCTCCCCGATTCAATCTTTTACAAATTTACATATTTGTTTACACTCTATCGACTTCGCAATAACAAATACCTAACGAATTTGCTTTTCACATTGTAATTGATTTTAATCACGTGGAATTGAAACAGAATGACCTACATGAATAGTAAATATACAATTAGTTTCCTTGGCTTTTTAAAGTTTGTTTGAAGGTCGTGAAAGCTGTTTGAGAGCACAAACTTGATTTAACCTTTTCGACACTCGATACTAAGATATTTATAGTGTCTGATACGAGATTATTATTCCTATAAGAAAGTGGGTAAAGCAAACATGAAATATGTGTATTCAAATGAAGTTGTAGGAGGGTTTGTGTGATATATTGTATGGCATAAGTTGACACTATTCAGTGGGAGGTGGAAGGGGTTACGTGGTATCTGCGTCGATTGCGAGGAGCCTTTACTCGATGTTCCCTTGTTGTCACGAAGCGGAGCTCGGTACACACACCCGCGTACTCTGTACAGCTAGACTTGACTTGTATCCATTGTAGCGTGCCAGCGAGCGCGATGTTCATACTTTATTATTATAAAATGGAATGTTTCACACAGATAGTTTACATTTTTCACTTACTACAATGATATTTGCCTGCTCTTTGTACTCGTGGTACAACATTCATTGTTTAACTTTTTACTATAGACCAGTATTCTATATAAAAGAGTATTCGCAAAACTTTATAGCGATGCCGGTGCATGCGATTTAATTCAGAACTATCTTTCGTACAACATTTTTAACGTTCTTTATTACAACATTTGAGTTGCGTGACGTAATTTGTTTTTGTTCTATCAAAACAAATTAGGATACTTACAACATGTAGATATAAAATAGCTTAGTCGTATATCCTTTTTATTAAAACACGAATGATCCTAATCTTAGGGTAACAAGCGGAAAATTAATTAGGAGCGATAAGCGTGTTTGTCGTGATAATTAGTAGTAAAGTCTGCGTGTTAACGTCAATATTGTAACGCTACGTACATAGTGGTACATGGAAGCGCGGCGCAGGTGTTTATCTACTAGATGTATCGATGTTATATTGTTTATTAAGGATGAAAGGTTTACCGTATTGACTAATGAAGGACGTGTTTTCGGTATGATATCGGAAGTTTATAATGACGTATTTATATTTTAGAATAGTAGACTCAGTAAATTAATGAGCTTTTAGTTTTACAACTTGAATATTAAGATTTTTAACAATTTTGAAGAAAAGCTCTTTTTGTTTGTATTTCTCTACAAAAAGGATGTGTTTTTTGAAACGTTACAACAGTACAAATTTCTTAAAGGACATTTACCTATGAATGCCATTACTAACAAAACTATACATGAATCATGAATCAAATTCGATAGTAATTTTATGTTGTGGACAAAGTTTGCGAAGTCTTATTGACATCACAAGGGCCACGCAGTTCTCCAGAGATAGTTGGGAACCTAATTTCGGCAAGGGGGCTAGTTTAGATGAAAAGGAAGGTTTTCGATTCGGCTTATTGGGCCGCCTTATTAATAGCATTAATAGGTAAATCGAGGATTAAACTTTATCAATCACTTTGCTGGTTCACTTTGGTGGTTTGCTGGTTTTGCTGGTCGGTTTGCATTCACTCAGTCGTATGCTATCTTCACACTCACCGATGTGTGGTCTCTAGTGAAAAACAGGGTCTAGTCTTGCAGCAATCGTAAAAATGAATCGGTACATTCTTTATCCTTTACTGTTGCTTATTTTTACATAGTCTAGTTTTCAAAGTCATAAAAGTAGGTTATGCACATACACATCTCCTTCTCAAAACAAAATATCTTACCTAAGCCTTATTCCACGTCCAGCTTTACGCCACAGGCAGACAGCACAGAGGATGTAACTACAATCTTAGTAATACACGAGTGCACGTACACGAAGCTAAATTTAATTTGCTGTACTGCAATTGCCCTCAAACGACTGCCGTTAAAGTTACAAAGTCGTATCGTCGCCTACAAACGTCACTACACGTCTACAATAGTCACTTGAAGTACACTTAGTACTACATAGTTGCATGTTGTTGAACTAATTCTAGATTCCAGTGAAATTCGCGTGAAGAGACTATTACTGCAAGAATGAGTGACGCCGTAACACGTAAAGCTAGTTCGTCAACGCCCAGTTTTTAACCGACTTCAAAAAAAGGAGGTTATATGTTCGACTGTATGTATTTTTTTTTTTTTTTTTTACTTATGTTCACCGATTTCTCCGCCAATTGTCAACCGATTTTGAAAATTCTTTTTTTATTCGTAAGGGTATACTCCTGAGGTGGTCCCATATTAATTTTGTGAAGATTTGATGTATACTTTGGGAGATAAACGAAGGAACTCCTCAAAAACAAACAGTACACGTAATGCTAGTGGAATCTGCCCCACCAAGTCGAACTAGTGGGGCATATTCCACTGAACATTTTTAGGCATTCCTATTTGCCCCACCAGCGGGGCGCTTGGAATGATTCGTTTTTGAAAAATCTTTTGTTATGTTTCCATTATTCGACTGGTATACGAATTTGTGCGGGGTAGGTATAAACACAACTAAAAAGTGAAAAATAAAAACTTTTTTACAAAAAAAACAACCGACTTCCAAAAAAAACACTTAAAAGAGAAAAATAACTTGAATTTCGGAAGTCGGTGGCAAAAACGAAAATACAGATCCATATAGTTATATTTTAAGATGGTTCGCAGTTCGCATAGTTGAAGCCGTGATATAGTTATATCCCTAGGGAAATAGTTATGAATTGCTTTCATATATATTACGGTAGGTATATTTTACTGTATATGTATCTAATAAAATACTATTGTTTTTGCCACCGACTTCCGAAATTCAAGTTATTTTTCTCTTTTAAGTGTTTTTTTTGGAAGTCGGTTGTTTTTTTTGTAAAAAAGTTTTTATTTTTCACTTTTTTTGAGTTCAGTTTTTGAGAGCACTTCACTTGTGAGTAAAAAATGTTTATATGATATGACATAATACGCCATGAGTTCCCTAAAATAGATAGGTATATTTCCAAAGTTAAATTTATAAAACAAAAATAAAGTTATAAAGGAATAAGTAAAATATAGCTACTGGCACGCAATGCCGCGGGAAATATTCAAGATGTGTCGAAAGTTAATTAATGTTGCATGAACTTCAGAAAAAGTTGGATTACCGATCGCCGTTTCTAAAATAAATAGAAACAGAATTACGACTTGTGTTACCTACTTGTGACGAAAGCAAACATGAGAAGATTCATTGATAGGTAACACCAATGCTGCAGATCTACCGTTTTCGGTATACTTTTAGGACGAATAAAACATTTTACATCACCAGGGTATCGATCGGTCGCTTGTTTTAAGTAGTTGTTTCATAATCTTAACAAAAACGTGCCATAAATTACAAATAATAACTTGGTAGTATTTCATAATTTGGAAAAGTACCAATTTCAGTCAAAAATGTGTAAGGCCGGCCAAACTTTTGGCAGTCTAAGAATATTTTCAGTCAGACTGCTTTAAAAGCTTCCACGGTCTATGGCGAAATAAAATTCAAAATGCTCTTAAAAAATGTACTCGTAAGTAAAAAATGGCACAATTTTTTGGCAAGTAAGCCGACATCAGCTTTTCCCCGGTCCCAAGTTGAGACGGCAGGGTGACAATTGTCTTACAAATGCTGGACCCGCCACAGTTAGCAATAGGCTGGGGGCTCCTAATCATCCAGACAGTCGACAATACAAAATTTAGCACAAATTTGTAAGTATACATAACATCTGTTTATAAATAGGCAATGATACATCTACAGAGATGTAACGTCTTTATAACGACCTCAAAATTTCATTTTTAACCCTGACCGCATGAGGAGGGCTTTATAAGACTGATGGGTATTAAGCGTATGTACGAAAACGAGTAGGTACAGCGCACACGACCGTTTATGTAAGCATTGCGACTAATGAGCGCGGTGAGGCCGGACGCTCTCACATTTCCATGACATGTGTAACGAGCCTTTGATGACACTCATCGCCATATAATACTCAACATTGCCTTTTTGCTGAATTTATTTGCAGGAAACTGTTGTAAATGGTAATTGAAATTTAATTAACACTGTGGGGGCGGGACACTCGATTTATCTTCGATGTTAATGGTCAATAGGTTAGTTGTTGTTGTGATCAATAAGTGTGCTTTAGTTTGTGTCTGCAAATTAAATGGAAACCTAAAACAATACTTTGTAAAGTGGTCGAATGATCAGACAAAGTAGCATAAACTTATTTATTCAGAGCGTCATACATACATACATAAGAGCGTCATGTAGTTAGAATCATCGTAAACAAAATATGTTCCACATTATTTATAATAAAGCCAGTTGGGTTCAATCATTATTATCTAATGTTAACTTGGTACATACTAATAATGACAGAAGACGATATAAATCAGGTTATGTATATTCTGCGGAGGCTATTGGTTGATCCTAGTCGTTATTTGAGTAATAAATACGTACGTATATCTATACTCACTTTTAATTACATTATAACCTTAGAAATTTAAAACCGTAACCACAGGAATAATGTATTTCAGAAATATCTGGAACGTTGATCAGTAAACACGACTGACGATTAGTTTCGATTTCGTGGTATCGAAAAAGAGTGATGTTTATTTGTGTAGTTCTGTGAATTGTAAAAAATATATTGTGTACCGTTCATATACAGACTGTATCACGGTACACGTATGTACACTTTTTTAACAGTTTTTTTCATGATTTTCAGCACACGTATTGACTATAAATCCTTCAGTTTTGCAGGTAGATTCAATCATTTCGTTCTCAATCTGAACAAATAATATGTGAAAGATTAATTCTTTTTGAATTGTAAATGAAACTGGATTTATTTATTAAATGCTACTACGGAGAACTTGTATATTTAAATATGTATTAATGTAGATATTTTATTAACCGGGGAGTTATTACAGTAAACTTATTTGCTTTTTAGGGTTCCGTACCTCAAAAGGAAAATAACGGAAGCCGTATAGGATTACTCGTGTGTCTGTCTGTCTGGCTGGCTGGTTGGCTGGCCGTCTGTCACAGTCAATTTGCTCCAAATCTACTGGATCAATTTAGTTGAAATGTGAATTTCTGTGACCCAAATACGTTCCACATCCGGTAACGTAAATAAATTAATTTAGTGTATGGGGCACATTTCGGCGGTAAATTGAAAAATTAAAAAACAAATGTTTTGCAAGCTGTGTGTGACATATCAAATGAAAGGGTTTATTGTGATTATTTAAATTTTTTAAAAATAATTTTTAAGATATTTAAGAAAGTACTGACCTAAAATAAAAAAATAAAATAGTTCTCTACTTACTTAAAACTTATAAACAGTCTATGGTTTTAAAATACATGGTAGATATGTCAATATTGTGTGTATAAACTTAAATTTGCAGTTGAAATGTATGGGAGAACATGGTTTTCAACTACAATGTTAAGTTTATACTTGGGATAAATTTATCGCAATTACGGAACCCTTCATTGTGCGCGGTCCGACCCGTACTTGGCCGGTTTTTTTAACTTAATATGTGCGTATTATTATTTAAAGCATTCCAATGGTTAGCACGTGCATTATTTCCAGTAGCTAAATTGAGATTGATCGACAGTTTAAAAATACAGGTTAAAGTTAGGTATTGGCCTATAGTATCGACTAAAAGCGGAAAGATTGCCTGTGTATATTTTGTTTCCTCAATTTATTGTATAAATACTGTAAGTGTTTATTTATATTTAAACCGATTTATGGACAAAAGCAGTGCGTCTGTACTATTCTAAATTACATCCGTTCTAAAACAGAACAAGTCATATACATGTAGACATCTAGGTCATTACCTAGTAAACTCCTTGGTTTATGTTTTCTTACTTAATTGTAAAATAGGATGAAAGAAAGAAAGAAATAAAGAAAGAAAAAGTATTTATTGGGACAAGCACAGGAGATCTTAATTAAACTAAACACACACTCACTAAAAATAAAAAAATAAAAAACAAACAGAGTAAAAATTAACATAAAGTGGAAATTCCTGTGCGAGGCCAAAAGGCTCCTATCTCAGCATGATGCTGCGACATTTAATAATAAGTCACAGCGCTGGTATTCTGATAGGGCCTGCAGTGATGTCACGGACAGAAAGATTCATATACATAAATACAAAATAAAAGTAATTAAATAGATGTATTAAATACATTAAAAATAGAACATAATGTTGTCCGCGTGTCAGCACCCGACGTAACATCAGTTACTTGTCTATGCTTTTACTGTCTGTGGCATTGTTGTGACAAATAGAGAGACGCAGACGCCGACACCGGCCAAAAATTGTTTTAAAAATTGTTAACATTACGGCTGGGGATGTACTCGTAGGTAAGCATATTTACATTTTGGTTGGGTAATTGACTTTACATATGATAATATGAATTTTGTAACCTAACATAACAGGATTATGGATCTACGTCACGCATTTCTAGTTAATAGTCGGAATAATTTTTCAATAGTGCTGTTAGTTCACACGGCGGTCATTAGTACCTACGATATAATTTTGGGATCACGTGGCAGTTTCATGCTGCATTTATTTTGAACCGTATGAATAGTGGAATGTTGATCTATGATCCCAACTTCTTACCGTTAAATAAATTACTGATCATCGCCGTGTGAACGGGGCCTAACAATCTCTGAGTATAATAGGTTGCAACTAATTTGTTTGATGTTTGTGCTTACTTAGATTTTACATCCGCTCATCTTACTCAAATCGTCCGCTGTTTTATTATTTCGGTGACCTAACGCAGAGACCCACGCAGCTGGTGCACTTGTTTATTTACTTCCCTATCAAGATCACCATAAAAACAAAGTAAATAGATCTAGAGACGTGTTTCCAAAGCCAGCTAAGTGAGACTTGGGAAACTCATGATTGCTTCGTATTTCTGCCGATTACTTTTCAAACTTCCTAATACTTGCTTTGTGCCTACTGTGACTAGTTATAGTGTGGACTGCGGACTTAATTCGTTGCGCACTGTACTTGTAACGACTATTATTTATTTAGTGAATACGTAATGGCTATGGTACATCAACCAAATTGATCCAATTTGACTGAAAAGTGCAGCAAGGTTTGGCCGACATAGAATGATACACTTTTATGTTTACACGATTCAATTTGGTAGCAGTAGTAGTTTGATTCTAGACAAAATCAGACTGGTTGCTAATTCAATTGTATTATTTATATATACAATATATTTTTAAATATATTACATTGATTTTACATTCTGTGATTACTTTCTCACACACTGACTTATTAATTGTAAAATTTTAGGAAAATAGTCTGCTTTTACAATGTTTATAAATATGTGAGCACCATGTATCTATCACATAATTAATTGATCTGTTGTTGCTTCATTATTAATTCTTAATTCTTTTTACCTATTGTGGTATAATAATATTATTCTAGGTGCATCGTCCTCACATATAATTATATAACTAATGTACTTATTATTATAAAACATTGTAAAACATTTTGAAAGAGTAACGGTGGAGTTTCCTTCCCATTCTTCTCCATGCGAAAACTACCTTTTGGAAGGGGCGACAATATAATATTATGCTACTGTACAAAAATAGTTAGCCAAGGATCAATGTGATTACGAAAGATAAGCATTTATTCTTTCTTTTTGTTGAGCGATATCTCTGATTTGGCAAAGTCCACGTTTTTTGTGCGAAGGCTGAATCAGCGCCATGACGCCCGGCTGTCCTGTGACGTCATGAAGGGTTCTCTGACGTCATATGCAAATATATTAACCGAATCTCTTGTTTGCGGGAAGCAGTCATTTGTTAGATGGATAATTTCATTCAGTCATTGATATGGGAATAGAATTGTGGTTAGACAATAACAATAAGAATTGTAATAATTATGATCATTATTTGAATGGAATACAAACAAAATTTAGTTTTATTAAGAAATTTTGTTTTTCTTAAGAACATATTTAAAACCGGTAGAATAAAACTGACACGTACACCATGGCACTTTTACATAGCAAACAGTAGTAAGTATGCATAGCGTAGATATAGTAAAGAACTTACGAGTCATGTTTAGCTTACCTACCCGTTCTTCTTTTAACAAAACTTAATATTGACAAGTCTGTATACCTATGTATAAAATTCGCACGATCAAAGCCTTTCTGACATGTCATTTAATACGCCTGCGAACGTGTTTTTTCCTTGAGTAAATATACCTACATCAAGAACTCCGGTACTATGAACATGTGTTTCTAAATAAAAGCAAACAGTTAACATTTCCAATCAAAAACTATTTGGAACAGTTCATATTTAAACTGTATAAAATCTAAAATGTATCACGGTTCGTTACTCTGTCTCACCAGGAAATAACATTTGTGTATATTCGGGCGACACGGACGACGTCACGGAAATATTTCCATTCGTTCCTGATTATGTACCATTTTTCATATTTAACGAGTCACATTGGCGAAGCTTTAGTTTTCGGAATCGTAGGAACGTGGATCAAAAGGCCATAATTTGTCGAATTCAAGGACAATAAGCACTAAGACGTCGTTTACGTTCACAGGTATCTTTGAGACGTTACGTTAAAATATCTAAGTAATAGGAGCTTGTTGGTTCCCCAGTGCGTTTATTAATTTTATTGATAAAAAGTATTGGTTATGTAGGCGAAATGCAATAAAATGTGGCTTCATCCCGGACCTACAAGTTGCAAGAGTGAAGTGGAAACGGGTATCTGCCGGTTTGCAAATTGCATTTTAAAATGGAGCGTTGTAGCCGGTCGAAGCTATATATCTATCGCAATAGTATTGTATATTATGTGAACGGCATAGCGCATACTATTGCTCTATAGCGTTGCCAATACCTACTTATAAAAAGACGCTATTTGAAATTAACCGAATCAAAAATATCATACATAATATATTATTTTGTTTTGATGTCATATCAGCGTGTACCTAGTGCCGCAATCGGGTGTAGCAAAAACAGTATCATTGAACATCCGGGGTATGACTCCCTGCAAGGTCATACAAGCGTAATAAACGGACCACGCACAATGAGGGGTTCCGTAGTTGGGATGAATTCATCCCAAGGACAAACTTAACGTTGTATTTGAAAAACATGTTCTCCCATACATTCCAACTGCAAATGTTACTTTGTACGCACAATTGGAGATTTACCATGTTATTTTAAGACCATAGACTTGTTATAGGTTTTTCGGTAATCTATAAGTATAGAACTATTTTCAGAATTTTATTCAAAATTGTAGGCTCAGTAGTTTCGGAAATCAGGGGGGAACATATGGTAAATTTTCCTCAATTTTCTTAAATATCTTTAAAAGCGTTATTTTAAAACTATAAAAAAATCATCAAAACAAGCCCTTTCATTTGATATGTCACACGGTAGTGTTGCAAAACTTTAAAAAAAACCGAAAAGTATATTCAAAATTCATTTATTTTTGTTACACGTCCGTGTTTGGGTCACAGAAATTGATATGTGTACCAAATTTCAACAAAATCGTCCACTAGATTCGGAGCAAATTGACTGTGACAGACGGACAGACAGACAGACCGACACACGAGGGATCCTACGAGGGTACGTAACCATAAAAACATAAGTACAGGTATCCGAAGAGTACCTAGTGATCTAAATCAAAGCGAATTTGTGAAAATCGTTGCTCAAGATATGAAACTCCCTAAAATAAATGAAATAATAGGCCCTATCTACTTTTGCTATTTCTGTCGCTGTATCGTTATTGATGCAGAAACCATATTGCACTATTTATTATTCCACTATGTTACAACCACACAATTCGCACAAAGCCGGAAGAAAAAAAGGGAAAGACAGTTATCAACATAATAACATGCATGACACCTTAACTTGGTGTTTCTATAGTCGTTCATATTCTCCCGAGAAAAAGGGAGATAATAATAATATGTCACAACGCAAGCCGCGAAGTAAAAAGCCCATGTTTGGGACCGACCCTAAGCTATTTAAGTAGAATATAGCCTCTTTTTACCAGTCTCTGTCCTCTGTATGTAAAGGCGTGTTTATTACATAAAGTTTTTGTAAATAATACCTAGTAGTGTTGAAGGTATTTGAAGATGTGACAATATTAAAAAAATACGATAAAGTAAGGATAATCTGTGAAAACAATCATTTAGGTTTTTTTGGTATTTTATATTACGTCGAATTTAGTTTTGGTACCTACATTAATTTTTTTGTTTTTATTATAATATAATTTGAATGACTCTATAATACTTGTGTAAATAAAACTCACGACAGTTCAATTAGGTACTTAATACAATTTCATATTTGAATCTTCATAAAAAAAACTGGCAAAGTGCGTGTCGGACTACGCACAATGAAGGGTTCCGTAGTTGGGATGAATTTATCCCAAGGACAAACTTAACATTGTAGTTGAAAAACATGTTCTCCCATACATTCTAACTGCAAATGTAATTTGTACGCACAATATTGAGAGATTTACCATGTTATTTTAAGACCATAGACTTTATAGGTTTTCCTGTAATCTATGAGTAAAGAACCGTTGTCTGTATCTTTTCAAAATTTTTGGCTCAGTAGTTTCGGAGATAAGGGCGGCGGAATGGTAAATTTTCATCTATTTTCCTAAATATCTTTATGTATTTATTATAAAATAATAATAAAAAATGAGATCCTCGCAATAAGCCCTTTCATTTGATATGTCACACGGTACAGTTTGCAAAACTTCTTGTTTGCCCCCAAAAGTGACCACCATATTCAAAATTCATTTATTTGTGTTTGGGTCACAGAAATACATATGTGTACCAAATTTCAACTTAATCTGTCCACTAGATTCGGAGCAAATTCTATCCTATAAGGGTTCCGTTTTTGCTTTTGAGGTACGGAACCCTAAAAGCTGCAAAGTTGAAATGAAAATAATAACGAAGCAGCAAAATAGTCTTTCTACAGGCTTTATTATATTTTATTATCCATCAAATAAAAAGGTTACATAGCTGCACGTCTAACAGGGTCTATGATATGCTCGTAAATTGGCTAAATCTTTGCCCGAGCTCTCGGAAGGGTCGCCTGTAATGTTTGATGTTGACAAAGGTAGATGGAAGGACTGTCACAGAGTGTCGAAGTTCAGGCTCTCAATTGCATTTTTAACGAGAGCTCACTAACTGCTCGCGATATCGGAGACGAAGAGGGACTCCGCACCTAATTGGATCTCGCTATTTTTAGCACTATACACTTAACTCGTTTCGTCGTTTGTTGAGATATCACAATTTTTCTCACTAGTTTGTGGAGATGGGACATAATCCCGCGGGACTCACTGAAGAAGGTTCATATTCATATTACATTCCATTGAAGTTTTCTAGTGGTTATGGACGAATTTTCTAAAAATAGCGTCGGGGATTGAAAGTGGGCCCAAAAGTTTAATGTTTGGAATGAAACTGTCTCCAGGCCGATTTGGGAATTGGTGTTTACCTTTTTGCATGTGTCATTAGAGATGATATTGTTTGGGCAGCCACAGATTTTCTTCTAAATGTTCCATGTAGGTTATTTTTGATCATGGTTACACGATGGCCCAATATGACCTCTCGATATTTTGGTTCATGTTTGTATCGATCGAATTATATTATTTGACACTTAACTCGAAACAAATTCGATTCGATTAGATTCAGAACTCGAAGAGATCGGAATTACGCACACTCGTCTATCTTTTACATGGCTATAGGAAACACGTTAGGAACCAAAGTTTAGAACTTAGGCAGGCTAGCCACTATCCATGTCGCCGTTCCAACAATGTACGGCGGGTCCAACTGGTTTATAAATTAAAAATAGTTTAGTCGCCAAATGGCAGCGGCAGCATGTTCGACATTACTTAAATAGTCTCCGCAATGAACGAGCCATTCATTGGCGTGGAAGAGCTACTACGTCCATGCAAACTTCATGTTCCGAATTACGTTGTATGTACGTAAGATGAAGTATGTATTTCGGCCGTACATTGTCTTACAAGATATTTATTAGAAAATTATGCTTAGATTCGCGGAAGGAAGCGGGAAAGAGTAAGAGGCTGGGTTATCTCTTTCTATTCAGAGATGTGTCCTTCAGAAACCAGCGGTTTCATGGGATTTTGCTTTTGATCTTTCTTTCTTTATTTTTTGTTTGATTTTTGGTTTTACTTCATCGGAAAATTAAAACATGCCTATTCAGAATCCAGACATAAGTCATAGTTATTGTATGCGCTTAGGTATTAAGTTATTACATGCAAGGCTGGCTCCTACGTGCGAAGCACCGATAACTAAACAAGATAGGACCATGTTTCCTTTAATTTCAGATATTGGTTGCTTACTGAATTAGAACTTATCTTTTTACCGTCCGTTCCCAAAAATTATCACAAAGGTATTTCTGTCGGTGGGAAAGTAACATTTTATTAAATTCTGGTGTGATCTCATTATATTCGCTCACCAACACCTTTTTGGAACGGAATCGGTAATCAGTTTCGATATCGACCGGGAGAAGCCTTCCAATGAATATTTTATCGTAGAATTTTATTGAGAATGAGAACGTACCAATAGAAGTAATATCGACAGTCGGCATTATAATATGAGCTGAGCACAATACTTATATTTTCAGGTTTCTGTAACGACTTAGGCCCAGATTTGTGCCTTCAAACAATACCGCTGAGCCAGTAATAAAGAGAAATATAAAAAAATACCTAAACGAAATATCCGGTAAGACTCAATAAACAGGCGTTTTAGGTTAAAAATAGATCTGGTCTGTTTGTGTGGCCTTCCGAGCAATAGCTACCCGATCCCAGGAGGCGTGGGCGGGGGCGCGGGCGGGGCGTGGGGGCCGCGGGTCCCCACACACCCATAGACATGATTTATTCCCGAGGAGATCGTTTCCATAGAAAAATATTTAATAAGGTCAGAAATATTATACATGTAATGGGTAATTAGGTCAATTTTTATAATACCCAGCTTAAATTATTTACAGCGGTACATCCGCAGTTTCGCACGGTTATAGCTTCCTTGCAAAAAGACTCGGTCATAAAAAGCGTCTGTTATGAATTTGGTAGTTTTTACAACCATTCAGTCGACCATAACTCCATTGAGAACTGTATTAAATTGTGTTTATATTTTATTTTGCTTTAAAGATGAGGTAGTATGCAAATCAAACTATAGGTACCTTAGTATCGTACAGCCGCGTGTGGTAACGGGCTAGGTCGTAATGCCAGCACTGATACGTTGATAGCCGCCCGCCCGCTTAAGCACAACTCCCCGCGAGCACTACACAACTTGCACGGAACGATAAGCACCTGATTTATTTTGTTTTTCCTTTTCTTTCATCACAGCATACTTGTACTTTTGTAGATACGTGGTATGTAGTATCTGTACTTTAGATGTCCATCTCCATCCTACTGATTAATTTATGATTGATTATTGTCATATTTTTTACGAATAGACAGTACCATTGTTAATTTTGTGTTTTAATTTTCTTTTCGATTTTCTCAAGCAACAACTGAGTTGAGGCCAGTGATTTATATAGTGGCTTTTCTGCTGGCTTGCGAGGGTTGCAGAAGACATAAGCGGTCTAGTGCAACGTATTTATGAACGAACATAGGTATAAATCCCCCAGATCCTCCTTTGAATACGCCGAATGAATTGCCGTGCCTTGCGTAGCAGCGTAGCGTATGAATGGACTGGCAAACCATTGATTAAAAGTAAAGGCCAATTCTAGATAGTGGCTCTAAAATGTACTGGAAATGTCAAGTTATTCCCTCTCTCCCCGAGCGACGACTTAAGTTCGTCAACAATAATGAAACCTCAGAAGATGGTTGTTAATGGCACAAAGCCTCTACACGTATAGCCGCTCGCCCGAATCCATGAACAAAACAAACGCTTAATTGCAATTAAATAATTGCACGAACAAATTTCTAATCTGGTGCTGCCAACACTAATTAATCAGTTGAGTGATTCAATCAAATGGAGTACTAGTGTTGTGATCGATATGCTTATATGTATACGTTAAACATCAATATACTTTCGTTTTCTCGTTATTAGTGGGGAACGAGGGAAAAAGTTTTGATATTTTTTCTTGTTTTTTGTAGAATTTTCTATATATAGAAAATTGCAAATGAAACAGCATAAATACTTTGCTTTTTATATTAAATAACGAGCAGTGGGATCTTTTAAAACGTAAGTGTTGTTCGAGCACTTGCCTATTCACTGGTGAACATGTTTGTCCAAATATCTACCCGATAAATAATTCATTTCAATAAAAAAATACAATGAGAATAATTGAAAATCACTCAATTTATCAAGCAGACATGATACAGCGAAAATTGTTGTAATTACAATTTGTAATATGCAGCTGTGCCACAGAGAGGATGAATTTAATTACTCAGTTTATTTGTGTTTATTACGACACCGACAGTCTAGCGAACATAGTGCTTGAAATGTTATTAATTCATTCGTAAAAACGTGCATAACGACGAACAATTTTATACTCAGAGCTAGTTTGTTAACGAGATTCTATCTACTGCACACTTTATTACACTCGTACATAACTTGTATGTTAACTGAATAGTACATTATGATACTAGTGTGTAATGATCAATGCACACGCTTTACATACGACGTTTTTAACACACTCGTGAGGAAAAAAACAGACTTGTGGAAAGAATTTATGCTACAATAACGTAATTATAGAGATGATACATTTAGATTTATAAAGTTCAACTAACCTTTGTTGCCAGGTACTGACTATCCGGGGCTTCTGAGATACTTTAGATTTCGTATTTTTGATCATAACTAACCACACAACGTAAACGTTGACTAATATTTATGGAAAATGGCGCTAGCTATGCGCGCGCAGGTGTAAATAAAGGCACTGGCAAAACCGCTGAACAGCCTATATAAAAAATATATCAATATATACGTATCTGGGAAAATTAGTTTTCTCCTTATTTTCACCCGAGCAGAGCTCGGTCGCCCAAAGTTTAGAACAAGATGGCTAACTTAGAATAATGATATGAAGGCATGGAATTAATATGTACTATCATGGCAGCATGAAATTAGTATGTACTATACATGGAATTAGTATGAACTATCCTATACTATTAAAATGAGCATTCTCTATTTTCATACATACTAATTCCATGCTTTCATGTCATAACTCCGACTTGTAAATGGTTATCTGTGGCGCACATTACCGCACTAGTGCGATAATATAAAGTAAAAAGCACGTATGTTTAATACACTGCATTATGAACCTAAATGCGGTTCAATAAGAGCCACTTTACGAGCAAGTGTGTTGAAAAAGTATTCTAAGCTTATATAAGGCACTTTTAAGCGAAGGCTCTTGCAAATAACGTTGAAAAAAAGAAAATGAATAGTGTTTTAATGGAAGTCAAATTTTGCTTAGTCGGCAGTTAACTTTGTCCAAAACCAAATGTTCAGATAATGTAATAGAAGAAAGAATCATAGATACTTATCTCAAGATAACAGCAAAAAGCCTTGGGCCCGGGCCCCATATCGTTGAATCAGTAAAGTAAGTTATCATTATCCCAATATTTTCTTACCCTTATCAGAATATGCTCAATGGTTTTCTATAATATATGGTCTTCTTTTCCATAAAATATGTTAAATGCAGTTCTCATGTTGCCACTGTGAATATGAAACTATAATGATTATGCTACCATTTTTTATATCAAAGTTGTGGGCGATTATAAAAAAATCAATTCACTAATAGTATTTAACGTGGGTATTTTAAAATCCAATTCATTACCGCTCAGTTTTTATGGACATTTATGAGTTGAAAACTGCATTATTCATTTAAAGTCTCTGAATTTCAAAGTAACTTACCGATAAAAGAATTTTTAAACGTGATCCAACAATTTATGCGACTAATGCAAACGAACTTGGGTGCTTTGTTACAGTAACGTTATTTTCCTTCGCGTACGTACACTTTATTAGGTTTTTATCCATGACCCGGGATTAGCATGAATACGGTATGTATTCTGTTTCGTATTTGGATTAGCTCCGCTCTGCTTCTCAAAATTCTTTGAGAAACGCGCAAATGCCGCGTTGGAATGTCGAATCTATTGTACATCCAGAATATTTAAAATAAGATAGTTCAAAGTTTTGCTGGCATTGTATTTGTATAATATGAATGGTTCACTAAATTGACATCACGTTCTGCATTCGAAGGATCGCAAAGCACAGACGTCACTGTTGCCTATTCATTGTACGTCATTCATTAGTTATATTCCGTGGAAGAAGTGCGTCGTAAAGAAGTAACATTATTTGTGTTCAACAAACACTCTATGTATATTTGTAAAGGCAGAGAGTTCTACGAACATTCTCGAATCCTATCACTTAATATAGATAAATGGAGAAACATCACGAATACAAATTGATTTCTCTAAACAAATATTTATTGGAATAAGATTAATGTTCATACAATTGCTTTGTTAGACAGCCCGTGTTTTACGACCAGTCGAAATACGGCTTTAAAAGACGTCCAAGTGGGATTGTGTGAGTCAAGTAGCAAGTTTTGGAGGTAATACAGCGTTATACGACTATCGATCATGAACATACGAGCCGCAGGCACAGTTTATAGCTCGTCGGGGCTGACAGAGCGGCCGAGCGCGTGTTGGTTGTGCCACACGACAAATGTTACAATATAACACGAACCAATTAATAATACTGTCAATCTATCTACATCGGCATTCCACCAACTAATTTGTGAGCTATATAAAGCATATTGGTAACGAATGTATTGTACCACCTATACCCATTTCTAGGTATAATTATTGGATTAAGTACTTCGAAGTGAAAAGTACTTCAAATAACGTTTCCCAAGGTACCTATTAGGTAGGTAGGTACTATAGGTATTACATAATCAGTATTACACATCTGTATCTAATGGTATTTATACTTAACCAAATACCAAATAATACCTAGATTTAATTAATTTAATTAATCGCGGCCATTTTTTAATACAAACCAGCAATTTGATCATTCAATAATTCGTATAAAGTCGGTTAAAAAGTGTAAATGCATTCTTTCGTCCTTTTATATTAGCAATTTAAGATTTCGAATCCCTATTAATGTCTATCAGAGTGACGGCTAATATACTTGTAACGGGTAGTTAATTATATTACTGAACCTCTCACTTAACCCGAACTTTGCGTCATACGAGAACCGTCAGCTGTCTTGTTAATAAGCAGTTCCATATTCTCCGGGAAAATATTTCCACTGCAAAATATTTGTCAGATACAGTGTTGTTATTTCACATCTGCAGGGCAATTCATCTTACTCGTTGAGAGTCTGTCTTACATTAATAAGTGAGGGCGTTGCATTTTTTATGAATTCCAAAGTAAACAATCTGTATAAGTGCCGGGGATTTATGAGCACGTGACCTTCAAGAAAATGAGGCGCTTCGTAGTAGGGGGAGCCACGAGCGAGAGCGTGCCCCTCCTGAATTAATTTTCCTAATTACAAGTGCCACCTGTCTGCAGGATGCCATATTGTTTAAACTTAATTAATGTTTAACACCTTTATTTAACACTTTGTAAACACAATAAACTATAAAGCTCTTCTTTGTGTAAACGACTCCTGTTGACCTTCAAGAAATGATTATAAATTATAAGTTCTTATTCTAGGTTAAAATTCCTATTGAATTTAGGGCTGAGATTCGATTATGATATCGAACGAGCTGATGAAAGGTTTTCGAAGAAAGATAAGGCTTTCTGATAACGACGAGACGTCCCAACGGGAGTTGTAATTTTAAACCATTTTTGTTTGACTGCGGTCCGACACTGTGGAGATAACATATTCAAAAGAAACTGTTTTGAATCTATTGCGTATTTCCTGCTGTGATGTTGGCAACGTGTGCCGAAATAAAACAATGAGTCGCGAACAAATCTGGCAATTGTACATTCTCAACACTCGGTGGGAGTGGGAACTTTGTCGATTTCGTAGTAACACTGCAAATGACAGATAGCGACGAGTTGTACATAATTCAGCGGAGGTTATGACAAAAACGTTACATAAACGCGGCGTGCGACGGCACAGCGGCGACGTGCGGCGTGCGTGCGTCATCCAACCGTCATTGATTCTACGTACGCCAGTCGATGGTATAGCGTAACCAAATAGACAACTGTCTATATACTGACCTTTATTACTTGAATGCGTTTCACTGATATCCATACCATCGATATTGTTATTTATTCCATTTCGCTGCGTTTTATTTTCAGCTGTTTCAACATCCATTATGTCGAGTTTTATCATTATTTTCTTCCACCAATCAGAAAACATTCAGGCCCATGTAGTTAATTGTTCAAACATTGTCGTTAATTTAAATTGGACGCCGTTAAACAGAATTACTCGTAATTGGGTTTTCTTTCGTTACAGGAATTTTCCAAGGTGTAGGAGTACCTACGACATCATGCCACCTAAGTAAGCTGTTCCTAGAGTTGTTACTTTTATTAATGTGTGCACTTTATTCAATCATTTTGTTGCCAGCAAAGTAAACACACCAGTTAATATATTGTTTTGGCAATTTTGTGGTATAATTACCGCTTTTAGCTTTCACTTCGGTGTTTTTATGGTTATTTTTGAAGTTGTGTTGTTCTCACAAATTAACTATTAAACTAAACAAATTAATTTCTTCGAGTTATTGCAAAAGTTATTTAAGTAGTGCAAGTCCAAAAACGTATTTTTCCAGCAAACATTCGGGGCGCTACATGAAATAAAATCATTTATTTTTTTAAGTTGGGCGTATAAACACGCGTTTGTGAATTGAGACACAAGCAGAATAAACAAAAACAGCCGCCGAGGTAAACACGCCCGAGTATACCTATACAACTTATGTTCACGCACGACAGCATTACCGGAAACCTATTTCACCAAGCCTCTGGCCTTGCTTAATATAGGGCAATTTGGCATAGTCCACAGTAGTGAAGCTACTACAGATACATAAATACAAAGTGAAACCAAACAGATACGTATACGTCCCAGTTTAACTTTTAAAAACGTTATAGTTGAACAGATTTTGTAGATTGCTAAGTTCCGTGTCGCCGATCATTAACTTTCCTGAAAGTTTTATTACTTCACATTTAACCTTATTCAGTTTTAAATGTTAAAAATGTGCGATAGAACGGCTGGCGGCCCGGGGCCGAGGGGCCTGGGGGCCGGGAGTATCAGCTAAGATTTATTATCACTATTAATCGAGTGGAACTAACTGGTCTCTTCGGTAAGGTGTGTATTGGACTATTGGATTTGGCTTCCATTTTCTATTTGTTTCGCTAATAACGTTTAAGTAGGTCTTATTTTTCAGCTGAATGCATTTGGAATTGATGGCACCTAATTAGTTTTATCTGCTTTTGTTTTGGCGCTTAGGCATATTTTGCCTTTTAATTTTAAATTGAGTAGACTGTTTTGTTAGATACCACGCATATATGTTAAAGATTAATTTCACGCTTATTTTTACCAAAATTAATTAATTAATTAATAATAAATGATATTTGTTTGTGTAAATAGGTTTTAAAAACATTGTAAATAAGATTTTATCAGTTTAACCTGCTGCATAATATATGCTATGGTTCAGCTAAACCCACATGTAAGACAGAGTTCGCAATTTTAATATTAAGTATAATATCGAATTTTACTTTTTATCTAAAGCCGTTTTCCGTGTATGCACACACGGTACAATATAATAAACACACTTCCAGCGAGATGAACTGATAAATGAATTTAACGTGACAGCTACATTAACTTGCCAGTGACCCGGATATGTGATATATATTGAACATTATTCGCGGGAACATGGCCGCAGTTACAACATAAAACTGTTATAGTCACTCGAAAACTTTTTCAGTTATAGTATAGTGTATGTCGATGTATTTATTGCATTAGGAAGTTGAACAGTTCTATTTCCATATATTTTAGTAAGTATGTGACGGTGCAAGGCAGCGCTTGGTGCAAATCGGTCACGAACTGTCGTTGCACTGCTGAAATGTCAAAAATGTCTGTATTGCTCTTAGATGGCCTGTGACGCGTGCAAACGACGTGAAGTTGTGCAATGAACATGTTTTATACATGAGACGGGTTAGCGAAGACGCGGGTAAAGTGGCGTGCACTGAAACTTGCTTCAATAACATCTATGCACCTTGTACGTATCTGATTTCTAGCGAGTAATTTCTTCGTAGTTCTTTAATACATAGTTTTAAAATATTTTGCAAGAATACTAAAAACCAACACAATCATGATGGTTTAGGTATTTTTTAGGGTTCCGTACCGGAAGGGTACCAAACGGAACCCTATTACTAAGCCTCCGCTGTCCGTCTGTCTGTCTGTCCGTCTGTCTGTCAGCGAGCTGTATGTCATGAACCATAACAGGTAGACAGTTGAAAATTTCACAGATTAATCATTTCTATTGCCGCTATAACAGCAATCAATCTGTCTAGCTTTTTCCAACTATGTTGGGGTCGGCTTCCAGTCTAACCGGATGCAGCTAAATACCAGTATTTTACATGGAGCGACTGCCTATCTGACCTCCACAACCCAGTAACTGGGTAATACGATACCTCTTGGTAGAGTGGTTGGCAGACTTTCGGGCTTCTGAAGACCCGTAACGACTGTCAAAGATCCACGAATGACAGCCGGGACCAGCGGTTTAACGTGCTTTCCGAGGCACGGAGGAGTCTCGGTATGTATAGATGGTCACCCATCCACAGACCAACCCCGGCAAGCGTAACTTGACCTGATGGGTCGACCCGTGCGGCTGTTATAACTTAGCCACGAGCTCCTCCGCCTCTGCTCCTATTGCCGCTATAACAGCAAATAATAAATATTTAATAAAATTAAAAATTAAAGGGGTGTCTTTATAAAAAGAGAGAGAGAGCAGCGATGGCCCAGTGGTAACGGCCCTGACTTATGTCATGGTCGTGGATTCGAACCCAGACAGGCGTTTTACTTTGAGTAAATAATTTCATCACCACTGGAGCTGAAAACGGTGAAGGAAAACATCGTGAGGAAACCGGCATGTCTTAGAACCAAAAAATCTGTAGGTACTGGGTCCGCGTGGAGATTACAGCCCACCCCCTCTCCTAGAGAGGGGTCTTTGTCCCAGCAGTGGGAACATTATAGGCTGATTATGCTATGCTTATGCTTCATACAATAAACGTTTATTTTGAATTTAAAAAAATTAACACTGGCATGTGGGATAACATTGTCTAGAGCTTATCGAGTAGAGAATAAATATTATTTTAATTATTTTAATCTTCAAAAACGATGAAAGAGGTTACCGTAAAAGTGGTCAGTTTTAGACCATTTTTGTACGAGCTCCATCTCAACAACTAAACAAGTTAGGAATTTGTATATCATGTACCATATACTGTATTGGATTAAAAGCGATGTACTCATTTTGCGTTTTAGGTATTTTGAGATTTAGAGATTTAGACTAAGAGCGACGTGGTTAATTTGCGATCGATTCATAAGGTATTTTATTTAAATATGGGTGATTTTCTGACGACAAAAATAACTTTGTAATTCATAGTATCATTATGAGATACAAATTTATTTTTGCGATTTTTAAAATTTAAGATGAAAGATAATAATATTCTTCGTTTAGTATTTCCATTTATTTGCTTAATAATGTACCGTGGTACGGAACCCTTCGTGTGCGAGTCCGACTCGCACTTGGCTGGTTTTTATTTTAATGTCGGCTTATCAGATCTTGAGGTTGTCGGTGCAGACGACGTTTTATGACGCCCATAAAAATGCACTGATAGGTACTAAAGAAAACCCGGACGCTTTTACTTGACTGATTTCAGAAGTAAAATAATAAGCTGATAAAATACTCGTATTTTATAAAATACTAAGATAATCTTACTTATAATACAGTATATGTAGTTAGTAGAGGGATTTGGTGCTTCGAGAATGGAATCGGGCCATTACCAACGTGCCAATTAACTAATTCTCTTGTGATTTGTAACGCGGCGCAATCGGCGTAGCAGCGTAGCAGCGTAGCTGCTTGCTACAGCGTTTGTGCTACGAATTTGCTTTAATTAGTAGCGATGTTTTATAGTAATTAAACTTTCAAAGGCATCAATTATGATGTAAAAGGAATATTGTTGAAGTAATTACTAATGGTTTTGATACCTTAATATGATCATAAGTTGTTAAGCGGTAATTATAGTGAGGGAAGAGGTGAAATTCATGTAATGTTTCTCTGCTAAATTGAACAGAATCAGCGATTCAACTGATAGCTAGTCACCGTGTGTACAAATTGCCATAATTACTTACACCAATTATAGTCACTTTGAATGACTATCAGACCTATACTACACCCTCTCTTGTAGCCCACGGCTCCTCGAGCTTCAACAAATAAATACCTCGCCAAGGAAGATGTAAATGACATTAGAAACACGTAAAACAGATAAGTGGTTCTCAAGTTATAAGCGCACTAACTAACAGAGAGATGATGCGCGTAATATGTCTCATGATGTTTTTGATACCAAAATTGTAGTCGAATATAAAACGTAGTCAAGTCAAGTGAATACCACAGTGCATGTTCTACTTTTTGAGTTCAAAACAGAGCTCAGACGCGCGTTGTGTACTTGTACACAACACATACTCATACACTCATAGTTGGACGTACGAAACTCACTCACAAGTTCCAAACTAATTTCCTGCGGCACAAAGCAATCGCCGGGGTCGTGTGCGCGACTGCCCGATAGACGCGGCACGTCCATCTGATTGATTTTTACTACCCACCTTCAGTTTTTAATTGGTGGAAAGGTACCAGAACTATTCTTTCGTTCTGTGGTTTAAACCAATCAAAAATGTATTGATGACTCGGTAGGCTGAGGGACGGAGAGCTCAGCTTTGTTGATATCGCAGGTTCGATTCCCGCATTGAACATGTTTTGCTTAGGTGCGTTCTTGGTTTTGTGGAAAATACGAAAGATACGGGAGAAATTTTGTATCTTCGTCACACGCTATAGTATTTATGATGTGGCGTGTTTTTTATAAATAAAAATAAGGTAAAAAGAAAAAGAGAGATTATTCAGCGTTCTCAGTTTTTTTACCTGATACGCGCTTACAAACATTGCTATTTACCTTTTTTGTTTTATTTGTTTTGCTGGAACTTTTACTATACTACGAAACGTGTGGGAAAAAAACCCTGAAATACTTTTTCCGACATCACACGAAAACATGTAGCATCACGTTTCCCTTAGGGGGTCATGTTGCCCCAGTCAACATTTTAGGAGTTTTAATTTTTTTAATTTGGTAAATTCATTGCAATCAACACAAACATGAAACAACTTTTTAGTGTTGTTTTTTATGTTTGCAGTAAAATATAACGTGTGTCTTGTGTCTCGGGAATCGTGGCCGACGGTCAGGGGACGCCGTTTTGTTCGTTCTTCGTTTATATTGTCAGTAATCATTTGACGTCACACAAGTAATTATTTTTATGTCTTTATAGACCATAGACCAGAGTTAATAAACTTGACATAACATACCATCACGCCTGTATTCCCCGAAGTGTTAAGCAGAGCTGTACAGTTACAATAGTTCCTGGGTTTGATTCCCAGGTTGGGCAAAGTTTTATTGAGTTTCTCCATTAGGAATTTCTCAGTAGCAGGCTGGAGTCTGGATTTGTGCCCGATAAAAATAAACAATCCACTATAAAAACATTAGAATTTGTATCTCCTTTTCCAGTAGTTACAGTTATTTATATACTTAATTAGCTAGAGAGGAAAGTTTAACGATATACATAATGAACATTATAAACAGGAGTTACAACATTGCCCGTCGTACGTAATATTAGCGTGCGGCAAGCTAGCTAGTTGCCTGACTTGTACCAGAATATCAGCTCCGGTGTACAGTAGCCAACTAGCGAGCTTTAAAATTAAAAAGGGGAAATATTTTAATAAGTATGATAATTATGTATGTTGAGGTACATCATTTTATAAAAATGATATGACTGGACTATATACAGGATGTTTGGCAGAACGTTGAACATACGAAAATGGTGGATAGGTGGGGTCATCTGCTACTTACTCAGCCCTAATTTATTTGGCCCTGGCCCACTGGATATTTAAAAAAAAAAAATTTTTTCTTTCTTCTATTTTCACCATTTTCTTAACTTTAAAGTGTAATTTTTATTAAAAATGGGTAAAACAGGCAATATTTTTTTTTAAATCTTTTATGTTGGCAGATTCTTATAAAATTATTGCTTTATTCAGATGTTAGCTAGAAGAAGTAAGAAACATTTTTTTTTTTAAATATCACGTGGGCCAGGGCCAAATAAATTAGGGCTGAGTAAGTAGCAGATGACCCCACCTATCCACCATTTTCGTATGTTCAACGTTCTGCCAAACACCCTGTATATATTTTTTACTAATTATAAATATTGTAATAAAATCTACTTTTTAACCGACTTCCCAAAAAGGAGGAGGTTATCAATTCAGTTGTATTTTTATACTTTTATATAATTTTATACGTGAATATTATTGATACGAGTTTAAGCAAAGACAGATGACCATATTGGCTGTCATAGATGCACAAGCTGCAGTTTCTCTCCGTATGCTAACTCGATCCGTCTATCTACCAATCATATTGGTTCTCTTAGGAGGAAGGCAAAGGTGGCCGCTTGGGTACGTCAATTAGTTCAAACGGAATGTAGTGGTGTTTACGTTTAACTGGACTTAAACAACACAAAATAGTAAAAGTGTAGAAAAACGTATTAGGCTAATCACGACACTTGTAAAGATTATGTGTTGCTTTCATAATACACACTTTTTCCAAAATACTTTTTTTTTACCAGAGAATTGAACCTCTTGGCCTGCATCTCACCTGATGGTAAGTGATGATCAGGCTGAAGGTGGAAGAGAGTTTCACTCGAAATACTCAACCACAGAGGAACTGGCTATCTTAGCTTTAACTGCCGAAACACATGCTGTTAATATTGTTGTTATGGCGGACTTAGAACAACCCCTACCACCAATCAAACCAAGCAGAACAGAAAAAGAACCGAACCCGGGACCTCTGGGTCTCTGTGGTCTTACCAGTAGACCACAGAGCCGGTTAATACTTATAAACATGGTGTTAGTTCCTTTCGTGTTTGAGAAACCTTGAATAACCTGTGGTGGGGCAATTACAGGCTGATACCAATATTTATATTAAGGTTGAACTAGTCGCGGGCTCGAACTCACTGGTGGGGTAGCCAAAAAGCACGCTGTCTCACCTGGCATCGTGTCCGACAGAGATAGTATCAGTGATGAGCAGTTAGACGCTGGTCTACATGCACAACGTCTAGTTCGCACGCACACAAACACCGTTCCGAACTATTTTAGAAAAACGAGCGCGTAAAAAATTACGAAAAGTCCTTTGGAAAATCGAGTTTTTGGCTCTTCGAAACCTAATAGTATTGTTTGGTGGCTTTAAATATTGAAGTGAATATGGTACGTGATAAATTACCTATTGTTTCCAGTTCATTGGTCAAAATAAAAGGGAGATTTTGTTCGGCAGATAGTTGCTTTGTATGTAAAATAATGATATCATCTGCGTGTAGTTTGAATGGAGGGCAACCCCAACCTAACAAGAAAAGGCTAGGTTAGTGATTTGGAATGACGCAAAATAAACATCACATTAACAGCTAAGCTGAGCCCAATGAAAGCTACTATTAGTTCTCGAAACACAGAATGGTGATCAAAACATTGAATTTAGTCACAACCACCAACACAACCACTCGACAAAATACCTTAGTAATGCGGCTAAAGAAAGGTAACAACGAAATAACGTAACTCGTGAAATATAAAAGAGAATTTATGTGAAAAGTTTTCATTTACAAACAAAGACGGATTGTGTAACAAATGAGGTGACGGAAAAAGAAAGCTTGTTCGTTTATTTCAATTTTTAAGTTGTCGTGACGGCGGCGGTGGGTAAGCAACAAACAGCCGGTGCTCGAAGCTAGGCCAACGGTTTATAAGAAGAAATGTGGCCGACATATTTCAGTGCCGTAATAGACTGATTGATAGAACCTAAACCACTGAAACTAGAAATATGAAATGTCGAAGACATGGTCTTAGAGGGTGTAGAGATTTTTCGAAAGTCCTTGTCTTAACGGGACAAACGGCAGTGGAGTTTGGGTGCGAACAAAGTTACGGTAAAAACTCATTGGTCTAGTGGTCGCAACCGCGAGTTCGAGGTCCTGGGTTCAATCCCCAGGTCGGGCAAAGTGTTATTGGGTTTTTACCATAATGAATTTCTCAATAGCAGCCCGGAGTCTGGATTTGTGCCCGGTTGATGGCAATAGGCTCGCCCCCTATTACATGGGACTTCTGGCGAAATGTGAGTGTACTATGAGTACACTTCAGCCTAACCCTTGGATTACAGGCGTGATGTTATGTAATGTTACACCACGTCTGCATTACTCGAAGGGGTCAGTATAGTACACCCATATTTCCCCTGCTATTTTAGAAGTTCAATGTCCTTGCAAAGGACATACAGGGATAATCGTCAGTTGGTATCTCATTCCATTAAAAGCGTCTGCCGGGCCTCTACGAGTTGGTTTCGGCCCCTCTTTACGCCTTCCAAACCTTGACTGACTTTTGCCATTAACCAAACACAAAATCAGACTATAGAGAAGTTTCTATTGGAAAAACGTGACCATACCACAGACTCGGCAGTCACGTGCACAACACACTACACACCAACAAGGCACTCAAAATTAATCCTTTTGATAAATAACAGTAATTAAGGTAATTTGGTTGTGTTGTTAACGGCAAAGTATGATCCCTTCTCTTATCGGGATATCGTAATGGTCTACCAGGAGATTATGACAAGGCGCCAGCTGCTTCTCTGCACTAATAACTTAATGGTTCTGCACAGTAATATTATTAGTGCGCAGTGCACCCATTATGTCTTATCTCTGAAATCGCTTTAATGTCATTATTAGAATGCCTAAGTTCATGCACTTTAGCTTAAAGTTATGTAACGATATTCATCAATTTGTATATCAAGTGTGATAATAATAATAATATTTTTCAACGACTGTAGGTATACTGTGCATTATTTTATGTTCAGAACTAAATATTTACGGTCTAATATGACGCCCCTTGATCGATAAACTTTCCAACGATGTTTAGTAAAGAGACATTTTGTAAGTTGTGTTCATTATTTTCTTATCTATAAACGCGCCTCGGCAGTACTTTTCGAGGGCGACCCTTGAAATACCGACGTACCTACTAGACGAAAAATCGGTCAAGGGCACACGTATAATATTAAGGTTTCCTTTCTTCGCAAGTGTGTTTGACTGTCTATATTCTGTAATGAATGGTCTAACATTACGAGAGGCAGATATTTTGGGCCATCTATTTGCAAGATAATAATGACCTAACTTCAGCAAACAAAATTGACTAAGTTTTTGCAATGAGTTTTGGAGTAGTTCATCAAAATTGCTTACGTAAATATGAATGACACCACTCTGTAATACACCCTTTTAAGTTAAACTGATTTGAGCCTGTTGGCAAGAATTTGTACAACGAAAAGTTCTAGTTTGTATGTATGCGAACAAAGCCAAAAGGGCACCTAGTATACAGTCTACTCGTTGTTTTGTTCAGTGTCTCGTTGGGCCGTTTTTTTCCCCACACCATTAATTTATTTACATTATTAATCGTACTACTAAACTTATCCCGTATCTGTAAATATAAAACATCGATTCTATAAATTAATACTGTCTAGGTTTTGCATTTCACGATAAAGCCTTCGGTAACTTACGGACATAAGGTTCAAATTGAACTGAACGATGTGTCTATATTTTATTTAAACTTGGCCATGATTTTAATGATAGATATTTCTAGAATCAAAGTAAATAACGCAAACGGAATTGAGTTTTGAAACAAATTCTGTTCAAATTTAGTCTGCAATATTTTTTCGCCTAAAACGTTTTACTGATTTTCATTTTTACGTCGCCCGTATGTGTCCGTGGGATAAAGCATTGATTTATTTGAACAAATTCCACCTACTGTTACTATAGGTAACAGGAAGTGTAGGTGGAATTTGTTCAAATGATATACCTAAATATCAACGTCGTTTTGAATTTGTAAGACTATTGGTAGATACTGAATGAATCTATTCAGAATGTGTAAAATCCATTCTTTAGAAAAATATTACGTTTACATACATATACCTAGAAACAGCCTGAACAGTAATACCGGTCTTTCAATCTCGTTGCTAAGCCGACCACAACCCTCTCCAGCCAGTCACTGTCTGCCTCTTTGTCCATTAAACTTCACAGACGAAGGGTTCCGCGTAATTAGATACTAAGTAGCTTTAATTTATATCACTTTGATACCTACATCACTTGAAAGAGTGGGATTTATACAAAAATATGAAACTTTAGGAAGTCTTCTTTGTAAATTTGTAGGTAATTTATAAATTACTTAACAGAATTATACAAAAATAATTTTTAAACGAAACAATAATTAAAATAAAATTCAATATGATTTGATAATTATAAAAAACCATCAGAAACATCGATAGCACTTATCGTACAGACAATAAATTGATAGCAGAAGTCGGCAGGGCGGGCCGTGATGGTGGGCAGTAATTAATGGCGACCCTCGCTATTTCTGGCTCGAAGGACACGCTCGAACGTGACCAGAATGCATTTATAGCTCGCAAAATAAAAATATGAAATATAAACTTATTAACTCCCATTGTTAAGTTTATAGTCGTGTTGGAAATAAATGTCTTCATGTTTTAGTCTTCTTTTGTGTTGAACTCAGCTTGGATTGAGACTGGGATTAAATTGTGATGCTGGCCACAGGACAAACAAAAGTTAACGGATTAGGCCACAACTTTTTAGCGAGATACTGTTACATAAGTGTCTTTTCATGTTAAGGGTTGGTGCTGGATACACAGTCAGCCCACCTGCACTTAGTGATATGGCAACGTGTTTGCTAAATTAAAAAAAAAATGTTCTTCTGCCTCTACAATCTTATAACGGCGTACATTATAATATACGGGCATTTGTCTACGAAAGGAAAAGTAAACATTTTTCCCACTAAGAAAAGAAGTTAAAGTTCACTCACAAGTCACAAGGAATAACCTACTGGAATCGCGCAAAACAATATAAATCACAGTTATATTGGATCTGAGGCCCGTAATAGTACACAGAAGTGTCAAGAAGTCAACAGTTCATATAATGAGAACAAAGTGTTTCCCGATAAGTCTTACAACTAATGCCAATTTGGAAGTCCTGGTCACAAAAGATGCGGTCCATTATACATAGATTTAGGTAGGTTTAACTACATACTTAATCTAAGAAACGGTTATTGAGATTCAACATTACGGTTTTTTCGATTTAGCTCGCGGTTTTATAGATGTTTTTTTGTGGCAAAAAAAGGCCAGTTTGCGCTATTAAATTCTACACAGTTTAGTGAAAGTTCAATAACAGCGTTGATTGTACAAACAGATGCAAAATTGGTAATTAATATTTTGTGTGCTAAACGATTTATTTAAAAGTACCAAAATATTCATCGAATCGGACTCAAACAGGCATTATAAATGTATGGCATAGCATGAACACGGCAATAACTAACTGAAAGCAGTTATCAAACTAGGTGTCGATGAAGCCTTTTCCCCTTCGTGTACTAATTCGATTGTACAAGTAAACAAGTGTTGCTGCTACAAGTTATAATAGGCTTCTTGCGCAGCGAACTCGCGAATAGTTTGCTTAGGTCGGTTAATAGAGTT
This sequence comes from Xanthia icteritia, assembly GCA_949128155.2. Lineage (NCBI taxonomy): Eukaryota > Metazoa > Arthropoda > Insecta > Lepidoptera > Noctuidae > Xanthia > Xanthia icteritia. The sequence goes on from OX421934.2 coordinate 11,721,819, forward strand.
GTCCGTGTTCCAATTGAGATACCGATGTCCGAAATGGGTATTCGGTAGCGGTCCTCTATTTAAAGAAATAAAGCTTTGATTGCACGGTCCCTGGAAACGAGCCAAAATCATTTGTAGCTATTGGAACATGCAGCATTCCAGGTAATTAATTTAAATCTGTATCATGATTTTGTTCATGTTAATAACAGTCCTTTGAGGATAACTTTATTTTTATTTCAATTACCGTACCACGCGGATGACCGATACTTATGTCAAAGCCTAATTATAATCGTGAATTTAATGTATTCAGCTGCTGCCGACGTAAATCGAGTTTAAACCACAGTGATGAAATTCATAGCTGTCAGTTAAAACAGTTTCCAAATTATGATATTGATGATGTACCACAGATTAATGTTATGCTACGTACCATGTGGGACCATGAGCTGGAATATAATTTAGATCACGGTATTTACGAACATTTAGGTAAGTTTTGTTCTAACAAGCTTTTTATTGTTAGAACAAAACTCCTTGAGCAGTAAAACTAAATACATTCCTGCTGTCTTCTTTGCAGTTTATCTTTAATGTGCAGGCCTTTGAGGCCCTCGTGACGAATCAATCTGTTACAGCACTAGTGACTTAAAATACTACACAGGTGACGTTTCGGAAGGTAAACCTAGTAGGCATCGGCAAGCCTGACGAAAGGAAGCTTCAAAATTACGTTTAACTGCAGGTTGACATATAGATATATAGAGTTATGTACACATCGCCTTCAGGTAGCTTCAACGGATCTAACGAGTAACGATGTAACAGGGAAATTCAATAGCATGTCGGTAGCCTTTGAGCGACGCCCGCCATGACAAAATAGAAAATAGCACGTGTGTGCAAAATTTTTGGATTCCTTTTTTAAATGTGTATTTTTCTCTTGTTCAGCAGACAGATTTTTTATTAAAAAAAATTAAATTCAAAGCAGAGGGAGGTCATGTCAACATGTCATGTGGTTAAGGTTGGACGAGAAATCTTTAGTGACAAATATTTTAAGAATGTTGAGACTCCAACTGTTTATTCCTTAGAATAACGTTCACGAAACAACTAGAACATACCCTCAAAGCGAAACAAACACTCAGCCGTCAAGCAGGCCTTTCGTTCATTGATAAATAGCTCTCCTCTCTCCACCATCCACGCCAGTGAATAGACTTACATAAAACCAGTACTTCGTGCTATTCGCAAGATAAAGTTTTTGTTGATCTTTTTTGTGAAAGCTTCGTAATCGATCAATGTTTTCAGTGAATCGCTGTCCTGTTGTTATAACAAGAGGAGGAGGGGAAGGTGGGGTTAAGTGTAAGTCCCTGTTTCTGGCAAAGAAAACACAAGGAAATGCCAAAACAACTCCTCGCAAGCTATAAATATCTGTACATGTGAATTACGTTATGAAAGATACGCAACATCATCCTTCATCATTCCTGTCCCGTTATCCGATGGTGACACTCATTTAATCAAATTTTAAGACAGCCAATTTGTATCTTTGATAAATTGTGCCAGAGGCATTTTCATTAACGACAGGTATTTTGAAACGTTGTTTAAAATCTAAAAAAAATCTATAATCTGCACGCACACAGTTTTCTGAAGTAAATTTATAGAGCCGGTGCTATTGTAATAGTTGGCGTTCTTTCTACGGAATTGTTTTGGTTAAACTATTTAATTAACGACGCGATACATAATACGTAGGTCGCACTGAGGACGCAAGGGTAAACCGACTCGAAATATTTTTGAGAGAAGTGAAACATTTTGTTAAAATAATTTACGTATAAACTCGCCAGCGGGTACGAGCCGCGTATCACAGCGGCCGTGCTGAAATGCTTTTAGTGAAATAACAAGAATTTTATCCTCATCCCCGGCGTCCGCGCCCCTGGCGATGCCCAGACAAGACATGTTTTATATGTAATAAAGCTCGCATCTGGTCGTCATCGCTGCCTTCGAATTAAATCATCATCACAAAAATCACGAATTACTTTCACGAAGAAGCGCTTAGCACGAACTTGTTTATTTTATTATGGTGATCGTAGTGAATCAACGTAATTAACGTAATAAGATACATTATCTCTCTCATTTTCTGAACCTTTTTCCTGTTTTTCCGCATAAACGAGTAGGTATTGGCCTAGCCATCGATTTTGTGAGAGTTCTCGGAAATTGCACGGACTTATTAGATAATTGTGTTAGACAATTGTACATAATTGTTTCTAAATAAAACCATCGTTGCAAGGCTATTGCAAGGTTTGTTTGAAGAAAATTGGTGTATTTATTTCTCTTAGTTGTTTTATTATGGATCTTTCTTTTTTGGAGTCTTTGTTGGATTTTTATCGATTCTTGATATTTATTACTTCGACTTGTTTTCGACACATGAATTTATTTTCATATAGAACTTCAGTGCCAAATCGTAATATTTTCTTAAAATCGAGACATCGATGGTATCACAGTATATGTAGATACTTATATTTCATTCAGCTATAGTGGTCGTGGAAGGTCACGACGGAGGCTGCAGGCTGTCTTGACGAGCTCTGGCGACGCGCCAACAGCAGCTGCTTTTACACATTGTTACAGCGTTTTTCTTGGACTCGAAACATTACTTAGCTCTTGATTCGTTGTTGTTATAAAGACCAATCGATAGCTATTGAGCTTTTATTTCATTCCTGTTAAACGAGCGATGTTTAAACTGCTAAGGCAGTTGTCCCACTGCCAACGAGTAAACGACTAGCTATCAACGATTTTCTCGCTCAAGAAACGTACAATAGATTGTAGATCTCGTGTAAGTAAAAGAGACAGGTATATTAATAGTTGATCGCTGACTGTTCACACCGCCCGCGAGAGTCTCTCTCCACTAGTTCGCAGTCGCAGTTACGAGCTATCTAAGAAAGTAATAGACGCTCGTTTGGCCGGTAGAACACTCGCTGAGAGACTCTCGCTTGTTACATACTTACACATACCGGTAAGTACTTCTATGTCACCCCGAGCGAGTAAGAGTGGTGCGAGTAATAGACCGTCGCACTCGCGCACTCGCTCATAGCCCAGTGATAAAACTATTCGAACTCACATTCACTGCTCGTTGTACGCCCGCCGACTCGTTTCTAGCTGATAGCTACTCGTTTTTCGCTTATCAACGGCGGTGGAATAACTGCCTTAAGTACCAACGTACAGTGCATTGGCTTTCCGGATTGTGTTCATTATTACAAACGGATCACCCTTGTTTCAATTACACCGCTTCCATAAAATGTAAATTTTATTAGTTAAATGAGAATGTTTATCGGCCTTATTGAATATATTTGTAGATATATGAGATAATAAACAAGCGTTTTTTTCTTTTTAAACGCTGCAGGTTCTAACAACGTTAAAACAAACAAATATGTTTCATAGAGAGCAATGTTTGGCCGTACATACAATCTCGTATGTTAGGTAAATAAAAACAGCAAGGCATTAAATAAATACCTAAGTAATGAAAAAAAAAAAAAAAAAAAAAATGAAAAAGTGTTTATTCACAGAAATATTTTTTTCCACAACATTATTACTTAATAGAATCTCGATTACAACTCTACTCAGTCGGTAGAGTTCTATTATAAAACGGTTTAATGAATAACAACATTTTGTTGGTACTTTCTGATATGACATACGGTGAACTTAAACCACGGCAACCCTTCTTTCAAACTCCTGTCTCATTTCTAATCTCTTCGCAAGAATTCAGAACACGTTTCACGGCATTTAAAGGACTGTAGGAGTTGCTTAATCTTTCTAAATTAGTTAACTCAATTTGAAGGGAAGCGGACTGTGAATGACGCTCCTCGAGATACGTGTGCCGTCACACATAAGAATTTAATAAATATCCTTTATACTGAACAATATACAGCGCTACTTTATGTATGAGCGAGTAAAAAGAAGTATAAAAATATTTTAATAAAAGCGCGGCACAAGATACTTATCGCGAACGCTGTGACTCGTGTCACGGAAAAGTTTATTTTTGAAAAGAAAACGTTTTGTGATGAAGCTAAAAGATATCTTCAATATTTTCTATTCAGTTTATCGTGTCAGTTCTAAACAGAATAACATTTTCTACATTAACTAGCTGTTTGTCGCGGTCTCGTTCGCTTGAAACTTTAACCCCGGAATTTCTAAAAATCTTTCTTAAGATGAACATCGGTATCGTATAAAAACCAACCTGCTAGGCTAAACAGTTCCTGGCATTTGGTCTTTTGTATTATGTATAATACTGTTACACAATGACTCGTTTGTTCGGATACGTCTCGTATAACCCGATCATAATACCTTATAGTCGTAACGGAAATCCTATTTTGGATCTATGTGTTGCAGATATCTACATAGGTACGTAAGTACAATGCAGTTTGCTGGTTGCCTTACCTTGTTAGGTTAATTAGTATAAGCCATACTGAATTAATTTATATACAAGTTCTAGGCAGAATTCTAATCTTGTAACATTGTAAGGGCATCGTGGCGAGCAATGCTGCACTAATGGTTGAAGTTTGCCTGAGTGGTATCAGATGTATAGCGGCAGTATTTGAGGATTTTCCTGTTCTCTTAAACGTTGCTATAAACTACTTAGTACCTACCTACATATATGCAT